>JAZHRO010000031.1:142077500-144477500 GCA_037157565.1 Thalassia testudinum | reverse complement strand
TATGTGTTATGCAGGTTTATAGAAAAACTTCAAATTTTAAAATGACACTTTGCTAAAATTTTTTAGACACACCCACCACTCTAGGAAGCCACCACTCTAGCCTATCCATTTAGGAACCCAACCTAAGATGAAGGTGAAGATGGAGAAGAAGAAGGAGAAAGTAGAAAGGGAGACTAACCTAAGAAGGGTGGTTAGGGTTTTTGGAGAGGAGAAGAGGAAGAAGAGGATAGAGAGAAAGGAGGAGGAGGAAGAAGGGATGGCATGTGGGAAGAAGAAGAAAGGAGGAGGAAGAAAAAGATGGAGAGGAAGGAGAGGCAAAGATGGAGGAGAAGAAGAGATGTCTTGCATGGATGGGGTTTAGGTGTTTTATAGGAGGAATTGGGAGGGGGTGGTTGCATGGAGATGTGTTTTGGGATGTGATGTTTGTGTGGAGATGTGTTTCAGGTGGTTGTTGGTCGTGGGTTTAAGTTTAGTTGGGAACACAAGTGGAGGCATGTTCACATGGAATAAATAGGCTTAATTATACGTTCCTAAACCTACTTGGCCACACTTCTAGACACCTAGCCACTCACTTCTAGGCAGTGACCCTCTACTTGGCCTAAGCTAGTAGAGCTTATCCCAATGAACCATACAAATTGTTGTTGATTTCCTTATTGTTATTTCAAAGAACGATGTTACAAGATAGAGTTGTAAATATGCAAGTTCTTGTGGTTTATCCTTGCAATTTTTTTTAATGTGGGGTGTGCCCACTTTCATTTTAATATGTAAGTTTATAGAGAAACCTCAAAATTTAAGTGGAAACTTTGCCAAAATTTTTAAATATTTTTTAATGTTTGCCAAACTTTTTTCATTAATGTTTTATATATTAAGGATTTTCAACTGTATTAATTATTGCATTTTTTCTTGTTACAGATGAAGTTGTTTAATAAAAAATCTAAAAAAAATGGTACCCCTGAGACATAGCCATCCACCCAAGCCGATCCGTCTCCTCAGGCTCAGCCACTGCCTAGTAGCAGACCCCCCCAGTTAAGTTTCTTACCACCAGGGGAGCTAGCATGTTTACTACATGCGGGGGGGAAGGGGAAGGGAAATAGGAAAGAGATTGCTCCTACCTTGCCAAAGCGAGTAGAGGATGATTCAGATTATGGAGCATCAAATGAGGAGGATGAAGATGAGAACGATGATGTGGAGGGAGAAGAGGAAAAGGGGGAGGAGGCGGAGGACGAGATGGTGGGTACATCCCCAATTCATGTGGACCCCTTAGTAGTGGGCATAAGTTTTGGTAAGAACTCTTATACCTTTAAGAAGTAAATTACATATATATTTTAAAGTTTATTATAACCTTAGAAATACATAATGAAAATGATTAATGTTTATGCAGGTAAAATAAGAAGAGGATGGGGGAAGACAAAAAATCTAGACCTCCAGCATGTCCCCGAGTGCTTGAGAATAACAATCAGGTTTAGAACCACTGGGGAGGCAGAGAATTACCAAGGCTTCATTAGTCGAGTGGGCACAATGATTAAGTCCATTGTGCTCGTTTGCTACGTCGATTGGAGGAAAGTGCCTGCAGAGCTAAAGAGGCAGTTCCTCCGATAGTTTGAGGTAATTTCATTTATTTTAATTATTTCCTTTATAACTTCATCTTAAATTTATTATCATGTAAGATTGACATATATTTTTTTAAACAAATGTAGGCAAATTACGATTGGGGTGTGATTAAGTGTGTTTCACGAATTAAAATTAGGGCTTGAAGAACCCGTCATTGTAGCTTGCAAAATACATCTGTCAGATAAAATTTATAACCGAAACTCGAAAAGTGAGTCCCGAGTCAAACACAAAGAGGTAAACGTTTGGTTTTGAAAAAAATCCGCATTTCGCTTTTATTTGTTTTTGTCACATTTATCTTTTATAATTTTTTTTTTGATTTTGTTTTGAAAGAAATATCAAATCGACAATTGCTCATCTAGGCAATCTACTTGCGAAAATATAAGAGAGAGAGAAGCAATCATAGATTTCTAATCAAATGTTTTTTTACAACTACAAAAGTGTGAAAGATTACACTACGAAAGAGAAAAAGATAGAAAGAGGTGAGAGAATCCCCCTCGACGGTTGCTCGGAGGATGACTCGCTCTGACGTTGCTTGGAGGAAGGTGGTGAGGATTAAGATGGACGGAGCTGGAGGACGAAGGATGGGGTAGGATAGCATCATGGCGAGGATCTTCTTCCCGAAAGGAGGGAAGAAGATGGCCACGGGATGCTCCACAAAGGGGGAGGGAACAAATATTTATTTTCTACTATAGAGAAGCATCCTGGGCTTGGGACAAGCTCTCTCTAGAGCCTTGGAGGTGGTGAGAGGAATAAAAGAAGTGATGAAGACGAAGGGGAGGTGTAGGGGTCCTTTTATAATGAAGGGAAGAAGGCAATTCGTGTAGAAGGCATTTAGTGACATCAAAGGTGTCCTAGATCTATGCCAGCCAATCCCCCAAATGCCGCTAAAGCTTACTGGAGTTCGTGCTCTATCCCCGCTAGAATCTGCTGGAGGAGGCATGGCCTTTGGATCAAGATCTGAGGACTCAGCTACGCCCACTGATTGCGTCCCTTGAAGGTACGCCCACTGGTGTTGAGATGCACGCGCGCCGCTGGATCAGCATCAGACGGCTGACAATGCCAGCATACGTCTTAAAATTGCACCCTCGTTTGATCGCTCGGGTGATTTCGTGTGATTGCATGTGTATATGAATCTGGCCCACGGGATTGCACCGCGTGGACGCCTCAGGGTCGCTCGATGGAGATCTGACGGCTGAATTTCAATTGCAGCGATGAGGAGGGCTCAGCGAGACCCGAACCCGCGCCCCTTTGATCTACAAAGGGCACTTAGCCATTACGCTAACCATCCCCTGAGTCACGAAGAGGAGTGCGGTGTGGAGGCTTCTCAATCGTTAGATCAAGATCCAACGACTGGGAATGGAGGTCGCGGATGAAGAGTGGGAGCCTTCAATTATTGCTGGCCGGTGTTGGGTGGCCAGGATGGCACCACATGGTGCCATCTGGGCCATCCATCTTCTGTCTGTTGCCGAGGGTGCCACGGTGCTCAGATCGAGATGATTCCCGCGTTGCCGGACAATGATCGTCTCTCCGGATCAATCCGTAATGATGCGGAAAATTACGCGGTTTGTTAATTAGGCAATTTAGTGTCGTTGCAACGCATAAATCCATTCACTTTTAAAATTTGTAACCTAGATAGAGGAGTATCTATGGTTGTCCAAGGAGGCAAAATTGTTTGCTAATCAAATCCCTTGCTTGGAAATATAAATCACCTTTCTTTTTTGTCTTTTCAAATATATATTTTTTTAGGGTTTTGAAATAAAGGGAAACACACGGGTTTATTTGATAGCAGGAAAACAACTAATACCTATTTTAATAAAGCTAACCCTAAGGAGACAAGTAGAGTCTCTCCCCAAGCTCACTCAAGGCATGTGGAGGCCTAGAGTAATTAGAGAGAGGGAGTGAAACAAATGCTAGGCAATACTTGCAAAAGACTATGCAACAAAAATTAAGGCAACTTGATTTAATGAAAATTATCTACACAAACCTATACAGGAATGCTTCTACTCTACTTGAAAATACAAGAAAAATAAAACATAAATCCTCTAGATAAAAATGGTGAAGAAGAGGGCTTCTTGCTCCAAGCCAAGTAACTCCTTAACTTGAAAAGACAACTCCTCCATCCTTTAGATGCTCCTCCAAATGATGTCCTCCAAGGTGGAAGCTACCACCTTCAATGATCTCCTTCAAGGGTGGGCATGCACCACCCTTGCTCCTCCTTGCCTGGCCATCCTCCTAGTGGGGGAGTGCTCCTCCTCCTTGGCATGGCACAAAGGAGAAGAAAAAGGGGAAGAAGGCACCAAAGGGGCGGGTAAGATGCCCCCTTAATGTTCTTCTCTTCTTCCTTGGCCATGGGTATGGTGGTTGTAGGGTGGAATTATACTAATGGGAGGACGATAAAATGTGTGTAATTAAGTGGGTATATATAGTGGTGGAGAAGGGGTAGTTGGCGTGGAGGTAATGGGTGGCTAGGATGGAGTTTGGGATGGTGGTTAGGAATCCTAAGGTGGAGATCACTTGGAGCCACCTTAAAGGGTGCTAGAGGGGTAGTTATAGGTTGAATCCACCCCTTGGTGGACGTCCATGGTGGAGGGTGTGCCTCCATTTTGGCGCCAAAATGGTGTTCTAGAAGGGGGGCAATTTTGGAGGGAAAATGGAAGGTGGAGATGGGCATTAGGCTTAGGTGTAGGGTGGAGATTAGGGGCCCCAAAATGGTGTTCTAGAAGGTGGGCAATTTTGGAGGGAAAATGGAAGGTGGAGATGGGCATTAGGCTTAGGTGTAGGGTGGAGATTATGGCATTTTTTGAGGGAAAAGTTGGCACCAAAAAGGGGGGTAGTTAGGGTGGTTTTGGTACCAACTTCTTGGTGCCCTTTGGTGATGGTTGAGGGGTGAAAGGTGGTGATGGTGGTGGTGCCAACTTGGAGTGGATGGAGCTAGCTTGGGTGAGCTTAGGTAGGGCTTAATTGGTAGAGCTAGTTAGGTAGAGTTTTAGGGTGGTAAATGCCAAGGGAGCTGGAACCTAGCTAAGATAAGCTAAGCTAAGCTAGCTTAGCTAGTAATGGAGTAGAGGAGTAGGCAATGGGAGCTAGGGTTTGAGGAGAGGAGCTGGATAGAAGAAGTCTAGAGCTAAACTGGAGCTAGTAACTTGCGAGTTCTTTGCTAGCTACTAAGCCAAGCTAAAGTAAGCTGGCTTATCCCATAAGGAGCTGAGGTGAGCTGGGTCTGGTGCTCCCGGGGAGGATCAAGCTGGTTGAGGCAGCTAAGGTAGCTTAGCTCAACTGAGTTGAGCTAAGCTGAGTCCCCGAGAGCTGGACTTGAGCTTCCTGAGCTGAAATGAAGTCATCTTCAACTGGCTGGAGTTGAGTGGAGATGGATGTAGCTAGACCTGAGCTGGGGTGAACTCCTGTCAACTCAGTTGAGCTAGCTAGAACTACCTGTGGACTAATGGGAGCCAAGATGAGCTAGACTCACCTAAGTTAAGCTGGATCTGAGCTAACCTGAGCTAGGGTGAACTAAGATGAGCTCTCTTGAGCTGCCATTCAGCTAAGATGAGCTGAATGGAGCTAAGATGAGCTAACCTTGGTTTAGGTGAGCTGGATCAAGTTGGGTTCCAGCTGGTGAGAGCTTCTCATTCACCAGCTGCCTTTCTAAGTGCTAGGGTTCTAGGGATCTAGCAATCTGTATATCCCTAACACTCGCAAAAACGCATTAAAAAGATAACAAAAAGTGTAATGCATGCCTAGCCTAGTTAATGCCTAAATGCAGCCCAAAAAACCCATTTGCGGAGCAAAATCTTAAGAGCTAGGTTTGTTTTAATGCATAAGAATGACAAACTAGCGTTTATCACAGCTCCATGCTTATCTTTTGGTAGTCTCTTAGCAAAACTTAAATTTTTACAAAACGAAATTTTTGGGAAATCTAATTTTTCCGACTTTTGAGGAGAAAAAGAATAAGGAACCTTTGTTGATCTAAACACAGGAGGCACAGGATTTGTTAAAGATAAACATCGGGAATTGTTTCCAGATCTATAAATTAGACAAAAATGGGATCAATATATCCTCCAAAAAATTCACAGATTAACCCCTTGTTAATTCAGATGACTTGAAATTTTTGTTTTTAAGATTTTTCTGGCTCTTGAATCTGATTCGCAACTTGTAAAAACCTTTAAAACCTTGTGTCGTGTTTATGAGAAGGCAACATTTATAACGGCATGTTTTTGGTTTAAAACTTTTTTTCTTTTATCTCCCATGCTTATTTCTACCTTAGTCTTACAACAAATGTGGTGGGATCATCATTCCCGTTACCAATCCTCGAGGGGACTCTGGCGCCAGTACTTCAGGATAGCACTGTCCATGACACCACCTAGGAGCTCACAGCCCCAAAACACAATGCGGTGTGCAGGGGCACTCCAAGCAAACTCAAGCTCTTGCTCCGACACTATAGGTAGATCACCGTCCAAGACACTTGAGCTGCTAAAATGTGCTTTAATGCTCCATCTAAAAATATGAAATATAGATATGAAGCAGCACCGAGGCAATAACATGTTGACATCGCATCCTAAAAGGAGGTATTTTCCTCCTCGACGGTGGGAACTCAAACCAATGATCTGCTTTAGACTTTTACTAAGGCCAAACAAGGGGTTTTTCTGATTTTTGGTAGTTTTATAGGTGTTGGCTTGTGTGTGAAATTTGACACAGGAAGTTCCACAAGAAAAGCAAGTTTTTGAATCAGAAACTAAGCCAGATACTTTCCATATTACAAAAGAGGATCAAATCACCTGAACTATCACAAGTTCAGGTGGAATTTTGGAGAAAGATATCTGATCTAGTCTAAAGAAAGACCCTAAAATTCTAATGATCAAATCTACATCATCATCCCTAGTTTAAAGATACAATACCATTGTACCAAAAGTGAGTTGTCAACCTTAGTCCTGATTTGAAATTTTCCTCAAA
This sequence comes from Thalassia testudinum, assembly GCA_037157565.1. Lineage (NCBI taxonomy): Eukaryota > Viridiplantae > Streptophyta > Magnoliopsida > Alismatales > Hydrocharitaceae > Thalassia > Thalassia testudinum. The sequence continues at coordinate 144,470,939 of JAZHRO010000031.1, read as the reverse complement.
AAGTTTTCAACATTTTTATTATTATTTTTTTTTTTTTGGGTATGCATGCAAGAAAATAAAAATGTCTAAAGAAAAATGCATGTTTTAAGTTTTGAAAATCCTAAATCGATCATCAAAATTTTAAAAACACCCCTCATGCTTATGATATGCAATGTCCTCATGCATTAGGAGGGAAAAGGGATCACCTTAGTGATGGGAGATCGGGTTTTGGATAGTCAAAACCTGGAAAAAGAAAGAAAAAAGGAAAGCAGGAAAAATGATGGGTAACCTCCCATCCAGTGCTATCTTTTACACCATTCAGCTGAGCATGAAGGTATGCACAGAAGACGGACAATCGTATAAATAGTTGGACACTTGAATGTCCTCAAGAAATGTGTTTTCCTCAAGATCTCTAAAAAGATGATTGAGAAAGAAATAGGGATCAAAATGACATGGAAAATGGAAAAATGACCCGGGTCTGGCCATGGTTTATGTTCATGTAAAATGCCAAACTTGGGTGGATCGGGTGATAGGTCCAATGGAAAGGGAGGGAGAAAGTAGTCAATGAGATGTAGGGTGAATAAAGTTAGTGTGGATGTTTTTGGTGAAAAATCAGGAAGATTGAAAGGGTAAAAGTCAAGCCCTAGTTGATCTGAAAGGTCTCGGACCGCAAAATCATCCTTAGAATAGGAATCAATAAAATCTATATCCATGGTGGTCAAAGCTGAGTAGGATTTGATCAACAAATATTTCTCACAAATTGCTTCCATTGTATTATCAGTGTCGAAAATTTTATAATCAGTGGATCTCTTGGAAACTTGAACGAAAATCTAATGAGAAAATCCGGTAACCGCAACTTATATTCATTTTCCCAGGATGAAAGTTGATATTAGTTGTTGCGGTAATCAAAAGGGGTCTTCCAAGAATGGTGTTAGTGAGAGCTGCAGGTACCTCTATGTCAAGGACAAGAAAATTTGCCGAATTTAGACAATTCCGAACCTTGACAATATGATCCTCAATGATTCCCCATGGTTGAATGGTAGATCGATCTCCCAATTAAAATTGAACCTTAGTAGGTTTAAAATTACCGAATCGAGAATCCTCGAATATGACTGGGGGAATTATATTAATGGAGGCACGCAAGTCGAGAGGGACGCGAAAAAGGTGGTGACATTTATGACAATCGAGATGAGAGATGCACCTGGGTCCTTTTTTGTGAGAGGCAGCTTGCTCTGAACAACTGAGCTTGCTGTCTTAAAAAGGACCACCCTTCCTAGAATCTAATCCTCCCTTGTTGGAGTAAACTTTTCTTTCAAAAATTTAGCAAAGGCAGGGGTGGCATCTAGGAGGGGGATATTCCTCTCGACTTGCCTAAATAAGTCCAAAAGATCTTGGTGAGATGGCTTTGATTTTTTATCAAAAAGATTGGATTGCAGTGTTTGAGAGTGAAGTAGGATTTGAATCAAGTGTTTTTGGGATTTGTTTTAGTCAAAGCGAAATCAATGTTAAAATAATGCATCGTAGTATAGTTGAAATCGCTCGAAAACAAATGAATTTTATTACTCGAAATTGTAAATCCGTGGTCGAACACAGGGAGCAAATTGGGGTCTAAAAATTAAGAACACACCTTTCAAATTTGATATAATATACAATGAAAAATCAAAATTATAATGCAAGAAATATAATGTCAACGTATATAGAAGCATAAAAAATATGGGCATCTGATTTTGAAAATCAGACGTCTTAAATATGAAATTGCTACAGTGCTTCTCTTCTTTGTCTTATGCCTGATCTCCTTTTCCTTTCTTTTCTTTCTTCTATTCTATGTCTCTGACAGCCTTCTTTCTTCTTGGCTTCTTCTTCTTCTTCCTTCTATGATTTCTTCTTTCTTCTCTTATTTCTTTCTTTGCTCTGGCCCTTGTCTTCTTCTTCCTCTTCTTTCTCCTTTCTTTCTATCTCTGACTTTAGCTCCTCTTCAGCCGTGCCTTCTCCTTCCTTAGCTTCTCTGGTTGCCTCTTCTTCTTCCTTGCCTCCCTCTTCTTCTCCTTTCTTTGGCTTCCTCTTTCTTTCTTGAGAGCAAAACCTACCCCTACCCTCCCCTGCAATCTCTCTTCTTTCTCTCTTAGGCTCACTCTCCTAGAGCCTTCTCGAGTTATCGGGTCAGGTATGCACACTCGAAACCAAGCCCACCGGCGTGCGTGGTGGGCGAGGAGTGCAGGCTAATCGAGTATACAGGTTAGAGCCAGATTCGCGGGCAGTGGGATCACGGATGAGGCAATGGGCAAGTGGGACCTCACCCCGTGGTCAGGAGGCGGTAAGCCCCTATCACTTTTTCACTTTATATCACTGCACCCACTCCTACACTTCCGAGGTGCGACTATGTTGTCCCACCTTCGCAAGCGCCCGCAGCAGATGTCTCCCCAAATTGCAGCAGCTGCATGGGCGTCGACACCAATTACTGGGCTAAGGATCTGCGCGAAGGGAATCCACGCAATCTGGGACTTGGAGCCTGGTGCCTGGAGTCCTGGATGAAGCTTCCTACCAAGCTTCGTGCTCCGTCAATGGCAGCGAAGGCCTGAACCCTATCAACAAGAAAACGACCTTGCAGCCTCGTCAGAACATGCAGGGAGCTTTGCCTGAACACGTCAAAGGTGATACGGTGGCCGGCGTGGCATTGGGTGGCCTGAGCATGCGTGCCTAGGTCACCCTGTGCATGTGAAAGTGGGTGTGTTCGGGGGATGTTCTGGGGGTTTGTTGCGGTGGATTGAATGAGGGTTTAGGGCCAGTGAGGCATGGCGGTGCTCGTGAGGTGGTTGGTGAGGTGGGTGGAGGTGTGGAGCGGTGGGAACACCTCGCTGGAGGTCTGGTCGGAGATGGAGAAGGTGACGGTGGTTTGCGAGCGTCGAGGCGTAATAGCAAAAATAAATGGTAGGAAAATGATGAGAAGAGAGAGAACCTAACTGAAGGTGAATAGACGAAGGGGGGTGCAAAGGAGGTGGCTGGCTCGTACTACCATCGCCGGAGACGAAGGATCCAGTGGGAGGAGGACGGCGACGACGAGAGGGTTGTAGAGACGTTAGCTGGTGTGATGCGACGCGGAGGAAGAGGATAAAGAGAACTCTGCCACTGGTATTGTAACAGAGCGACGAGAGAGAGAGATAAGGGTCGCCGGAGCTTGCTGGGTGGCTGACCAGAGGGGAAGAGATGAATTGGGGGATATCTCAGGCCAATTTAGCTTAGGAGGTGCGGAATGATCTGGGGAGGCTTTTATAAGCCCTGACAGATCTTGTACTTGGAAGCCAAGATTCCAAGCACGGTCATGTCGTCGGAGATGGTAGGTCAAAGTGACCCAAATCTCTCATGCGAATGTCGCCGGAGATGGAAGGTCAAAGTGACCCAAATCTCTCATGCATTCGCATGAGAGATTGGGTAGGAATTAGGGCTTGATAATGGGTTCACATGAGAGATTTATCAGATAATCTCCCTTTCAATTTTGAAAGAGATTCTCTGAGAAATCAGGGAGTTCTTTCCCTTGATACCTTGCTGGAGTAGGATTCCCTCTGCTGTAATGGCAGAGGGACCTAATTGCAAAGAACGATGAGGAAGCTAGGGGGTTTTTTGTAGAGGTTTTCAAAAGTTAGGGGTAGAAATGTAATTAGGCTGAACCTTTCTGCAAAATAGGTCAAGGTGAATTCCCCTTAGGTCCAAATTTTGGTATAAACCTAATTTGGACCTAAGGAATCCAATGGTGAAGTTAGATTTTAGGTTTGATTACGTTTGACTGGGTAATTTACACAAAAACCTAATTTAGGATAAACATTTGATTGAGACCCCAATTTAGGTTAAAATAGGGTTTAAGGGCCAAATTAAAGGTTCTAAACCCTAGAAAATATTTTTCCATGAATTTTAGAGGGTTTAGGTGAATTTTGTTCTAACCAGAACCTTATTAAATTAAGTGAGTCTGTTTTAGGGTTACAAGAAGTTATTTAATTCCTAGAATTCACATGAACCATTTTCTGTTTGAACCAACTTTTTATCTTGTTAAGACCATTTGACCTATGTTTAGCTCATGAGAATCCCTTTGTTGCACTGCAATGGTAAAATTGTGGTTTTACCCTTTATTTCTTGCTTTCCTTTTAGAAGGGTTATTCATTGAGTTAGAACCTCCATTTGGTTATGTAGGAGCTTTTGTTCTCTTTTCTGCGTCAAAATGAGCTAGTTAGAGCTCATGATGGTGTTCTCATCACGATTTCTTTTTCTTCTTCCTGAGTGGGGTTAGGAGAGTTGATTTACATAGGCTGAGAGTGGGTTTCATCAATTTGATTTGAAGGCCCTAAATCAATGGTGGTGTTCCCACTCCTTAATGTATCTGCATATGCAATTTGGCTGTCACTGGGAGGAGGTGGGGGGCCTGATGTTGATGGAAACAGAGTTGGTGCTGAGGTATTGGGTTAATATGTGGCTGATTAGTGTGGTTCTGATGTTGGTGTCCACCCGGGTGTTGGTTCCCTTGATTAACAAAGTTTGGTGTGGCCTGGGATGGTGAATGTTTTGCAAGTCCTTGAGTCAGAATAACCCCAATTTGATCATTGAGATTGTTAATAACATGGGTGATTTCCGTAGTTTTTCTTTGCATCTCTTGCAGGGTTTTCATCATCTGGGCATTGTTGTCTTCTTGAGATGGCCCAAATTGATAAGTTAGATTTGAACCATACCCTCCAAATGGGTTTTGTTGTTGGTGAGGAATCAGACTGGTTCAGGAGTGAGTCGGATAATTCCTCCAATTAGAGAAATTTTGCAACTGCTCCTAGAAGGTGGAGACATTTTGAGTGGGGTAATGATTTGGATAAGTATAATTCCCCGTTGAACCTGTATAATGATTATACTCAGCACGGGTCATATGCAAATTTTGTCTCTTTGGGATGTGAGAAGGGGTGATATGTGGAATGTGTGGAGCTTGGGTAAGTGTGGCAGGACTCCCTTTGTTGACTAGGTTTATTAAATCCTTATGCAACTGTTATTGCTTAACTTGTAGCTGAGCCATAATGGAGTAGAAATTAGGTGGGGGGGCCTGATTAAGAATCTCTTGGGTGGAAAGATTTGGGAAAGAATAATTAGCATGTAGGTTAGAGGACCAATTTTGATTTTCGATTTTTAAAGAAGAGGAAAAATGTAAGAAAAGTCTTTTTGGGGAGGCAAAAATCAAGTGGTCCCTCCAAGTGTGGAGTTTTGGACTATCGCCCGTGCAAATTAGAAGAAATGGGAGGGAAGAAGAGATGGAGATGAGAGAAAGTGTGCAAACAAGCAATCAAAATTCTAGACCTAACCTAAATGTGACTCCCTAAAAATAACCTAAGACTTGGTCTACCTAAGAAATAAGTAATCACTAGTGAATACTCGTTCTATCAACAAATCTAGCCAACTTGTTTAAGGGGAGGCTTGGGCCCAAGCATTTCCTAGGAAATCCCCAGGTGCTTGTACAAACCCGCTTCTGGTCATTTGACACGACTCGTCAGCCTGAACACCAGATATAAATGACAGAATTGATATTAACTAAAGAAAACTTAAGACCTAGATAGCAAGCCTAAGCTGATGAAACCTTAGGAGTCAAGTTGCTACAGATTTTAATTAGGTCTAGGATACTAAAGCACACACAGAATGTAGAGGGCGTTGATTAGGTTGTTGCCTTATTATTTCAATTTTTATAGTGTGTACAAGATTGGAAAGTGATTCCAATTCAAATAAGTTGTCACACAAAAAATTTTATGTATTTCTACCTTTTAGGATTTGCTTTGAGATAATGCGTTTTAGGGTTTCCTTTCTTAAGACTTCAAACAAGTTTTGAGATTCCACAAACAAAAGGAAATCAAGTTGTATGGGTTGAGATCAATTTTCTTTTAGTGGTTTTTCTCTAAAAATGAAAAAGAAATCCTAATTTAATTGATCTTAAGACAGAAATTTAACTACCAATGGATCTTTTTTAGGCTTTCTGTATTAAGTAAAGGTCCAAACAAATCAAATAACACCACTACTTTATGAAAAATAAAACAAGGATTCCAGAAAAATTTTTTCTAAGATTTTAGTAATTTGTTTGGTTTTTTTTTTAATTTTTATTTGTGCTGGTGTCAAAGTCCAGAAATGATACCAGTGGGTATTTTGGACTTTTCAGTATCACCACCGACCTCAGAAAATTTTGGTGATTTTCTATAACATGTATAATTTCACAAAAATTGGATGAGTACAAAAATTCTAAAAGGTCACGAACAGTAACAAAACAGGAAGATTAGAGGGTGTGACCCATTTGTAATCTACGAATTTTTAAAAATTAAATACAAACCCAATTAGTCTGAAATTTGGAAAAGATGTTACCAACTTGATTTAGAATCTCTGGGTGAAATTGCAACATTTTAGGAAGCCTGTGGTATTCGGAATTGATTTTTCAAATCCGGATAGAAGTCTGGATCCGAAAAACAGAACACCCGCACTTAAGGTAGAGTGGTGTTTAATGGGGCAATCAATTAAACAATGGGTTTTAAAGGTACCACTCTACCAAAATTTGATGTTTAAGATCCTGAAAGCCAAGTTTAGTGTATTTTGGTAGTCTTTTAGGCTAAGTGTGACAAGAAAGAAGAAACCAACCTAGAATCGTGGGAAGAAAAGGAACTTTGAGCTCTCGCTTCCAAATTCCTGCTTTCTTCCTGTAGTTCCTGCACACACAAGAAAAAAGAGATGCAAGGGGATGAGATCCACATCAAGTAAGAGAAAAATAATTTGCAAAGCCATGCCACCTCGGCAACTGTGCCAAAAACTAATGCGGAAAATTACGTGATTTTTTAATTAAGTAATTTAGGGTCGTTGCAACACGTAAATCTGATCGCTTTTAAAATTTGTAACCTAGATAGAAGAGTATCTAGAGTCATCCAAAGAGGCAAAATTGTTTGCAAATCAAATCCCTTGCTTGGAAATAGAAATCACCTTTCCTTTTTGCCTTTTCAAATATATATTTTTTTAGGGTTTTGAAATAAAGGGAAACACGCGGGTTTGTTGATAACAGGAAAATAACTAATACATATTCTAATAGAGCTAACCCTAAGGTGACAAGTAGAGCCTCTCCCCACGCTCACCCTAAGCACATGGAGGTCTAGAGTAATTAGAGGGAGTGAAACAAATGCTTGGCAAAACTTGCAAAAAACTATGCAACAAAAATTAAGAGAAGGAAACTTGATTTAATGAAAATTGTCTACAAAAAACCTATAGAGGAATGGTTCTACTCTACTTGAAAATACAGAAAAATAAAACACAAATACTCTAGATAAAAATGGTGAAGAAGAGGGTTTCTTGCTCCAAGCCAAGTAGCTCCCTGACTTGAAAAGACAACTCCTTCTCCTTCCTTGAGATGCTCCTCCAAATGATGTCCTCCAAGGTGGAAGCTACCACCTTCAATGATCTCCTTCAAGGGTGGGCATGCACCACCCTTGCTCCTCCTTGCCTGGCCATCCTCCTAGTGGGGGAGTGCTCCTCCTTCTTGGCGTGGCACAAGAGAGAAGAAAAAGAGGAAGAAGGCACCAAAGGGGTGCGTAGGATGCCCCCTTAATGTTGTTCTCTTCTTCTTCCTTTGCCGTGGGTATGGTGGTTGTAGGGTGGAATTATACTAATGGGAGGATGATAAAATGTGGGTAATTAAGTGGGTATATATAGTGGTGGAGAAGGGGTAGTTGGCATGGAGGTAATGGGTGGCTAGGATGGAGTTTGGGATGGTGGTTAGGAATCCTAAGGTGGAGATCACTTGGCACCACCTTAAAGGGTGCAAGCGGGGGAATTATAGGTTGAATCCACCCTTGTTTGACGTCCATGGTGGAGAGGGCACCTCCATTTTGGTGCCAAAATGGTGTTCTAGAAGGGGGGAAATTTTGGAGGGAAAATGGAAGGTGGAGATGGGCATTAAGCTTAGGTGTAGGGTGGAGATTAGGGCATTTTTGGAGGGAAAAGTTGGTGCCAAAAGGGGGGAGTAGTTAGGGTGGTTTTGGCGCCAACTTGGTGCCCTTTGGTGGTGGTTGAGGGGTGAAAGGTGGTGATGATGCTGGTGCCAACTTGGAGTGGATGGAGCTAGCTTAAGTGAGTTTAGGTAGGGCATAGTTGATGGAGCTAGTTAGCTAGAGTTTTAGGGTGGTAAATGCCAAGAGAGCTGGAACCTAGCTAAGATAAGCTACGCTAAGCTAGCTTAGCCAGTAATGGAGTAGAGGAGTAGGCAATGGGAGCTAGGGTTTGAGGAGAGGAGCTGGACAAAAGAAGTCTAAAGCTGAACTGGTAGCTGCTAAAGAGGATGGCATGGAGCTACTTTAGCTGGCTTAGCTTGCTAGTTCTTTTCTAGCTGCTAAGCCGAGCTAAAGTAAGCTAGCTTCTGCCATAAGGAGCTGAGGTGAGCTGGGTCTGGTGCCCCGAGGAGGATCAAGCTGGTTGAGGCAGCTAAGGTAGCTTAGCTCAACTGAGTTGAGCTAAGCTGAGTCCCCAGGAAATGGACTTGAGCTTCTTGAGCTGAAATGAAGTCATCTTCAGCTGGCTAGAGTTGAGTGGAGCTGAATGTAGCTAGACTTGAGCTGGGGTGAACTCCAGTCAAATCAGCTGAGCTAGCTAGAGCTCCCTGTGGACTAATGGGAGTTGAGATGAGCTAGACTCAGCTAAGTCGAGCTGGATTTGAGCTGACCTGAGGTAGGGTAAGCTAAGATGAGCTCTCTTGACTGCCATTCAGCTGAGATGAGCTGAATGGAGCTAGGATGAGCTAACCCTAATTCAGGTGAGCTGAATTCCAACTATGGTGGGCTGGATCAAGCTGCGTTCCAGCTGGTGATAGCTTCTCCTTCACCAGTTGCCTTTCTGAGTGCTACTGTTCTAGGGATCTAGCAATTTGTATATCCTTAACACTCCCAAAAACACATTAAAAAGACAACAAAAATTGCAATGCATGCCTAGCCTAATTAATGCCTAAATGCAGCCTAAAAAGCCCATTTGCGGAGCAAAATCTAAAGAGCTAGGTTTGTTTTAATGCATAAGAATGATGATAAACTGGTGTTTATCACGTACTCTTGGATTTTTCATCTGAAGCCTGTAAGGATGTCACATTGCCCTCCTAGCCTTTGATCTTCCTTGAACTTCATATGATGCTACGGGACTCCGATCTAAACGATTTCGAAGGCTGGTCGGGCGTGTTTTGCGTGTTAGAAATCGGAGTTACAAGTAACCTGTCGTAATTGCAAAACACGTCGATCAGATAAGATATATATCGAAACTCCAAAGGAGTCCCGAGTCGAACACAGGGAGGTGATGTTTACTTTAACTGAAATCCACGTTTCGATTCGTTTCTTTTTGGAGTTTTAGGGTTTTATTATTTTTTTGTATTTTTGTAAGAAGAAAACAAGTAAACGAATCACAAAATAGAGATGGAATAAAAATGGTATAGATATCACTTCAATGTCTATTACAATCAACTATGAAAGCATAAAAAGTGACGGGGGTGAGAGGAAATCTCCCGAAACGGTTGTTCAGCGAGACGATGGTGCCTGGGGGAAGCTCGGACGAAGGAGGTGAGGAGAGGGACGACGAAGGTGAGATGCAGGAAGACGTCGGGTTGAGGAAAGCTTCGGTGTGTCTTCAGAATGGAGGTGAGAAGACGGAGGTGATCTGCTACTGGAATGGAGGTGGGAGGATAGCTCCAAGGTGACCTATGAATGGGGATGGGAAGACAGACGAATATTTGGTGAGGCAGAGGTTTGCTACACTAATAGGAGCCTTGGGAGCTTGAGAACAAGCTCTAATGGAGCGTTGGTAGGCTTGCTAGAGCTTGGGAGTAGGTGGGAGTAGAGTAGGTAGAGATAGCCTGGAAGGGAGGGGGTGTAGATCCTTCTATAGTGGAGAAGAGGCTAAAAATGGGTAAAGGACCTTTAGCGACCTTTAGATCGTCGCTGGAAACGTTGCTGTAGACAGCCTACATCTACTCACGCCCTTAGCTGGCTTAGTTGGCTTGCAATGAAGTAGCGACGGCTGTAAGCGTCACTGTAGGTCAGCCGAGCTGTCACTGAAAGCTGGCACCAACTACGCCTGTGCCCGCGTTGCGCTGCCGCCCATCACGCGCACTGATCGTGCGGCGTCCCGCTGGCGTGCGCACTAGCACGCGCACGCACGCTGCGCTACCACTGCTGCTTGCATGCGGTGCTGCCCGACTGATTTGAGAATTGGGGGCGCTGCAGGGATTCGAACCCGTGCCCCTCCCTTGAGAATCACTACTCCCACCATTGCACTAAGTCGACCTTTGTGTCGCAAGTTCGGTGCTGATGCTTCCCAGCCAATGGCTAGGATTCAAGGGTGCAGATGATGAAGGGAGTGGCTGGTGGCTGCTGGCCGGTGTTGGGCTGTCTAGATGGCGCCATCTGGGCCGTCCGTCTTCTTCTTCTTGTAGAGGGTGCCACAGTGATCAGATCAAGATGATTCCCGCGATACCGAACTGCGATCGTCACTTCGGATCCATATGTACGGTCAAATTTGCCATATAAAATGAAGGAATTAATATACAGAACATACAACTATCCTAAATGCCATGCAATGAAAGTTATGCAATATTTATAACATGATATGCAATGCTAAGCCTAGGAACTATCATAAATAAGCAATTTATCATGAATTTATGTGTGTTCATCATACTCCCATGCTTACTTTTTGCTAGTCCCTAGCAAAATTAACCTAAATGCTTTGTATAAAAGTAGAATCTGGGTTTGAGTATTTAGGCAAAATTCATTGATTGCTTTAGAAAATCTCAACCCCAAGACCTAATTAAAAAAACTTAACAGTGCCCAGGTGCCTACCAGAATACAGACCGTCCAAGCCCTCGCATTATTTGAGAAGAGGAGATAAAAAAAATTCTTGTTTTTCTTCTTTTCTAATTTTTTTTTTTATTTTTGAGTTTGAGAGTTCCGGGAAAACTTTTTATGGCTACCCGACCCACCCAAGACTCGAAAAAGACTCTAAGTGCTAAGCATCATGTGAAAATAGCGAAAGACCCACTAGATGGCCGCTAAAATGGACTTCAAGTTTCTACGACCCTAGGTGACCTTGCCTAGAGATTTATATTTTCGATCGATAGCCTTCTCCCTACTTTTTTTTTATGGGGTCAACAAAAGGACGAACCCAGTGTATATCTCCCCAATTTATTCTACTTCCCCGCTTCTTCCCAAAGTGTTTGGGAATTATTGTACTTTTTTTTTGTGAGCTGAGTTCTGGACAACCGGCCGATGAATTGTTACTACCGACAACTTGCCAGCCATACAAGTGCGGTGAACTGTGGTTTTTTTTTTTTTTCTCCTTTTTCTCTTTTTTTTTTAAGTAGGTGACTTTCTTGATATAGGATTTACCTAAAGACAGTACAATGAAAATGATCTTATGGCTGGGCTCTAGACAACTGGCCAATGAGCTGTTACCACCAATAACTTACCAACCATACCATCGAAGTCGGTCCATTACCTACCCAATTTCCATAAAAATTGCTAGAAAGTGAGTCAGTGCAAAAAATGTGTGTAGATGCTTAGCCTTAAAATCCCCCCAAATTAGAGGCCGGGTTGATAAGTTGCATACTTATCTTCCCAATTTATTAGCCAAATTAAAAATGAATTTGAATTGACGAGGACTCGAGACTAAGTCCACATTCGAGTGGACACCCGGGCTAACAAAGCCTGAAGACCTGAAGTAGCTAAGTGTTTAGGTCCTCTCGTATCAATTCCTAAAGTTAATAACTTCCAAATGCCTAAGTTCTCGTTTCCTAATTTCTTTCTTTTTATATCTTGTTCAAATTTTCAATTTTTTTTATAAGAATCAAATAACAAGAAATTACTGTTACAACTGACAAAAAGGTTATAAAATATGTCCACCCCCCCATGCTTAGCTATTACAATGTCCTCATTATGAAAAATGAAAGCATGCAGGAGAGTAGAAGTGGAAGAATAACACCTGGTTTCCGTAAGACTCTGGTCAGCTTGGAACAGTCTTTACATGTACTGAGTTTAGTGGACACAGCTAGGTGAGGTCCTTAATAAAAAATAACTAAACATTGAGGCCACAACAACACAGTTTCCGGGCCCCCAGGTATAGGTCCCAGAGAGTGAAAATGGACTTGCCAAAGAGATGAACAATGAAAGTGGCAAGCTGGTGGTGCAGGGAGAGCCCAAATGGTCTCCAATAGGAGTTTGTTGATTTATTACCGAGGAAGTGTGGTTGAGTATAAAATTTGTGCAATGGTTGGCTGAAAAATTTGTGCAATAGGTGTAATGGTTTTGTGATGTGCTGGGGATTTGTGGGTACTCTAGAATATCTAATGTTTGAAGAGTTCTTCCCCAATGTTCAATTTCATCCTCACACTCTGGGTTTTTAAACCAACCATCCTGATCCTCAAAATTCCCACCCACAAGTTGAACCTTAAACTCTAAGCATCCAGGATAAGGATGTTGTTGGGTTTTATCTTGATCATGTAAATCATCCAACAAATTTTTGATTTCATGTATATCTTCCTCATCCTGCGTTGCTACAATTGGTCGCATTTTTGTTTTGTCCTCAATTATTTCCGCAACCGTGTGATCTTCCCGAGTTTGGGTTGAGTTGGCCATTAAAAGGTTGTCTAAGGTATGTATGGCCATTACTTTCTCTATTCTACCAGGCTCCTCCATCGAACCACACTTAATTTTATTCTTCTTTGAGACCTCAAAAATATTGAATTGATTTATCTTATCCCCTGAGGCCATTTCTATATTTCCCAATTCACAATCAATCCTCACCTTGGCAGTAGCCAAGAAAAGTCTTCCCAAAATAATCGAGGTGTGGTTGAGCTATTTTGGGGTTTCCATATCCAGGACCATGAAATCAGTAAGGTAATGCAAATCATTAACCTTGACTAAAACATCCTCCAAAATATCCCTTGGTTTTGTAATTGATCTATCAGCTAACTGTAAGGTTATGTCAGTGTGGTTTAGGTAGCCTAGACCCAACTCCATGTGCAGTGAGGTGGAAATAACATTAATGGAAGCACCCAGGTCGAGGAGGGCCCGATCAGAACTAATGTTTCCTATTGTACAGGAAATAAGCGGGGCTCCCAGGTCCTACTTCTTAGAAAGTAGCTTGTTTAGGATCAATGTGCTTGTGTTATTGGACAAAACTACTCTCCTATTATTTTCATATTTCACTCTATGCCTTTCTTTATATGCATTCAGTAAACCTATGGCGTAGGTGGGGATTGATCCGATAGCCACGAGGAGTAAAATGATTATTAATTTGAAAGCCTGAAGTAAGGACATCCTTTCCTCCAATTTCTCCTTCGACTTTTTTTGTTTGCCCATACAACAACATACTCCCGAATCAGACTCTGATGTTTTGTTGATCACATTCTTAGTTGGGAGTTTGGAATTCTTGCTACGGGGCCTAATAGGGTTGACATGGGGTTGGGTAGGTCCCTTGTGTCTACTACCACTCCTCATGGTTATGGTGTTTGCCGTGGCAAAATGCTGTTGTTTGGTGCCTTGAGGAGGGTTGGGTAAAATAGGAGGCTCTCGGTTAATTATGGTAGGAACTTGGTTCACTCCGGGAGGAGTTGGGGTATCCTGATAGATAGCATGAGCTTGAGCATGCGACTCCCCATCATTACCAAATCCTTGAGGCCCAGCGCCTTGGTTCCGTACATTCCCTAGGTTTGGTACAGACTGTGATGGTAGAGATCCGGATTGTTAGTTGTTTGTACTATGTCCGGATTGCAAGGTGTCCAGTGAAGTTTTCATCTGTTGCATGAGCTGGAACATTGACCCTTACATTTCTACCATTTTCAGGTTCAAGTCAGCCTGCTCGGTGGGTTGTTGAGCATTCCACATGGGCTGATTAACCTCATTCAGGGGCAAGTGAGTATATACATGACCCTGACCCATTGGTTTTTGCGGTACATAGTTGTTGTGCTGATATTGGGTCTGTTGCCTCTGATCTTTCGAAGAGATGTTAGGATGATTTTTCCAACCAGAATTGTATGAATTTGAATAAGGGTTGGACGTAATATTCTTTTCCACAGCATGAACATCCTCATAAGATGAGGATGAAGAAGGATTAGAAAGACTGGGATCAAAGGCCCCAGTTTGGAACCCATAAGGTTCTAAGAAGAGTTGGCTCGAAGGTCAAGCCGACCCCAGTTGGTTCACAAACTCCAGTCCCGTAGGAGCTTGCGAAGAATGGAATCCCGATCCCTGGGATTGAGTGGATCTAGAAAAATTGGAGATTCCTGACATCCACTCTTCCATTCATTTAGTAACCAGGTCCATCTTATCTAATCTATTGCAAATCAATTCCATATCAGATGTATGAGAATCTTGGACCTCATTGGCATTTGATCTAATTTGTTGGAATCGGTTGAAGGTTTCCATGGAGGCATGGTTTAAAGAATTTTCGCTCATTTCCTCAAAACAAACATACACACTATCTGCATTCTTGTTGAAGAAATTGCCTCCACAAGAAGCATCCACATGATTACAAAGTTGATCACTCAACCCATGATAAAAAATCTACACAAGTTGCCATTTAGGCACCTCGTGGTGTGGACACTTCTGCAACAGATCCTGAAATCTCTCCCAGGCCTCATGAAATGGTTCCCCCTGCCACTGGACAATAGTAATTGCCCGTCGCAACGCATTGGTTCACCCAATTAGGAAGAATTTCTTCAGGAAGGTCGATTTCAAAGCTGTCCAGGTAGCAATCGATCTTCCAATGGTACGATACTAATGTGCGACCTTATCCTTGAGTGAATGGGGAAAAAGCCTCATGAACATCTATTTTTCATCCAAATTCGGCAATTTGGTGGAAAGAACCAGAGTGATCAGGTCCTCCAAATGTTGGAATGGGTCCTCTGAGCCAAGCCCATGAAAGTGTTTAAATAGACTCAAAACTTGGGGCTTGATCTCAACATCTCCGGTAGGAATCACAACGCCAGGATGATCCTCATAATTTGAAGGATCATAAAAATCCTTCAAGGGCCAAGCGTCCTGACCATTCATTCGTTAGAATCATTGTTGCATCTGCTGCAATTCTTCCAATTGCCTCTGAATTAGCTTTTGCTGGTTCGGGAGCGGGGGAGGTGGTTGTTGATCAGCCATGGGATCTGCTTGGCTAAAGCTCAACCTCTACCTCTAAGAATGGTCTAAAAGTCCTTCCAATCTAGGGTTCAATGACCTCCTTCCAAGCATACACTGGAAGGAAGTCGAAAGGACGGGGAAGAGAAGGGACCCTGCAGCACAAAAATAAAAGCATGTCCTTAGGTTGGGTAGCCTAAAGGTCTACAGACTCTCAGAATCCGTCCTAAGATTATGGGCGATTTACTCTACTTATGTCCAGGAAATCCAACCAGTTAGAAGGAGGGACTGGGGAAAAGGTTCTTCCTTTGGCTTGCACCTCCGGTTCCTAGTGTACCCCCCAATCGTAGTCATTTGATACTACTCCCCTAGCTAGACATCAGATTGGCTAGTAGAAGTAGGTTAATCGTGAATAATCTCAGTCTGGATCCCGATGAGTGAATGAATCCTTAGGACCAACGTCTAATTGATTTTATTTAGGCTTGGGAAATTGGTGCTCTGGAATGTGATGGGCCCTTAATGGGTTATGCCCTTAATGATTTGTTTGAGAATGTGTGAATGTGCACAACCAAGCAGTTTTCAAGAAAGATTATTAATGATGAGATGAGTTTTAGGATTTGAATCTTGCTTAACAGCTTTTAAGATTCAAATATTAGGTGTTTTCAACCAAGTTTTGTGAGGCAAACCAAATTTATTTTTGAAAGCACGTGTTCAAGTATCTTCCTTTAGAAATCAAGAAAAATATGGAGTGCCTGGCTTGACCTATTTATTGAATCCTATGGGATAGATAGAAAATGAACCTCTTTTAATTTAGGTGGTGCAGCTCAAACAATTCACTCAATTGGCTCAAATGCACCACCGATTAAGGCACACAAAAAGGTGGTTAACCTAATATGATTTCTACTCTTTTATGTGTTGAATTCGTGTACCGGGTCCACAGGTTGGAAGCCTGGTTGAGTAGATGAAAATCAAGTCTGATTATATGCCTCAAATGTAGGTGTATAGAGTGTGTATAATGATTCATCCCATAGAAAGTATCTCTTTTTTTTATTTTTTTTATATGCAGGGGTGGGGTGGATAAGGTGGCAAACAAGACAAACAATTCTATCCTAGGGTTTAAGCAAACACCTAAGTAGATTAAGTCTTAGTTATGAGTGTGGCAAGATGAACTAGTGGGTGGGGAATGGGAGGAACACTTACAGACTACTCTACCCACACTTTACTCCGATCTACTGCATTTGGATCTCCATGCTAGGGTACTTGCAAGACAGTAGATCAAAGACAAGTAAGGTTAGTGCTATGTAAATATAATGAAACATAATAAACAATAAAGTAAATTCCATTGCCTCCTCGACAATGACGCCAAAATGGTCGGGCATGTTTCGCGTGTTAGAAATCGATGTTACAAGTAACCCGTCGTTATAATTGCAAAACACATCGATCAGATAAAATTTATACCGAAACTCCAAGGGAATCCCAGGTCGAACACAGGGAGGCGACGTTTACTTTAATTGAAAACCGCGTTTCGATTTGTTTCTTTTTGGAGTTTTAGGGTTTTGTTATTTTTTTATATTTTTGTAAGAAAACAAGCAAAAGAATCACAAGATAGAGATGGAATAAAAATGGTATAGATATCACTTCAATGTCTACTATAATCAACTATGAAAGCATAAAAAGAGAGGGGAGTGAGAGGAAATCTCCCAAATCGGCTGTTCGGTGAGACAATAGTGCCTGGCAGAAGCTCGAATGAAGGAGGTGAGGATCGGGACGATGGAGGTGAGATACAAGAGGACGTCAGGTTGAGGAAAGCTTCGACGTGGCTCCGGAATGGAGGTGAAAAGCTGGAGGTGATCTGCTACCGGAATGGAGGTGGGAAAATAGCTCTAAGGCGATCTATGAATGGGGATGGGAAGACGGACGTATATTTGGTGAGGCAGAGGTTTGCTACACTAATAGGAGCCTTGGGAGCTTGAGAACAAGCTCTAATGGAGCGTTGGTAGGCTTTCTAGAGTTTGGGAGTAGGTAGGAGTAGAGTAGGTAGAGATGGCTTGGAAGGGAGGGGGTGTAGGTCATTTTACAGTGGAGGAGAAGAGGCTAAAAATAGGTAAAGGACCTTTAGCGACCACCAAACCATCGCTGGAAACGTTGCTGTAGACAACTCACATCCACTCACACCCTTACCTGGCTTGCAATGAAGCAGCGACGGCTGTAAGCGTCGCTGTAGGTCAGCCCAGCTGTCACCAACTGTGCTTATGCCCACGCTGTGCTACCGCCCATCACGCACGCTGATCGCTCGGCGTCCTACTGTTGTGCGCACTGGCATGCGCTGGCGCATGCGTGTGCTGCGCTACTGCTGCTGCTTGCGTGCGGTGCTGCCCGACCGATTTGAGAATTGAGGGGGGCTGCGGGGATTCGAACCCGCGCCCCTCCCTTGAGAATCACCACTCCGACCATTGCGCCAAGTCGACCTTTGTGTCGCAAGGAGTTCAATGCAGACGCTTCCCAGCCATTGGATCTCAATCCAACGGCTAGGATTCAAGGGCGCGAATGATGAAGGGAGTGGGCAGTGGCTACTGGCTGGTGTTGGGTGGTCTGGATGGCACCATGTGGTGCCATCTGGGTCGTCCGTCTTCTTCTTCTTGTAGAGGGTGCCACGGTGCTCAGATCGAGATGATTTTCACGATGCCAAACTGCGATCATCGCTCCGGATCCATCCGTGCAGTCAGATTTTCTATTTGAAACTTGTATTGATGTCGCATTGCCCCCCTGACCATATAAAATGAAGGAATTAATATACAAAACATACAACTATCTTAAATGCCATGCAATTGATGTTATGTAATATTTATAATATGATATGCAATGCTAAGCCTAGGAACTATTAAAAATAAGCAATTTATCATTGATTTATGTGTATTCATCAGAGGTGTTAGACTCCGATCGTCATCCTGATCAAATCCGTACGGTCCGATTGTCCATCCGAGGCCCTGAAATAAATCCTCTTTTGTCTTGACCATAAAAAGGACCTAATTAACCTAAAATATATACAACTACTTTAAATGCAGAATGATACATGCTATGCAATATTTATAACATGAAATGTAAATCTAAGCCTAAGAACATGCATGATTAGGCATTTTAACCTATATAGATGTGTCTATATTATACCCCCATACCTATCTTTTACTAGTCCCTAGCAAAATTAAACTATATGCTATGTATAAAAACAGAATCAAGACTCGATCACTTAGGCCTAAGTTGCTTATCAACGATATCAAATTTCAACTAAGATCCTAAACTATGAAGACACAACAGTATCCGGGTATCTGCCAGAATGCAGACCGCTCAAGTCCTCGCCTTATTTGAAAAGGGAAGATACTTTTTTTTTTCTTTTTCTTCTCTTCTAATTTTTTTTGGACTTTTGGAGTTTGAGAGTTTAGGTATAACTTTTTACGGCTACCCGACCCACCCAAGACTCGAAAAGGACTCTAAGTGCTAAGCATCTGGTGAAAAGAGTGAAAGACTCACTAGGCAGCCGTTAAAACGGACTTCAGGTTTCTACGACCTTAGGTGACCTTGCCAAAAGGTTTATCTTTTTGAACGATAGCTTTCTCCCTACTTCTTTTATTTATAGGGTCAACACAAGGTCGAACCCAATGCATATCTCTTCGGTTTATTCTTTTTTCCCGCTTCTTCCCTAAGTACTTTGGGAATTATTGTGCATTTTTGTGAGCTGGGCTCTAAACAACTGGCCAATGGCCTGTTATCCACGGTAACTTACCAGCCATACTCGTGCGATGAAGTGTGGTTTTATTTGTTTATTTATTTATTTATTTTTATTTTCTCTTTTTTCTATTTTTTTCTTTTCTTTATTTTTTTAAGTAGGTGACTTTCCTGATCTAAGATTTACCTAAAGGCAGTATAAAGAAAACGGTCTTACGGCTGGGCTCTGGACAATCGGCCGATGAGCTGTTACCACCAACAACTTACGAGCCATACCACCCTAGATAGTTCATTAGCTACCCAATTTCCGAAGAAACTGTTGAAAAGTGAGTCAATGCCAAAAAGTGTGTAGATGCTTAGGCTTAAAGTCCTCTCAAATCAAAGGGCGGGTTGATAAGTCGTATACTTATCACCCAAATTTATTGACCAGTTTAAAATAGAATTACTTGGCGAGAACTCGAGACTAAGTCCACATTCGAGTGGACACCCGAGCTAATTAAGTCCAAAGGCCTGAAGAGTCTAGGTATTTAGGTCCTATTGATAAACACCAGTTTAAAATCATTCTTATGAATTAAAACAAACCTAGCTCTTAGGATTTTGATTCACAAATGGATTTTTGGGTTGCATTTAGGCATAAATTAGGTTAAGCATGCATTGCATTTGTTATTTTATTTTTGATGTGTTTCAAGGAGTGTTAGGGATAAGTAGAAACTCAGATCCTCAGAACCCTAGCACTCGAGAAGGCAACTAATGAAGAGGAAGCTCAATCAGGCTAGGACTCAGCTAATTCCAGCTCGTCATGGCTGGATACCAACTCCCTTGGACTAAGGTTAGCTCCATCCAGCTCCATTTAGTTCACCTTAGCTAAATGGTAGCTCATGAGAGCTCATCATAGCTCACCCTAGCTCAGGCCAGGTCAGATCCAACTCAACTCAGCTGAGTTTAGCTTATCTTGGCTCCCATTGGTTCACAGGGAGCTCTAGCTAGCTTAGCTGAGTTGACTAGAGTTCACCTCAGCTCAAATCCAACTCGACTTAGTTGAGTCAAGCTCATCTCAGCTCCCACCAGTTCACTGGGAGCTCTAGCTAGCTCAACTAAGTTGACAGGAGTCCATCTCAGCTCAACCCCAGCTCATCCCAGCTCATGGCAGCTAGACTCCAAGCTAACTGAGCTACTACTTGTCAACTAGTAGCTTAGCTAGCTCTAGAGTTCTCATCAAAGGCAGCTCCAGCTCAACCTAGCTCCAGCGAGGTTGATGTCAGCTCAACTGAGCTCAACTCCCCAGGCTTGGCTGCTTGCATAAGAACTAAGTAGCTGAGCTCAGTAGTTGAGCTCCCCTTGAAGATACCTCAGCAATTCCAGCTCTAGAAGTTTCTTCCCTAGCTCCTTCTTCATGAAGCCCTAGCTCTTCCACCTCCACTCTACTACCTAAGCTAGCTTAGCTAGCTTAGCAAAGCCCTTAGCTCCACCAAAAATTCCATGGCCGTCCACTCTTCAACCCTTAACCCTAACCCAACCTATCCTTGGTGCCAACCCACACCAACCACCACCACTCACACCCCCTCATGTTGGAGCAAAAAATGCCCTAGGCATCCCTTCATTTTGGCACCAACATGTGCCTGATTCCTAGCCCTACACCTCATCAACCAAGGCCATCTAAACCCTACACCTAACCCCTTCCAGAAGCCCTCCATTAGCGCCAAACCTAACCCCCCATAACTACCCTAAACCCTCCTTAGTTCATGCCAAAAATCTCTCCCTACACCCCTTAATTTGACGCCAACACCTCCTCCCATCTACACCCTACATATGACCCCCCAACCTATCCTAACCCTTCATCTAGTGACGCCACCTAAACCTCCCCCTTAACCCACCTAAAGTGGTGCCAACCCCCTTAACTCCACCATAACTACCACCTCAAGCAACCTTCCCCATTGGCACCACCCTATATTTACCCTTCATCCCATAACCACCACCCAACAACACCATCCTGACCCTACACATAACCTACACGCCACCTAACTCTACCACCATAAAACCTAACCCTAGTCCTCTCTTAGGGTTGGCACCAAACACCTAACAACCCCCCCATTTTGGCGCCAACCATTACCAACCCTAGGATCCCTTAACTACCTCCAACAAGCCATCCTAACCCTCCATCCATTAACTACCCCTACCCCCTACTATTCCTATATACACCCCCTACCACCACCATTAAAACTCAACCTTGGCTACATTTTTTCTACCCATATTTCCACCTACATAGAAGGTCAAGAGAAGAAGAAGACCCCTTGGTACCTTCCCCTCTTTTCTTCTCTCTTGTGCTCACGCCAGCCAAGGGAGGAAGCCAGGCATTGGAAGAAAACCTAGGGTACATGCCTACCCTAGGAAGAGGAGGATTTGAGGGTGGTACACTACCACCCTTGAAGGAAGAATCAAAGGTGGTCCATGCCACCTTAACGAGGAGTTCTTGTTGTGGGAGCCATCCACTCTAGGAAGGAGAAGGCACGCCCATCTAGTGTTTGCCTTTGGAGGACGTCCAAAAAGGAGACGGAGGAGCCCTTTTCAACCCTAGGAGCCACTAAGCTTAGAGCAAGGAGCTTCCCCTCTTCACCATCATTTTAGGAGGATTTGTATTTCTTTCGTTATTTCTTATATTTATTCTAGTAGTAGAAGCATTCATCTACTAGGTTTTTTTTGTAAAACACTCTTTCTCAATTAAAAGTTACCTTTTTAAAATAGCTTTTGTCGCAATTCCTTTTGTTGTTTTTGTCGCAATATTCCTAGTGCACAAACACTCTTTCTAATTACCCTAGGCATCAACGTGCCTAGGGTAAGCTTACAAAGAATAAATTATTGTCACGTAGCTATTAGCTATTAGGGTTAGTTTTTTTCAACAAAACTCAAGAGTTCTTGTTATTTCAAAACCTATAAAAATCATATATATAAAACACCAAAAAGAAAGTTAAGTTCCCTTTAAAGCAAGAGATTTGATTTAGCAAACAATTTGACCTCCTTAGCCGACCCTAGATACTCCACTATCTAGGTTTAAAAATTTAACATCGAAAGCAGATTTACGTGTTGCAACAACATTAAAATCCCCATTTATAAAATTGCATATTTTCGCGATCACCTATCGTATCATTTCTTAAAGTTAATAACTTCCAAATACCTAAGTTCTCTTCTTCCTAACTCTTTTTTTTTTTTGTCTTTTTGAATTTTTACGTTTTTTTAAAGAAAATAAAAGAAATTCTATAGAGCTAACGAAATAATTTCATGAATTAATTATCCACCCCCCATACCTAAATGATGCATGGGGATTAATTATCCTCATTATAAAAATAAAGACAAGAAAAGGATAGAGTAAACAGAACATCACCTGAATTTCATGACAACCTGGTCAGCTTCGTAGAGAGGAAAGTATACACATGTGCTAAGTTTAATACCTTTAGCTAGGCATAAAATACATAAAAGGAAGAAATGAGAATTCACAAGTGCGGGTCAAAATCAAAATAAAAAATATTGATCCTCAGACCCACCAACAGAAGATGTCCACAGATGTCGACCAAGTTATGGTAGAGACCCATGTCCCAGGGTCGAGTGGTTCTCAGGTTCTGGATGAAAATCACCCAGAACCAAAGGTTGTTAAGCTTGCAGGGTCGAGCTTGTGGTTTTGTGGTATGCAACCCAAGACCAAAATGTCGAGCGGCTAAAGATGGTTCAATAGGTGCAGATGTCCACTTAACGTTCAGCTCAGAAAAATAATTAGTTATTTCGAGCTTGGGTTGCACATAAAAGATATCGTAAGGGTCCTGGTAGAAAGTATGTAGTTTCAGGTCAGTAGGAACCCTTAAATCCAAACTCATAGTTCCCTCAAAAGTAGCTTCCTAGATTTTTATTTCCCACTTCCTATACTCCAAAATCAAGGTTTTTGAGACCTCCAGATAGTTGTACACCCCATCTAAAATACCCAAGTCCAATAATTGTAGCTCAATCAGGATTGACTTGGGTCTAGTGATTTCAAGAATTTCATAATTCAGCTCTGTATGGTGTGGTTGAGGAATGGGACTATTGATTGAATCATCAGGATTCAAATCGTCTAAGTAAGCCCCAACATGATCATAATCTTCAATGACCAGGCTATCAAATAATTTGTCATGCTCCTTGAGCCCGATTTATATCAAATACTAAAATCCTCTTAAGTTCAAGTGAGACTTCACCAAAAGATTATTCACCCTCAGAGTCAAAGAATTTGTGATCCTCATTTATATATGTCTCAAAATCGCATGTCATTTCCTGATGCATAGAGACATTTTTCTGTGCTCCCTGGCTCAGGGATCTCGAGTGAATTAATCAGTTCATCCTTAATTGGTTGCTCCCGGTCATCTCCGATCTCAGAAAATGTATCCCCCCCGACAAGCGCCTGAGTGGGTTTGGACATTGGCTCTCCTGAAGGCGGTTCATCTTAAGAATCATCCCAAGATTTAATTAAGGCAACCACAAATTTCATCCTCAACCTCGACAATTTGCCAAGTAGAAACTCATCCAGGCCCCTATCCCTAACATTTTGGAGCAAATCCAATAGAGAACTATTAAGCTCATTAATCATTTTGATCATAGGCTCCAATGCTTCAATGCATAGTATTGGCTGAGCTTCTAAAGATTATATAGTATTCCTCAAATTAGCCAACATCCTATCCTAAATCTGGTTCACCTGAACTGACTGGTTCAGTTCAAGGTTGGATGGGTTTGGGTTAAATCTAGGAGAGTCAAGATATTGAGGTTCTCGGGTCCCTCCCTGATAGTAGGCCATCTCAGGTTGTTCAAAAAATGGAATTGACCTATATTCAGTGGAATACTGGGGAGGGTAGATGTTATAATCATCATATCCTTCCTGATTGTAGATCGGGTTGGTTTGATTATCAAATGATCGAGATCTATAATCATTGTAGCTCTGGGAAGGATAGTAATCATAGTCTAACTGTCTAAGGTTAGGTCCTGGACACTGAGGTCCGGATTCATATCCCCAATCAAAGTTATCCCGGTTATTAGATGGGTAATTACAAGTCAAGTCGGAATAGTAATCATCTTGTGGATAAGTAGTGGTAGGAGGATAGGATGTGAAACGTATGTTGGATGTGGAAGGGTACATGGTAGAATAGGAGGGGAAATCCGAAAAAAGAAAGGAGCCCTGCAATACAACCAATCAACCCTGTCCTTAGGTGGGTTAGCCTAAAGACCTATAAACTCCTGACAAAGGGCGATTCTCGTGCATGTTTTGAAAATAGAGATCTCGTTGTAGTATATTACATAAAAACGCTCATCAAAAGTAATTTATAAAGATAACGAAACTTGAGTCCTGATCATTCGTCTCTATGAGGCATTTATAGAAACGCAGATTTGAAATCGATCTCCCTTACTCTACTTATTCAAAATCGCATGTTGATTTATGCTAAGTTCATATTTATGCACGACATGCTTAGTTGCCAGAGTATCAGAAATTTAAACATGCAACTTCAATCACACAAAAATATTACAAGGCTCATGGTGATTTTCACAAATAGATATATATATAAAGAAAAAGATTTTCATTGATTCATGATGGTGTTTGCAACATAAAGCTCATGAAAAGCTTGTAGAGGAATACTTGAAAACATAAATCTAGCTAGTAGAAAATGATTGTATACATGAATCGAAGGGGGGAATATGCATGCATCATTGGGGGAGAATATAGAGCTATACTATTAAGTAGCAAATAAAGCGGTAAAACTGTGAAGAACTATAATCTAATCAATCAGAACTAAAAGCATTCAGAGGTGGGCTCCGATGGCCTTTGTCTTGGTTGAGAGGGGCAGCCAATGGTGCTTAGGCCGATCCTTGGAGAGAGGTTGAGGAAGTGATCCAACATCTTGGCATGGAGATGGTGGTGGCCATGGTGAAGCTACTCATGAAGGTGGAGTGGAGGTGGAATGAGTCCAAAGTGCCACCCCTTAGGTCTATAAAAAGACCTAAGGGAAGCTCTCTAGAGAATTATGGTATTCTCTAGAGAGGCCTATGATGGGAGCTCGTGAGAGAGTGAGAGAGTGAGAGAGAGGATGGATGGTGGTTTTCAAATCCACCAAATGTGGATCTAAAAATTGAATGGCTCTTGGTTACTAATTTTAGCAACCAAGGAAACAACACATGGTAGAGAGTTATAGAGAACTCTAGGTTGGGTATTTTCGTGTGGATGGTGTGTGTGGGTCGAAACGTAGGTGGCTAGGTTGATTAGGTTAGGTTCTAGTGGGTTTAGGTCAAGGTAGGTCTCAAATTAGGGTTGTAAACCCTAATTCAGATAGGTAAAGTGCAATTAAACTTAATACAAGTTTAATTGGGTGTGTGGAAACCTAATTGACAGTAAAATAACTCCATTAAGTCAGGTTTAGGTCAATTGGACTCTCACTGAGTCCAATTGGATAGTGTGTGCTGAGATCATGGCTCAATTGGACTCAATAAGTCCAATTGAATAGGCTAATGGAATTGACTAAGATCCAAGTCAATTAGGTTTAGTGAGGACCTAATTAGGTCCTTAGGGAGGTCTAGAGGTGATGTACTAGAGTTAGGACACCTTAATTTACGTTCCTAAGGGGTTAGAATTGGGTTTAGGGAGCCAGAGATCCAAAATCAAGGCTTGAATCTCAAAACAAGGTCTGGAGGACAGTTCTGGACGTCCAATAAAAGCGTCAGACGTCTTATAGTGAAAAATCAGAAGTTCAGACTTATTGTCTGGATGTCCAATCAGAGTCAAGAGGAATTCTAGGTTTGTCTTTGGTATTCTGCAAAAATTGGACGTCTGACCAAGTATCTGGACGTCCAATAATACTACAGAAGTGGGTTTAAGGTGTGCGGGAGTTGGCTAAGGGTTCTGAATGTCTATAACTCATCTAGACATCTGGATAGAGGCTGGAATTAGCATTTTAAGGTTTCCTAGGGTGCGATGACCTAATCTAAGGGTGGCTAAGGCTTGGGGAAGCTTCTAAACTGTCCTACAGCTAGAATGGACCTAAGTTCTTCATAATTTATTGCTTTATTCCTACTTAATAGAATAGCATACCTTAACTACCTTACATTATTATCTACTACATTTAATCTAGGCCCTCCAGCTCTGCTGAAACACCAGTTTTTCTTTATTCTTCAGATCCAACTTTAGATCCAGCTTCTGATCTAGCTTCTGATCAGCATATTACTTGCAATTGACATAATGCACCTAATCAGTACATTATAGCATTATTTTATGCATAGTTAAAACAAAGCAGTAAAAGTGCTAGTAATGCTTATGCATGCATGAATTACCTTAACTTATGCTAAGTCCTAACCTAATTTAGGTTAATTAAGACCTATGATTGCTATGCAATCATACTCCCATGCTTAAATCTTGCTAGTCCCTAGCAAATGAGAGACTAAATTATTCACAGAAGGGTCCCTAAGGGATTGATTATTTTATCAAGTGTATGCCCAGAAATTTTTCTCCTTTTTGTTCATCCTATGCTCTAGAAATCCTGACAATCGTGAAAGTGCAGCTATGTAGCTTTTGCAACGGATTCAAGTGAAAAACTAATTCACCTCCAAAGCCTGTACTTGACCCGTAGTGAAAATTCTAGCGGGATAGGTGGACTTCTTCTCTAGAGGCATTCAAGATATTCTATGAATTCCACCCGACATTAAGCTTAGGTAGAGAATCTTAAAGGGAAAAGATTATATATTTGGTGGCTCACTCTCGACTGGTGCTACATAGAGATTAGTACTATAGAATCTAGATTCCTAAATTATTACGTAACTCAACTCAGAGAAAGATGAGAAAAACTATGCTCTCTTTTGGTTCCTTTGTATTCACTCTCTTACTCTCTATTTTTTTTTCTTTTTCTTAGAGCTCACAATCTCACCAAATTTACACATATGACCTGTATTTGGTGGTCCCACTTGGCATTAATACTTTAATTGAGTTCCCATAACTCTAACACTAAGTCAGAATTTCTCAGCCAGTATTCGGGCGGTCAGAAACACAAGGTAGGTTAAGGCCATATTTGGTGGATCACAAATTTATTTGATGGCATTGCCTCAATGCAACTGAAATAAACACTAAATATTCACTCTTTTTTTCTTTGCTTTTTCTTCTTTTCTAATTTTTTCAATTTTTCTTTCTTTTCGTCATTTTTTTTCTTTTTTTTTTCAACATAATACAACTAGTACACATCCATGAACTTTATTAAAGAGGCATTATTAGGGATTGGTGGTACTCAAGAGATATTGGGTGGCTTATTTGGTGGAAGTACCTACTCACGACACTGGGAGAGACAAATCGGACAATGTATTTCTGACCTTGACATCAATACCCTCCTTTAGTCGAGGATTCTGTAAAAAATAGTCCTAACCATCTACCTTAGCCCTAGTTTTATGAAAACTCGCTCTCCGCGTAATTGCCTTATTTTGTGGCTCTCAAAATTCACACAAAATGTATACACTGGAACCGAGAGCGAAAACTATGCCTTATCTCTAAGTATCATTACCTATTTATCTAGGATTCTGGATTCCTTGCACTAATCTTCAAGCACCAGTACACTCTACTCTCATCTCACACTATTTGGTGGAATTTTGGAAGAAAATCTGCCTGACTCCCAAAACACTGTCCAAGGGTTCAAGAGAAGAAGCACTACTTCTTCTTGATAGACTAATGACGTTTATCAGCCTTCACCGTGAATCCATTGCAAATTCTATGTGTGAAAAATTGTACTGGATTCCAGATTACAGGAATTAACTAGAGGATAAAATCCATAATGCATTCTCTTAATAAGATAATCTTATTCATGGATGCACTATGTATATATGCTATAAACAAACAACCTTATATATTCGTACTTCATGAAATTTTCCTTTTGGGATACATTCAGTTTGACCCTAGATTTAGAATAAAAGGTGAGCGAGTGAGTCGGAAGTGGCTTTTGCGGACGATTTTTGGCTCCAATGTGAGCATTGGAGGTGGAGTCTGTTGTTTTATTTAGGGTCCTAAAATACGTTCTACATGTAGCCCTGAGGTTATCCTAAATGTTGGCATAAAAATTTTTTGTTTTATCGTATCTACCCCCCCATGCCTAAGTTCTTACATGTCCTCATGTATGAATATAAATGAAAATAAATACAACAGGGAGTAAGTAGGTAGAGATCACCTGAAATTGCTCCTGAAATTTTAACGTTCAGCACCGGCCAACCTAACAGTATGTAATATGCAAGAGAAATATGCTTAAAAGAAAAATATGCTATGTATAAAAATAGTTATGTATAGATGATAGTAGAATGTGGGATATGCTATCTATACGTGCTGAGTTTAACGCCTCTAGCTGGGCGAGAGCTTACTTAGATATCCTCAATAAGATGAATGAGTTCGTCAACTGGAGGAGGTTCCTAGGCCATGAATGGCTTGAGGTGCTAGCCATTTGCCGTAGATACATGCCTAGATTTTGGGTCCCTGATTTGGACCACCCCATTAGGATATGGGTGAATCACAACATATCGGCCAGTTCACTTGGACTTGAGCTTCCCTGAAAAAAGTTTCAGTCGCGAATCAAACAACCAAACTTGCTGGTTGGGCGTGAATGCTTTTCTCCAGATGTGGCAGTCATGAAAGGCCTTGGTCTTGTCCTTGTATATTAATGCGTTCTCATAGGCCTCCCGCCGGATCTCTTCTAATTCACTGAGCTGGAGTTTCCGTTCTTGACCACTCTCATTGAGGTCAAGGTTACATTTTCGCACCGCCAAAAAGGCACGGTGTTCCAGCTCTACAGGAAGGTGACAAGCCTTGCCATATACCATACGATATTGTGACATTCTTAGTGGGGCCTTGTACGCGGTCTGACATGCCCAGAGTGCATCAACTAATTTATCAGACCAGTCCTTCCTGTCTGGTCTAACCGTCTTCTGGAGAATCAACTTGATCTGACGATTAGACACTTCAGCCTGCCCATTGGTTTGCAGGTGATACAGGGTGGCTATACGGTGATGTACCTCATTTCTTTAATAATGACTTGAAGTGGGCATGGATGAAGTGGCTTCCCTCGTCGCTAATCAGAGCGTGGGGTATTCCGAATCTCGCGAAGATGTATTCCTATACGAAAGAAATGACGGTCTTATGATCTACCCGTCTCGCCGGGATGGTCTCAACCCACTTCGAGACATAGTCAACAGTTAGTAATATGTACTCAAAGCCATGCGAGTTCAGAAAATGGGCCATAAAATCGATGTCCTAGACGTCGAACACTTCTACAACCATGATGGGCTGGAGTGGCATCATGTCTCTCCTAGTCATAAAACTGACCGACTGACATCGTTTGCAGTGCTGGGCATATTCGTGTGTATCTCTGAAAATAGTTGGCCAGAAAAATCCCTACTGCAAAATTTTTGGAGCAATTTTCCATCCCGAGAAATGACTACCACAAGCATCGTTGTGGCAAAAAGATAACACACTGGGGATCTCAAAATCTGGGATGCATCTTCAAATAATTTGATCCGCTCTAATGTGAAAGAGTAGTGGGTCATCCCAGAGGTAGAATTTGGCCTCCGCAGTAAATTTGAGTTTCTGGCCCTTGGATAGGTTCGTGGGAATCTTGCCTACGGCAAGATAGTTGGCAATATCCGTGTACCAGGGGAACTTAGTAGAGTGAACTGCCAAAAGAGATTCATCTATAAATTGGTAGAGGATAGGCAGGGAATAAAGAATGTAGGCTAGTTCCAGTTTGGATAGGTGATCCGCCACAACATTCTGCTTTCTAGCTTTGTCACGGATTTCAATATCAAATTCTTGCAATAGAAGGATCCATCTGATGAGCCAGGGTTTAGCATCTTTCTTTGCCAACAAATGTCGGAGGGCAGAGTGGTCAGTGAAGATGATAACTTTGGACCCTAATAGATAATATCTGAATTTCTCCAACCCGAATACTACTACTAGCAATTCTTTTTCGATGATAGTATAATTGCGCTGAGCCTCATTCAGCGTCTTGCTAGCATAGTATATGACAAAAGGTTGTTTCTCCCGACGCTGGCCTAAAACAGCACCGACGGCGAAATCAGAAGCGTCGTAAATCATCTCAAAATCAAGCGACCAGTCGGGTGGTTAGAGAATCGAGGAATCAGAGACAGCGCTTCGTAAAGTCTCGAAGGCGCTGAGACACGAGGTGTCGAATTCAAATGGGGCATCGGCAACAAGGAGATTCGTCAAAGGTCATGTAATTTTCGAGAAATCACGTATAAATCTCCAATAGAAGCCGACGTGACCCAAGAATGATCTGATCTGCTTGACCGAGCTAGGTGGCGGTAAGTGGGAAATAATCTCAAATTTAGCTCGATTAACCTCTAGTCCATTTTTAGAGATCCTGTGCCCTAGTAGTATGCCATCCCTCACCATGAAATGGCCTTTCTCCCAGGATAGTACTAGATTTACCTTAATACACCGTTTTAGGATTTTGGTGAGGTTATCAAGACAAGATGCGAAATCATCTTTGAAAATGGAGAAGTCATCTATGAACACCTCCACATAGTCCCCAATCATGTCAGAGAACATGGCCATCATACAACGCTGAAATGTTGCTGGTGCGTTGCAGAGGCCAAAGGGCATCCGCTTGAAAGCGAATGTTCCAAAGGGGCATGTGAATGTGGTCTTGTCTTGATCTTCCGGGATAATTGCTACTTGATTATACTTGGAGTATCCATTCAGAAAGCAAAAGAAACTACGTCCGGCTAACCGTTCCAAGATCTGATCAATGAAAGGCAAAGGAAAGTGATCCTTCTAGGTAGCCATGTTCAGTTTCCTATAGTCGATGCAGACCCACCATGATGTCGCAGTGCAGGTTGGGATGGATTCGACTTGATCATTTTTCACTATGGTGAGTCCTGCTTTCTTGGGCACTATCTGGATCGGACTCACACATTGGCTGTCTGAGATTGGGTATACAATACCTGCATCTAGCCATTTGATGATCTCCTTAACAACCTCTAGCATATTTGGGTTTAGCCATCTCTAAGGTTGTCTCAAAGGTTTCACCCCCTCATCCATGTAAATGTGATGAGTGCAATATGAGGGGCGAATACCGTGAAGATCAGCAATGCTCCACCCTATAGCAGCCCTATGATCTTGTAAAACCAAAATCAATTGATGCACCTATTCTTTGGTTAAGTGAGCACTAATAATGACTGGGTATGTCTCACTTTCGCTCAAGAACACATACTTAAGTGAGTCAGGTAAGGGCTTCAATTCAATCACGAGTGGGTCAGAGTCAGAAATGGGAATAGGAGGAGCAAGCTCGAAGGTGGGTATCTGATGATCCGAATGCGTGTGAATTCCTGCTGATTCGCTACATGTGAGATAATCGGTTGTGACTTCGTTAACGGGAAACTCGTTAGCTGTGGTCACGTCTTCTTGTAACAGGGGCAATCGAGTAGTGTACAGATCAGGATAGCTAGATTCAAGGGTGCTGTGGTCAGAAACACACCCTAAACAATCGGATCCTCGAGGAGATATGTGCAGTGCAGTGGTCTCAGTCGCGTGTGGATCGAGGTCCAAGAACCTTGATAATGCAGACAAATGAGACATTGGGTCATCACAAAGGAGCCCAATGTTACCACAGTATGCCAAATCTTCGTCTTCACCATCCTCCTCTATGCGATCACAGTCAAAATTCTTTGCTCCCCTGAATATGTCAAGTCGAAGTCGCTCATTACCTAGGGCTATCTCCATACACCTAGATGCACAATAAATGTTTGCTTGGACTATCGCTAGAAATGGGCGACCCAAAATGATTGGTACATCTCGAAGATTAGGAGGAACCTCCATATCGAGAACGAAAAAGTCTGCGGGAAAGTAGAATCAGCGAACTTGTACAATCACATTCTCAACCACCCCCCTCAGTGTATTTACTAATCTATCAGCCAGCTGAATCGTGAGCGAGGTTGGCTTTAACTCCCCAAATCGAAATCAATCAAATACGACAGTGGGAGTCAGGTTGATGGACAAACCCAGATCTAGAAGGGCCCAATCAAATGGAGAATCTTGCAAGAAGCATGATATGAGTGGGGTACCAGGGTCTTTCTTTTTCGGTGGTAAGTCGGCTAGAATCACGGCGCTAGCCTCTTTTGACAGTACCTCCTGTCGTCCAATTCTAAGTTGTCGCTTCAGGGTACAATAGTCCTTGAAGAACCTAGCGATAGCAGGGATGTGATCAATTGCCTCTAGGAGAGGGAACTGAATATGTACTTCCTTAAACATTGACTTCAGGTCCTCAAAATTCTGCATGTCCTTCTGTACTACATTTCGCGTCAGAGCCTCGAGAAAAGGGACGAGAATTTCAAGGTCAAGTGGCCTCTTACCCTTATCTACCATAGGTGGCTCCTGAGATGGAGTCGAACCCGCCTACGACGAAGGGTGAGAAAAATCAGGACCCGCCTGCCTATGTGGTGGGTCGAATGTCTTCCACTCCTCAATTAGACAGCATTTGCATTGGCTTGCTATCCATGAGGTGGTGGGGGAGAGGAAGGGGCAAAGTATGCGGGGTTCTGCATCAAAGGCAGTTGATCTTGAGCATAACTAGGTGATGTAGGAGGTGCCTGTAACATGGCGTGTGCCTATCCCTGTGGTGCCTGAAACCTAAGGGGGTGCCTTGGTTCTGCACATACCGAGGGTTCAGGACAGGTTGGGAGGGCAAGGCTCCCTGAGTCCTATGCTCCTGCAACAACTGATTTTGCGTGTTCTGTATAGTCTGTATTTGGTCAACCATCGCCTTCATTATCTGCAAGCTATCCTACGTAGACTTCCTCATTGATTCTTGCAGCTCCTCTTTCAGTGCCTCCAGAGGGTCAGCCTACTTTGGAGGGTGACTGGAAGCTTGGTGCAGCGGCTGGTATATAGAATGGGGTTGCTGCTACTGAGACGGGAATGGCTGCTGCCTAGGGTATGTGTTTTGTGCATTCCCGTGTTGCCTGGTCTGGTAGTGTAGATCTTGATGTGGTCTCTAAGTTACCAGACCAGGAGAAGTTCGGATGCTAGCACCAACCAGGGTTATACGTCTCTGAATATGGGTTATTACGCCCATATCTTTGAATAGCACTGACATCCTCGTAGGCCGAAGATGTCTGAGACATATATCCATCAAGGGGATATGTATTATAGTCAGCAGGTGGTGCGTAACCCTGGTCATATGGTGCCAGATCGAGATTGTTTACGGGATCCTAATATGTAGGATCTCGTAAATAAGGAGAGGATGCATCCCGAGTGCGTAGATTAACTCGAGAAGGGGCTCGGGGTGCATAGGAGGGTCTTGGAGCAGCAGAGTTCAGGTCAAATTGACCCTGATTAATTTGGTCAATCTTTTTTTCGATCAGGTTTATTCTATCCAGGCGCTTGACGATGATATCCATGTCGGCTCGGATAGACTCGGTGTGAGACTCATGGACACCAACCCGCTACTGACCAAGCCACTAGAACTGATTCATGGATGCGGCATTCATCGAGTTCTACGCCAAAGATTCGAACAACTCAAATGCACTATTATCGTCTTTCACAAGGAAATTCCCGCCAGTAGATGCATCGGCTAGATACCGATGTGTGTCACCCAGCCCATGGTAAAAGATTTGAGCTAGGTGCCATCTGGGCACACCATGGGGAGGGCATTTCCAGAGCAGGTCGTGAAATTGATCCCAGGAATCATTCAACTTCTCCCTAGCTCCTTGGGAGAAAGTCGTGATCGCACGCCTCATCGCATTCGTTTGACCGATCAGGAAGAACTTTTGCAGGAATTCACGTTGTAATTCCGACCAGGTTCCAATCGGCTTCCTAATGGTCTTGAACCAATATGATGCTTTGTCCCTCAGAGAAAATGGGAAAAGCTTCACCAGAACAATCCCAAGATCAACTTTCCTGGGTCGAATCATCTCTGCTAGTCGACTCAGGTCCTCTAAGTGCTGGAACGGATCTTCGCTTGAGTTTCCATAGAAATAACTATTGATCAAACCAATCACATTAGGCTTGAGCTCAAACGTGTCTCCGCCTACGAGGATTCGGACTAAGGGTGCAACGATCGGTGCAGCTGGATCACAGAAATCCCGAAGTTGTTCCCCTCACAGTGGATGATACATTCTATCAAGCGTTGTCAAGATACGACCCATGCTCTGCTGATGCCGCTCCTCTGATTCAACCACTCGGGCCTCCTGACAAGCCATCGGGTCCAGATTACCTGCATCCTGACTCGGTCTAGGTCCAGGTCCAGGATTAGGGTGAGCCATCTCGGCTAAGGGAGTAGAAGTGGGGGAGAAGATGGTCCTGGCGAGGTGACTTGCCTCCTTGGGAGCAGCTCCCAAGGTCCAACCAGTCGAGGTCTAACTGACCTCCTTCCTTGCATACACCACACAACCCCTGGGTTGGTGTAGCGAAGCCAGACAAGGCTAAGGTCCTGTCAATCAAATGATCCTTATGATCAGGTGACCAGATTTTTCGTTTTAAGTTCAAATTCTTGAAAAACATTCATCATGCAACCGACTGAAAGTGATTCCTGCCTCTCAAGCTAACCCAGCCAGTCTGGTTACGAGGGGACTAAGGGGAAGGTTCTTCCTTTGGCTTATGCCTCCGATTCCGTTACCCTTTAGCCACGGTCGTTTGACACTATCCTGATGACTTAGTCACTAGGTTCGGCAAGAGAGGTTGAAGCCACCCAGTAGTACAATGACGAATTCGGGTTTGCTTACGTGTTTTAAAATTAATTTGAACTTGTTTTTCTTTAGTTGGGGTTTGTGGTGAGTGGCCCACAAGGTGACCAAGCTCACCGACTAAACATTAGACTTGACTAAGTCTAGGCTAGCCCAAGTGTGGTCTCTAGAATGTAACCCTAAAGGTATAACCTAGAGTTCATGCAATTCTAAGTTTTTTTTCTCTTTGCGATTTCAGGAAACCAATGAAACACAAATAATTCTAGATAAAATTTGAATCCAAATAAACTAAAATTTTGCAAGTAGATTCCTTTTTCAATTCTCTTCGGAGAATATTTTTTTGTGATTTACTATTTCAACCAAATTTCTAGGGATTTTTGAATGTCAGGTGGTTAGAACTAGAATTGTGACCCTTGGTTGGTTTTTCAAATTGAAAATGTATCAAATGATCTTCAAAAATTTTGGAAAAATATGAAAATTAAAGCCAATGAAATCATCTTTCAAACCCCATCATTTTTAGTTAAAATAGATTCACGGATTGCTCAAAATTGATTTTTGAATTTTGAAATTTTTCAAATCTGGGTCAGTCTGACCCCCATATACTTCTTGAATTTTTAAAAATTTTGTACTTGTAATTTTTTCAAATGAATGATACCGTTTCAAAGATGGTTTGAAAATGAAAGCATACCCTAAATTTCAAAATTTTTTTCTCATTAATTTTTCGACAATTGAATTTTTAAGTCGAAATTGGAAATTTGACCGAAAATCAAATTTTTTAAAATTCAAACTTTCCACGGAAACGAATTTTTTTTTCTTTTCAGAACTTTTGAATTTTTTTTTTTAAGGGAAAAGCTTTTTTTTTCAAAAAAAATCTTTTCTTTTCTTTTTTTTAAGCAAACTAATCTAAGATTCAAATGGAAACCTAATGTAACCATCTTGACTTTTTTTTCTTTTTTTTTATTTTTTTCTTTCAGGAAGATAAATAGGTTTTTTTTTTCAATTGAAATTGCTAGAAGAAAATCTAACCTAAGGTTCAAATCAAAAGCCTAACTAAGAAAGATATGATGTGCACCTGGTATTTTTTCCGCGCTCGTGTGTGTAGATCCCGTTTTTCTCAGTTTTCCTGCACATCATAAGATAAGCAGAGGAAGATTTATCAATGATAATTCTAGAAATCGAAATCAAAAATGACGTTGCCTCTTCGGCAACGGCGCCATTTGACAGAAGCGATTCTCGTGTGTGCTTTGAAAACAGAGATCTTGTCGTAGTATAGTGCGCGAAAATGCCCATCAAAAATAATCTATAAGATAACGAGACTTGAGTCTCGGTCATTCGTCTCTGAGAGACGTTTATGGAAATGCATATTTGAAATCGATCTCGCTTGCTCTACTTATTCAAAATCGCATGTCGATTTATGCTAAGTTCGTATTTATGCACGACATGCTTAGTTGCTAGAGTATCAAAAATTAAGACATGCAACTTCAATCACACAAAAATATTACAAGGCTCATGGTGATTTTCACAAATAGATATATATATATAGAAAAAGATTTTCATTGATTCATGATGGTGCTTGCAACATAAAGCTCATGGAAAGCTTGTAGAGGAATGCTTGAAAACATAAATCTAGCTAGTAGAAAATAATTGCATACATGAATCTAAAGGAGGATTATGCATGCATCATTGGGGGAGAATATAGAGCTACACTATTAAGCAGTAAATAAAGCCGTAAAACTCTGAAGAACTATAATCTAATCTATCAAAACTAAGGGCAATCAGAGGTGGGCTCCGATGGCCTTTGACTTAGTTGAGAGGAGGAGGGGCAACCAATGGTGCTTAGGCCGGCCCTTGGAGAGAGGTTGAGGAGGTGATCCAACATCTTGGTGTGGAGATGGTGGTGGTCATGATGAAGCTACTCGTGAAGGTGGAGTGGAGGTGAAATGAAGCTAAGCTAAAATGGAGCCAAGAGTGAATGGGTCCAAAGTGACACCCCTTAGGTCTTTTTATAGACCTAAGGGAAGCTCTCTAGAGAATTATGGAATTCTCTAGAGAGGCCTATGATGGGAGCTCGTGGGAGAGAGAGAGAGAGGATGGATGATGATTTTTAGATCCACCAAATGTGGATCTAAAAATTAAATGGCTCTTGGTTGCTAATTTTAGCAACCAAGGAAACAACACATGGTAGAGAGTTCTAAAGAACTCTAGGCTAGGTATTTTCATGTGGATGGTGTGTGTGGGTGGGTGTGTGTGAGTCAAAACCTAGGTGGCTAGGTTGATTAGGTTAGGTTCTAATGGGTTTAGGTCAAGGTAGGTCTCAAATTAGGGTTGTAAACCCTAATTCACTTAGATAAAGTGCAATTAAACTTAATAAAAGTTAAATTGGATTTGTGGAAACCTAATTGAGAGTAAAATAACTCCATTAAGTCAGGTTTAGGCCAATTGGACTCTCACTAAGTCTAATTGGACAGTGCGTGCTGAGATCAAGGCTCAATTGGACTCAATGAGTCTAATTGAATAGGCTGATAGAATTGACTAAGATCGAAGTCAATTAGGCTTAGTGAGGACCTAATTAGGTCCTTAGGGAGGTCTAAAGGTGATGTATTAGGGTTAGAACACTTTAATTTAAGTTCCTAGGGGGTTAGAATTGGGCTTAGGGAGCTAGAGATCCAAGATTAAGGCTTGAATCTCAAAAAAGGGTCTGGAGGGCAGTTCTGGATGTCCAATAAAAGTGTTAGACGTCTTATAGTGAAAAATCAAAAGTCTAAACTTATTGTCTAGACGTTCAATCAGAGTCAAGAGGGGTTGTAGGTTTTGTCTTAGGTATTCTGCAGAAATTGGATGTCTGACCAAGTGTCCTGATGTCCAATAACACTGCAGAAGTGGGTTTAAGGTGTGTGAGAGTTGGCTAAGGGTTCTGAATGTCCTATAACTCATATGGATGTCCAAATAGAGGCTGGAATTAGGGTTTTAAGGTTTCCTAGGGTGCGATGACCTAATCTAAGGGTGGCGAAAGCTTCGAGAAGCTTCTAGGCTGTCCTACGGCTAGGATGGACCTAAGTTCTTCATAATTTATTGCATTATTCCTACTTAATAGAATAACATACCTTAACTCCCTTACATTATTATCTACTACATCTAATCTAGGTCTTCTGCTCCAGCTCTGCTGCAACACCAGTTATTCTTTATTCTTCAGATCCAGCTTTAGATCTAGCTTCAGATCTAGCTTCTGATCAACTTATTACCTGCAATTGACATAATGCACCTAATCAGTACATTATAGCGTTATTTTATGCATAGCTAAAAGAAAACAGCAAAGGTGCTAGTAATACTTATGCATGCATGAATTACCCTTATGCTAAATCCTAGCCTAATTTAGGTCAATTAAGACCTATGATTGCTACGCAATCAACTACCATGACCTATCTTGAGATTACAAATGATTTGGTCTACTTCTATCTAGTCAATCCAACCAGTTAGAGGGAGGGACTGGGGAGAAGGTTCTTTCTTTGGCTTGCACCTCCGGTTCCTAATGTACACCCTAGCTGTGGTCATTTAATGCTACTCCCCTAACTAGACATCAGATTGACTAGTATAAGCAGGTTAATCGTGAATAATCTCAATCTAGGTCCCGAAAAGTGAATCAATCCTTAAGGCCAACGTGTACTCAGTTTTAATTAGGTTTGGGATGATTATGCTCTTGGAATGTGATGGACCCTTTAGATGGGTCGTGCCCTTAATGATCAATTCAAATGTGTGTGTATGCACAACCAGGATTTGCAAATAAGGTTATTTGATAATTTTTTTTAGGGTTTAACCTTGTTTAGTAGCTTTTAGGGTTTAATCTTAGATGCATTCAATCAAGATCAGGAGAACACTCCAAGTTTTGAAAACACGAGTGTAGATATATTTCTTTAAAACTCAGAAATAAAATGTGGTGTACCTGATTCAGTCCTATAAATCAACCCTAAGTGGCAAGCTACTTGATGAATCAATTTTAATTTGAGTGGTGCGACCGAAACAGCTCAATCAATTGGCCTGTTGCACCACTTAGTTAAGGCACACAAAAAGTCTTAACCTAGTCAAATTTCTACTCACTTATGTGTATTAAATTGAAGTGTACCGGGTCCACAGGTCGAATCTCGGTTAAGTGGTAGAATCAAAGTGGAATGATGCTCCTTAAGTCGAGAGTTATGGGTGTTAATGTGTGCCTCTTTCAGGAAATCCCACAATCAGATAACTTTTTTAAAAATTTTTTATTTATGTGAA
The DNA here is from genome assembly GCA_037157565.1 of Thalassia testudinum. Lineage (NCBI taxonomy): Eukaryota > Viridiplantae > Streptophyta > Magnoliopsida > Alismatales > Hydrocharitaceae > Thalassia > Thalassia testudinum. The sequence goes on along the minus strand of JAZHRO010000031.1, from coordinate 144,432,108 downwards.
TGACAAGGTGAGTGGAATGACAAACAAGATAAACAATTTCTATCCTAAAGTTTGTAGAAACACCTAAGTAGATTAGGTCTTGATTATTAAGGTGGCGAAATGATCTAGTGGGTGGGAAAGTGAGGGAAAACTTACAAATGTCTCACCCGCACTTTACTCTAATCTATCACCTTTGGCTCCTCGATTGGGTTCCTGCATGACAATAAATCAAAGAAGGATAGGTTAAAAAAATATGTAAGTAATGCGAGAAAACATGAAAAAAAATCAAAGAGCGTTGCCTTCCCAGCAACGGCGTCAAAATGATTAAGCGTGTTTCACAAATTAAAATTAGGGTTTGGAAAACCCATCATCATAGCTTGCAAAACGCGTCTATCAGATAAAATTTATAACCGAAACTCAAAAAGTAAGTCTTGGGTCGAACACGGGGAGGCGAATGTTTGGTTTTGAAAAAAATCTATGTTTTGCTTTTATTTGTTTTTGTCGCTTTTATCTTTTATAATTTCTTTTGGAATTTTTTTTTTAAAGCAAGAGATCAGATCAACAATTGCTTATCTAGCTAATCTACTTGCGAAAATATGAGAGAGAGAGAAACAATCATGGATTTCTAATCAAATGTTTTTTTTACAACTACGAAAGCGGGAAAGATTACACTACAAAAGCGAAAATGATAGAAGTGAGAGAATCCCCTTCGAAGGTTGCTCGAAGGACGACTCACTCTGATATCGCCTGAAGGAAGGTGGTGAGGAGCGGGACGAATAAGAATGGAGCCGGAGGACGGAGGGCGGGGCAGGACGGCGTCGTGGCGAGGATCTTCTTCCCAAAGGGCGATGAGAGGATGACCACGGGATGATCCACGAATGGGGGTAAGAGGTGGGAAAAATATTTGATTTCTACTCTAAAGGAGCATCCTAGGCTTGGGACAAGCTCTCTCTAGAGCCTTGGAGGTGGTGAGAAGAAGGAAGAGATGAAGAAGAGGAGGTGTAGGGGTCCTTTTATAGTGAAGGGAAGAGGGCAATTCGTGTAGAGGGCATTTAGTGACATCAAAGGCGTCGTTGTTCCGCGCCAGCCAATCCTCAAAATGTTGCTAAAGCTCACTGGCGCTCGTGCTCTATTCCCGTTGAAATCTGCTGGAGGAGGCGTGGCCGTTGGATCGAAATCTGAGGGCTCAGCTGCACCCACTGATCGCGCCCCTTGAAGGCATGCCCGCTGGTATTGAGGAGATGCGCACATGCCGCTGGATTAGCATCGGACGGCTAACAACACCAGCAAACATTTTAAAATCGCGCCCACATTTGATCGGGCGGGTGATTTTGCGTAATCGCACGCATATGCGAATCTGGCCCACGGGATTGCACCGCACGGACGCCTCAGGGTCACTCGCTGGAGACCTAACAGCTAGATTTCAATTGCAGTGATGAGGAGGGCTCAGCGGAACTCGAACCCATGCCCCTTTGATCTATGGAGGGCGCTTAGCCACTGCGTTAAGCCATCCCTTGAGTCGCGAAGAGGATGTGGTGCAGAGGCTTCTCAGCCGTTGGATCGAGATCCAACAACTGGGAATGGAGGTCGCAGATGAAGAGTGGACGCCTTCAGTTGCTGCTGGCCGGTGTTGGGTGGCCTAGATGGCACCACATGGTGCCATTTGGGTCGTCCACCTTCTATCTGTTCTAAAGGGTGCCACAGTGCTCAGATCGAGATAATTCCTGCGCTGTCGAACTGCGATTGTCGCTCCAGATCCATCCATACGATCGGATTTTTCATCCGAAGCTCGTAAGGATGTCGCATTGCCCTCCTAGCCGTTGATCTTTCTCGGACTTCATATGATGCTACGTGACTCCGATCTAAACGATTTCAGAGGTGTTAGACTTCGATCGTCATCCTGATCAGATATGTATGGTCCGATCGTCCATCCAAGGCCTTGAAATAAATCTTCTCTCCTGACCATAAAAAAGACCTAATTAACTTTGAATATATACAACTACTCTAAATGCAGAATGAGGCATGCTATGCTATATTTATAACATGAAATGCAAATATAAGCCTAAGAACATATATGATTAGGCATTTTAACCTAAATAGATGTGTCTATATCAGGGTGACAACCCCAATGCCTCACGATATATCCATAGGCACGCCGCAAAAATCCATAGAGAATGGATGACGGAGACCAAGAGAAATATAACAACTTTTAAACATTTACATTTTTATTATGTACATAATTTCATATAATATTTCTAACCATTTATATTTGATATTTAGTTTTTTCTCGAACTGCACTTCACCCGAGGAGGCAATGGAGAATTATCCTCTTGATGTGATGCCTGAAAATTGGAAGCAAGCATGTGAGCATTGGTTGGATCCCAAGTCGGAGGTTAGTAAACGATTAAAAATGATTTTATTAATTTTATATATCTTAAATTCATAAAAAATATTGTTGTATATATTTATAGGAGCAAGTAAGGAAAAATAAGGCCAATAGGGCCAAAGCTCCACCACTAACCAATTATTTTAGTCGAAGGAGCATCGAGACATTCAAGAGCCATTACATAAGTATTGTAACTACTTTGTACTTGAATATTACTTAATTTTTAACTTATCTTAATATAATTGCATCATTTTTATATTTTCAATCCGCTACACATGATGGGAGGGAAATGAGTAGGATGGATATCTACAAGGTCACCCATAGTAAGGCTGCAGTTGAGGGTACTTATAAGTTGATTCATGAGTCATACTAGGAGAGACAAGTTTCCTAAACTCAAAATATTTATAACTTTGTATATATATATATTATAATAGTATTTTTTAATACATTTAGGAGCAATGGTACACTTGGTACATCTCCCATTGACGAGACCTCCACCAACATCCACCTGCCTCTGAATCCAGAGGAGGCATTTAGGAGAGTGATGGCACTAGACCATGGTGGTTTTGTTCATAGCGTGAGGAGGGCACACACATTGTCTAGCTGGTATAGGAGGAAAGGTACCGTTTCATCTAGTATCGTCGATTAGCTACATCAAAAGATCGACACACTACAGAAACGAGAGGAGAGGGAGAAGAGAGAGGCAGAGAAGGAGAAGAGAGGTAGAGATAAAGAATAAGATGAATGCCATGGATGATAAGCTTCAAATGCTTCTATCCATTCTTTTGAAGGGAGAGTCAAAGCATCCCTCTTCATCAGATCCCAACATCTACAGATGAGACGACAACGACAACATAGGCAGTTTAGGTGGAGTTGGTGACATCGGGGCAGCTGCATTTTGATTTTTATCCATTTTCTATTGTTATGTTTTTCATGTTACCCTTTTTATGTAAATATTTTATTTTTAAACTTTGTTATGTATTAGGCTTTATATTTATGAAATATAAACTTCTCTTCATTTTCATTAGTTATTTTTGTATAAAAGGTCTTTCAAGTAGGCTTAGTAGATAATTCCCATCATTTTAAAATTTTTTTAAAAAACCATATATTTGCCGGTGATTTTGGAAAAAACGATGACATTAAATTTTAATGCTAGTCGCAAATATTATACATTTACTTTCATTTAAATATATATACCATCACTTATATAAGTGACAGTAAAATAGAGGTGTGGTTCTCTAGGAACCTTACATGCCGTCTGTTATTAGGAGAAGCGAAGGAAAAAATATTTTTACCGTCGCTTATATAGGTGACAATGTATTTATTTAAACGACGGTGAAACTTAAGAAAGAGTGCGTAAAAGTAAGAAAAAGTGACATACAAATGTCGTCTCTCCTTTTACAAGCAACGACAAATATAATTTCCGTCAGTTGTCAAACAATGTCGAAATATCCAATCCATCCATTGGTCGAACAATATTTCGACGTTAGATGTGCCCTCTAATTGACGGGAAAAAGAAACTACACTAATAACGGCATCACTTAATGGCATCGGTTAAATGGCCTTTGCCGTCAGTTTCCAACTGACGGCAATAGTATAAATTGTTGTAATGACTTCATCATTGGGGGACAGCCAGGCAAAGGAGTAGCACAAGGTTGAGGATGTCCATCCTAAGGAGGAGTAGAAGAGCATCATCTCAAGGAGTGCTTTTTGAGTGTAGGAGCAGCTAGACTTGGAGCGAGAAATTCTTCACCTTCAGGATATCGAGAGATTTCTTTAGTCTTTCCTTTTCTTTTATGTCAATTTTATTGTAGAAGCATTCCTCTACAAGCATGTTGTAAGACAAAGATTTCTTACAATCAATATAGTTGATAATTGCCTTTCACTATTGTTGTTTGGCTTTAATTTCAAATAGTTCTTCACTATAGTGCACCTTTTCTTCTTCCTTCCTAATTACTCTAGGTTACACGTAGCTAAAGTGAGTTTAGAAAGGTTGAAATTCTATCATAATCAATTTAATATGTTGGTTTCAATTCAATCACTTTTTTTATCCTGACTATTTTCAAAACCCTTCAAAAATTACAAAGTTAAAATGCAAAAAGAAAGAAATCACTTTTTTTATCCTGACTATTTTCAAAACCCTTAAAAAATTACAAAGCTAAAATGCAAAAAGAAAGAAAACTTGAGAGTACAAGAGAGAGAATCGATTTATTAACTAAGATTACCTCCTTGGATGATCCTAGATACCACATTATCTAAGTATTATAAATTCAAAAGTTGGTCGATTTTACATGTTGCAACAACACTAATTTACATCAATTATAAAATCACGTATTTTTATATCAACCATTGCTCCATGACTTCCTCTTCCTCATCTCTCTTTCTCTACTCTATTGTTCCTTTATTTTTAATCATTATAATAGATAATTTCATTAATGAAGATGTTTTGTGCCTTGTTCCTTACACATAACCCTTTCTTGTCATATAAAATACCAAAAAAATGCTATAGACATAAAAAACATGAAGAAATAAGTAATAGACCTATGCAAATAAACTCGTTTTTGCCTCCCTATGTTTGCCCTAGACTACTTATTATAGTTTGATATTTTGTTGATAGCTAGAAATCCATGCTACAATGATTTCTATATCCTTTATTAGTGGGTTTTTATGTTAATCAAATGGCACTGTAACCGAGAAGGCAATAAAGCAAGTATTTGTTTGTACGCACTTTTCTTACTTTAATAAGGGTCTAACACATTTGTCTTGTGTTCTTCTGTGTGAGCCAAGATGAAGCTACGATGAGGGAAAAGGAGCGATTGATTGCAACTTCTGACTCGACGCGGTAGACACTTGGTAAAAGTCTCTATCTTAGGTTTAGCGTCTCTCTTTATGAAAACAAAAAAAATTCCTATCCACTTAGGCTTTACTTGAATCTTAAGTTAGAGTTGTTTGCTTGTATTATTTGGAAAAAAAAAATCTAAAAAATTTTGAAAAAAAGATTCGATCAGTTGTGGATAAGGTTTCAAGCTATATTTAGAAAATCATTTATCTGAATTTTCATAGATTGAAAATCTATTTTCAAATGTTTAATTTCGAAAACTACTGAAATCCAAAAATCACAATGTTTGAAGTAAGCATGTATCTGAAAATCAAGAACCTCCACACCAAGTTTCAAGTTGAAATTCGTTTTCTAAAATTTTTAAAAATTCACAGATCAGATCTGGGTCTAGGTCAAAATAGAACCCATTTTTTGACTTGTTTGACTTTTTTTTTTTAAATTTTATACAAGTCCAAATTTCCTAAAATCACTTTTGTTGGATTTTCAATCAAGTCATGAATCTTATAAAAAATTGGGGGAATTTATTGAACATGGACACTATCTTATTCAGCCGTTTAGTCAATCGGGGGTCTTTCTTAACCTTTAAACCCCAGTACACAAACAATTCCATACAAATTAATTAAATGACTCAAAAAAATTTGGAAAATATCTTTTGTGTGCCTAATTGAGTGATACTTAGAATCCATAACTTTCTTTGATTGGGCTGCACCACTCATCAAGATAAAATCGATTTATTGGTAGAAGCTACTTGATTTGGGGTTTCAAATTAGAATTTGACTAGGCACACATACATTTTCTGATCGTAAACGATAATTATCTCTACAAGTAATTGCAAAACATGATGTGCCAATAAAATTTTATTTAATCTATTAAAACTCAAATCCTAGAAGAAACTAGAATTGTAAAAAAAATCAAACCCGACTTGATTAATGGACCCGAACCTGCTTACATTAAACAGGTTCAAACCCATTTAACCCATTTATTAAACGAGTCGGGTTTGGGTTTAACCTATGAACCCGCTTAACCTGATAAAACTAATTGATGAGAAAAAAATCCCCACGTTTAACCCATTTACCCCCACATTTAACCATTTAACATGTTTAACCTGTTATTAAATAGGTTAAATGGGTCTGGTTGGGCTTGGTGAGTGTAAATGGGTCGAATTCGATTGAAGTATATAGACCTATTTAATAAATAGGTTGGACCTGACCCGATCTGACCCATTTATAAATAGGTTTAATCTAAATGAGTTAGGTCTAACTTGACCCGACCCATTTAACAACCCTAAAAGAAACCCTAACAACACTTGAACTCTAAAAGCCATTTATCTTAAAAGTCTTATTTGCAAATCCTTGGTTGCACACATACTTTGAAATTGGAAAATTAAGAGTAACCACCCCCCTCATGCTTGTCATCTCCAAGGCACCAATATCGCAAGACTAAAAAAGAGTAGACGTGTCCTAGGTAGGACCAATCGAGTACCTTAGTACACTAAGGTTGAATTGAGTCAAGTCAAGACCGTGTCTTCTTGGACCTACTGATGCCTAGACGTGTTGCGTTAACCTCTAGTGGTGTCCCACCATGAGGGGTGTTCTAAGGGATCTCACCCATTTGGCCAGCAAAGTAATTCATGAGTTGGCAGGGCGCAATTTGATTTTAGTGCTCCAGTGCTAGGTTTAATAGAGTTATACATTAGGAATAAATTGGTTGCTTGATTAGGCTATGTCTTCTCTCGATCCTATTCCTTTCTTATTCCTATTCTTCCAACACATGACATGGATTTCAGTTCTTATCCTTTAAATTCCTTTTATCCCCAATTTGATTGTTATCTCAATCTAACCCAATATTGTCTATATTTCAATTGGGATAACTCTGCCTCTACTTGAGGATATGATCCTGGATATCAGTACTTGGACCCTAATCCTCCTCAAGATCAATTCCCATTTAGGTCATTACCCTAAAATGATTATCTCTATACAACTTAGAACCAAAGAGGAAATCCCTAAAGTGATTCTAACTTTAATCCCAATTTGACTCATCCTTATCCATCTTCTAATTGGGATAATTCTATAACTAATTGGAGATATCATGATCAAGCCTCTTTTCCTCTAGTTATAATTTCCAATCTAGGTCATCAGATCCAAATGATTATCATATCATGACCCACAACCAAGGAGGATATTCATAACCTTTCTATTATGATCGTTAGCAGATTGACCCACACCAAATTGACTCAGATCCATTTAGTCTTGGGTTCAATCAAGATCAATCTCAAGATAAATCCATGGCCTCTCAATCAACACTTTTGAACAATCAATATGAGTAATGGATGGAAAAGATACTCCAATTGGATAACATGAAGGAAAAACTATGGAACCAGATTAAACACATGGATGATCGAGCTTAAAAGAACCACGCTAAGATGTTGTATCAAGAGATTATACAAATGAGATCTCTGATGATGGATTTAATGATACAGACACCTGGCTTTGTTTATTGGATAAAGGATGACCCGCCTAAAACCAAAGCTGAGGAGCCCGATAAAGACCTCTTGTCATAAATCCAACTCATGACTCTTCCTATGAACTAATAAGGAATGACTCAATTGAACTTGGCAGTGATAATGATGAGACCATTAATGATGAGAATGATGTAAAGGATTCAAAAGAGGTTCATGATCTTACAAGCAATGAGGAAGATGTCTCATTATATAATTTGGGATTCAAAGAGGATCATTTGATTGAATGGGAATTCCAATATGGGACATCTTATTTTGAGAACCAAATACTGGTAGAGGTTGATTATGAGAATTTCATCTTTGAAATCGAGGATAACCCCTTTCTAGAGATAGGTGAAGCTATAATGAATGAATCTGAATTTGATGATAATGTAATGACTAGCTTCACCTTTACTTCAACTTTTGCAGATCCCAAATTTGAGACATTCCTTGCTGAATATGATTTTGATTCGAATCCAGATGACCTAGAATTTAACAAGGTTGAGAAAGTAAACAGGATGCCCCAAGTACAAATTTGAATGAATTGGATCATATGAATGAAGAAATCATTATCTTGGAAGATCACTTAAAGAGAGACTTATACTGGAACTTAGAGGATCCTGGTAATTTTTTACTCTTGACTTTATACAAGAACCCTCTAAGTCACTATGATTTATTCAAGGCCCTAGAACTCAAGTGCACCTATTCCAAGAACTATCTTTTCAAGCTTCACTGCAAAGGGGCACAAGTTTCTTATTCTAAACATCGTTTGTGTATTTGGATTTTTAGACTTGGGCTATGTGGGACCAAACTCATTACCGCACCAAACTACTTTTTGTTAGAAAATAGAAGGATGCAGTTAGTACTGATCCAGCATTTATCGAGTATTCGACCCTTAGGTATGGCGTTGCATCACCAGTTGGTTTGCATTTGTGAACATTTGATTATACACCTTCTTAATCTATCTTTTACCTTATTCTTGATCCTCTCCCATATTTTCATTGATTTATCTTCTTAGGGTCTGTGTTTAGCTGTAGACATAAAATTTAGTGTTTGTTGGGAGGCAACCTAACATGTTAGGTTAGCTTGTATGTACTATAAATTGATTCAGGTCTAGAACTAATCAAGCTTAATGGATCAGACTTAGAGATTATTAGGTGATATTTACTCTTTTCTTATGTTTATTACATGCATTGAGGACATTGCATGAAATAAGTATTATAGGAGGGGGGGAGATAATTATGTTGAGTTATTTTAACCTGTTCTTGGGTTGTTGTATTTATTCTTTTATTTTTATATAAACAAAGAAGAAAAAAAAGGAAAAATTGCAAATAGAAAATAAAAATTTATGCTTTTAGAATTTTGAGCTAGAAAAGAGCGAACATTTCTAGATATTAATGATTTCTAAGTCTTAAGAAAAGTATAATCAAAATCTTTTCACTTAGAATTTTTAGATCTTTTTCGACTTAATCATTTCAAGTATTTACGTAAATAAGGATTTATTTCTTGAATCCCTGAATGAGGCTTTATAAGCTAAAGTATTAGGTTAATGGAGTGATAAGTATGAGACTTATCTTCCTACCCTCTAGTTTGAAAAAGAATGAGAAGATTAAGTAATCTACACTTGCACATATGCACTAACTCATCTTTTGAGTGTCCTACCATTGAAAACTAAGTGGTCAATAGGACTTAAATTGAGGATTAATCAATCCTTGCAAGTATGGCTGACATGTTATACTAGGGTTGCCCCTAGTGTAGGATGTCTAGATTCCTGCTTTGCTTTAGCTTTTTGAGCCTACGTCTAGGAAATATCCATGAATGAGATTCAGAAGAAGCCACCAACCTAGAAAAATTAGTGAAATGAAGGAAATGAATAAAAAGTAAACTAGTAGGAGGAAGAAAAGAAAATAAAAGAAAAGAAAAGTCTAAAGAAAATAAAATAAAATGTGTCTAAATATCCTAAAAACCCCAAAAAGGTAAGGTATAATAATAAGAGGCCAAACGACTCTGTTGGGAAGATATACATTAGGTACGCCCTTATATTGACTTTGAGATAGAAAAAGGTAAGGAGAAAACTACATGTCTAAAGTAAAGCAGATCCAAAAATGACAGGGTCCAATAGAGTGAAGAGACATTCACTGCCCTATTGAAAACTTATAATTCAATAAAGTTGCCCAATTGACGAATCAAATTCTTTTTCACACATGGAATCCTTGAGATTCAAATTAAATTCAAACCTTAGGTGGGTTGACAAAGCCATAAAAAGTTGCTCTTGAGACCTAAAGCTAAAGCTAATAAAATCTTCGATTGGGTTTAGGTGGTGCTTATTTAGGTTAATACTTGAGAAATATTGAGTCATTATAGATTAGGTGGTGGTGGCTACGTGGTGTCGTGGAAGTCACGGGCGATGTGTCGAGGGCAAACGTAGTCGATGACGAGTCATCGCAGTTACTGATGAAGGAGCAGGCTCGTGGTGGGTTGTTGATGTGGTGGTGGCACGTAGTGGTGGATGGAGAAGATGGAGGTCGTAGGCTCGCAGTAGGTTGATGCATGGGGAGGAGATGAAGGTAGAGGAGGGTAGGCTCCCCCTTCATGGGAGGAAGATGACTCAGGTGGGGAGGGCCAGCCTTTTTCTTTTTTGTGCGTGGGCCTCCAAATTAGAAAGGAATGGAGTTCAATTTTGTGGGAACAAGAAAGTAAAGGGCTTGGCTATGTCAATTAACTGCAGGGAAAGAAAGGATTAGAGCAAAGATGCAATCTTTGATAATTTGTGTCAAAAATCATGAACTTAAATAAGGTAACGAAGTTGATTTTCTCACCTTTTAATTGGCAATCCCCAAACGTTAGAATGTCCTTCCAAATCTTGATTCCCAATTAATTTCTGCAAGAAAATGTAAATAATGTCAATAAACGATCATATATTAATAACAAAAATGTATGCATGCGGTGTACATCAATTAAACAAAAATGCAGGAATGTCAAAACATAAGCTTAACTAATTTCTCAGGTAACGTGTGCTCACAATATTCCTCCAACTTACAAATTAAATGCTCTTAAACATAATTAAAATACACTAAGGTGGACCTATCAAATGCTCCCATGACTATATTTTGCTAGTTGATGATAACATCATCAACCATATCTACCTTTAATTAGTCATAATCAAGGAACAAATACTCCTACATAATCGCAAAAGGACCATAATTCATTGCATGATCATTCTAAGAGAATAACAAGAAAATAGGAGTAAAACTGCAGTTTTAATAGCATATCTCAATTGTAGAATAATCATGAGATTTCTCAGGAGTTAATTAAAGGTTAAATGATCTTAAATGTCTAACAAGTGGGTTCGTGCATACAGAAATATGTTTTCACGCGTTTCGAGAATTAAATGACATCTTAAACCCTAAAAATAAACTCGCTTAACTACCAAGGTTCTACTCAAGATAAAATTCACATAAACCCTCTAAAAAATATAGAAAAATATTCTCTAGGGTTTGATACCTCCAATTTGACCATCAGAATCCATTTTAACCTAAAATTGAGTCTTAGACAGATAGTTGCCCTAATTTGGATGTTTGCATAAACTACTCAATCAAACTAAGTCAAACCAAAATACAACTTCACCATTGATTCCTTAGATCCAAATTAGGTTTGTACCAAAATTTGGACTTAATCTAAGATCATCTTGACGTAGTTTGCAATTTGGTCAAATTTGAGTCTTTTCTCTCACACACATGCCCCTAACTTTTGAATTCCTTACAAACAGGTCCCTATCTTTGTTGTCACTCTTTGCAAATATGTCCCCCCACCATTATCGCGGAGGAATCCTTCTCCGGAGACCTTTGATTGAAGAGAACCCTTTCTCTGATCAATGAATCCCTTCCAAAATTGGAAAGGAGATTCCTTGAGAAGTTCTCTTTCCAATAGATCAAGTTTCAATCTCCATCACCTTCCCAATCTCTCATGTGAATGCATGAGAGATTTAGGTATCATTTGAGTTTCCAACTTTGGCGAGCTTTCCAAGCTTGCAAAGCTTGATTCCTAAGCTAAATTGACTCCCTGAGGCCTATATAAGCATCCCCATGGCAAACTACTTTTCCCCATGCTCGAATTTGGCCGAAAAACCCTCAGTTCCTCCCTCCTCTCCAGCCGAATAGCTCCTCGACGTCCGATGATCTCCCCCGACTCCATTCGTCATCCATTCGCAATACCGACGATGGATTTATCCTTCCCACTCTCTTCCACGTCTTGTCGTACCCATTGACGCCTCTCCCTCCGTCATCCTCGCCGTCCTACCCTCACTGGAGCAGTTCTCTTCGACGGCACCGGCCATACCAAACCCGACGTCCTCCTTATCCTTTTCAGCCCTTAGAATAAGTAGTTAAGTCTCTTTAGTTCTTTAGATTAATTTCCCTTATCAAAAATCCAAAAACAAGCCCTCGACACTGCAGTTCACCCTCATCTTCTCCGTCTCCGATCGCTCCTCCGACGACGTGTCTCCGCCGTTACACCCCTCCATCTGCCTAGCCACCACGCCCTACACCTCCTCCTCGACTTCATAAATAAAAGCCCTCTCCTATTTTGTTGATTGCCCCTCCTAACCACCCACCGAACAACCCATCAATTTCCGACCTAATCCGCCTTCGCCAGCCATCTCCAACCCCTCTAGTAGCACGCCACCACCACCATCACTCTCGCCACATTAGCGCGAAGCTCCTGAACACTTTTAATTAGGCCGAGAGGTTATGTTCTTGAATTTCAAGGTTCGCCATCTTCCGCCGTCGCCACCATCGTCGCCGCCTTGTTCTTCATGTTCGAGACCACGATAGCTCCAGATCTTGGTCCCAGGCTATGCAGAATAGCCTCAAGTACCCTCCCTGGTCCTTGATTGGGGGCATGAACCCCAGTAGTTGCTACAATTGAAGGAGCCATCACCAGCTACACGCACGCGAGGAGGGACATTTAGTCCCACATCAGGCATGGAGAGGGGCGTGGCATCACTTAAGTTATTTTTCTGCACTGAGCTTACCGCCTCAAGTAACACAAGGGGGTGAGGTCCCCGCACACCCCACATGCCTCACTAGTGACACTATTCCACGCAGGCTTGGCTCCGACTTGATTACCCGCCTAAGCTATACCCACACCTCGGCTACGACCCATGCTCGCAGCCCTGGTCCTGGGTACGTATCTACCCAATTACCCGAATGCTCGGTTGCCCTTGCGGAAGAGAAGAGAAAGAAGAGAAAGAAAGAGCGTGGGGTCAGGGGGGGTTTTGCTCTCATAAGCACTTGTGCGACACTTAGTCGTGAGAAGAAGAGGATTGTAGAAGAAGAAGAGAAGGAGAAGGGCAAGACAGAAGAAGCCTCATTGAGCACTGTAGCAAGGCTGACTTAAGCCATCTGATTGAGAGCTCTGTCGTCTGATGGAGTGCCCTATGCACTAATGCTTGCGTGGATTTAAAGTGGTTGATATTGTTCATTTATTTAGATCATTAAGTAATTATTACATGTGTATCTAAGTAAATAATTAGTGATTTAAATCACCATTTTTTGCGTTAGATATCTTTTTACCTCATTAGATCCTTCATATACTCATGTGCTACATTAAATATTAGTTTTGAGTAATTATTTGTGCTCATCTATATTATTTTTTTATATTAGTGCATAAATTCCATATTTACACCCTATGTTCGACCTCAAACTTAAATTCGAGTAATAAATTGTATTTGTTATTTTCGCGATTTATTGACTATACTACAACGCAACAACTTTTAAAACATCGATTCATCGCGTATAACACTAGTCCTGAGCAAAATCATATGAAACAGACCAGGTCTCTAGGTCAGATTTTATCATCAAAATGCCTTATCATGCCGTACCTCAAGGCCTAAAGGTACCAACTCTAGACTTAAAGGTGCTCAAGTACCAGCCAAGATCCGGACCTAACCAACCTTAGCCTTGGGTCTACAACAAAGGTTTCTAAGGCCCCAGAATCTGCCCAAAGGATCATTGACCTCAGCGGTTACAGCACCTGTGCATTCGTGCAGCAAGGTCCAGGTTTAACTTGCCAGTGTATTTTTGAGAAAATAGAGAGATATTCTTTAAATTGTTCTTTTTCTTTTCTTTTCTTTTTTATTTCCTTAGATTCAACATCGAATTGGCCCTCAACATGATTTGTATCAGATTCCTCGTCCCCATCATCAATCCTTGAAGGGTCCCTAGCAATCGACACTTCGTAATAGTGCCACACATGGCAAGCCCCAGAACCCTAGCAATTGACACTTCGTGATAGTGTTGGCCATGCCGTTCTATAGCTAAATCTTGACCCTAACAATCGACATTTCGTGATAATATCACCCATGGCACCTAAACCAGCATAAGGCGCTTACATGCCCATAGTATGATATTTAAATATCCTAGGGGACAAGTGTCGAGGAGACAATATGTTATAACGCATCCTCAAAGGGGAGTCTTTACTCCCCTCCATTGTGGGAACTCCTCTAACCAACTTATGTTTTTTAGTCGCTCCTAATCCAGATCTTCGAGAAGCCATTTTCTTTTTCAGAGCAGAACACTTTTTGGCATTATTCTTCGTTAAGCTCACTGAATCGAACCGGTGTGTGAATTTTAGGTGCCTAGGTTACCAAGTCCCACAAATCAAAGGGCAAACAATGAGGCCAAATAGTCCCTAAGACTTAGATTCAATACATTAGATTTGCAACTCCCTTAACCTCTTAAGGAATAGTATAGATTTTAACAAATACTTGAATGTTTAAGTCCAAATAGGCCCAAGAGGCCTAAAGTCGGTATCCCGCAGTTATCTCCTCTTTAGCACTTCAAGACTTAATCATTCATTACAACCTAGAACCTAGGAACTCATCCATAATCAAATGCTGGGACCAGCATAATTTTTGCTCATCTTTCTCCTTTCCTCTTCTTTTCCTCTCCCTTTCTTCTTTTTTTTATGCAATATATATAACTACTAAAGCCCTAACTACAAGCATGCAAAATATGTATAAATTCTATGTACAACCTTAGGTTATACACCCTCGTGCCTAAACTTGACAATGTCCTCATTAGAAAGTAAAAAGCAAGGAAAGATATTAGCTGAGGTAGAGGTGGGAAGTCTCCTCATTAGCGATTCCTGCAAATTAGGCTCTAAAATAGAAGGATAGACCCAAAAAAGATTTGTACAAAGCGGGTCTAGTGAATAAGTGGCCCAAGATGTTGGCGAACTGGTGGTGGAGAGTGATGCTAGATGCACGCCACACAGGTGAAAATAGGATATTCCTAGGCTATTGTTGGAGGTTTCAGATAATACACGAGTAGTAACCTTCGGGAGTGCGCGGCAAGGAGGGAAAGGCTCCTCAAATAGAGGTATTTGGGGAAGAGAAGATGCTAAGAGGAAGATCCTAAGGATGGTTGACTATCTAGTATAAGCATCAACCCAAACCTACCACTCTATCAGAAGATGTGTCATTCTAATTATTTCCCCTAAAGAAATAAAAATGAGTAGAGACTTGAGGAAGTTGGTTTCTAGGGTAAGTCTTGAGATTGTAGAATAGTTACCAAAGCCAACGAAGGTTTCGTATGCTTCAAATCTAATCCAAACAACCTATCACGATATCCCTAGTACTCTTTGTATACAATTCAAGTAACTTATATTGAATTTGAATGTCTTCCCAAATTCTCAATCCAAGTGGTAGAAAAATCTCTTTTGGTCCTACGTCTACCTGAGGTGTGGTTTCCTCAATAACATCAGGTTGTGTCTCAGGTAGGCCCTTCTAGGGGATAGCTATGTCAAATTCATAGCAATCCTTAAATAGAAGAGGGACTGCTATGAATTTGATAGCATGATTATTGCACACAACTATCCCCTAGATGGGCCACCAATCTAGCATGATTATTAGCTGTGCAATAATCATAGTAGTCCTTAGCTGTGTAAAATTCAGGTAGGCACATCAGTGATGGTGGCACACATTTCACTCATGCCCAGTTTCGGAATTTACTGGGGAAATACGGGGTGAATCATCAGATTTCCACACCTTACCACCCTTAGACGAAAAAACAAACCGAGATCTCCAATCGGGAGATAAAAATATTTTGTAGAAAATCGTTAGACCTAATAGGAAGGATTGGACCCAAAAGATAGATGATGCTCTTTGGGCCTACCGTATGACGTATAAAACGCCTATTCGTATGTCTCTATTTCGTCTGGTGATTGGTAAGGCATGTCACTTACCCGTAGACTTGAACACCGAGCATTTTGGGCCATCAGGAAATGTAATTTGGACCTAGAGTTGCCAGGAAAACCAGGAAACTTAAACTATCTGAGTTGGAGAAGTTTCGAAGTGATGCTTATGAAAATGCCAGAATCTATAAGGCAAGGACCAAAGCTCTCCATGACCAGATGGTTTCACGTAAGAGCTTTGAGTCGAACCAAAAGGTCTGGCTTTTCGATTCTCGATTGAAGCTTTTCCCTGGAAAACTCAGGTCTAAGTGGGACGACCCATTTGTTATTGAGCAGAATTTCCCTAACAGGGCCGTTGAAATCTCTAACCCAAAGACGAGTAATATCTTCAAGGTCAATGGATAGCATCTCAAACCCTTTGTTGACCATATGCTCCCTAAACCCGTCTCAGACAAGGTTGCTCTTACCTTGCCTTAACCACCGCGAGCCAATCGCCTAGTTGAAGGCATTAAAATCAGCATGTATAAAGATTGTTCTAAGCTAACCTGAATCTCACGGAAACCAGGTGCTATTCTTCCACTTCTACTCTCCTGCATGATTTCATTTTTAACAATGAGGATATTGCATTAGCTAAGCATGAGGAGGTGGATATTTCTTATAAATCTGTTTGTCAGTTGTAACAGTATTTCCTATTTTTCATCTTCAAAAATAAAAAAAACAAATTAGAATTAGGAGACGAGAACTTAGGCATTAAGAGTTGCAAACTTTAGTAATTGATACTTTGAGATCTGAATACTTAGACTCTTTAGGTCTTCAGGCTTAATTAGCCCGGGTGTCCACTCGAATGTGGACTTAGTCTCGAGTCCTCACCAAGTAATTCTATTTTAATCGGTTAATAAATTGGAGTGATAGGTATACGACTTATTAACCTGCCCTCTGATTTGAGGGGACTTTAAGCCTAAGCATCTACACACTTTTTGCACTGAATCACTTTTCGACGGTTTCTTCGGAAATTGGATAGCTAATGAACTATCTAGGGTGGTATGGCTAGCAAGTTGTCGGTGGTAACATCGTATTGGTCAGTTGTCCAGAGCCCAAGCACAAGATCATTTTCACCGTATTGCCTTTAGGTAAATTTTAGATCAGGGAAGCCACCTACTTAAAAAAAATAAAGAAAGAAATGGAGAAAATAAAATAATAATAATAATAAACAAAATCACACTTCACTGTACGAGTATGGCTGGTAAGTTACCGTGGGTAACAATCCATTGGCCAGTTGTCCAGAATCCAGCTCACAAAAATGCACAATAATTCCCAAAACACTTAGGGAAAAAGTGGGGAAGTAGAATAAACTGAGGAGATATACACTGTGTTCTCCCTTGTGTTGACCCCATAAATAAAAAAAGTAGGGAGAAAGCTAGCATTCGAAAAGATAAACCTCTAAGTAAGATCACCTAGGGTCGTAGAAATCCGAAGTTTATTTTAACGGCCGCCTAGTGAGTCTTTCACTCTTTTCACTAGATGCTTAACACTTAGAGTCCTTTCCGAATCTTGGGTGGGTTGGGTAGCCATAAAAAGTTATTCCGAAACTCTCAAACTCCAAAAGTATAAAAAATAAATTAGAAAATAAGAAAAACAAGAAAAAAAAATTATGTATCTTCTCTTTCAAATAAGGCTAGGGCTTGGACGGTCCGCATTCTGGTAGACACCTAGGCACTGTTAAGTTTTTGTAATTTGGTCTTGGAGTTGAGATTTTCTAAAGCAATCGACGAATTTTGCCTAAATAATCAAATCTTGACTCTACTTTTATACATAGCATTTATGTTAATTCTGCTAGGAACTAACAAAAAGTATGCATGGGGATATGATAAACATGCATAAATTTATCGTAAAATACTTATTTACGATAGTTCCTAGGTCTAGCATTGCATATCATGATATAAATATTGCACAAACATCCATTGCATTGCATTTAGGTATAGTTGTACATTATATACATTAATTCCGTCCTTTTACATGGCCAAGAGGCTGTGCGACATCTTTACGGGCTTCGGATGAAGAATCTGACCGTACGGATGAATTCAGAGTGATGATCGCAGTCCCTCTATGCAAGAATCACCCCGTTCAGAGCTCTGTAGTACCCTCCACAAGAAGAAGAAGACGGACGACCCAGATGGTGCCATGTGCCACCATCCAGGCCGCCCCACCTGAGCCGATGCGTCCCCAAGCCCACCACAAGATGAGATCTTAGTGAGATCCAACGGCTGAGGGGCGCTCAAATCACGCGACCGCACCAACCCTCCACTCGACAAACCGCGGCCTTGGCACATTGGTGAAGACACGCGCTCGCAAACCGCAAGTGCGAGTTTGAGCCGTGTTGTGCAGGAGGAAATCTCACGAAGAGTGGGCGCGATTCAATTGCGTCCGTTGGATGTCATCAAGTGGCAGAGGCGTCACCACGTGGCACCCCTCGATGGGCGCTGACACTGCACGCGGCCGTCGACGCACCTCAAGAACACGTGAATGATGCGTTTCTTACTCAACTCAGTTAATTAAGTTAATTTTACTTAATTAAGAGTAGAGAAAAGTCACTTAGGTTAACTCGAAGTTGTGTCTGTTGGGTAGTATAGGGTCGAATTAACCTAACATTTTAGATTTTTTTTACTGTTTGAGTCCAGGTCGTTCGCTGGGAGGTATAATTCATTTTAAATTCACTAGTTATCTTTTTCTTTTTGAGTATAGGAGGTATATTAAGTTAATGTTAAGAACATGAATTTTGCTAAAAATTGATTAGAATGAAATAACAAGTAAAATCCCATAAGAGAACATATTTACTCAAATGATTTACTTTATTAGCAAGTAAACATGTTAATTTTCAATTTATTTCAAAGAAATTAAGGCAATATAAAGTTTTTCTATTAAAACATGTCTTATTACAACATTTAAAAAGAAATTTAAAATAATGCAAGAAAAATAAATTCTTTTCTTATTTCTTCAGCCTCTCTCTCTTTTCTTCTTTCTTTCTCTTTTTCTTTTATGTATCCTTTATTTTTTTACTCTCTCTCTTGAGCTCTCTTTCTTTCTTCTCTTCTTGTGCTCCTACCTTCTTCCCTTAGTATTTCCTTAAGCCTCTTCCTTAGTCTTCATGCCTGTTAACCTTCAGCCTTTATGCTTTATCTTCTTCAACACTTAGTCTCTTCAGCATTTAGCCATCAACTCATTCATTCTCTTTTCTTCAGCTGAACCGGATTTATTTCTTCTTTAACCAAATTTTATTTTTTTATTTGCGGCGAAGTCCTTTCGAGGATACACAGTACCCTGAGATCAGGGTGGGACCAGACCCTACTATTTCCTCGCCTGATTTCAATTATGGTTCAATTTCAGTTTATTTTTCGGTTCACAGATTCGAGCTAATCCGGCTCAACCGCCTCCCAGGCCTCGCCCTCCCAGGGCCAACACATTCGCACACGTCCACTCAGGCGCACACCTGTAGGCACACACATGTCCGCACACACATACACATATGCTCGTAAAGGTCAGATGTTCAGATCGTGCCGAGCACTTGACGATTGAATAGCCCATGCAACAAATTCCTTTTGTTCCTATGCGCCTGCTCGTGGTTTACCGATGTGGGACTATGTTTTCCCCCTTCAGAGCAAACTTCAACAGAGGATTTCTCCCTACTCAGAGCTCCAAATCAAGCGATTCAAAGCTTGTTGGAAAGCTCTAAGGTAAATCTACAAGGTTGCAAGGTCAATTTTAAGTTAAGAGGATGTTTTCCTCTTCAATGTGAAGAGTGAAATCAGGGGGTTCCTATAGGTAAAAACTACCTGGAAATGGTTTTAAGCTTACAGAGTCCACAGATGGACTTGCCTCTCTTAGTTAAGGCTCTGAATAAGTTCTACAGGTTATTCCGCAGCTGTAGGTTAAGGTTTTGAAGCTCTTAAAGCTTCAAGTAAACACAGAGAAGCTTCAAGCTTCTCTGAAAACTTCAGAGAACGGAATTTACAACTTAAAATAGGTGTACAGACACAGAAGAACATTCTTAATCGATTTTAACAAGTTCTAAGGGTTGTTACAACAAACTCAACTAGTCAGGATTTATGATTAAATTTCAACAAAATGCCGCTGTCGTTAATTTGGGTTCAAAAATAACCCAAACTGACAAGTTTAACTTCCAACCAAAATTACAAGTTAATCACTTTAAAACCATCCAACAGATTCTCAGAATCAATTCTAACTCCTCAATTCTTCAATTCGAGCTCAGAATCAAAATTCTTCCCAGGTTTGACTGTAAGGCTCAGAAATTTGACTTTATGATTTAAACCTCTTCACAAGAAATTAAAACCTAAAATAGAATCTTCTTAACCCCAGGAACTCATCCAACCTTTTAAACAGGTGTGTAAAACCTAGAAACTAGAGTTTCAGGCTTGTCGCCTGAGCTTCTAAAGGCGTTTGTTCGTTAGAAGAATTTAAGGTTTGTTACACAAATTTCGAGGCAAAATTAACTTCAGTGCATTGCACTGAAGCTTTTAGATCCATCAAATGCCTCTTTTAAACTACTGTCAAACTTCTCCAACTCTACCGGAGTTGGAGGAGATGAACTTCTATCTACAACTCCAGTCATCAAAAGTTCAATTAAATGACCTCAAAATAATCAGTAATTCATATTTCATTGATCTGAAGTTTCTCACTAAGTTCTGAAGGCTGAAGCTCAATTTTGACTCGTCGGAGCTCGTCGGAGCTCCAGTGAGTCTAGAATAAAATGAAAAATGTGTATAGAATGGTAAAATATGCCATTTTTAATCTGCAAAGGTTCCTGAGGTTGCATAGAACCTCAGGGACTCAATTAATTCTTCATTTGCTCAATAAAAGATAGATTTAACAGTAAATCCATATCTTTAAGAATCTGAGTTGGATTAGGCTCAGGACTTATTTTACCACTCAATTGAGTGGTCAAAACAAATCAACAAATAATTGCGATCATAATTATATATATAATTAAAGATTTTAACTACTCCTGAGCTGCCATTGGCATCGAGCTCAGGAGCTTAATTATAAATTGGGCGTTTAGGTTATAGGTGGTAATTACTTGAATTATAGTGAAAATTAGAGTCCTTAGGTGATGAATAGATGATGGAGAATCCTGTGGATGTGAAGCTAAATCAGCTACTGCCGCCATGGACAGCAACAGTAGTCAGCGGAGGTGGAAGGTGATTTAGGTGAATCAATGATCAAATTAGAGATTAAGTGTGTTAGAAATGATCGTGGATGAAAGAATAAGGTGATCAACGAGTTTAAAAGACAAAATTAAGGCTCTGGCGAGCTCAAGGAACTCGCCAGAGTCGAAGAAGATGAAGTTTAAAATCTGCAATTAACTCTAACCTAACTAACTATCTAACTAGCTAAGCTATCATACTCCTACTCCTAATCTACCAATAGAGCTCAATATGGTTCCACCGAAGGCTCATAGCAGACGACGAAATCAGAGGGTGTAAAGAAAAATCTCCGGCGGGCGGATGTGAGGTGAAGAGGAAGATTTCCTTGGTCGTTGCCTGTGTCCAGAGACGCGACTGACCTCGGCAAATCTCCTCAGCTAATCAGGATGGATGGAGGAAGTCAGAAGTTGAGATAGGGATTTGTCGGAGTTGCAGACAAATAGCCTATTGGGTCGGCTCAGTGTTAGAAGAGGGAAGGGAGCCAACTTGAGAGAAATTGGAGGGGTAAGGGGGTATTTATAGTGGTTGGCGACAAAGAGAGTGGCGAGGTCTGGACAAAGAAGAAGCTTGAGAAGTTTAACCTCCGGCATCGTCTCTGACGACGATGAGGTTAACTCCCACCAGAAATTAGGATTTCTGAGTAATCCAGACCGGTGGATGAAAATGGAGTGGTGAGCGCAAGCTCCAAGAGCTTAGAAAAAGAAGGATGATGTCGGCAGGGCGATGATCGTGTGGTGGAGACACTCTCCGTCGTAGCCGTTCACTCAGCTGGAGGAGAAGAAGAAGAAGAAGAAGAAGAAGGCAACAGAGACTTATATGCAATGAAACTTAAAGACCTATGTGAAACTTAAGGACCCGATTGCAATGAGTTTTAGGGACCAAAATGTAAATCCAGATTTTAAAAGTTTATTTTAACTTAGATCTTTTTCAACTTTTTATATATGTTAGTAAATAAGGTAGTTATTATGTTTTCACCTTGAATTTACATTTTTGACCTTTTTAAGTTAATTTATTAGATTAAGTAAAGTTACTTAAGTTATTATATACTTATGTATACATTATGTTTAAATTACTTAACTTATTAATTAAGGGAATGATTAATAAGATTTAGAGTCCAATTATTAATAATGTTAATTGAATGACAAAATATCATTTTTAGCTTATTTTAAGGTCATTTACCAAATATCCTTTATTTCATAATTAACAGTTATATATTCATAACCTTAGCTAATTAACTAGGAAGACTAGTTAATTAGGGGTAATTAGAGATCATGATGAGCCTCTCATCCCACGTGTGTGTGGGCGTGTGCTTGGTTGGTGCCAACCTTCAAGGACAGCCTAGCGGACATTTAGTGATGCTTACAGCCGTCACTAATTGCTCATAGGCGTAAGGCCAATTGCGCACGTGAGCAGGCGTAAGTTGGCTACAACGACGTCCTGGAAGTCGCTATTGGTCTTATGCCTATTCTAACCTCTTCTCATCCACTATATAAGGACCTACACCCCTTCCCTTCCAAGGCATCTCTACCTACTCTACTCCCACTCCCACCTACTCTTAAGCTCTAGCAAGCCTACCAACTCTCTGTTAGAGCTTACTCTCAAGCTCCCAAGGTGCCTATTAGTGTAACAAACCTCTGCCCACCAAATATTCCTCCATCTTCCCATCGCCATTCATAGGTTGCCTTGGAGCCATCCTCTCACCTCCATTCCGGTAGCAGATCATCTCCGCCTCCTCACCTCCATTCCGAAGCCACACTGAAGCTTTCCTCTACTCGACATCCTCCTACATCACACCTCCGTCATCCTGCTCCTCACCTCCTTTGTCCAAGCTTTCGTCAGGCGCCGTCGTCTCGCTTAACAGCTGATTCGAGAGATTCCTTCTCACATCTTTCTCTTTTATGCTTTCATAAATCATTGTAATTGACATTGGATTGATATATATATCATATTTGCTCCATCTCTTTTGTGCATATAATCTGCTTGTCTTCTTATTTCAAAAACACACAAAAAAATAACTATAACCAAAACACCAAAAACAAACAAAATGAAGCATGGCTTTCAAATTAAGTAAATGTTGCCTCCCTGTATTCGACCCGGGACTCCTTTGGAGTTTCGGTAAAATTTTATTTGATAACGAGTTTTGCGACTACAACGACAGGTCCTCCAAACCATTAATTTAAATTCATGAAACACATACATCACTTAGCTTGTGGGGCTTCCCATTCTTATCAACCCCATTAGCAATCACACCAATGGATTGCCTTTCTCTGTATGGGATTTGTCCTACAATCACATAACAAATTAGAAGTGTCACTATAACTGAAATTAAGAGAAATACAATAAGCCTTGGCTACACTGCAACTACCTTTCTTTCCCCCAAAAATGTTATTGAGAACTAAGATTCTAGAACAAAGTCAAGCATTATATCATGCACTCTCTTCACCTCATGTAAAAATGGCAAAGTTTTAATGATGAACTATGGAGCATCATTTTTTCTTTTACATAACATATTAGCTAAATCAAAGGAGATGTAGAGATAAATTAAGTACAAACCATTAAATTAGTAGATACACTCCCTTAGATAAGAGCAATGCTCAAAGAGATAATCAGCATCCACCATTTATCTGAGGTGGAGAAAATTGATGCAAACCTTACCTCATAAGGAAAGGTATTACATTGTACAAGTATAACTTTTAATTAGGCCAGATTCATGCAACATTGCTGAAGCTTGAAAACATTCAACAGCATTAGCCATCCTTCCATGATCCTTGTGAACCATTCCCAGATAGCACCAACCTACGCGATTAGTTAGCTCAATCCTTAAGGCATCTGAGAGGAAACCTCGAGCAACTGAAGATGAGCTTGAGCCAATCTTCCATAACAAGGTGTTGATTGATACCTTGCTAGGAACATAAGTCAAGACCACTGATACTGCATCTAAATATGAAGCCAAGTCTTCTTGATTAATGTGTCCACGGGTTTCCCTTACAAGGATCCCATTTAATCTTTCCAAGGCAATATTTCCTGACCAAGATCATTAGAAGCAAAATTATCTCTTAAATATTATGCTTTGGAACAAAAGAGCCTTCAACCTGAGATGATATATTAGGTGCAACAACCTCTATACTGCCAGAGTAAAAATGCAGCGAATCTTCCCTTGTATTCCTGCATAGCAATCATTGTCAAGAGTCCATTGACTGAGAGGAGCATGCCTATAGGAAGAGATAACTTCTTGATGGAGCCCAACTAGCTTTCAAAATCTGGATGAAGCTCAACATATTTGCAAATAACTTCTTACAACTTGTTGTCAATAGATGCATTTTGTATGCCAATCTGAAATATCTTCACAATATTATCAAGGACAGTCCTACATTCTTCACCAGCCTTATGGAATTTGCCAAGCTTTTGAGGCAACAAATATTTTAGATATATTACTTCAAGAACAAGGGTGGCAGCATGTTGAGAAGATGGATTCATGGAATCACAAGGGTGAGTCCTCCTAGATGGAGCCTTTTCAAGAGCTGATAGCTGCAAATGTTTTATAGCTTCTTGAATGTCTATCCCTTCCAAGAAATGAAGGGTTGCTTCAAATTTTTGTCTCTTGCAAAGACATTTGGTCCTAAACATCATTCTATAGTTGAGTTTGCCTTGGATGATATGAGAAAATTGAAGATTTGGAAGTTGAGATCTAAAATGAAAGTAAAAATATCGCTGGAGAAATCTATGGCAGTAACCTGTAAAGAAATGAAGAACTTTCCTCAAAACTATCTGATAGTAAAAAGAAGGCAAGAAAGAAGTTGGGGCTTAGGAAATCCAAATCTGAAATGAAGGGAAAAAAATCATTATAGAACTCGATGACATTAATCGGCAAGGAAATGAAGAACCTCTGTCAGGAATTCCTGATTGTAAAAAGAAGCCAATGAAGAAGTCCAAAAAAGTTGATCACGGTAATGACAACCTCAATGAAAAGGGAACCAATTATGTCGTAGAGAAAATGGGCAAGATTTCTCCAAAATAGTTTCGAGGTCAGAGTCTGAACTTAACAATTTATCTCAGTCAACCCTTTGTCATTGATGGAGAGAGATAGATATTTCGTTAAGAACTCCAATTAATTAGCATGTATCTTAGGTGTTGCAATTGAGGAACTTTAGAGCTCTGCCCATGAGATTTTTCCTATTCATTATTAATTTTTCTATTGGGCTGGCTGTGATTTCACATGTAGGGACTCATGAGTTTTCCATTTTTCCTTTTGTTGATTTTTAAAACAAGGAGTACTAATTGACATTGACTCTCCTGAATGGGTGAGATATTATACTGGATCTCCACATTCTCGGTCAATCTGTGCACCATACTTAATCATGATCCTCAAGGATCTCAATTCTACATGTAACAACGAAATCTAGCCTGCCTTGATCCAGCAAAAGGAATGGCAAAAAGATGTTGGCATGAACACTCTATCCATTATTTAGGCTTGAAAATAATTAGGCAGGTCATTGCTGAATGTTTTTTCTTTGAAAGGTAATGATCATTGTGGGATATTGATCGAGGCTGACCTTAGGGTTAGATCATACTTGGATCACCATCTACCTTACTCCAATTAACTAATAAACATACATACTGTAATGAAATACCAAAATGGAGAAGAGAATAAGCACTCAATACCGCATCTCTCATAAAAATTGGTAAGAGAATCATAGCAAGGATCATATTTTGGATACATAAGTTAACCCAGAATCAACTATAAAAATAACTCCTGGTAATCATATTGCATCCCATTTACAAATTCAATCTCCTTTTAAGACATGGGCTGAAGAATTCAGGACCATTGCAATTTCCCAGCATATTAAGCATCCACACAACTACTTGAACTCTTCTAGGTTCCATGGGATTCTTATATTAAACCACCCACACCCTGTCATCACATTGTCTACAATTAAAAAGCCTCTAATTAGAAATAGTAATCAATATGAGGTAATTGTACATCATTCGAAAAATAGTAAATTCTTCCATACCCAAGGTCCACGTATTTACCTAGAAGACCCTACTTGACAGCAAGATGGAACACATCAAATCTATTGGTGACATTCAAGGTAGAGGTTTGAGCATTAGAATGCTTCAGCAACTCATGAACAACTGAAACATGCCTATTGTCAGCTGCCACATACACGACCGTCTCTCCATCCTGGTTCAGAACGTCAAACCATCAAATGGACAGCTCAGCTAAAGTCTTAGGAGCTCCATCTAGCAAGAAGTCCAAGGCAAGAATTTCACCACACGTTTTATTCTTTCATCTAGCGATTAAAAAAAATGCTTATGTTATATGCTCTTTAATGCAGAAAAAATCATTTGAGAACCTAGAAGAGATTCCTACCAAGGAATTTTCATCAGAATGGAGTAAAAGGAAAATGTAAAAGGTCGCTGATCATGAAGACACAGAGAAGAAACATTGAAGAAACCAAAGTTATCTTCTGCAGAAGAAATTTCAGATGATCTCACCAAGAAGACCAAGACTCTCGATCATCTCACAAAATCAAGGTACCTCACGGTAGCGCACTCCTCCGCCGCACCCCTGTGGGAGGTGAGGGCACGTCATCCACACAGTGCCGATCATTACATTGGGTCGAAGGGGGGAGAGCCGTAGATGGGGACGATTGCTAGGTCTACGTCGTTGCTATTAACAGGTAAAAGCACACTCCACCGCACCCCCACGGTGTGCGGGGTCACATAATCCACAAGGTGGCGATCATCAACATTGGGTCCAAGGGGAGTCATAGATGGGGATGAAGGCGAGGTCGGTGTCGTCGCTGTCGATGAGGGACTTGTCGATAGGACAGTCGTGAGAGGGGTAGGAGTAGGTGATTGGGGGTAAGGAGAGTGAGGGGGGCGATGGGGGACGAAGGAGGAGTTGGGAGGGGGAATTATGGGGGAGCCCGCCGTGGGCCTCGTTGGGGAGGAATGAGAGAGGGGGAGTGGTGGTGAGGGCTCAAGGTTTTAGTTAGAATCCGAAAGAGGATTATGTGTACGTAGACTCTCTTGATTATGATATTAAAATTTTAATTATTAGTTGATTAAAATTTTTGAATGGTTCATAGTTTTTTTACTTTAAATTTAAAAATTATAATGAAAACATCTTACATATATACATATAGTTATATATATATATTTACTATTAATATTAATTATCAATTATCAAAAGATTTTACTTTATATTATTAAAAAAATGTTGAAGATAAAATAGTAGCCTCATTTTATCTACGTCAATTTGTCGTTCGAAAAAATATTATAATAACATAAGTAAAAATTACCACTAAATCAAAGACTACAGTGGCAAATATATTTGTCACTAATACTAATTATCATTTTACAAAAATATTATAGTGCCATAAGTAACAATTATCATTAAATCAAATATATAATGGTAAATATATTTGTCATTAATGTTAATTTTCATTTGACAAAAATATCATAGTGGCATAAAAAATAATTGTCACTAAATCAAAGTTAATAGCAGCAAATATATTTACCACTAATACTAATTGTTGCTTGACAAAATGTTATAGTAACAAATACAAAAAAAATTGTCACTAAATCAAAAGAATTGGTGGCAAATGCATTATATGCCTATTACGAACATGGCATCAGACAGGTCTTTAAGACGTCGGAGAAGTGACCTAGACGTCTAACCAGACGTCTGGTAATAAATTTTTGCGGCGTACGGGGTTGCGTCTGCGCGCCTGCGCGCGTAGACTGCACCCACCGCTCTCGTTCCTTCTTTTCCACTCTCTCCTCCTGCAGGCATGCAACTCTCCTCTCTCTCCCTGCGCAGCCTTATAAGGCCCCCTCGCCCTCTCCCTCACTCTCATCTCCTCTGCCTTCCTCTTCTCCTTCTCCCTGCCAGTGTGAGAGCGTGAGCGAGTGAGGGAACGGCGGTAGC
The DNA here is from genome assembly GCA_037157565.1 of Thalassia testudinum. Taxonomy (NCBI): domain Eukaryota; kingdom Viridiplantae; phylum Streptophyta; class Magnoliopsida; order Alismatales; family Hydrocharitaceae; genus Thalassia; species Thalassia testudinum. The sequence continues at coordinate 144,404,061 of JAZHRO010000031.1, read as the reverse complement.
AACGGCCACTGCGAGAGTGCGGGAAGGAGGGTTGCGAGCAGAAGGGGAAGCTCGACCGAGAGGGTTCGAGCTTGCCGGGGCAGCTAGAGCCGGCCGGCGAGGGAGCGGCGGGCGTGGGGTGTCGCGGAGGGGCTGCTGCAGCTCGGGCAGCAGGCGGACGGGGCGCGGCGGGGTCGTGCGTCGCGGGCGGAGAGCGAGTCGAGCTCTGGTTCTGGAAAATTTTCCAGAACCAGATGTCTGGGCTTACGACTAGACGACGGTGAAGACGTCTGGAGGACTGTCCAGACGTCTTACAGGTAAGATATTTCTATCTTCTTCCTTCTTCGCGCATACGGCCATGCAGCCTTCCGCCGCGACTTCGTCTACGCTTCGTTGTGCTGAGAGCAGGAGTGTGTGTGCGCAGGTTCCGCTCGGGAGGGCGCGAGGGCTTGCCATCCCACGTAAATCAGACGTCTGGCCGCAGTGCCAGACGACGGAGAGGACTTCCAGACGTCCAGGGTGACAATCGGACGTCTTGGAACTAAGCCAGATGCCCCAGCAGGCTTCTGGACGTCTGAAAGACTACACAGAGCTAAGGTACAATCTGACCCACCTTTTAAGACATTTGGAAGAGGTTCCAGACGTCTAATTTTGGACAGTTTCGTCGTTTTTGACCCGTTTAGGGCCCGTTCGGAGTCTGTTTTCCGCGTTTCGAGTTGCGTCCTTTCCAGAATAAAATCCTCTACCCGTTTACAGTAATTATATACCGTTCTGAGAAACTCCTTGTGTTTGATCCTTGTGTTAGGACCCCGTTCCATTGCAGTCTTGGGGGTTGCGGAGGCGCGCGGGATTGCCGACCACGCCCCCAGTACTCCCGTTGTAGCTGGTAGAGTGGCTTTTAAATTATTTAGCATAATTTGTTACAATTGTGGAACAATTAATAGAGTCTAGGGCATTGCATGAATCCTAGGACTGAGAAACTAGATTGAATGATAGATCCTAGGGTATTGCATGAATCCTAGGACTGGAAAACTAGATTGAATGATAGAACCTAGGGTACGGCATGAATCCTAGGACTGGAAAACTAGTGGAATATATAAATATTGCAGTCATGGAAAAGTGGAAAGGAAATAATAGCTGCCTGTAAATTAATAGCTTCCTATTATGAATGAATAAATATGATTGAGAATATGGGTTGTATGAACGTAAAATTGGAACAGTGAAACATACAATTGCCAAACAAAAAGAATACGAACCCTATGGGGAATTAGGAGTAGAACTCCTGGAAAGAGAATAGAATGGAACTGAGAAAGTGAAACGTGGAAGTGTGTTGTCTCTTGGGTACGTGGTACCAAAGAGAGCACACATTACCTCTTAGTGTAGAGGGGTGCTTGTCGCCCTCAGGTTGAGACCAGGGTGGGTTTGGCCACTGTACACCGACTTGCTGGCCCTCACGTACGCAGTACCGAGGAGAGCTACTAGTGTAGGGAGAGCATTAGCTACCCCACGGGCCCCGGGGTTCTGCTAGCCTCCTACACCGACTTGTTAGGCCCACTGGGCAAACCAAGGTAGTCAGGAGAGGGTGCGCGGACTGTGGAGGGGTTGGACCCCTGTGACTGAGAGGGCTTTGCCCTATACCGGTTCCGTGCTGTGTTTTGAGCGCACCCGTTAACGGAAACGACTGACCGCGTGCCAGTGCGGGGTAGCTACCCGTGCGCTTATCGCGCGTGCCGTAGTCACCGTTACATCTGTCAGTGACTTTGGGGTGGTTGACTGAGGGTAGGACCACCACAGGGGACTCTCCCGACCAGGAGAGCACCACGTGTTACTTCTACTTTTCGAAAAAGACTTCAATCAAGATAGTTCCCACGAGGGACATTCGAGATCAAGTGAAGGATCTGAGAAATAAATAAATCGTGAAATAATAGAAAGACGTAAATAAAGAAAGTAAAAATATAACAGCTACTATACATTCTACTGCTTCTTTAGCTTTTAGTTGCCACTCTACTCAACGTTTCGCTGACGTGTTACACTCATTACTTTTCAGGACCAGGTGTTGAGCAGCCAGAGTCAGCGGCTGCAGAGGACGTTGGGCCTAGTAGGGTCCAGTAGAGTTACCCGCAGTTCTTTTTGTACTTTTCTTCCACTATAGTGAGTAGTTTCCTTGTTACTCCTTGTACTTCTTTATTGTAATCTTCATGTTATGTACATATTTGTTGTTCTACTGTTGTGGTGGTGTATACTGTAGTAGTTCCTTTTCTTACTGCTGTATTTTGTTACTGCCAGTTATATTCATGCTGAATGTGGTTTATTTTACTGCTCTTTTGGTTACTTCCTCGTTGGACGACTAGGTCTTAGGATTAGTCGAGTTGGTCCGATTCTCGTGTCTCGTAGGGACTCGGGAATCGTGTCGTTACAAGATGGTATCAGAGTAAGGTCGTCCCGAGAGGTGAATCAACTGACTGGAAAATAACCAATTCACGTGTCTGTGACGAGAGTAGCCACCACAACCTTTCTTTTGGCATAAGCTCTTAGACTTTTTCATTAGATATAGTTCCATATTGACGTGTTTTCATTTTGTTTCGCGTCTCCTTGCAGGAGATGCCTCGTCGCGGGACTAGCGAGGTGGGCTATGGGCACGGCCGAGGACGAGGTCGGCGAGGTGGGCGTGCTGCTGTCGACGCCTCAGTGGACCAGCCACTGCTCCCCGGCATTCATGCCCAGGACCTCGCCCAGCTGATACGGGATATTGTGCGAGAGGAGCTCCACCCACCGGCCCGAGCGCCTCTCCCTGGGGTTGCGGAGGGGGAGTCCTCTGTGGGACCACACGACGGACGCGGCGCTGGACACGGGGGAGGGGATGGGCCGCCACCTCCCCCACCTTCCTCCGACACTTCTGTGCACGAGGCACCTTTGCCTGGAGGTGCACCAGCATCTCCACTGCAGCGCCACTTCAAGCTCTTCGAGCAGTTTCGGAAGCTGAAGCCCCCCTCCTTCAAGGGGGATGAGGACCCGACCGAGGCAGAGGACTGGCTCGAGCAGCTTGAGAAGGTTTTCGACACCCTTCGCCCCCCGATGGAGTGCCACGTAGCCTTTGCCACGTGCCAGCTCGAGAGTGCGGCACACAGGTGGTGGAGGGTGGTCAGGGGACAGGAGAGGGACGAGCTGACTTGGGACTGATTCGTCACCCTCTTCTGCGAGCAGTACTTTCCCTAGACGTGGCAGGACCAGAGGAGGCAGGAGTTCCACACTCTCCACCAGGGGACGATGACCGTGAGCGCGTACCGCACGCGTTTTCTGGAGCTGTCCCGCTTTGCAGAGACAGCGGTAGCCACTGAGGAGGAGTGCCTTTGGAGGTTCACCGAGGGGCTTCAGCCTACGATTCGGGGGTATGTCAAACCCCTGAAACTACCTACATTTTCGAGGGTGGTGGAGGCAGCTATGACCTACGAGGAGACCAACCCGTCCGCGCGAGACACTGACGACGGGCGGAAGAGGCCCTTCCAGCCAGACTTTTCACAGGGCCGACAAGAGAGGAGACACGTGACGTCCGCAGGAGAGCTGTCACGTTTTGCAGGGCCATCAGTGGCCTTTGGGGGCCTCGACAGGGGCCAGTCGCCAGCGCCGAACCCCCGCCCAGCCGACAACAGGGACCCACTGAGGGCGGGAGTCGGGTTCCCCTCTGCTACCAGTGTGGCCAGCCGGGCCACATCATGAGGGACTGCCCGTCTAGGGTAGGAGGTCAGCAGATACTTCCCGCGTCGAGCACTGGAGGGCGCGCAGGAGGTTGCGGTTCCCAGGCACGAGGAGGACAGCAGTCACGAGGAGGGTACCAGCCAGCACCTACCCGTCCGACGCAGAGTGTGGCTGCTTCGTCCACACATAGAGTTGAGGGGCGTATCAACACCCTGACACACAGGGATGCCAGAGCTTCGGGATCGGTGGTGGCAGGTATGGTTTCAATTTCCAGCAGACTCGTTTGCACACTTTTTGATTTCGGTGCTACGCACTCGTTTGTCGCAGCTAGTTTCGCAGTTAGTTTGGGCCAGGATTATATGCTGTTAGAGAATCCGTTCGTAATCAAAGGTCCGAGTGGTCAGCTGTTTGTAGCTGAGGAGGTGTACACGGGTTGCGAGGTCAGTATCGGGGGACATAGTCTGCCAGCTGACCTGATTATGATACAGATGGAGGACTTTGGCGTAATTCTGGGGATGGACTGGCTATCCTCTTACCACGCTTTGGTGGACTGTTTTGAGAGGAAGATCGTGTTCTCCATACCAAAGTTGCCCTCTTTCGAGTTTCACGGACAGCCAGTGGACGGAGTTTTCAGGTGCATTTCGGCACTTCGGGCGGCGAGACTTTTGAGCCAGGGGTGTAAGGGCTTCCTAGCTTGTCTGGTGGCAGAGACCAGCCCTGTGGCAGACTTCCAGAGCATCCCGGTGGTCAGAGAGTACCCTGACGTGTTCCCAGACGAGTTACCAGGACTACCGCCCGAGCGTGAGATCGAGTTTGAGATCTCACTAGTACCAGGGACCAGCCCCATCTCCACCGCACCATACAGGATGGCACCGCTTGAGCTACGAGAGCTCAAGTCTCAGTTGCAGGACCTTTTAGAGAAGGGCTTTGTGAGGCCCAGTGCGTCTCCATGGGGAGCCTCGGTACTGTTTGTGAAGAAGAAGGATGGTACCCTACGCCTTTGTGTGGACTACCAACAGCTGAATAGGGTCACCATCAAGAACAGATATTCGCTGCCGAGGATCGACGACTTGTTTGACTAGTTGCGAGGGGCCACAGTGTTCTCCAAGATCGACTTGAGATCTGGATACCACCAGTTAAGGATCAGGGAGGCAGACGTCTCCAAGACAGCTTTCCTCACCCGGTACGGACACTACGAGTTTTTGGTCATGCCGTTTGGGCTGACCAATGCCCCCGTTGCTTTCATGGACCTGATGAACCGGATGTTTAGACCGTACTTGGACCAGTTCGTGGTGGTATTTATTGATGATGTACTCATCTATTCTCGAGATCAGACGCAGCACGGACAGCACTTGAGGATGGTTCTGGACACACTGAGACGACGTAGGCTGTACGCCAAATATAGCAAGTGCAAGTTCTGGTTGAGGGAGGTGACCTTCTTAGGTCATGTGATCTTTGGGGATGGCTTGGCAGTGGACCCAGCCAAGGTCAAGGCAGTGTTCAGGTGGGAGAGACCGCATTCAGTCACCGAAATTCGCAGTTTCCTGGGACTGGCAGGCTACTACAGACGGTTCATCAGGGATTTTTCATAGATTGCGCGTCCGATGACACAGTTGACTCGGAAGGACGTGCCATTCGCTTGGACAGATGCCTGTGAGGCGTGTTTTCAGGAGCTGAAGGAGAGGTTGACTTCGGCTCCCGTGCTCACCATCCCTAACAGTAGTGGCGGGTTCGTTGTGTACACGGACGCCTCCTTGCAGGGGTTAGGGGGTGTGCTCATGCAGAGGGATCACGTTGTCGCTTACGCTTCGCGGCAACTGAAGCCCCATGAGCATACCTACCCTACCCACGACCTGGAGTTGGCAGCTGTCGTCTTCGCGCTGAAGACCTGGAGGCACTACTTGTACGGTGAGACCTTTGAAATTTTCTCAGATCACAAGAGCCTCAGATACCTTTTTGATCAGAAGGAGCTCAACATGAGACAGAGACGTTGGTTGGAGCTCCTGAAGGACTATGACTGCAGCATTTCCTACCACCCGGGAAAGGCCAACGTGGTGGCTGACGCCTTGAGCCGGAAGGCGCCCGCACACTTGACCAGTTTATAGTTACAGAGTTGGAGCCTTTTGGAGGAGGTGGGCAGTTGGCGACCTCTAGAGTTATGGGGGCACTGTGGGGCAGTGACTGTGACACGACAGACTAGGCCAGAGCTGATAGACCGCATCATCACAGGACAGATGGCCGATCCGTACTTGCAGTCCTTGCGCGACAGAGTACTGTCAGGAGACCCAGGGGACTTCTCTTTCACAGACCAAGTGCTGCGCCTGAGGGGACGGTTGTGCGTTCCCAGAGACGAGGAGCTGTTGAGAGAGCTCCTGACTGAGGCACACGGTTCCAGATTCACCATACATCCCGGAAACACGAAGATGTACCACAACTTGAGACGTGAGTTTTAGTGGAGGGGGATGAAGCGGGATGTGGGTGAATTCGTGCAGCAGTGCTTAGTGTGCCAGCAGGTGAAGGCCGAGCATCAGAGGCCTGCAGGGCCGCTACAGCCGCTTCCAGTGCCAGAGTGGAAGTGGGAGAGCATCACCATGGACTTGGTGGAGGGTTTACCTGTTACCCAGTGAGGACATGACGCAGTCTAGGTAATTTTCGATAGACTGACGAAGACGGCACGATTCTTGCCGATCCGAGTTACTTTGGGACCAGCACAGTTGGTAGAGAGGTATATCCGCGACGTGGTACGACTACACGGAGTTCCGTGGGAGATCATATCCGACCAGGATACCCGCTTTACATCCCAGTTTTGGGCTGAGTTTCAGCAAGCCCTGGGGACCCGGTTGAGATTCAGTACAGCTTACCACCCCCAGACGGACGGACAGTCTAAGCGCATGATACAGACACTTGAGGACCTTTTGCGTGCCTGTGTACTGGACTGGAGGGGCTCTTGGGAGGAGCACCTGCCTCTGGCGGAGTTTGCGTACAACAACAGCTATCACTCAAGCATCAGCATGGCTCCCTACGAGGCTTTGTACGGACGGAGGTGTACGGCACCCTTGAGTTGGGTTGAGGTGGGGACCAAGTGGGAGGTTGGCCCCAGGTTGATCCGGCAGAGTCAGGAGGTAGTCGAGCAGATCCACAGGCGACTCTGCACTGTCAGGAGTAGGCAGAAGAGCTACGCGGATCGGAGACGCAGAGAGGTGCAGTTTGAGGTTGGGGACCACGTATTTCTTCGTGTTTCGCCCATGAAGGCCTGCAGCGGTTTGGGGTGAGAGGGAAGCTCTCACCGAGGTTCGTGGGGCCCTTTGAGATCCTGGAGCGGGTTGGACCCGTTACTTACAGACTTACCCTCCCTCCTCAGCTTTCTGGTGTGCATGACGTGTTCCACGTGTCCAACCTCAGGAAGTACGTTACCAATCCCAGTCACGTCCTGAGTCACGAGGGCGTCGAGATGGGTGACGACTTGACCTACCCGAGTGGCCAGTATAGATTTTTGACCGAGCCGTCCGCAGTTTGAGACGAAAGCAAGTACCCCTGGTGAAGGTTTTGTGGAGGAGCCAGCGGTACGAGGAGGCTACCTAGGAGCCTAAGGCGGCAATGCGGGAGCGGTACTCGGAGCTCTTCGCGGGTACATCTTTTCGGACCGGCTTCGATCCTCTTTGAGTTTGTTATGTTTATATATGTTGTTCTTTCCTGCACCCTAGTTAGCGCAAGTTTCGGGGACGAAACTTCCTTTGAGTTTGTTATATTGTTACGAACGTGGCATCAGACGGGTTTTTAAGACATCTAGGGAGTGGCCCAGACGTCTGACCAGACGTCTAGAACCCTTCCCAGACGTTTGGTAATAAATTTTTGAGGTGTACGGGGTTGCGTTTGCGCACATGCGAGCGCAGACTTCACCCGCTGCTCTCGTTCCTCCTTTTCCTCTCTCTCCTCCTGCAGGCGCGCAGCTCTCTTCTCTCTCTCCCCGCGCGGCCTTATAAGGCCCCCTCGCCCTCTCCCTCACCCTTATCTCCTCTGCTTTCCTCTTCTCCTTCTCCCTGCCAGTGCGAGAGCGTGAGCGAGTGAGGGAACGGCGGCAGCAGCGGCCGCGGTGAGAGTGCGGGAAGGAGGGTTGCGAGTGGAAGGGGGAAGCTCGACCGCGAGGGTTCAATCTTGCCGGGGCAGCTAGAGCCGGCCGGCGGGGGAGCGACGGGTGTGGGCTGTTGCGGAGGGGCTGCTACAGCACGGGCAGCAGGTGGACGGGGTGCGGCGCGGCCGTGCGTCGCGGGCGGAGAGTGAGTCGGGCTCTGGTTCTGGAAAATTTTCCAAAACCAGACGTCTGGGCTTACGACCAGAAGACGGTGAAGACGTCTGGAGGACTGTCCAGACGTCTGACAGGTAAGATATTTCTATTTTCTTCCTTCTTCGCGCGTACGGCCATGCAGCCATCCGCCGCGACCTCGTCTGTGCTTCGTCATGCTGAGAGCAGGAGTGTGTGTGCACAGGTTCCGCTTGGGAGGGCGCGAGGGCTCGCCATCCCACGTAAATCAGACGTCTGGCCGCAGTGCCAGACGACGGAGAGGACTTCCAGACGTCCGGGGTGACAATCGGACGTCTTGGAACTAAGCCAGACGCCCCAGCAGGCTTCTGGATGTCTGAAGGACTACACAGAGCTAAGGTACAATCTGACCCACCTTTTATGACGTCTGGAAGAGGTTCCAGACGTCTGATTTTGGACAGTTTCGTCGTTTTTGACCTATTTAGGGCCCGTTCGGAGTTCGTTTTCCACGTTTCGAGTTGCGTTCTTTCCAGAATAAAATCCTCTACCCGTTTACAGTAATTGTATACCGTTCTGAGAAACTCCTTGTGTTTGATCCTTGTGTTAGGACCCCGTTCCATTGCAGTCTTGGGGGTTGTGGAGGCCCGCGGGATTGCCGACCACGCCCCCAGTACTCCCATTGTAGCTGGTAGAGTGGCTTTTAAATTATTTAGCATAATTTGTTATAATTGTGGAACAATTAATAGAGTCTAGGGCATTGCATGAACCCTAGGACTGAGAAACTAGATTGAATGATAAATCCTAGGGTATTGCATGAATCCTAGGACTGGAAAACTAGATTGAATGATAGAACCTAGGGTACGGCATGAATCCTAGGACTGGAAAACTAGTGGAATATATAAATATTGCAGTCATGGAAAAGTGGAAAGGAAATAATAGCTGCCTGTAAATTAATAGCTGCCTGTTATGAATGAATAAATATGATTGAGAATATGGGTTGTATGAACGTAAAACTGGAACAGTGAAACCTGCAATGGCGAAACAAAAAAAATACGAACCCTACGGGGAATTAGGAGTAGAACTCCTGGAAAGAGAATAGAATGGAACCGAGAAAGTGAAACGTGGAAGTGTGTTGTCTCTTGGGTACGTGGTACCAAAGAGAGCACACATTACCTCTTAGTGTAGAGGGGAGCTTGCCGCCCTCAGGTTGAGACCAGGGTGGGTTTGGCCACTGTACACCGACTTGCTGGCCCTCACGTACGCAGTACCGAGGAGAGTTACTAGTGTAGGGAGAGCACTAGCTACTTCACAGGCCTCGAGGTTCTGCTAGCCTCCTACGCCGACTTGTTAGGCCCATTGGGCAAACCAGGGTAGTCAAGCGAGGGTGCGCGGACTGTGGAGGGGTTGGACCCCTGTGACTAAGAGGGCTCTGCCCTATACCAGTTCCGTGCTGTGTTTTGAGCGCACCCGTTAACGGAAACGATTGACCGCGTGCCAGTGCGAGATAGCTACCCATGCGCTTATCGCGCGTGCCGTAGTCACCGTTACATCTGTCAGCGACCTTGGGTTGGTTGACTGAGGGTAGGACCACCACGGGGGACTCTCCCGGCCAGGAGAGCACCACGTGTTACTTCTACTTTTCGGAAAAGACTGCAATCAAGATCGTTCCCACGAGGAACATTCGAGATCAAGTGAAGGATCTGAGAAATAAATAAATCATGAAATAATAGAAAGACGTAAATAAAGAAAGTAAAAATATAACAGCTACTGTACACTCTACTGCTTCTTTAGCTTTTAGTTGCCACTCTACTCAGCGTTTCGCTGACGTGTTACACTCGTTACTTTTCAGGACCAGGTGTTGAGCAGCCAGGGTCAGCGGCTGCAGAGGACGCTGGGCCTAGTAGGGTCCAGTAGAGTTACCCGCAGTTCTTTTTATACTTTTCTTCCACTGTAGTGAGTAGTTTCCTTGTTACTCCTTGTACTTCTTTATTGTAAGCTTCATGTTATGTACATATTTGTTGTTCTACTGTTGTGGTGGTGTATACTGTAGTAGTTCCTTTTCTTACTGCTGTATTTTGTTACTGCTAGTTATATTCATGCTGAATGTGGTTTATTTTACTGCTCTTTTGGTTACTTCCTCGTTGGACGACTAGGTCTTGGGATTAGTCGAGTCGGTCCGATTCTCGTGTCTCGTAGGGACTCGGGAATCGGGTCGTTACAATGCCACTATCTAATTCGCCACTAAATGCCAACTTTTTTATAGTGAGTCTACCTCAAAATCAAGAATGGGAGTTGGGTTGACTATTTGACTATGACCCATTTCATCAAATGTAACAAAGATACTATCATTTGGGTCGAGTTCATCTAATGGTACCATTTTCCCCTTTGATTGGCTCTAATAAAGATCTGATGGAAGGTCTAAGAGCTTCTCCTCTTCTAGTTGCCACCATTCCACATCATGATTCATCGAGTCGCTACTCCTTTCAATTCCCAATGAATCGATGTAGCTCCTCTCCCCTTCATGCAAGATTTCTCCAAGAAGGATTATCGAGAATGTAGGGGTCTACATTATCCTCAAGAGGGTAGCTATACTCCATGATTGAGTCCCCAATGTCTCCTTCCATCTTTTAGCATGGCTCTCTTAAGAGAGATGCATCTAGCTTGGAGGAGTTAGAATCAACCTCAAGGGAGTAAATCAGGTGACTAATTTCTTCATTTAATTGCTGACTTGTCCTCAAAGACCCTCTTAAAGATTCTATCATTTCTATCTATTGTTTTTGCATTTCAAACTTGAATGTGGAAAGGCTATCATTCTTTTCAGGAGGAAAGTCAAGCTCAGGATTATAATACCTAGAAGTTTCTATCCAACTGGGAGTGTAAGAGTCATCAAAGGCGGGTGGGTTGGGCATAGTCATGGATGGGTTAGGGATGGTGTCTCCATCTCCTAAGTTCTGCTTATAATCACAGGATTGGGGCTTAATCTGACCAATACTCCTATAGTAGGAGTAGAAAGGATCACATTGTTCATTAGGATATCCATCAGATGATAAATAAGTACAGGTCATGGGATTGGGATTAGGTGTTCTGAGGTGAAAGTAAGAAGTGACGTAGTTATTGTAATCTATTTGAAACAAGTCTTGAAAAACACACCCTAATCAAACACAAAGCAATGGGACTCTCTTTTTGTTTAAAGATCGACTAGGTCTTTAAGCCAACCTCCAACTTACCCTTCAGAGTTGTCAAATAGAGTCAAGTTCAGGTCCATCTGTTCCCACTTTAGTGGTATAAGGGGGCGAATGTGACTTGAGATTCCTGACAGGCTCTTTGGAGAAGAAAAGAAGTCAGTTACATTATCTCTTGGTGGCCAAACAAGTTACACAATTAATTACGCATCTTCGGTCGATTGTTAGTGCCTTAAGACCTACTTGTATAGAGATTTAGCCTCAAACCGAGACTGCTCACCACAAATTCCCTGAGGTCTCATGATGAGACAGAATTGTTGATCATTGGCTAACTCTCTTTGTGGTGTAAGGGGATGCAATAGAAAGAGTCTCTAGTGTCCCTTAGTGAAGTGCTCATGTGGTGTTCATGTGTGCATCACACCGAAAATCAATTTGCTTTGAATTTTGTAAAAGTCGCACACAGGTCCTTTTGATCAGATCAAGTATGATTTTGTTTTTAAGGTCGAATCTGATTAGCAGTCCCAATTTCAATTAGGTGACCATTGAGTTAGGTAAATTCAATCAGTTTGGTAGTCTTAAAATTTAAGTCACATGTAATGTGTGAACAGGAGCTGGATGCCAAGATAGAAAAGTATACCTGACTCCAGCAATCTCTGTGCATATAATGGATGCAATGCAAGAAATAGATCTAACATGCTATTCAATCACCCCTAAATGCACACACCTAAGGGTGTTCAACTCCTAAGCAAGTAACGTGATACTTTTTCTCTTTTTTAGAAGCAAGCAAGTAGAAACTGATCCATTCACACCACAGATAAATAGCCCTAGTCACTAAAGAAAGTGGAGACAGACCCTCGAAACTAGCCCCGATGCTACAAGGGCGAGAAGATTGAAATGTAATTGAATCAGTGTTGAAGGAGAATCTCCTATGAAAGTGGGATCCAGGTCTCCTCTTCATGTCCTCTCTGTGTGTAGGTGTTGCTCACGGTTGACTTCGTGGCTCAACTGCACTCGTAGTCTCAGCTCGTTAGATTCCTCTCACAGAAAAATAGAGGATAGTCAGATAAATGTGCACCTCAAAATGAATCATGAAAATAATCGTGTGAAGCTATTGTGTCTGTTTCCTCCCCAGCAACAATACTATTTGATCTGGAGATTTTTGCTTGAAAGATGATATGTCAGAAAAATATGTTAGTCAAATGTGTCACAGCAGTAAATCGTGTGATGGAAAAAATCCCGAACAAAAATTACTCAAAATATACTGAAATTGTACCACAAATTCAGGTCATTGTAAGTACCTTTGTTTTGAGGGACCAAAATTATACTTTCTACAAGGCTAATTGATGTATACACATTTAATTAGGATAAATTGCCTATTTATGCATGTTTCTAGGCTTAGATATGTATTCTATATTATAAATATTGCATAGCATGCATCATTTTGCATTAAGAGTAGTATGTACAAATTTTAGGTTAATTGCATCCTTTTATGGCCATGAGAGAAGGAGATTTAATTCAAAGCCTCGGATTGACGATTCGATCGTAAGAATCTGATCAGGATGATGATCGAAGTCCAATGCCTCCGAAATCGTCATGATTGGAATCCCATAGCACCTTATGCAGTTTGAGGAAATCAACGGCCAAGGGACTAGGTGATGCAATTCCGAGCTTCAAACGACAAATCTGACCGCACGGATGGATTCGGGTCAACAATCGCAGTCTAAGGACGTGAAAATTGATCCAATCTAACTTTTGTAGTAGCCCTTACAAAGGAAAGAAGATAGATGGCCCAGATCGTGCCACGTGGCACTATCTAGGCCACCTATGGGCGTGCACGCACCATCGCACAGGCGCAGCACATGGGCGCCCGCAGCAGTGGACACACGGAAGCAGCGCAGTGCACATAGCATGCAGAGGCAGTGCAGCATTAGCGGGCGTGTGCGACATGGCCATGCAGAGCTCGCGTGCGACATGGGCGCATAGAGCGCGCACGCGAGCATCGCGTGTGGGGCACGTGAGCTGGAGCTTTAGCGATGTTTGCAACAAATCTTCAGCGACGTTTATGTCTCTCACTAAATGTCCTATGTACGAAATGGATCCTTTCCTCTACTATAAAAGGACCCCTACCCCTCTGATTCTTCTTCATCTCTTCCTTTCTTTCCCTCACCACCTCCAAGGCTCTAGAGAGAGCTTTTCCCAAGCCTGGGATGCTCCTCTAGAGTAGAAAACTAAATATTTTTTCTTGCCTCTCATCCCCATTCGTGAAGCATCCCATGGTGGTCCTCTCATCACTTCGAGAAGTAGATCCTCGCCGCGACACCGTCCCATCACGCCCTCCATCCTCCAACTCTGTTCTTTTTCGTTCCACTCCTTACCACCTTTGTCCGGGAACCGTCAAAGCAAGCCATCGTCCAAACGACTGTTGAGGGGGATTCTTCCCACCACTCTATCTTTTCATTTTCTAGTGTAGTTTTCCACTTTTCATTTTGTAGCAAACATTTGTTTAGATAAAAATATTGATTTTCTCTCTCTCTTTCTTAATTTGCAAGTAGATTAGCTAGATAATTATGTTGTCGACCTGATCTCTTGTCTTATAAAAATTCCAGAAAAACAACAAAAGATATAAAACAACAAAAACAAATAAAAGTGATGCAAATTTCAAAATCAAACATTCGCCTCCTCATGTTTGACCCAGGAATCCCTTGGAGTTTCGGTAAAATTGTATTTGATAACGTGTTTTGCAACTACATCGATGAGTTTCTCCTAACCCCAACTTTCTGCTTGTCGAAACACGTCCATCATTTTGAGGTCGTTGCTGGGGACCTACAAAATGATAGGTGTGTTTTTGTGAAGAAAAGTTAGGGTTTTGGAAAAACCCGTCGTCATAGTTGCAAAACTCGCTATCAAATATCATTTTGACGCCGTTGCTGGGGATGCAACACTCTTTGGTTTTTCTCATGCTTTTCTGCCTTAACTTTTATCTCACTTTTTCTCTAATTTTACTGTTATTATAAGTACTCTTTTGAGGAGGGCCAATGCAGTTAGATCAGAGAAAAGTGCGGATGAAGGTTCTGTAAGTGTATCCCCACCATCCCCACCCTAGATTCCATTCCATCACCTAATAAATCAAACCCAAACTGACTTAGGTGCTTGCATAAACCCTAAGTTAGTCCTGGTTGATTGATTGTCATTTCACCTCACCTCACCCACCCGCATAAATTAAAAAAAAAAAACTTTTCTTCTACGGGATTTAACTAAAAGCTACACACCTAACACTTACAAATTCTCATCCTAAGGCACACAATCACCCTGATTCTATTACTTAATCGGAATCTAACTTGTGGATCCGGTACACCTTAACTCAACACACACATAAGTGAGTAGAAATCTAATTAGGTTAAGACTTTTTGTGTGCCTTAATCAAGTGGTGCAACAAGCCAATTTCTTGAACTGTTTGGGCCACGCCACTCAAATTAAAAGTGATTCATCAAGTAGCTTGCCATTTAAGGTTGACTTTTAGGGCTGAACCAAGCACTCCACATTATTTTTTATTTTTAAAGGAATATATCTACACCTATGTTTTCAAAACTTAGAGTGTTCTACTGAACCTTAATTGAACCAACCTAAGGATTAAACCCTAAAAGCTACTAAACAAGGTTAAACCCTAAAAGACACATCATCAAATAACCTTGTTTGCAAACCCTGGTTGTGCACGCACACACACATATTAACTGATTTTTAAGGGCACAGTCCATCTAAAGGGCCCATCACATTCCAAGAGTACAATCATCCCAAGTCTTAATTAAAAGTGAGTAGACATTGGCCTTAGGATTCATTGAGTTCGTTTCAGGGTGTTCTCTTGAATGCATTTCAAATTAGTGACGCCTACTTACTTCAAAAGGTGCTAAGTTGGGGGGCCCGATTATCAAACGACTTAAGCAAGCAGGGGTTTGTCATAATTAGCGGCCCTCGGGACATGCTCCCTCTGCTTCACCAGCCCAACTTTACCACCTTCGGGAGTAAGGACAACACCAAATTCATTGTGTGGTCAGAGTTTATTTCTGAAGCATAGATCCTTAAGCTACCCAATTTAAGGACATGATTGATTGATTGTATTGCAAGGCACCTTTCTTTGTTCTATTTTCCCTCCTACTTCACCATGTATGCTTCCACATCCTACACACATTTCCAATCCTACCCTCCTACCACTACTTATCCTCAAGATGATTACTATCCCAACTCAACTTATGATTACCCATCCACTAGTCGGGATAACTTTGATTCGGGATATGAATCCAGACCTTAGTGTCCAGGGCCTAACCTTGGACAAGACTATGATTATCATCCTTCTCACGCCTACAATGATTATAGATCTCCACCCTTTGAAGATCAACCTAACCCAATCTACAATCAAGAAGGATATGATGATTATAACTCTTACCCTCCCCAGGATTATACTAAACATAGGTCATCACCATTCTTTAAACAACCAGAAACGACCTATTATCAGGGAGGACCTCAATTTCTTGACTCCCCTAATTTTAACCCAAACCCACCCAACCTTGAACCAAACCATTTGGTTCAGGTGAACCAAGTCAAAGATAGGGTGTTGGCTAACTTGAGAAACACTATACAATCTTTAGAAGCTCAACCAACACCATGCATTGAAGTATTAGAGCCCATGTTCAAAATGATTGATGAGCTTAATTGTTCGTTATTGGATTGGCTCCAAGATGTTAATGATAAGGGCCCGAGTGAGTTTCTACTTGGAAAATTGTCAAGATTAAGGATGAACTTGAGATGATTCCCAGGATGAACCCCCTTTAGGAGAGCCAATGTCAGAACCCGCTCAGGCACCTATTAGGGGGGATATTTTTTATGAAACCAGGAATGAGCAAGTTGGTCTAAAGCAACCCATTGAGGATAAATCAATTTTCTCACCCGAGATCCTTGAGCCAGAGAGTGAGGAAAAATATGTCCCTATAAACCAAGGAACAACATATGGTTTTGAGACATATATAAATGAGGATCAAGAATTCTTTGATTGTGAGGGTGAAGAATCTGTAGGCAAGGTCTCACTCGAGCTCAAAGAAAATGGTTTTAGTGAGACAAACAGGTTTGAGGAATCTGATGAGCTATTTGATAGCGCAATAATTGAGAATTTTGATCTGATTGGGGTTGACATGGAGGACTTTGATCTTAATATAATAGATGATCCAATCGATAACCCTAATCTTCAACCACACTCCAAAGAGCTAAACGATCATACTTTTGAGATCATAGTGCCCAAGTCAATCCTGATTCAGCCACGATTTTTGAACTTGGGTGAGTAACATGGGGTGAATGATATGCTAAGGTCCTGGAACCCGAACACTTGATGTTGGAGGATAGGAATTTGTAAGTAAAGATCTAGGAAGTTAATTTCATGGAAAATAGGAGTTTTGATCTAAGGGTTCCTATTGATCTAAAACCACCAACCTTCTATCGGGACCCTTATGATATCTTTGCTGTGCAACCCAAGTATAGAATAATTGATTATCTTTCTGACCTAATCTCTAAGTGGACATATGAATCTATTGAATTAGATCTACCCACTGTCCGACATTACAAGCTTGGGTTGCACACCACCAAACTACAAGCCCGACCCTGCAAGCATAACAATCTTAGGTTCTGGATGATTTTCATCGAGAACCTTAGAACCACTCGACCCTGGGGCATGAGTTTGCACCATAATCTGGTCCACATCTGTGGACACTTGCTGGCAGGTCCTGAGATCAATATTTTTATTTTGATTTTGACCTGCACCTGTGAATTCTTAACCTCTTCTTTGTTTAGATAATATGCCTAGCTGAAGGTAATAAACTTAGCATGTGTGGATATTCGATTTTCTCTACGAAGCTGATCGGAGTTTCACAAAATTCAGGTGATATTCTGTTTATTCCACCCTTTTTATGTCTTATTTCTACAATGAGGATATTGCATCATTTAGGCATGGGGGTGGATACTTAGTCTTGAAAATATTTTGTTAGCTTCGTGGAATTTCTTTTATTTTCTTTAAAAAAAACTAGAATTATGAGAAGAGAACTTAGGCATTAGGAGTTATTAACTTTAGGAAACGATACTTTAGGACCTAAATATTTAGATTCTTCAGGTTTTTGAGCTTAATCAGCCTAGTATCCGCTCGAATGTGGACTTGGTCTCGAGTCCTCACTAAGTAATTTTATTATAATTTGGCCAATAAATTAGGGTGTGATGTAAACACATTTATTGAGGGTAAAATTCCTATTCATGCATGTTCCTAGGCTTAGATTTGCATTTCATGTTATAAATATTGCATAGCATGCATCATTCTACATTTAGAGTAGTTGTATATAATTTAGGTTAATTGAATCCTTTCTGTGGTTAGGAGAGAAGGATATTTATTTTGAAGCGTTGGATTGATGATCCAACCGTACGGATCTGATCAAAACGACTATCGGAGTCCAACGTCTCTGAAATCGCCTCAATCGGAGTCCCATAGTACCATATGCAGTCTGAGGAAGATTAATGGCCAAGGGACTAGGAGACAAAATTTGGAGCTTCAAATGACAAATCCGACCACGTGGATGGATTCAGGTCGACAATCGTAGCCTAACAGTGCGAAAATCGACTCAGTTCGACCTCTATAGCAGCCCCTTCAACAAGAAGAAGAAGGATGGCCCGAACTGCGCTACGTGGCGCAGCCCAGGCCGCCCAACGCATGCACGCGCCATAGCACATGTGCAGCAGCACGGGTGCGCATGTGCATAGCACAACGCCAGCGTGTGGGTGCGCGCCGCGGCAAAGGTGGGGGAGCGCAGCGCCAGCTATCCATGGGCTAGACCTACAACGACACATGAGATGGACTTACAGCGATGCCTACAGCTATCGTTAATTCATCTCATGCCAGCAAAGCCAGCTGTGGGCACCAGCGGGCATGAGTTGCCTACAGCGACGTTTCCAGCGACAACCTGGATGTCACTAATGGTCTCATACCTATTTTTTTGCCTCTTCTCCACTATAAAAGGACCTACACCCCCTTCCTTCCAAGCCATCTCTACCTACTCTACTCCCACCTACTCACAAGCTTTAGCAAGCCTACCAATGCTCCATTAGAGCTTGTTCTCAAGCTCCCAAGGCTCCTATTAGTGTAGCAAACCTCTGCCTCACCAAATATTCGTCCATCTTCCCATCCCCGTTCATAGGTCACCTTGGAATTGTCCTCCTACCTCCATTCCAGTAGTAGATCATCTCTGTCTTCTCACCTTCATTTCAGAGCCATGTTGAAGCTTTCGTCAACCCGACATCCCCTTGCATCTCACCTTCGTCGTCTTGCTCCTCACCTCCTTCGTTCGAGCTTCCTCCATGCACCGTCGTCTCGCCGAACAACCGATTCGGGAGATTTCCTCTCACCCACTCTCTTTGTATGCTTTCGTAGATTATTGTAATAGACATTAATGCAATACATCACATTTGATTCCATCTCTATCTTGTGATTGCTTGTCTTTTATTTCAAGAACACAAAAAATAACAAAACCCTAAAATACCAAAAAGAAACAAATTGAAGCACAGTTTTCAACTAAAGTAAACGTCGCCTTCCTGTGTTCCACCCAGGACTCCCTTGGAGTTTCAGTATAAATTTTATCTGATCGACGTGTTTTGCAACTACGACAACGAGTTACTTGTAACCCCGATTTCTAACACGCGAAACATGCCCGACCATTTTGGCACCGTTGCTGGGGAGGCAACGGAATTTACTTTATTATTTATTGCATTTCTTTGCATTTACATAGCACTAACCCTACTTGTCTTTGATCTACTGTCTTGCAGGTACCCTAGTATGGAGATCCAAGTGCGGTAGATCAGAGTAACATGCGGGTAGAGTACTCTGTAAGTGTCCCCCACATTCCCCCCCACTAGTTCATTTCGCCACAATCATAACCAAGACCTAATCTACTTAGGTGTTTGCATAAACCCTAGGATAGACTTTGTTTGTCTTGTTTGCCACCTTCACCCATCTCACCCACATCTTATAAAAAAAATAAAAGATATTTTCTATAGGACTAATCAATTTACACACTCTATACACCCACATTTAAGGCACATAATCGGGCTTGATTTTCATCTACTCAATTGGGCTTCTGACCTGTGGACCCGGTACGCAAATTCAACATATAAAAGAGTAGAAATCATATTAGGTTAACCACCTTTTTGTGTGCCTTAATCGATGGTGCATTTGAGTCACTTGAGTGAATTGTTTAGGCTGCACCACCTAATCTAAAAGAGGTTCATTTTCTAGCTGCCCCATAGGATTCAATAATTAGGTCAAGCCAGGCACTCCATATTTTTCTTGATTTCTAAAGGAAAATACTTGAACACATGCTTTCAACAACAAACTTGGTTTGCCTCACAAAACTTGGTTGAAAACACCTAATATTTGAATCCTAAAAGCTATTAAGCAAGATTTGAGTCCTAAAACTCACCTCATCATTAATAATCTTGCTTGGAAACCTCTTAGTTGTGTACATTCACATTCTCAAACAAATCATTAAGGGCACAACCCATTAAGGGCCCATCACATTACAGAGCACCAATTTCCCAAGCCTAACTAAAGTCAATTAGACATTGGCTCTAAGGATTCATTCGCTCATCGGGATCCAGATTGAGATTATTCACGATTAACCTGCTTATACTAGTCAATCTGATGTTTACGTAGGGGAGTAGCATCAAATGACCGCGGCTGGGGGGTATACTACGAACCGGAGGCGCAAGCCAAAGGAAGAACCTTCTTGATGTGCATACATCTGATTAACCTAAAATGTCTTTTAATGCATGTTCTTAGTGTCACATTAGCATCATACATTGTAAATAGTGCATAACATGCATAATCATGCATTTAGATCAAGTTATATAAATTGTATAGTAATTGTCTCCTTTTTATGGTCAGGGACAAGGCGACCTTTTATCAGGGCCTCGGATTGAAGATCCAACCATATGGATCTGATCAGGGTGACAATTGGAGTTCAATGACTCCAAGATCGCCCTAATCGGACATCCGTAGTACCAGATAGAGATCGAGGAATCCTAAAGATCAAGGGCCAAGATGGTGTTAATCTGCACTTCAGACGATAAATCCAATCGCACGGATGGGTTCAAATCAATGATCGCAGCCTAACGGCGTGAAAATCGGTCCAATCCGACACCCGTGGCACTATCTACAATACTCAGAAGATGATGGCCAAGATGGTGCCACGTGGTGCCATCTCGACCGCCCAAACCGACCCAGCCAAATCTGCAAGACCGTCACACCCTTTCTCTCTCTTCACCCGCTCGATGAATCTAGACCGTTGGATCACCATCCAGCAGTCACGGATGCTTGTGCCTTAAAACCTACGCGTGACAAACTCACCACAGCAATGCAGTGGTCAAGCACGCTACGCGAGAGCACAATGTGTGATCGAGCCTGCATCCGCAGCGTGCAGGCATGCAATTGCAGCCGCACAATGCACATCCAGCGGTGGAGAATGAGCAATTGCACCCACACGCAATCAGACGTGTGGCACTTACGCGTGATCGCACGTAGGCGCGCAGTGCAGGCATAACCACTTTAAGCCGTCCGATCTCTTGATCAAAAGAGATCGGACGGTTGAGAGCGTGTAAACGTGCGCGTGCATTGAAGGGCACGAAGGCGAGGGGTGCGCGAGCTGCGCGTACGTCAACCACGTTCAGGCCTTTAGTGATGGATAAATCCGTCACTAAAGGCCCTAAATTAATGTTTCTCAAGTTGTAATGTCCAAAATGCCCTCACTCCTTGCAACTATAAAAGGAGACCCCCTCCATATGGATTTCTCATCCCTTCCTTCTCTTCTCTCCCTCTCCAAAGCACAAGAGAAGCTTGTCCCGCACCCGGGATGCTCCTCAAGAGCTAAAACCAAGTTTTCGCCCTCATTCCGGAAACGGATCCTGAGACGACAATGATGTGCTTCCTCGTTCCCGTTCCTCCTGCTTCAACCTCCTTCTTCCCTCTCCGTTCCTCGTCTTCTAGGTGTTGCCTCATCTGGCTCGTCCTCCAAGCGATCGTCGAGGAGGATAACTTCTCTCTCCCATTCTTTTTCCTGCTTTCTAGAGTAGAATTTCCTGCTTTCTAGTTGTAATAATTTCTCACTTTCTAGTGTAATCTTTTCTTGCTTTCATAGTTGTAAAAACATTTTGCAATATCAAGTGAATGTGTTGCTCTCTCTCTCTTGTTGTCTATATTGATTCCATTTTATTGTGATTATTTCGACCTTTAAACAAAAATGCAAAAAAAAATATAATTGCGAATTTTGATCGACCTAGCCTCCCTAAGTTCGACCCAATATTTCTTTATAGATTTTTCAGTATAAATTTTATTTGTTGAATGGATTTCTTTGCTACTCGAACTACAACGACAGGTTTTTAAAACCAACTCCGATAGCGTAGTCTTCTGACGTTCAACATTTTGGCACCGTTGCCAGGGAGGCAATGATTTTCCAATCTTCTTTTCACATTTTACTCACTTTACTGTCTTCTAGCTTGCTTTATCTCGTGTCTATTGTTTTACAAATACCTCTATTAGGTAATCGTCAAGCGGTAGATCGCAGTAAAGTGCAGTTGAAGACGACTGTAAGTGCTCCCCATTCTTCCCCCTCCATAGATTTCATTTCATCACATTAAATTCAAGTTCTGATTAACCTAAGTGTTTGTATAAATCCTAGGATTAGTTTGGTTGTTTGGATTTTCACTCACATTTCACCCTCGCATATATAAAAAAAAAGATAATTTTATGGGGGTAATTCAACATACACACAACATACACCCACATTCAAGGCACTTAACCTAATTGATTTTCTTCTACTCAACCAGATTTTGATCTGTGGAACCAGTACACACTAATCAACACATAAAAGAGTATAAATCATTCTAGGTTAATCATTTTTGTGTGCCTAGCTCAGTGGTGCAATTGTGATTAATTGTTTGAGTTGTTTAGGCCGCACCACTTAACATAAAATCAACTCACCAAGTAGCTTCCTCTTAGGGTTTTCAATCTAGGTTCATACTAGGCACTCCACTTTATTTCTGATTTTAAAAAGGAAAGCAATCTTCACCCATGCTTGAAAACCTGGTTTGCCTCAAACTTGATTGAAATCAAACTAATTCTAAACCCTAAAAGCTACTTAAACAAGATTTGAACATTAAAATCTACTCATCACAGATAATTTTGCTTGAAAACCCTGGTTGTGCACGCACTTACACATACTCAATTGATCATTAAGGGCACAACCCATTTTAAGGGCCCGCCACATTCCATAAGCACTATAATCCCAAGCCTCAATAAAATCGAGTAAACGTTGGCTTTAAGGATTGATTCGCACTTCGGGGCCTAATCTGAGATTGTTTACGATTAACCTGCTTGTACTGATCAATCTGATGTCTAGCTAGGGGAGTAGCTTCAAAAAATCGTGGCTGGGGGGTACACTAGGAATCGGAGGCGCAAGCTGAAGGAAGAACTTTCTCCCCAGTCCCTCCTTCTAACTGGTTGGATTGAGCAGACACAAGTAGAGTAAATCATTTATAATCTTAAGGCAGGTTTTGAGAGTCTTTGGATCCTTAGGCTACCCCACTTAAGGACAGCTTGTTTTGTTGTGCTGCAGGGTTCTTATCCCCAATCCTTCCGACCTTTTACTAGTTTATGCGGGGAAGAAGGTCATTGAATCCCCGATTGAAAGGACCACTAGAGTATTCTAGGAGGCATAGATTGGATTTTGGCCAAATTGATCCCATGGCCAATCAACAGCCTCCTCGTCCCAAGGATCCACAGGAGGTATTTCAAAGGCAGCTGAAACAAATGTAGAGAATGCAAGAATGGTTCCAGAGAATGTAGGGTGCTCAGACCTTAAAGGATTTTTATGATCCTTCACATTACGGGGAATGTCCCTGAAAGAGCAATCTTCGTTTTCGTTGAAAACTTTAACATAACATGATGTGTCGTTGCATTTAATTGCGTGGTTGAAAATCGCTTTTCAAAACATTTTAATTTTCAGAATCTAACCACGAATAGTTAGGTCATCTCCATAGGGAGGAATTAACCTATCAAAAATGAGTAATGATGTATCAAGTAATCGAGAATTTCAACGGATGTGCATGCTAATTAGTATTCTCATTTCTAACATAAATTCTCAATTTAGATAATTAACCAAGAATCTGAGGGTGCACATGCAAAATCACCACTATATAATATCATGTAAAATAATGATCTTGATATTGGTAAACACTGTAAATACTAATTTCTAGAATATAACTTGTTTACCATAATATCCATGACATGCATTAAATCATTCATGTGAGATATGCATATGCAAATAATTTAGATGAAGTAGAAGGAGGGCTATGCAAATTCACCTCAATAATGTAATGCCTTAAATAAATGAATAGCAACATCCGCAATGGCATTTAACGTAAATACTAATTGAGGTGTTACTATAGCAAAATAGGGGATTTTGTTCCCCTCGTGCACACACAGAGGAGAAGGCACGGCTGGAGGCGCGGTACTCGAAGTAGATCGGCCGGGATGCGGGCTTCGTGTTGGTGGTCATGGTGTCGACGAAGGTGGCTGGCGGCGGCCGGTCGAAACTTTAGACGCTGTCAGCGGTGGCTTGAATGTGGGTGTGCATGGACGGCGGGAAGGTCTGCCACGGGCGTGGGCGGCCTTATGAGGGCAAGGCGAAGTTTATGGCATTGTTGGAGCGAAGCTTCGTGGTGCATGGAAGTGGCTGCACTTGGAGGTGGACGTCCAGCGATGGGTTCCTTTAGGGAAGAAGATGAACAGTGCGATGTCGGGTAAGGGTGTGAGGCGCGCTGTGCGTGGTGGCTTAAGCGCAGCCGGGCATGGTTGTGTGCTTGCGCTGTGCGGGCTGCGTGGTTGTGCACTGTGCGGTTGCGCACTGCACGTGGTTGCAAGGCTGTGGCGCCTGCATTGTGGCAGTGCGCGACTGATGGGTGTGGAGCCTGCAGGCGCTAGCGAGGTTGCAAGGGCGCGTGTGCACGCGGTGGACAGGCTGGTGTAGGAGGATGAAGCTGATGCTGCTACCTGGTGGGCGTTGCACAAGGGGGTGGCTACGTGTGTGCGGTGATCGTGGCGTTAAGGAGTGGTGGTGTTGATGGATTCGACTGGAGGAGCAGTAGCAGGAGGTTGAAGAAGAAAGTGGAGAAGATGAAGGTGGTAACGGTGGAGGGAGCGGCTGATGGTGGTGGTACTCTGTCACCGAGCACCACCTCGTCGGGACGAGTGAAGGTTGAGGGCAACTTCGGTCCACGGTACAAGCTTGAAACACATGGTGCGCTTGTTCCACTGTGGTGGAGAGGGAGAAGATCCCCGCCAGGGGAGGAAGATCAGGCCCCTCTCCTCGGTGGACGCGGCTTCTTTTTAAACAAAAATCTCCTTTTCCTTTGGCCGCAAGTATCTCCAAACGGGCGGTTTCTTCTTTAGACGTCTAACTAGAGCATCAGACGTCTTAAAAAAATGTAATGGCGTGAATTTTTGATAGTAGTTCCAGATGTCCAATCTAAGTCCAAGACGTCTTATAGAAGTAAAAATGAGCACCTAATTCTTGTACCTAGCCTGCATTCATCACATAAATTATATTATCATAACATTTGTTATTAAATGAAAAATTGAAGCATAAAATTAAATGCATGCGAAGGTGAATTGCCATATAACTCCTAATTAATTAACAAGTAAGAGCAAATAATTAAATAGTACTTAGGCGAAATAAAAGTCCACAAAAGTGGACTTATCAAATACCCCCATGCCTAAGTTTTGCTAGTCCCGAGCAAAAATGAAAAATAATAGAAGTAATCAGAAAATTTCTTCTTTTCTTATTTCAAAACTTTAGAGATCCAGACCAATGTGAAGTGATAATAGCCTAGGTAATAGATCTAAGTGAAAAAGCCAATTTGCATTAGGAGTTCATACTTTACCCTTGGTAAATATTTTTGTCGGGATAGGCAATTGCTTCCCTCGGGGATAAAGCAGAAAATAATCTGTAATTTGACTCTGGCTTTTGGCTTAGGTAGGAGATATCGTGTTGAATGGATTTGTATTTGGTGGCACACACTCATCTGGTGCTACATGTAGTCTAGTACTACAGACTCTAAATCTCTAGACTATTAGACAAGTCAACTCGGAGAGAGGCTAAAAAACTGTGCTCTCTTGATGTTCCTTGGCACTCACTCTTTTCTTTCTTTTCTTTCTGAGATCACAAATCTAGCCAGATTTAGTAATTGTACTCACTATTTGGTAGTCTTACATGGCATTCACACTTTAATTAAAGTCCTAATAACTCTACAACTAAGTTAGAGTCCTCAACCAATATTCGGGCGATCAGAAATACTGAAAGGTAGGTATGGGTCATATTTGGTGAAACGCGATAAGTGTTTTTGTTGCCTCAGAAACAATGTTACAACGATAAAATATAACCTTGGACTCTTTTCTTTTTCTTTTCTCTCTTTCTTTTCTTCTTTTTTTTTCTCTTTTTTCTTCTTCTTATTTTTTTTTATTTATTTGTTTCTTCTTCTCTTTTTCCTTTTTCTTTCTTTATCAATCTACATAACATGATACAGACTTTTATTTATGAGGCATTATTAGGGATCATGATGGTCAAGAGGATATTGTACGGCTTATTTGGTGGAAGTGCCTATTCTCGGCACTGGGAAGGAATGGATAGGACAGGCGTATTTCTGACCTTTGACGCTATTACCCTCCTTCAGCCAAGGACTCTATGAAGGACGGTCGTAACCATCCACCATAGTCATAGCTTTATTAAGACTCAATCTCTGTGTATCTGCCTTATTTGGTGACTCTTAGGAATTCACACAAAGTACGCACACAGGAATAGAGAGCTAAAACTATGCCCAATTCTGAAGTATCATCATCTAATTGTCCAAAACTTAAGAGTCCTTACACTAGACTTAGCACACCAGTAATCTCTCTATTTTCATCTCACAAATATGAGGTGGATCTACTAGAAGATAGTATGCCTGACTCCCTATTAACTGTCTAAGGGTTCAGTAGACTACAAATGCTTATTGGTTTTCTTCAAGGATCTATTACCCAGTCTACGTGCATGTGAAATAAATGTACTAGATTCTAAACTTAAGAAATAATTCAAGAAGAAAAACCTCCAATGACAAAGAAATTTTGCTAGGGACTAACCCATTCAGCTTAAGAAAAGAATTTTTTTTTGTGCTAACCTAAATGCATGAATACTTCCTAAAATGCAAAATGCACCCCCTATGCCTAAATCCTACAATGTCCTCATTGTAAAATTAAAACAGGGGGAGAAAGGAAAGAAATCACCTGACGACGGTGTTATTCAGACCACTGGGTTGCCTTCCAACAAGCGCTGCATTTTCTATCAGCAGTCAAACTTATAAGGAACCTGTAAGTCTGGTTCCAGACAGAAAAAGTTAGGCCCTAAAAATATGCGTAACTGTGCAGGCCTAGAAAACAGGTAGCCACAGATGTTGGCGAGCTGATGATGCAACATAATCCCAAATTCTCGCTAGAATGTATGAAAGCAGAAAACCTCGTTGGCTACCTGGGTAGGTCTAGGAATAAGAAAGGGAATATGAAAAGAGACCTCCCGAAATGGAATAAGTGGAGGATAATAAGGGTCCTCCAAAACAGGATGGGTTTTAAAAGATATAAACATTAATATTTGAAACCCTTGAATGGCAAGACTAAAAGTACAAGCATCAATCCACACTCGCCATTCTACCCGAGGATGTACTGGCCTGATATGTTCTCCATAAAGAATGTACATGAGCAGAGATCTAAGCCAAGGATCGGTTAGGGAGTATAAGGGTTGTTTGTAGTGTTGGAAGGTAATGGTTAAGTCCAATGAGGGCTTAGTCGGTGTCAGGTCAAATTCCAACAATGATTCAGATTGTGTATACTCCCTAACAATTGTAGACAACTTCAGGTTACCCTGCCTAGCATGATCGGAGTCATATTTGAATCAAGGGTAGACTCCAAATTACAACTCTTTGATGGTAGGGTTAAAATATCAGAATCATTATCATTAAGCTCATCCTCGAATTTGTTTGGTTCACTCAAACTTTTGTCAGGTGCATATGTGATTCATTAGGAGTTGGATCAGTATCCTTAATTATTTCTAAAGGAGGATCAGTCTTAATATTTTGGAGCAAGACTATATCACTGAATTCGTTATTCTTCTCGGGCTATAAATCCTCAACTGACGTGTTTTGTCCCCGGGAGTCTCGCCTAGGCTTCTCACTATTTTGTTTGTCCTCCTCTAATATCAACTCCTGTTTTGATGGAGGATGACTCTCAAAAGAAGGGAGGAATCTGGATTTCACCATATTTTTTATATCCTTTGGAGGTAAATCCTTAAATGATAAATAATTCCCCTATGATTCACTCTAGATTTTCAGTCCAGGTTCCTCTATTTTGGCATCCTTGTTTTCTGAAATAGACTCTTCATATCCCTGAGACCAAAATTGACCTAATTCATCCTCCATTCCCTTAGGGTCACCTTCATTGGGTGCATTTAAATCCTCAGGATGCTGAATGGTAGGTGTTGATTCCCTAAGTGGAGGGCCAGGAGTAGGCTCACTAAGGGTAGAATGGGATTCCACCAGATAATCAATAGGGGAAGTGATAGGAATAAGACAACCTTGACCCGGGTTAGTAGGGGTAAGGAGAATACTGTCATTGGGATCAAGGTCCTCAAGAGGTACCATCTTCCCTTGCTTTTGACTCGAATATAGCTCGGGTGGATAATCACTATGATCATTCTCCTCTAGTGGTCGTGTCTCATTGGGAGAGTCTAAGTGATAGCTACATAAAACTGGATCCCTATTGTCAATGGTTTCCTTATAATTATTTTCACGATCATGGTTGTATGGGTAGGGATCAAAATTACTGGGAAGCACGTAGCTAAGCTGTCTTATTTCTTCATTTAACTGTTGACTATTCCTCAACATCTCTCTCATGGATTCCATCATTTCCTTTTGTTGTTTTTGCATTTCTATCATAAAAGAGGAGAGGCTACCATTATCAGGTTGGGGAGGATAATCAATTTCAGGCTCTGGTTGCCTAGGGGTATCGGTCCAACCTCGATACCTAAAATCATGAAGGGTGGGAGGGTTGGGTGTTTGCATAGAAGTAGGGATTCTAGGGTTGGAAAATCCCGCTCCTAGGCTCTGCTCAAAAGTGGGAGTTATCAAGCCAGTACTCCTAGGATAGGAATATGAATGATCCCATGAATTGTCAATGTACCCATCAAAGGATGGATATGCTCAAGGCATGGGATCCTGGTTAAAAGATGGGAAGTATTGACTTTGATAATCTAAATGATAGGAATAAGGGTGATCCATTTCTTTAAGCCAACAATTTTAACTCTCTTAGGATTTAGAAGAATTCAGAACACAAGCAGAAACTTCCTAGAGAGTTCTACTGTCAAAGCAAATGCAAATTCAGTGGGATCTGTGTTTAGTAAATTGTAGGTCTTAGAATTAAATGTTCAGTTGGTGGCCAAACAAGTTTTGCACAAATTACGCTTCCTAGGCCAACCTTCGTTGGTGCCTATAACCTACTCGCAAGGGATGGAAGTCTCGAATCAAGCCCACACACGAGGAACCGAAGTAACTTGGTGGATGGGCTTGTTGATTTCTGACTAACTTCCCTTGTGGTGCAAAAGAGGAGAGGTAGAAATTTATCTAGTGACCTTATGTGTGAGGTGCATAGTGTCTCAAGTGTGCAAATATATGATCGTGTTTTGAGTTTTGAAATTTCGCAAACAAAATCCTTTTGCACACAATTTTAAGTCACAGATTTTAAGGTCCAACCTCTTAGCAGTCCCAATTTTTAAAGTGACCACTGAATTAATTTGATTCAAGCACTTTAGTGGTCTTAGATTTAGGTTCAATGCAGATGCATGATAGGTAATTGATGCTCAAGAGAAGACGTACCTTACTCCAGCTTTCTTCGTGCAATAATGTATGCAATACAGTAAAAATAAACTAGATGCTACTCATTCAGTCCTAGATGGTCGTCCTATAGATATGCAGCTTCTAGCAGGCAGTTTGAATTTTTTTTTTCTTTTTTTTTCAATAATAATAAGCAAATTGACCTAATTGAACTAACTAACAAGCATCCAGTTCAAACAATTTGAATAGTCCTATAATCTAGATAAATGGGAACACGCTCCCGAAAATACGCTCCCGCATACAAGAGCGATAAGAAATAAAGAAGCACTGGGAACACGTTCCCAAAAATACCTGACAAGGGTCCAAAAGACAGAAATTAAATTCTAATGTCTATCTAAACTAAATCTAACTAAGATCTACTGACTAAATCAAAAGTAGGCTTCTTCGTAAGCCTATGCACATGGGATCAAGGCCTACGTGTTCCTGTTGCTGGCCTCCAAGTGGCATCAAGGTCCACCAAAAAGATCGTCTCCGCCATGCGCGCCCGTCGCGTTCGTCGTTCGATTCGTGCACACAAAGAGAACCAATGTCAATAATTCAGAAAAGCTTTTAAAATAGCATCAAAATAATATAAAATTCTTGAAAAAAATTAATAGGCGTATTTCCTCCCCGGCAACGGCACCATTTTAAAGAGTGATTTTCATTTTCGTTGAAAACTTTAACATAAAATGATGTGTCATATTTAATTGCGTGGTCGAAAATCGCTTTTCAAAATATTTTAATTTTCAGAATCTAACCACGAATAGTTAGTTCGTCTCCACAGGGAGGAATTAACCTATCAATAATGAGTAATGATGTATCAAGTGATCGAGAATTTCAACGGATGTGCATGCTAATTAGTATTCTCATTTCTAACATAAATTCTCAATTTAGATAATTAACCAAGAATCTGAGGGTGCACATGCAAAATCACCACTATATAATATCATGTAAAATAATGATCTTGATATTGGTAAACACTGTAAATACTAATTTCTAGAATATAACTTGTTTACCATAATATCCATGACATGCATTAAATCATTCATGTGAGATATGCATATGCAAATAATTTAGATGAAGTAGAAGGAGGGCTATGCAAATTCACCTCAATAATGTAATGCCTTAAATAAATGAATAGCAACATCTGCAATGGCATTTAACGTAAATACTAATTGAGGTGTTACTGTAGCAAAATAGGGGATTTTGTTCCCCTCGTGCACACACAGAGGAGAAGGCACGGCTGGAGGCGCGGTACTCGGAGTAGATCGGCCGGGATGCGGGCTTCGTGTTGGTGGTCATGGCATCGACGAAGGTGGCTGGCGGTGGCTGGTCGGAACTTTGGACGCTGTCAGCGGTGGCTTGAATGTGGGTGTGCATGGACGGTGGGAAAGTCTGCCACGAGCGTGGGCGGCCTTGTGAGGGCAAGGCGATGTCGATGGCGTTGTTGGAGCGAAGCTTCATGGCGCGTGGAAATGGCTGCACTTGGAGGTG
Organism: Thalassia testudinum; assembly: GCA_037157565.1. Lineage (NCBI taxonomy): Eukaryota > Viridiplantae > Streptophyta > Magnoliopsida > Alismatales > Hydrocharitaceae > Thalassia > Thalassia testudinum. The sequence continues at coordinate 144,373,422 of JAZHRO010000031.1, read as the reverse complement.
GATGGCCGACGATGGGTTCCTTCGGGGAAGAAGATGAACAGTGTGATATCAAGTAAGGGTGTGAGGCGCGTTGCGCGTGGCAGCTTAAGCGCAGCCGGGCATGGTTGTGTGCTTGCGCTGTGCACACTGCGAGGTTTGCGCTGTGCGGTTGCGCGCTACTCAAGGCTACAAGGGCGCGATGCCTGTGTTGTGGCAGTGCGCGGCTGATGGGTGTGGCGCCTGCGGGCTCTGGCAAGGTTGCAAGGGTGCACGCGTGTGCGATGGACAGGCTGGCGTGGGAGGATAAGGCTAATGCTACTGCCTGGTGGGCATTGCGCAAGGGGGTGGCTGCATGTGTGCGGTGATTGTGGCGTTGAGGAGTGGTGGTGTTGATGGATTCGACTGGAGGAGCGATAGTAGGAGGTTGAAGAAGAAAGTGGAGAAGATGAAGGTGGTAACGGTGGAGGGAGCGGCTGATGGTGGTGGTGCTCTCTGTCATCGAGCACCCCCTCGTCGAGACGAGTGGAGGTCGAGGGCAGCTTCGGTCCACGATGCAAGCTTGAAACACAGGGTGCACTTGTTCCATAGTGGTGGAGAGGGAGAAGATCCCCGCCAGGGGAGGAAAATCAGACCCCTCTCCTCGGTGGATGCAGCTTCTTTTTAAACAAAAATCTCCTCCTTTTCCTTCGGCCGCAAGTATCTCCAACTACTCGCGTCGATCGCGAGTGGTTGGAACAGCAGATAAGCACGGGCAGTTTCTTCTTCAGAGGTCTAACTAGAGCATCAGACATCTTAAAAAAATGCAATGGCGTGAATTTTGATTGTAGTTCCAGACGTCCAATCCAAGTCCAAGACGTCTTATAGAAGGAAAAATGAGCACCTAATTCTTGTACCTAGCCTGCATTCATCACATAAATTATATTATCATAACATTTGTTATTAAATGTAAAATTGAAGCATAAAATTAAATGCAGGTGAAGGTGAATTTCCATATAACTCCTAATTAATTAACAACTAAGAACAAATAATTAAATAGTACTTAGGTGAAATAATTTCTTTTTTGAGAAGGAAAGGAATGATATCGAGTCACTGATAGCAAACTAGGAGAGCTTTTATTAATAAAAAAATGAATACAATTACATGTTCAAACCCCATTGCTGTATGAGATTCCAGCAGCAATTTACAATCTTATCCACATTCACTGGAGTCTCCTGAAAAGCACTCATTCCTAGCCCTCCACATAGACCATAACACAGCCACCATAGGTAAGCATGGCTTATTCCCCCTCACAAGGTAACTCCAAAGATTCTCCCAAGTGGGAAGAGAATCATTACAAACTCTCCTCCAGACATAATCTGTGATCACACACGAAGAAAAAATATGAGTGCTGGAATCATTATGCATCTCACATAAGTGGTAGAACTGAGTGAGAGTTCCCATTCTGCTGTGCCTCTGATCTCCAGTAATCAAACCGTCCCTTCTGTAGAGCCACAAAAAAATTTGTACCTTCAGTGGTATTTTTAATTTCCATAACTTTTTCCCCTCCTCATCAAGTTCCGCCATCCTGGAAGAAATAATCAGCTTGTCATAGGCAGCTGCTGAAGAAAACTTACCCTCCCACTTACATGTGTTGTATTCATGAGGCGTGGGTTTGAAGGCAGCAAGTTCTTGCATGAGACGTTCATTTTCTACTTGTGTTCTTATTTCATGATTATTCCACATACCATTATTCAAGGACCACTGCTCAGACTCCGCATCCCAATAATCAAAAACCACAACATTTTTATCCGAAGCCGCTGCAAAAGCAAGGGGGTACTGATTGCACCGCAAAAATACGCCTACAATTGTGTCGTCTTGTGCTATTTCCTAGCATTACCAATGCATATTAGGTCTCCATAGTCGCATTGTAAAAATACACGCATGCATGCATTTAATTGAGAGGGGAGGAGAGTGAATAAATTGGCCTCGCAATTCACGTTTTCCTTAAGTGCTGCCTCACAAAATTCCATCTTCATTTTTTATTTTCTTTTTGATTTTCTTCCCGCGGCTACATGGCAACTTCTTCTCCTCGTGCCATTCCCTGCTTAAGCCCTTCCCTGCGGCTGCCTCTCCCTGCCAAGCCATGCACAAGCATGCACAGCCAGGGCATGGCTGTGCATGCTCTCCTCTTCTTTAAAAAGAGCTCGGTAGCCTTCTTGCAAAGCAGCCTGGTCCTCCACACAAAAACCCAATAGCAGACCTAATTCTCCAGGCCACCATCTCCTCCCTCTCCCTCCATACGCTGGCCCTCCTCCTCTGAGGAGACACATGGCGGACAGGAGCACCTCACGGTGGTGCACAACCACCACCGTGAGTCCACCACCGCCCAGCTCACCAAAGAGCCGGTGGGTGTGGTGGCTCTTCCCTGACTTCTTCACTTTCCAGCACTTCAGCCATTACCACCAAGCATCAGCTGTGAAGCTCAATCGGCCATCGCAAGCCCTGCGGCAGTCGACCGAGCCCCACAGCAGCAGCAGCAGCCCTAGCCCCTTCCGTGCGCGCCTGCAGGCACCCTCGCCTGCCTCTCGTTCGCACTGCATTCATCTTCCGCCCGCAGCCAGCCTCCGCGCGCCCCTGCAGCGGCCGGCCAAGCCTCACCGCGCACCCCAGCCAACACCCGCAAGCCACTGCGCAAGCTGCAGGTTGCCCTCGCCCTCCACCGCACACGCCAGCAGCCCTCTCCGCGCGTTCTGTCGCGACCTTCCACCCGCAAGCCACCGGCCGTTGCAACCCTTCCACGTGCGCGCCAACCGTAAGTCGCCCGCACTCGCAGCACCTACAGCAGGCGGTTGCACGGCTCGCCCGGCCACTGTAGCCATTGTTCACGCGTTTCTGCGGAACACTGTGGCTACAGTGGGGTGACCAGTGAGTTTCTCACTTAACCGGTCACCCGACGCGCCGCAACCGGCCTTCGCCCGTGTGCATGTCTCGCCCCGCGTTCTGCTAGTGCCTGCCCACGCGTCTGCCAACGCCCGCACCCGCCTGTGTTGCCCGCTCTCTTCGCCCACGCACGCCTGCGAGCGATGGCTCCAGTCCTTCCGCGCAGCGCTATGCACTGCGGTCCTCTCCGCGCCACTCCCTCCAACGCACTCCTCTTTGCGCGCATACACGCTTGCGTGCGCACGTGGAGCCTCCAGATGACGCTTGGTCCTTCAGACGCCTTAACCTCCAGCAGCCTCTCTCTCGCTCTCTCTCTCTCTCTCACAACACTCTCTTTACCGACACTTACACACCTACACTCACACTTTCATGCACACACACACACCTATACACTATTATATACATATATATATATATACGTATACATATATATATTGATATATATACATATATTTATATACAGATATATATATATATATATATACATATATCTATACATATATTAGTACTTATATAACTATGTATTAGTCTATATACATATATCTATATACTTATATATATATATATACTTAAATATATACATATATTTACATACATATATATATATACATATATCTGTATATATATTATTACCTATATAACTAAGTATAAGTATAGATACATATATATATATATATATATACACATATATACACACCTACTTATACATACATATGTATATATATATATATAAATACACATACATATATACATATATATCTATAACTATATATACATACATACATACATATATATATATTTATCTATATATATCTATATATACATATATTACTATACACACACACACACACACACACACATATATATCTATATAATAGCATATACATACACATACATACATACATATATATACATACATATATATATATATCTATACATATATCTATCTATACATATAATTACATACATACATATATATATACATATTACTACATATATACCTATATATTTATAACCATATATATATATATATATATATACATATAGATATATTTACATATATACATATATATAAATATTTTCACATTACTTACCATATGTGGTATTGCCGGAATATCTGCACCAGTTGCTGATATTCCCTGATACCTGTGCACAAAAAGCATGGTCACACTCATCTTCCACCATCCATCCTACACTCCATGCGGCACTTCGTCCTGTTGGTAGCGTCTTTCTAGACGACGACCGACCCGACACCGTGCTACACTCCATCTCTGCCTCCACCCCTACCCCTTTATACATATATAGTATAGATATATATATATATATATAGATACTATAGTTACTTTACTTCTATTTCTCTTGCATGCCCATAAAAAGATAAAAAAATATATAAAAGAGAAAAGATAATCCTTGACTTGCAGGTACTCCGTCTTGTGAATAGCAAGACCTATTTTGGAACCCTGATTTGGCTCAAAGCCAAGAACCCAATTTTGAGGGTGTGCCTCAAGGACCAAGATTATCAGAAAAAAAATCTAAATAGAAAAATACCAAAAGAAAAAAATAAACGAACAGAAGAGACCCCTTGTAGGAAGGGTAAAGAAACTTGACTTGTAACCCCACTTCCCTGAGTTCGACCCTGGGCCTAAAAGTGACCAAGATAAAATCAAGTAGGCCAGGTTAAAAATTTTGTAAAGAGATGGTTAGGTCCGATTTAGGTTAACCACTATACACACTTCAACGATAAAATCACCATATTAACAACCTATCCGGGTCCGACACCACATCTTTTTTGGTGTCGTTGCCGGGGAGGTGCGCCTGCAAGTAAGTTTCTATTCCATTCCTTTCATTTTTTTCTCTTCTCTATTCACGGGTGTTTTTGTTTTTTTTGGTGTGCAGGTGAACCTGTTGCAAGGAGAAGGCAGGCAGACGAAGTTGAAGACGTGAGGAGATCCAAGGCGGGAACGAGAGCGTGAAGACGCCGAACCGCATTGGAGCTTCGCACACGTTGCCGAACAAGTAGGTCTTATTTTCTTAGCAACTTAGGTTAACTTGTCACATTAATAATAAAAAAAAAAACTAAAAACTAAAAATCTAGAATAACTTCTTGGGATCTCTTGGGGCAAGTGGATTAAAATTCACTTGTTTGATTGTTTGCCCTTACTCCCACCACCCCGGGATTTCCCGCAAAACTTCTCATAGCAAAAATCCAAGAATCTTGATTCTTGAATTTTTCGCCGTGTGAAGTATTCTTTGAGGAAAATAAAAAGATTGATTGCACCCCTCTTTGCCTCACTTATCTGCAAACTTGGGATCACATTTTTGGTGGGGAGACTTGGAATTGAGTTGATTCCAACCCCACCACCACTTTTCACTTGCCTAAGATTCGATCCCGAATAATTCAACCCCAACAATTTGATTTTCTTTATCTTTTGGTTGAGCCGTGTGTGGAAATCATTTTGGTGATTGGGAGCACTTGAAATGCAGTGCTTTGGCTCCCTTTCACACTAATTTAAAACTGATTCGTGCATCCACACATAGAAATCTCCATTTAGGGAAACCCATTGCATTGTAGCATGCATTAACTGACATTGAAGAAGGGTTTGTTGGGCTTAGAAGAAAACCTGTATTCTCTCAAAACCCGAAGATTGGTTGAATTGGTATTTCAGCGAAATCCTAAAATCCATACTACTTAAGGATGAATCCTAAAAACCATTCACCAATTAAAACTTCAATTCGGGGAGATTTCCCCATTGCATGCTTGTTTTACACACTTTGAAAATCAATCACTTGGGCATTACCTGTAAACAACGCCCTTCACGTTGCAAAAGCACTTGATCCTAAGCTTCTAACTAAAACTGGTAGTAACTTGTCCCTTATTAAGGATTGGAGGTCTAACTACTTGCGTGTAGCGTCTACATGCTGGTGAGGGTTCCCGTGTGCTATCGGGTGTCTAAGACTGGGGTAAACGGCCTTTCAATCTGGCCTGATGGTTCCGTGGTGCTCACATTCGGTTACGTAGTTCGTGATAGTAGGTAAATTAGATCTTTAGGTCTAAGGGCACACTGTAGAGGTTAAGAATTTGATTGAATTGATTTGTCATCAAGTGTACCTTTGTGGCGTCATTTCTCTCATCTCTTTTCCCTTCTTATCCCCCCAATTCTTCCTGCAGTAGTGCATGTTTGGGAGGAGGTCACAAAACCTTGAACTGTTTGAATTGCCTGATAAATCTAGAAAAGAAGCCGAATCATCCTCCTCCTCCATAAACATGGCTGCACGCCCACCCCCAAATCTCGAGGGAGGAAACCACCCTCAGAACCCACCAGGTGGTGGAGCCTTAGATCTCATAACCCGCCTCCAAGCCCAAATGGAAATGTATAATGAACGAATTGAAGCCATTCAGGAAACATTGGAGGAAATGCAGAACCCTCCCGAACGGGAGGAGCCTAGGTCTCTTAGCTCCTATCAGAATCCCGCTGCTACAGAGGCCATAGGATAAATTCGGGTCCCCATGGGCAGGGACAACTTTGAATTGAAACCAAACATAATTGGCCTAATAAATTTTCACTTCCATGGTCTTGCAAGTGAAGATCCTTTTCTCCACTTGGAAGACCTAACCCGATTAGCTGAAACTGTTAAACCAAGAAATATCGGGTTACCTATAGTCCTCATGAAAATGTTCCCGTTTTCATTGCGGGATAAAGCGTCGCACTAGCTACGCACCCTTGGGAGAACCATCCACTCTTGGGAAGAGATGCGAATAGCATTTCTCAAGAAGTTCTTCCCAATCGGGCGAACCAATGCGCTTCACCGTGCTATCACTTCATTTACGCAACAAAATGGCGAACAATTCCATGAGGCATGGGAGAGGTATAATGACCTCCTCAGGAAGTGTCCACACCACGGTCTGCCTAAGTGGCATATAGCCCAGACCTTCTACTACGGGCTAAATGAGACTTTGAAGCAGATTGCAAACGCCTCCTACGGAGGGAACTTTATGAATAAAGATGAGAATAGAGCATTTGAATTGTTTGAAAATATGAGTGAAAACTCAATGAACAATGCTTCCATTGTCGCCTTTAATTGTACCAGCCAGCCCCGAAATGTCCACGAAGTTGACATGGGACCCTCCCATTCATCCATAGATCTAAGCCTTATCACACAAAAACTGGATGAAGTCTCCATCGTGCATAAGAAGCTGGACGAGCTTCTGGCCAACCTCGCCCATTCTATGGCAAACACCACCTCTTCACCACTTCATCACAATCCCAATTCTTTCAACACGAGGCTTATCCCGAGAAACCCCGTAAGACCTTCCTTACCGAGTGTCGCGCCGAGCGACTCGGTAAGTCATGTGGAACTGGCTTCTGCGAGCCAATATTTTGACACAAAGGACCAAGCCTCCGTGTGCTCGGACGCATACTTACATGCGGACGCATCTTCTGGCATAGAAGATGCTTACGCCCTGGGGAACAACCCGTTCTCTACCACGTATAACCCAGGGTGGCACAATCATCCGAACTTCACATGGTCCAACAACCTGCAGTGCCAAAACTCCGCAGGTGGACCAATGCGATCATCCGCACCCGTCTTCCCAAGGGCCCAGTCTAATCCTATGGTGAATCCGCCATCAGGCCCTTGCGTACCGCAAACCGAACACACATCAAGTCCTCTTGTAATGATGACGGAAATGTCAAAGCGCCATGAAGAGAACATGACCTCTGTTCAGCACCAATTGGCGCATCAGAATGCTGAGATCAGTCAACTACGCATGGTGACTCGATCTCAGGGCACTCTTCCCGCCCAACCTGTTCCAAACCCGCGAAACTTTGTACCCCGTGATTCTCAACCACAGGTACGACCTTCTCAGGGCCAGGTTAATCAAATTCTGCAAGCTTCGAGCATTCCACTGGGATTTTAGGCTAATCTCGTTGCAGTACCGCACTCTTATGTCCCTATTGCGAACCCTCCTCCACCGTATGATCCCACTGGACCCGCATCGTCCAATGCTATCACTACGAGGAGCGGTAAGCAGATCGTTGATCCGCCTTGACCTGATCCTGGCCCGTCTTCTTCATCGCCCTCTCATTCGGGATGCACACCACATTCGCGAGAGGATGATACACCCAAATTGGTGCCAGAATCAGTCCCATTCCCTGAGCCTCTACTGAGGGAGCCAAAAGGCAAGAAGAAAGATACGCAGGCCTTTGATAACCTGCGTAATTTGTTAAGGGATGTAGAAATCAAGGTAGCCCTGCTCGAGGCTATCGACCACATACCTACTGTCACTCGATTTTTCAAAGACTACACAACACCCAGGCGACAGTCAAAGAAAACTAAGAATCCGGTGGTTCTCTCGCCTCATGCAAGTTGTGCTATACTGTCAAACCTACCACCGAAGCAGAAAGATCCGAGCATACCGCTTATTTCCTATAGCATCCAAGGCTGTAGTTTTAACCGTTCCCTGCTTGATCTAGTATCTTCCATAAATCTTATACCAACCATCATGCTCGAAAAATTTTCTTTGGGAAATCTGAAACCCACCCGTGTCATGTTACAATTGGCAGATCGTTCTGTCAAGATCCCAAAGGGTGTGGTGGAAGATGTGGTGGTTAGGGTCAACAGTCTCTGTTTTCCTGTTGACTTTCTTGTTTTAGATATGGAAGTTCCTAGTTCACTTTCTGATTGTCCGATCATCCTCGGTCGACCTTTCTTGGCCACAACTCGTGCCCTTATCGACTGCGAGTTGAGCTGTATTGAGATTGTTGTTGGATCTGAAAAGATCAAGCTTAACATCTTCAAGGTAGCCAAGAACTTTGATTGTGATTGCATCGAGGATGACACGTCTGACGAGGACATAGCTGCCAGCGCGTGTATCGGACTAATTGGGACCTATTCTGACTGCTGCGGATTACCTATAAACACTGATGACTGCCTGACCAACACATATTGTGACGTTCCCCCATCCCTCCCTTGTCCCGTACCTTCTCCTGGCCAGACTTCTGACGAGGTTTTCTCTGCTTCCCATACCTCGTGGTCTGAGTCATATCCGGGCTACTCATCGTCGGTCTACACTCTTGAAGACCGGATTGCCCTTTCTTTCCCGCCAAATCAGGCGGATTTGCAACTCCACACTGGGACCTTGAGCCCATATACTTCTCACTGGGGCTATTCCTTTTTGGATCCATCTACCCAAGAAGCCCCTCTTCTTGGCCATTCTGAGGGCCAACTTCTTCTTCCCGACTTGTTCTCCGATCTGCCTGGGACACTCTCGTCCCAAGAAATGCCAGACCTTTCACCTTCCACCATCACTTTTCACGCCACTATCACGATCATTTCACTTTTCACTTCACCACCCTCCATCCACCCACCCTACCACCCTGCTGTATACCCTGCACCTTAGCTCTCGTTACTCAATCTTTCGTCCTTTCTCTACCTTTCCCTGCATGCATATGAGGACATAGCATTGTTTGGCATGGGGGGGTGGATAGGCATCCATAGGATCTGGGTATTTTATGGTATCATGCAGTTTGCACCTATTTATAAATATGCAAGAAAAAGAAAAAGAAAATATATATATAGTGTTTAGTAATGATCTAAAGGCTGAAATAAAAATACAATAAGTGTTTATGGATATTCAACTTCTGTTTTGAAGACTTTCCAGGCCACAGAAGCTTGATTCGCTCAGGCTCAGCTTAATTCACTTGAGCATTGGCAAGATAGATCGGAATCTCTCCTAACTAAGGACGTATTCTTGTACCTAAGACACCAGTACAGGATTCGTTGGTTTGCTTCTACTTGAGAGCCTAAGTAATCTTAGTTCACACTACACATATCAGGAAAGATCAGGTGAACATAAGATCCAACCCTAGTGTTCATTAGGGAAGGTGGAGTCCTTACCTGTGCGCGCAGGTAGACTTTTTATCCCAGGCTTTAGTCTTGTGTTTAGGAGAGACTCTTCCACCAAAAAGGAACTCTCCCACCAAAAGAAAAAAGTGTGCTACTCCAAATAATGTTGTAAGAGATATACTGACACGTGTTTCGAAAAAAAAAAAAAGAGAGAGAGAAAAAATGCAAATAAGTCAGTATATCTCGCAAACGTCTGTAAAATCTTCCTACAAAAGTTCTTCAGGGCAAATACCCTATTTTCCTATGAGCCACAAATATCAGAAAATGGAAGTCGAGTTTCCATCATCTTTTTAAGGGTCAATCCAAAAATACGAGCTAAAATTGGGACCAACTTGTACTTAAAAATTCGTGAAACCATGGGCTTGAGTCTTAATGTTCATCTGGTCAGTCTTGATCCTTCACTAAGCACAAGCCATAATCTCTCGAGCTCTCGAGTATGGCAAAAACCTCCTGAGTCCTGGAAATCGTACTTAAAGTTTAAATATCAAGAGTCCTGGTTAGTCGAAAGATGATCTATGTCATGTGAGACTTAAAGTACTAGTAGTCTTCTCTACAATTGGTTCTCACAATATCCAACAATAAACACACCTATGTTGCCTCAGAAGAAAATCTTAAGCTTAAAGATCATTTCTAAATACTGTTTTGCTAGGGACTAGCAAAAGATAGGCATGGGGGTATGATTGCACCGCAAAAATACGCCTGCAATTGTGCCGTCTTGTGCTATTTCCTAGAATTTCCAATGCATATTAGGTCTCCATAGTCGCATTGTAAAAATACACGCATGCATGCATTTAATTGAGAGGGGAGGAGAGTGAATAAATTGGCCTCGCAATTCACGTTTTCCTTAAGTGCTGCCTCACAAAATTCCATCTTCACTTTTTATTTTCTTTTTGATTTTCTTCCCGCGGCTGCATGGCAACTTCTCCTCGTGCCATTCCTTGCTCAAGCCCTTCCTTGCGGCTGCCTCTCCCTGCCAAGCCATGCTCTCCTCTTCTTTAAAAAGAGCTCGGCAGCCTTCTTGCAAAGCAGCCTGGTCCTCCACACAAAAACCCAACAGTAGACCTTCTTCTCCAGGCCACCATCTCCTCCCTCTCCCTCCATACGCCGGCCCTCCTCCTCTGAGGAGACACCCGACGAACAGGAGTACCTCACGGTGGTGCACAACCACCACCGTGAGTCCACCACCGCCCAGCTCACCATAGAGCCGGTGGGCATGGTGGCTCTTCCCTGACTTCTTCACTTTCCAGCACTTCAGCCATTACCACCAAGCTTCAGCTGTGAAGCTCAACCGGCCACCGCACGCCCTACAGCAGCCGGCTGAGCCCCACAGCAGCAGCAGCCCCAGCCCCTTCCGCGCGCACCTGCAGGCGCCCTCGCCTCTCGCTCGTTCGCACTGCATTCGCCTTTCGCCCGTAGCCGGCCTCCTCACGCCCCTGTAGCGGCTAGCCAAGCCTCACCGCGCACCCCAGCCAACACCCGCAAGCCACCGCGCAAGCTGCAGGTCGCCCTCGCCCTCCACCGCGCATGCCAGCAGCCCTCTCCGCGCACTCTGTCGCGACCTTCCGCCCGCAAGCCACCGGCCGTCGCAACCCTTCCACGCACGCACTAGTCGCAAGCCACCCGCACTCACAGCACCTACAGCAGGAGGTTGCGCGGTTCGCCCAGCCACTGTAGCCACTGTTCACGCATTTCTGCGGAACGCTGTGGCTACAGTGGGGTGATCGGTGAGTTTCTCACTTAACCAGTCACCCGGCGCGCCGCAACCGGCCTTCGCCCATGCACGAGTATCACCCTGCATTTTGCCAGCGCCCGCCCGCGCGTCTGCCAGCGCCCGCACTCGCCTACGTCGCCCGCTCTCTTCGCCCACGCGCTCCTGAGGGTGACCGCTCCTGCCCTTTCGTGTAGCACAGTACGCTGCGGTCCTCACCGCGCCACTCCCTCCAGCGCACTCCTCTCTGTGCGCATACGCGCCTGCGCACGTGCGTGGAGCCTCCAGATGATGCTTGGTCCTTCAGACGCCTTAACCTCCAGTAGCCTCTCCCTCACTCTCTCTCTCTCTCTCTCTCTCTCACAGCACTCTCTTTACTGACACTTACACACCTACACTCACACTTTCATACACACACACACACCTATACACTATTATATAAATATATATATACGTATACATATATATATTGATATATATACATATATTTATATACATATATATATATACTTATATCTATATATATAGTAGTATGTATATAACTAAGTATTAGTATACATATATATATATACATATATCTATATATATATTATTACCTATATAACTAAGTATAAGTATAGATACACACATATATATATATACATATATACACACCTACTTATACATACATACATACATACATACATACATACATACATACATACATACATACATACATATATATATATATATACATACATATATACATATATATCTATAACTATATATATATTTATCTATATATATCTACATATACATATATTACTATATACATACACACACAGATATATATATATATATATACATCTATATAGTAGCATATACATACATATACATATATACATATATATACAAACATACATATATATATATATATCTATACATATATCTATCTATACATATAGTTACATACATACATATATATATACATATATATATATATATATGTACATTTATACATATATATATACATATTACTACATATATACCTATATATTTATAACCATATATATATACATATAGATATATTTACATATATACATATATATAAATATTTTCACATTACTTACCATACGTGGTATCGCGGGAATATCTGCACCAGTTGCTGATATTCCTTGATACCCGTGTACAAAAAGCGTGGTCACACTCATCTTCCACCATCCATCCTACACTCCACGCGGCATTTCGTCCTGTTGGTTGCATCTTTCTAGACGACGACTGACCCGACACCGTGCTACACTCCATCTACGCCTCCACCCCCACCCCTTTATACATATATAGTATAGATATATATATAGATACTATAGTTACTTTACTTCTATTTCTCTTGCATGCCCATAAAAAGATAAAAAAATATATAAAAGAGAAAAGATAATCCTTGACTTGCAGGTACTCCATCTTGCGAATAGCAAGACTCGTTTTGGAACCCTGATTTGGCTCAAAGCCAAGAACCCAATTTTGAGGGTGTGCCTCAAGGACCAAGATTATCAGAAAAAAAATCTAAATAGAAAAACACCAAAAAAAAAAAACAATAAACGAATGGAAGTGACCCCTTGTAGGAAGGGTGCAGAAACTTGACTTGTAACCCCACTTCCCTGAGTTCGACCCTGGGCCTAAAAGTGACCAAGATAAAATCAAGTAGGCCAGGGTAAAAATTTTGTAAAGAGATGGTTAGGTCCGATTTAGGTTAACCACTATACACACATCAACGATAAAATCACCATATTAACAACCTATTCGGGTCCAACACCAGGTACCTGTCTTTAATCACCCCCCCAGGAACCCAATTTTCCAGCCAGAATTTGAAGCTTTTCCCATCACTTAACACATATTTGAACAAAATCCAATTATCCATCAAAGCACGCACCACCGAAGACCAAAAAGGAGATGGTCTATGGGGGTTTAGGTGGTTCTTCTCATCATTGGTAGCCCCATAGCTATCCTGAACTATTTCTGTCCACATTTTTTTTCCCCCTACAGCAGTCGAATGGCCCACTTCAACAGCAAAGCATCATTAAATTCCTTGAGGGATCTAACACCCATGCCACCAATCTTTTTTGGCTTGCAAATCGAATCCCATTTTATTGCTTGAAGAAAAGCCCCTTGGTGAGAGGCCCCTTTCCAGAAGAATCTTTTACGCATCACATTGAGTTTTTTCCAAATTGACTTCGGGGCATTGAGAACAGAGAAGAAAAAAATTGGAATCGATGTAATGACCGAATTCAGTAAAATATACCTCCCCCCTTTTGATAGGTAGCGACTGCTCCAACCCTCCAATTTCGTAGCCACCTTTTCATATAGGAATGACCAATCTGTTTTCCTCATTTTAGTGCATTTCAGAGGCAATCTTAGATATTTGACAGGCAATGAGACCACAGGCGTACCCAAAATGGTAGAGATGTCATTCTAGATCATTCCATTCATCCCAAAACAGACCAAGGAGGATTTATTTCCATTAAGTCTAAGATCAGAAATCTCACCAAAGATCTTACCATATGAAAAAGCACTTGCGCTTCCCTCTTCCCCCCTTCCACAAAAAAAATAGTGTCATCTGCGTATTAGAGGATGGGAGCTAAGGCCCTGTTATTAAACATTGAATACCCCCTTATGAGTCCATCCGCTGCCAGTTTGCATGCATATCTTGCCAATGTATCCACTGTAAGATTAAAAATCAGAGGGGCAAGTGGTCACCCTTGCCTAACTCCACATTGGGGCTGGATCCAAATTCAGCATGGTTTCCCATTTATTAATGGGGAAAAGGAGGCAGTCGTGATGCATCTCTTTACCCACTGTATCAACTAAGATGGAAATTTTCTCCTTTTGAGGATTTCCCACAGATACGACCAGGAGATTGAATCATAAGCCTTGGAGAAATCTACTTTCCTTAAAAAGGCCTTAGTCCTTCGCCAGTGCCATCCCATTACCATCTCCTACGCCATAATGAAGGACTCCTGTAGTGATCTCCCAGGATAAAAGGCAGATTGGACTGGCATTATCAAATCCTTTAAAACCTCCCACATTCTGTTGGCTATAATCTTACTGATAATAAGATAAATAAAATTTGATAATGCAATGGGTTTATAATCAGAAAATTTCTCCGCACTTGATTTTTTTGGTAGCAGGAACATATAAGATTTATTCAATCTCTCAAAACCAGAGTTGCCCAGTTCAAATTCATGAATAACCTTCATTACATCCATTTTGACAACACTCCACATTTCTCTATAAAAGAATACCTAAATCCTATCCGGGCCAGGAGCCCCTTCATTATTCAAGTCTTTAATTGCTTTCAATGTTTCTTGTTCAGAGAAAGGAGTAACTAACATGTCTCTCTGATCACTATTGACATTTGAGAAATCAGTTGATGCCATCCTCCAAGAGCCCCTTAGTGTAACCTTGACCATTTCTTTGAAGTATTTGCCTACTTCACTTCTGATTTCATTAATAGAATTAATAGTTCTCTCACCGACTTTAATTGATGAGATTAGGTTGAATCTTCTCCTAGCACTGGCAGTGAGATGAAAAATCTTCATGTTTGCATCACCCTCTTTGAGCCATAGCTGTCTAGATCTTTCATGCTAATCCACTTCTCTTTTCAGATCCTCCTCCCCCACTACTGACTGCATCTGCTGTCTTTGCTGTTGCTCTTGGGGATTCATAAGCTGCCTGCACTCCTTCAAATCTAGTTCTCTGATCACTGCCAATGCCTCCCTCCTCCTTTGTTCTCTAATCAATGCCACTGCCTGCCCATATTCTTTCAACATGTCACGTAGACCTATCAGCTTTGAAACCAGTTGCTGCGTGGTAGATCCTTGCACTGCCTTGTTCTGCCACCAATGAGCTACCATTTGCACAAACCCCTCCTCCCTAAACCAAGATCTCTTGAGTTTGAAATACGCTCCAATGTCAGAATTCATCCCGCTGTCCCACACTAGTGGAGTGTGATTAGAAAAAGGCCTATCAAGGCTCATAACAGCTGATAATTGATGCCTCTCCAACAAGCTAGGACTGCTAAAGAATCTGTCCAACCTAGATGACTGTCCACTGCTATTTCCCCAAGTGAATTCAACTCCACTAATAGGATATTCTGTGACTCCTAGATTCTGCACAGCCATTTGAAAGCCTGCCATTGAACTGTCCATCCTCCCACCAGGTCTGTCAACACTTGAAATGTGATAATTAAAGTCACCCCCTATAAGCTAAGGAACCTCCTACACCCTTTGATGCATTGTAGATAGTTCCTCCCAAAGACCAGCTGATGAGAGACTCATCATGAGCCCTAACTAGCTCATTTTGACCTAAGAAAGAGAATAAGAGCTCCTACATAACCTGGAGAAGGGCTTAATTCAGGGAATAAGTGTTCTGAGAAGAAAACATGAAATAAAGGTTAAAACTGTAATTTTACCATTACAGTACATAAACAGAATTTCTCAGAAGCAAAACATAGGTCAAATGGTCTAAATAAGATAAAAAGTGGGTTGATTTAGTCAGAAATGGGTTCATGTGCAATCTAAGAATTAAATGATATTCTGTAACCTTAAAATAGACCCACTTAATTCAACAAGATTTTGGTCAAGATAAAAATCAAGTAAACCCTCTAAAATTCATGGAAAAATATCCCCTAGGGTTTATAACCTTCAAATTGGCGTTTGGAACCTATTTTGATCTAGATTGGGGTCCTAGCTCATTAATTGACCTAATTTGGGTTTTTATGCAAAATGTCTAGTCAAACGTGGTCAAACCTAAAATCCAACTTCACCATTGGATTCCTTAGGTCCAAATTAGGTTTTTACCAAAATTTGGACATAAGGAGAGGTCATCTTGACCTACTTTGCAAAATAGTACACCCAATTACATTTTGACCCCTATCTTTTGAAAACTATTGCACAGACCCCCCTAACTTCCTCGACACTCATACAAGAAGGTCCCTCCACCATTAATGGGGAGAAATCCTACTCCGGCAAGGAATGGAGGGGGAATACTTCCTGATTCCTCAGAGATCTCCTCCCAGATTTGGAAGGGAGATTCTCTGAGGAATTCCCTTCCATCTGAGCTCGATCCTAATCCCTGATTCGCACCCAATCTCTCGTGCGAATGCACGAGAGATTTGGGTATCCCACAGACTTCCTACTCTGGTGAGGACTCTTGTGTTTAGAAGCTTGTCTTCGAAGCACAAGAGCCCCTTCCAGTGCCTATAAATTGATCCTCAACCCTGGCCGCACCTCCTCAGTTCGACTTAGCCAGAATTCCATCTCAATTTCTTCTTCTTCTCCTCCGGCCAAGTGGTCCAGTGAGCTTCGGCGAGCCTCCATCCTCTTTCTAGTCACTTTGCCACAATACTAGTGGCAGAGCTGTCCTCACCATCCTCCTCTGCATCATGCAACACCCGCGCGAGCATCCCTAGCCCCGTTGTCGCCACTGTCTCCCTCCACTGGATGACTTCTTCTCCGGCGACAGCAGGTACTGCCAGTCACCCTCTCTCCCCCTTCATCCACTTAATTAGGTTATAACCACTCGTCTCTATCCCTTCTTCAATTCCCCTCAACCTATTTCACAAAACACCCCTCGACAGCCACTGTCCACCGCCATCTTCCCCATCTTCGACCAACCTCCGGCGAGATGCACCCGTCATTCCACAACTCCACACATCTCGCTACCAACCTCACGACCTTCACCACAGTCCACTGAACATCATCCACGCACTCACAAATCTCCTACACCACCATAAACGCCCCACGACCTAACCCATAAACCCAACCACAGAGCGACCTAGGCATGCACGCCTAGGCCGCCTCGCGGCCTGCCACCTACCACCTCACCTTCGCCGTGACACGGCGAAGGTCCTCCGATGGTCTGATAGAGCCGCAAGGCTCCTTTTGTGTCGTGTAGGATCTGAGCACCAGCTGCCATTAGCGACGACTCGAGAAGGTCGCAAGCTTGCTCCAGGCTGAAGCACTTTAGGGTCCTAGGTCCAGAAGGCTTAGGGTAGTCTCGCGCATTCAGCTGTCTAGGCAATTAGCGCTGTGAGGCCTGCAGTTGCAACAATTGGAAGAAAGAGCTCCTGTGGGCGTGTGAGTAAAAGCGGGTGGGACATTAGTCCCACCTCGTGAACGTGTGAGTGAGGCACATAGAATAAGTTGATTTTATGTTTTAGTCTCTTCGCCTCGAGACACACATGGGGTGAGGTGATGTAAACACATTTATTGTGGGTAAAATGCCTATTCATACATGTTCCTAGGCTTAGATTTGCATTTCATGTCATAAATATTGCATAGCATGCATCATTTTGCATTTAGAGTAGTTGTATATAATTTAGGTTAATTGCATCCTTTCTATGGTTAGGAGAGAAGGATATTTATTTCGAAGCCTCAGATTGATGATCCGATTGTACAGATCTGATCAAGATGACGATTAGAGTCCAATGCCTCTGAAATCGCCTCAATCAGAGTTCCGTAGCACCATATGTAGTCCGAGGAAGATCAACGGCCAAGGGATTAGGAGACATAATTTGGAGCTTCAAATGATAAATCCGACCGCGCAGATGGATTCGGGTCGACGATCCCAGCCTAATGGAGCAAAAATCGACTCAATCTGACCTCTGTAGCAGCTCCTACAACAAGAAGATGGATGACCCAGACTGCGGCACATGATGCAGCTCAGGCCGCCAGTGCACGCATGCAACGCCGCACGCGCGCAGCGCCAGCACGTGGGCACGCACGCGTGTGGCAAGGCAGAAGCGGCGCCAACGCAGCGTGAGGTGGACTATAGCGACGCATGAGCTAGACTTACAGCGACGCTTACAGCCGTCGGTAATTCATCGCATGCCAATAGAGCCAACTGTGGGCGCCAGCGGCCATGAGCTGCCTACAACGATGTTTCCAGCGACGGCCTGGATGTCACTAATGGTCCCATACCAATTTTTGCCTCTTCTCCACCACTATAAAAGGACCTACACCCCCTCCCTTTCAAGCCATCTCTACCTACTCTACTCCCACCTACTCCCAAGCTCTAGCAAGCCTACCAACTCTCCATTAGAGCTTGTTCTTAAGCTCCCAAGGTGCCTATTAGTTTAGCGAACCTCTGCCCCACCAAATACGCTTCCAACTTCCTATCTCCCTTCATAGGTCACCTTGGAGCTGTCCTCTCACCTCCATTCCGGTAGCAGATCAACTCTGTCTTCTCACCTCCATTTCGGAGCTACGCCGAAGCTTTCCTCAACCCGACATCCTCCAGCATCTCACCTCCGTCATCCCGCTCCTCACCTCCTTCGTTAGAGCTTCCGCTAGGCACCGTCGTCTCGCCGAACAGTCGATTCGGGAGATTTCCTCTCACCTCCCTCTCTTTATATGCTTTCATAGTTTCTTGTAATTGACATTAGAAGTAATATATATCAAATTTGTTCCAGATCTCTATCTTGTGATATGTTTGCTTGATTTTTTTTATTTCAAAAATACAAAAAAATATCAAAATCCTAAAATACCAAAAAGAAACGAAACGAAGCACGATTTTCAATAAAGTAAATGTCGCCTCCCTGTGTTCGACCCGGGATTCCCTTGGAGTTTCGATATAAATTTTATTTGATCGACGTCTTTTGCAACTATGACGACAGGTTACTTATAACCTCGATTTCTAACATGCGAAACACGCATGACCATTTTTGCGCCATTGCCGGGGAGGCAACAGAATTTACTTTATTGTTTATTGCGTTTCTTTGCATTTACATAGTACTAACCGTACTTGTCTTTGATCTACTATCTTGTAGGTACCCTAGCATGGAGATCCAAGTGCGATAGACCAGAGTAAAGTGCGGGTAGAGTGTTTTGTAAGTGTTCCCCACACCACCGGCACCTTAGTTTTCATTCTATAACCGAATAACTCAAACCCAGATCAACTTAGGTGCTTTTTATGAACCCTAGGATAGATTTGGTTGTTTGTTTGCCACCTCCACTCACCTCGCCATCCACATAAATAAAAAAAAAGTGTTATCTGATTGTGGGGTTTTCTGTAAGCTACACTTAACACTCACAACTTCTCACCCTAAGGCGCACAATCACATCGATTCTACCACTTAACTAGGATCTGACCTGTGGACCCGGTACACTTAATTCAACACACAAATAAGTGAGTAGAAATCTGAATAAGTCAAAAATTTCTGTGTGCCTTAACTAAGTGGTGCAATAGGCCAATTGATTGAACTGTTTGGGCTGCACCACTTAAGATAAAAGCGATTTATCAAGTAGCTTGCCACTTAGGGTTGATTCTTAGGGCTAAACCAGGCACTCCACATTTTTTTCTTTGATTTCTAAAGGAATATATCATCACCAGTGCTTGCAAAACTTGGAGTGTTCTACTAAACCTTGATTGAACCAACCTAAGAATTAAACCCTAAAAGCTACTAAACAAGGTTGAACCCTAAAGGACACATCATCAAATAACCTTGTTTGAGAACCCTGGTTGTGCATGCACACACATTTTAACTGATCATTAAGGGAACAACCCATCTAAAGGGCCCATCACATTCCTGAAGCACCATTGTCTCAAGCCTAACTAAAATTGATTAGACATTGGCCCTAAGGACTGGTTTGCTCGTCAGGATCCAGATTGAGATTATTTACGATTAACCTGCTTATACTAGTCAATCTGATGTCTAGCTAGGGGAGTAGCGTCAAATGATCGCGGCTAAGGGGTACACTAGGAACCGGAGGCACAAGTCAACGGAAGAACCTTCTCCCCAGTCCCTCCTTCTAATTGGTTGGATTGCCTAGACATAAGTAGAGTAAATCATCTATAATCTTAGGATGGATTCTGAGAGTCTGTAGACCTTTAGGCTACCCAAACTAAGGACATGCTTGTATTTTTGTATTGCAGGGCTCCTTTCTCTTCTGATTTCCCTCCTTACTTCACCATGTACCCTTCCACATCCTACACACATTTCACATCCTATCCTCCTACCACTACTTATCCTCAAGATGATTACTATCCCGACTTGACTTGTAATTACCCATCCACTAGCCGGGATGACTTTGATTGGGGATATGAATTCGGACCTCAGGGTCCAGGACCTAACCCTGGACGACAAGACTATGATTATTATCCTTCCCAGAGCTATAATGATTATGGATCTCCATCCTTTGATGACCAAACCAACTCGATCTACAATCAGGAAGGATATCATGATTATAACACCTACCCTCCCCAGTATTCCACTGAATATAGGTCGCCACCATCCTTTGAACAACCTAGAATGACCTACTTTCAAGGAGGGACCCAAGAACCTCGACATCTTGACTCCCCTAGATTTACCTAAACCGAACCAGTCGGTTCAGGTGAACCAGATCCAGGATAGGGTGTTGGCTAATTTGAGGAACACTATACAATCTTTAGAAGCTCAGCCAACACCATGCACTGAAGCACTAGAGCCTATGATCAAAATGATTGATGAACTTAATAGTTCTCTATTGGATTTGCTCCAAAGTGTTAGGGATAGGGACTTGGGTGAGTTTCTTCTTGGGAAATTATCGAGGTTGAGGATGAAATTTGTGGTTGCACTAGTCAAATCTTGGGATGATTCTCAAGATGAACCCCTTTAGGAGAGCCAATGTCTGAACCCGCTCAGGCGCCTGTCGGGGGGATACATTTTCTGAGATCGGGGATAACCAGGTTGGGCTAGAGCAACCATTTGAGGATGAACCGATTGATTCACCCGAGATCCCCGAGCCAGGGAGCGAGGAAAACTATGTCTCCACGGACCATGAAATGACATATGATTTTGAGACATATATAAATAAGGATCATGGATTCTTTGACTCTGAGGGTGAAGAATCTTTTGGTGAAGTCTCACTTGAACTCAAGGAAGAGGATTTTAGTGAGACAAATGAGCTTAAGGAATCTGACAAACCAGTTGATAGCCCAATTATTGAAGGTTTGGATTCGGTTGGGGTTAACTTGGAGGATCCGAATCTTAATGATTCAATCAGTGACCCCAGTCCTCATCTGCACCCCGAAGAGCTGACTTTTGAGACCTTTGTGCCCAGGTCAATCTTGATTCAGCCACGATTTCTGGACTTGAGAGAATCATATGGGGTGAATAATATGCTAGAGGTCCCGAAGCCTAAGCCCTTGATGTTGGAGGATAGAATTGTTGAAATAAAGATTTGGGAGGCTAATTCTGAGGGAAGTTTGATTTTGGATCTAAGGGTACCTATTGACCTAAAACCAATTACTTTCTACCAGGACCCTTACGATATCTTTCACGTGCAACCCAAGCTCGAAATAACTGATTATTTTTCTGAGCTAGATGTTAAGTGGACAACCGCACCTATTGAACCATCTTTACCCATTGTTTGACACTTTGGTCTTGGGTTGCACACCACTAAACCGCAGGCCCGGCCTCACAAATACAATAACCTTCGATTTTGGGTGATTTTCATCCAGAACCTGAGAACCACTCGACCCTAGGGCATGGGTCTGCACCATAATCTCGTCCACGTCTGTGGACATCTTCTACAGACGGGTTTCAGGATCAACCTTTTGATTTTGATTCTAACCCGCACTTGTGAATTCTCAATCTCTTCTTTGTATGTATGTTATGTCTAGCTGAAGGCATTAAACTTAGTGCATGTGTATACACTCTTCTCTCTGCGGAGCTGACCAGATTTTCACGACATTCAGGTGATGTTCTATTTACTCTGCCCTTTTCATGTCTTTATTTTTACAATGAGGACATTACATCATTTAGGCATGGAGGGGTGGATAATCAATTCCTGAAATCATTATGTTAACTCCATAGAATTTCTTTTAGTTTCTTATAAAATTAAAAAAAATTGAAAATTTAAAAAAAAATTAAAAAAAAGAAAGAAATTAGGAAAAGAGAATTTAGGCATTTGAAAGTTATTAACTTTAGGAAATGATACGAGAGGACCTAAACACTTAGACTCTTCAGGTCTTCGGGCTTAATTAGCCCGGGTGTCCACTCGAATGTGGATTTAGGCTTGAGTCCTCACCAATTAAAATTTATTTTAATTTGGTAAATAATTTGGGATGATAAGTATGCAACTTATCAACCCGCCCTCTAATTTGGGAGGACTTTAAGTCTAACCATCTACACACATTTTTTTTGCACTGACTCACTTTTTGGCAATTTTTATGGAAATTGGGTAGCTAATGGACCGACTTGGGTGGTATGGCTGGCAAGTTGTCAGTGGTAATAGCTCATCGGCCTATTGTCCAGAGCCCAACCACAAGATCATTTTCGTTGTACTGCCTTTAGGTAAATCTTAGATCAGGGAAGCCATCTACTTAAAAAAAAAAAGAAAAAGGAAAAAATAAAATAAATAAATAAAACTACACTTCACTGCACGAGTATGGCTGGCAAGTTGTCGGTGATAACAGCTCATCGGTCGGTTATCCAGAACCCATCTCACAAAAAAATAAATGCATAATAATTCCCAAAATACTTAGGGAAGAAGTGGGGAAGTAGAATAAATCGGGGAGATACACACTGGGTTTGCCCTTATGTTGACCCCATAAATAAAAGTAGGGAGAAAGCTACCGATCGTAAAGATAAACCTTTAGGCAAGGTCACCTAGGGTCGTAGAAACCCGAAGTCCGTCTTAACGGCTGTTTTGTGAGTCTATCACTTTCTCACAAAGATGCTTAGTACTTAAAGTCCTTTTCAAGTCTTGGGCGGGTCGGGTAACCGTAAAAGGTTATCCTGGAACTCTCAAACTCCAAAAGTACAAAAAAATTAAAAAAGAAGAAAAATAAAAAAATATATTTCTTCCCTTCTCAAATAAGGCGAGAACTTGGGTAATCTGCATTCTAGCAGACACCTAGGTATTGTTGAGTTTTCGTTGTTTAGGACCTTAGTTGAAATTTTCTATTGTTAATAAATGACTTAGGCTTAAGCGATCTAATCCTAATTCTGCTTTTATACATAGCATATAGTTTAATTTTGCTAGGGATTAGCAAAAGATAGGCATGGGGGTATGACGTAAACACATTTATTGTAGGTAAAATGCCTATTCATGCATGTTCCTAGGCTTAGATTTGCATTTCATGTTATAAATATTACATAGCATGCATCATTCTGCATTTAGAGTAGTTGTATATAAATTAGGTTAATTACGTCCTTTTTGTGGTTAGGAGAGAACGATATTTATTTTGGAGCCTCGGATTGACGATTTGACCGTACGGATCTGATCAGAACGACGATCAGAGTCCAACGCCTCTGAAATCACCTCAATCGGAGTTCTGTAGGACCATATGCAGTCCGAGGAAGATCAACGGCCAAGGGACTAGGAGACATAATTTGGAGCTTCAAATGATAAATCTGATCGTGCAAATGGATTCAGGTTGACGATCGCAGCCTAATGGCGCGAAAATGGACTCAGTCCGACCTCTGTAGCAGTTCCTACAACAAGAAGAAGATGGACGGCCCAGACTGTGCCACGTGGCGCAGCTCAGGCCGCCAGCGCACGCACGCAACACTGCACGCGCGCAGCAGCGCGCGTGCGTGCGCAGGCGCGCATGCACGTAGCGCCAGCACGTGGGCGCACGCGCGCGGCAAGGTAGAAGCGGTGCCAACGCAGCGTGAGGTGGACTACACCGACGCATGAGCTGGACTCACAGCGACGCTTACAGCCGTCGGTAATTCATTGCATGCCAGCAGAGCCAGCTGTGGGTGCTAACGGCCATGAGCTTTCTACAGCGACGTTTCCAGTGATGGCTTGGATGTCACTAATGGTCCCATACCGATTTTTGCCTCTTCTCCACCACTATAAAAGGACCTACACCCCCTCCCTTCCAAGCCATCTTTACCTACTCTACTCCCACCTACTCCCAAGCTCTAGCAAGCCTACCAACGCTCCATTAGAGCTTGTTCTCAAGCTCCCAAGGTGCCTATTAGTGTAGCGAACCTCTGCCCCACCAAATATGCTTCCAACTTCCTATCTCCCTTCATAGGTCACCTTGGAGCCATCCTCTCACCTCCATTCCGGTAGCAGATCAACTCTGTCTTCTCACCTCCATTCCGGAGCTACGCCGAAGCTTTCCTCAACCCGACGTCCTCCAGCATCTCACCTCTGTCGTCCCGCTCCTCACCTCTTTCGTCCAAGCTTTCGCCAGGTGCCGTTGTCTCGCCGAAGAGCCGATTCGGGAGATTTCCTCTCACCTCCCTCTCTTTATATGCTTTCATAGTTGCTTGTAATTGACATTAAAAGTAATATATATCAGATTTGCTCCAGATCTCTATCTTGTGATATGTTTGCTTGATTTCTTTTATTTGAAAAATACAAAAAAATATCAAAACCCTAAAATACCAAAAAGAAACGAAACGAAGCACGATTTTCAATAAAGTAAATGTTGCCTCCCTGTGTTCGACCCGGGTCTCCCTTGGAGTTTCAGTATAAATTTTATTTGATCAGCGTGTTTTGTAACTACGACAACAGGTTACTTGTAACCCCGATTTCAAACACGCGAAACACGCCCGACCATGAGGTCCCTCACCTTTACACGCCTCGTCCATGAAATGATCCCGCGGACATAGCAACCCGACTTGACTAGCCTACCGATCACTCCTCGTGCACCACACCCACGCCAGTGCGGCTGGACCCGGGCACGCGACCCAACCTGATTACCCAGCTCTGGGAGAGCGTACCGAAGAGAGATATACAGAGAGAGAGACGTGGGGGTGGATAGAAGGGTAGGTTTTGCTCTTTGATTTGTGCAGGGAAGAAGGAGAAGGAAGGCACAGCTGAAGTGAAGTTGACACTTAGCTGCAAAAGGAAGAAGAAGGAAGGAAGGTTGAAGAAAGAAGAACACTCGCAGAGAAAAAGGAGAAGGAAAGACAAGGCAGAAGGAAGAGGCAAAGCCAAAGAGAAGAGGAAGTCAGAGAACTAAGGCTGAAGATGGAAGAAGAAAGAAAGAAAGGGAGAGACAAGCAGAAGAAGAAGAAGAAGAAGAACAAGAAGAAGAAGAAGAGAAAGCAAACAAGAGAATAGAGAAAACATCTCTTTAAGAAGAGAAAGCAGACAATTTCTCTATTTTTGCCACATTTGACTCTTAAACTCTTGCATTATATTCTGACTTACGTTTTGAGTAATTCTAAGTGTTCAATTACATTATTGAGATTAGTGAATAAATTCCATTTGCTCCCTGTGTTCAACCTCGGATACTTTGATTTTCGAGTTATAAATTTTTATTTATTTTCGCGGAGAGTTCATATATATTACAACGAGATATCTGTTAAAACACGATCGAGCCGCGTAAACACCAGCCCTGTCTGCAGCCACACAAAGCCCATAAATGCATGAAACAAACCATTCCAGATCTCCTTGAGGAGATTGGCATCTGCAAGTAAGCATGTGCCTATTACGAATGACTTCAGTTACCATGAGACAAGATTTTCTCCACCAAATAGCCATTCCACTAGACCTTCTAGATGCACCCTTTACCACAACATCAGTATGTCTAGACTGCTTAAACCAATCCCATTCCTGATCATTCTCGACCTCCACATGTGTCTCTTGGATGAGAGCATAATCAATCTCCCATTCAGAAAGATACCTACACAAGGAAGTCCTTCTTACCTTATTGTATAGCCCACGCACATTCCAAGTTAACACTCTCATTCCTTGCCAGGTTGATCTCCTTGAGACAAATAGCCCACATACTCAACCATGATCGAGTTTGCAATGGTCTGCTCCACAATAGGGGTCAAGTTCTCCTTCCTTCTCCTTTTGAGCATATAAGGGGATCTACCCACACTCCTTTTCTGATTGGATCCACTACCAAATTTTAGATCAGCAGGGACTATGAACTGCACCTGATTCACTTCTTTGAGATCTCTACTGTCATTGCTGAGTACCAATTCCATTCCTATCTTCCCCTCCTCTTGCTGCTATGGATCTCTGAGTCTTTCTCAAAAGCATCAGCATCATCCATATAACCATCATCTTTGGCTACCAAGGCTTGGCTGCAACCTCCTAATGCTCTAACATCTTCCATATGCATCAAATCCTTCTCTGCATAGCCTTGATGGCAGTCCTTCCTCTTTTTGGATTTAGAGGCTACATCTAATGAAGTGCGGCCCACCCTTTCATCCTGTTGCATCTCCTCAGTGCTGGCCCCAGACATCTTAACCTGCCCTTGTTCTAAATGCACAGATACTTCCCCAGCCACTGTTAGGTGAATAAGCCATGAGGAGCCCCCACATCTGATCATAACCCTGTCAGGAACCGAGCCAGCATTAAAGACATCAGCCTCAATTCTAAGTGATCGGATGTCCCCTTCTCCAATCATGACTTCAGACCCTTCACAGATGGAAGCAAAGTCTGCAACCATCTTGGCAACAACCCCCTTAGATCTCAGATGCAATGGCAGTCCATTGATCTCAAGAAGAACCCTCCTATAACCCACTCTTTGAGAAGGTCGATCAGGAAGAGCCCCATCAAAGGGGGATACCATTCTCCAGATCATAGTAATATCTTCAAAAGAGCTCGATCGAAATCTTAGCCTTTCCACATCCATCATCCCCAAACCATAGACTAGAAAGCAAGATTGAGATAACATAGCCACCTTCCAGCCCACAGACAGAGGTTGTAGGGAACATACCAGATCTTGAAATCTTTCTATCGAGGGTTTGCCTGCCATAATCTCACCAATCAGACCGCCCCTCAACATGATCTCTACAAAAGAGATCTCTTCAGATAGCGGGATCTCCACTTCAATTGAATGTCTACCAAGCGTCGGCGACGGTGGCAGTCGGGGCTCCTTCTTTGATACCCAGCTAGGGTGCGAGAATGCCACTTTGTATGCGATTGCTTCCTCCTAGGGTAAAAATCACGTTTGTGCCCTTCGCCCCTACACGCCAGGCAGATTAAATGGTTTCTGCAGATCATAGCTAACTGCTTGATAACACTGCACATGGGGGTGATAATTCTGTTAAATAGGGCCCATCTTAAGAATAAAAGGCACAACATAAGTAGAATGGGAGCATTACATGCATCATATACCAAGATTGCTTATAAAATTGTATTAATGGCCATTTATGTAAGCACTTGTTAAAGCAGACCTCAGATGAGCAATCGGACTGCATGGATTGATTCAGAACGACTAACGGAGTCCAATGGACTCAATATCGGCCAAATCCGACATGTGAAGCTCCTACAATGGGCCCAAGAAGTTCTGATCGTTGATCTGGTGATCAACGACCCTCGTTGTGCCACATCACCCCCGCTCCACCGCATGCCACTCTTCCTTCAGCTGAGATCAAATCTCACGCACCCGCCCGCAGTCACCGCGATAAAGCACGGGTGTGGCACAACAGTTAGCGAGCACGCCTGCACTCATGCGATGCAGGTTCGAGCCGCGCGGTGCGGAGAATTAAAGACGAAGGAGCGCACAGCTAAATTGGGCCGCCCGATCAGCAGCAGGCGGTCGAGATCGTGCCACGCGACGCGCCCTCAGATCACGAGCGCCCACGTGCGTGCGCACGCCAGGGGACGACGCCTGTGCGCATGCGTGCCTGAGGCACGATCCGAGCGCATCCAAGGGAAGATCTCAGCAGTCCGATCTTTGATTTGATGGTTCTTACGCAGCGGTCGCGGATCGGGCGCTAAGAAGAACGGCGCGGGCGGATGACCGGCAGGTTGGAGGGCTTCACCGACGCTTTTGGAATGGTTTTAGCGACGTCCTGGATGTCGCTAAAGGCCCTTCTCCCTATTTAAACCCCCTCCAACCACTCATTCATGGCATTCACTTCCCTTGCAACTACTCTACCCCTCTCTTAGCTAGCTTTAGGCCCTCTTGTAATCGTCGGAGATGACGAACCGCCGACGGAGCCTCCTCCACTGCCGTGGCTGCCTCACCATCTTAATTCTTTCATAATTGGAGTAAATAAGTTTGGGTGATAAGTACACGACTTATCAACCCGCCCTCTGATTTGAGGGAATTTTGAGTTTTAAGCATCTACACACTTTCTTTGCACTGACTCTTTCTTCAGCAATGATAATGGAAATTGCGTAGCTAATGAACCTTCTAGGGTGATATGGCTAGCAAGTTATCGTGGGTAACAAGCCATAGGTAGGTTGTCTAGAGCCCAGTCACTGGACCTTTCTCTTTTTGCTGCCTTTAGGTAAATCTTAGACCAGGGAAGCCACCTATTTAGAAAAAAAAAGGAGAAAAGAACAAAAAGAAATAAGCCACACTTCGCCGCACGAGTATGGCTGGCAAGTTGTCGGTGGTAACAGCTCATCGACCAGTTGTCCAGAACTCAGCTCAGAAAATACAGTAAAAATTCCCAAAACACTTCGGAAGAAGCAGAGAAGTAGCATAAACCAGGGAGATATACACTGGATTCACCCTTGTGTTGACCCCGTAAAAAATAAAAGTAGGGAGAAAGCTACCGGTTGTAAAGATACACCTTTAGGCAGAATTCTTTTTGAGGTCACCTAGAGGCGTAGAAATCCGAAGTCCATTTTAATTGCCGGTCAACGGGTCTATCATATTCACAATAAGATGCTTAAAACTTAGGGTTCTCATCAAATCTTGGGTGAGTTGAATGGCCGTAGAAAGTCACTCTTAAACCCAAAAATTTGAAAATCCAAAAAAATTAGAAAAGAGTAAAAAGAGAAAAAGAAATTTTTCTTTGAATAAGGCGAGGCTTGAGGTGGTCTGCATTTTGGCTGATACCCAGGCACTGTTGTGTCTTTGAAAGTTCAGTTCCTAAGTAGACAATTTCTTAATGATTGAAAATAACTCAGGTCCAAATAATCCAACCTAATTCTTTTATAAATAGCATATAGTTTTTGCTAGGGACTAGCAAAAGATAGGCATGGGGGTATGATGTAAACACATTTACACTACTTAAAATGTCTATTTTTGCATATTCTTAAGCATAGGATTGCATTTCATGATATAAATATTGCATAACATGCATCATCTTGCATTTAGAGTAGTTTGAATAAAATGGAGGTTAATTGTCTCCTTTTATGTGCTTGGACAGGGCAAACATTTAATCGAGGCCTCGGATCAAAGATCCAACCATATGGATGTGATCAGGGCGGCGATTGGAGTTCAACGACTCTATGATCGCCCTAATCAGGCATCCGTAGCATCAGATAGTGACTGGGGAATCCTAGAAGATCAAGGGCCAGGATGGTGAAAATCTACACTTCAGATGACAAATCCAACCGCACGGATCAATTCGGATTGACGATCGCAGCCAAACGACGCAAAAATCGAGTCAATCTGACATCCGTGGCGCCATCAACAACTTCCAGAAGATGGACGGCCAAGATGGCGCCACGTGGCGCCATCTCGACCGCCCAAATGACCGCACGCATTCTACGAAGGCCCCGCACCCACCCGCTCTCCGCCGTTGGATCTTGATCCAACGGCTATGGTCGGCCACGCCTAAAAGCGTCCGCTTGACCATCCACGCCCCATAGTGCAGCGGTCGAGTGCGCTTTCGCGAGCGGCGGGCGCGAGTTCGAGCCGCAGCGAGGGGTTGGAAGGCGCGGGCAATTGAGGCGCGTGGAGCATCAGATGGAGATCCAACGGCTGCACGCGCCTGATAGCGTCGACGCGCTATTACACGCGCGGCATGGATGCGCGATCGCACGCGGATGGGCGCACAGTGCAGCGGGTGGAGATGCGTCTTAAGCTGTTCGATCTCGCGATCGGATGGCTAAGAATCAATGAACATGCGATGGTGTTGAGCGCGCGGGCAGCTGAAGTGGCGCGCGTGGAAGCTACGCCCACGTTTATTATTTTGAAATTGTAATGTTCATTTTGCCCCCACTCATTGCAACTATAAAATGAGACCCCCTCCATACGAAATTCTCATCCCTTCCTTCTCTTCTCTACCCCTCCAAAGCTCAAGAGAAGCTTGTCCCACACCCGGGATGCTTCTCGCGAGATAAAGTCCAAATTTTCGTTCCCCTTCGGAAGTGGATCCCGCGACGACGATGGCATGCTGCTTCGTTCCCGTTCTTCTGCTTCGTCCTCCTTCGTCCTGCTTCGTTCCCCTTCGTCCAGGCGTCGTCCCATCTGGCTTGTCCTCCAAGCAACCATTGAGGAGGATTTCTCTCTCCCTATTCTTTTTACTACTTTCTAGTATAGATTTACTGCTTTATACTATAATTTTGCTCGTCTTCCAAGCAATCATCAAGGAGGATATTTCTCCCTCCATTCTTTTAATGCTTTCTAGAGTAAATTTATTGCTTTCTAGTGTAATTATTTTATGCTTTCTAGTTGTAATGAACAATCTCCTCAATGATAAATTCCTTGTTTATTCCACATCTCATTTTGATTTCTCTGTGTAATATTCTCTTTCTCTCTTACTCTCTCTCTCTTCTATTTATTGTAAATAATTAGATAGTTTTAAATTGAATTATTCTGTGACAAATAAAAAGAAACGCGTTGTTTTTAAATCAAACGTCTGCCTCCCTGTGTTTGACCCGGAATTTCAATTTCGGTATAAATTTTATTTGTTGAACACGAATTCCTTGCTTTCAAGCTACAACGACAGGTTTTCTAAAATCGAACACGTTAGCAATTCGATTCGTATGTTAAACAATGATCATGAGGCTCTTCCCCCACTCTCTTAGGGATAAAGCCGCTCATTGGTATAGGACTATAGGAAGACCAATTGCAACTTGGAATGAGTTGAAATCGGCCTTTCTGAAGAAATTCTTCCCTGTCGGACGTACCAATGCTTTGAGACGAGCAATTATTACCTTTACCCAGCGGCCGGGGGAGCAGTTTCATGTTGCTTGGGAGCGATTCTAGGACCTATTGCGGAGGTGTCCAATACCACGAGGTGCTGAAATGGCAACTTGTGCAGATTTTCTACCACGGGTTGACTAAGCAACTCAGAAATCATGTGGATGCTTCTTGCGGAGGCAATTTCCTCAACAAAGACGCAGATAGCGCGCACGATTTATTTGAGGAGATGAGTGAGAATTCGAACAATCATGCCTCCATGGATACTTTTAACCGGTCCCAGTAGCTGAGATCGAATGTTAATGAAGTCCACGACTTTCATTTATTCGATATGGAATTGATTTGTAATAAAATTGATAAGGTGGACTTGGTTGCCAAGAGAATGGACGAGTGGATGGCTGGAAACTTGATGAACAACTTTTGATCCACTCAATCCCAGAATTCGGGATTCCATTCATCGCAAGCTCCTTCTGAACGGGAGTTCGTGAATCAACTTGATGTGGCTCAACTTGCGAATCAGCATTACTCGGAACCCCACGGGTTCCAAACTAGGGCCTTTGAACCTAGTTTCTCTGATCCTTTCCTTTCTTTCTCTCCATCCTCACCCTATGAGGATGTTTATGCTGTACAGGTGAATGTTAGATCCAACCCTTACTCCAATGCTTATAATCCAGGTTGGAGAAACCACCCTAACTTCTCCTGGAAAAACTAGGGTAGCAGACCCAATTCCGACCCAACAACTATGCTCCGCAACGACTAATGGGTTAGGGTCATGTTTATCCTCAGTTGCCCCCGAATCAGGTCAATCGGCTAGCTTGGAATGCCCGTCAACCTATAAGGTTGGCTAATTTTAACTGACAGATGGTAGAGATGCAAGGATCTATGCTCCAGCTCATGCAGCAAATGAAAACCTCGCTGGACAACTTGCAAACTAGGCTCATAGCTAATTCTCATCAACCTGGATCTCTACCATCTCAACCCGTACCCAACTCGCGAAATATCCTGAATCCAGGCACTCAAGCCCATGGGTATAGAAATTAGAGGGACCCACACGCACACGCTCAGGTGGTTGAGGAGGGTCCTTCCTCTTCTTCGGCAAATCAACAATTCTTGGCTAATGAAGCCCCTCCAATCTTTCCTAACCCTCCCTAAGACCCAAACTCGTATGCATCCGCAAATTCTGTTACTTTGAGGAGTGGTAAACAAACTCAGGATCCACAACCACTCTGTTCTGATTTACCAAATCCTAAAGAACCTGAGGAGAGAAAGGAGAACCCTGGAGAAGAAATCAAGGCTTAAGAACCTGATTCCAAAGATCCGACTCATGTTCCTTTTTCTGAGGCCTTGATCAGATCAAGGAAGAAGAAGTCAGTTGATAGTAATGAGGAGCTTGTGAATATTTTCAAGAATGTCGAGATCAATATCCAGCTCCTTGATGCTATCAAGCATATACCGGCTTACGCGATATTTTTAAAGGATTTATGTACACGGAAGCGTAAGTCAAGAGAATATGTTTCGAGGAAGGTGGTACTCTTCGAGCAGGCTAGTTCTATTATCCTACATCAAGAGAATATGTTTCGAGGAAGGTGGTACTCTTCGAGCAGGCTAGTTCTATTATCCTACACCACCTCCCTCAGAAAAAGAGAGATCCAGGTGTTCCTTTGATTTCTTGTGTCATAGGAGATTACAGTTTTGATAAAGCACTGTTGGATCTGGGTGCATCCATCAACCTAATTCCGACTTCTTTTTACTAGAAGTTTGGATTAGGTGAACTTTGGCCGACTTCAGTAACGTTGCAGTTAGTGGACCGTTCGGTCACAAATCCATGAGGCGTTATTGAAGATGTTATTGTTAAAGTTAAGGATTTCTATTTTCCTATAGATTTCTTGTCCTTGACATGGATGTACCTGAAAATCTGAGGAACATGCCCATCATTTTGGGGCATATGTTCCTAGCTATCGCTAAGACCAACATTAACTGTGAAAGCGGTAGTATGGAAATCGCCTTTGGGGATCAAAGAATGAAATTGGATATTTTTAAGGTGATTAATAAATTCTAGGATTGTGGATTTATTGAGGAACTTGGGGATGATAATGTGAATATTGAAACTTGTATGATGGTTTCTGCATTTGAAAGTTCCTCCTCTGATAATGAATTGGACCCGCAACCCTCTAAGGCAGACCCACCATCTTCTGAAGAGGTTATTGATTTTGTTCACTCTCAACCTCTTCCTCTTGATGAGTCTTCATCAGCATCTTCCTTACCTTCAATCATCAACCCGCCCCAGCTTGAACTGAAACCATTGCCTGAGAATCTGAAATATTAGTTTTTAGGACCACATAAGATGCTCCCTGTGATTATTAGTGCTAAATTAACAAAGAAGCAGGAGATTAAACTGATTAAGATCGTGAAGGAACACAAGGAGGCAATTGGTTAGTCCATTTATGACCTTAGGGGGATTGAGCCATCTTATTGAAATCATAGAATATTTTTGGAAGATGGATCCCGCCCTTCTCGCCAGATGCAAAGGAGATTAAATCCAAATATGCAAGAAGTGGTCAAGAAGGAGATTATTAAGTGGCTCGATGTAGGAATCATTTATCTGATCTCTGATAGTCCTTGGGTAAGTCCCGTGTAGATTGTTCCCAAGAAAGCCAGGATTACCGTTGTGACTAATGAGAAAGGAGAATCTGTCACAACTCATTCAGCTTCCTCTTGGAGGGTTTGTATTGATTACAGAAAGCTGAACATGGCCATGAAAAAGGATCATTTCCCTCTGCCTTTCATTGATCAAATCTTGGAAAGATTAGTCGGGCAAAAGTACTTCTGCTTTCTTGATGGCTACTCGGGATACAACCAAGTTCCTATCCATCCCGAGGATCAGGGAAAAACTACTTTCACCTGTCCCTACGGAACCTTTGCTTTCCGTAGGATGCCATTTTGCTTATGCACTACACCTGTGACTTTTCAAAGGTGTATGCTGGCCATATTCTCTAACATGGTGGGAGAGTTTATGGAAGTCTTCATGGATGATTTCTCTATTTTTGGAGAATAGTTTGACTCTTGTCTAGCTAATCTT
Organism: Thalassia testudinum; assembly: GCA_037157565.1. Classification (NCBI taxonomy): domain Eukaryota; kingdom Viridiplantae; phylum Streptophyta; class Magnoliopsida; order Alismatales; family Hydrocharitaceae; genus Thalassia; species Thalassia testudinum. Next base: position 144,339,067 of record JAZHRO010000031.1, on the reverse strand, counting down.
GAAATGATTCTTAAACGATGCATCAAAACAAGATTGGTCCTTAGCTGGGAAAAGAGTCATTTCATGACACAAGAAGGCATCGTCTTGGGCCATGTAATCTTTGAATGGGGAATCGAAGTGGATAAAGCTAAGGTTGATGCTATCGCCAAACTTCCTCCTCCCACATCTGTTAAACAAATTTGATCATTTCTTGGTCATGTGGGATTCTACAGGAGATTCATCAAGGACTTTTTGAAGGTTGCTCATCCTTTGAGCAATCTTCTCGCCAATGAAATGCCGTTTGATTTCAACGAATCATGCTGTAAGGTACTTGATTTTCTTAAAATGGCAGTCACTTGTGCTCTGGTGTTACAACCACCGGTTTGGACAACCCCATTTGAGATCATGACCAACGCTTCTGATTACGCGGTAGGGGCTATTTTGGGTCAGAAGATTGACAGGAAGCTCTCTATCATCTACTACGCTAGTAAAACTCTGGACGAGGCCTAGAGGAATTACACTGTTACTGAGAAGGAATTACTAGCCGTAGTATTTGCTTTGGAGAAATTAAGGGCTTATCTCTTAGGGCTCACGTCATTATATATACTGACCACTCAGCCTTGAGACATCTCTTGGCCAAAAAGGATGCCAAACCCTGGCTTATTCGTTGGATTCTTCTGCTTTAAGAATTTGATCTTGAAATCAAGGATAAATCCGAGGTACAAAATGTGGTGGCGGATCATCTGTCGAGACTTATGAGTGATTCTTCTTGTCCGGACATTCCAATTGCTGACACTTTTCCGGACGAAACCATCCTTACAGTTTCAGGTGTCCAAACCCCGTGGTTTGTTGACATTGTTAATTATTTGGTCGTTGCTCAAATCCCCCAGGATTGGACCATGCAACAATGGGATACACTGAAATCTGAGGCCAAATATTACTTCTGGGAGGACCTTGAACTGTATCGCATCAGCTCTGATCAGATTATTCGCCGATGTGTTCCGGAGAATGATTTCAATAGTATACTCAAGTTCTACCATGCATTTGCATGTGGTGGATACTTCTCCGGGAAAAAGACGGCTGCAAAAATTTTGCAATCTGGATTCTATTGGCCGTCTTTATTCAAGGATGCCCAGGAATTCTCAGGATCATGTTCTCGATGCCAGGCACTCGGGAGCATAACTAAGAGAGATATGATGCCCCTAAACCCGATTCTTCCTGTCAAAATCTTTGACGTTTGGGGCATTGATTTCATGGAACCCTTCCTCCCTTCATTTGGACATCAGTACATTCTCGTCACTGTTAATTACATGTCCAAATGGATCGAGGCAATTCCCACCTGAACCAATGACCACAAGGTGGTCATCGATTTTGTCAAGAAGAACATCTTCAGCAGGTTCGGGATTCAGAGGGCCATCATCAGTGATGGTGGCACTCATTTCACTAATGCCCAATTTCATAATTTGCTGGCTAAATACAAGGTTAATCATCGAATCTCCACACCTTACCATCCCCAGATGAATGGATAGGCCGAGATCTCCAATCGGGATATCAAGAATATTCTGCAGAAAATGGTTAGGCCTGATCGCAAAGACTGGACTCAAAAGCTTGAGGACGCTCTTTGGGCCTACCATACGGCGTATAAAATGCCCATCGGCATGTCTCCGTTTCATCTAGTGTATGGAAAGGAATGCCATTTACCCATAGAAATTGAACATAGGGCATTCTGGGAAATCAAGCAGTGCAATCTAGATCTGAGTTTAGCCGGGAAGACCAGGAAACTCCAACTATCTGAGTTGGAGGAGCTTAGAAATGATGTGTATGAGAATGCCAAGATCTACAAGGCTCGGACCAAAGCTCTACATGACCAATTGATTTCCCACAAGAGCTTTGAGCCGAACCAGAAGGTCTGGCTATTCGATTCTCGACTTAAGCTCTTTCCTGGCAAACTTAGGTCGAAATGGAATGGCCCGTTCATTATCGACCATATATTTCCAAATGGAGCTGTTCAGATCTCTGACCCGAAGATGGGTAATTCATTCAAAGTCAACGGTCAACGTCTGAAGCCTATTATTGACCATACTATTCCAAAACCTATCTCAGATAAGGTTGCTCTAGCCATGTTGTGACTTCTTTGGCTGGACTTCGCCTAGTTGACGGCATTAAACTCAGCAGTTGTATAGTCTGACTCAAAGCTGACCCGAGCTTCATATTTAGGTGATATCTTCCGTACTCTACCCTTCTTTTCATGTCTTTTATTCTCAATGTGGACATTGCATCAGCTAGACATGGGGGGTGGATTCATTTCTGAATCATTTTGTTAACTCTGTGAAATTTTTGTAAATTCTATCTCTTCTTATATATACATAAAAAAAATTGAATTAGGAAGGAATACTTGGACATTGGGATCTTTCAATTTTAGGAAATATTACAATAGAATCTGAACACTAGGACCCTTCAAATCTTTGGGCTTAATTAGCCTGGGTATCCACTAAAATGTAGATTTGTTTTTCGAGTCCTCGCCATCCTGAATTCTATTTTAATTTGAGTAAATAAGTTTGGGTGATAAGTACACGACTTATCAACCTGCCCTCTGATTTGAGGGAACTTTAAGTCTAAGCATCTACACACTATCTTGTCACTGACTCGTTGTTTGGAGATTTTAACAGAAATTGGGTAGCTAATGAACCTTTCAGGGTGATATGGCTGGTAAGTTATCGTGGGTAAAAACCCATAGGTAAGTTGTCCAGAGCCTAGTCACTGGACCATTCTCTTCTTACTGCCTTTAGGTAAATCTTAGACTAGGGAAGTTACCTACTTAAAAAGAAAAAGAAAGTGAAAAAAAAGAAAAGAAAAAAAAAAGAAAAAGGAGAAAAGAAAGAAAAAAAGAAAACAAAAGAAATAAGCCACACTTCGTTACACGAGTATGGCTGGCAAGTTGTCGGTGGTAATAGGTCATCGACCGGTTGTCTAGAACCCAGCTCAAGAAATGCACTAAAAAGTCCCAAAACACTTAGGAAGAAGTGGAGAAGTAAAATAAGTCGGGGAGAAATACACTGGACTCACCCTTGTGTTGACCCCATAAAAATAAAAGTAGGGAGAAGGCTACTGGTCGTAAAGATACACCTTTAGGCATAACTCTCTTTTTAAGGTCACCTAGAGGCGTAGAAACTCGAAGTCCGTTCTAATTACCGATCAACGAGTCTATCACATTCACAATAAGATGCTTAGAACTTAGGGTTCTCATCAAATCTTGGGTGGGTTCAGTGGCTGTAGAAAGCCACTCTTTAACCCTAAACTCAAAAATCCAAAAAAATTAGAAAAGAAGACAAAGAAAAAAAGAGATTTTTCTTTGAATAAGGCGAGGGCTTGAGGCGGTCTGCATTTTGGCAGATACCCGGGCGCTGTTGTGTCTTTGAAAGTTTAGATCCTGAGTAAAAATTTCTTAATGTTGAAAATGACTTATGCCCAAGTAATCCAACCTAGTTCTTTTATAAATAACATGTAGTTTTTGCTAGGGACTAGCAAAAGATAGGCATGGGGGTGTGATGTGCATACATTTGATTAACCTAAAATATCTATTAATACGTAGACGATACAGTATTCTTTTTTAAGGGGACAACTGCTGTAGCCCAAGCATTAGGACATATGGTGAACATCTTTAGGGATCCATCAGTCCTGAGAGTAAATAGGGAGAAATCCACCCTGATATGTTTTGGCATGAATGAGCAGGAGCAACATGCACTGCCAGCCACGCTGGGAACTCCTCTATCCAATCTACCAATCAGATATTTAGGACTGCCACTGAGGTATTCAAAGCTACGGAAGAGTGATTGGAATGCCCTTTTTAACAAGATTTCTATTAAGCTGGAAGGATGGAATAGTAAGTTCCTATCTAAGGGTGGAAGGTTAATCTTGTTAAATTCTGTTATCACTTCCATTCCGATTTTCTACTTTTCCATCTTCAAAGCTTCGAATTCCATTTGGAAACGGTTGGATTTGATGCGAAAGAAATTCTTTTGGAGAGGTGCGCGACATGAGAGTAAGTTCATGCAACCACTGAAATGGGCGCGCCTGTGTCACCCCAAGGAAAAAGGTGGACTGGGGATTAAAGCACTTAAAGAGTTTAATGAAGCCTTATTGATTAAATGGGCTATCAAAATTCTAAATGGGGAGGAAAGGTTATGGACTAAACTTATTCGTGATGGCTATGGCTACTCCAATAATGCTTTGAACAGATTATACTCCTCCAAACCCTCCCCATTTTGGCGATCTGTCATTCAAGCTATCCGAGATAATTGGCACTTATTGCAACCGGTTCTGGGAGATGGCAGACACTTCAGTTTCTGGAAAGAGCAGTGGACGTCATTGGGCACCCTACAGGAGGCTTATCCAAGGGTCTACTTGGCTTCTACTTATAAGGATGGGGTGGTAAATAATTTCTGGTCTGAATCTGGCAGATGTTGGCAGCTGCCTAAATCGGAGGCATGCAGGGAGGGGACTAGATTGTGGGAAGAACAACAGTGCCTGATTTCAGACCTGTAGACCAGCTATCCAAGACCCGGTGTGGAGGATACTTATGCATGGGATGGCATCTATACGACACAACGAGCCTATGGAAAAATTAGGAGTTCCAATAGTGGTATGGGAGGTGATTTTATTGATGATAAGAAACTATGGCTGTTGAAGGTCCCTCTCAAGGTACAAATATTCCTCTGGCTATGTAGAAGGGATGGCCTGATAACTGGAGACCTTAGGCAGAGGAGGATGGGGACAGCTCTACATGAATGCCATCTATATGGGATGCACACTGATAGTTTGAATCATTTGTTTTCCTCTTGTTTGGTCACTAACACAATTTGGAGAAAAATATGCAATGAGCCTCTTCCATCATGGGAATCTTTATGGCATGGGTTTGGGATAACTGGGAAGCCACATTTACGCATGGCGGTGACTCTGGTGCATGTGGAGAGCAAGGAATGAGAGACTTTTTCAGGAGAGACCAGTTTACTGTGTACAAATTGTAAATGAGTGTTGGTACCTCATACATAGATGGGGATCTAATTTGTAGACCTCTCTATATTTCTTAGTATTAATAAATTGCTCTCCCGAATTGCTACCATAGTATGATAGCTTTCCTTTCAATTTCAAAAAAAAATGCATGTTCTTAGTGTCATATTAGCATCATACATTGTAAATAGTGCATAACATGCATAATCATGCATTTAGATCAAGTTGTATAAATTGTATAGTAATTGTCTCCTTTTTATGGTCAGGGATAGGGTGACTTTTTATCAGGGCCTCGGATCGAAGATCCAACAGTATGGATTTGATTAGGGCGACGATTGGAGTTCAATGACTCCAAGATCGCCCTAATCAGACATCCGTAGTACCAGATAGAGACCGAGGAACCCTAAAGAGTAAGGGCCAAGATGGTGTTAATCCGCACCTCAGACGACAAATCCAACCACACTGATGGGTTCAGATCGACGATCGCAGCCTAACGGCATGAAAATCGGTCTAATCCGACACTCGTGGCACTATCTACAATACTTAGAAGATGGACGACCAAGATGGACTATGTGGCTCCATCTCGGCCGCCTAAATCGGCCCAACCAAATCTGCAAGACCACTGCATCATCTCTATCTCCTCACCCGCTCGATGGATCTGGACTGTTGGATCACCATCCAACTGTCACAGACACCCATGCCTTAAAACCTTCGCTCGACAAACTCACCATAGTAGTGCAGCGGTCAAGCGCACTATGCGAGCGCGCGACGTGCGTTCGAGCCTGCATCCACAGTGCACAGGCGTGCGATTGTAGCCGAACAATGCACATCCAGTGGCAGAGAATGAGCAATAGCACCCACGCGCAATCAGACGTGCAACGCTTATGCGTGATCGCACGCAGGTGCGCAGCACGGGCGTAGCCACTTTAAGCAGTCCAATCTCTTAATCGGACGGCTGAGAGCGCACGAACGTGCGTGTGCATTGAAGGGTGCAGAGGTAAGGGGGCGTGCGAGCGGCGTGCACGTCGACCACATTCAGGCCTTTAGTGATGGATAAATCCGTCACTAAAGGTCCTGAATTAATGTTTTTTAAGATGTAATGTCCAAAATGTCTCCACTCCTTGCAACTATAAAAGGAGACCCCCTCCATACAGATTTCTCATCCCTTCCTCTCTTCTCTCCCTCTCCAAAGCTCAAGAGAAGCTTGTCCCACACCCGAGATGCTCCTCAAGAGCTAAAACCAAGTTTTCGCCCCATTCCGGAAGCGGATCCCGAGACGACGATGACGTGCTACCTCATTCCCGTTCCTCCTGCTTTGACCTCCTTCTTCCTGCTCCATTCCTCGTCCTCCAGGCGTTGTCTCGTCCGGCTTGTCCTCCAAGCGATCGTCGAGGAGGATAACTTCTCTCTCACATTCTTTTTCTTACTTTCTAGAGTAGAATTTCCTACTTTCTAGTTGTAATAATTTCTCGCTTTCTAGTGTAATCTTTTCTTGCTTTCCTAGTTGTAAAAACATTTTGTAATATCACGTGAATGTTTTTCCTTTCTCTTTCTTATTGTCTATATTGATTCCATTTCATTGTGATTATTCCACCCTTTAAACAAAAACACAAAAAAATTATAATTGCGAATTTTGATCGACGTAGCGTCCCTGAGTTTGACCCAGGATTTCTTTATAAATTTTTCGGTATAAATTTTATTTGTTGAACAGATTTCTTCGCTACTCGAACTGCAACGATAGGTTTTCAAAACCAACTTCAATAGCATAATCTTCCGACGTTCAACACTTCTCCCCTGTCCCTCCTAACTGGTTGGATTGCCTAGACATAAGTAGAGTAAATCGTCCATAGTCTTAGGACGGATTCTGAGAGTTTGTAGACCTTTAGGCTACCCAGCCTAAGGACAGGCTTGTATTTTTGTGCTGCAGGGTCCCTTCTCTTCCTCATCCTTCCGACTTCTAGTGTATGCTTGGAAGGAGGTCATTGAACCCTAGATTGGAAGGACCTTTAGACCATTCCCAGAGGTAGAGGTTGAGCTTTAGCCAAGAAGATCCCATGGCTGATCAACAACCACCTTCCCCGCTTTCGAACCAGCAAGAGCTGACTCACAGGCAGTTGGAAGAATTGTAGCAGATGCAGCAATGGTTCCAACAAATGAATGGTCAGGGCACTTGGCCCTTGAAGGATTTTTATGATCCTTCAAATTATGAGGATCATCCCGCCGTTGTGATTCCCGCCAGAGATGTTGAGATCAAGCCCTAGGTTTTGCGTCTAATTAAACACTTTCACAGGCTTGGCTTAGAGGACCCATTCCAACATTTGGAAGACCTGATCACTTTGGTTCAAACCACCAAATCGCGGAATGTGGATGAAGAACAGATGCTCATGAGGCTTTTCCCCCATTCACTCAGGGATAAGGCCACACATTGGTATCGTACCATTGGAAGACCGATTGCTACCTGGACAGCTATGAAATCGGCCTTCCTGAAGAAATTCTTCCCAATTGGGCGAACCAATGCATTGCGACGGGCAATTACCACTTTTGCCCAACGGCAAGGGGAACCGTTTCATGAGGCCTGTGAGAGATTCTAGGATCTGTTGCAGAAGTGTCCACACCACGAGGTGCCTAAATGGCAACTTGTGCAGATTTTTTATCATGAGTTGAATGATCAACTTCGTAATCATGAGGATGCTTCTTGCAGAGGTAATTTCCTCAACAAGGACGCAGATAGCATGTATAATTTGTTTGAGGAAATGAGTGAAAATTCTTTAAACCACGCCTCCATGGAAACCTTCAACCGATCTCAACAAATTAGATCAAATGCCAATGAGGTCCAAGATTCTCATACATCTGATATGGAAGTGATATGCAATAGATTAGATAAGATGGATCTGGTTACTAAATGAATGGAAGAGTGGATGTCTGGAAACTCCAATTTTTCTAAATCCACTCAATTTCAAGGATCGAGATTCCATTCTTCACAAGCTCCTACAGGACGGGAGTTTGTGAACCAACTGGAGCTGGCTCGACCTTCGAGCCAACTCTTCTCGGAACCTTATGGGTTCCAAACTGGGGCCTTTAATCCCAGTCTTTCTGATCCTTCTTCATCCTCATCTTTTAAAGATGTTCATGTTGTGCAAGAGAATGTTAGGTCCAATCTTTATTCGAATTCCTACAATTCTAGTTGGAAAAATCATCCTAACTTCTCTTGGAAAGATCAGGGGCAGCAAACCCAATATCGACCCAACAACTATGTACCGCAAAAACCAATGGGTCAGGGTCATGTATATACTCAGTTGTCCCTGAATCAGGTTAATCAGCCCATGTGGAATGCTCAACAACCTGCTAAGCAGGCTGACTTGAACCTGAAAATGGTAGAAATGCAAGGGTCAATGCTCCAGCTCATGCAGCAGATGAAAACTTCGCTGGACACCTTGCAATCCGGACTTAGTACAAACAACCGACAATCCAGATCTCTACCATCACAATCTGTACCAAACCCAAGGAATGTAGAGAGCCGAGGTGCTAGGCCTCAAGGGTTTGGTAATGATGGGGAGTCGCATGCTCAAGCTCATGCTATCTATCAGGATACCCCAACCCCTCCCAGAGTGAACCAAGTTCCTACCATAATCAACCGGGAGCCTCCTGTTTTTCCCAACTTTCCTCAAGGCACAACCAACAGCATTTTGCCATGGCAAACACCATCACCTTGAGGAGTGGCAGTAGACACAAGGGACCTACCCAGCCCCATGTCAACCCCATTAGGCCCCGTAGCAAGAATTCCAAACTCCCAACTAAGAATGTGATCAACAAAACATCAGAGTCTAATGCAGGAGTATGTTGTTGTTATATGGGCAAGCAAAAAAAGTCAGAGGAGAAATTGGAGGAAAGGATGTCTTTACTTCAGGCTTTCAAATTGACAATCATTTTACTCCTCACGGCTATCGGATCAATCCCCACCTACGCCATAGGTTTACTGAATGCATATAAAGAAAGGCATAGAGTGAAATCTGAAAATAATAGGAGAGTAGTTTTGTCCGATAACACAAGCACACTGATCCTAAACAAGTTACCTTCTAAGAAGCAGGACCCGGGAGCCCCACTGATTTCCTGCATAATAGGAAACATTACTTCTGATCGGGCCCTCCTCAACTTGGGTGCTTCCATTAATGTGATCCCCACCTCACTGCACATGGAATTGGATCTAGGCTACCTAAACCACACTGACATAACCTTGCAGTTAGTTGATAGATCCATTACAAAACTAAGGGGTATTTTGGAGGATGTTTTAGTCAAGGTTAATGATTTGCATTACCTTACTGATTTCATGATCCTAGACATGGAAACCCCAAAACAGCTCAAGCACACCCCGATTACTTTGGGAAGACTTTTCCTAGCTATTGCCAAGGCGAGGATTGATTATGAATCGGGAAATATAGAAATGGCCTCAGGGGATAAGATTAATCGATTCAATATTTTTGAGGTCTCAAAGAAGAATAAAATTAAGTGTGGTTCGATGGAGGAGCTTGGTAGAATAGAGAAAGTAATGGCCATACATACCTTAGACAACCTTTTAATGGCCAACTCAACCCAAACTCGGGAAGATCACACGGTTGCGGAAATAATTGAGGACAAAACAAAAATGCGACCAATTGTAGCAACGCAGGATGAGGAAGTATACATGAAATCAAAAATTTGTTGGATGATTCACATGATCAAGATAAAACCCAACAACATCCTTATCTTGGATGCTTAGAGTTTAAGGTTCAACTTGTGGGTGGGAATTCTGAGGATCAGGATGGTTGGTTTAAGAACCCAGAGTGTGAGGATGAAATTGAACATTAGGTATTCTAGAGTACCCACAAATCCCCAGCACATCACAAAACCCTCTTTGTCCTTTTTCACCCAACCATTGCACAAATTTTATACCCAACCACACTTCCTCTGTAATAAATCAACAAACTCCTATTGGAGACCATTTGGGCTCTCCCTGCACCACCAGCTTGCCACTTTCATTGTTCATCTCTTTGGCAAGCCCATTTTCACTCTCTGGGACCTATACCTGGGGGCCCGGAAACTGTGTTGTTGTGGCCTCAATGTTTAGTTATTTTTTATTAAGGACCTTACCTAGCTGTGTCCACTAAACTCAGCACATGTAAAGACTGTTCCAAGCTGACCAGAGTCTTACGGAAACTAGGTGTTATTCTTCCACTTCTACTCTCCTGCATGCTTTCATTTTTCACAATGAGGACATTGTAATAGCTAAGCATGGGGGGGTGGACATATTTTATAACCTTTTTGTCAGTTGTAACAATAATTTCTTGTTATTTGATTCTTATAAAAAAAATTAAAAAATTTGAACAAGATATAAAAAGAAAGAAATTAGGAAACGAGAACTTATGCATTTGGAAGTTATTAACTTTAGGAATTGATACGAGATGACCTAAACACTTAGCCACTTCAGGTCTTCAGGCTTTGTTAGCCCGGGTGTCCACTCGAATGTGGACTTAGTCTCGAGTCCTCGTCAATTCAAATTTATTTTTAATTTGGCTAATAAATTGGGAAGATAAGTATGCAACTTATCAGCCCGCCCTCTAATTTGGGGGGATTTTAAGGCTAAGCATCTACACACTATTCGCACTGACTCACTTTTCGACGATTTTTACGGAAATTAGGTAGCTAATGACCAACTTGGGTGGCATGGTTGGCAAGTTGTTAGTGGTAACAGCTCATCGGCCGATTGTCCAGAGCCCAGCCACAAGACCATTTTCGTTGTATTGCCTTTAGGTAAATCTTAGATCAGGGAAGCCACCTACTTAGAAAAAAAAAAAGAAACACCCAAAAAGAAAAGAAAACAAAAGAAAAAGGTGAAAAAAAAGAAAATAATAAAGACACTTCATCACACGAGTATGGCTGGCAAGTGGTCGTGGATAACATCCCATTGGCCGGTTGTCCAGAGCCCAACTCATAAAAATGCACAATAATTCCCAAAGCACGTAGGGAAGAAGCGGGGAAGTAGAATAAATCAGAGAGATATACACTGGGTTCTCTCTTGTGTTGACCCCATAAATAAAAGAAGTAGGGAGAAAGCTACCAATCGTAAAGATAAACCTTTAGGCAAGGTCACCTAGGGTCGTAGAAACCGAAGTCCATCTTAATGGTTGTTTTGTGAGTCTATCACTTTTTCACAAAGATGCTTAGTACTTAGAGTCCTTTTTGAGTCTTGGGTGGGTCGGGTAGCCGTAAAAAGTCCCGGAACACTCAAACTTCAAAAGTACAAAAAAATAGAAAAGAAGAAAAATAAAAAAATGTATCTTCCCTTCTCAAATAAGGCTAGAACCTAGGCGGTCTGCATTCTGGCAGACACCTGGGTACTGTTGAGTCTTCGTAGTTTAGGATCTTAGTTGAAATTTTCTATTGTTAATAAACGACTTAGGTCTAAGTGATCTAATCGTAATTCTGCTTTTAAACATAGCATATAGTTTAAATTTTCCAGGGACTAGCAAATTATAGGCATGGGGGTATGATTTATTGAGGATAAAATGCCCATTCATGTATGTTCCTAGGCTTAGATTTGCATTTTATGCTATAAATATTGCATAGCATGCAACATTCTGCATTTAGAGTAATTGTAAATAATTTAGGTTAATTGCATATTTTTTGTGGTTAGGAGAGAAGGATATTTATTTTGAAGCCTCGAATTGATGATTCGACTGTACAGATCTGATTAAGACGACGATCGGAGTCCAATGCCTCTGAAATCACCTCGATCGGAGTTCCGTAGCACCATATGTAGTCCGAGGAAGATCAACGGCCAAGGGACTAGGAGACATAATTCGGAGCTTCAAATGACAAATCCGACTACATGGATGGATTCGAGTCGACGATCGCAGCCTAACGGCGTGAAAATCGACTTAATCCGACCTTTGTAGCAACCCTTACAACAAGAAGAAGATGGACAACCTAGACTGCGCCACATGGCGCAGCCCAGGCCGCCCAGTGCATGCACGCTCGTAGCAGTGCGGGTGCGCACGCGTGCAAGTGTGCATGCGCACAACGTAGTGCCAGCGCGTGGGTGCACATGCATGCGGCAAAGGCGGGGGAGCGTAGCGCCAGCTATGCATGGGCTGGACTTACAGCGACGCATGAGCTGGACTTATAGCGAAGTTTATAGCTGTTGCTAATTCATTGCATGCCAGCAAAGCCAGCTTTGGATGCCAGTGGGCTTGAGCTGCCTACAGTGACGTTTCCAACGACGGCTTGGATGTCACTAATGGTCTGACACCTATTTTTTTGCCTCTTCTCCTCCATTATAGAAGAACCTACACCCCCTCCCTTCCAAGCCGTCTCTACCTACTCTACTCCCACCTACTTCCAAGCTCTAGCAAGCCTACCAACTCTCCATTAGAGGTTATTCTCAAGCTCCCAAGGCTCCCATTAGTGTACCAAACCTCTGACTCACCAAATATTCATCCATCTTCCCATCCCCATTCATAGGTCACCTTGGAGACATCCTCCCACCTCTGTTCCGGTAACAGATCATCTCCGTCTTCTCACCTCCATTCAGGAGCCACGTCGAAGCTTTCCTCGACCTGACGTCCTCCTGCATCTCACCTCCGTCGTCCCGTTCCTCACCTCCCTCATCTGAGCTTCTGCCAAGCACCGTCGTCTCGTCGAACAGCCGATTCGGGAGATTTCCTCTCACCCCCCTCTCTTTTTATGCTTTTGTAGATTATTGTAATAGACATTAATGTAATATATCACATTTGATTCCATCTCTATCTTATGATTGCTTGTCTTTTATTTCGAAAACACAAAAAAATAACAAAACCCTAAAATACCAAAAAGAAATAAATCGAAGTGCGGTTTTCAACTAAAGTAAACGTCACCTCCCTATGTTCGACCTGGGACACCCTTGGAGTTTTGGTATAAATTTTATCTGATCGACGTGTTTCGCAACTACGATGATGGGTTACTTGTAACCCCGATTTCTAACACGTGAAACACGCCCGACCAGGGTGATAAGTACATGACTTATCAACCCGCCCTCTGATTTTAGGGGACTTTAAGTCTAAGCATCTACACAATATTTGCACTGACACACTTTTCTGTAGTTTTTATGAAAATTAGATAGCTAATGAACTTTCTAGGATAGTATGGATGGTAAGTTGTCATGGGTAACAACCCATTGGCCGGTTATCCAGAGCCTAGCTACATGACCACACTCATTCTACTGCTTTTAGGTAAATCTTAGATCAGGGAAGCTACCTAGAAAAAGAAAAAAATGATACTAAAAAATAAAAAGAAAAAATAGAAAAATAGAAAAAGGAGGAAAATAAAAGAAAACTAAACCATACTTCACCGCATGAGTATGGCTAGCAAGTTGTCGTGGGTAACAGCCCATTGACCGGTTGTCCAGAGCCCAGCTCACAAAAATGCATAAATAATTTCCAAAACACTTAGAGAAGAAGCAGGGAAGTAGAATAAACCAGGGAGATATACATTGGGTTCACCCTTGTGTTGACCCCATAAAAAGATGAGAAAAAGTAAGGAGAAAGCTACCGATTGGAAAGGTAACCTTTAGGCAAAACCTCTAAAGGTCACCTAGGGTCGTAGAAACATGAATCTCATTTTAATGGCTACCTAGTGAGTCTTTCACTCTTTCACAAGATGCTTAGCACTTAGAGTCTTTTTCAAGTCTTGGATGGGTCGGGTAGCTGTAAAAAGTTATCCCAAAACTCTCAACTCCAAACTTCCAAGAAAAAAATTAGAAAAGAAGAAAAAGCAAAAAAAAATGTATCCTCCCTTTTCAAATAAGGCAAGAACTTAGGCTGTCTGCATTTTGGCAGACACCCAGGCACTGTTGAGTTTTTGTAATTAGGTCCTTAGTTGAAATTTTCTAATGTAATCAACAAATCATACCTAAGTAATCAGATCCTAATTCTATTTTTATACATAGCATTTAGTTTGATTTTGCTAGAGACTAGCAAAAGATAGGGGATATGATGTAGACATATTTAATTAGAATAAACTGCTTATTTATGCATGTTCCTAGGCTTAGATATGCATTCCATATTATAAATATTGCATAGCATGCATCATTCTGCATTAAGAGTAGTATGTACAATTTTAGGTTAATTGTGTCCTTTATGATCAGGAATGAAGGAGATTTAATTTGGAGCCTCGGATTGATGATCTGACTAAACAGATTTGATTAGGACAACTATCAGAGCCCAATGACTCCGAAACCATTTTGATCGAAGTCCCATAGCACCTTATGCAGTCCAAGGAAGATCAACGACCAAGGGAGTAAGTGATGCAATTCGAAGCTTCAAACAACAAATCCGACCACACGAATGGATTCAAGTTGATATCGTAGCCCAATGGTGCAAAAATCAACTCAATCCAACTTTTGTAGCAGCCCCTACAAAGGAAAGAAGATAGACGACCCAGATCGGACCACGTGGCGCTATCTAGGCCACCTACGGGCACGCACGCACCACCGCACGTGTGCGGCACATGAGCGATTGCAGCAATGGGCATGCAGAAGCAGTGCAGCACGCACAGCGTGCAGAGGTCATCTTTGTTCGTTCCACTCCTCACCACCTTTGTCCGAGCACTGTCAAAGCAAGCTGTTCCCCAAGTGATAGTTGAGGGGGATTCTTTTCACCACTCTCTATCTTTTTACTTTCTAGTGTAGTTTTTCACTTTTCAATCTGTAGCAAACACTTGTTTAGATAAAAATATTGATTTTCTCTCTCTCTCTCTCTCATTCTTTGCAAGTAGATTAGCTAGATAATTATGTTGTCTACCTGATCTGTTGTCTTATAAAAATTCCAAAAAAACAACAAAATCAACTAGAAGAGAAATGTAGATTTCAAAATCAAATATTCGCCTCCCCGTGTTCGACCCAGGACTCCCTTGGAGTTTCGGTAAAATTGTATTTGATAATGTGTTTTGCGACTACAACAATGTGTTTTTCCTAACCCCAACTTTCCATTCTCCGAAACACATCCATCACTAATCTTTTAGGACTCTCTCGAGGATCAAAGCTAGAAGATTGATGACTTCGTCTCAATGTCTTTTTATCTTTATTGTGTATAGATTATTTTGTAAGGAACGTTAAAATAAGTTTCAAATGGATTTTTGCACATCTCATAAAAAGTAAGATTTTAAGATTATTGATCGACCAAATAATAAAATTGATCGACCAAATGGATTGATCAACCAACCAATTGAGTCAATCGATCAAATTAGCTCCTTTTAGGAAATTGCTAAATACACCTTTAAACAATCATTTAGGTTAATTAATCAACAAATCACTGATCGATCAAATAACTAGTTTGACCAAACAAAGCTTATTTTGATCGAACAAACTGCCTTAATTGATCGACCAATTTGATTTCCTTTTCTGGTCGATTTGCTAGTATAAATAGAGGTCCTACGCAGCTTTTTTCAAACACACTCTCAAGAAGAAATCTATCTAAAAGAAAGAGCTTTTCGTGCTTTCCTCCAAATGCTTCTATGCTCACGACTTTCAAAGCATATCGATTCAAACCTCCGCTGAAATCTAGTTTGACTTTCCTTGAGGTTCCATAGGTTTATAGTACTTTTATATTACTTGTTGCTTTTGATTACAGATCCCAAGATGTTGAGAGAAATTCATTGTTGTTGTTGTGCTTCTCTTCAGGTTGTTAAGAGAAGGGATCATTGTAAGAAGTTGTGCCACCCTCGTTTCAAGTGATGCGTGATAAATGCTAGTTTATCATCATTCTTATGCCCCAAAACTAACCTAGCTCTTATGGTTTTAACTACGCAAGCATGTTTTTGGACTGCATTTAGGCATCATATAGGTTAGGCATGCATTGCATTGTTTTGTTATTTTTAACATGTTTATTTGAGTGTTAGGTTTAAAGCAGATAAGCAGAACCCTAAAACCCTGACACTCATGAAGGAAAATGGTGAAGAAGAAGCTTAATTCAGTTGAAACTTAGCCAGATCCTGCTCCACATAACTGGATACCATCTTACCTGGGTTAGGATTAGCTCCATACAGCTCCATTCAACTCATCTTGGCTGGATGGCAGCTCAAGGCAACTCATTCTAGCTATGCCTAACTCAAGTCAGCTCAGATCCAGCTCAACTTGGTTGAGTCTAGTTCATCCCAACTCCATTCAATTAACTGAGAGCTCTAACTATCTCAACTAAGTTGACATTAGATTCAGTCAGCTCAGATCCAGCTCAACTTGGTTGAGTCTAGTTTATCCCAGCTCCAGTCAGTTCACTAGGAGATCCAACTAGCTCAACTGAGTTGACATCAGCTCAAGACCAACTCTCTTCAGCTCCACTTAGCTCATTGTAGCTCAACTCTTTCTAGCTTAGTGGTCGGGCATGTTTAGCGTGTTAGAAATCGGGGTTATGAGTAACCCATCGTCGTAGTTGCAAAACACATCGATCAGATAAAATTTATACCGAAACTCCAGGGAGTCCTGGGTCAAACACAGGGAGGCGACGTTTACTTTAAGTGAAAACCGCACTTCGATTAGTTTCTTTTTGGTATTTTAGGGTTTTGTTATTTTTTTGTATTTTTGTAAGAAGAAAATAAGCAAATGAATCACAAGATAGAGATGGAACAAAAATTTTATAGATATCACTTCAATATCTATTACAATCTACTATGAAAGCATAAAAAGAGAGGGGGGTGAGAGGAAATCTCCCGAATAGGCTGTTCGGCGAGACGACGATTCCTAGCGGAAGCTCGGACGAAGGAGGTGAGGAATGGGACGATGGAGGTGAGATGCAGGAGTACATCGGGTTGAGGAAAGCTTTTGCGTGGCTCTGGAATGGAGGTGAGAGGACGGAGATGATCTGCTATCGGAATGGAGATGGGAGGATAGCTCCAAGGTGACCGATGAAGGGGGATGGGAAGTTGGAGGAGTATTTGGTGGGGCAGAGGTTCGCTATACTCATAGGCACCTTGGGAGCTTGAGAAGAAGCTCTAATGGAGTGTTGGTAGGCTTGCTAGAGCTTGGGAGTAGGTGGGAGTAGAGTAGGTAGAGATGGCTTGGAAGGGAGGGGGTGTTGGTCCTCTTATAGTGGAGAAGAAACAAAAATAGGTATGGGATCATTAGTGACATCCAGGCCGCCGCTGGAAGCATTGCGGTAGGCAGCTCATGCCCATAGCTGGCTTTGCTGGCACACGCAGAATTAGCGACAGTTGTAAGCGTCACTGTAAGTCCAGCTCATGTGTCGCTGTAAGTCCAGCTCATGCGTCGCTGTAGATCCAGCTCACGCATAATTGGCGTTGCGCTCCCCCGCCTTTGCCGCGCGCGCGCACCCACGCGCTGGCACTATGCTATGCACATGCATGCCTCCGCACGTGCACGTGCACCCGTGTTGCTACGTGCGTGCGCTGGGCGGCCTGGGCTGCGCCACGTGGTGCAATATGGGTTGTCCATCTTCTTTTTGTTGTAGGGGTTGCTACAGATGTTGGATTGAGTCAATTTTCACGCCGTTAGGTTGAGATCGTTGACTCGATTCCATCTACGCAGTCGAATTTGTCATTTGAAGTGCCGAATTATGTCACCTAGTCCCTTGGCCGTTGATTTCCTCGGACTGCATATGGTGCTACAGGACTCCAATCAAGGCGATTTCAGAGGCGTTGGACTCCAATCGTTGTCTTGATCAGATTCGTATGGTTGGATCATTAATCCGAGGCTTCGAAATAAATACCCTTCTCTCTTGACCATAAAAAGGATACAATTAACCTAAATTTTATACAACTATTCTAAATGCATAATGATGCGTGCTATACAATATTTATAACATGTAGTGCAAATCTAAGCCTAGGAACAAGCATGAATAGGCATTTTACCCTAAATAAATGTGCTTACATCATACCCCCATACCTATCTTTTGCTAGTCACTAGCAAAATTAAACTATATGCTATGTATAAAAATAGAATTAGGATTGGATCGCTTAGGCCTAAGTCATTTATTAACAATAGAAAATTTCAACTAAGGTCCTAAACTACGAAGACTCAAAAGTACCCAAGTGTCTGCCAGAATGTAGATCCCCCAATTTCTCGCCTTATTTAAGAAGGGAAGATACATTTTTTTTATTTTCCTTCTTTTCTAATTTTTTTTGTACTTTTAGAGTTTGAGAGTTCCAGGATAACTTTTTACAGTTACCGGACTTGCCCATGACTCGAAAAGGACTCTAAGTGTCAAGCATCTTATGAAAATAGTGAAAGACTCACTAGGCGGCCGTTAAAATAGACTTCGGGTTTCTACGACCCTAGGTGACCTCACCTAGAGGTTTATCTTTTCGAACGGTAGCTTTCTCCCTATTTCTTTTATTTATGGGGTCAACACAAGGGTGAACCCAGTGTATATCTCCCCGGTTTATTCTACTCCCCCGCTTCTTCCCTAAGTGTTTTGGGAATTATTATGCTTTTTTTTTTTAGCTAGGTTTTGGATAACCGGTCGATGAGCTGTTACCACCGACAACTTGTCTGCTGTACTCGTGCGGTGAAGTGTAATTTTATTTCTTTATTTATTTTTCCCTTTTTATATTTTTTTCTATATTTTCTTTACTTTTTTTTCTTTTTTTTTCAAATAGGTGGCTTTCCTGATCTAAGATTTACCTAAAGGCAGTACAATGAAAATGGTCTTGTGACTAGGCTCTGGACAACCGACCGATGAGCTGTTACCACCGACAACTTGCTAGCCATACCACCCTAGATAGTTCATTAGCTACCCAATTTCCAAAGAAACCGTCGAAAAGTGATTTAGTGCAAAAAATATGTGCAGATGCTTAGGCTTAAAGTCCCCCCAAATCAAAGGGCGGGTTGATAAGTCACATACTTATCATCCCAATTTATTAGCGAAATTAAAAATGAATTTGAATTGGTGAGGACTCAAGACTAAGTCCACATTCGAGTGGACACCCAGGCTAATTAAGCCTGAAGACCTGAAGAGTCTAAGTATTTAGGTCCTCTCGTATCATTTCCTAAAGTTAATAACTTCCAAATGCCTAAGTTCTCTTTTCCTAATTTCTTTCTTTTTATATCTTTTCCAAATTTTCAATTTTTTTTTAAAGAAACTAAAAGAAATTCTACGGAGTTAACTTAATGATTTCAGGAATTGATTATCCACCTCCCTATGCCTAAATGATGCAATGTCCTCATTGTAAAAATAAAGACATGAAAAGGGCAGAGTAAACAGAATATCACCTGAGTGTCATGAAAATTTGATCAGCTCCGTAGAGAGAAGAGTGTATCCACACGCACTAAGTTTAATGCCTTCAGCTAGGCATAACATACATACAAGGAAGAAATTGAGAATTCACAAGTGCGAGTCAGAATCAAAATCAAAAGGTTGATCCTGAAACCCATCTGCAGAACATGTCCACAGATGTGGATTAGATTATGGTGCAGACCCATGCCCCAGAATCGAGTGGCTCTCAGGCTCTAGATGAAAATCACCCAGAATCGAAGGTTGTTGTGTTTGCAGGGTCGAGCCTGCGGTTTAGTGGTGTGCAACCCAAGACCAAAGTGTCGGACAACAGGTAAAGATGGTTCAATAGGTGCGGTTGTCCACTTAACATCTAGCTCGAAAAAATAATTAGTTATTCCAGGCTTGGGTCGCAGGTGAAAGATATCATAAGGGTCCGTATAGAAGATAGGTGGTTTCAGGTCAATAGGTACCCTTATATCCAAGCTTGTTTTTCCCTCAAAATTAACATCCCAAATTTTCATTTCAATATTCCTATCCTCCAACATCAAGTGCTCAGGTTCCGGGACATCTAGCATATCATTCACCCCATAAGATTCTCCCAAATCCAGAAATCGTGGTTAACTCAAGATTGACTTGGGTACAATGATTTCCAAATCAAAATCAATCCCTTTGGGGTGTGGTTGAGGAATGGGGCTATTGATTGGATCTTCTAGTAAATGAGGATTCGAATCCCCCAAGTTAGCCCCAACCGAATCCAAATCTTCAATAATTCGGCTATCAACTGGTTCGTCAAATTCCTCAAGCCCATTTGTCTCACTAAAATCCTCTTCCTTAAGTTCAAGTGAGACTTCACCAAAAGATTCTTCACCCTCAGAATCAAAGAATCCATGATCCTCATTTATATATGTCTCAAAATTAGATGTCATTTCATGGTCCGTGGAGACATATTTTTCCTTTCTCCCTGGCTCGGGGATCTTGGGTGAATCAATCGGTTTATCGTCAATGAGTTGCTCTAGCCCAACTTGGTCATCTCCAGTCTCAGAATATGTATCCCTCCCGACAGGCACCTGAGTGGGTTCAGACATTGGCTCTCCTGAAGGGGGTTCATCTTGAGAATCATCCGAAGATTTGACTAGGGCAACCACAAATTTCATCCTCAACCTTGACAATTTTCCAAGAAGAAACTCACCCAGGTCCCTATCCTTAACACTTTGGAGGCAATCCAATAAAGAACTATCAAGTTCATCAATCATTTTGATCATAGGCTTCAGTGCATGGTATTGGCTAAGCTTCTAAAGATTGTATAGTGTTCCTCAAATTAGCCAACACCCTATCCTAGATCTGGTTCACCTGAACCGACTGGTTCAATTCAGGTTTGGGTGGGTTTGGGTTAAATCTAGGGGAGTTAAGATGTCGAGGATCTCGGGTCCCTCCCTAAAAGTAGGTCATTCTAGGTTATTCAAAGGATGGTAGTGACCTATATTTAGGGGAATACTAGGGAGGGTAGGTGTTATAATCATCATATCCTTCCTTATTGTAGATCGAGTTGGTTTGGTTGTTAAAGGATGGAGATCTATAATCATTGTAGCTCTGGGAAGGATAGTAATCATAGTCTTGTTGTCCAGGGTTAGGCCCTGGACGCTAAGGTCTGGATTTGTATCCCCAATCACAGTCATCCCGGCTAGTGGATGGGTAATTACAAGTCAAGTCAGAATAATAATCACCTTGGGGATAAGTGGTGGTAGGAGGATAGGACTGGTAATGTGTGTAAGATGTGAAAGGGTACATGGTGAAGTAAGGAGGGAAGTCAGAAGAGAAAAGAGCCCTGCAATACATAAATACAAGCCTGTCCTTAGGTTGGGTAGCCTAAAGGTCTACAGACTCTCAAAATCCATCCTAAGATTATGGACGATTTACTCTACTTATGTCTAGGCAATCTAACCAGTTAGAAGGAGGGACTAGTGATTATGCAGTAATCATAGGTCTTAATTGGCCTAAATTAGGCTAGGGCTTAGCATAAGTTAGGGTAATTCATGCATGCATAAGCATTACTAGCACCTTTACTTCTTTCTTTTAGCTATGCATAAAATAATGCTATAATGTACTGATTAGGTGCATTATGTAAATTGCAGGTAATATGCTGATCAGAAGCTAGATCTGAAGCTGGATCTAAAGCTGGATCTGAAGAATAAAAAATAACTGGTGTTGCAGCAGCGATGGAGTGGAAGACCTAGATTAGATGTAGTAGATAATAATGTAAGGGAGTTAAGGTATGCTATTCTATTAAGTAGGAATAAAGAAATAAAATGTGAAGAACTTAGGTCCATCCTAGCCTTAGGATAGCCTAGAAGCTTCCCC
This sequence comes from Thalassia testudinum, assembly GCA_037157565.1. NCBI lineage: Eukaryota > Viridiplantae > Streptophyta > Magnoliopsida > Alismatales > Hydrocharitaceae > Thalassia > Thalassia testudinum. The sequence continues at coordinate 144,317,483 of JAZHRO010000031.1, read as the reverse complement.
AAGCCTTAGCCACCCTTAGATTAGGTCACCGCACCCTAGGAAACCTTAAAACCCTAATTCCAACCTCTATCTGGATGTCCAGATGAGTTATAGGACGTTCAGAACCCTTAGCCAACTCTCGCACACCTTAAACCCACTTCTGTAGTGTTATTGGACGTCCAGACACTTGGTCAGACGTCCAATTTCTGCAGAATACCCAAAACAGAACCCAAAATCCCTCTTGACTCTGATTGGACGTCCAGGCAACAAGTCAGGACTTTTTATTTTTCACTATAAGACGTCTGACCCTATTATTGGACGTCCAGAACTACCCTCCAGACCCTGTTTTGAGATTCAAGCTTTGATCTTGGATCTCTAGGCCCCTAAACCCAATTCCAACCTTATAGGAACTTAAATTAAGGTGCCCTAACCCTAGTACATCACCTCTAGACCTCCCTAAGGACCTAATTAGGTCCTCACTAAAATTAATTGACTTGGATCTTAGTCAATTCCATCAACCTATTCAATTGGACTCATTGAGTCCAATTGAGCCCTGCTTTCAGCACACACTATCCAATTGGACTCAGTGAGAGTCCAATTGACCTAGACCTGACTTAATTGAGTTATTTTACTCTTAATTAAGTTTTCACACACCCAATTAAACTTGTATTAAGTTTAATTGCACTTTACCTTAGTGAATTAGGGTTTACAACCCTAATTTGAGACCTACCATGACCTAAACCCACTAGAACCTAACCTAATCAACCTAGCCACCTAAGTTTCGACCCACACACCACCACGCACACCATCCACATGAAAATACCTAGCCTAGAGTTCTCTAGAACTCTCTACCATGTGTTGTTGCCTTGGTTGCTAAAATTAGCAACCAAGAGCCATTCAATTTTTAGATCCACATTTGGTGGATCTAAAAACCACCATCCATCCTCTCTCTCTCTCACTCCCATGAGCTCCCACCATAGGCCTCTCTAGAGAATTCCATAATTCTCTAGAGAGCTTCCCTTAGGTCTATAAAAAGACCTAAGGGGTGGCCATTTGCACTCATTCACACTTGGCTTCCATTTAGTTTAGCTACATCCACCTCCACTCCATCTCCACAAGTAGCAACACCATGGCCACCACCATCTTTACGCCAAGATGCTGGATCACCTCTCCAACCTCTCTCCAAGGGCAGCCTAAGCACCATTGGCCGCCCCTCCTCCTCTCAACCAACTCAAAGCCCAACGGAGCCACCTCCAAATGCCCTTATTTCTGCTAAATTAGTTGCTTAGTTCTTCATAGTTTACATGCTTTTATTACTGCTTAGTAGTGTAGCTCTTTATTCTCCCCTAATGATGCATGCAAAATCCAACCATAGATTCATGTATGCGATCGTTTTCTGTTAGCTAGATTTATGTTTTCAAACTTTCCTCTATAAGCTTTCCACTAGTTCCATGTTGCAAACACCCTGATGAATCAATAAAAGATTTTTTTCTATATATATATATATCTCTGTGTTGAGAATCACCATGAGCTTATTGCAATATATTTTATGTGATTAAAGTTGTTTGCTTTTAATTATTATCTATTGCAACCAGCATGTCGGTACATGAAAATATTAAGGATCTAACTATTAGCCCATTTTCCATAAACAGCCACCACATAACTAGAATTGTGCGTACTGAAACTCACATTTGTCATCTATCTAACACATGTGCATGTAATTAGGGTTCATAATGAAAGTGGCCAAATGTTGATCCGACGATTAGAAACTGACGTGCGATTATAAGCAAGTTGAGCGAAAAAGATTGATTTCAAATTTGCATAAACACCTCCCAGAGATGAATGACCAGGACTCAAGTCTCGTTATCTTTACAAATCAATTTTGACGAGCGTTTTAGCGCGACTATACTATGATTTCCGATGATTTCAAAACGTGCGAAAATGGGTTTGTCAAATGGCACCGTTGCCAGGGTGGCAACGTCATTTTTTATTTTGATCTCTTGAATTATCACTGATAAATCTTCCTCTGCTTGTCTTTTGATGTGAAGGAAAACAGGAAAAAAAATGGGATCTGCGCGCACAAGCATAGAAAAAAATTTCAGGTGCACATCATATCTTCCTTAGTCTAGGTTTCTTTTGAACCCTAGGTTAGATTTCCTTCGAGCAATTTCATTTGAAAAAAAAAATAAAAAAAAAGCCTATTTATTTTCATGAAAAAAAAATCAAGGAAAAAAAATCAAGGTAGTTAGATTAGGTTTCTTTTTGAATCCTAGGTTAGTTTTGAAAAAGCAAAAAAAAAAATGAAAATCCTTTGAAAAAAATACTTCTAAAAAAAAATTTTCAAATTTTTTTTTGAAAAAAAAAATTTGGTGAAAAGTTTGAATTTTAAACTCAAACACCTTTTAAAAGCTTTCCCACCACCCTCTGATTTTCGGCCAAGCTTCAAATTTCAATTTCAAAAGTCAATTGCTGAAAAATTATGAAAGTTGGGTTATAACTTTATTTTCAAACCATTTTTCAAATGGCACCATTCTTTTGAAAAAATTCCAAGTATAAAATTCTTAAGAATTCGCAAAGTGCAAGGAGGTCAGACTGACCCAGATTTGAGATTTTTCAAAATTCAACAAGCAATTCCGAGCAATCCGCGAATCTATTTTGACTAAAAATGGTGGGATTTGAAAGCTGATCTCATTGGCTTAAATTTCCATATTTTTCCTGAATTTTTGAAAGTCATTTGATAATTTGTTTCAAAGCAGAAAATCAACCAGGGATCAAAATTCCAGATCTGACCCCTTGACATTTAAAAATCTCTATAAATTCGGTTGAAATAGTAAAAATTACAAAAAAAATATTCTCTGAGAAAACAATTGAAAAAGGAATCTACTTGTAAAATTTCAATTTATTTGAATTCCAAATTTTGCCAGAGAAGTATTTTTATTTCGTGGTCTACTGAAATGAAGAAAAATAAAAAACCCTAGAATTGTATGAACCCTAGGTTACATCTTTAGGGTTACACTTTAGAGACCATACATTTAGGCTAACCTAGACTGAGTCAAGTCTAGTGCTTAGCCGGTGAGCTTGGTCACCTTGTGGGCAACTTACTACAAACCCCAACTAAAGAAAAATGGGCTAAAATCAATTTTAAAACACGAAATCAACCCAAATTTGTTGTCATACTATTGGGTGTTTTCAACCTCTCTTGCCAAACCTGGTGACTAAGTCTGTGGGGTAGTTTCAAACGACCACAGCTCGAGGGTCAATGGAATCGGAGGCCTAAGTTGAAGGAAGAACGTTCCCCTTAGTCCCCTCGTAACCAGACTAGCTGGGTTAGCTTGAGAGGTGGGAATCAGTTTCAGTCAGTTGTACGACGAATTTTTCTTCAGGAATTCGAACTTAGAATGAAAAATCTGGTCACCCGATCATAAGGACCATCTGATTGACAGGGCCTTAGCCTTGTTTGGCTTGGCTACACCAACCCAGGGGTAGCGTTGTGTATGCAAGGAAGGAGGTCACTTAGGCCTCAACTGGTTGGACCTTGGGAGCCGCTCCCAAGGAGGCGAGCCACCTTGCCAGGACCATCTTCTCCCCCAACTTCTTCTACTCCCTTAGCCGCAATGGCTAATCCTAGACTTGGACCTAGACTGGGTCAGGATGCTGGTAATCTAGACCCGATGGCTCATCTGGAAGCCCGGGTTATTGAATCTGAGGAGCGGCATCAGCAAAGCATGGACCGTATCTTGACAACGCTTGACAGAATGCAGCATCCACCACTAGGAGAACAACTTTGAGATTTCTATGATCCAGTCGCACTGATTGTCGCACCCTTAGTCAAGATTCCCATAGGCGGAGACACATTTGAGCTCAAGCCTAATGTGATTGGTTTGATCAATAATCATTTTTATGGAAACTCAAGCGAAGATCCATTCCAGCACTTAGAGGACCTGAGTCGACTCGCAGAAATGATTCAACCCAGGAATGTTGATCTTGGGATTGTTCTAATGAAGCTTTTCCCATTTTCTCTGAGGGACCAAGCTTTATACTGGTTCAAGACCATTGGGAAGCCGATTGGAACCTGGCCGGAATTACAACATGAATTCCTGCAAAAGTTCTTCCCGATCGGTCGAACGAACGTGATGAGGTGTGAGATCACGACTTTCTCCCAAGGAGCTGGGGAGAAGTTGCATGATGCCTGGGACTGATTTCATGACCTTCTCCGAAATTGCCTGGACCATGGTATACCCAGATGGCACCTAGCACAGATCTTTTACCATGGGCTGGATAACAGACATCGATATCTGGCCGATGCATCTAGTGGTGGGAATTTCCTCGTGAAAGACATGAACAACACATTTGAGTTGTTCGAATCTTTGGCGGAGAACTAGATGAATGCCGTGTCCATGAACCAGTTCCAACGGCTTGGTCAATAGCGGGTTGGTGTCCATGAGGCTCACACTGAGTCTATTCGAGCCGACATGGATATCATCGTCAAGCAGCTGGATAGAATAAACCTGATCGAGAAAAAGATTGACCAAGTTAGTTAAAGTCAATCTGACCTGAACTCTGCTGCTCCAAGACCCTGCTATGCACCCTGAGCCCCTCTTTCTCGGGTTAATCTACTCACTCGGGATGCATCTTCTCCTTATTTACGAGATCCTACATATCAAGATCTCGTAAAAAATCCCGATCTGGCACCATATGACCAGGGTTACGCACCACCCGCTGACTATAATACGTATCCCCTTAATGGATATACGTCTCAGACGTCTTCGGCCTACGACGACATTAGTGCTATTCAAGGATACGGGCGTAATAACCTGTATTTAGAGACGTATAACCCTGGTTGGCACCAGCATCTGAACTTCTCCTGGTTTGGTAACTCACAGAGACCACATCAAGATCTACACTACCAGACCAGGCAATACAGGAAAGCGCTAAACACATACCCTAGGCAGCAGCCATTCCCGTCTCAGCAGCAGCAACCCTGTTCTATATACCAGCCATTGCACCAAGCTGCTAGTCACACTCCAAAGCGGTCTAACCCTCTAGAGGCACTAAAAGAGGAGCAGCAAGAATCAATGAGGAAATCTACACAGGATAACTTGTAGATAATGAAGGCGATGGCTGACCAGATGCAAACTACATAGAACACATAAAGCCAACTGTTGCTGGAGCATAGGACTCAAGGAGCCTTGCCCTCCCAACCCATCCTGAACCCTCGGTATGTGCAGAACCAAGGTGCTCTGCCTAGGTTTCAGGCACCACAGGGACAGGCACATGCCATATTATGGGCGCCTCCTACACCACCTAGTTATGCTCAAGGCCAGCCACCTTTGATGCAGAACCCTGCATACTTCACCCCTTCCGCTACCCCACCACCTCATGGACAGTAAGCTGATGCAAATGCTGTTTCATTGAGGAGTGGAAGGAAAACATTAGACCCACCACATAGGCAGGCGGGTCTTGATTTTTCTCACCCTTCACCGCAGGCAGGTTTGACTCCATCTTAGGAGCCTCCTACAGTAGATAAAGGTAAGAGGCCACTAGACCCTGAGATTCCCGTCCCTTTTCCTGAGGCTCTGACGTGAAATGTAGTGAGGAAGAAGGACACGTGGAATTTTGAGGACCTGAAGTCAATGTTTAAGGAAGTACATATTCAGGTCCCCTTCTTAAGGCAATTGATCACATCCCTGCTGTCGCTAGGTTCTTCAAGCACTATTGTACCCCGAAGTGACAACCTAGAATTGGACGACAGGCGGTACTGTCAAAAGAAGCTAGCACCGTGATTCTAGCTGACTTGCCACCGAGAAAGAAAGACCCTGGTACCCCACTCATATCTTGCTTCTTGCAGAATTCTATATTTGATTGGGCCCTTCTAGATCTGGGTTCATCCATCAACCTAACTCCCACTGCCGTACTTGATCGATTTCGATTTGGGGAGTTAAAGCCTACCTCGGTCAAGATTTAGCTGGTTGATAGATCAGTAAAAACATTGAGGGGCGTGGTTGAGAACGTGATCGTAAAAGTCCATGGATTCTGCTTTCTCGCAAACTTTTTCGTTCTTGATATGGAGGTTCCTCCTAATCTCCGAGATGCACCAATCATTTTAGGTCACCCATTTCTAGCGATAGCCAGAGCAAACATTGATTATGCATCTAGGTGTATGGAGATAGCCCTAGGTAATGAGCGACTTCGACTTGACATATTCAGGGCATCAAGGAATTTTGACTGTGATCGCATAGAGGAGGATGGTGAACATGAAGATTCGGCATACTGTGGTAACATTGGGCTCCTTTGTGACGACCCAATGTCTCATTCGTTTACACTATCAAGGTTCTTGGACCTCAATCCACACGGGATTGAGACCACTGCACTGCACATATCTCCCCAAGGATCGTACTGTTTAGGGTGTGTTTCTGACCACAGCACCCCTAAATCTAGCTATCCTAATCCATACACTACTAGATCGCCCTTGTTGTTACAAGAAGACGTGACCACAGCTAACGGGTTTCCCATTAACGCAGTCACAACTGACCATCTCAAAGGTCGCAAATCAACGGGAATTCACACGCATCCGGATCATCAGATTTCCACCTTCGAATCTACTCCTCCTTTTTCCATCTTTGACTCTAACCCACCCGTGATTGAATTGAACCCTTACCTAACTCACTTAAGTATGTGTTCTTGGGCGAAAGAGAGACATACCAGTCATTATTACTGCCCACTTAATCTAAGAATAGGAGCATCAATTGATTTCTATGCTACAAGACCATAGGGCTGCTATAGGGTGGAGCATTGTTGATCTCCGCGGTATCCACTCCTCGTATTGCACTAATCACATTTACACGGATGAGGGGGTGAAACCTTTGAGACGACCTCAAAGAAGGCTAAACCTGAATATGCTAGAGGTTGTTAAGAAGGAGATCATCAAATGGCTGGATGCAGGTATTGTATACCCAATCTCTGACAGCCAATGGGTGAGTCCGATCCAGATAGTGCCCAAGAAAGCAGGACTCACTGTAGTGAAAAATAATAAAGGCGAATCCGTCCCGACCCGCACTGTGACATCATGGCAGGTCTGCATCGACTATAGGAAACTAAACATGGCTACCCAGAAGGATCACTTTCCTTTGCCTTTCATTGATCAGATCTTGCAACGGTTAGTCGGACGTAGTTTCTTTTGCTTTCTAGATGGATACTCCGGGTATAATCAAGTAGCGATTAGCCCGGAAGATCAAGACAAGACCACATTCACATGCCCCTTTGGAACATTCGCTTTCAAGCAGATGCCCTTTGGCCTCTGCAACACATCAGCAACATTTTAGCATTGTATGATGGCCATCTTCTCTGACATGATTGGGGACTATGTGGAGGTGTTCATGGATGACTTCTCCATTTTCAGAGATGATTTCGCATCTTATCTTGATAACCTCACCCAAATCCTGAAATGGTGTATTGAGGTAAACTTAGTACTATCCTGGGAGAAAAGCCATTTCATGTTGAGGGATGGCATAGTACTAGGGCACAAGATCTCTAAAAATGGACTCGAGGTCGATCGAGCTAAATTTGAGATTATTTCCCACTTACCGCCACCTAGCTCGATCAAGCAGATCAGATCATTCTTGGGCCACATTGGCTTCTATCAGAGATTTATACGTGATTTCTCAAAAATTGCACGACCTTTGACAAATCTCCTTGTTGCCGATGCCCCATTCGAATTCGACACCTCATGTCTCAGCACCTTCGAGACTTTACGAAGAGTTGTCTCTGATTCCCCGATTCTCCAACCACCCGTCTGGTCACTTGATTTCGAGATAATGTGTGACGCTTCTGATTTTGCCGTCGATGCTGTTCTATGCCAGTGTCGGGAAAAACAACCTTTTGTCATATACTATGCTAGCAAGATGTTGAATGTGGCTCAGCACAATTATACTATCACCGAAAAAGAGCTGCTAGCAATAGTATTTGGGTTGGAGAAATTCAAATCTTATTTATTGGGATCCAAAGTCATCACCTTCACTGACCACTCCACCCTTCGACATTTGTTGGCAAAGAAGGATGCCAAACCCTGGCTCATCAGATGGATCCTTCTATTGCAAGAATTTGATATTGAAATCAGCAACAATGCCGGAAGCAGAATGTTGCGGCAGATCACATATCTAGACTGTTCCCAGCCCACATTCCCTATTCCCTGCCTATCCACGAACAATTTCCAAATGAATCCCTTTTGGCAGTTCACTCTGTTGAGTTCCCTTGGTACGCGGATATCACGAACTATCTTGTCGCAGGCAAGATTCCTGCGAACCTATCCAAGGACCAGAAACTCAAATTTATTGCGGAGGCTAAATTCTACCTCTGGGATGACCCACTGCTCTTCCGCATTAGAGTGGATTAGATTATTCGAAGATGCATCCCAGATTTTGAGATCCCTAGTGTGTTATTTTTTTGCCACAACGATGCTTGTGGTGGTCATTTCTCGAGATGGAAAACCGCTGCAAAAATTTTGCAGTCGGGAATTTTCTGGTTAACTATTTTCAGAGATACACACGAATACGCCCAACACTGCAAACGATGCAAGTCGATCGGTTCTATGACCAGGAGAGACATGATGCTACTCCAGCCCATCATGGTTGTAGAAGTGTTCGACGTTTGGGGCATCGATTTTATGGGCCCTTTTTCGAACTCGCATGACTTCGCATGACTCCGTTGGGCTCGTACGTGGCGTAATCTGGGCCATCCATCTTCTTTTGTTGTAGGGGTTGCTACAGAGGTTGGATTGAGTTGATTTTCACTCCGTTAGGCTGCGATCATCGACTTGAATCCATCCGTACGGTCGGATTTGTCATTTGAAGCGTTGAATTATGTCACCTGGTCTCTTGGCCATTGATCTTCCTTGGACTGCATATGGTGCTATGGGACTCTGATCGTCGTCTTGATCAGATCCGTATGGTCGGATCGTCAATTTGAGTCTCTGAAATAAATACCCTTCTCTCCTAACCACAAAAAGGATGCAATTAACCTAAATTATATACAACTACTCTAAATGCATAATGATGCGTGCTATGCAATATTTATAACATGAAATGCAAATCTAAGCCTAGAAGCATGCATGAATAGGCATTTTACCTTCAATAAATGTGTTTAGCTACTACTTGTCAACTAGTAGCTAAGCTAGTGCAAGAGTTTCCAGCTCAGGGCAGCTCCAGCTCAACCTAGCCCTAGATAGATTGAAATTAGCTCACACCAGCTCAACTACCCTAGCTTAGCTCCTAACCTAAAAAGTAGCTAGCTAAGTTAGCAGTTGAGTCTTCATGAAGATTCCCTCTGCTTCCTCAACTCCAATGCAGCTTCAGTCTAGTGACGGAAACTATTTTCGCACATTTGAAAGTCGTCGGAAATCGTAGTATAGTCGCGCAAAAACGTTCGTTAAAAATTAAGTTTGTAAAAGTTACGAGACTTGAGTCCCGGTCATTTGTCTCTGGGAGGCGTTTGCTTTACTCTTGAATTCAATCTTTTTGCCACTCTACTTCGTTTAAAAACGCACGCCGGTTTCCAATCTCCTAACTAAAACTTCACCACTTCTATTGTTAACTCGGATTACGGGCACGTGTGTCAAATAAATTACAAATGTGAACGTGTGAGTTTCTGTCCGCACGATTCTAGTGAGGTGGTGACTATTTATGGAGAAAGCGTCTATCGTTAGATTTTCAATATTCTCGGGAAACGACATGCTTGTGCGTAATGGATAGACAGTTGAAGAGCAGACAACTTAAATCACGCAAATATGATAATTATTAAGCTCATGGTGATTTCAAACATATAAAGATATATATATATATATATATATATATATATATATATATATATATATATAAATGCACTTTCATTCATTCCATTTGGGAAGTTGTTTGCACAAGAAATTTAGAGGAAAGCTTGTACATAAATGCTTGAAACAGAAATTTAGCTACCAAAAAATGACTGCATACATGAATCAATGGGGGGATTTCGCATGCATCATTGGGGGAGAAGTTAAGACTACGCTACTAAGAAGTAATAAAAGCAATAAAAATTATGGAGAGCATAAACTAAATCTAGCAGAATAAAGGGCATTCAGGGGTGGTCCTCGATGGCCTTGGAGTGGTTGGGAGGAGAATGAGGGGTGGCCAATGTAGCTTAGGCCGACCCTTGGAGAGAGGGAGGATTGATCCAGCATCTTGGCATGATGTCCTCCATGATGGTGGTGAGCTCGAGGAGGTGGAGTAGCTAACATAAATGAAGGTGGGTGTGTATGGAGCTAATGAAGTGAGTGGTGCCAATGAAGCCAAGGGATGTGAATGGGGTCACTTGGCTGCCCATGGGGTCATTTTATAGACCCAATGGCTTCTCTCTAGAGAGGTGTGGAACTCTCTAGAGAGAGTCCAAGAGTGGCCGGCCAAGAGGTTATGAGATCCAAAAATTATGGATCTCATTTTGAATGCCTCTTGGTTGCTAATTTTGGCAACCAAGAGGTGGCGCCACTTCAAAGAGAGTTCTAGAGAACTCTATATAAGTGTGTGTGCGTGAATGGGTGTGTGTGTGTGTGGTCGTGCTCTATATGGCTAGGTAGCTTAGGTTAGGTCCTGACGGGTTTGGGTAGGTGTAGGTCTTGAATTAGGGTTACAAACCCTAATTGCTAAGGGGAAAATGCAATTAAACTTAACCTGAGTTTAATTGAATGAGTGTGAACCTAATTGAGAGTGAAATAACTCAATTAGGTTGGGTTTAGGTCAACTGGACTCTCACCAAGTCCAATTGAACTTGTGTGGGTTGAGATCTACGCTCAATTGGACTCAATGAGTCCAATTGACTTAGGTGAAGGTAATTGACTTTGATCTAAGTCAATTGGGTTTGGTGAGGACCTAATTAGGTCCTTAGGTAGGTCTAGAGGTGATGTACTAGGGTTAGGGCACCTTAATTTAGGTTCGTATGGGGTTGGGATTAGGTCTAGGGAGCTAGAGATCTAAGATCAAGACTTGAATCTCAAAACAGAGATTGGAGACCAGTATTAGACATCCAATAATGTGGTCAGACGACTTATACTCAAAAATTAGAAGTCCAAACTTCAGTTCTGGACGTCCAATCTGAGTCAGGGGGAAATCAAGGTTTTATTTTGGGTATTCTGCAGAAATTGGACGTCTGACAATGTGTCTGGACGTCTAATAACACTGCTGAAGTGGGTTTGAGGTGTGCGGGAGATGGCTATGGGTCCTAGACGTCCTATAACTTATCTGGATGTCTAGATAAGGGTTGGAACTAGGGTTTTAGGATTTCCTAGGGTGTTGTGACCTAATCTAAGGGTGGCTAAGGCTTGGGGAAGTCTCTAGGCTATCCTAGGGCTAGGATGGACCTAAGCTCTTCACATTTTACTACTTTATTCCTACTTACTAGAATAGCAAACCTTTAACTCCCTTACATTGTTATTCCTACATCTAAAGTAAGCCTTCTGCTCCAGCTCTGCTGCAACTCCCATTATTCCTGATCGAGCTTCAGATCCTGCTCCAGATCTGCTTATTGCCTGCAATCGACATAATGCACTTAATCAGCACATTATAACATTATTTTATGCATAGCTAAAGTAAAGCAGTACAGATGCAGATAATGCTTTGATAAACACCAGTTTATCATCATTTTTATGCTTTAAAACTAACCTAGCTCTTAGGATTTTTCTCCGCAAACGAGTTTTTGGGCTGCATTTAGGCATAAATTAGGATAGGCATGCATTGCATTTTTTATTGTTGTTTTAATGTGTTTTTGTGAGTGTTAGGGATGTACAGATTCACAGATCCCTAAAACCGTAGCACTCAAGAAGGCAATTGGTGAAGGAGAAGCCCAGACTAGTTGGAACCCAGCTTGATCCAGCTCACCATAGCTGGAACCTAGCTTACTTGAACTAGGGTTAGCTCATCCCAGCTCCATTCAGCTAATCTCAGCTGGATGGCAGCTCAAGAGAGTTCACCTTAGCTCACCCTAGCTCAAGTCAGCTCAGATCCAGCTCAACTTAGCTGAGTCTAGCTCATCTCAGCTCCCACTAGTTCAGAGGGAGCTCTAGCTAGCTCAGCTGAGTTGACAGGAGTTCACCCCAGCTCAGATCCAGCTACATTCAGCTCCACTCAACTCCAGCCAGCTGAAGAAGAATTCATCTCAGCTCAGGAAGCTCAAGTCCAGCTCCCGGGGACTCAGCTTAGCTCAACTCAGTTGAGCTAAGCTACCTTAGCTACCTCAACCAGCTTGATTCTCCCCGGGAGCACCAGACCTAGCTCACCTCAGCTCATTTTGGTAGAAGCTAGCTCACTTTAGCTTGGCTTAGTAGCTAGTAAAGAACTAGCAAGCTAAGCTAGCTGGAGTAGCCCCATGCCAGCCTCTTCAGTAGCAGCCAGCTCCAGCTCCAGCTCCAGACTCTCCTCCTCAGCTCTTTCCTCCAAACCCTAGCTCCAACACCTTCTCCTCCACTCCACCTTTAGCTAAGCTAGCTTAGCTTATCTTAGCTTAGCTTAGCATAGCTAACAACCAGCTCCTTGGCCATTCATTACCTCCAAAATCAACCCTAGCTAGCTCCACCAACTCAAGCCTACCTAAGCTAGCTACTCTACTCAAGCTGGCGCCACCTCCTAGCCATCCCTTCACCCCATTATCTCCACCAAAAGACACTTCAAGTTGGCGCCAAAAACCATCCCTAACCACCTCTATATTGGCGCCACTTTCAGCCCCTTAAATCCACCCTACACCTACCCACATAAGCCATCCTAGCCATCCACATACCCCCCCTTCTAGAACCTTAAGGTGGCGCCACCTAATGACCTTCTAGAATGCCCATTTTGGCGCCAACACCAAAGGGTGTCAACACCCATAACTACCCCTTGGTGCCCTTTAAGGTGGCGCCAACTCTCCTTGGCCATGGGATCTCCAACCACCTCCATCAACTCATCTTGGCCATCCATTTCAAAGGTCACCATAGCCCCCCTCCTATTCTATAAAAAGCCACCACCTACCACCATTTTTGGGGCATCCTCCCTTAGTGTATTTTCTACCTACATCCACCTATACCTACGCCCAAGGAGAAGGAGTAGAGAAGGAGATTAAAGGGGCACACACCCAGCCCTTTTGGTGCCTTCCTCTCCCCACTCTCTTCAACTTGGGCCACGCCAAGGAGGAGGACTCTCCCACTTCAAGGAGGACGGCCAGGCAAAGGAGAAAAGCTTAGGGTGGACATCCACCCTTGGAGAGAAACTTAGGGCACGCCCCCTTAGGGCTTGCCTTGGAGGTCATCACCTTGGCGAAGTTCTGCAAGGAAGGAGTTGAAGGATTCTTTTCAAGCTTGGGAGCCACCAACCTTGGAGCAAGAAGCCCTCTTCTTCACCATCTATCTAGAGGATTTGTGTTTTATTTTCTTATTTGCAATTTTCTAGTAGTACAAGCTTTCCTCTACTAGGCCTTTTGTAAAACACTTTATCAATTATCTAGTTGCCTTCTTTGCAATTTTTTTGTTTGCATTTCTATTAGCTTATTTTCAGCATTCTTCACTCCCTCTCCCTAATTATTCTAGGCCTCCACTTGCCTAGAGTGAGCTTAGGGAGAGGTTCTGCTTGTCACATAAAAGTAGTATTTTAATTCGAAGTGTAAACACTTTTCCCGCCATCAGTTCGCATGTTGCCTTAGTTCAAAAATAAAGAAAAATGGTATATTGAAAATTACCAAAAAGAAGTTGAGATATATTCCAAGCAAGAGAATCAATTTTGCAACCCATATTGCCTCCTTGGACGACCCTAGATACTCCCCTATCTAGGAATATAAATTTAAGAGTTGATCGATTTTGCACGTTACAACGACCTAATTAACAAACCGCGTGAAATCGCTATCATGCTTATGCGTGCATGAATTTCTTTAACTTATGCTAAGTTCTAGCCTAATCTTGGTCAATTAAGATGTATGATTGCTAAGAAATCATACCCCCATACCTAAATCTTACTAGTCCCTAGCAAATGCAAGACTAATTTATTTACAGAAAGGGTCCCTAAGGGACTGATTATTTTATCAAGTGTATGTATAGAGATTTTTCTCGGTTTTTGTTTTCATCCTATGCTCTAGAAATCCAGGCAATCGTGAAAGTGAAGCTATGTAGCTTTTGCAACGGATTCGAGTGAAAAATAATATACCTCTAAAGCCTGTACTTGACCCCTAGTAAAAATTCTAGTGGGATTGGCGGACTTCTTCCCTTGGGGTATTCAAGATATTCTATGAATTTCACCCTGACTTTAGGCTTAGGTAGAGAATCTCTGAGGGAAAGGATTATATATTTGGTGGCTCATTCTCACTTGGTGCTACATAGAGACTAGTACTACAAAATCTAGATTCCCAGATTACTAAGTAACTCAACTCAGAGAAAGACGAGAAAAACTATGCTCTCTTTTGATTCCTTTGTATTCATTCTCTCTTTTTCTTTTTCTTAGAGCTCACTATCTCACCAGATTCACACATATGATTTATATTTGATGGTCTCACTAGGCATTAACACTTTAATCGAGTTCTCATAACCCTAACACTAAGTCGGGATTCCTCAGCCAGTATTTGGGCAGTCAGAAACACAAGAAAAATAGGTTAAGGCCATATTTGGTGGATCTCAATTTTATTGGGTGGTATTACCTCACTAAATATTCATTCTCTTCTTTGCTTTTTCTTCTTGTTTTTTTTTTTTAGCTTTTCTTTCTTTTCAATGCTTTTTTTTTTCAACATAACACATCCATGAATTTTATTAAGGAGGCATTATTAGGGATTGGTGGTACTCAAGAGACGTTGGGTGGCTTATTTGGTGGAAGTGCCTACTCACAGCACTGGGAGAGAAGGATAGGACGGTGTATTTTTGACCTTGACATCAATACCCTCCTTCAGCTGAGAATTTCGTAGAGAATGGTCATAACCATCCACCTTAGCCCTAGCTTTATGAAAACTCGCTCTCCACGTATTTGCCTTATTCGGTGGCTCTCAAAATTTCGCACAAAAATGTATACGCGGGAATTGAGAGCAAAAACTATGTCTAAACTCAAAGTATCATCACCTAATTATCTAGGATTCCAGATTCCTTGCACTAATCTTAGAGCACCAGTACACTCTACTCTCATCTCACACTATTTGGTGGATTTTTGGAAGAAAATCTGCCTGACTCCCAAAACACTATCCAGGGGTTCAAGAAAAGAAGCACTGCTTCTTCTCAATAGACTAAAGATGTTTATCAGCCTTCACCGTGAATCCATTGCAAATTCTATGTATGTATGAAAAGTTGTACTGGATTCCAGATTACAGGAATCAACTAGAGGATAAAATCCCTAATACATTCTCTTAATAAAATAATCTTATTCATGAATGTAATATGTATATATGCTATAAACATGTAACCTTATATAATTTGTACTTCATGATTTTCTCGTATCAGGTTACAATCAGCTTGACCCTAAATTTAAAACAAAAGGTGAGCGGGTGAGTCGGAAGTGGCTGTTGCGAACGATTTCTAGCTCCAATGCGAGCATTGGAGGTGGAGCCAGTGTTCTTTTATTTAAGGTCCTAAAGTACATTTTACATGCAGCTCCGAGGTTTTCCTAAGTGTTGGCAAAAATTTTTTTCAGTTTTTTTTGTATCTACCCCCCCATGCCTAAGTTCTTGCATGTCCTCATGCATGAATATAAAAGAAAATAAATCTGACAGAGGATGGGTGGGTAGAAGTCACCTGGAATTGCTCCTGAAAATATACATTCAGCATCGGCCAACCAGTTAACATGCAATATACAAAAGGGAATATGCTAAAACAAAAATATGCTATGTATAAAAATGGTTATAAATGAATGATGGTGGAATGTGGAGTGAATGGTATCTATAGGTGCTGAGTTTAACGTCTCCAGCTGGGCGAGCACCCAATCACACGTCCTCACTAAGATGAACAGTCTCGTCAGGTGGAGGAGGTTCTTGGGCCAAAAATGGCTTGAGGTGCTGGCCATTTACTGTGAGTATATGCCCAGATTT
The DNA here is from genome assembly GCA_037157565.1 of Thalassia testudinum. Taxonomy (NCBI): domain Eukaryota; kingdom Viridiplantae; phylum Streptophyta; class Magnoliopsida; order Alismatales; family Hydrocharitaceae; genus Thalassia; species Thalassia testudinum. The sequence continues at coordinate 144,301,457 of JAZHRO010000031.1, read as the reverse complement.
TAGGTCCTTGATCTGGACTGCCCCATTAGGATATGGTTGCATCACAACATACGGGCCAGTCCATTTGGACTTAAGCTTCCTCGGGAATAGTTTCAGCTGTGAATCAAACAACTAGACTCGCTGGTTGGGCGTGAATGCTTTCCTCCGGATGTGGTGGTCATGAAAGGCCTTGGTCTTGTCCTTGTATATTAATGCATTCTCATAGGACTCCTGCCGGATCTCTTCTAATTCACTGAGCTGGAGTTTCCATTCTCGACCTCCTGCATCGAGGTCAAGGTTACATTTTCGCACTGCCCAAAAGGAGCGGTGTTCCAGCTCTACAGGAAGGTGACAGGCCTTGCCATATACCATGCGATATGTTGACATTCCGAGTGGGGCCTTGTATGCGGTCTGATATGCCCAGAGTGCATCGACTAATTTGTCGGACCAGTCCTTCCTGTCTAGTCTAACCGTCTTCTGGAGAATCAACTTGATCTGTCAGTTAGACACTTCAGCCTACCCATTGGTCTGCGGGTAATACGGGGTGGCTATGCGGTGATGTACCCCATATTTCTTTAATAACGACCTGAAATGGGTGTGGATGAAGTGGCTTCCCTCGTCGCTAATCAGAGCGCGGGGTATTCCAAATCTCGCGAAAATATTCTGCCATACGAAATAAATGACGGTCTTGTGGTCAGCCCGTCTCGTCGGGATGGCCTCGACCCACTTCGAGACATAGTCAACGGCTAGCAATATGTACTTGAAGCCATGCGAGTTCGGAAAAGGGCCCATAAAATCGATGCCCCAGACGTCGAACACTTCTACGACCATGATGGGTTGGAGTGGCATCATGCCTCTCCTGGTCATAGAACCGACTGACTGACATCGTTTGTAGTGTTGGGTGTATTCGTGTGTACCTCTGAAGATGGTTGGCCAGAAAAATCCCTACTGCAAAATTTTTGCAGCAGTTTCCGTCCTGAGAAATGGCCACCACATGCATCATTGTGGCAGAAAGATAACACACTGGGGATCTCAGAGTCTGGGATGCATCTTCAGATAATCTGGTCCGCTCCAATGTGAAAGAGCAGTGGGTCATCCCAGAGGTAGTATTTGTCCTCTGCAGTGAATTTGAGTTTCTGGTCCTTGGATAGGTTCGTAGGAATTTTGCCTGCGGCAAGGTAGTTCGCGAAATCCGCATACCGGGAAACTCAACAGAATGAACAGCCAAAAGAGATTCATCCAGAAATTGTTCGTGGATAGGTAGGGAATAAGGAATGTGATCTGGGTCCAATCTGGATAGGTGATCCACCACAACATTCTATTTTTCGGCTTTGTCGCGGATTTTGATATCAAATTCCTACAATAGAAAGATCCATATAATGAGCTGTGGTTTGGCATCCTTCTTTGCCAACAAATGCCGAAGGGCGGAGTTGTCAGTGAAGATGATGACCTTGGACCCCAATAAATATGATCTAAATTTCTCCAACTCGAATACTACTGCTAGCAGTTCTTTTTCGGTGATAGTGTAATTGCGCTGAGCCTCATTCAACATCTTGCTAGCATAGTATATGACAAAGGGTTGTTTCTCCCGACGCTGGCCTAAAACAGCACCGACGGCAAAATCAGAAGCGTCGCACATCATTTCAAAATCAAGCGACCAGTCGGGTGGTTGGAGAATTAGTGAATCAGAGACAATGCTTCATAAAGTCTCGAAGGCACTGAGACACGAGGTATCAAATTCAAATGGGACATCGGTAACCAGGAGATTCGTCAAAGGCTGCGTAATTTTTGAGAAATCGCATATAAATCTTCGATAGAAGCCGACGTGACCCAAGAATGATCTGATCTGCTTGACCGACCTAGGTGGTGGTAAGTGGGAGATAATCTCTGATTTAGCTCGATCGACCTCGAGTCCATTTTTGGAGATCTTGTGCCCTAGTACTATGCCATCCCTCACCATGAAATGGCTTTTCTCCTAGGATAGTACTAGGTTTACCTCAATACATCGTTTCGGGATCTTGGTGAGGTTATCAAGACAAGATGCGAAATCATCTTCGAAAATGGAGAAGTCATCCATGAATACCTCCACATAGTCCCCAATCATGTCAGAGAAGATGGCCATCATACAACGCTAAAATGTCGCTGATGCATTGCAGAGGCCAAAGGGCATCTGCTTGAAGGTGAATGTTCCAAAGGGGCATGTGAATGTGGTCTTGTCTTGATCTTCCGGGCTAATCGCTACCTGATTATACCCAGAGTATCCATCCAGAAAGTGGAAGAAACTGCGTCCAGCTAACCGTTCCAAGATCTGATCAATGAATGGCAAAGGAAAGTGATCCTTCTGGGTAGTTGTGTTCAGTTTCCTGTAGTCGATGCAGACCTGCCAAGATGTCGCAGTGTGGGTTGGGATGGATTCGCCCTTATCATTCTTCATGATGTTGAGTCCTGCTTTCTTGGGCACTATCTGAATCGAACTCACCCACTGGCTGTCTGAGATTGGGTATACAATGCCTGCATCCAGCCATTTGATGATCTCCTTCTTAACAACCTCTATCATATATGGGTTAAGCCATCTTTGAGGTTGTCTCAAAGGTTTCACCCCCTCATCCGTGTAAATGTGATGAGTGCAATACAAGGGGCGAATACCGCGGAGATCAGCAATACTCCACCTGATAGTAGCCCTATGGTCTTGAAGCATAGAAATCAATTGATGCTCCTCTTCTTGGGTTAAGTGGGCATTGATAATGATTGGATATGTCTTACTTTCGCCCAAGAACACGTACTTGAGTGAGTCAGGTAAGGGCTTCAATTCAATCACGGGTGGGTCAGAATTAGATATGAGAGTAGGAGGAGCATAATCGAGGTGGGAATCAGTTGATCCATGTGCACGTGAATTCCCGCTGAGTCGCTCCCTGTGAGATTGGTTGTGACTGCATTAACGGGAAACCCATTAGCTGTAGTCATGTCTTCCTACAATAACAGGGGCGATTTAGTAAGATATGGATCAGGATAGCTGGATTCAGGGGTCCTGTGGTCAGAAGCACACCCTAAATAGTCAGATCCTCAGGGAGATATGTGTAATGCAGTGGTTTTAGTCCCGTGTGGATCGAGGTCTGAGAACCCTGATAGTGTAGATGAATGAGACATTGGGTCATCACAGAGGAGCCCAATGTTACCACAGTATGCCGCATCTTCGTCTTCACCATCCTCCTCTATTCGATCACAGTCGAAGTTCTTTGCTATCTTGAATATGTCTAGTCGAAGTCGCTCGTTGCCTAGGGCAATCTCCATACATCGGGATGCACAATTGATGTTCGCTCGGGCTGTCGCCAGAAATGGGCGACCCAAAATAATTGGTGCATCTCAGAGATTAGGAGGAACTTCCATATTGAAAACGAAAAAATCTGCGAGAAAACAGAACCCGTGGACTTTCACGATCACGTTCTCAACCACTCCCCTCGGTGTTTTGGCTGATCTATCTGCCAGCTAAATCGTGATCGAGGTGGGCTTCAACTCCCCAAATCGAAATTGATCAAATACGGAAGTGGGAGTTAGGTTGATGGACGAACCCAAATCTAGAAGGGCCCGATCAAATGGAGAATCCTGCAAGAAGCAGGATATGAGTGGGGTACCAGGGTTTTTCTTCTTCGACGGCAAGTCAGCTAGAATCACGGTTCTAGCCTCTTTCGACAATACCTCCTGTCGTCTAATTCTCGGCTGTCGCTTCGGGGTACAGTAGTCCTTGAAGAACCTAGCGACAGCGGGAATGTGATCGATTGCCTCGAGGAGGGGGACCTGAATATGTACTTCCTTAAACATCGATTTCAGGTCCTCAAAATTCCACGTGTCCTTTTTCTGTACTGCATTTCGTGTCAGAGCCTCAGGAAAAGGGACGGGAATCTCAGGGTTAAGTGGCCTCTTACCCTTATCTACCGTAGGTGGCTCCTGGGATGAAGATGGAGTTGAACTCACCTGCAGTGAAGGGTGGAAAAAATCAAGACCCGCCTGCCTAGGTGGTGGGTCGAATGTCTTTCTTCTGCTTCGCAAAGAGACAGCGTGTGCATCGGCTTGCTGTCCATGAGGTGGTGGGGGAGCGAAAGGGGCAGAATACGCGGGATTTTGCAAAGGCAGCTGGCCTTGCGTGTAACCGGGTGGTGTAGGAGGCACCTATAGTATGGTGTATGCCTGTCTTTGCGATGCCTGAAACCTAGGTGGGGCACCCTAGTTCTACACATATCTAGGGTTCGGGACGGGTTGGGAGGGCAAGGCTCCCTGAATCCTATGCTCCTGCAACAGCTGGTTCTATGTGTTTTGTATGGTCTGTATTTGATCAGCCATCACCTTCATAATCTACAAGATATCTTGTGTAGACTTCCTCATCGATTCTTCCAGCTCCTCTTTCAGCACCTCTAAAGGGTCAGCTCACTTTGGAGGGTGGTTAGTAGCTTGGTGCAGCGGCTGGTATAACGAGCGGGGTTGCTGCTGCTAAGATGGGAATGGCTGCTGCCTAGGATACGTGTTTTGCGCATTCCCGTATTGCCTGGTCTGGTAGTGTCGATCTTGATGTGGTCTCTGCGAATTACCAGACTAGGAGAAGTTCGGATGCTGGCACCAACCAGGGTTATATGTCTCTGAATACGGGTTATTACTCCCGTATCCTTGGATAGCACTGACATCCTCGTAGGCCGAAGATGCCTGAGACGTCTATCCGTCAATGGGATACGCATTATAATCTGTGGGTGGTGCATAACCCTGGTCGTAAGGTTCCAGATATAGATTGTTTACGGGATCCTGATATGCAGGATCTCGTAAATACGAAGAAGATGCATCCCGAGTGAGTAGATTAACTCGAGCAGGTGGGGCTTGGGGTGCATAGGAGGGTTGTGAGGTAGCAGAGCTCATGTCAGATTGACCCTGGCTAATCTAGTCAATCTTCTTCTTGATTAAGTTTATTCTATCCAGCTACTTGACGATGATATCCATGTTGGCTCGAATAGACTCGGTGTGAGCCTCGTGGACACCAACCTCCTGTTGACCAGGCCGCTGGAACTGGTTCATAGATGCGGCATTCATTGAGTTCTCCACTAATGATTCGAACAACTCAAATGCGCTATTCTCATTTTTTGCAAGAAAAATCCCGCCGCTAGATGCATCATCCAGATACCGATGTGTGTCATCTAGTCCATGGTAGAAAATCTGAGCTAAGTGCCATTTGGGTATACCATGATGTGGGCATTTTTGGAGAAGGTCATGAAATCTGTCCCATGCTTCATGCAATTTCTCCCCGTCTCCCTGGGAGAAAGTCGTGATTGCACGCTGCATTGCGTTTGTTCGACCGATTGGGAAGAACTTTTGTAGGAATTCACATCGTAATTCCGGCCAGGTTCCAATTGGCTTCCCAATAGTCTTGAACTGGTATGAAGCTTTGTCCCTCAGAGAGAATGGGAAAAGCTTCATCAGAACAATCCCAAGATCAATATTCCTGGGTCGAATCGTTTCAGCGAGTCAACTCAGGTCCTCAAGGTGCTGGAACGGATCTTCGCTTGAGTTCCCGTAGAAATGAGTGCTGATCAACCCAATCACATTGGGCTTGAGCTCAAACGTGTCTCCGCCTGTGGGAATTCTGACAAGAGGTGCGACAATTTGTGCGGCTGGGTCATAGAAATCTCGTAGTTGTTCTCCTAGTGGTTGGTGCTGCATCCTGTCAAGCGCCGTCAGAATGCGATCCATGCTCTGCTAATGCCGCTCCTTAGATTTGGCGACCCAGGCTTCCAGACGAGACATCGGGTCCAGATTCTCGATATCCTGACCCGGTCAAGGTCCAGGTCTAGGATTTGCCATGGTGGCTCTTGTAGTAGAAGAAATGGGGGGGAAGAGGGTAGATGGTCCGGGTGAGGTGACTCGCCTCCTTGGGAGTGGCTCCCAAGGTCCAACCAAGTGAGGTCGAAGTGACCTCCTTCCTTGCATACACCACCCAACCCTTAGGTTGGTGTAGCCAAGTAGGACAAGACTAAGGCCTTATCAATCAAATGGTCCTTATGGATCAGGTGACCTGATTTTTCATTAGAAATTTGAATTCCTAAAGATAAGTTCCTTGTTCAACTGATTGGAAGTGATTCCCGCTTCTCAAGCTAATCCAGCCAGTCTAGTTACGGGGGGACTAAGGGAAAGGTTCTTCCTTTGGCTTACGCCTATGGTTCCGTTAACCCCCGAGCCGCGGTCGTTTGACACTACCCCACATACTTAGTCACCGGGTTTGGCAAGAGATTAAAAACACCCAGTAGTATGACAATGAACTCGGGTTGATTTCATTTTTAAAATTAATTTTTAACCCATTTTCCTCAGTGGGGTTTGTGGTGAGTGGCCCACAAGGTGACCAAGCTCACCGGCTAACTAGACTTGATTAAGTATAGGTTAGCCCAAAGTGTGGTCTCTAGTTGTAACCTTAAAGATTCAACCTAAGTTTCATACACTTATAGGGTTTTTCTTTTTCTGTTTAGCAGACCACAAAAGTAATGTTTATTCGCTGATAATAATTGGAATTCAATTAATTTAAAATTTTGCGAGTAGATTCCTTTTTCAATTAGTTTTCCAGAGAATATTTTTTTAGAATTTTTACTATTTCAATCGAATTTTTAGGGAATTTTGAATATTAGGGGGTCAGATTTGGAATTTTGACCCTTGATCGATTTTTTGCTTTGAAACAGTATCAAATGACCTTCAAAAATTAGGAAAAAATATGGAAAATAAAGCCAATGAAATAAAATTTCAAACCCCACAATTTTTAGTCAAAAAAAATTCACGGATTATTTAAAATCACTTTTTGAAATTTGAAAAATTTTGAGTCTGGGTCAGTCTGACCCCCGTGCACTTTGTGAATTCTTAAAAATTGTATACTTGGAATTTTATCAAAATAACAATGGTGTTTGAAAGATGGTTTGAAAATGAAGATTTAGCCTAAATTTCAGAATTTTTCGCTTACTAATTTTTCAGCAATCGAATTTTTAAATCAAGCTTGAGATCTGGTCGAAAATCAGAAGATGGTGGAAAATTTTTTTTAAAAGGGTTTGAATTTGAAATCTAAGCTTTCCACCAAAAATGCTTTTTTTTTCAAAACTTTTGCACGTTTTTTTTTATGCAAGGAAATTTTCAAAAGATTCGAAGAAAATATTTTTTTTTCTTTTTTTTTCAAACTAACCTAGATTCGAAAGGAAACCTAATCTAGATTTTTTTTTTCAAAATTTTTCTTTCTTGATTTTTTTTCTTTTTTTCACAAAAATGAGAAATCTTTTTTTATTTTTTTTTTCAAAAAGTTTTTCAAAGGAAATTGCAGAAAGTAAATCTACTCCTAGGGTTCAGGGAAAAAAAACCTAATCTAAAGAGAATGATGATGCGCACCTCGATTGTTTCTTTGCTGTGCTCGATGTGTGCGCAGACCCCGTTTTTCTTTCATTTTTCCTGCACATCAAAAACAAAGGAGAGAGAAATTTGTCAGAGATAATTTCAAAGGTCGAAATCATAGAAAATGACATTGCCTGATGAGAGCCTCATCATGAACCCTAACTAGCTCATTTTGACCTAAGAAAGAGGATAAGAGCTCCCACATAACCTAGAGAAGGGCTTAATTCAAGGAATAAGTGTTCTGAGAAGAAAACATGAAATAAGGGTTAAAACTACAATTTTACCATTGCAGTACATAAATGGGATTTCTCAGAGGTAAAACATAGGTCAAATGGTCTGAATAAGATAAAAAGTGGGTTGGTTCAGACAGAAATGGGTTCATGTGCAATCTAGGAATTAAATGACATTCTGTAACCCTAAAACTGACTCGCTTAATTTAACAAGGTTCTGATCAGGATAAAAAATCAATTAAACCCTCTAAAATTCATGGAAAAATATCCCCTAAGGTTTAGAACCTTCAAATTGGCCTTTGGAACCTATTTTGACCTAGATTGGGGTCCTAGCTCATCAATTGACCTAATTTGGGTTTTTATGGAAAATGTCTAGTAAAACGTGGTTAAACCTAAAATCCAACTTCACCATTGGATTCCTTAGGTCCAAATTAGGTTTGTACCAAAATTTGGACCTAAGGAGAGGTCATCTTGACCCACTTTGCACATTAGTACACCCAATTACATTTTGGTCCTTATCTTTTGAAACCCATTCCACAGACCCCCCTAACTTCCTCACCACTCTTACAAATAGGTCCCTCCACCATTAAGGATGAGAAATCCTACAACGGCAAGGAATGAAAGGGGAATACTCCCTGATTCCTCAGATATCTCCTCCCAGATTTGGAAGGGAGATTCTCTGAGGAATTCCCTTTCATCTGAGCGTGGTCCTAATCCCTGATTCACACCCAATCTCTCGTGTGAATGCACGAGAGATTTGGGTATTCCATAGAATTCCATCTCTGGCAAGGTCTCTTATGCTCGGAGGCTTGTCTTCCAAGCATAGGAGTCCCTGCCAGCGACTATAAAATGACCCCCATCTCCGGCCGCAGCTCTTTAGCTCGACTTGGCTAGAGATTCACCTCAATTTCTTCTTCTCCTCCGACCAAGTGGTCCGGCGAGCTCTGGCGAGCTTCCCTCCTCTTTCTAGTCGCTCTGCCACAATACCAGTGGTAGAGCCGTCCTCACCAGGTTCCTCTGCGTCGCGCAACACCCGCTCGAGCACCTCTAGCCCTATCGTCGCCGCCGTCTCCCTCCACTGGATGCCTTCTTCTCCGGTGATAGCAGGTACTGCCAGTCGCCATCTCTCCCCCTTTGTCCACTTATTTAGGTTAGAATCACTCGTCTCTATCCTTTCTTCAATTCCCCTCAATCTATTTCATGAATTACCCCTCGACAGCCACTGTCCACTGCCATCTTCCCCATCTCCAGCCAACCTCCGGCGAGACGCATCCGTCACTCCACACCTCCACACATCTCGCCACTAACCTCACGACCTCTGCCACAGTCCACTGAACATCATCCACCCACTCATAGACCTCCTACATTACCATAAACGCCCCCCGACCTAACCCATAAAATCGACCACAGAGTGACTTAGGCACGCACGCCTAGGCCGCCTCGCCGCCTGCCACCCACCGTCCCACTTTTGCCTTCGCACGACGAAGCTTTCCATGTATTTTAATGGGGCCACCAGGCCTTATTCATGTGTGGCAGATCTGAGCACCCGCCGCCATTAGCGACGGCTCGAGCTTGCTTGTTCTCCAACTCCAGGCCACAAGCGTTAGGTTCCAGGCTTCCAGTCTGGATGGGCTGAGTGCGAGAGTGAGTCCAGCCTGATAGCGGGTGCCGCGAGACCTCCAGCTGCATCTTTTGTGAAGTCACTCTCCTGCTGGCGAACACGCAAAAGCGGGTGGGACATTAGTCCTACCTCGGAAAATCAAGAGTGAGGCACGTGCGATATATTGAATTTGTGTTCTACTTTATTCGCCTCGAGATACACATGGGGTGGGGTCCCTCACCTTTACATGCCTCGTCTGCGACATTCTACCCTGCGGACTTGGCACTCGACCCGAATATCCTACCAAGCACTCCTCACGCACCACACCCACGCCGGTGCACCTGGACCCGGTCACGCGACACGACCCGATTACCTGGCTCTGGGAGAGCATACTGAAGAGAGATAGAGAGAGAGACACGCGGGGTGGGTATAGGGGTAGGTTTTGCTCTTTGGTTTGTGCAGGGAAGAAGGAGAAGGGAAAGCACAGCTGAAGTGAAGCTGACACTTAGCCACAGCAAGGGAAGGAAAAGAAGGAAGGAAGAGAACACTCCAGAGGAGAGCTAAGGTAGAAGCCAAGGAAGAAGAAGAAGAAAGGTTGAAGCCAAGGAAAGCAGAGCTAAGGAAGGCTAAAGGAGGAAGAAGCAAGAAAGAAGAAGAAGGAGAAAGACACTACAGAAGAGGAGCAAAAGCTAAGAAGACAGAAAGAGAAGGAAGAAGAAGAGAGCTACAATGAGAAGAATAAAGAGGCCATCATTTAAGATGTCTGATCCTATGATCAGACGTCCAACTCTTTTATTTTTACTATAAATTTAATTCATAAACTCTTGCATTTATATTGGATTAAGTTTTGAGTAACTCTAAGTGTTCAATTACATCATTGAGGTTAGTGAATAAATTCCATTTGCTCCCTGTGTTCGACTTCAAATACTTAGGTTTTCGAGTAATAAATTTTTATTTGTTGACAACGCTTGGTCACCTATACTACAACGCAACTGACTGTTAAAACACGATTGAGCGGCCTGCCAACATTGCCTCCCCGGCAACTGTGCCATTTGACGAAAATCATTTTCGCACATTTGAAAGTCGTCGAAAATCGTAGTATAGTCGCGCAAAAATGTTTATAAAAAATGAAGTTTGTAAAAATTACAAGACTTGAGTCCCGATCGTTCGTCTCTGAGAGGCATTTGCTTTACTCTTGAATTCGATCTTTTTGCCACTCTACTTCATTTAAAAATGCACGCTGGTTTCCAATCTCCTAACTAAAACTTCACCACTTCTGTTGTTAACACGGATTATGTGCGTGTGTGTCAAATAAATTACGAAGGTGAACGTGTGAGTTTCTGTGTGCACGATTCTAGTGAGGTGGTGACTATTTATGGAGAAAGCATTTATCGTTAGATTTTCAATATCCTCGGGAAACGACATGCTTGTGCATAATGGATAGACAGTTGAAGAGCAAGCAACTTAAATCACGCAAATATGATAATTATTAAGCTCATGGTGATTTCAAACATATATATATATATATATATATATATAAATGCACTTTCATTCATTCCATTTGGGGAGTTGTTTGCACAAGAAATTTAGAGGAAAGCTTGTACATAAATGCTTGAAACGGAAATCTAGCTACCAGAAAATGACTGCATACAAGAATCAATGAGGGGATTTCGCATGCATCATTGGGGGAGAAGTTAAGACTATGCTACTAAGCAGTAATAAAAGCAGTAAAAATTATGGAGTGCATAAACTACATCTGGCAGAACAAAGGGCATTCAGGGGTGGTCCCCGATGGCCTTGGAGTGGTCGGGAGGAGAATAAGGGGCGGCCACTGTAGCTTAGGCTGACCTTTGGAGAGAAGGAGGATTGATCCAGCATCCCGGCATGATGTCCTCCATGATGGTGGTGAGCTCGTGGAGGTGGAGTAGGTAACCTAAGTGAAGGTGGGAGTTGTTTACACCTCAAAACACGCCTATAAGGACGCCTTCTTATGCTATTTTCTAGCATTAACTATGTATATTATAATCCTATAGTCGCATCTGTAAAAATACTTGCATTCATGCATTTAATTAAGAGGAGGGAAGATTGAAATAAATGACTTCATAATTCACTTTTTTCCTCGAGTGCATATTTGCAAAAATTCCCTTCTCTATTTTTATTTCCTCTTGATTTCTATTTTTTCTCCCTATGGCTGCAACTTCTTCTCCGCTGCCTCTCCCTGCCATCCTTCCCACTGCTGCAACTTCCCGCGCGCGTCCGCCCTCTCCCTGCCCAAGCCATTCCCTGCGGCTGCCATTCCTCCCATTCCCCGCATGCTGCATGACCATGCTCTCTTCTTCTATAAGAAGCCACGGGTTCTTCTTCTTCGGGGGCTGGCGCGGCAGCAAGAAAAAAACCCACCTTCAGCTCATCACCACCACCGTCCTCCCCTCCATACGCCGGACCTCCTTCGAGGAGACACCCGGCGGGCAGGAGCTCACTGTGGTGCACACCACCACAGTGAGACCACCACCGCCCAGCTCTTCAAAGAGCCGGTGGGCGTGGTGGCTCTTCTCTTTTTCATTTTTTTTCCCATTCCCGCACTTCCCGCCATGGCTGCCGCTTCAAGGTCTGAAGCTTGAAGCAGCAGCAGCAGCGGCCCCCGCAGCCTCCGCGAGCAACTGCAGGCGCCCCAGCCCCTCTGCGCGCGCCTGCAGGCCTTCCCCGCCTCCGTTCGTCTGCTCTGTCGCCCGCCTCTGCGCCCGCAACCGGTCGCTGCGCTCCTCAGCAGCGGCCGGCCAGGCCCCTTCCCGCCTCCCTGCCAGCACCCACAGAGCCCCGCGCGCACTGTCCCGAGCCTCCGCGCTCGCAGCAGGTCGACGCAGACTCCTCATCTCCTCTACGCGAGTACGCCCCCGTGCGCCCGCGACCTCCAGACGTCGGCCGCCATCTGCAGACGACGTATCGTGCCTCCTGCAGAGCGGCTGCATTCTCTCCTTCTGCCGATCTCTCTCTCTCTCTCTCTCTCTCTTTTTTTTTTTTTTTTCACTTACAGCAACACACACACACCCATTCACCGACACACACACTCACACACTAATAGTAACTTATATACATACATATATATATATATATATATATACATATACATATATCTATATATATATACTTATATATACATAGTATATCTATATAGTTATGTATACATACATATAGTATAATATATATATACATATACATATATAATATATATATATATATATATATATATATATATATATATATACACATACTCATATACATATATATATATATACATATCTATATACTTATACATATACACATATATATATACATATATATCTAGATACATATATACCTATATACATATATATATATATCTATATAGTATTATATATATATACTTATATACATATATACATAGCTATATACATATATACATACATATATATATATATATATATACACCTATATATATATATATATATATATCTATATATATCTATACATATATACTTATACATTTATATACATACATATGTACATATATTTTCACGTTATTTATTATACGCTGTATCGCGGGGATATCTGCACCAGTTGCTGATATTCCCTGATACACGCGTACAAAAAAAGCGTGGTCCCATACATCATCCATCCTCCATCCACACTCCACGCGGCACCTAGTCGTGTTGGTTGCGTCTCTCTAGACGTCGGCTGACTCGACATAGTGCTACACTCCATCGTCACCTCCACCCCCACCCCTTTATATATATACTACATATAAATATATATCTATAGCTACTATATTTACTTTCTATCTGATAGCTTCCTTAGTAAAAAGATAAAAAAAAGGTATAAAAGTGAAAAGATAATCTTTGATTTGCAGGGACCCCCGTCTTGCAAGTAGCAAGACGTGTTTTGAAACTCTGTTTTGGCTAAAAGCCAAGGACACAATTTTGAGGGTGTGCCTCAAGAACAAGGATTACCAAAAAAAAAAAAAAAACCTAAATAAGAAAAATACCAAAAACAGAATAAACGAACGGAAGAGACGCATTTTAAGGAAGACGTAGAAACTCGACTTGAACCCCACTTCCCTGAGTTCGACCCTGGGCTTAAAAGTGACAAGATAAAATCAATTAGGCCAGGTTAAAAATTTTGTAAAGAGATGGTTAGGTCTGAATTAGGTTAACCACTATACACATTTCAACGATAAAAATATCATATTAATAACCTATCCAGGCCGACCATCAGGAGTGTATGGAGCTAATGAGGTGAGTGGTGTCAATGAAGCCAAAGGATGTGAATGGGGTCACTTGGCCGCCCATGGGGTCTTTTTATAGACCCAATGGCTTCTCTCTAGAGAGGTGTGGAACTCTCTAGAGAGAGTCCAAGAGTGGCCGGCCAAGAGGTTATGAGATCCAAAAATTATGGATCTCATTTTGAATGCCTCTTGGTTACTAATTTTGGCAACCAAGAGGTGGCACCACTTCAAAGAGAGTTCTAGAGAACTCTAGAGAAGTGTGTGTGTGTGTGTGTGTGTGGTCGTGTTCTATATGGCTAGGTGGCTTAGGTTAGGTCCTAAGGGGTTTGGGTAGGTGTAGGTCTTGAATTAGGGTTACAAACCCTAATTGCTAAGGGGAAAATGCAATTAAACTTAACCTAAGTTTAATTGAATGAGTGTGAACCTAATTGAGAGTGAAATAACTCAATTAGGTTGGGTTTAGGTCAACTGGACTCTCACCAAGTCCAATTGAACTTGTGTGGGTTGAGATCTACGTTTAATTGGACTCAATGAGTCCAATTGACTTAGGTGAAGGTAATTGACTTTGATCTAAGTCAATTGGGTTTGGTGAGGACCTAATTAGGTCCTTAGGTAGGTCTAGAGGTGATGTACTAGGGTTAAGACACCTTAATTTAGGTTCCTATGGGGTTGGGATTAGGTCTAGGGAGCTAAAGATCCAAGATGAAGACTTGAATCTCAAAATAGGGATTGGAGACCAGTACTAGATGTCCAATAATGTGGTCAGACGACTTATACTCAAAAATCAGAAGTCCAGACTTCAGTTCTGGACGTCCAATCTGAGTCAGGGGGAAATCAAGGTTCTGTTTTGGGTATTCTGCAGAAATTGATGTCTGATAATGTGTCTGGACGTCCAATAACACTACAGAAGTGGGTTTGAGATGTGCGGGAGATTTCTAAGGGTCCTGGACGTCCTACAACTTATCTGAACATCCAGATAAGGGTTGGAACTAGGGTTTTAGGGCTTCCTAAGGTGTTGTGACCTAATCTAAGGGTGGCTAAGGCTTGGGGAAGTCTCTAGGCTATCCTAGGGCTAGGATGGACCTAAGTTCTTCACATTTTACTACTTTATTCCTACTTACTAGAATAACAAACCTTTAACTCCCTTACATTATTATTCCTACATCTAAAGTAAGCCTTCTGCTCCAGCTCTACTGCAATTCCCATTATTCCTGATCTAGCTTCAGATCCTGCTCCAAATCTGTTTATTGCCTGCAATCGACATAATGCACTTAATTAGCACATTATAACATTATTTTATGCATAGCTATATTAAAGCAGTAAAGATGCAGATAATGCTTATGCATGTATGAATTTTCCTAACTTATGCTAAGTTCTAGCCTAATCTAGGTCAATTAAGACATATGATTGCTGCGCAATCATCTAGCTCCAGAAATTTTTCCTAGCTCCTTCTTCCTTAAACCCTAGCTCCACCATCCTCTACTCTACTAACTAAGCTATCTTAGCTAGCTTAGCTAAGCTCCTAACCAACTCCAACTCCATGGCCATCCACCCTTTCCCCTTAACGGTAACTAAATCCTAACCTAACCCACCTACTTTTGGTGCCAACCCTCATCAACCACCACCCCATCACACCTCTTCATGTTGGCGCCAAAACCACCCACACACACCCCTTCAAAATGGCACCAACCGCCCCCCCCCCCAATCTACACCCTACACATCACCACATTAGGCCATCTCTACCCTACACATAAACTCCCTTCTAGAAGCCTTATGTGGCACCAACCTGATGTAAACACATTTACACTACTTAAGATGTCTATTTATGCATGTTCTTAAGCATAGGATTGCATTTCATGATATAAATATTGCATAACATGCATCATCTTGCATTTAGAGTAGTTTGAATAAAATGGAGGTTAATTATCTCCTTTTATGTGCTTGGACAGGGCAAACATTTTATCGGGACCTCGGATCAAAGATCCAACCGTATGGATGTGATCAGGGCGATGATTGGAGTTCAACGACTCCAAGATCGTCCTAATCAGGCATCCGTAACATCAGATAGTGACCGGGGAATCCTAGAAGATCAAGGGCCAGGATGGTGTAAATCCACACTTCAAATGACAAATTCGATAGCACAGATGAATTCGGATCGACGATCGCAGCCCAACGACGCAAAAATCGAGTCAATCCGACATCCGTGGCACCATCTACAACTTCCAGAAGATGGATGGCCAAGATGGCGCCACAAAAATCGAGTCAATCCGACATCCGTGGCACCATCTACAACTTCCAGAAGATGGATGGCCAAGATGGCGCCACGTGGCGCCATCCCGGCCGCCCAAACGGTCGCATGCAATCTCTGAAGGCCCTGCACCCGCTCCCTCTCCGCCATTGGATCTCGATCCAACGGCTGTGGTCAGCCGCGCCTAAAAGCGCCCGCTCGACCATCCGCACCTCGTAGCGCAGCGTTCGAGCACACTTACGCGAGCTGCGGGCACGGGTTCGAGCCGCAGCGGAGGGGAGGAAGGCGCTGGCGAGCGAGCGTTGGATCTTGATCGGACGGTTGTCTGCGATCAATCGAGATCACGTGCTATTGCACGCCTGGCATGGACACACGATCGTACGCGCCAGGCGGGCGCAGCAACGGGCGATCACGCATCTTAAGTCGTCCGATCGTTGAGATCTGAGGTACGTGGGTGTAGGCGTCGAAGAAGCGGGCAGCTGAGGAGGCGTGCGTGGGCGCGGGAGCTACGCCCATGTTGGGGGCTTTAGTGATAGATTTATCCGTCACTAAAGACCCCTCATTTATTATTTTAAAGATGTAATGACCATTTTGCCCCCACTCCTTGCAACTATAAAAGGAGACCCCCTCCATACGAAATTCTTATCCCTTCCTTCTCTTCTCTACCTCTCCAAAGCAAAAGAGAAGCTTGTCCCACACCTGGGATGCTTCTCGTGAGATAAAGTCCAAATTTTCGTCCCCCTTCGGAAGTGGATCTCACGACGACGACAGCGTGCTGCTCCGTTCCCGTTCTTCTGCTTCGTCCTCCTTCGTCCTCCTTTGTATAGGCGTCGTCCCGTTCGGCTCGTCCTCCAAGCGATCGTCGAGGAGGATTTCTCTCTCCCTATTCTTTTTACTGCTTTCTAGTATAGATTTACTGCTTTCTAGAGTAGTTCTGCTCGTCCTTCAAGCGGTTGTCGAGGAGGACATTTCTCCCTCCATTCTTTTATTGCTTTCTAGAGTAAATTTATCGCTTTCTAGTGCAATTGTTTTATGCTTTCTAGTTGTAATGAACAATCTTCTTAATGATAAATTCTTTATTTATTCTACATTTCATTTTGATTTCTAAGTGTAATATTCTCTCTCTCTCTTACCCTCTCTCTCTCTTCTATTTATTGTAAATAATTAGATAATTTTAAATTGAATTACTTCGTGACAAATAAAAAGAAACGCGTAGTTTTTAAATCAAACGTCCGCCTCCCTGTGTTCGACCTGGAATTTCAATTTCGGTATAAATTTTATTTGTTGAACACGAGTTGTTCGCTTTCAAACTACAACGATAGGTTTTCCAAAACCAAACACGTTAGCACAGCGATTCGTTACGTTCAACATTTTGGCGCCATTGTTGGGGAGGCAACGATCTTTGATTTCTCTTCGCTTTTTGTAACTTACAAATCATTTACCTCACTTCTCTCCTTTCTTATTGTGATTGCAGGTACTCTTTTGAGACAAGCAACAACGGTAGATTGGAGTAAAGTGTTGTGGAAGGTTATGTGAGTTATTCCCCGCCTCCCACCCATTAGATTTCATTTCACCACATAATAATTCAAACATCAATCAACCTAGGTGTTTTTATAAACTCTAAGGTTAGATTGTTTGTTGTTTGACACCCATACTCACTCCAACCCCCACATTAAAAAAAAAAAATTTTAAAATTAAAAAAAAAATCTCACAGAGGTACACAACCTCATCTGATTTTCTAACTCAACCTGTAAACCGATCTTAGGAGCCGGTACACACATTCAAATCATAATTGAGTAGAAATTAGATTAGGTAATCATTTGTGTGCCTAATTAAGTGGTGCATCAGGCTAATTGTTTGAGTTGATTGGGCCGCACCACTTCAAATAAAATAAACTCATCAAGTAGCTGCCAATTAGGTTCAACTCTTAGGGATTTACCAGGCACTCCACATTCTTTTTAAGCTTTAAAGGAAAATATTTTCACCTGTGCTTGTAAAACCTGGTGTGCTAATGAAGCTTGTTTGAAAACACCTAAAGTTGAATCCTAAAAGCTACTAAGCAAGATTTGAACCTTAAAATTCACCACATCAAAAATAATCTTGCTTGAAAATCATTGGTTGTGCACGCACACACAAATCAATCAATCATTAAGGGCACAATTCATTTAAAGGGCTCATCACATTCCAATGCACATTCAAACCTAGCCCTAAATAAAACAGAGTAGACGTTGGCCTTAAGGATTGGACTCGCTCTTCAGAATCTAGAATGAGATTATTTTCGATTAGTCTATTTCTACTGTTCAATCTGATGTCTAGCTAGGGGAGCAGAATCAAACGATCGCGGCTAGGGGGTACACTAGGAACCGGAGGCGCAAGCCGAAGGAAGAACCTTCTCCCCAGTCCCTCCTTCTAACTGGTTGGATTGAACAGACAGAAGTAGATCAAATCGTTCCTTTATCTCAAGATGGGTTTTGGGAGTCTGTAGGTCTGTAGGCTAACCCAATTAAGGACAGGTTTGATTGTTTGAATTGTAGGGCGCCTTTCTTCCTCCCGTATCTCATGAATCCTTCCACATATTTCACGCATTCCCGCTCTTTCCCTCCTGTTGTGAATTATCCTCAACATGACTATTGTCCCGACTCGTATTGTAATCAACCATTAGTTAGTTGGGATAATTCGGATTGGGGATACAATTCCGGACCCCCATGTTTACGGTCTAACCCTGAACACTTTGATTCTGATTTCTATCCTTCTCAGAGCTACATCGGTTATAGATCGTCTTCCTTTCATGAACAACCTAATACGATCTACAATCAACAAGGATACACCAATCTTTACCCATCCTCTGATTTCACTGCCTTTAGGTCATCACCATCTTTTAAACAATTTGAAATAACCTATTATCAGGAAGGGTATAACAAATCTCAATTCGTTAATTCCCCTGCATTGAGCCCAAACCCGCCCAACCCTGAACCAACTCATTTGGTTCAGGTTAACCAGGTTCAAGATAAGGTTCTGGCTAACTTGAGGAACATCATACAATCTTTAGAAGTTCAGCCAATACCTTGCATTGAGAGATTGGAGCCCCTAATTGAAATGATTGATGATTTGAATAAGTCTTTGTTGGATTGGCTCCAGGACGTTAAGGATA
Organism: Thalassia testudinum; assembly: GCA_037157565.1. Taxonomy (NCBI): domain Eukaryota; kingdom Viridiplantae; phylum Streptophyta; class Magnoliopsida; order Alismatales; family Hydrocharitaceae; genus Thalassia; species Thalassia testudinum. The sequence goes on along the minus strand of JAZHRO010000031.1, from coordinate 144,282,587 downwards.
AGAACCCGGGTGAGTTTCTACTTGGGAAATTAGCGAAATTGAGGATGAGATTCGTGGTTGCTTTGATTCAATCTTGGGATGATTCCCAGGATGAACCCTCTTCAGGAAAGCCAATGACAGAACTCGCTCAGGCACCTGTTGGGGGGGACATGTGTTATGACCAGATTGAATTAAAGCAACCAATTAAGGAAGATCTGATTTCTTCACCTGAGATCCCTGATCCAGGTTACGAGGAAACGTATGTCTCCTGGGAACAGAAAGTGACAACTGATTTTGGGACATACATTGATACGGATCCTGATTTCTTTGATGGTGAAGATTCAAGTATCTAAGTCTCACGCGAGTTTTCTGAACACGATTTCTGTGAGACGATTGGGCCTGAGGAATCTGATAGATCATTTGATAGCCCAATAACTGAGGAAACTGATCTTATTAGGGCACACATTACGGATCCAGAATCACATTTTCTGGAGGAATCAATTCAATGCCCTGATTATTAGTTACACCCCGTGGGTGTTTGTTCGTCAGAACAAATCAGAGGTTGTTGCACAGGTTGGATCACATAAATGAACTTAGGGTATAGCATTGAAGCTTCGATAATTCTGTTTCTGAGATAATTAGACCCAAGTCAATTCTGATTTTACCACATCATTTAGACTTGGAGATTTCAGATGGGGTGATTAACATGCAAGAGGTCTTGGAATTTAACATTCGGAATGAGGAGGATAGGAGCTGGGAAGTTCTGATTTGGGAAGTTAATTTTGGAGGAAATGGAAGATTGAGTCGAAGGGTTCCTTTTAAGTTGAAACCATCAAATCAGAACCCTTACGACATTTGTTTCGAGGATGTCAAATTCAAGCACACATTCAACGATTATCCTTTTGAGCTTCAATTCTCTGTAACCCGACTTTTTGGTCTTGGATTGCATCCTCATAAATCACAGGCCCGACCCCGCTTGCATTCTGATTTTAGGTTTTGGGTAATTTTTATCCAAAACCTAAGATATTCTCGATTATGGGGTGTGGGTCTGCACCACAATCTGGTCCACATCTGTGGACCTCTGTTGATAGGTCAGAAGATTCTTCTGTTTATTCTAATTCTGACCTGCACTCGTGAATTCTTCATTTCTTTTCTTTGTATAGTGTGCCTAGCTGAAGGCACTAAACTTAGCACATATATAGTTCTTTTTAGTTTTCATCTCGGAGCAGGCCTGACATTCACACAATTCAGGTGCTTTCTACGCTTTTCCACTCTGTTTTATGTCTTTTTAATACAATGACGACATTGCATTAGATAGGCATGGGGGGGTGGACATTCATCTCTGAATTCATTCGTCAGCTCCGTGGATTTATTTTATTTTCTTTTATAAAAAAAAAGTTCGGAATTAGGAAAGAGAATTTGGGTTTAAGAAAATTTTCAATCTTAGGAAATACTACATTATGATTTGAACACAAAGACCCTTCAGGTCTTTGGACTTAATTAGCCCGTGTATCCACTAAAATGTGGATTTGTCTTTGAGTCCTCGCCATCTTAATTCTATCGTAATTGGAATAAATAAGTTTGGGTGATAAGTACACGACTTATCAACCCGCCCTCTGATCTGAGGGAATTTTGAGTTTCTAGCATCTACACACTATCTTGTCACTGACTCGTTGTTCGGCGATTCTAACGGAAATTGGGTAGCTAATGAACCTTCTAGGGTGATATGGCTGGCAAGTTATCGTGGGTAATAGCCCATAGGTTGGTTGTCCAGAGCCTAGTCACTGGATCTTTCTCTTTTTGCTGCCTTTAGGTAAATCTTAGACCAGGGAAGCCACCTACTTAAAAAAAAAAAAATCAAAAAGAAAAGGAGAAGAGAACAAAAAGAAATAAACCACACTTCCCCACACGAGTATGGCTGGCAAGTTGTCGGTGGTAACAACTCATCGATCGGTTGTCTAGAACCCAGCTCAGTAAATGCACTAAAAATTCTCAAAACACTTAGGAAGAAGCGGAGAAGTAGAATAAACCAGGGAGATATACACTGGATTCACCCTTGTGTTGACCCCGTAAAAAAATAAAAGTAGGGAGAAAGCTACCGGTTATAAAGATACACCTTTAGGCAGAATTCTTTTTGAGGTCACCTAGAGGCGTAGAAATTCGAAGTCCATTTTAACTGACGGTCAACGAGTCTATCACAATCACAATAAGATACTTAAAACTTAGGGTTCCCATAAAATCTTGGGTGAGTTGAATGGCCGTAGAAAGCCACTCCTAAACCCTAAAATTTGAAAATTCAAAAAAATTAGAAAAAAAGAAAAAGAGAAAAAGAAAATTTTCTTTGAATAGGGCGAGGGCTTGAGGCGGTTTACATTTTGGCTGATACTCGGGCACTGTTGTGTCTTTGAAAGTTTAGTTCCTAAGTAGACAATTTCTTAATGATTGAAAATAACTCAGGTCCAAATAATCCAACCTAATTCTTTTATAAATAGCATATAGTTTTTGCTAGGGACTAGCAAAAGATAGGCATGGGGGTATGATGTCAACACATTTACACTACTTAAGATGTCTATTTATGCATGTTCTTAAGCATAGGATTGCATTTCATGATATAAATATTGCATAACATGCATCATCTTGCATTTAGAGTAGCTTGAATAAAATGGAGGTTAATTATCTCCTTTTATGTACTTGGACAGGGCAAACATTTTATAGGGGCCTCGGATCAAAGATCCAACCGTATGGATGTGATTAGGGCGACGATTGGAGTTCAACGACTCCAAGATCGCCCTAATCAGGCATCCGTAACATCAGATAGTGACCAGGGAACCCTAGAAGATCAAGGGCCAGGATGGTGTAAATCTGCACTTCAAATGATAAATCCGACCGCACGGATGACTTTGGATCGATGATCGCAGCCCAACGACGCAAAAATCGAGTCAATCCGACATCTGTGGTACCATCTACAACTTCCAGAAGATGGACGGCCAAGATGGCGCACGTGGCGCCATCCTAGCCGTCCAAACGGCCGCATGCAATCTCTGAAGGCCCCGCACCCGCTCCCTCTCCGCCGTTGGATCTCGATCCAACGGCTGTGGTCAGCCGCGCCTAAAAGCGCCCGCTCGACCATTCGTGCCTCGTAGCACAGCGGTCGAGCGCGCTTACGCGAGCTACAGGCGAGGGTTCGAGCCGCAGCGAAGGGGAGGAAGGCACGGACGAGCGAGCTACGGGCTTTGGATCTTGATTGGACGGCCTTCTGCACTCAATCGAGATCACGCGTTATTGTACGCACAGCATGGACGCGCGATCGTACGCGCCAGGCGGGCGCAGCAACGGGCGATCACGCATCTTAAGCCGTTCGATCGCGATATCTGAAGTACATGGGCGTAGGCGTTGAAGAAGTGGGCAGCTAAGGAGGCACGCGTGGGTGCGGGAGCTACACCCACGTTGGGGGCTTTAGTGATGGATTTATCCGTCACTAAAGACCCCTCATTTATTATTTTAAAGTTGTAATGACCATTTTGGCCCCACTCCTTGCAAGTATAAAAGGAGACCCCCTCCATACGAAATTCTTATCCCTCCTTTCTCTTCTCTACCTCTCCAAAGCTCAAGAGAAGCTTGTCCCACACCCGAGATGCTTCTCAAGAGATAAAGTCCAAATTTTCGTCCCCTTTCGGAAGTGGATCCCGCGACGACGATGGTGTGTTGCTCCATTCCTATTCTTCTGCTTCGTCCTCCTTTGTCCTGCTTCATACTCCTTCGTCCAGGTGTCGTCCTGTCCGGCTCATCCTCCAAGCGACTGTCGAGGAGGATTTCTCTCTCCCTATTCTTTTTACTGCTTTCTAGTATAGATTTACTGATTTCTAGAGTAGTTCTGCTCGTCCTCCAAGCGATCGTCGAGGAGGACATTTCTCCCTCCATTCTTTTAATGCTTTCTAGAGTAAATTTATCACTTTCTAGTGCAATTGTTTTATGCTTTCTAGTTGTAATGAACAATCTTCTTAATGATAAATTCTTTATTTATTCTACATCTCATTTTGATTTCTATGTGTAATATTCTCTCTCTCTTACCCTCTCTCTCTCTTCTATTTATTGTAAATAATTAAATAGTTTTAAATTGAATTATTTCGTGACAAATAAAAAGAAACGCGTAGTTTTTAAATCAAATGTCCGCCTCCCTGTGTTCGACCTGGAATTTCAATTTCGGTATAAATTTTATTTGTTGAATACGAGTTCTTCGCTTTCAGACTACAATGACAGGTTTTCCAAAACCAAACATGTTAGCGTAGCGATTTGTTACGTTCAACACAACCTTAACCACCAAACACCACATCTAACTAACCCTAAACCACCCTTAGTTGGCGCCAAAAACTCCTACCCACAGCCCTTCATGTTGGCGCCAACACCACCTTCAATCACCACCACCCAATCAATACCACAACCTATCCTAACACTCTCCCTTAACCTTCCTAAAGTGGCACCAAAACCACTTAACCCCACCATAACCACCACTCCATACATCCCTCCTTTTGGTGCCACCTTATATCTACCATCCATTCACCAACCACCACCCTTCAACAACATCCTAACCCTACACATACCCTACACGCCACCTAACCCTACCACCACCAATCCATAACCCTAGTCCTCACCTAGGGTTGGCACCAAATACCAAGCATCCCCCCATTTTGTTGCCACCCATTAACAACCCTAGGATCTCATAACCACCCTCTACAATCCATCCTAGCCCTCCATTCATTAACTACACTTAACCCCCTTCCACTCCTATAAAAAGACCAACACCCACCACCATTAATGCACCTTTGGCAACATAATTTTCTACCATACTTCCACCTTCCATAGATGGCCAAGAGAAGAAGAAGAAGAAGAAGATTAAGGGACACTCTGTCCCCTTGGTGCCTTCCCCTCTTCTCTTCTCTCTTGTGCCCACTCCAGCCAAAGGGAGAAGCCAGGCAAAGGGAGAATACCTTTGGTGCAAACCTACCCTAGGAGGAGGATTTGAGGGTGGTCCATGCCCAACCTTGGAGAAGACATTGAGGTGGAAGCCATCCTCCTTAGAGGAGTTTAGGCACACCCCCCTTGGGCTTGCCAAGAGGAGACCACACTTTGGAGTAGCTTTTCATGGAAGGAGAAGGGGATCTTCTTTTCAAGCCAAGGAGCAACTAGGCTTGGAGCAAGAAGGGCTTCATCTTCTTCACCACCATCATCATCTAAAGGATTTGTGCTTTTTTAATTTTATCCTTTTAAATTCTAGTAGAAGCATTCATCTACTTGTAAACAACATTTTCCTTTAGTAAAATTTTTTGCCTTCTTTAAATTCTTATTTTATTTCTTGTTGCATCTTGTTGCATTTTCCTTAGTGCACACACTCTATCTCTCTAATTACTCTAAGTCTTCACATACCTAGAGTGAGCTTAGAGAGAGAACTTGCTTGTCACTTAGGTTTTAGTTTAGTAACTTAGCTGTAGTCACCTTCTCGCTCATACATTTGTGATTGTCCGTTATTTCGAAAACCAAAAAAAATTCTTATATTGAAAAACCAAAAAGAAAGGTGATTTCCACATTTTCAAGTCAGAGATTTGATTTTGCAAGTATTTGCCTCCTTAGAAGACCCTAGACACCACCACTATCTATGTTATAAATTTAAAAGGGAATTGACTTTTGCACATTACAACGATTCATAAAACCCACATTTTACAAACCACGTAAAAACCTGATTAGTGAGTTAGTGGATTCACTAGCCTCGACTAGTTAGGAAAATCCTAAGCTAAGAAGCTTAGGTAGTGGTTTTCACTCGTGAAGGGTTTCCATTATAAATCTAAGTGTCTTCTATGCATGAATTTTTGTGGTTTGATTTGTCTTCGCTACTACGATATCTAAGTTTATTAAAGATGATACTATTCACCCCTCCTGGTAGGTCCACTTTAGTAGACTAAATTATAGCGTAAAAATATTGTTATCGGAAGGAGAGATTAATTTAAAGCATCCATGATATTGACAAAATTATGTGAGCTTTAGATTTATTATTTTATGCATTAATTTCATTAATCTTTATATGGAGAGATTAATTATTCACTTTAGAGGCAAGGGCATCACATCAAATCTCAATTTGAAATACCATAATGTTGGGATTTTGTTCGAGCAAAAAATAGCAAGGGAATAATTTTTTGCATCCCTATATGTCTCTCAAATTAATGGCATTCCCTTCAATCTCTCTCTTTCCTCTTTTTGTCACATGAAATCTAGATCATGCCTTCCTTATTCCTCCTTTCTCAAATTTCTCCCTCAAATCTCTCTCTGATTCTCTCTCTTTATAATAGGCTGAATGGCAGGATAAGAGGGATCCAACATCATCATCTTCCCCTCACAGCTCCACCTAACAGGAACTTCTCCACCATCTTCCTCTCCACAGAGGGAGACTCCCCCCACCATCATCTCCTCCCCAACGACCCAACAGAATCTCATGTCCTCCCTCACCACGCCATCGCGAGCGACATCCACTACTGTGGAAATGTCTCTACCATGATCGCATCAACTTCCATCACCGTGTGAATGCCTGCAACTGTTTTGACCGCCAACTATGACTCTTCCCGACTGCGACCATTGCTCCGAACATCACTACGTCACCATCCTCGTTCTTCTCCTTCTTCATTCTTTTTCTTCCTCTATAACTCCACCAACATAACCCACCATCCAAAACACTTCTCCACCTTCATCTAATTGCACTCCACTAGACCAAACAGAACACGATGCCGTCCTCCTCTAGTTGCGCAGCAGCATCAACCTCCTCTCCAAGCGTGCAACCTCCTTGACCACGTGCAACCCATAGCAACCAAGACACCATTACCATCCGTGCACTTGCAGCAGCCACCTCTGTAATGACCCGAGTCCCGCCAACCGACAAGACTTAAGTCACCGTGTGCTAACAACCAATACGAAAAACCTGCAAGATCGCAGTCACCCAACATAGAGTCAAAAAACATCAATAGCCAACATTCATTCTTAATGCATTAAATAAGAAAACAAAAGTGCTGACAATATAACTAAAATTCACCTAGAGTAGGAAATAAAAAGACTCTCGTACAACTACTAAGAAGGTAGGAAATAAAATTCTAATAGAAGAAAGAACTACTCCTATGAGCCACTAGCTTAGTACAGACCGTCTCCTCAGGTAGGACCCGATTTCACAAAAGTCTTCCCAACTACAGCCACTGTACTTGACTGATCAACAACACCTGAGTATGGAACCCGTGACAAAAATGTCAGTAAAAGCTGAATAGAGTAGAACAACTAAACATGTAACTCGAGTGACAGAGTACAAGGAAAATGCACTATTTGATAATTCATCTGTTTACAATTTAGTTCATATCCCAACATCGCTACTCACGTGCAAACTCCATCGCCGTGCGCTTCTTGTGCGGCTACCACTACTCGCGTGCACCCTTGAGCACATCCTTCACGCAACCATAGAGCCAACCACCGACGAAACCTCTTCCTCACACCAGCAGTAGCGCCCACCGAACAGCTGTGCATGCAACTAGCCTCCTTCTTATCTTCTTCTTCGCCGATAGAAGAAGTGGAACCCAACAGCCATCGGCGTCCTCCACTTGTAGCCACCACCTTCGGCCATGAAACTCCACACCGTCGACTCCATCGATCTTGCCTCACCTTCACGAGCACAGCCACACCCTCAAAACCACCAACGATTGTCCACATGTGTGCGTGCCAAGCCTCATTGCTGGCGAGCATCTTCCCACCATCTGGTCGCCGCCAGTCATTGTTCATTGTGCAACCACATCCATTGGATTCCTCTCAGCGTCCTCGATCTCCTCCGAGCATGGCATGGCCGGTCGTGCCCCCTCCTCACGTGCACAAGGGATGGATCCCTCTATTTCTCAACAGTGGTATGTGCATTAAAAATTACATTTACTTGCCATTGCAACAATTTTGATTTTTTATTTCTCATATTATTTTTATGATGGCGATAATTGTTGCTGAACCCTTTCACTCTTGTGAAATTTCCTAATTCTTCCTTATCTCCTTATTTCACATTAGATTTTGATACAAACTTTGCATCTATGACTGGGAATAATATATATATATATATATGTAATTTCCTTGCAATTTTTCCTCCCTGTGAATACGACCCACTCTCCTGTGAGTGGTTTATTTTAATTGTTGACGATTGGTTTTCCGCCGCTCAAATCTACTTCAATGACTTATTTTCTTGAGAGAACATTATTTTAAAGCGAAAATCGATCGATCAAATGGCACTGTTGCCGGGGAGGCAACAGACGCAATAGGTTCAATTGATTTTATTTCTAATTATTTTGAGGTGCACATTTATCTAACCATTCTCTATTTTTTTGTGCGAGAAATCTGACGAGATGACAGGCGTAGAGAAGCGACGATGTTGACCTTGAGCGATGCCTACACACGCAGAGTGGACGTGAAGAGGAGACCTGAATCCCGCTTTCACATGGGATTCTCCTTCATCATTGAGTTTATTTCATTTCAGTCTTCTCACCCTTGTAGCAATTAGAGCTAATTTTCAGAGGTCTGTCCCTACTTTCTTTAGTAGTTAGGGCTATTTCTCTATGTGTGAGTGATTCAATTTTTTCCTGCTTGATCTAAAAAGAAAAGACAAAAATATCGAGCTGCTAATTTAGGAGTTGCATACCTTTAGGTGCATGCATTTAGGGATGATTAAGCAAAATATTAGATCTCTTTCCTTGCATTGTGCACATATCTGCAAGGAGATTGCTGGAGACAGGTATATCATTCTATCTTTGCATCTAGTTCCTATTTACGCATTACATGTGGGTTAAATCGTAAGACCACCAAAATTGATTGAATTGATCTAATTCATTGGTCGCCTAACTAAAATTAGATCTGCTAATCAGATTAGACCTTAAAATCAAAATAACATTTGATCTGACCAAAAGGGACTTGTGTATGACTCTTCCCAAAATCAAATTGATTTGTGGTGTGATACACAGTTCTGACACTGAGCATGCACACTAGGCACCGCACTAGGTCTCGATCCCTTAAGCCTATAAGCACTAATTGATGAGGTGTGGCTCATCATAGCTAAAATGCCCAAGTTAAGTTAGAAACTAGGTTAAACACTACAGAATTAACACATGAAATGGGTTAAGTGTGGGAAATAACAAAAAAGACTTAAAGCATCCAATTTGTGCTAAAAGTGTAAAATTAGGTCGTAAAATGAGATATTATATTCATTAATATAAGTTGATGATCCATTTGCCAATTGAACACACAATTGGGTTCAAAAGATCAAATTAAAAGTGAAATCAACTTCCTAAATGTTCAATTGGGCTTCAATAAAAACTTTGTTGCATTTGGGCATCATTAGGACCTCGCATCATTTACATTACATTTAGGTCCTTAGTTCATATACATTTATTCACATTTAAGCCTTCAGGGACCTCTTTATAAATTATCGGGGACATTTTTGCATCACTCAGGGACTGCTTTGTCATCTTTCTTACCACTAATGGGTTTCTTCACAAATGTTCTACCGTTTCACACCTTAAGAACTTGTCTGCAAATTCCCCTTTACACCTGCAGCCAACATCTGTTGTTCACAAAGAACTCATCCCATCTCAGCCGTAGATCCTATGCTCTCTCGATCCAAGGGCAAATCCAAAACCAATCTTCCCGTGCCTTCGCATGTGCAATCACCTCCTATCTCAGATCTGATCCTACAGCCATGATTTGGATTTGAGCTTTGCATGCTCCCTTATCTTCATCACCACCACCCAAGCCCTAATGTTCTAATCTTACCACTATGGTGAGTCAATTAGTGGAAACTCTACTTAAGTAGCTCTAGAGCTCTTTACGCGAGGAATCACTTCCTCCCCTTGACTGGTTCCCTTCGTCCAACCCCTCAGCCTTCCACCTCCTTTAATCACCCATGATGACAGAGTGGGTTCTTCTCCCTCCATTGATCACCTCTAGCTACCAGCTGTTGGCTCTTGGACACCTCCCTCGTTAGCTGAAGGGTCTCCTCCATTTCCTTGCCATCGACCTCCAACCGATGGACCTTGGACACCACCTTCGTCTGTTAGCTAGATCTATTGCTTTTCTAGTGTAGTTTACTATCTTTTAGGAGTAGAATTAGTTAGTGAACTGATTGATTGGTCGTTAGATTTAGGAATATATTAGATTAGGTAGATTTTCACCAATCCACTTCCTCTGATCAATTCAGATCAGAGGAGATGAATTCACTGCCATCCGCATGATCACTGAACTCCTCTATCTCACGATCGCCTTCTGATTTCCCTCGAGTTTTAATCGCATTTCACCTACTCATAGTAGCATCAACCAGATCTGATGCTCCCTAACATCTAGATTTGATCGAGTGCTAAAATCCATATGGGCGTCTCCCACTCATTCCATAAATCCACAAAGCCCCCCCCGATCTGATTTGAATTGAATCAATGAGCATTTGCATCAGATTCATTGGTTTTGGTGTTTGGGAATTTATGATTGAAATTGAAGGTGATTTGATTTAAATGATCAAATTGAGTTTTCTTGTGTTATACTAGTTTGAATACAATGGGCTTAAGCTATTTTTAAGTCAATTTTTGCCATTCAATATGCTTTTGCCCAATTTTTAATCACAATGATTATTTTCTGGAAGTATGGTAGGTTGAGCCAATTAGAATCAGATGCACTGATTCGAGGCTCTAGCAATGATCTAATTGATTTTCATGAATCACCTAGAACTCTTGTACACCAATCAATGGTGTGTAGGAACTCTAGATGAACAATTCATTTAGGTGATTCAAAAGCAAAAAGCCAATCAAGGCAACATTTATTTCTAACTTCAAAATGATTTTAATCGGTCGTTTAAGCATGAAATGAGTTTTGAAAGAGTTGGATGAAGATTTTGAAGTGATTTACAAGTGAAATTGATGTTTAGAGTAATCCATGTTCTTTTTGTTGTCTATGATGATGAGGAAGGGACTAACTAGGATTTTTTGGGTTGAAATCACTTGATGCAGTTTCAATGGATGTTAAAGCTTTCAAATAGATTTCACAACTTCTGAAACTTGGATTTTCAAAGATGGGATCTGATCTAGTGTTTAAAGAGTTTTTCCACAGATTTGCATCCCTAATTTTAATTGGATTTGAGAATGAAAGATTTTCTGGTCCTTAGATTTGATTTTTCGGATCTGAGGAGATCTTCTGGAGTATTTGATCAGGCTTCAAAGCCTAATTCTATCACTGATCTAGTTGCAATAACAATGTGTAGTTGAGACAGCAACAGTAGTAGTAACAGCTGGTTTTAGCTATTTTCAGCCACTATTTTGGCTGAAGGAGAGGATTTGAGCTGGAATTTGAAGTTGGATTTGAGAGTCTGATGAGTTGAGGTGTTTTGTACCAATAGAGATGCACATAACAATCATTCATGTATACTGAATTGAATTAAATTTCAGATTGATTAGCATGTTGAATGTTTTAAAATTATTGTCGGTAACATGAAATGCACTTAACTGTTCAAAATTTGTTGATAATGGAATTTGAGATAAAAATCATGTTTGAGTGCTCATATATCTTTCTTTTGATGTATTTAATGCTTTCAAGTGCATGAACTAATTTACTAGCATTTAGAATTCATTCTAAGGCCTTAGGTTACTTAGTTTCACATCCATTTAGGCCTAAAATTGGTTAACTTGTAATATAAATAAAAATCATAAAAAATTTCCAAAAGAATAAAATAAAGGTGTCTCGAGTAGGATTAGGTATATTTTTAGGTGTATGTCAAGTTTCAAGTTAATGTGAACCCCTAGCTTGGTAGAACATATCAGCTGACGGTTCAGTATATCTTGGAACTTAATAAAATATAAAAATTTAAAAAAACATAAAAAAAGCTCTCTCTCTCATCTCATTCTTTCTTTCTCATCCCTTACATTCTTTTAAACCTGTAAAAACCATAAAAATCAGAAAAACCTAAAAAATACCCAAAAATACCCTATATAATATGTATATACTTGTATATATAAATTAAATCTAAGTTATATGTATATATTGTATAATATGTACAATATATCTATAAATAACTTATATATGTATTCTATATATTAAATTAAGTATTTAGAATAACTTATTGTATATATAACATTATTGTATTATTATCTATTAATTTATATTAACTTAAATGTATAATAATCTAAGTAATTATATAAAACTATCTATACGTACATATTTATAACTCATACTGTACATATGTATTTATATATGTATTATGTATTATATAGTAATTTAATTATATATTTACAGTAAATAATTAAGTTATTAAGTTAACTAAGTATATTATTAACTTAAAATAAAATAAATTTGTAATTTAATGTAATATTGAAGTAATTTATAATATATATTTTTATAATAATATATTAAATGTTTTGAATGTATTTATATTGTATTTATACTGCATTATAGTATTTATAGATTATTTATATGTAAAACTATCAAAAACATATATTTTATTATATATAAATTAAAATAAAGTTCCTAAAATATAATAAAAATGTGTAATAAATAACTTATTATGTATATTAACTCTATATAAAGTCAATTTGATAATTAAGATACTAATTTATACTTTAATTAATAATTAACTCGTAATTTAACTTGTATAATCAGCCAACTTCACCCAATTTTATTATATATCTAAATAACTTATTTTTGTAAATAAATTACATAATTAAGTAGCCCTATATAACGGCTTTGTAATGATATAATTTAATTTAAATAATATTAAAATATGTCCCTCAAATCGAGGGCTAAAACCTCGAATTTCGCACAATTGTGCGCATAGCTGCAATGCCAAACAGGGGCACTGGTTAGTCCCACATCATGGGATGAAGACCACGTCAAGTGGTATAAAAGTAATTCATGCATATGCCTTCCCAGTTGTCAGGCACTGGGCGCCCCCCTTACACATATCCTCTTCCCTCTCTCTGATCTAAGCATGCAATACTAATGAAATGTTGGAACAGTGCTTGGGCCGAGGGCCATGCACTGTAGCTGGGCCTATGTGGGGCCAATAATGGGCCTGAAAGAGGATTAAATGTACAATAAAAAAACTAGGGTATCCCTAGTAGAGGTTTGGTCCCACCCCAACTGGGCTGCTGCGTATCCCTTGAACAAGGTGCCCGCCCATTAAAAACCTAATTTTTTGGGTTGATGAGTGGTTGAACCTACCCTAAAATGACTTTAGTGTTAAGGAGGAAGAAAAGAAACTAAGTGTTGAAGAGAGGAAGAGAAGAGAATCGTGAGTGTTGAGCCTTTAGAGGCTATGTGTGTTGTGTGCATGTGTATATATGTATGTATAAGAATCATATATATAGTATATGGTATAATAAATATATGTATATAAATAATGTAAATAAATAAGTATATGCATGTAAATAAATAACGTATACTGTAATAGATATGTATATAGTATATATATGTTGTTTGAGCTCTTCTATATTTATTTAAATAACTAAAGCTTTAGTGACAGATATATATGTCACTGTATATATATATGTCAATATAGACAACTATTTTGCCTTAGGTTATGTATATATTTTACTAAGGTTCTAGTGACGCTTATATATTCACCGTAAATATAATATATGCTATTATAGATATTAGTATGTTAAAGTATAGTAGATATTATTAACTATTTTTGTACCTATACTTAGGTATTCTTTGTATTAGTTGTGTATAACTAACATAGAGTAATTATATATAGTTTCTTATGTTTGTTTGTATACATATGTTTTCAGGCATTGTAATAGTAATTAACTTATTTTTTTGTAAATATTTAACCCATTCTTTCATTTAACTGATTCATTCATTCATTTTTTAAAGAAATCAACATTTTTGGAATAAAAGAATATTTTTTGACTTAGAGAGTGATGTATTTTAATAACTGCCTCCCAGAAAATAACCTAGAAACAAACCAGTAAAAATAGTAAATAAATAAAATTAACGTGACATCGATTTGTATTTGTGACATCTATACTACAACAACGACATTTAAACATTGTTTTTATTGCAAATCGAAAGTCAACGATCACCGATCTCTTTATCGGTGCAGATCCTCCTATTTCACTTTGTGGTGTTGGTAATATCCTGTGATCAAGTGTTTTGATACTTCAAGGCAGGGGACACCCCTTAAAGGAACAAAAGGATAGTTAGGAGGCACCATGATAAACACACATGAATTCATAATAAAATGCTTATTTATGATAGTTCCTAGGCTTAGCATTGCATATCATGTTATAAATACTGTATAACATTCATTGCATGGAAATTAGGATAGTTGTGTATTATGTACGTTAATTCTTCCATTTTATATGGCTAGGAGGTAGTATGACATCATTACGGGCTTCAGATGAAGAATCCGACCGTACGGATGAATTCAGAGCTACAATTACAGTCCGTCAACGAGGAAATCACCCTAATTAGAGCTCCGTAGCACCCTCTACAAGAAGAAGAAGATAGATGATCCAGATTGCACCATGTGGCACCATCCAGACTGCCTGACATGAACCACGGCTGCCCTAGCCTCATGCATGGAGAGATCTCAGCCGTTGGATCTCAATCCAACGGCTAAGGGGTGCTCTACACCACACGACCACATCACCCTCCACACAACATTCCATCTCCTTGGCGCAATAGTGAAGCACCTGGCTTGCAAAGAAGGAGCACGGGTTCGAGACCCGCAGACCCCTGAAATCTGCAATTGAAGGCATCGGTTGCATGCATAAGTGCACACAGCCAACTGTATCGCAGCAAGCGTGCTCGCACAAGGGCACAACGCACAACCAACCACTGCGCAGCGCCACACACGACAAGGGGCGCATGATGCACGGGCAAGCAGGAGAGGTGGGGGCGTGGATTTTCAGTGACAGCCTAGGAAGACCTTTAGTGACGCTTACAGTCATCACAAATTGCTTGTAGGCACAAGGACAGCTGCAAGTGTGAGCAGTGGGGGCACAATCTTTAGTGATAGCTACATGGGGTCTTTAGTAACACTTGCAGCTGTCACTACATCCCTCTACACGAATTTCTTCTTCCCTCCACTATATAAACTCCCCTACACCCCTCATTCCTCTTCATCTCTACATACTTTACTCCCACCTACTCCTAAGCTCTAGTACCCTACCAAAACTCCATTAGAGCTTACTCTCAAGCTCTAAAGGCCTCTTATTAGTGTAATGATCCTTTGCCCCACCAAACATTCGTCCTTCATCCCACCACCTTCATAAGAAGCCTTGGAGCCATCCTCCCATCTCCATTCTGGTAGAAGATCGCCTTCATCTCCTTACCTCCATTCCAAAGCCTCAGTGAAGCATTCCTCTACTTGGTGTCCTTCTGCATCTCACCTCTGTCATCCTGCATCTCACCTCCTTCATCCAGCTTCTACCAGGCGCCATCATCTTGCCAAACAGTCGATTCGGGAGATTTCCTCTCACCCCTATCTATTTTATGCTTTCATAGATTATTGTAATAAACATTTATGTGATATATCATAGTTGTGTTCTATCTCATTTTGTGAACTTGTCTTACTTGTCTTTATATTTCAAAAAAACACAAAAATAAGAAATCCTCAAAATACCAAAAAGAAACAAAATGAAGCGCAATTTTCAAACAAAGTAAATGTCGCCTCCCTGTGTTCGACCCAGAACTCTCTTAGAGTTTCAGTTATAAATTATATTTGATAGACACGTTTTGCAAGCTACGACGATGGGTTCTCCAAACCCTGATTTTAATTTGCGAAACATGGCTCATCACAGCACATTCGCATCGCCTCAAAGGAGGGGTTCTCCCTACTTGCATCCCTTAGTTTCATCCTTAGAGTAACTTCTCACTAGATCACTTGAGAGTATCATTGAAGCAAGGTATAGGTCCTAGGGCACTTGAAGGTTAAATTAGGTCACGTAACTACATTGAATAACTTGTTTGGCCATCTATATCAACCAATTCTACCTCTACCCCTTACAACATAGTAGGTCAGGATCTCAAGTCTCCAGTTCCTCTTATACCACTTATGTGGGAATAGAGGGGCATCACCTTGACCCTTTTTGACTAATCTGTTGAGTGGGGGTTTCACTTACTAAATTGGCAAGAACTTGAATTGTGATCGGTAGATATTGTATGCTTGGTAGACTCTCCCTTGAGAGTAGTCTAGTGTTTGATCCTTAGCCTGAGAGAATCCTTAGGAGAGCCCATCGAAGAGAGAAAAGAGAAGAAATGGTTGATCAAGGAGCAAATCAATAAAGGACCTTGAGGGACTACCTCATTTTGACCAACCAACCCACTCAAGCACTAAGACGGCCGTCAGGGGATAATCCATATGAGATCAATAGCAATACCATATCCTTGTTGCCCTCCTTTTATGGTACTACTAGGGAGGACCCCTATCAAAATTTAGAGGAATTCACTGAGTGATGGTAACACCATAATTACCCATAAGTAACTTTTATTAATCAGAATCAAGTAACAAATGCTCCTACATAATCGCTTGAGAGCTGTAATTCCATGCAAATTCATTCTGAGAAGAAAATATTAAAACAGGGTGAATTATGCAGTTTTAACATCTCATCATAAAAATAGAGTAACTATGAGGTTTGCCAAGGGTTAATCTAAGGTCAATTAAACATTAAATTCCTAAGCGTAGGTCTATATAGACAAAAATGAGATTTCACGCATTTCGAGAACTAAATCAAAACCTAAAACCCTAATTTCAGATCCACTTAAATTGCAAATTTCCTAGTCAAACGTGGTCAAAATTGAAATCTGAATTCACCATTAGATTTCTTGGGTCTAAATTAGACCAAGGCCAAAATTTGAGCTCAATCAGTGTTCATCTTGACCTAGTTTGCACTTCAGTCCCCAAAATCTCTATTTCTTACAAGCAAACCCTCAACTTTCGAAAATATTTACAAAAAGGCCCCTAACTTCTTATCATTTTCTTCATAAAGGTCCCTGCCACCATGATTAGGCCTGAACAAGTGTGAACCCAAACTGCGTGAACTCAAACTTGGTTCTCTCTGATTTCTTGATCAAATCCCTCTAAATTTAGAGGGATTGATCAGGAAATTGATCTCTTTCCAATGAAGCTACTCTCAAAACCTAACTCGCACCATGGAATCCTCACTAGCTTTGAGAATCAGGGAATCAAGGATGCCTATTTCGCGAATGCAATTTGCGAATTCTTCCATATTGAGCTCACCAATGAGCTCTATATAAGCTCAGCGAACTTCCCAACATCTCCTTAGCTTGGTTTGGCCTTAACTTTAAATTTTCCTCTCTCCGGCCACCTCCTCCGTAGCTCTGACAAACTCCTCCAACCTCTGTCTTTGCCCTCTGCAACATACCATAAGCAGAGGGAATCCCCTCCCCTCCTTCATCCACTTTTAGCAATACCAGTAGGGGCTCCCCAGACCCATTCTTCCTCTCTACTCCTCTCACCGGAGGTCATCATCCCTTCCACGATCGGCTAATCAAAGCCGTCACAATTCCTTCCCCTCTTCGTCCATAATTAGGTCCCAAGCTCTCCCTCTCCTTCTCTAGACTAGGTGTAGCTCCTCATCTCCCTATTTCAACCGACAGTTGCCTCTCTTCCCTGTCATCTTCTCCACATCTGGCATACTTCTGGCATGGTCGCATGCACTACACACACCACCAAACACCCCACCACTTCCACCCACACCTTCCACATGTTCTAGAGATCAAAAGCCCCAAGGTTATTGGAGCTCTTAACCTCTGGAACCACCAGTCAGACTCACCCACTCACAGTCACCTCCACCATCATCGTCCGACCACCTCACACTCTCTCACACCAAAAGAACACCACCATCACCTTCCCCTCTTCACAGCGAGTCTTCTGAGCACTTCTGGCAGGATCGAGAGGTTGTTTTCATGTTTTAGGTACTTCATTGGAGCTTCACCATCGCCGCTGTCTGTTCCGACAACGACAGCCCTTCTCCGACTGACTTTGACCTTTCTATCACCTCCTGCAGTAGTGGCTTGACCCAGTAAAACCCTTCAGGACTCCAATTGACCACAAATGCAGACACAGCATCATGAATTAGAGCTGTAATCCACTTACAGTAGTGCGTGAAGGAAGCTCTTCATTTAGTCCCACATCGGGGAAGAAAGAACTCGCGAAGTATAATACGCAAAGCTGATGTATCCCCTATGCCTCAGCATGCACCAGGGGTGAGGTCCCCACATGCATGCCCCATTGCATGCACTTGTCCACACGCCCTAGTCCGCGCTTATGCCTCGTGGGTCTAGGAAGTGGATCTATTTACCTGGTTAACCAGATTTGACTTGATCCGAGAAAGAAAGAAGCTGAGGAGGAGGGGGGAGGTTTTGCCTCAGGTTCCTCTCCCATGGGGTGCATGCTAAAGAGAGCTTTGACACTTAGCTTCTGAGGAATAAGGCTTCCTTCATGGATGCCCATGTGCCTTGACTGTGCTTTAACAAGTTAAGTCATCTGAGCTTAGGGTATGACGACTGATTGAAGGCACTATGGAGTTATTTGATATTTGTTAGATGTGGCTGCTTGAGAATTAAGTGGTTGAAGAACCACTGTTGAGAAATTGATGCTTGGGATGTATGCTTAAATTGAAGGATTTAAGTGGTGATTCAAATCACCATTGTTTTGATTCTTCCATTCTTTTTATTCTACTAATCTTTAGAAATATGCACTGGCTTATCACTACATATATTTTTCTGGATCATTCATTGCATATCTTTCTTGTAATTAATCCTAGTGCTCTGTGATTTATATTGAGATTAGTGCATGAATTCCATATTTACTCCCTATGAACAAACTCGGACTCACATTATTTTCGAGCTTTACAAATTTAAGTGTTTGTTGCATTTTTGTCAATTGTACTACAACGCAAATACATTTCTTAAGAGACAACTCAAACCCGTTAAACATGTCTGCTCCACACGTCAAACTTCATAACTTTACTAATAAAGCTCTGATGAGGACCCACTTTCCCTTCTCCCTTAAGGACAAGGCAAAACACTGGTATCACACCTTGGATGCAAGGGTGAATGATTGGAATGCCCTTAAGAGAGAATTCTTGAAAAAATGCTTCTTGATGAGCAAAACCAACCACTTCAGGAGGGTGATCATAGGTTTCACTCAATTAGATGGTGAACAATTCTGCGAGACTTGGGAGTGCTTCAATGATCTAATTCGAATATGCCCCCACCATCAAGTGCCCAAATGATAATTAGTAGAGAGGTTTTATACTGGACTATCTGATAGGCATAGGCAAACAATGGGTGCTGCTTGTGCTGGAACCTTTCTTACCAAAATGGAGGATGAGGCATGGATGTTATTTGAGTCACTGAGTGACAATTCTATCCACTTGACCTTAGCCTATCAGGATAGAAAACCTTCCATCCTCCAAAAGAAAGCAGAGGCTAGTGAAGCCAGAGCTACTCAGAATTTAGCCTTTCAAATACAATTGTTGAACAAGAACTTTGAAAGACTCATGAAAAACCCTAGCACATTCCCGCAATCAGCTTCCCAAGTTCAGGCTCTTTTTGAATGCTCCATTTGCCAAAGCACTCTTCACGCCACTGTTGAGTGCCATTTGGCTAATCAATTCCTTGATTTAGTTTAGGGAGACCTGAATGCTACCCAAGGGTTTCGTCCACCTCCCAGGAACAACCCTTTTGGAAACACCTACAATCCTAAGTGGGGGAACCATCCCAATTTTTCATGGAAGCAAGGTGATGCTTCCAACTTCGGGAATTCAAGAGCCCAACCCACCCAACCCTTTCAAGCGCAATAATTCCAGCCTCCTCCTCAGCCCAACAATTCTGAGATGGATGATCTGAAAGCTATGATGAAGGCCATGCAAGAAAATTAGAGTATGGTCATTCAATCTCAAAATAAGGCAATCCAAGAAATGCAATCTCAAATTGGCCATCTTGTTGAGGCTGTTAGACAATGTGATCTTGGGAAGTTGCCTAACTCATCTGAGGAGAATCCTAGGGGTAAAGGGCCCTTCATAAAGGAGCACACTAAGGCTATGACAGTTTTGAGGAGTGGCAAACAACTCTCCAAACTGATGAGTGGCTACTCATCATGGCTAAAAGGTCGAAATTAAGCTAGACACTAAGCAAAACAATATCAAATTAACATATAAAAAGGGTTAAGTGTGGGAATTAAAGAAAAGACCTAAAACTTTTAATGTGTGTTAAAACCTCCTAATTAGGTCACAAAAATGAGATATTCTGAAAACTAAAGAACAAATGATGATCCATGCATCAATTGAACACATAAACAAGTTTTAAAAGACAAATCAGAAGTAAAATCAATGTCTTAAATGTTCAATTAAGCACATGTAAAAATTTGAAAGCAATTGGACATCATTTAGGCTTAGAAATAAATAGATTACAATTAGGTCCTTCATGCATTACATTTCTACCCTTCAAAACTCCTTCTTGGACCTTTTTGCAAGCCGCAGGGACCCTTCTGTATGACTGCAAGGCCCTTCCAGTTATAGTTCTTTTCACTTTTGGACCTGCACGCTATTCTTCTACCCCTTCGTTCAAGGGTCTTCCTGCAAGTTTTCCCTCATTTCAGAGAGAAGCCAGCGTTCTTCACGCGCACTGTAGCACGCAAAGAACACAGCCATTCTCGACCGTCCATCGCACTTTTGATCTCGATCTGCGGCTGGAATCAATTGGAACCTTCGCGCGATTAGGTGCGTGCGTTCACCTCTCTTCCCAGATCTCATCTGACGGTCAGATCTGTCTCTTGACTCGCCGCGCGCTCTACCCATCTCATCCTCACCACCGGCTTAATTTTGATTAACCTCACCCTTGCGGTGATTCCAATCACTGAGCTGCTACTTAAGCACCTCAGTGGTGTCGCGCACAAGGGATCGCTCCCTCCTACATCTCTTAGCGATCAGTTCATCCACTCCAGTCTCTCCTCCTCATCTAGACCCTGATTTCACAACCACCGGCTGTGGAATCATTGCCTGCTCTCGACCCTCCTCGTCGCTAAGGACCTCGTAGCACCTGAGGACGACCCTGGAGTCTCACTAGCAGACTCTTCCCTCCGCTAGGGTCACCCTCCTCCTTTCTTCCTCCTTAGCCGCCGGCTAAGGACCCATAGGTCCCATTCTTCCTTTTAGTTTAGGTTTTTAATTCTGCACAAGTAGTGTTAGGTTTAGTTTGCAGTAGTTTAGAATAGATTTAGTTTTAATTGTTAGTGTTTAATGTTAGCTGTAGTTAGATTAGTCTTAGGAGTAGAATTAGTATTAGATCCCCTCCCTCACCTCCTCTGATCAGTCCAGATCAGAGGAGAAGAATCATCTGTTCATTGTTCAATTTATCTCCCTCTTCATGTTTTGTTTTTCCATCATCCAAATTTTGATTCTTGTTTTTCCTTTTAACGACGAATTTTTCATCAATCACCCACACATCCTGACCTAATTTCAGATCTGATGGTGCACTGCCTCAGATCTGAAAGTGGCGTCACAAGCACCATTTGGGGCTTCTCACTCACTCCATTTGTTTCACAAAAGCCCCTCTGTTTTAAATGGATTGCCTTAGTTTGTCAGAGCACTTTTGATTTGGATTTTAAAGGATTTTTACTCTCTGAAATGTTTTGACAGATCTGACAAATTGAAGGGATTTTTGGTTTTCATTGTGGGCAAGGACTCTGAGAAGTTCTCTGGTGACAGAGAACCAATCAGAAGAGCCTTTCATGATTCTGTTTATACTTTATTTTGAATGCATTCGCCAGCTTCCATTAAATTTCCTTAATGCATTCTTAGTCTCTTTTTGCTATTTCAGAATTGCCATACACTATTTGTGTTGATATCATTTATGTATGGTGATTCTCTAACCTAAGGAGTTTTCCATACTCCTTAAGGTTGCAAGAAACTAGGATTGTATGTCGTTGGTTTTAATTGATTGAGCTAAGTCTTCCTTCATGCTGTCTATGGCATTAGGAAGACTAACTCAATGCCATTTGAGTTTTGATCTGAAAGGATGCTTCTGATAAGGTTTTTCCTAATGAGTATTTGAGCTGAATTTACATGAGATTTTCGTGAGATTTAAACCCTTATCAGATTTGGATTTCAACTCTCAAAATTTTTAGTTTGGTTTGAATTTTCTCTTATTCCCAGTTACACAGCAACATGCTACATCTAGCAGCTACATTCCCCTCCATCTCTAAATTCTCTTCTTCTCTAAATTTCCCTCTTCTCTGTAGAATACTTCCCCCCTCTTCAAGTGGACTAACTGCAGCAGCAGTTAGCCCATTTGACAGTGGCTTAAGCCACTGCTGATGCTAAACAAAACACCCTGAACAGCACACCTTCTCATCCCTCTCCATCTTCTCTGACAGTAGCTTAGCTGCTGTTTAAATTGAAATCAAAGCTTAATTAACCCTTCTTCCCTCATTTCCTAACTTCCTACTAAAACCTAATTGTACATACTTATTTTAAAACTGTAAATATACCTATCCATAGTATTATAACTATAACATATATCCTGTACATAAATCCATATACATATGTAATCTATGTAAATATATGTATATATACTAAACTATTATGTATGTATCTACTTAATAATGTATATATATATATAAACAGATCCCTATTTACATATTTAATAGCTAAATTAATAATTTAGAGCTATAATTAAATTAAATAAATCTGTAAACTTAGGATAATACATATAGTAAGTAATTTAAGTGAATTAAAGTGTATTTATACCTAGTACAGCTTACTGTAACTTAGTTTTAATTATAAACTACATAGAATTGCTATTTTAGCCTAAATAAAACATAAATAAATTCGTAAAAATATAATAAAAATATGTATTAAATACTTAAGTATGTAAATTAAAACTATTTAAGGTCAATTAGACCATTTACTAATTATTTTATAAGTAATTAACTATTTAATCACCTAAATCAACCTGTATAATCAGCTTAGTTTAGCGAATTTATTTGTATAGTAAAAATATTTAAAATTCGAAATTAATTAATAAATTATGTAGTATTATGTAAATATTTTATTTACCATATTTTATTTTATTTTTTTAATAATTTATGGCCCCAAAATCGAGGGCCAAAAATGTGCCCAGACGCAGCTGCGCCTGATTTCCAGCGCACAATGTGGCGCTGGAATAGCACCACATCGTGTGCTGCAAGTCAAGCATAGCCACATATAAGTTAACTATGCTGTAGATTCACCAGTCATCATGGCGCCGGGCGCCCGAAACAGCATCCTATTATTCGATCCGATTACCCGTTTACCATGTACTGTCTGATTTGTGTTGAATGTGTGTGTGGGGGCCGGGGGCTCGAGCGTGCGAGCGTGTGGCGTTTGGCTGAGGCCTGACGCTGAGCTAAAAACGTAACTAAGCCACCTAATCTGAGATTAGGGCACGCTTAATTGAGGTCTGGTCCCACCATGAAGGTGCTGTGTATCCCTCGAACAGCGCACCCGCAAACTAAGCATGTTTTAAACTAATGACATTAGCCCTAACCCTCTCCCCACCGCAGCCTCTGAAGTTTCTTAAGACAGAAGAGTTTACATAGAAGAAAAGAACAGACGAGTTAAGTCAACACAAAAAGAGAGAACACAAGAGATAACAAGAACAGAGACTCTTACTATACATACAGTAGTAGATTAAGTAATATACATACGTATAGGTAAACCCACATTATTACTAATAGAATAAAGTGACACTATAAACGTCGCTAAAGACCTCAGTTTTGCCTTTTAGGTTATATAGTGTTTTCTGAGATTTAGAGACGCTTATATCTGTCACTGAAACTGCTGTATATGTTACTATAAATGACAAACTGATAAGTTAAGCCTCTACACCATTGCATCCTAAGGTATTGTATACTATTATGTTAGTACGAATAGGATAACTTGTAAATACATAGTTTAGAGTATAATAATAGATTGTTTGATGCTTGTTCATAGTTAGTATTTTTGCAAGCATTTCTTAGTAATTAGGTAAATAAAACACACATTCATTCATTCTTTAATAAGATGTAAAGTTTCTTTTTGGAATTAGAGGATAATTTTGAGATCAAAGAGTGACCGAATTAAATTCAATAAATTGCCTCCTAGTGAACGACCTGGAACAAAACCAGTAAAAATTAGATAAATAAGCAAATGATAATAATGGTTGTAATGACTGGTACTCACCCATACTCACCACTATACGACATCCTTAATGTTATATTACACCCTATACTACAACGACATGATCATAACAATAATCATTCATCATCATACAACCATTGTGTTATATACACATTATACAACATCATCATTTTTTTTTGGCACCGTTGCCGGGGAGGCAACGCTCTTTGCACCAAAATTTTATTTTTATTCTTTTGTATATAGAAATTCTTTATTTCATTCATTCATTCATTATAATTGCTTTTATTTTCCATTGAATTATTTGTGTATACATTCTTTGAGTCATTTACTAATCATTTGTTTTTCCATAGCACTTGAGGAGGAGTGTCGTCTTCCTGGTGGAGTCGCTGCGCTCCAGATCCGTCTTCCTGGTGGAGTTTTGCCTCGTAGTAGCTGTAGGAGTAGTGGTAGTATTAGTTTTAGTGTAGATAGTTTTAGGTTTATTAATTAGGAACAATTGTTAGTCATAAGTTGTGAGAGCTTGTTCTCACACAATTTTTGTAATAATTTTGGACTGTCTGGACTTTATTTCTTTATCTTCTTAATTTCTTTCCTTACTTTTGAATTGCATATAAAAATATTTTTCAAAAAAATCAAAAAAATCAAAAGATCAAAAAGATCTCATACTTATCTAGCAGCAGCAAAACCTTAGGCATCCATTTTTAGGATTGCATTTCATTCCTGCTAGATTTTAATTCAAGTCAAATCTGCATTAGAAGATTGCTGGAGTCAGGTACGCATTTCTTACCTAACTCTAACTCCTGCCATATTTGCATTTGACTTAAAGTTAAGATGACCACTACTTGTTCTGAATTTATTAAAAGGTGAAACGAGCAGCATAGAAAACACATTTTAATCACTTCAATCAAATCAAAAGGAGATATTCAAAATTGGGTGAAACCATGTTTGAGATTTTAATCGCCTTGTGTTGAATGTTATCATGCACACAGCACGATCACTTAAGGCCACAATACACGGGTTTCTACCTCATCTTTCTGCAACCACAGGATTTGGATTCGCACGCTCAGTCTTATCCAGATTCCCAGTGGATTTTAGAGGTCTGCACATCGCTAGGTTTATCTTAGGATGCGTACAATTGTTTGAAACAATTGCTTGCGTACAACATAATTTTGCGTAGCAGCCTATAGGAAAAATTTCTCCGATTTGTTTCGATTGATTGGTCTTTCTTGAATTGAGATTTTATTGGGATTCTTCTATTTTTATTGTGAACATTATTAAAATTTTCCCATTGAGTTGGATCGAATTGTAGTAAACGTGATTTCAAAAACCAACTTAATGGAAGGTAGGAGATCCCAAAACCCAGAACTTGTACTCCCCTTGGGTACTGCTACTACATCTTTCTCTTTGCCCTCCACTTCTAATCCATTACCTCCCGAGTCTCAAAATTCTATTCACAATCCCATTCACCAAGAGGATGATCTTGAGTCGTCACAATTTGAGGATTTTGAAGAACTTCCTCCAGACTTAGTTGCACATCCTCTACCACAGCAACCACCTATCCCTAGGTTCCAACCTCCACCTTATCCTAATCATCCTAATCCACCCCCGGAGAGAGGACCTATGCCTCATCTTCAGCACTTTTTCGATACACAACTACAAATGAATACCTTAACCCAACAGGTGCAACAGCTTGCTCAAGCTGTAAATCTTTTAGCTAACCCCCAACCACAACCACTTCAACCTAGAAATCCTCAGGCACCACCCCAACCCCGTAGACCTCAACTACGGGATTATTATAATCCCGCAGTTGCCCAACCAATGCCTGTGGTACGTTATCCCAATGGGGGTCGTGCTGCTGAACTGAAGCCGAACATTATAGCACTCATTCCTCACTTCCATGGACTTGCTTCTGAGGACCCTTTTCAGCATTTAGAGGAGCTGAAGAATCTTGCCCAAACTTTGGGTCCGCAAGGACATGATCAGCACACGCTTTTGATGAAAATGTTCTCCTTTTCATTAAAAGATAAGGCAGCCTTTTGGTTTAGAACACTTGCACGGACTACACCTATAGATTCCTGGGCTTCTTTAGAACATGAGTTCTTAAAGAAGTACTTTCCTGTAGGCCGCACTAATGCCTTAAGGCATGCCATCACCACCTTCACCCAGAATTCAGGAGAACCTATGCACGAGGCTTAGGAGAGATTCCACGAGCTTCTGAGAAAATGTCCCCACCATGGTGTCCCACGCTGGCAACAGGTTCAAATCTTCTACCATGGGCTCCATGATGACACACGGAATTTTGTAGATGCCGCTTGTGGAGGCAATTTCCTGTGTCGGGACGAGGACTCAGCCTTTGAGCTCTTTGAAGGCATGGCCGAAAACTCTATTAATAATGCTTCAATGAGCGTGTTTAATAGAAAGTCTTCACATTCCCACTCACACACGGGGGTACATGAAGCCCAATCCAGTAGCAAAGACTTAGAGATAGTGGCTAGTCAATTGGATAAAGTGGGCTTAATCAAGAAGAAAGTAGATGAAGTATGGAAATTTCTCTCAAAACACCCATCTTCTTCTTCTCAGTCACCAGCACAAAACACTTCTTCTCAGTTTCCCACAGGGAGGGAAACTGTGAATAACCTTTTTGTGACACAAACTGCATTACCGGATTTTCCATTTCTATATCCTTCATCGGTTGGAGGAACCTTTGTTCCTCCCTTCACTGACTTCCCTGCACCTTCTGGAGCTTCGGAGGAGCTCCATGCCATTCACAATGATCCTTTCACACAAACCTATAACCCTGGATGGCGCAATCATCCAAATTTCTCGTGGTCGGGAAATTCACAGAGACCTCCTTTTCAATAACCTTCTGCACCACCACTGCACAACCCGATCCGAGCACCACCTCCACAATCACACGGATATCCACTGCGTACCTACCAACAACCCCAACCCAGGCCCACCCAATACTCTCAATCTGGGCCTACACGAGATGACCAGTTGGGGTCTATCATGAAAGCTCTTGCTGATATGCAACAACAGAATATTGCTATGCAGCAGAGACAGGACGCGGCCTTAGCTGAGATGAGAGCCCAACTATCACACTTGACGGAGTCCCGTCAACCACATGCACTCCCATCCCAAGCACAACCCAACCCTAGGAACATACCTGCTCAAAGGTATGTCCAACCTAGACCAGCACTGCAAGACCAAACACATGACATTTCACAACCAGTGCACAACACTGAATTCTTCACTGACTCAAATTCTTCTCTTGCACAAACACAACCACCTCTGCTACCTAACAATGATTTACCATCTACCTCTAGAGCTGAACTAAATGCCATAGTCACTAGGAGTGGTAAATGCACACTAGATCCACCTCTTCCAACACCTACCACTTCTAGTTCTGCTCCTCCACTTCCTACTTCTCCTCTACCTATGACTGAACCTCTCACAACTCCAGTACCTTTTCCTGAAGCTTTAAAGAAGAAGGAGAAAGGAAAGAAAAAGACCTGTGTGGCACCTGAGGAGGATTTGCTTAAGCTCTTTGAGCAAGTCCACATAAACATCCCCTTGTTGGATGCAATCCGCCACATCCCTCTTTACGCTAAGTTTTTAAAAGACCTATGTACACCTAAGCGTAAAGCAAGAATTCAAAAAGGGAGTAGTCCAATCATTCTCTCGGAACAAGCTAGTTCCATCATCTCTAGTACCCTCCCAACTAAGATGAAAGACCCAGGCACCCCTCTCTTATCCTGCATGATAGGTAACACCACATTCAATAGAGCACTACTTGACCTAGGTGCTTCCATCAATCTTATCCCAACCTCTCTACTGACACATTTTGAGGTTGGCAATCTGAAGCCAACCGAGGTGTCCCTGCAATTAGCTGACAGATCAGTTAAGACACCTCAGGGAGTGTTGGAAGATGTCATAGTGCGGGTCAAGGATTTTTACTTCCCTGTAGACTTTATAGTCCTTGACATGGAAGTACCTGAAGATATCCAGAATACACCTATCATTTTAGGAAGACCTTTCTTGGCTACAGCCAAGGCAAACATCAATTGTGAGGAGGGCCTTATAGAATTAAAGTTTGGAGATCAGAAAATAAAAATTGATATTTTTCAGGCCCAAAGAGGACCAACCTGTAGTTTAATTGAAGAAATCTTCTCCCTGGATTCATTGGATCAATTGGTTGAGGACACCTTTATCAATTCATTAAATTTAGAACCTCAACACTCTTTGGACTCTGACTTGACTTCCACTGAGATACCAAATTTAGAGACTGAGGCCTTCCTCCTATTCCATTAGTATCTCTAGGATCTCCTGAAACTTTCACACCTGCTCCTTCTGATCCTGTGCCTATTGAACTCAAACCTCTTCCTGACTCTCTCAAATATGTTTTCTTAGGACCTGATCAGACCTATCCAGTGATTGTTAACTCTTCCCTTTCTTCTGATCAAGAGTCACGACTCTTATCTGTCCTAAGAGCACATAGGCAGGATATAGGATGGAGCCTTTCTGACCTTACTGGAATCAGTCCTTCTTATTGCACACATAGGATTTTCACTGAAGAAGGATCTAGACCTACTAGACAGCCCCAGCGTAGATTAAACCCTACATTACAAGAGGTGGTAAAAAGTGAAATGATTAAATGGCTGGACAATGGAATTATCTACCCAATTTCTGACAGTAGATGGGTAAGTCCTGTTCAGGTTGTGCCAAAGAAGGCCGGACTTACCATCGTCACCACTGATTCTGGAGAAGTCATCCCTACACGCATTGCTAGTTCGTGGCGAGTATGTATAGATTACCGAAAACTCAACCAAGCCACGAAGAAAGATCATTTCCCTTTGCCCTTCATTGATGAAATACTGGAAAGATTGGCAGGGAATAGATTTTTATGCTTTTTGGATGGCTATTTAGGATATAATCAGGTGGCAATCCACCCCGATGATCAGGAAAAAATGACATTCACCTGCACCTACGGAACCTTTGCATTCCGTAGGATGCCTTTTGGATTGTGCAACGCACCTGCTACATTCCAGTGGTGTATGTTTGCAATCTTTTCCGACTTAGTAGGCGATTGTTTAGAAGTCTTCATGGATGACTTCTCGGTCTTCGGGAGCACATTCGATGCATGTCTAGACCACCTGACCAAGGTCCTGCAAAGATGCATTAATGTGAATCTGGTACTTTCCTGGGAGAAATCTCATTTCATGGTAACTGAAGGACTTGTATTAGGTCACCTTATTTCTGAGAGAGGAATTGAGGTTGACCGCGCGAAGGTAAAGTTGATTTCTGATTTACCACTACCTTCGTCGGTTAAGCAAATTCGATCTTTCCTCGGGCATGTTGGTTTTTATCGCCGCTTTATAGCAGATTTCTCGAAAATAGCCCGACCTCTCACTACTCCCCTCTCTAAAGACGTAGACTTCCAGATCTCTGACGATTGTGTTCATGCCTATACGACATTTCGTGATCTGATTACCAAGGCACCCATACTGCAACCCCCGAATTGGTCTCACCCTTTTGAGATCATGTGTGATGCCTCTAATTATGCAGTAGGAGCTGTCCTTGGTCAAAAATTGGACGGGAAACCCACAGTCATCTATTACGCTAGCAAGACCTTAGATGAAGCTCAGAGGAATTACACCGTCACAGAAAAGGAATTGCTAGCTGTAGTATATGCACTGGAAAAATTCAGACCTTATCTTTTAGGTTCCCACATTATAGTCTACACTGACCACATGGCAGTTCGATATCTTCTCGCCAAGAAGGACGCGGAATCTCGTCTGATTAGATGGATCCTACTTTTACAGGAATTTGATTTAGAGATTCGTGATAAGGCTGGAAAGCAGAATGTGGTAGCTGACCACTTATCCCGCCTTCCTTTTGAAGCGATTTCTCCTTCTTTACCCATCTCTGACCACTTCCTTGACGAGCAATTGCTGGTCATTCATTCTGATCTTCCCTGGTATGCTGACATTGTCAACTACCTGGCTTCTGGACTCATCCCCATTGATTGGGTCCGACATCAAAAAGACAGACTTAGATCCGAGGCCAAGCACTATTACTGGGAAGAACCTTGGCTTTTCAAGCATTGTAAAGACCAGATCTTTAGGAAGTGTGTCCCTGATAAGGAGATTAGAAGCGTCTTATCATTCTGCCACGACCAGGCGTGCGGCGGTCACTTCTCTGGAAAAAAGACCGCTGCAAAGATTTTGCAGAGTGGTTTCTATTTGCCCACAATCTTCAAGGATGCACACGAATATAGCAGGGCATGTTCACGCTGTCAGTCTCTCGGTAGTATTGGCCGCGGAGACATGATGCCCTTGAATCCGATCATGGTGTGCGAAATCTTTGACATTTGGGGCATTGACTTCATGGGACCTTTTCCTAAATCTTATGGCTTCGAGTACATATTGTTGGCAGTTGAGTATGTTTCAAAATGGATTGAAGCCATCCCCTCAAGGACTAATGATCATAGAGTTGTGACACAATTTGTTCAAGATTTCATCTTCTCTAGATTCGGGGTACCTAAAGCCATCATTAGTGATGGAGGGTCTCATTTTAGAAACACACATTTTCAGTCCCTACTTCAAAAGTATGGGGTGTCACATAGGATTGCTACATCTTATCACCCTCAAACCAATGGACTTGCTGAATTATCTAATCGGGAGATCAAAAAGATTTTATAGACTACCATCCGACCTGATAGAAAGGATTGGTCTTCCCGCCTTTCTGATGCGTTGTGGGCATATAGGACAGCCCACAAAACCCCTTTAGGCATGTCTCCTTTTAGACTTGTGTATGGGAAACACTGTCATCTTCCCGTAGAATTAGAGCACAAAGCCTATTGGGCCATCAGAAAGTGTAACTTAGACTTAGAGAAGGCCGGTGATCGTAGGAAATTACAAATGTCTGAGCTCGATGAATTAAGGAATGAATCTTATGAAAGCTCAAGGATGTATAAGGACAAACTTAAGGCCTTCCATGACCATCACATTCTTAGGAAATATTTTCACCCTGGTAAAAAAGTCCTTCTCTTCGACTCTAGACTGAAACTCTTTCCTGGGAAGTTAAGATCAAAATGGATTGGACCTTTCAAAATCTTGAGATTATTTGATAATGGAGCCGTTGAGATCACTGAACTTGACAAATCTGAACCCTTTATTGTTAATGGACAAAGACTGAAACCTTTCATTGAGCCACATGATCTCAGACTTGTCAATTCCACCATTTCGCTCCTACATTTTGAGCTACCAACTAAGTTTTCACCTAGCTGAAGGTGTTAAACTTAGCAAACACCTACCCTTGTATATAGTTGTTTTACACCTTTCTTACTCTTACCTTTATTTGCATATAGTGTCTACCCTTGCATTCTGAGCATACATTCATTGACACACATGTCATGCATTTCACTTCCTAGCCCGACTATTCACTCTGATCCTAGATCAGACTTAAAATCGTCCGCACAGAGATTTTATCTCCTCATTCTGACTTTCTTCCATCACCCAGGCTAGGATAGTGAAAAGCAGAGCATGCATTTGCATCCACCCTTTCATTCAATGAGGACATTGAAACATTTAAGCATGGGGGGTGTAAATGGTAAACCATTTAAACCAAAATGCAATTGTAGACACAACTATAGTACATATAGTATTATCAAAAAACTTATATACTTCAAAAAAATTGAAAAATTTTGAAAAATTTTTGAAAAAAAATTACAAAGCTAAAAATACAAAAAAATAACAAATCAGAAAAATTCCAAAAACACAATAAGGGACATGTACTTTATTTGAAGGAGGACATTCATTTCAAGAAGGGAGGGAGAAAAAGAAAAGATAAGTGTTTAAATATGATCTTATAGCTGAAAAAAAAAAAAATATAGAATAAGTGTCTATGGACATTCAACCGTTACTGGTTTGACCTGCCGGGCCATAGGAGCTTGAAACAAGCTTAGGCTTAATACACTTCGAGCCTTGACAAGATAGACCACAGTCTCTCCTAACTTTAGGATAATTCTTGTACCTGAGTCACCAGTACAGGATTCGTTGGTTTGCTTTGACTTAGGAGTCTAAGTAACCTTGGCTTACACTACACAGTGTCAGGAAAGACCACTTGAACCTAAACCTCAACCCTTGTGTTCATTAGGGAAGGTGGAGTCCTTACCTGTGCGTGCAGGTAGACTCTTTGTCCTAATCTTTAGTTTTGTGTCTAGGAGAAGCTCTTTCCACAAAAAAAGAAAAAAAAAAGAAAAAAAAAAGAAATCCACCCACCAAATACAGTGCGCTCTACCAAATAAGTTTCGGAGACATACTGTTCAAAAAAAAAAAAAAAAACCTCAGAAAAACAACTCTTTCACCAAAAATATTTTAAGGGTTCAAAACAATACCCTGTTTGTCCACAAAAAAAATTCTTCTCTGAGCCACAAATACAATAAGGGTTGGGTATGAATACCATCAATTTTTGAGAGTCATCCGAAAGCATGAGCTGAAGTTAGGA
Source organism: Thalassia testudinum (assembly GCA_037157565.1). Classification (NCBI taxonomy): domain Eukaryota; kingdom Viridiplantae; phylum Streptophyta; class Magnoliopsida; order Alismatales; family Hydrocharitaceae; genus Thalassia; species Thalassia testudinum. The sequence goes on along the minus strand of JAZHRO010000031.1, from coordinate 144,249,876 downwards.
CCAACCTGGACTTAAAAAGAAGTGAAACCCCAGGATTGAGCCTTAGAATTCACCTGGTTAGTCCTGACTTATCACAAAGCACAGCCATAACTTCATAGCATTCTGAGTCTCTGTAAAACCCCCTGAGTCCTGGAATTCGACTTAAGGTTTAAATATCAAGAGTCCTTGTTGGTTGAGAGATGGTCTATGTCATTTAAGCCTCGAGTTCTGGTAGGTTATCCTCAGTAACCAGGTTCTCACAATGTCCAAAAACACAGTTGGTATTAGAAAATTTTTCAGCTTGAAGATCATCATCATAAACACTTAAAAATTTTTGAAAGAAGAAAAAGATATCTTTACACACTTACCTTACTGATACTTAAATTGCCTTACACTTCAACAGATTGTTTGCTAAGGGACTAGCAAAACTTAAGCATGGGGGTATGATGAGTGGCTACTCATCATGGCTAAAAGGCTGAAATTAAGCTAGACACTAAGCAAAATAATATCAAATTAACATATAAAAAGGGTTAAGTGTGGGAATTAAAGAAAAGACCTAAAACTTTTAATGTGTGTTAAAACCTCCTAATTAGGTCACAAAAATGAGATATTCTGAAAACTAAAGAACAAATGATGATCCATGCATCAATTGAACACATAAACAAGTTTTAAAAGACAAATCAGAAGTAAAATCAATGTCTTAAATGTTCAATTAAGCACATGTAAAATTTTGAAAGCAACTGGACATCATTTAGGCTTAGAAATAAATAGATTACAATTAGGTCCTTCATGCATTACATTTCTACCCTTCAAAACTCCTTCTTGGACCTTTTTGCAAGCCGCAGGGACCCTTCTGTATGACTGCAAGGCCCTTCCAGTTATAGTTCTTTTCACTTTTGGACCTGCACGCTATTCTTCTACCCTTTCGTTCAAGGGTCTTCCTGCAAGTTTTCCCTCATTTCAGAGAGAAGCCGGTGTTCTTCATGCGCACTGTAGCACGCGAAGAACACAGCCATTCTTGACCGTCCATCGCACTTTTGATCTCGATCTGCGGCTGGAATCAATTGGAACCTTCATGCGATTCGGTGCGTGCGTTCACCTCTCTTCCCAGATCTCATCTGATGGTCAGATCTGTCTATTGACTCGCCGCGCGCTCTACCCATCTCATCCTCACCGCCGGCTTAATTTTGATTAACCTCACCCTTGCGGTGATTCCAATCACTGAGCTGCTACTTAAGCACCTCAGTGGTGTCGCGCACAAGGGATCGCTCCCTCCTACATCTCTTAGCGATCAGTTCGTCCACTCCAGTCTCTCCTCCTCATCTAGACCCTGATTTCACAGCCACCGACTGTGGAATCATCGCCTGCTCTCGACCCTCCTCGTCGCTAAGGACCTCGTAGCACCTGAGGACGACCCTGGAGTCTCACTAGCAGACTCTTCCCTCCGCTGGAGTCACCCTCCTCCTTTCTTCCTCCTTAGCCGCCGGCTAAGGACCCATAGGTCCCATTCTTCCTTTTAGTTTAGGTTTTTAATTCTGCACAAGTAGTGTTAGATTTAGTTTGCAGTAGTTTACAATAGATTTAGTTTTAATTGTTAGTGTTTAATGTTAGCTGTAGTTAGATTAGTCTTAGGAGTAGAATTAGTATTAGATCCCCTCCCTCACCTCCTCTGATCAGTCCAGATCAGAGGAGAAGAATCATCTGTTCATTGTTCAATTTATCTCCCTCTTCATGTTTTGTTTTTCCATCATCCAAATTCTGATTCTTGTTTTTCCTTTTAACGATGAATTTTTCATCAATCACCCACACATCCTGACCCAATTTCAGATCTGATGGTGCACTGCCTCATATCTGAAAGTGGTGTCACAAGCACCATTTGGGGCTTCTCACTCACTCCATTTGTTTCACAAAAGCCCCTCTGTTTTAAATGGATTGCCTCAGTTTGTCAGAGCACTTTTGATTTGGATTTTAAAGGATTTTTACTCTCTGAAATGTTTTGACAGATCTGACAAATTGAAGGGATTTTTGGTTTTCATTGTGGGCAAGGACTCTGAGAAGTTCTCTGGTGACAGAGAACCAATCAGAAGAGCCTTTCATGATTCTATTTATACTTTGTTTTGAATGCATTCGCCAGCTTCCATTAAATTTCCTTAATGCATTCTTAGTCTCTTTTTGCTATTTCAGAACTGCCATACACTATTTGTGTTGATGATCATTTTTGTATGGTGATTCTCTAACCTAAGGAGTTTTCCATACTCCTTAAGGTTGCAAGAAACTGGGATTGTATGTTGTTGGTTTTAATTGATTGAGCTAAGTCTTCCTTCATGCTGTCTATGGCATTAGGAAGACTAACTCAATGCCATTTGAGTTTTGATCTGAAAGGATGCTTCTGATAAGGTTTTTCCTAATAAGTATTTGAGCTGAATTTACATGAGATTTTCGTGAGATTTAAACCCTTATCAGATTTGGATTTCAACTCTCAAAATTTTTAGTTTGGTTTGAATTTTCTCTTATTCCCAGTTACACAGCAACATGCTGCATCTAGCAGCTACATTCCCCTCCATCTCTAAATTCTCTTCTCTAAATTTCCCTCTTCTTTGTAGAATACTTCCCCCCTCTTCAAGTGGACTAACTGCAGCAGCAGTTAGCCCATTTGACAGTGGCTTAAGCCACTGCTGATGCTAAACAAAACACCCTGAACAGCACACCTTCTCATCCCTCTCCATCTTCTCTGACAGTAGCTTAGCTGCTGTTTAAATTGAAATCAAAACTTAATTAACCCTTCTTCCCTCATTTCCTAACTTCCTACTAAAACCTAATTGTACATACTTATTTTAAAACTGTAAATATACCTATCCATAGTATTATAACTATAACATATAGCCTGTACATAAATCCATATACATATGTAATCTATGTAAATATATGTATATATACTAAACTATTATGTATGTATCCACTTAATAATGTATATATATATATAAACAGATCCCTATTTACATATTTAATGGCTAAATTAATAATTTAGAGCTATAATTAAATTAAATAAATCTATAAACTTAGGATAATATATATAGTAAGTAATTTAAGCGAATTAAAGTGTATTTACACCTAGTACAGCTTACTGTAACTTAGTTTTAATTATAAACTACACAGAATTGCTATTTTAGCCTAAATAAAACATAAATAAATTCGTAAAAATACAATAAAAATATGTATTAAATACTTAAGTATGTAAATTAAAACTGTTTAAGGTCAATTAGACCATTTACTAATTATTTTATAAGTAATTAACTATTTAATCACCTAAATCAACCTGTATAATCAGCCGAGTTTAGCGAATTTATTTGTATAGTAAAAAATTTAAAATTTGAAATTAATTAATAAATTATGTAGTATTATGTAAATATTTTATTTACCATATTTTATTTTATTTTTTTAATAATTTATGGCCCCTAAATCGAGGGCCAAAAATGTGCCCAGACGTAGCTGCGCCTGATTTCCAGCGCATGATGTGGCGCTGGAATAGCACCACATCGTGTGCTGCAAGTCAAGCGCAGCCACATATATGTTAACTATGCTGTAGATTCACCAGTCGTCACGGCGCCGGGCGCCCGAAACAGCATCCTATTATTCGATCCGATTACCCGTTAACCATGTACTGTCTGATTTGCGTTGAATGTGTGTGTGGGGGCCGGGGGCCCGAGCGTGCGAGCGTGTGGCGTTTGGCTGAGGCCTGACGCTGAGCTAAAAACGTAACTAAGCCACCTAATCTGAGATTAGGGCGCGCTTAATTGAGGTCTGGTCCCACCGTGAAGGTGCTGTGTATCCCTCGAACAGCGCGCCCGCAAACTATGCATGTTTTAAACTAATGACATTAGCCTTAACCCTCTCCCCACCGCAGCCTCTGAAGTTTCTTAAGACAGAAGAGTTTACACAGAAGAAAAGAACAGACGAGTTAAGTCAACACAAAAAGAGAGAACACAAGAGATAACAAGAACAGAGACTCTTACTGTACATACAGTAGTAGAATAAGTAATATACATACGTATAGGTAAACCCACATAATTACTAACAGAATAAAGTGACACTATAAACGTCGCTAAAGACCTCAGTTTTGCCTTTTAGGTTATATAGTGTTTTCTGAGATTTAGCGACGCGTATATCTGTCACTGAAACTGCTGTATATGTTACTATAAATGACAAACTGATAAGTTAAGCCTCTACACCATTGCATCCTAAGGTATTGTATACTATTATGTTAGTACGAATAGGATAACTTGTAAATACATAGTTTAGAGTATAATAATAGATTGTTTGATGCTTGTTCATAGTTAGTATTTTTGCAAGCATTTCTTAGTAATTAGGTAAATAAAACACACATTCATTCATTCTTTAATAAGATGTAAAGTTTCTTTTTGGAATTAGAGGATAATTTTGAGATCAAAGAGTGACCGAATTAAATTCAATAAATTGCCTCCTAGTGAACGACCTGGAACAAAACCAGTAAAAATTAGATAAATAAGCAAATGATAATAATGGTTGTAATGACTGGTACTCACCCATACTCACCACTATACGACATCCTTAATGTTATATTACACCCTATACTACAACGACATGATCATAACAATAATCATTCATCATCATACAACCATTGTGTTATATACACATTATACAACATCATCATTTTTTTTTTACACATTATACAACCTGAACTCACTCCTACGATCACCCCTCCTACCAACCTGAAAATCACTTACACCGAGGAAGAGTCACTCAACCCCTTCTCACTTGAAATCACCCATCCGGAGGATCTTGTCCCCATTCCGCCCTTATCCCACCATGACAACCCCTCCACCCAAAGGTTGAGAGCGCCCTTTCCTGAGTGCTTATCTGCCCCTGAGGCATCTATTGCTAGCTCATCTGGGGCCAAAAATTGGATGGAAGAAATAATGGAGGCGTTTAAGCAAGTTCACATAAACTTGCTTCTATTGGATGTTATCAAGCAAATCCATCCTATGCTAAATTTTTGAAGGACCTGTGCACACAAAAGAAGAAATCAAGGAAACAGGTCCAAGATATGGTCAACCTACCTGACCTAGTCATCTTGGTCCTAAAACAAGGTTCACCCCCCAGATGTAGGACCCAGGAGTCCCACATATTTCTGTGGTCATTGGAGACCATCGCATTGATGAGGCTCACCTCAATTTGGGTGCGAGAGTTAATATATTACCAAGATCGGTCTATGAGCTATTAGGAGGAGGTGAATTGAAGCCTAGTCCTGTAATCCTCCAAGTAGCTGATAGATCATTAAAGACACCACGCAGGCTCTCAAAAGATGTCCTAGTAAGAGTGGAGGACTTCTTTCCCGTCAACTTTCTGATATTGGACATTGACCCATCCAACATGCCCACCCAACCTTCGATTATCCTAGGGCATCCCTTTTTGGCTACAACTAATGCATCCATCAATTGCAAATTAGGGGTGCTCAAGATGGGCTTCAGGAATCAAAAAATTTTGCTGAATGTGTTTGATGCCTACAAACAAGCTAGATTAGAAGATTGTTCCCTAATCGAGGTGATCAATGAAATTACAGAGGAGGCAACACCAGCTCTTTTGTGTGATGATCCCCTCCAAATGGTCATTTTTAAGGATCGTACCCCGAATCTTGAAGAAGGAGAGGGATATATACCTGAATTAGAAGAGTTGTTGGGTGTCAAAGTCGAGTCCCTCTGCTCGCCATGGACAATCAAGGTAGATTTGCTATCGGAGGCAAGGACATTGAAGATAATTATCTAAATTCAAAAAGCTCCCAACTTGGAGCTTAAACCACTTCCAAAGACCCTAAAATATGTTTTCCTTAGGCCCAATGATAGACTCCTTATCATCATCTTTACTCTATCTGAGACGCAGGAGGGAGAATTAATTAAATGACTAAAATGGCATGAGGAAGCCCTTGCTTGGACTATAGTTGATATCAAAGGGGTTGACTCGACTCTCTGCATGCATCACATTTACATGAATGACTATAAAACCCTTTCGAGATATGCAGAGGCAATTAAACCCCAACATATGGGAAGTGGTGAAGAAGGAAATTTGAAAATGGTTGGATGCAGGGATAATCTACCCCATTTCTGATAGTAAATGGGTTAGTCCTATTTATGTTGTGCCCAAAAAGGTGGGATTCATAGTGGAGACCAATGAAAAAGGTGAGCTAGTTACCATCCGACCCACAACTAGATGGAATGTATGCATAGACTATTGCCACCTTAACATCGCAACCCAGAAAGATCACTTCCCTCTACCATTTATTGATTACATACTGTAGAGATTAGAGGAGAATAACTACTTATGTTTTCTCGATGGATATTTTGGGTATAATTAGATTGCTGTCTTTCTAGACGACCAGGCGCACACTACTTTCACAAGTCCTTATGGCACATTTGCCTTCCGTCGGATGCCATTTGGACTATGTAAATCTCTGGGAATATTTCATTGGTGTACAATGTCCATCTTTTTGGACATGATTAACAAGTTCGTTGAGATTTTCATGGATGACTTTTCCATTTATGGCTCGTAGTTTGACCACTGTCTTTAGCATTTAGAAAAAGTTCTCACCCTCTGTGAAGAGACAGGATTGGTGCTTAACTGGGAGAAAAGCCACTTTATGGTTCAACAGGGCATTGTTGTTGGGCATGTAGTGTTTGAGCGAGGTTTAGAACTAGATAAAGCCAAGGTTGAGTCCATTTCAAAGCTTCCACCGCCTACCAATGTCAAGCAAATCTGATCATTCCTAGGCCATGTTGGCTTTTATAGGCTCTTCATTAAAGACTTTAGCAAGATTTCTAAGCCACTTTGCGACTTACTGGAGAAGGATACTACCTTCATTTTTTATGCAAAGTGTGCTGAGGCCTTCCAAGTCTTGAAGGAGGCCCTCATAACCGTACCTATCCTGCAAACACTTGATTGGAACCTCCCGTTTGAGTTGATGTGTGATGCCTCAGATTTTTCTGTGGGAGTGGTCCTTGGTTAGAGGGTTGATAAAATGCCTCATGTGTTGTACTATGCTAGCAAGACCCTTATTAATCCACAATAAAACTACACTGTGACAGAAAAAGAACTCCTTGCCGTAGTATTTGCTCTGGAGAAGTTTAGGTCTTATCTTTTTGGATCCAAGGTTGTGGTGTATACTGATCATTCGACTTTGAAGCATTTTCTTGCTAAGAAGGACACCAAACCTAGGCTGATTAGATGGATTTTGTTACTACAGAAGTTTGACCTTGATATCCTTGATGAGAAAGGGATCGAAAATGTAGTCGCCAATCATTTATCCCGGATCCCAATTGAGGCTTCACCCCTGTTAGGAAACATTCACGACACCTTTCCTAACGAAACGGTGATGGCGGTACAGCCAACGACACCTTGGTATATTGATGTCGTCAACTACTTTGTCACTGGCGAAACCCCCAATACGTGGAATAAGCAGAGCGAGATAGATTTCTTGCTAACACTAAGTATTATCACCGGGAGGACCCAGAGCTATTTAGAATAGGTCATGACCAGGTCTTACGTAGGTGTGTGTCAAAGGAGGAACAATAGTGTGTCTTGAATTTTTGTCACACACTGCACTGTGGAGGACACTTTAGTCCAAAGAAAGCTGCGTATAAGGTTCTCCAGTCTGGGTTTTGGTGGCCTTCACTTTTCAAAGACACACATACTTATATGGGGACTTGTCTTCATTGTCAACAGACTGGAACGATTGGGAAGCAGGATGAGATGCCCTAGCAGCCTATTCTTCTAGTCGAGATATTCGATGTCTAGGGCATAGATTTCATGGGCTCTTTTCCATCGTCTTACGGCTATGAATATATCCTCGTGGCAGTTGATTATGTGTCAAAGTGGATAGAGGCTATTTCGACTAGGACCAACAATCACTTCGTGGTCCTGACTTTCGTTAAGGCCAATTTCCCGGTTTGGCTACCCGTGGATGATCATTTGTGATGGGGGACCTCATTTTAGGAATGCACACTTCACTTGTCTACTTAAAAGTCTTGGTGTCACCCACAAGGTGGCCACCCCGTATCACCCGCAGACGAGTGGACAGGTGGAAGTATCCAATAGGGAGATCAAACAAATTCTAGAGAAAACTGTAAGACCTGACAAGAAAGATTGGTTGAAGAAACTTGATGATGTACTATGGGCTTACAGAACTGCTTATAAGACCCCCTTGGGTATGCCTCCCTTCCATATAATGTATAGCAAAGCCTGCCATTTGCCTGTTGAGATTGAGCATAGGGCTTATTGGGCTATTAAGAATGTCAACATGGATCTCGAGAATGCAAGCAAAGCGAGCTTATTAGAACTGACTAAGATTGAAGAATTAAGGAATGAGGCTTATGAGACTACTCAAGCTTATAAGGAGTGCACTAAGGTCATTCACGATAAACACATCCTCCACAAAACCTTTGAGCCCAACCAATGGGTCTGGCTATTCAATTCTAAACTCAAGCTATTCCTTGGAAAACTTAAGTCCCATTGGGATGGGTCATACACTGTCATGCAGGTGTTATCGCATGGTGCAGTTGAGATACAAATCCCTCATCTGGTGAGACTTTCAAGGTAAATGGCCAATGTTTGAAACCGTATGCCACTTTTATTGATGCTAGGTTTTTGACACCTACAGGCTGGAAGAGCCTTAGCTCCAAGCACTCTACCTTAGGTAATATCTTTCCTTGCTTTTGCTTTCTAATGAGGGCATTGTCGGATATGGACATGGGGGGGTATAACCTAAGGTTGTACATAGCATTTATGCATTTTTCTTGCATGCATGTAGTTAGGACTTTTATTGCAAAAAAAAAAAAAAAACATAGAGAGATAAGAGGGGGACTAGAGAAGGAGAGAGATGAAATCCTTACGAGTTGAAATGCAAAATTATTGAGGAAGGAAAAAGAGAAGGTAAACATAGACAGATAAAGGAAAAATCATGTTGGTCCCAGCATTTGATTTTGGAAGAGTTACCTAAGTTCTGGGCTAGATCAGATGATGAATTAAGTCCTGAAGTGCTAACGAGAAGGAGATGAGTGAGGATATCAACTTTAGGCCTCCTGGGTTTGTTTTAGGGCTTAAACACTCATGTATTTGTTAAGATCTGGACTATTCCTCAAAAGGTTGAGGGAGTTGAGAGGCTGATGTATTAAGTCTAAGGCTTAGGGAGTATTCAACCCATTGCCTGGCCTTTGGTTGTAGGACTTGGTAACCTAGGCACCCAAAAATCACACACTAGTCTGGTTCAGTGTGCATAATGAAGAACAATGCCAAAAAGTGTCTATTCTGAAAATGTTTTCCCAAAAAGTTGACTTAGGAGCTGCTCAAAGACACAAGTTGATTGGATGAGTTCCCTTGAAGATACTTCCCTCGAAGATGCATTATAGCATACCATCTCCGTTGGTGCTTGTGTCCTAGGATATCTAAATATCTTACCAGGGGCATGGAAGCACCTTGTGCTGGTTCAAATGCCATGAGCAGCATTATCCCGAAATGTCGACTGCCAAGGTCTGAATTTAGCTACAGAATGCCATGGCCAGCACTATCCCGAAGTGTCGAAAGCCAGGGTTCTGGGGGTTGCCATGGGTAGTGTTATCCTGGAGCATCGATTGCCAGGGACCCTGCGAGGTTTGATGGTAAGGACAAGGAATCCGATACAGATTGTGTTTAGGGCCAATCCGATGTTGGGTTTAGGGGAATTTAAAAAGAAAAGAGAGAAAACTCTCTAAATAATCTCTCTTTATCTCTCCTATCAAAAATGCACTAGAAAACTAAACCTAGACTTGCTGCACATACACATGAGTGCTTTATCCGCTGGGGTCAATGAACCTCTGAGCAGTTTTTGTAGGCCTTAGAAACCTTCACGGCGAACCCAAGGCGGAGGTTGGTCAGGTCCATATCTTAGCTAGTACTTGAGTACCTTTAGGCCTATAGTTGGTATTTTGATCTAATCTCTAGAGGTGTGGCATGATATGGGATCCTGATGGTAAACTTCGACCTAGAGACCTGGTCTATTTCGTATGATTTTTCTCAAGACTAGCAAACCTTAGGCATGGGGGTATTTGATAGGTCCACTTTAGTGGATTAAATTAAAACCTAAGAATATTGTTATTGGAGGAAGAGATTAACTTAAAGCATGCATGTGATGGGAACACTATCATAGGCCTTAACTAGCCACTTTTAGTCAGTATTAAAAGATAAGTGCTCCTACATAACCATCTGAGGGTTATAACTCCACATCATTCTGTTTTGAGAAGAGAATAGGAAATTAGGGTTAAGTTTGTAATTTTAACAGCATATCATGAACGTAGAATAACCACAGGGATTGACAGGGGTAAACTGAAGGTCAAATGAGCATTAAAGAATAATAAGTGGGTCCATGCAGAAAGAAACGAGGTTTCATGCATTTTGAGAACCAAAACAACACCCAAAACCCTAATTTCAGACCTGCTTAAATTAATGAGGTTTTGGTCAGGATAAAATTCATCTAAGTCTCCTAAAATTTATAGAAAAATATTCTATGAGGTTTGGCACCCTTTGTTTGACCATCTGAACCTATTTTGACCTTGAACAGAGTCTCAAACAAAAGTTTGCCTTAATTTGGGTTTCTATGCATATTTCCCAAAAAAACTTGATCAAAACTAAAATTTGACTTTTTCATTAGATTCCTTGGGTCCAAATTAGGTTGGTACCAAAATTTGAGCCCAATCAGAGTCCATCTTGACCTAGTTTGCATTTTAGTCCATTTAAACCCTATCCTCTCAATTAAGCCCCTAACTTTCAAAATATTTGTGATCAGGTCCCTAACTTTATCATCATTTTTGCAAAAGGGTCTCTACCACTGTTAGTGTGAACGAAGCTTCTTTGCCAAGATTCGAGCGAGGTTTCTCACTCGATTCTCAGTCAAATCCTCCCAAAATTGGAAGGGAGAATCCTTAAGAGATCCTCTATCGATTGGACTAGGTCTTGAACCTTGATTGGCTCTAGGAGTTCATGTGAATGCTCGCAATCTCATGGATCCTCTTCCTTGAGTTTTCAAGCTTGCCAAGCTTCCTACCTTGTTTGGAAGACTCCCTGAGGCCGTTAAATATGTTCATCTCGTCATACCGTTCTCCTTAGCGAAGTTTAGAGCCAGATTTCCTCTTTCTTCATCTTCTCCGACCATCTGCACCTTCGGCTCCAGCGACCCTCTCTGTCCTCCTCTTTCGACTGTCCAACCATTAAATTGGATGGACCTTTGCCTTCCTCCTCTTTCGCGTCTCTCCGGCCAAAGAGGGACTGCTCTTCGCCTCTTCATCATCTCCGCCACCTTACCAGACTTCATCACCTTCTTTGGCTCCAACCCATCACAACCGGAGGCCTCCGTCCACTCTCTCCATCTCTAAGTCCCCCTTTATCTTCCCCTCTCCTTCCCAATCTTCTATAACCACTTAGACCTTAGGTTCACCCACATCACTGCCCTCAACTGCACTATCTTCTCCACGTCCGGCACGAGCTCCGGTGACCTCATGCCGATGCCACAGACTACCAAATCGCCTGATACCACTTCCAAAACATCCGCCACACCTCCTCCATTAAAACCCCTCAAGAAATTGAGGGGTTCGTCCACTCCAAACCCTCATCGAACACATGCACTCCTACGCTCCTTCACTGACTTCAACAGAGCTCCACTGAGCTCACCACACTCTGAAACCACCACCAACACATTCACCATACTCAGGTGATCCTCTTGAGTGATTTTGACGAGGCTGCGAGGATTTATTCTCCATTTTAGGTTGCTACTGGAGCTTCGTTGCCGCCACCACCTTCTCCAGCTTCGTCAGATGTCTTCAACACAAGTTCTTCCTCGTTGATACTCCCAGGTGTTGCGGCCCAGCTTTAGGAAGTCTCCCAGTCAGCTAATTGAAGCTACTAGCTACTCCTTTGCCCATAATTAGAGCCTTCACCTCCTGCAGCTCTCATGCAAAGATGCCTTGTGGGATTAGTCCCACATCGTAGAAGACCATAGTGGTGAAGGCAAAGCTCTCCTCAGCTTACCGCCATAGCACGCGCTGGGGGGAGGTCCCCGCTCACGCACGTGCATATGCACACCCTCGCCTGCTATGCACGCTGGTGGGTCGGGGCTGATTCGTTTACCCAATTACCTGGGTCTGGTTTGTTCTGAGCTGGGAAGAAAGGAAAGAAATATGAGAGGGAGAAGGGGGTTTTCGCTGCCTTGGGATTTAAGCCATCTCCTCTCTCAACACTTAGCACAACTTTGAAGAGTCTCTTGAGCCCTTATGAGATCTCTGTTGTGCTGTGCCTTAGCTCCTAAAGCTCTTAAGGGATCCTTGTGCTCTTGAGAAAGGCCCTTGAGCCTTTGTGGTTGCTACAATGCCTCTTCTGAGGCTTGAGGAAGAGAAGCCCTTGTGCTTCTATTGAGGCTTTGAGGTTGATTATGCTAAGGCTTTGAGGTTGATTCCGCTGGTTACTATTGAAACATTTAAGTATCTGACTTGGATTATTGATTGAGAATTACTATTCATTTATTTGAGTATTTGTAAGCTTCAACTTAAGGGTTGATTTGGTGATTCAAATCACCATTTTAACCCGATCTTTTTGCACTGTTCCTCTAGTTCTTATTGAAATATCATTTTGAGCATCTTATTGATTTCAATTGCACATTCTTTTGATAAATTGTGATTAGTGAATTAAATTGCACAATTTCTCCCTGCTGTAACGACCCGGTTCCCGAGTCCCTACGAGGCACGAGAACCGGACCGACTCGACTAATCCCAAAACCTAGTCGTCCAACGAGGAAGTAACCAAAAGACAGTAAAATAAACCACATTCAGCTTGAATATAACTAACAGTAAGAAAGTACAGCAGTAAGGAAAGAAACTACTATAGTAGGTACCACCACAACAGTAAAACAACATTTATCATATAACAAGAACTGCAGGTAAAGAAGGTACAGCGGAAACAAAAACTACTCACTAGAACAGAACAAAAGAGGTACAAAAGACTGTGGTAACTCTACTGGACCCTACTTGGCCCAGCGTCCTCTGCAGCCGCCGACCCTGGCTGCTCAACACCTGGTCCTGAAAAAGGTAACGAGTGTAACACGTCAGCAAAACGCTGAGTAGAGTGGCAAACTAACTAAAGGCAACAGTAGAGTGTACAGTAGCTGTTATGTTCTATTACTTCCTTTATTCACATCTTTCAATTTTTCTCACTATTTCATTTGTTTCTCAGATCCTTTACTTGATCTCGAATGTCCTCGTGGGAACGATCTTGATTGCAGTCTTTTCCAAAGGTAGAAGTAGCACGTGGTGCTCTCCTGGCCGGGAGAGTCCCTCGTGGTGATCCTACCCTCAGTCAACCACCCCAAGGTCACTGACAGACGTAACGGTGACTACGGCACGCGCGATAAATGCACAGGTAGCTAGCCCGCACTGGCACGCGGTCAGTCGTTTCCGTTAACGGGTGCGCCCAAAGCACAGCACGGAACCAGGGCAGAGCCCTCTCAGTAATAGGGGTCTAACCCCTCCACAGTAACCAAACCGGGGCCTTGCCCCTCCACAGTCCGCGCACCCTCGCCTGACTACCCTGGTTTGCCCTAGTGGGCCTAACAAGTCGGTGAAGGAGGCTAGCAGAACCCCGGGGCCCGTGGGGTAGCTAGTACTCTCCTAACACTAGTAGCTCTCCTCGGTACTACGTACATGAGGGCCAACAAGTTGGTACAGAGCGGCCAATCTTAACCCCCGGGTCCCTGGGGCGGTTGGCCCCACTCTGCACTAAACAGGTACAGGTACTTCCCTTGGTACCGTGTACTCAAGAGACAGTACAACTGCATCTTAGTTCCATTCCTTTTTCTTTCGAGGAGTTCCACTCCTAATTCCCCGTAGGGTTCCAGCTCTTTATCTCAGAACATCATATGTTTCACTTTCCAGTTTCACGTTCTCACAAACTATGATCTCAATCATGTTTCTTTATTCATAACAGGCAGCTATTAATTCAATTTACAGGCAGCTTTATATTCGCCTATGTTTTTTTGTATAACAAAGATGTTCAGATAAATGTGGTTTATTTTGAAAAGAATTGTATCCTATCTCGTATTAATTTGTTTTCGAGAAGGTAAATGTGTGGGTCGTGGGATTTGATCCCATGACCTCCAATGGGGGGCTTCACCAATGAGCCAAAGGCCACGCGGCACTCCACCAGGGGGCGAAGGGTGTCGAAGATCTTCTCCAGCTGCTCAAGCCAGTCCTCTGCCTCGGTCGGGTCCTCATCCCCCTTGAAGGAGGGGGGCTTCAGCTTCCGGAACTGTCCGAAAAGCTCGAAGTGGCACTGTAGGGGAGGTGCTGGTGCACCTCCAGGCGAAGGTGCCTCGTGCACAGAAGTGTCGGAGGAAGGTGGGGGCGGCAGGGGCCCATCCCCTCCCTCGTGTCCAGCGCCGTGTCCGTCGCGTGGTCCCACAGAGGACTCCCCCTCTGCAACCCCAGGAGGAGGTGCTCGGGGTGGTGGGCTTACCTGTTACCCAGCGGGGACACGACGCAGTCTGGGTAATAGTGGATAGATTGACGAAGACGGTGCGATTCTTGCCGATCCGAGTCACTTTGGGACCAGCACAGTTGGCAGAGAGGTATATCCGTGATGTGGTGCAACTACACGGAGTTCCGCGGGAGATCGTATCCGACCGGGATACCCGCTTTACGTCCCAGTTTTGGGCTGAGTTTCAGCAGGCCTTGGGGACGAGGTTGAGGTTTAGCACGGCTTACCACCCCCAGACGGACGGACAGTCTGAGCGCACAATACAGACACTTGAGGACCTTTTGCGTGCCTGTGTACTGGACTGGAGGGGCTCTTGGGAGGAGCACCTTCCCCTGGCGGAGTTTGCATACAACAACAGTTATCACTCGAGCATCGGCATGGCTCCCTACGAGGCTCTGTACGGACGGAAGTGTACGGCACCCTTGAGTTGGGTTGAGGTGGGGACCAAGTGGGAGGTCGGCCCCAGGTTGATCCGGCAGAGTCAGGAGGTAGTTGAGCAGATCCACAGACGACTCTTCACTATCAGGAGCAGACAAAAGAGCTACGCGGATCGCAGACGCAGAGAGGTACAGTTCGAGGTTGGGGACCACGTCTTCCTTCGTGTTGCGCCCATGAAGGGCTTACAGCGGTTTGGGGTGAGAGGGAAGCTCGCGCCGAGGTTCGTGGGGCCCTTTGAGGTCCTGGAGCGGGTTGGACCCGTTGCTTACAGACTTGCCCTTCCCCCGCAGCTTTCTGGTGTGCACGACGTGTTCCACGTGTCCAACCTCAGGAAGTACGTAGCCGATCCCAGCCACGTACTGAGTCACGAGAGCGTCGAGGTGAGCGACGACCTGACCTACCCCGAGCGGCCAGTGCAGATCCTAGACCGAGCCGTCCGTCGGTTGAGACGAAAGCAAGTACCCTTGGTAAAGGTTTTGTGGAGGAGCCAACGGTACAAGGAGGCTACCTGGGAGCCTGAGGCGGCAATGCGGGAGCGGTACCCGGAGCTTTTCGCGGGTACGTCTTTTCGGACCGGCCTTGGTCCTCTTTGAGTTTGTTATGGTTAATTGGACATCTTTTTCCTGCACCCTAGTTGGCGCAAGTTTCGGGGACGAAACTTCCTTTGAGTTTGTTATATTGTAACGAACGCGTGCCCCGGACGTATTTTAAGACGTCTGGGAGGTGGCCCAGACGTCTTACCAGACGTCTTGGATCACATCCAGACGTCTGGGATGGTTTACAGACGTCTGAAAAACCGTTATCGTCCACACCCGCAAGTCGTCTGCGTGCCTGCGCGCACAGACCGCATATTCGTTATTCTCTCTTTTTCCCTCTCTCTCTGCGGCTGCAGGCGGCCTGCCACCTCCTCTCTCCTCCTCGCGCGGCCTTAAAAGGGCCATGCCTCCCCTCCTGTCTCCACCGTCTCCTCCTTCTTCTCCTTCCTGTGCGTGAGAGCGAGCAGACGCGAGGGCGGCAGCGGCGGCCGCAGTGAGCGCGGAGGTGCGGCGTGCGAGGGCGGAGCTCTGCTGTGAGGGCGAGCTCGCTGGAGCGGTTTGGCCGGCCAACGGAGGGCGCAGGGGGCGCGGAGCGACGCGGAGAGGGACCTGCTGCGGTCTGAGCAGCAGACGCGCGAGGTGCGACGCGGGCGGCGTCGCGAGCGGAGGCCGAGCAGCGCCCTGATTCTGGAAAAATTTCCAGAATCAGACGTCTGGGTTGACAGCCAGACGGCGAGGTAGACGTCTGGAAGATCATACAGACGTCTGAAAGGTGAGTTTACCGCCTTCTCCTTCTTTCCTGTCGACTGACCGTACTGAGGGAGGGAGTTGGCTGTGCGCAGGTTCGCTGATTCGCCATCCCTTGCGAATCAGACGTCTGGAAGTTGTACCAGATGGCTGGAGTGATCTCCAGACGTCTGTAGTGACCATCGGACGTCTGGGAGCTAGGCCAGACGTCCCCGCAGACTTCTGGACGTCTGGGAAACCACGCTAAACAGGTAATTCTCTGATCCACTTTTTAAGACGTCTGGAAGGAGTTCCAGATGTCTGATTTTGCACAGTATCGTCTTTTTCGACCCGTTTAGGGTCCGTTCGGGCTCCGTTTCCCGCGATTCGAGTTGCGTTCTTTTCAGAATTAATTCCTCTACCCGTCTACAGTAGCTATACACTATTTTGAGACACTCCTTGTGTTTGATCCTTGTGATAGGACCTCGTTCGGTTGCAGTCTTGAGAGTCGCGGAGGCACGCGGGATTCCCGATCACGCCCCCATTACTCCCGTTGTACCTGGTAGAGTGGCTTAAGTTTATTATTAAAATCTGTTAAAGTATGGAACCATAACTAGAATCTAGGACATTGCATGAATCCTAGGAATGAGAAATGTATGGAATGATAGCTCCTAGGTGATGCATGAATCCTAGGGCTGGAAAACTAGTTGTATGCTAGATCCTAGGATGTATCATGAAACCTAGGATGGAAAAACTAGCAGAATGTATAATATTGCAGTCTTGGAAAAATGGAAAGGAATATAAAGCTGCCTGTAAATTGAATTAATAGCTGCCTGTTATGAATAAAGAAACATGATTGAGATCATGGTTTGTGAGAACGTGAAACTGGAAAGTGAAACATATGATGTTCTGAGATAAAGAGCTGGAACCCTACGGGGAATTAGGAGTGGAACTCCTGGAAAGAAAAAGGAATGGAACTGAGATGTAGTTGTACTGTCTCTTGAGTACGCGGTACCAAGGGAAGTACCTGTACCTGTTTAGTACAGAGTGGGGCCAGCCGCCCCAGGGACCCGGGGGTTAGGATTGGCCGTTCTGTACCGACTTGTTGGCCCTCGTGTACGTAGTACCGAGGAGAGCTACTAGTGTTAGGAGAGTACTAGCTACCCCACGGGCCCCGGGGTTCTGCTAGCCTCCTTCATCGACTTGTTAGGCCCACTAGGGCAAACCAGGGTAGTCAGGCGAGGGTGCGCGGACTGTGGAGGGGCAAGGCCCCGGTTTGGTTACTGTGGAGGGGTTAGACCCCTGTTACTGAGAGGGCTCTACCCTGGTTCCGTGCTGTGCTTTGGGGGCACCCGTTAACGGAAACGACTGACCGCGTGCCAGTGCGGGCTAGCTACCTGTGCGTTTATCGCGCGTGCCGTAGTCACCGTTACGTCTGTCAGTGACCTTGGGGTGGTTGACTGAGGGTAGGATCACCACGGGGGACTCTCCCGGCCAGGAGAGCACCACGTGCTACTTCTACCTTTGGAAAAGACTGCAATCAAGATCGTTCCCACGAGGACATTCGAGATCAAGTAAAGGATCTGAGAAACAAATGAAATAGTGAGAAAAATTGAAAGATGTGAATAAAGGAAGTAATAGAACATAACAGCTACTGTACACTCTACTGTTGCCTTTAGTTAGTTTGCCACTCTACTCAGCGTTTTGCTGACGTGTTACACTTGTTACCTTTTTCAGGACCAGGTGTTGAGCAGCCAGGGTCAGCGGCTGCAGAGGACGCTGGGCCAAGTAGGGTCCAGTAGAGTTACCACAGTCTTTTGTACCTCTTTTTTTCTGTTCTAGTGAGTAGTTTTTGTTTCCGCTGTACCTTCTTTACCTGCAGTTCTTGTTATATGATAAATGTTATTTTACTGTTGTGGTGGTACCTACTGTAGTAGTTTCTTTCGTTACTGCTGTACTTTCTTACTGTTAGTTATATTCAAGCTGAATGTGGTTTATTTTACTGTCTTTTGGTTACTTCCTCGTTGGACGACTAGGTCTTGGGATTAATCGAGTCGGTCCGGTTCTCGTGCCTCGTAGGGACTCAGGAACCGGGTCGTTACACCTGTGAACAACCTTGGACTCACATTCGATTCTGAGCTTTATAAATTTAAATGTTTTAAGCGATCTTGTCAACTATAGTATGACTTATATCTTAAACAACGACGATTTCACGCAAACAGCATGATATTGACAAAATTATGTGAGCTTTAGATTTATCATTTCATGCATTAATTGCATTAATTTTTATATGGAGGGATTAATTATTCACTTTAGAGGCAAGGGAATCACATCAACTCTCAATTTGAGATACCATATTGCTGGGATTTTGTTCTAGCAAAAAATAGCAAGGGAATCATTTTTTGCATCCCTATATGTCTCTCAAATTAATGGCATTCCCTTTGATGGGGCAGAGATTCGTCGCAAAAAGAGCTTTGAGTTTCAAAACTCATCATCGTAGTTTAATTTGCAAGAAAATCTGTCGATCAGATAACATTTATAATCGAAGCTCGAAAGGATTCCCAGGTCGAACACAGGGAGGCGAATGTTTGGTCCGCATTTAATTTTTATTTGTTTTTTTCATTTTTTATCTTTTATAATTTTTTTGGTGTTTTTATCAAGTAAAAGGTCAAATCGATGAAAACATTATCTAATAATCTACTTGCAAAATATAAGAGAGAGAGAAAATATCAATATATTGATGAACAAATGTTTCCTACAGCTATGAAAGCAAAAAAACAATACTAGAAAGCAGTAAAGATAGATGAAGATGAGAAGAGTCCCCCTCGATGGTTGCTTGGAGGATGGCTCACTCTAACGGCGGTCGAATGAAGGTGTTGAGGAGCGGAATGAGGAGAACGATGACAGAGGAAGGAGAATGGGGCAAGACGGTGTCGCAGTGAGGATCTTCTTCCCGAAGGAGATGAGAGGACGACCGCAAGATGCTCTACGAATGGGGATGAGAGGTGGGAAAATATTTGATTCTACTCTAGAGGAGAATACAGGGCTTGGGACAAGCTCTCTCTAGAGCCTTGGAGGTGGTGAGGAGAAAGGAAGAGATGAAGAAGAATGGGAGGGGTAGGGGACCTTTTATAGTGGAGGAATGGATCAATTTCGTATACAGGACATTTAGAGACGGTCATAAACATTGCTGAAGATCCGCCACAAACGTTGCTGAAGATATCCTTGGCCCACTCTGCCGTGCGCTACGCGCCCGCTGCACCTCGTGCTGCACTGTGCCCATGCATGCCCAATGCCTTGCACGCGTGCCTTGCATTGCTGTGTGCGTGCAGTGGCACGTGTGTGCACATGGGTGGCCTAGGTTGTGCCACGTGGCGCAATCTAAGTCGTCCATCTTCTTTCCTTTGTAAGGGCCGCTATAGAGGTCAGATTGAGATAATTTCCACGCTATTGAACTGTGATCGTCAACCCGAATCCATCCGTGTGGTTGGATTTGTTGTTTGAAGCTTTGAATTGCATCACCTAGTCCCTCAGCCGTTGATCTTCCTCGGACTGCATATGATGCTATGGGACCCCGATCAAGGCAATTTCTGAGGCGTTGGACTCCGATCGTTGTTTTAATCAGATTCGTACAGTCGGATTGTTAATCCGAGGCTCCAAATTAAATATCCTTCTCTCCTGGCCATAAAAGGATGCAATTAACCTAAAATATACACAAACTACTCTAAATGCAAAATGATGCATGAGATGGAGTATTTATAGTATGGAATGCATATCTAAGCCTAGAAACATGCATAAATAGACATTTTAATTTAAATGAATGTGTCCATATACCCCCATGCCTATCTTTTGCTAGTGCATAGTAAAATTAAACTACATGCTATGTATAAAGGCAGAATTAGGACTCGATCGCTTAGGCCTAATTTATTTATTAACAATAGAAATTTTTAACTTAGGTCCTAAACTATGAAAACTCAATAGCACCTAGGTGTCTACCAGAATGCAGACTGCCCAAGTCCTCTCCTTATTTGAAAAGGGAAGATACATTTTTTTGCTTTTTCTTCGTTTCTAATTTTTTTGGACTTTTAGACTTTGAGAATTTTGGGATAACTTTTTACGGCTACCCAACCCACCCAAGATTCGAAATGGACTCTAAGTGCTAAGCAACTTGTAAAAGGGTGATAGACTCACTAAGTGGCTGTTAAAACGGACTTCAGGTTTCTACGACCCTAGGTGACCTAAAAAAATTCTGCCTGAAGGTTTATGTTTCCGATCGGTAGCTTTCTCCCTACTTTTTTCATTTTTTTATGGGGTCAACACAAGGGCGAACCTAGTGTATATCTCAATTTATTCTACTTCCCCGCTTCTTCTCTAGGTGTTTTGGTAATTATTTATGCATTTTTGTAAGCTGGGCTTTGGACAACCGACCAATGGACTGTTACCCACGATAACTTGCCAGCCATATTTCTGCGGTGAAGTGTGATTTTCTATTTTTATTTTTCTCCTTTTTCTATTTTTCTTTTTTTTTCCTTTTATTTTTTAGTATCATTTTTTCTTTTTCTAAGTAGGTGGCTTCTCTGATCTAAGATTTACCTAAAAGTAGTAGAATGAGTATGGTCATGTAGCTGGGCTCTAGACAACCAGCCAATGGGCTATTACCCATAACAACTTGCCAACCATACTACCCTAGAAAGTTCATTAGCTACCTAATTTTCATAAAAGTCACTGAAAAGTGAGTGGGTGCAAATAGTGTGTAGATGCTTAGGCTTAAAGTCCCCTCAAATTAGAGGGTGGGTTGATAAGTCGTGTGCTTACCATCCCAATTTATTCCCAAAATTAAAATAAAATTACATGACGAGGACTCGAGACTAAGTCCACATTTAAGTGGACACCCAGACTGATTAAGCCCGAAGACCTGAAGAGTCTAAGTATTTAGGTCATATCGTATCATTTCCTAAAGTTAATATCTTCCACATGCCTAAGTTCTCTTCTCCAAAATTTCATTTTTTTAAGAAAATAAAAGTAAAAGAAATTCCATGGAGTTAACAAAATGATTTTAGGAATAAATTATCCACCTCCCCATGCCTAAATGATGTCATGTCCTCATTGTAAAAATAAAGACATGAAAAGGGCAGAGTAAATAGAATATCACCTGAATTTTGTGAAAATCCGGTCAGCTCCATAGAGAGAAGAGAGTATACACATGCGTTAAGTTTAATGCCTTTAGCTAGGTATAAAATACATACAAGGAAGAAATGGAGAATTCATAAGTGCAGTTCAGAATTAAAATCAAAAGATTAATCCTCAGACCTGCCAGTAGATGTCCACAGATGTGGACTAGATTATGGTGCAGACCCATGCCCCAGGGTTGAGTGGTTCTAAGGTTCTGGATGAAAATCACCCAAAATCGAATATTGTTATGTTTGTAGGGCCAGGCCTACGATTTTGTAGTATGCAACCTAGGACTAAAGTGTCCGACAAAAGGTAGATTTGATTCACTAGATTCCGATGACCTTTTAGATTTCAACTCAAAAAGATAATCAATGATTCTGAGCTTGGGTTGCGCCTGAAAGATATCAGAAGGGTCTTGGTAAAAAGTAGGTGGTTTTAGGTCAACAGGAACCCTTAAATCCAAAATTGTGTTTCCCTATGAGTTAGCCTTCCAGATTTTAACTTCCAAATTTCTATCCTCCAACTTCAAGTGTTCAGGTTCAGGGACCTCTAGATGATTGTACACCCCATCTAAAATATCCAACTCCAACAGTTCTGGCTAAATCAAAATTGACTTGGGCATAATGATCTCAAAAGTATGATCATTCAGCTCTTTTGGGTGCGGTTGAGGAAAGTGGCCACTGATTGAATCATCTAGTAAATGAGGATTCAGATCCTCCAAGTTTGCCCCAACCAGATCACAATCTTCAATAATCGGGCTATCAAATGGTTTATCATACTCCTCGATCCCGTTTGTCTTACTAAAATCATTTTCCTTAACTTCAAGTGAGACGTCACTCAGAGATTCCTTATCCTCAGAATTAAAGAATTCTTAATCCTCATTTATATATGTCTCAAAATCATATGTCATTTCATGGTCCATGGAGACATATTTTTCGTTGTTCCCTGGCTCTGGGATCTCGAGTGAAGCAATCGGTTCATCCCCAATTGGTTGCTCTAGACCAACCTAGTCATCTCTAGTCTCAGAACATGTATCCCCCTCGACAGGCACCTGAGCGGGTTCAGACATTGGCTCTCCTGAATGGGTTTCATCTTGAGAATCATCCCAAGACTAGACTGGGGCAACCACGAATTTCATCTTCAATCTCGATAATTTCCCAAGTAGAAACTCCCTCGAGCCCCTATCACTAACATCTTGGAGCAAATCCAATAAGAGCTATTCAGCTCATCAATCATTTTGATCATGGGCACCAATGCTTCAGTGCATGGTGTTGGCTGAGCTTCTAAAGATTGTATGTTGTTCCTCAAGTTAGCCAACACCCTCTCTTGGACCTGGTTAACCTGAATCAAATGGTTCGGTTCAAGGTTGGGTGGGTTTGGGTTAAATCTAGAAGAGTCAAGATAATAAGGTTCTCGGGGTCCTCCCTGATAGTAGGTCATTTCGGGTTGTTCAAAAAATGGTGGTGACCTATATTCAGTGAATACTAGGGAGGGTAGGTGTTATAATCATCATATCCTTCCTAATTGTAAATCAGGTTGGTTTGGTCATCAAAGGGTGGAGGTCTATAATCATTGTAGGCATGAGAAGGATAATAATCATAGTCTTGTTGTCCAGGGTTAAGCCCTAGATATTGAGGTTCGGATTCATATCCCCAATCAAAGTTATCCCGACATGGAGATGGGTTGTCATAAGCCGAGTTGGGATAGTAATCATCTTGAGGATAGGCAGTGGTAGGAGGGTAGGATTGGAATTGTGTGTATGGTGTGGAGGCATACATGGTGGAGTAAAAGGGAGAACAAATGAGAGAAAGGTGCCCTACAGTACAATCAACCAAACCTGTCCTTAGGTGGGTAGCCTAAAGATCTACAGACTCTCAGAACCCGTCCTAAGATTATAAACGATTTAGTCTACTTTTATCCGGTCAATCCAACCAGTTAGAGGGAGGGGCTGGGGAGAAGGTTCTTCCTTTGGCTTACGCCTCTGGTTTCTTTGATACCCCCCAGCCACAGTCATTTGACTCTACTCCCTTAGCTAGACATTAGATGGACTAGTAGAAGCAGATTAATAAAAAATAATCTCAATCTGAGCCCTGAATAGCGAATCAATCCTTAAGGCCAACGTCTACTCAGTTTTAATTAGGCTTGGGATGATGGTGCTCTTGGAATGTGATGGGCCCTTTAGATGGGTTGTGCCCTTAATGATCAATTTAAATGTGTGTGCATGCACAACCAAGGTTTGCAAATAAGGTTATTTGATGATGTGTCTTTTATGGTTTAACCTTGTTTAGTAGCTTTAAGGGTTTAATTTTTAGGTTCATTCAATTAGGGTTTAGTAGAACACTCCAAGTTTTGAAAGCACTGGTGATGATATATTCCTTTCGAAATCAGAAAAAAAACGTGGAGTGCTTGGTTCAGCCCTAAAAATCAACCCTATGTGGCAAGCTACTTGATTGATCACTTTTATCTTAAGTAGTGAGGCCCAAACAACTCAATCAATCAGCCTGTTGCACCACTTGATTAAGGCACACAAAATGTTTAACCTATTCGAATTTTATACTCACTTTTTTGTGTGTTGAGTTAAGGTGTACCGGATCCACAGGTCAAATTCAGGTTAAGTGGTAGAATCAATGTAAAGTGGTGCGCCTTAAGTCGAGAGTTGTGGGTGTTAATGTGTGTCTCTTTCAGTAAATCCCACAATCGATAACCTTTTCTAAATTCTATTTAATTTATGTCGGTGGGCGAGATGAGGCGAAGTGACATTCAAACAACCAAATCTATCCTAGGGTTTATAAAAGCACCTAGGTGCTAACTCGCTTCGATCATATTATAAAATTGTCGCATTGTAGTATAGTGATCAAATCGAATTAAGCATTTAAATTTATAACTAGAATAAAAAGAAATTCGAGGTCGTCTCTGGGAGCAATTATTCTCACAATTTATCACTATCAAAAGGTAATATATGGTGAGTGAATAAAGTCCTTTATAGAGATATAAAAAATAGAGTAAAAGTGGTGGTTTAAACCACCAAGTTCACTAGGTTCAGTACAACTATCAATTATCAACGGTTAACTCAGCACTTTATCCTCAGACGATAGAGAACAGGCACAGACACCTTAAGTATTGAGGACGAGGGTGTACTGGGTACTGTTCCATGCTGCAAAACCCTCCTCTCCCTCCTTCACAATCTTTCAAACCCAGTTGGACCTGAGTAATCGGATCCTCAGCCCAGACCCATGGGCATGTTCGTAGGCGAGGGTGCGTGTGTAAGCGTCTGCGTCTGTGCGTGCAGAGGGGACCTCACCCCATGCATTTTGAGGAGATAAGCTTCAGGAACTTTTGCGTAATAAATGCTATGCTTCGCTTTGTCCTGCATGATGTGGGACTATGTCCCTTGGCTTTGCAGGTGCGGTGTTCTTCAATTTGAGCGCACTAGCCATTGGATTGCCTTGGTGCACTTGTGGATCAATTGTTGTTGGTGGTGCACTTCTGATTGGTGAGGTTCCTCTCTGATCAAAGAGCTGGATGGTGCGGTGAGGCATCGTCGAAGATGGTCGGGGGACTTCGGCCAGAGGCGAAGACGAAGTATAGCATCGACGGGTACCTGTGCATAGCAAAATAGACCTTGCGGTCCCAGATTAGTCCAGGAGCTTCAGGGAAGATCCCCGAAGCTTTTCCCTCTTTCTATGTGCTATCCGAAGCGGTTGAGAGATGTGGCAAAGAAGCTCGCCGAAGTCCTTAAAGATGGTGGTCGATGATGGCTGAAACGGGGTTGGAAGTTAAAATTGGAGAGATGAGAAGGTAGAGGGAAGGAAGGGAAAGAAAAGCCCTAACCTAATTTGGAGGAAGGAGAGGTGGAGATCGGTGGCAGTGGTAGGCCGCCGGCGAAGAATCGGAGAAAGAATTGAGGTCGACGAAGGAGGTAGAGAATTGGCTGCTAGGCTAAGAAGCTCAGTGAGAGAGAGACGAAGGCAGCTACACCCTCATTTAATGGCGAGAGACAGCGGAGAGAAGAGGCAAAGAAGACCTCAAGATCTGGCAATGGCAATGCATGGAGGAAAAGTAGAAGGCGGTGGTTACGCTCGGATTCCAGACTATTCGACTCGGAGGGGCATCGCCAGGCTTTATAGAGCCTCGGCCGTGCGTGAATTAGTTGCAGGAGGTAGCGAGAAGTCCTTGCAACAACTCATATCTTCACATATGCTTTTGACTAGGGAACGTGGGTTGTTACAATGATGGCAACCGGCGAGATGTATACCAATCGATGCGAAGCGGAACGACGAACAACTTCACCTCAGAGGTCGAGCTCAGCTGGTGCTCGAAGCAGCCACAAATGGAGTTGGAAAGTCGTCGAACAGCTCGGTCAATGGACCCTTGGCTGCTGAAGGAAGAAGACGACACCAGGGACCGGTTTGTAAGAAGAGAAGGACCTAAGAGTAATGAAATTGGACCTACTTATAGGGATTTAAGGAACTTAGGGCCCTAAATGTAAAGTAGGTACAAACATTGTCAAATTAGGTCCAACTTTTTATGGAAGCTCAATTAAGATCTAGGGAATCTGGTGGTCATGTCAATTTTGAGTTTTGAAGTTGTTTGGTTGGTAAATCCTCCATTTAAACTCATTTGACAATAATTATTGACCTAGGTCATTATTTTAGGTTTAATTGGCTCATTTGACGTATCTGATCAAATTAAGTCTTGTGGAATATTTATTTATAATTTTTAGAAGATTTAATTTGCAATATTTTCATTAGAATCCTATCAAGCTAAGTCATATCAAACATAGGGTTTAATTATTCTCTTTAATGGTATTATTTCATAGGAAACCCTAAATTGGTTATTCTGACCTGCTTTGCGGTCTTTTGGGTTTATTCTGATGAATCTTCCTCCATACGATATTGTACCCTTTTTATGTATTATTTAGGTCTATTTACCTTAGGACTTAAGTAAATTAGGTGAGTTATAGAGCATGATGGCACTGCCATCATACCCCCATGCCTATCATTTGCTAGTCCCTTAACAAATTTTAGAGTTTTTAGCCCACATGTTTGGTTTAAGGGTATTTCTATTATGCAGCTCCAAAGAATTTATTCTCCTCCTTCTCCTTGTCATTTCTCAATATTCATTTAAAGTTTGTTTTCAACCCTTAGTACAAATGTATCAGGATAGGCAAAAACTTTCTTCCCTCGGGGATAGCAGGTGATCTGTGGTTCAACCCTGGCTTTTAGATAGGAAGAAGATGTTTGAGTTGAAAGGGTTTTATTTTTGGTCGCTCACACTCAATTGGTGCTGCATATAATCTAGTATTTCAGACTCTAAATGTCTAGATTATTAAGAGAATCCATTCAGAGAAATGCTTAAAACTATGCTCTCTTTTTAGTGCCTTTGTGCTTACTCTCTCTCTCTTTCCCTTTGCTTTTTTTCTTTTTCTTCTTTTTCTCTCCCGTTATATATATATATATGAGTCAAGAGCTCAAAATTTTTCTAGATTGTCAATATGTTTAGTGGTCTCTCAAGGCATCGACACTTTGATTAAGTTCTGATAACCCAATAACTAAAAGTCGGAACTCCTCAACCAGTATTCGGGCAGTCAAAAATACAAGAAGGTAGGTAAAGGCTGTATTTGGTGGGACATAAAGTATGGTGGGTAATGTTGCCTCAATGAGATTTATTTATAATAAGCGCAATTTAAACACATTTTCTTTTTTTTTTTAATCAAAAGGATCTATGTATATATATATATATATTTTCTCTTCTCTCTCTTCTTTTTTGTAAAAAGATAACTCAACACAACACAACATTCATTAATGTGGCATTATTGGGAAATAGGTGTGTTCAAGAGGATATTATGTGGCTTATTTGGTGGAAGTGCCTACTCTCGACATCGGGAAAGAATGGATAAGATAGTGTATTTCTAACCTTTGACATTAGTATCCTCCATCAGTTGAGGATTCTATAAAGAATGGTCATAACCATCCACCTTAGTCATAGTTTTATTAGAACCCGCTCTCTGCGTATTTGCCATATTTGGTAGCTCTTAGGAGTTGAGAGTGAAAACTATGCCTAACTCTGAATTTCATTATCTAATTATCCAAAACTTACGAGTCTTCATACTAGACTTAGGGCATCAATAAACACTCTTCTCTCACCTCACAATTGTTTGGTGGATCTTATGGAAGAAAATTTTTCCTGACTCCATAACTGAATGTTTAAGGGCTTCCACAAACTAAAAATGTCTACTGATTTTTCTTTTTATTCCTCTCTCTATTTTTCTCTTTTTCTCCTTTGTCTCAGATAAACATACATGAATTCATGATAAAATGCTTATTATGATAGTTCCTAGGCTTATCATTGCATATCATCTTATAAATACTACATAACATCCATTGCATGGCATTTATGATAGTTGTATATTATGGAATATAATTCTTCCATTTTACATGGCCAGGAGGAAGTGCGACATCTTTATGGGCTTTGGATGAAGAATCCGACTATATGGATGAATTCGGAGCGACGATCGCAATCCGTCAACGTGAAAATCACCCCGATTAGAGCGTCGTAGCACCCTCTATAAGAAGAAGAAGATGGATAGTCCAGATGGCACCACGTGGTGCCATCCAGACCGCCCAACATGAACCATAGCTGCCCCAGTACTCATGCATGGTGAGATCTTAGCTGTTGGAACCCAATCTAGCAATTGAGGGGTGCTCTACACTGCGTGACCACGCCACCCTCCACTCGACAAACTACGGCTTTGGCTCATTGGTGAAGATAAGCACTCACAAACTGCGAGCGCGAGTTTGAGCCACGGTGGGGGGGAGGCGATCTCGCGAGTGTGGACGCAATCGAATTGTGCCCGTTGGATGGCCATCAAGTGGCAAAGAGGGAGGCGATGTGTCATAATCAGACCTACGTGATCTAACACATTCGATCACGCATTGACCGACACCCAATTTGACGTGCCATCGAGCGCGTGATTTGAATGTGAGATCCCCACGCCATCTCAACCGTTCTCCTCTGATCCAACAGCTGCCATTGGTTAACGCCTGATCCAACCATGAGCGGGCGAGTGCTTGAGTTGGTGCAACCCTCAGAAATAGCTTGGCGGACCTTTAGTGACACTTACAGCTTTCACTAATTGCTCATAGGTGCATGGCTAGTCGCAGGTGTGAGTGGTGGGGGTGTGATTCTTAGTGACAGGTGTAGGGGTCTTTAGTGACGCTTGTAGCTGTCACTACAGTCATCTGCACAAATTTCTTCTTCTTCCCTCCACTATATAAACATCCCTACACCCCCCATTCCTCTTCATCTCTACCTTTGCTATACACACCTACTCTAGAGCTCTAGAAGGCCATCAAAGCTCCCAAGAACTCATTCCCAAGCTCCAAAGGTTCCCTATTAGTGTAATGACCCTTTACTCCACCAAATATTCGTTGTCTCTCTTACCACCTTCATAGGTCGCCTTGGAGCTATCCTCCCACCTCCATTCCGGTAGTAGATCACCTCCTCCTCCTTACCTCCATTCCAAAGCCTCAATGAAGCATTCCTCTACCCGACGTCCTCCTGCATCTCACCTCCATCATCCCACTCCTCAACTCCTTCGTCCAAGCTTCCGCCAAGCATCGTCGTCTCACTAAACAGCTGGTTCGGGAGATTCCTTCTCACCTCTCTCTTTTTTATGTTTTTGTAGATTATTGTAATAGACATTTGTTCAATAAATCATATTTGATTCCATCTCTCTTGTGAATTTATTCTGCTTGTCTTTTTATTTCAAAAACACAAAAAAAAAATAAAACCTCAAAATACCAAAAGGAAACAAAACGAAGCGCGATTTTCCACTAAAGTAAACGTCGCCTCCCTGTGTTCGACTAAGGACTCCCTTGGAGTTTCGGTAAAATTGTATTTCATAACGAGTTTTGCAACTACGACGACGGGTTCCTCCAAACCCTGATTTCTACCATGCGAAATGCGTTAATCATTTTGGTGTCGTTGCTGGAGAGGCAACGGAATTTACCTTTTTGTCTTCTGCACTTC
Organism: Thalassia testudinum; assembly: GCA_037157565.1. NCBI lineage: Eukaryota > Viridiplantae > Streptophyta > Magnoliopsida > Alismatales > Hydrocharitaceae > Thalassia > Thalassia testudinum. The sequence continues at coordinate 144,220,414 of JAZHRO010000031.1, read as the reverse complement.
ATTGCATTTACATATTACTAACCCTGCTTATCTCTGATCTATTATCTTGAAGGTACCCTAGCATGGAGATCCAAGTACAGTAGACTGGAGTAAAGTGTGGGTAGAGTACTTTGTAAATGTCCCCCACATCCCCCCACTAGTTTCATTTCGCCACATTCATAACCAAGAGCTAATCTACTTAGGTGTTTGAATAAACCCTATGATAGAATTGTTTGTCTTGTTTGCAACCTCCACTCATCTCACCCCCACATTTTATAAAAAATAAAAAAATAAAAAGATACTTTTTGTAGGACAAATCAATATACACACATTATACACCGCATTTGAGGCACATAACCTGACTTGATTTTCATCTACTCAACCAGGATTCCGACCTGTGGAACCAGTACACCAATTCAACACATAAAGGAGTAGAAATCATATTAGGTTAATCACCTTTCTGTATGCCTTAATCGATGGTGCATTTAGGCTGATTGATTGAATTGTTTGGGCCGCACCACCTACTTTAAAAGAGATTCATTTTGTAGCTACCACATAGGATTCAATATTTAGGTTAAGCCAGGAACTCCATATTTTCTTGATTTATAAAGGAAAAACACTTGCACTCATGCTTTCAAAACTTGGTTTGCCTCACAAACTTTATTGAATACACCTAATATTTGAATCCTAAAAGCTGCTAAGCAAGATTCGAACCCTAAAACTCACCTCATCATTAATAATCTTGCTTGAAAATTTCTTGGTTGTGCACATTCACACATTCTCAAATAAATCATTAAGGGCACAACCCATTAAGGGCCCATCACATTCCAGAAGCACCAATATCCCAAGCCTAACTAAAATTGATTTGACGTTGGCCTTGAGGACTGGTTTGCTCTTCAGGATCTAGATTGAGATTGTTCACGATTAACCTATTTATACTAGTCAATCTGATATCTAGCTAGGGGAGTAGCATCAAACGACTATGGCTAGGGGCTACACTAGGAATTGGAGGCGCAAGCCAAAGGAGGAACCTTCTCCCTAGTTCCTCCTTCTAACTAGTTGGATTGCCTGGATATAAGTAGAGTAAATTGTCCATAATCTTAGGATGGATTCTGAGAGTCTGTAAACCTTTAAGCTACCCAACCTAAGGATAGGCTTGTATTTTTTGTGCTGCAGGGTCCCTTCTCTTCCCTATCCTTTCGACTTCCTTCCAGTGTATACTTGGAAGGAGGTCATTGAACCCTCGTTTGGAAGGACCTATTGACCATTCCCGGAGGCGGAGGTTGAGTTTTAGCCAAATAGATCCCATGGCTGATCAACAACTGTTCGCAAGGCTATATCATCATTTTAAAATGCACGTTGGAGTATAGTCAAAATCGCTTTGAAAACAAATAGATTTTATTACTTGAAAAAGTTTCAAGGTCGAACACAGGGAGCAATATGGGAATTTAAATCTCAAGAATTGCAATATAAGACAAGAAAGCTATAGAATTGAAATCAAGAATTATTTCAAAATAATGTAGCACTAGGATCAAGTATCAATTTGCAAAAATAATGGAGTAAAATGGTGGTTTAAACCACCATATACACCTTACAATAATAGCTAAGGAACTCAAATATTAATATTTGAAATAATGCTCAAATGTGTCGTCTGATGGTAGGATCAGACGTCTTAAATGTCTGATTCTACAGTGCTTGGATTTCTTCTTCTTTCTCTCTGCTTCTGCTTCCTTCTTCTTCTCACAGGGGAGGGGAACTTCTCAAATTGGCTAAGTGTCAGCCAGCCTTCAACAGCAAAACCCTCCCCCTATCCCGCACAGCTATCCTCTCCTTCTCTCTTTAGGATTCGCTCTCCCAGAGCCACGGGTAATTGGGTTATTGGATTCAGCATACCTGGGTCCAGGCTCACCGGCGTATGGTGGTGAGCGAGGAGTGTACGTCAGTCTAGGTGGGTAAATGGGTCGGCCAGGTCCGCGAAGGAGATGTCGTGGATGAGGTGCAGGTGTGCATGGGTGAGAGGGACCTTATGCGTGCGCAGGAACTCTACTGCTTCCGAGGTGGGACTATCCCACCCTCTTTTCTTCGCGCACTCGTAGCAGCGACTTCTTTCGTTGAATTGGTGTAGAGGCTCTAGTCAAAAGCTCCAATTTACCGCACGAGGATACACCTGAGTCGATTCCACAGCCACTGGAGTTGAGTCCTAGAGCTGCAGGTGAAGAATAAGCTCTGAAGCTTGCTTCAAAGCTTTGCGTCAATGGCGGAGAGGGGTTGTGAATGAAATCAGAAATATGACCTTTTGACCTTGTCAGAATGTTTAGGGAGGATCGTCGAACTACGTTGAGTGCGACAGGGGTTTTGTGTGGTGTCTCGTGGTCCGTGCATGCGTGTCTAGGTCAGTTTGTGTGTGTGAAAGTGGGTGTGTTTGGGGGTGTGCGTGAGTGAGTGAAGTGGTGAATAAGAAGAGGGGAAATGAGTGGAGAGGTGAGGCGGAGGTTTTGAGGTAGTCGGTAAAGGGGATGGTTGCGTGTAGCGAGCGGAATCCTTCACAGAAGTGGTCGCTGGAGATGGAGGAGATGAAGCCACGGAGGGTCATCGGTGGTCGAAACGAAGTGCGATGAGTGTGAGAATGAAGTGCAGAAGGTAAGGGACTTAGCTAGGAGGTTGTTGGATGAAGCAAGGCGGAGATGGCGTTAGTTGAGGTATTGCCGACGTCGGAGACGAAGGTGGCTCCGATGGAGAAGAAATGGCGGGGATGACGGAGGAGGCGTCTGCTAGTACAGCGAGATGCGGAAGGAGGTGAGGAAGATAGATCTGCCATTGGTATTGCAGACGGACGACGAGGAAAGGCAGAGGGGATCGTCGGATGTCAAGGAACCTTCGACCGTGAAAGAGAGAGAGGAATTATGGGGAATCTCGACCGATTTCTAGCGTAGGAAGTTCAGTGAGGTTAGAGGGTCTTTTTATAGGCCTTTAGAGATTGTCTAGGCTTGGGAATGAAGCTTCCCAAGCTTGGAAAGCCTCATCGGATTTGGGAGTTCCTTGATACCCAAATCTGTCATGCATTCGCATGAGAGATTGGGTAAGTTCTAGGGCTTAGGATTGGGTCCAATACGAAGGAAATTTCTTGACGAACTTTCCTTTCAAGTTTGAAAGGGATTCGTCAAGAAATCAAGGTGTTCTTTCCATTTTAAGGTCGCCGGAGCAAGTAGGAATAGGATTAATGGCGGTAGGGACCTTGTTGTGAAAATGACAACAAAGTTAGGGGTCTATTTGAAAGGATTTTGAATGTTAAGGGCAGAAATGAAATTAGATTGGACCAATTTGCGAACTAGGTCAAGACAAACTCATCTTAGGTCCAAATTTTGATACAAACCTAATTTGGACACAAGGAATCCAATGGTGAAGTTGGATTTTTGTTTTGACCATGTTTGACTGGATAATTTATGTAAAATCCCAAACTAGGGCAAATGTTTGTTCGTGAGTCTATTTTGGGTCAAAACGGGTTCTGATGGTCAAATTGAAAGTTCTAAATCCTATAGAATATTTTTCTATGAAGTTTAGAGGGTTTAGGTGAATTTCATCATGATCAGAACCTCAGTTAATTAAGTGGGTCTATTTTTAGGGTTTCAAAAGTCATTTAATTCTCTGAACACGTGCAAACCCTTTTCTGTCTGTCTTGTCCCACTTGTTATCTTTATAAGACCAAATAACCTTCATTCAACCCCTGAGAAAACCCTTGGTTGTACTACATTCAAGATAAGCTGGTAAAATCATAGTTTTAGCCCTAGTTTCTTATTTTTCTTTCAAAATGCATATGCAATGACTTGTGACTCTCTTGCAATTATGTAGGAGCATTTATTGACTTAATTGGGTCAAAATGAGCTAGTTATGGCTCACGATGGCGTTTCGATCATACCCTCATGCTGAGCTTTTGCTAGTCCCTTAGCAAAATTTTAAGGTATTAACTTTGATTCTAGACCATAAAATCCTTTGATGCTTAAAAACTTTGCTGTGTGCATCCTTTTGTAGATTAGGTTAGAATGCCAATAGTAGGCCTAGAGGTACTCAAGTACCAACCAAGATTCGGACCTGAATAGCTCTAACCTCAGTCTGTCGTGATGGTTTTCAAGGCCCACAGGAACTAACCTAAGGTTCGTTGAACTCTATGGTTAAAGCACTCGTGCTTGTAACATGTTTTAGCCTAGGTTCAGTTTGCAGTGCATTTTTGTCAGAGAGAGACAAAGGAATTTTTCATTATTTTTGGAGATTTTTTCTCGCTTTTTCTTTTATTCCTAGCTTCAGATTGGCTTTACGACACGGTCTATATCAGATTCCTAGTCCCTACCATCAATCCTCGCAGGGTCCTTGGCAATCGATGCTTCAAGATAGCACCATCCATGGAAACCCATAGAACCTTGGCTTTCGATATTTCGAGATAATCTTTCCCATGGCATTCTGTAGCTAAATCCAGACCCTAGAAATCGACATTTCGGGATAATGCCACCCATGGCATCTAAACCAGCACAGGGTGCTTACATGCCCCTGGTAGGATATGTAGATATCCTAAGAGACAAGAACCGAGGAGACGATATGTTATTGCGCATCTTCGAGGGGAATTTCCTACCTCTTTGCGTCGGGAACTCATTCAAATCAACTTGTGTTGATCAGCTGCTCCTAATCTAGGCGACTTTATCAGAACAATTTAAACGCATTTGCGTGATTTTGATACTTAGGTACTTTGAGCCAGACTGTGTGTGGATTGAGGTGCATAGGTTATCGAGTTCCGCAAACCAGAGGTCAGTTAATGAGGCTGACTACTCCCTAAGCCTTAAACCTAATACTTAAGCTTCGCATTTTCCCCAACTTCTTGAGGACTATCCAGATCTTAGTGGGTACTTGAATTTTTAAGCCTAGGATTATACCTCAAGAGGCCTAAAATCAGCATTCCTACTAATCTTTTCTCAATTTTATTAGCACTTTTTACCTTTCATTTTCTTTCTTTTGATATGGTCTAGAACTAAGTTAATTCTTTAATCTTTTACTAAAGACTACTTTTTCTTTTCAAATTGTGCTCCTTTTTTGACATTTTTATCTCCTCCCCTTTTTCTCCTCAAAATCAAAAGTTCCTCTCCTATAATATTTTTGTTCTTTTTCAAGAATTTTTTTATTTTTTAATTTTTTGGTATTTTTTGAATATGTGATTTTTTTGATGAAACCCTTTCTTGTGAAATGATTTTCATGGCATTTTGCACTTTAAAACTGCCCCATGCCTACAATTTGCAATGTCCCCATTGTAAATTAGGTGGGTTCGAGTTTAGCTTAGATCATTCATTAGACCAGGTGTTGGGTGGGTGAATGGGTCGGTGATTGCACCGCAAAAATATGTTTGCAATTGTGCTGTCTTGTGCTATTTCCTAGCATTACCAATGTATATTAGGGTTCTATAATCGCATTTGTAAAAATACATGCATGCATGCATTTAATTAAGAGAGGAGGAGAATGAAATAATTGGCCTCGCAATTCACATTTTCTTCAAGTGCTGCTTCACAATATTTCCATCTCCATTTTATTTCTTTTTGATTTTTAAAAAATCTTTCCCGCGACTGCATGCATCTTCTTCTCCTCGCGCCAAGCTTCCCTGCAGCGGCCCTCTCCCTGTTAGCTGTAGCAGCCCACTCCCTGCCACTCCATGCGCAAGCCATGCACAGCCAGGGCATGGCTGTGCATGGCTTTCTTCTTCTATAAAAAGGCCACGACTTCTTCATCAGCAGCCTGGTCCTTCCACAAGAAAACCCACACCAGCACTTCTCCTTCCAGGCCATCGTCCTCTCCTCCCTCTCCCTCCACACGCTGGCCCTCCTCGGAGACACCCGGCGGACAGGAGCCCTCACTATGGTGAACACCCACCACAGTGAGACCACCACCGCCCAGCCCTTCAAAGATCCGGTGGGCGTGGTGGCTCTTCTCTCATTTTTTTTACGTTTCCAGCACCTTCAGCCATTGCCGCAAGCTTCAAGGTCTGAAGCTCGAAGCTCAGCGGCAGCAGCAGCCCCAGCCCCTTCCGCGCTCGCTTGCAAGCGCCCTCACCCTCCGCACGCGCCTGCAGGCCTCTCCGCCTCTCGCTTCTTCTCTCTATCATGCTCTCTCTTCTGCCTGCAGCCGGCCACCACGCGTCACTGCAGCGGTTGGCCAAGCACCCCAGCGCACCCCAGCAGCACCCGCGTCGCCCTCGCCCTCCCACGTGCACTCCAACTCCCTCTTCGCGCGCTCTGTCACAAGCTTCTCCATGCCTGCAACCGGCCGGCACAGACCCTCTTCCTCGCGCGCCAGCCGCCAGCCAGCCGCACTCACGGCACCTGCAGCTCCCGGTCACGTGGCGCAGCCTTACACTGTAGCCACTGTTCAAGCGAGTCTGCGCGACACTGTGGCTACAGTGGGGTGACCGGTGAGCTTCTCACTTTACAGATCACCCAGCGCGCCGCTACCGCCGTTCGCTCATGCGCACACTCGCCTGCACCCGCCCACGTACGTCTACGTGTGCCATCCCTCTCCCAGTGCCTGCCTTCGCCCGCTTCCTTCACCGCGTGCACCTGCGAGCGCCAGCACCTGCTCTCCACGCAGTGCGGTGTGCTGTGGCCTCCTCTGCGTGCGGCCACTCCCTCGAGCATGCGCCTCTCCGCGCGCATACGCGCCTGCTCGCGCGTGAAGCCGTCAGACGTTGCGTGGAAGCTCCAGATGCCTTAACTCCAACAGCGCCATCTCTCTTGCCCTCTCTCTCCCGCTCTCTCTCTCTCTCTCACTCTCTTTCTCTCTCTCACTCTCTCTCACAACACTCTCTTTACCGACGCTCACCCACATATACACTCACACTTCCACACACACACACCTATACACTATTATATACATATATATATATATATATGTATACATACATATATATATATATATACTTATACATATATGTATTGATATATATATACATATATTTATATACCTATATATATACATACATACATATATATTTATATATATATATACTTATATTTATACATATAGTAGTACCTATATACTTATGTATTAGTATACATACATACATATATACATATATATATCTATATACTTATATAAATACATATATTTATATATATACATATATACATATACTTCTATACATATACATATATATATATATTTATATCTATATATATGGTAGTATTAGTGTACTCATATATATATATACATATATCTATATACTTATATACATATATATTTACATATGTACATATATATATATATATATATACACTTATCTACATATATCTATATATACATATATTACTATATACATACACACATATATATATACATCTATATAGTATCATATACATACATATACATATAAATATATACATATATATATATATATATATATATATATATATATATATATATATATACATACATCTATCTATACATATACTGATATATATATATATTTACATACATACATATATATATACATATACATATATACATATATAGCTACATACATATATACATATACTTATATTTATATATATATATAAATATATATATTCACCTATAGATATATACAAATATATATACCTATATATTTATAACCATATATATATAGATATATTTACATACATATATATATTTTCACATTATTTACCATACGTGGTATCGCAGGAATATCTGCACCAGTTGCTGATATTCCCCGATACACGTGTACAAAAAGCATGTTCGCATTCATCTTCCACCATCCATCCTACACCTTACACGTGGCACTTCGTCCTGTTGGTTGAGTCTCTCTAGACGATGACTGACTCGACACCGTGCTACACTACATCTTCGCCTCCGCCCCCACCCCTTTATACATATATAATATATACCTATATATCTATACTATATTTACTTTATTTCTGCTTCTCTTTCATGCCAATAAAAAGATAAAAAAAAATATATATAAAAGAGAAAAGATAATCCTTGACTTGCAGGTACTTCGTCTTGCGAATAGCAAGACCCGTTTTGGAACCCTGATTTGGCTCAAAGCCAAGAACCTAATTTTGAGGGTGTGCCTCAAGAACAAAGATTACCAGAAAAAAAATCTAAATAGAAAAAACACCAAAAACACAATAAACGAACGGAAGAGATTCATTGTAGGAAAGACATAGAAACTTGACTTGTACCCCACTTCCCTGAGTTCGACCCTGGGCCTAAAAGTGACCAAGATAAAATCAAGTAGGCCAGGTAAAAAAAAAAAATTTTGTAAAGAGATGGTTAGGTTCGATTTAGGTTAACCACTATACACACTTCAACGATAAAATCACCAAATTAATAACCTATTCGGGTCTAACACCACACCTTTTCTGGTGCCGTTGCCGGGGAAGTGCACCTTCAAGTAAGTTTTTACTCCATTCCTATAATTTTCTCTTCTCTCACCCTTCTCTTCACGGGTGTTTTTGTTTTTGGTGTGCAGGTGAACCTGGTGCAAGGAGAAGGCAGGCAGACGAAGTCAAAGCGGTGAGCAGATCCAAGGGCAGGAACGAGAGTGTGAAGACGCCGACACCGCATTGGAGCTTCGCACACATTGCCGAACAAGTAGGTTTTCTTTTCTTAGCAAACTAGGGTTACTTGCCACCTTAATTAAAAAAAAACTAAAAGCTAAAAAAAAAACTAGAAAAACTTCTTAGGATCTCTTGGGGAAAGTGGATTCAAATTCACTTGTTTGATTGATTGTCTTTACTCCCATCGCCCCAGGATTTCCCGCCTTACTTCGCATAGCAAAAATCCAAGAATCTTGATTCTTGAATTTTTCGCCGTGGGAAGTATTCTTTGAGGCAAACATAAAAAGATTGATTACATCCTTCTTTGCCTCATTTACCTGCAAATTCGGGATCACATTTTTTGGTGGGGAGACTTGGAATTGAGTTAATTCCAACTCCACCACGACTTTTCAACTTGCCTAAGATTCGATCCCGAATACTTCAACCCCAACAATTTGATTTTCTTTATCTTTTGGTTGAAGCCTTGTGTGTGGAAATCTTTTTGGTGATTGGAAGCACTTGAATTGAAGTGCTTTGGCTCCCTTTCACATAAATCTAAAACTGATTCGTGCATCCACACATAGAAATCTCCAATTAGGGAAGCCCATTGCATTTTAGCATGCAATAACCAATGAAATTGAAGAAGGGTTTGTTGGGCTTAGAAAGAAAACTTGTATTCTCGCAAAACCCGGAGATTGGTTGAATTGGTATTTCAGCGAAATCCTAAAATCCCTACTACTTAAGGCTGAACTCTAAAAACCATTCACCAATAAAAACATCAATTCGGGGAGATTTCCCTGTTGCATGCTTGTTTTACACACTTGAAAAATCAATCACTTGGGCATTACCCGTAAACAACTCCCTTCACATTCCAGAAGCACTTGACCCTAAGCCTCTAACTAAATTTGGTAGTAACTTGACCCTTATTAAGGATTGGAGGTCTAACTACCTGCGTGTAGCGGCTACGTGCTGGTGAGAGTTCCCGTGTGCTATCAGGTGTCTAAGACTAGGGCAAACAGCCTTTCAATCTGGCCCGATGGTTCCATGGTGCTCGCATTCGGTTCCGTAGTTCGTGATAGCAGGTAACTTAGATCTTTAGGTCTAAGGCACACTGTAGAGGTTAGGAATTTGATTGTATTGATTTGTCATCAAGTGTACCTTTGCGGTGTCATTTCTATCATCTCTTTTCCCTTCTCATCTCCCCAACTCTTCCTGCGGTAGTGCATGTTTGGGAGGAGGTCACAAAACCCTGAACTGTTTGAATTGCCTGATAAATTTAGAAAAGAAGCTGAATCATCCTCCTCCTCCACAAACATGGCTGCACGCCCACCCCCAAATCCCGAGGGAGGAAACTGCCCTCAGAACCCACCAGGTGGTGGAGCCTTAGATCCCATAACCCACCTCCAAGCCCAAATGGAAATGTATAATGAGCAAATGGAAGCCATTCGGGAAACATTGGAGGAAATGCAGAACCCTCCCGAATGGGAGGAGCCTAGGTCTCTTAGCTCCTATCAGAATCCCGCTGCTACAGAGACCATAGGACAAATTTGGGTCCCCATGGGAGGGGACGAATTTGAACTAAAATCGAACATAATTGGCCTAATAAATTTTCACTTCCATGGTCTTGCAAGTGAAGATCCTTTTCTCCACTTGGAAGACCTAACCCGACTGGTTGAAACTGATAAACCTAGAAATATCGGGTTACCTATAGTCCTCATGAAAATGTTCCCATTTTCATTGCGGGATAAAGCATCGCAGTGGCTACGCACCCTTGGGAGAACCATCCACTCTTGGGAAGAGATGCGAACAACGTTTCTCAAGAAGTTCTTCCCAATCGGGTGAACCAATGCGCTTCGCTGTGCTATCACTTCATTTATGCAACAAAACGGCGAACATTTTCATGAGGCATGGGAGAGGTATAACGACCTCCTCAGGAAGTGTTCGCCCCACGGTCTGCTTATGTGGCATATAGCCCAGATTTTCTACTATGGGCTAAATGAGACTTTGAAGCAGATTGCAGACACTTCCTGCCGAGGGAATTTTATGAATAAAGACGAGAATGGAGCATTCGAACTGTTTGAAAATATGAGTGAAAACTCGATGAACAATGCTTCCATTGTCACCTTTAATCGTACCAGCCAGCCCCGAAATGCCCACGAAGTTGACATGGGACCCTCCCATTCATCCATTGATCTAAGCCTTATTGCTCAAAAACTGGATGAAGTCTCCGTCGTGCACAAGAAGCTAGATGAGCTTCTGGCCAACCTCACCCGATCTCTGGCAAACACCACCTCTTCACCACTTCATCACAATCCAAATTCTTCCAACACCAGTCTTATCCAGAGAAATCCCGTTAGACCTTCCTTACCGAGTGTCGCGCCAAGCGAATCGGTAAGTCATGTGGAACTGGCTTCTGTGAGCTAGTATTTCGACACGGAGGACCAAGCCTCTGTGTGCTCGGATGCATATTTACATGAGGACGCATCTTTTGGCATAGAAGACGCTTGTGCCCTGGGGAACAACCCATTCTCTGCCACGTATAACCCAGGGTGGCGCAATCATCCGAACTTCGCATGGTCCAACAACCTGCAACACCAAAACCCCGCGGGTGGACCAATGCAACCGTCCGCACCATCATCCCAAAGGCCCAATCTAATCCTATGGCGAATCTGCCATCAGGCCCTTACGTACCGCAAGCAGAACACGCATCAAGTCCTTTTGACAAATTGATGCGAATGATGACGGATATGTCAAAGCGCCATGAAGAGAACATGACCTCTCTTCAGCACCAATTGGCGCAGCAGAATGCTGAGATCAGCCAACTACGCGTGGCGACTCAATCTCAGGGCACTCTTCCCACCCAACCTATTCCAAACCCGCGAAACTTCGTACCCCGTGGTCCACAACCACAGGTACAACTTTCTCAGGGACAGGTTCATCAAATTCTGCAAGCTCCGAGCATTCCACCGGGATTTTAGGCTAATCCCACTGTAGCACCTCACTCTTATGTCCCTATTGAGAACCCTCCTTTGCCGTATGATCCCACTGGACCCGCATCGTCCAATGCTATCACTATGAGGAGTGGTAAGCAGACCGTCGATCCGCCTCGACCTGATCTTGGCCTGTCTTCTTCATCGCCCTTTCATACGGGATGCGCACCGCATTCACGAGAGGACGATACACCCAAATTGTTGCCAGAATCAGTCCCATTCCCTGAGGCTCTACTGAGGGAGCCAAAAGGCAAAAGGAAAGATATGCAGGCCTTTGATAACCTGCATAATTTGTTCAGGGATGTAGAAATCAAGGTACCCCTACTCGAGGCTATCGACCACATACGTACTGTCGCCCGATTTTTCAAAGACTACACAACACCCAGGCGACAGTCAAAGAAAACTATGAATCTGGTGGTTCTCTCGCCTCATGCGAGTTGTGCTATACTATCAAACCTACCACCAAAGCAGAAAGATCCGGCACACCACTCATTTCCTGTAGCATCTAAGGCTGCAGTTTTAACCGTGCCCTGCTTGATCTAGGATCTTCCATAAATCTCATACCAACCATCATGCTCGAAAAGTTTTCCTTGGGAAATCTGAAACCCACCCCTGTCACGTTACAATTGGCAGATCGTTCTGTCAAAATCCCAAAGGGTGTGGTGGAAGACGTGGTGGTTAGGGTCAACAGTCTCTGTTTTCCTGTTGACTTTCTTGTTTTAGATATGGAAGTTCCTAACTCACTTTCTGATTGTCCGATCATCCTTGGTCGACCTTTCTTGGCCACAACCCGTGCCCTTATTGACTGCGAGTCAGGCTGTATTGAGATTGCCGTTGGATCTGAAAAGCTCAGATTTAACATCTTCAAGGCAGCCAAGAACTTTGATTGTGATGGCATCAAGGATGACACGTCTGACGAGGACATGACCGTCAGTGTGTGTATTGGACTAATTGGGACCTATTCGAACTATTGTGGATTACCTATAAACACTGATGACTGCCTGACCAACACATATTGTGACGTTCCCCCATCCCTCCCTTGTCTCGTACCTTCTCCTGACCATACTTCTGACGAGGTTTTCTCCGCTTCCCATACCTCGTGGTCTGAGTCATATCCGGGCTACTCATCGTCGATCCATACTCTTGATGACCAGACTACCCCTTCTTTCCCGCCAAATCAGGAGGATTTGCAAATCCACACAGGGACCTTGAGCCCACATACTACTCACTGGGGCTATTCCTTTTTGGATCAATCTATCCAAGAAGCCCCTCTTCCTGGCCAATCTGAGGGCCAGCTACTTCCTCCTGACTTGTTTTATATTCCGCCTGGGACACTCTCGTCCCAGATAATGCCAGATCTTTCACCACCCATCGTCCACCCACCCTACCACCCTGCTGTATACCCTGCACCTCAGCTCTCGTTACCCGATCTTTCATCCTTTCTCTACCTTTCCCTGCATGCATATAAGGACATAGCATTGTTTGGCATGGGGGGGTGGATAGGCATCCATAGGATCTGGGTATTTTTTGGTATCATGCAGTTTCCACCTATTTATAAATATGCAAGAAAAAGAAAAAGAAAAAAATATAATATAATAATAAAAAATGGTGCTTAGTAATGATCTAAAGGCTGAAACAAAAATACAATAAGTGTTTATGAATATTCAACCTCTGTTTTGAAGACTTTCCAGGTGACAGAAGCTTGATTCGCTCAGGCTCGGCTTAATTCACTTGAGCATTGACAAAATAGATTGGAATCTCTCCTAACTAAGGATGTATTCTTGTACCTGAGACACCAGTACTGGATCCGTTGGTTTGCTTCTACTTGAGAGCTTAAGTAAACTTGGTTCACACTACACATATCAAAAAATACTAGGTGAACATAAAATCCAACCCTAGTGTTCATTAGGGAAGGTGGAGTCCTTACCTGTGCGCGCAGGTAGACTTTTTATCCCAGGTTTTAGTCTTGTGTTTAGGAGAAACTCTTTCCACCAAAAAGAAACTCTCCCACCAAAAAGAAAAAGTGTGCTCCTTCAAAAAAATGTTGTAAGAGATATATTGACACATGTTTCAAAAAAAAAAGAAAAAAAATGCAAATAAGTCAGTATATCTCGCAAATGTCTGTAAAGTCTCTACCCTAAAAAGTTCTTTAGGGCAAGTCGCAAATACCCTATTTGCCTGTGAGCCACAAATGTCAGAAAATGAGAGTTGAGTTTTCCGTCATCTTCTTAAGGGTCAATCCGAAAACACAAGCTAAAACTGGGACCAACCTGTACTTAAAGATTCGTGAAACCCTGGGCTTGAGTCTTAATGTTCATCTGGTCAGTGTTGATCCTTCACTAAGCACAAGCCTTAATCTCTTGAGCTCTCGAGTACGGCAAAAACCTCCTGGGTCCTGGAAATCGTACTTAAGGTTTAAATATCAAGAGTCCTGGTTAGTCGAGAGATGATCTTTGTCATGTGAGACTTAAAGTACTGGTAGTCTTTACAATTGGTTCTCACAATATCCAACAATAAACACATCTATGTTGCCTCAGAAGAAAATCTTCATCTTAAAGACCATTTCTAAATACATTGCAAAAATGTTTTGCTAGGGACTAGCAAAAGATAGGCATGGGGGTATGATTGCACAGCAAAAATACGCCTGCAATTGTGTTGTCTTGTGATATTTCCTATCATTACCAATGCATATTAGGTTCTATAATCGCATTTGTAAAAATACATGCATGCATGCATTTAATTAAGAGAGGAGGAGAATGAAATAATTGGCCTCGCAATTCACATTTTCTTCAAGTGTTGCTTCGCAATATTTCCATCTCCATTTTTATTTCTTTTTGATTTTTAAAAAATCTTTCTCACGACTGCATGCATCTTCTTCTTCTCCTCGCACCATGCTTCCCTGCAGCAGCCCTCTCCCTGCCAGCCGCAGTAGCCCACTCCCTGCCACTCCATGCGCAAGCCATGCACAGCCAGGGCATGGGTGTGCATGGCTTTCTTCTTCTATAAAAAGGCCACGACTTCTTCTTCATCAGTAGCCTGGTCCTTCCACGAGAAAACCCACACCAGCACTTCTCCTTCCAGGCCACCGTCCTCTCCTCCCTCTCCCTCCACACGCCGACCCTCGGAGACACCCGGCAGACAGGAGCCCTCATTGTGGTGAACACCCACCATAGTGAGACCACCACCGCCCAACTGTTCAAAGAGCCGGTGGGCGTGGTGGCTCTTCTCTCATTTTTTTATGTTTCCAGCACCTTCAGCCATTGCTGCAAGCTTCACGGTCTGAAGCTCGAAGCTCAGCGGCAGCAGCAGCAACAACCGTAGCCCCTTCCGCGTGTGCCTGCAAGCCTCTCCGCCTCTCGCTCCTTCGCTCTGTCACCCTCTCTCTTCTGCCCGTAGTCGACCACCACGCATCACTGCAGCGGCTGGCCAAGCACCCCAGCGCACCCCAGCAGCACCCGCGTCGCCCTCGCCCTCCCCTGCGCACGCCAACTCCCTCTCCGCGCGCTCTGTCGCAAGCTTCTCCACGCTTGCAACCGGCCAGCGCAGACCCTCTTCCTCGCGGGCCAGCCGCGAGCCGTCCGCACTCACGGCACCTGCAACTCCCGGTCACGCGGCATAGCCTTACACTGTAGCCACTGTTCATGCGAGTCTGCGCGACACTATGGCTACAGTGGGGTGACCGGTGAGCTTCTCACTTTACCGGTCACCCGGTGTGCCACTATCGCCGTTCGCCCGTGCGTGCGCCCGCCTGCGCGTCTCCGCTCGCGTCGCCCGCACCCGCCCGCGTATGTCTGCGTGTGCCAGCCCTCTCCCAGCGCCTGCCTTCGCCTGCTTCCTTCACCGCGTGCACCTGCGAGCACCAGCACCTACTCTCCACACAGTGCGGTGCGCTACGGCCTCCTCTGCGTGCGGCCACTCCCTCGAGCGCACGCCTCTCTGCGTGCATACGCACCTGCTCGCACGTGAAGCCATCTGACGTTGCGTGGAAGCTCCAGATGCCTTAACTCCAGCAGCACCATCTCTCCTGCCCTCTCTCTCCCACTCTCTCTCTCTCTCACTCTCTCTCACAACACTCTCTTTACTGACTCTCACCCACACATACACTCACACTTCCACACACACACAAACACCCCTATACACTATTATATACATATATATATATATGTATACATATATATCTTGATATAAATATATACATATATTTATATACCTATATACATACATACATATATATTATATACTTATATTTATTCATATAGTAGTACCTATATACTTATGTATTTGTATACATACATACATATATACATATATATATCTGTATACTTATATAAATACATACATACATACATACATATATATATATATATATATACACACACACACACACACATATATACATATACTTCTATACATATACATATACATATATATTATGTCTATATATATAGTAGCATTAGTATACTCATATATATATATACATATATCTATATACTTATATACATATATATTTACATATATACATATATACTTACATATATCTATACATATATTAGTACTTATATAACTATGTATTAGTATATATACATACATACATATATATATATATATATATACTTATATATATATATACATATATATCTACATATATACATATATCTATATATACATATATTACTATATACATACACATATATATATATATATATACGTCTATATAGTATCATATACATACATATACATATAAATACACACACACACACACACACACACACACATCTATATATATATATATATATATATATATATATAGATCTATACATATATCTATCTATACATATACTTATATATATATATTTACATACATATATATATATACACATATACATATATACATATATAGCTACATACATATATACATATACTTATATATATATATATACATATATATATTCACCTATAGATATATACATATATATATACCTATATATTTATAACCACATATATATAGATATATTTACATACACATATATATATATTTTCACATTATTTACCATACGTGGTATCGCGGGAATATTTGCACCAGTTGCTGATATTCCCCGATACACGCATACAAAAAGCATGTTCGCATTCATCTTCCACCATCCATCCTACACCTTACACGCGGCACTTTGTCCTGTTGGTTGAGTCTCTCTAGACGATGACTGACTCGACACCGTGCTACACTACATCTTCGCCTCCGCCCCCACCCCTTTATACATATATAATATATACCTATATATATATACTATATTTACTTTATTTCTGCTTCTCTTTCATGCCAATAAAAAGATAAAAAAATATATATATAAAAGAGAAAAGATAATCCTTGACTTGCAGGTACTTCGTCTTGCGAATAGCAAGACCCGTTTTGGAACCCTGATTTGGCTCAAAGCCAAGAACCTAATTTTGAGCGTGTCCCTCAAGGACAAAGATTACCAGAAAAAAATCTAAATAGAAAAAACACCAAAAACACAATAAACGAACGTAAGAGATTTATTGTAGGAAAGGCGTAGAAACTTGACTTGTACCCCACTTCCCTGAGTTCGACCCTGGGCCTAAAAGTGACCAAGATAAAATCAAGTAGGCTAGGTAAAAAAAAAAAAATTTTGTAAAGAGATGGTTAGGTCCGATTTAGGTTAACCACTATACACACTTCAACGATAAAATCACCATATTAACAACCTATTCGGGTCCGACACTAGTCGAGATGACTGTTGCGGACGATTTCAAGCTCGAGTATGGGTACTAGAGGTGGAGTCGGCTGTTCTAGTGGATGAACCCTAAAGTGCAATATGAGTTCAGCATAGGATGTGTTAGGAAGGGTTTTGGGTTTTTTAAAAAATGATGGGTTGCCTCCCGTTAAGTGCTAAGTTTAACGCCATCGGCCAAGGGCAATGAGCTCAGGGAGAATGGGGGGTAAAAGATATCTTAGCCATAATTGTATCGGTAAGTTCAATGAACAGTTTAAGTCTCTAACCATTCACGACAAAAGGTTCTGAATTGTGGCTGAGTTGACTAATTTCAACAGCTCCATTTCCAATGATTCATCAGACAAGGTAAGGTCCAATCCATTTTGATCTGAGTTTTCCTGGGAATAGTTTGAGTTCAGCATCAAAGAGTATGACTTTTTGACCAGGGAAAAAGATCTTTCTGGATATGTGCTTGTCGTGAAAGGCCTTAACCTGCTTTTTGTAAATTCGTGAGTTCTCATATGCGTCGTGGCATAATTCATCGATCTTGCTCATTTGAAGCTTTCTGTGGGTTCTTGCCTTAGAAGGATTGAGATTGCAATTCTGTACTGCCCAATAGGCTTTGTGCTCCAATTTGATGGGGAGGTGACATGCCTTCTCGTACACTAATCTGAAGAGAGACATGCCTAATTGGGTTTTGTGGGTGGTCCTATAAGCCCACAAAGCTTCTGGAAGTCGGGATGACCAGTCTTTCCTATCAGGTTGAACAGTGACCTGGAGGATTTTCTTGATCTCTCGATTCGGTAGCTCAGCTAGACCATTGGTTTGGGGGTGATAAGGAGTAGAGATTCGGTGTGACACCCCATATTTGGTCATCAGCGATCTAAACTGAGCATTCATGAAATGGGTCCCTCCATCATAGATCATGGCACGTGGAATCCTGAACCGAGAAAAGATGTTCTGATAAATGAATTTGATTACCACCTTATGATCATTGGTTCGAGTCGGAATGGCTTTGATCCATTTGAACACATAGTCAACAGTGAGAAGAATGTATTCGAAGCCGTCTGAAATAAGAAAGGGTCCCATAAAATCAATCCCCCAGACATGGAAGATTTCGCATATGAGAATCGGTTGTAGAGGCATCATATCACTATAGCTCATGTTGCCTAAGGTTTGGAAACGAGTGCATGCCTTACAGTGATTGTATGCGTCTTTGAAAATTGTGGGCTAGTAGAAGCTGCACTGGAGCACTTTTGCTGCGGTTTTATGACCAGAGAAGTATCCACCGCATGCTTGGTCATGGCAGGACAAAATGTCCTAAATTTCCATTTCCGGGACACATCGTCAGATGATTTGATTAGTAGCAATGAGGAAGAGATATGGGTCTTCCCAAAAGTAGTACTTGACATCTGAAAGCAATTTTTCCTTCTTGGCTTTCGGCCAATCGGACGGGATCTAATGTGATGCCAGGTAGTTTACTAGATCAGCAAACCATGGAAGTCTTGTACTGATAGTCAGGAGGTGCTCATCGGGAAAATGTTCAGTAATGGGTCCGGAAGGGTTGATAATATCAGAAGGAAGGTAGGACAAGTGATCAGCTACCACATTTTGTTTTCCCTCCTTGTTGCGAATCTCATGGTCAAACTCTTGCAACAGTAAGATCCAATGGATTAGTTGAGGTTTCACGTCCTTCTTCACAAGGAGATGCTGAAGGTTCCCTACTAGGAGGGGTGACGTAATAAAATGCGGAAATAAATATAAATAATATCACAGAATAGACAGCCACACAAAGTACACAAAGATTTTTAGGTGGAAACCCAAACCGGGTGAAAACCACCACCTAACCCTCTCGAGTTAGGATTTTCCGATCAACCTAGTTGATCAAATCCACTAACCGAATCACTTTAAAATGAGGGTGATTCAACCTCAGTACAACCACGCTACAAGTACGAGGGTAGCGTTCCTCAACCCCTTCTCTCCACCAGAAGGATTATGTCCCACGAAGGAGACGGGAATTCGCAAAGTGAATACCCAACCAAAAGACAAAGATAAAATAAACAACAAACCTATAGAGCCAACAAAGTAATAAACCTAAGCTTCTATAGGAATTAGGAAACTCCCCTTTGCAAGGAGTGCGTCGACGATGACGCGGGTGTGTGAGCCACGCAACAGCGCAATGTCACTCTCGTGAACAACGGCGGGAGAGCGGGTGTGCGAAGGTTTGATGCTCTCAAGGGAATGGAGCTTAAGCTTGGAGAGCAAGATCTTTTCTAGACACAAAAGAGTGTGAAAGTGTGTAGCTAAGTGTATCTTGTGTCTTTCTTAGTGTGTCTCTTGTATATCTAGGTGTGTAAAGGCTCCCCTCTATTTATAGAGGCCTTAGGAAGGCTTTGGAAGGATTAGAAAAGGTTCTATAGCCGTTGGGAACAAAGCCCAAGAGAATCAGGCTGAAATCAGGACAATGATTACACTTGACAGGGTAATCAGACGTCTAACTCTGGAATCAGACATCTGAAAGGCCACTTTAAGACGTCTGATTTAAAGGTCAGACGTCTGATTCTATGCGGGTTTCCTCCTGACTTGAATCAGATCTAAACAGGGTTTTTGTGCAAGTCCATCAGACGACATACAGGACGTCTGGCACTATGTCTGGACGTCTGGAAACCTACTTTTACTATGGGAATTGATTTCCAAACGTTGTAACGGCTAGAAAATCTCTGAGAAGAGATTTTGGGTCAGCCGAGGCAAAACGGTCATTTATCAGACGTATGGAAAGGCCTAAGGACGTCTGATAAGGCTCTAACGGTCATATTCTTGACTGTTTGCTAAGCCAGCCAACGGTCCACTAATTGGACGTATGGCAAAGTCATCAGACGTCTTCTAAGACGTCTGGACTAAGGTCTGGACGTCTGATTTCATCAGACAGAATACTAACTCCAGCCTAACAGTTATCAGACGTCTGAAACAACAGTCAGACGTTATAAAATGCTTTATCAGACGTCTGATTTGGGAATTAGACGTCTGGAAGTGCTGTTTGAACCCTATATTGGTTTTCTAAGTATTCTACAGAAAACCTAAGTATCCTAGGGTTGTGCCGGTGTTCCTAGGACTACTGTTAGGGTTCTTTGAGGATCTTTAACATGAAATATCTAAGGAAATAAAGAGCAACAAAAGAAACGAAAAATACAACAAGTACAAAAGAAGGAAATCTATCCTATTCTTCATTTCCTTCCATCTTCAATCTGTCGCTCCACACGAACCTCCTCTGTTTTCCGTCAAGCTCCTCCAATCCGTCCTGGATGCGAGCTCGAACTCCGTCTAAACACGTCCACATTTGCAATTGACCTGAAATCTAGGACTCAAATTGCAAATGTTAAATAACACGTGTTTTGTTATCATCAAAACAAATGATCGTGGTGCTCTAGCACCAACAATCTCCCCCTTTTTGATGATGACAAAATCGTAAATAATAATGCATAAAAATCCTCCCCCTTTTTGACATTATCAAAAAGGTTTGATTGGTTTTACATTTCCTATAACTCCCCCTTAAAACATGCTCTTCTATGAATTTATTTTAACAAAGGTAATATTCTCCCCTTTTTGTAACAACAAGATAGCTATTATTTTTCTCCCCCTTACTAAAGGAAAATTAGCTACCTTATATCTCCCCCTTAAAAATTGACAATTAGCTCATAAATTTTAACTCCCCCTATCTAAATGCTACTGATAAAAAGATAGGGTAAAGGGTTTTACCTCACCTACCATGGCCAATAAAACGGCCTGAATGGTGGTGGTGGATGCCACATCGGATGGGGCTCCCATCCGTAGCTTGGAGGCCCGGGCATCGGCGTCGGTCTCGAATCTGGTGGTCGACGTGCGACGGGTCCGTCGTTTGTTCGCCGTCTCGTCGGTCTTCTTATTCTCCTCCTTGGTCTACTCCTTGGTTCTCCCAACTTGAGTTGACCAGCCTTGAGTTTGTAGGTCCAGTCCTTTGTGTTGTAGTTATCCCTGAACCCTACAAAACAAGATTCTAATTTTTTCTTCGGTATCCAAGTGAGCTTGGATCCAGATCTGTTAGCGGGTCTCCTTGATGGAGATCCTTTCTCAACCTTAGGGCTATAAAAATTATCTACTTTATTGATTAATTTGTTGGAGTTTTCCCTAAGACATGCGATTTCTTTTTCTATAATATCCATCTTAGTCTTTAAATAAGAAATTTCTATTTTTAGACTAACATTTTCCTCAATCAATTTATTATTTTCATTGATGAGGTTATTATTTTCTAAAAATAGGTTATCATTTTTAGGACTAGCTTCTATGTCCTTAAGTTATTTTTCTAACCTATCATTTTCATTTTTAAGAAAACTAAGGTTCTTTTTAATACTTTTGTTTTCTATTTTAAGTGATTTACTAATCTCAAATAGTTCATTAAAAGCTTCTTGTAAATCGAAATTTACCTCGTTGTCGCTGTCGTCGCTTCCACTTTCGCTGTCGCTGTTGGTTCCTCTGGCCATGAAACCAAAGCAAGCGGTTTCTTCTTCTTCTTCTTCTTCCTCCGAGCTTGTGTCCTCATGAGTGCCTTCCAACCTCCTCCATATCTCGTGGGCGGTGGTGCACTCTTTGATTTTCTCGAACTCCTTCAGACTCAATGCGCAATACAGGGCATTCATTGCCTTTGCGTTGAGTGAAAGCTCTTGAATCTGCAGCTGCAAGTAGCCTCCTTGGGGTCGCTTCGGGATCTCGTATGGGGTTTCGCAACATCCCCATACCTCGAATTCAGTGGCTTGGAGCCACGTCTTCATCCTCAACTTCCAATATCCGAAGTCCCTCCCGTTGAAATAGGGTGGTCGGACGGTGGACTGCCCTTCGGAGATTCTGATTGCGGCTATGCTTCCCTCCATGATCTGGATCCTCGCCGGTTTGTAACGCCGATTTTGCGAGACCTGCTCTGATACCAATTGAAGGTTCCCTACTAGGAGGGGTGACGTAATAAAATGCGGAAATAAATAAAAATAATATCACAGAATAGACAACCACACAAAGTACACAAAGATTTTTAGGTGGAAACCCAAACCGGGTGAAAACCACCACCTAACCCTCTCGAGTTAGGATTTTCCGATCAACCTAGTTGATCAAATCCACTAACCGAATCACTTTAAAATGAGGGTGATTCAACATCAGTACAACCACGCTACAAGTGCGAGGGTAGCGTTCCTCAATCCCTTCTCTCCACGAGAAGGATTTTGTCCCACGAAGGAGACGGGAATTCGCAAAGCGAATACCCAACCAAAAGACAAAGATAAAATAAACAACAAACCCATAGAGCCAACAAAGTAATAAACCTAAGCTTCTATAGGAATTAGGAAACTCCCCTTTGCAAGGAGTGCGTCGACGATGACTCGGGTGCGTGAGCCACGCAACGGCGCAATGTCGCTCTCGTGAACAACGGCGGGAGAGCGGGTGCGCGAAGGTTTGATGCTCTCAAGGGAATGGAGCTTAAGCTTGGAGAGCAAGATCTTTTCTGGACACAAAAGAGTGTGAAAGTGTGTAGCTAAGTGTATCTTGTGTCTTTCTTAGTGTGTCTCTTGTATATCTAGGTGTGTAAAGGCTCCCCTCTATTTATAGAGGCCTTAGGAAGGCTTTGGAAGGATTAGAAAAGGTTCTATAACCGTTGGGGACAAAGCCCAAGAGAATCAGGCCGAAATCTGGACAATGATTACACTTGACAGGGTAATCAGACGTCTAACTCTGGAATCAGATATCTGGAAGGCCACTTTAAGACGTCTGTTTTAAAGGTCAGACATCTGATTCTATGCGGGTTTCCTCCTGACTTGAATCAGTTCTAAACAGGGTTTTTGTGCAAGTCCATCAGACGACATACAGGACGTCTAACACTATGTCTGGACGTCTGGAAACCTACTTTTACTGTGGGAATTGATTTCCAAACGTTGCAACGGCTAGAAAATCTCTGAGAAGAGATTTTGGGTCAGCCGAGGCAAAATGGTCATTTATCAGACGTCTGGAAAGGCCTAAGGACGTCTGATAAGGCTCTAACGGTCATATTCTTGACTGTTTGCTAAGCCAGCCAACGGTCCACTAATTGGACGTCTGGCAAAGTCATCAGACGTCTTCTAAGACGTCTGGACTAAGGTCTGAACATCTGATTTCATCAGACAGAATACTAACTCCAGCCTAACAGTTATCAGACGTCTGAAACAACAGTTAGACGTCTTAAAATGCTTTATCAGACGTCTGATTTGGGAATTAGACGTCTGGAAGTGCTGTTTGAACCCTATATTGGTTTTCTAAGTATTCTACAGAAAACCTAAGTATCCTAGGGTTGTGCCGGTGTTCCTAGGACTACTGTTAGGGTTCTTTGAGGCTCTTTAACATGAAATATCTAAGGAAATAAAGAGCAACAAAAGAAACGAAAAATACAACAAGTACAAAAGAAGGAAATCTATCCTATTCTTCATTTCCTTCCATTTTCAATCTGTCGCTCCACGTGAACCTCCTCTGTTTTACGTCAAGCTCCTCCAATCCATCCTGGATGCGAGCTCGAACTCCATCTAAACACGTCCACATTTGCAATTGACCTGAAATCTAGGACTCAAATTGCAAATGTTAAATAACACATGTTTTGTTATCATCAAAACAAATGATCGTGGTGCTCTAGCACCAACAGATGCCTCATAGTTGTGTGATCTGAGTAAATGATAGTACAGGAACCCAGAAGATACGATGTGAACTTTTCCAGGGCAAATACTACGGCTAGCAGCTCTTTCTTAGTAACTGTGTAGTTACGCTGAACCTCATCAAGTGTCTTGCTAAGGTAGTAAATGACAATGGGTTTCCCATCTATTTTCTGCCCAAGTATCGCACCTACAGCATAATCCGATACATCGCACATGATCTCAAAGGGTTGAGACCAATCAGGGGACTGTAGGATAGGTGCTTGGGTGACTCGATCACATAGGATCTTAAATGATTGAGTGTATTCCTTGGTGATTTCAAAAGAGACAACCTTAGATAGAAGATTAGTCAGGGGACGTACGATCTTTGAGAAGTCTGGAATGAATCGCCAGTAAAAATCGATGTGCCCCAAGAAGGATCGGATGTCTTTGACCAAGCTAGGAATAGGGAGTTTGGAAATCAGATTTACCTTGGCTCAATCAACCTGGATGCCCTTTTTAGAGATAAGATGTCCCAGGACAATTCCTTTAGGCACCATGAAGTGGCTTTTGATAAGATGGTTTTCGCTTTCGAATAATGTGAATAAGATGATTTATCATTTTAGTAACAAAGTGGTGGAAAATCACTTAACAAAATAATTAAAATAAAAATTGAACCACTCATAGAAGAGTGGGTCGTGTCCACAAGGAGACAATGATGCAATAAATTCAGGAATATTTTTCTCGTATTCATTCAATCAAGTGCAAAATCCATAGTCAAATCTGATATGAAATGCGACGAAAAGAAGACACACAATAACTCAAAAATGTAAGGTTATAAGTGCAATTTTTCCTCGCTGAAATATTCAACAAATATGTGATGAATCTCTGTAATTTCCAATTGACATGCATTAGAGAGAATTTGTGCACATCTTAATCCAAAACCAATGTCAAAAGATGTGAATAACAAAAGCCACACAATTATAAGAAAGCATGAGTATGATGTCACAATTTCACTCAATATATCACATATTAAAATAAACAATGAGACTTTGGCAATGGCATTCAAATGTAATAACTAATTGCAAGTTTCTTGTAGCAAAACAAGGGAGAACTCCCCTTGGCATGCGCGAGAAGAGGAAGGATCAGCTGGAGGCGTGTTTGCGCAAGAAGGTCGTCGGTGATGAGGGCTACGTGTGGAGGTCATGGCGTGGTCGTTGGTGGTCAGTGGCGGCTTGCTAGAGGAGAGAAGCAGCGGTAGCGGTGGCTGTCGTTGCTGCTCTTGCATGCGCTGCGGCTAGAGGGCGCACGGCTGGTGCTGCAAGCGGCAGGGGTTGAGATGCGGGCACACCCAGGGAGGTGTGTGTGGGATGAAGTGGGCGCAGCTGCTACGGGCGGCAGGGGCTGAGGTGCACTGGCTGGAGGTGCGGGTGATGGCTGAGGTGCCGGGGGGGGAGGGGGGGAAGTAGGTGCGCTACGACTGGAAGTGGGCACGCGTGCCTACTGCAGTGGAGGTGCAGCGCGTGCAGGTGCATGCTGCAGGAAGGCACGCGGGCAGAGGTGCAGTGCACTCTGCGCACGAGGCTGGAAGGCAAGGGGGTTGAGCTGCGGATGCGTGGTGCGTGCTACAGGAGGTGTGTGGCACATGCAAGGTGGTTGTGGAGGGCTGCTGCGGGTGTTCTGGATGCGCAGCAAGGGGCGCGCACGGTCCTACTGTTGTGGGAATGGCATGGCTTTTGGGTTTATTTTTGTGGAGTAGAGGAAAAACTGAGGATGGGGAAGAAGATGAAGGTGGTGATGGTGCCTATGGATAGGGGTAAAGTCGTGCATCAGTAGATGCACTCACGGTAGGCGAGCTTCAAGGAGCTCGTGCACGGTGGTGGTCAAGTCCATCCTCTTGGCAGGGTGGTCTGTCACCTCGCTGGCCCATGGTATGACGGAGTTTGGCCGTGGAGGCCCACGGTGGTGGAATGCTGCATGGTGGTGGAATGGGTGGTGGCCTCCATCTTTTCTTTATCCCAGTCGAGGAGACTAGATCCACTTCTGGCACTGGGATCTTCAATGCGGTAGCTAGAGGAAGAAATGCAGCCGTTCCTTAAAGAAGAAGAATAAAGTAATAATAAAATATTATGATTATTTATACACAAACCCTTGACTTTTATGTTAACTTAAAATAATGCATGCAATGCACCTAATTGGTTAACTAATTAAATGAATGCAATTCTAAGTTAATTCTAAATGTATTTAAATATGGATGTCACACATGAATTATGCACTTAAGCTAAAAATATGAATTAATTTAATTACATCTTAATGTATGCTATCTAAATGTTAAAATTAACTTAATGTCGAGGCACTTAAATAATTAAATAGCCCACAAATATGGGCTAATCAAATGCCCCTATGCCTAGTTTTTGCTAGTCCCTAGCAAATCTAAGCAATAACCTAGCACTCCAAGTAGACTAACCAACCCAATAGGTCTTCCTTTAGAAACATGTTAAGTTCAGACTCTAGACCTAAGGCTCCCAAGTAGTTGCTAAGTTACAGACTAGGACGACTAAAGATGAGTTGCAGGCACAGGTTTTCCTGATTTCTAACTCTACCATAGGGTTTATTGATCCCCAAGATTAAAGCATCCATGCATGTGCATTGGTCTGAGCTATTTGAGGTTAGTATGATTGCCAACTTAGAAAGGAAAAATGATTTCTTTTTAATATATATATTTTGTTTGATTCCTCTAAGTCTAACCTTGGATCAGCTATTAACACAATCTGTGTCGGATTCATTATCCCCATCACCATACCTTGAAGGGTGCCTAGCTTTCGATGCTTTGAGAAAGCACTGCCCATAGCGACCCCAAGAACTCCTGGCAATCGACACTTCGAGATAGTATCGCCCATGGATTTCTTAAGCGAATTCAAGCCTGTGGCAACCAGCACTTCTAGATAGGGCCGCCCATGGTACCTGAACCGCACAATGCACTTACATGCCCCCAGTAGGATGGATATCCTAAGAGACAAGTGAAAGAGTGATCTTCGTTTTCGTTGAAAAATTTAACATAAAATGATGTGTCGTTGTATTTAATCGCATGGTAGAAAATTGCTTTTCAAAACATTTTAATTTTCAAAATCTAACCACGAATAGTTTGGTAGTCTCCACAGGGAGGAATTAACCTATTAAACATGAATAATGATGTATCAAGTAATCGGGAATTTCAACGGATGTGCATGCTAATTAGTATTCTCATTTCCAGCATAAATTCTCAATTTAGATAATTAACCAAGAATCTAAGGGTGCACATGCAAAATCACCACTATGGAAATACCAGAATTGCTATCTTAATACTGACAAACATCATCAAATTTATCTAAATCTGAATTTATTCCCCATAGTAAAGATACATGTTAGCTTAGTCATGAGATGAATATAATGTAATTGCATGCAATTCCATTAAAATTGAGGGTCACTCATGCAATTCTATCATAATATAATATTAAGATAAATAAATAAATAGTAGCTTTGACAATGGCAATGCTTGTAATTTTTAATAAGCGATTTACTATTGCAAAACAGAGTAATTGCTCTTCTTGGCATGCACGAGGAGGAGGGCCCACGGCTGAAGGAGAGAAGCCCAGGAGAGGTTGGCTGTGACAAGGGGATCACGATGGCGGTGGTGGCGTCGACTATGGTGGCCTGAGGTCGCCGTCCGCCGAGGAGGAACCCACCAACGGTGGGTTACTCCATGAGTGCACGCAGGTCTTGGCGGGCCTGTCTGAGGCTGTGGTCGTGTTCATGAGGTTGAGGGGAGCTTAACGGAGGCGACGGCATGGAGAACGGTGGTTTGTGGCGGTGGTTGCACTTGGAGGTGGACGTCTGGCGATGGGTTCCTTCGGGGGAAGAAGATGAACAGTGCGATGTTGGGTAAGGGTGTGAGGTGCGCTACACGTGGCGGCTGAAATGCAATCGGGCGTGGTTGTGTGCTTGCATTGTGCGCGCTGCACGATTGCACGCTGTGCAGGCGGGTGTAGTGGCATGCTTGCGTTGTGGCAGTGCATGGCTGTGGCAGTAGCGCGGGTGATGGGTGCAGCGCTTGCAAGGCGTGCAAGGGCACAAGGGCGGTGGGAGGTGAAGGCGCAGCTGTGGCAGTGCGGTGGAAGGCACAAGGGCGATGGTGTGGCGAGGGCAGGCTGGCGTGGTTGCAAGGGTGCGCGTGCGCGGTGGACAGGCGATGGAAGTTGCAGGCGCTGTGAAGGAAGGCTCTGTGGCAGTGCGATGAAGGACATGACTATGGCTTGCAAAGGATTGATGAAGGCGGTGTACGCTTGGTTCCATAGTGCCCGCACTCTCCATGGTGGGGAAGGTGGAGAAGGATATCCCCCAGGGGGAAAGAAGAACCGAAGCCCCATCTCTTTTGCCAAGCCTCCTCTTAATTCCTCTCCCTGCGTGAGTTAAGGGATTTTCAAAATCCCTTACTAAATATGGCCTTCGGCTGTTGGGGAGATGTTGAGGCCGGCCGAAAGACTCAGTTGAGGCTGGCGGCTATTGGGGGAGGGGAGAATTTAATTCACCCCCCTCGTCTCTTGCAATTTATTCCTACAATGATGAAACATAAAATAATTACATACTAAGTTATAGAATGCGATAAAATAGATAAAACCTCAAGTAATTATGCATGCACTTATTTAATGGCCTAATGTGAGCATTAACAAACATAGTATGTTAGAATTGAAGTACTTAGGCGTAACAATAGTCCATTAAAATGGACTCATCAAATACCCCATGCCTAAGATTTGCTAGTCCCTAGCAAAAATGAAAAATAATAGAAGTAATTAGAAGATTTCTTCTTTTCTTATTTCAAAACTTTAGAGATCCATACAAATGTGAAGTGATAATAGCCTAGGTAATAGATGAAAAGCCAATTTGCATTGGGAGTTCGTACCTCACTCTTTGGTAAATATTTCTGTCGGGATAGGCAACTACTTCCCTCGGGGATAAAGCAGGAGATAATCTGTAATTTGACCCCAGCTTTAGGCTTAAGTAGGAGATATCGAGTTGAATGGATTTGTATTTGGTGGCACACACTCATCTGGTGCTACATGTTGTCTAGTACTACAGACTCTAAATCTCTAGACTATTAGACAAGTCAACTCAGAGAGAGGCTAAACAACTGTGCTCTCCTAATGTTCCTTAGCACTCACTCTTTTCTTTCTGAGATCACAAATCTCGCGAGATTTAGTAATTGTACTTACTGTTTGGTGGCCTCACATGGCATTCATACTTTAATTAAAGTCCTAATAACTCTACAACTAAGTTAGAGTCCTTAACCAGTATTCGGGCGATCAGAAATACTGAAAGGTAGGTATGGGTCATATTTGGTGGAATGCAATAAGTGTTTTTGTTGCCTTAGAAACAATGTTACAACGATAAAATATAACCTTGGACTCTTTTCTTTTTCTTTTCTCTCTTTCTTTTCTTCTTTTTTTTTCTCTCTTTTCTTCTTCTTTTTTTTATTTGTTTCTTCTTCTCTTTTTCCATTTTCTTTTTTTATCAATCTACATAACACGATACATACTTTTATTTATGAGGCATTATTAGGGAAGATGATGGTCAAGAGGATATTGTGTGGCTTATTTGGTAGAAGTGCCTATTCTTGGTACCAGGAAGGAATGGATAGGACATGCGTATTTATGACCTTTGACACTATTACCCTCCTTCAGCCGAGGACTCTATGAAGGACGGTCATAACCATCCACCATAGTCATAGCATTATTAAAACTCAATCTCTGTTTATCTGCCTTATTTGGTAACTCTTAGGAATTCACACAAAGTACGCACACAGGTGCACAGAGCGAACACTATGCCTAACTCTGAAGTATCATCATCTAATTATCCAAAACTTAAGAGTCCTTGCACTAGACTTAGTGCACCAGCAATCTCCCTACTTTCTTTTCACAAATATGGGGTGGATCTACTGGAAGATAGTATGCTTGACTGCCTATTAACTGTCCAAGGGTTCAGTAGACTACAAATGCTTATTGGTTTTCTATAAAGATCCATTACCCAGTCTACGTGCATGTGAAGTAAATGTACTGTATTCTAAACTTAAAAAATAATTCAAGAAGAAAAACCTCCAATGACAAAGGTATTTTGCTAGGGACTAACCCATTCAGCTCAAGAAAAGAGAAATTATTTTTTCTTTTTTTTTTATATGCTAACCTAAATGCATGAATATTTTCTAAAATGCAAAATGCACCCCCCATGCCTAAATCCTACAATGTCCTCATTATAAAATTAAAATAGGGGGAGAAAGAAAAGAAATCACCTGACAATGGTGTTATTCAGATCGCTGGGTTGCCTCCTAACAAGTGATGCATTTTTTGTCAGCAGCCAGACTTATAAGGAACCTGTAAGTCTGGTTCCAGACAGAAAAGATTAGGCCCTAAAAATTTGCGTAACAGCGCGGGCCTAGAAAACAGGTAGCCATGGATGTTGGCGAGCTGATAATGCAATGTAATCCCAAATTCTTGCCAGAATGTATGAAAGCAGAAAATCTCGTTGGCTACCTGGGGAGGTCTAGGACTAAGAAAGGGAATATGAAAAGAGGCCTCCCGAAATGGAATAAGTGAAGGATAACAAGGATCCTCCAAAGCAGGACGGGTTTTAAAAGATATAAACATTAATATTTGAAACCCTTGAATGGCAAGACTAAAAGTACAAGCATCAATCCACACACGCCATTCTACTCGAGGGTGTACTGGCCTGATACGTTTTCCAGAAAGAATGTACATGAGCAGAGATCTGAGCCAAGGATCGATTAGGGAGTATAAGGGTTGTTTGTAGTGTTGAAAGGTAACGGTTAAGTCCAATGAGGGCTTAGTCAGTGTCAGGTCCAATTCCAACAATGATTCAGATTGTGTATATTCCCTAACAGTTGTAGACAATTTCACGTTACCCTGCTTAGCATTAATGATTGGAGTCATATTTGAATCAAGGGTAGACTCCAAATTACAACTCTTTGATGGCAGGGTCAAAATATCAGAATCATTATCATTAATCTCATCCCCGGATTTGTTTGGTTCACTCAAATTTTTGTCGGGGTGTATATGTGATTCATTAATGAAGAAAGGAGTTGGATCATTATCCTCAATTATTCCTAAAGGAGGATTAGTCTTAATATTTTGGAGCCAGCCTATATCACTGAATTCATTATTCTTCTCAGGGTATAAATCCTCAATTGACGTGTTTTGTTCCCGAGACTCTCCCTTAGGCTTTTCACTATTTTGTTTGTCCTCCTCTAATATCAACTCCTGTTTTGATGGAGGATGACTCTCAACAGAAGGGAGGAATCTGGATTTCACCATATTATTTATATCCTTTGGAGGTAAATCCTCAAATAATAAATAATTCCCCTGTGATTCACTCCAGATTTTCAGTCCAGGTTCCTCTATTAAGACATCCTCGTCCTCTGAAATAGACTCTTCATATCCCTGAGATCAAAATTGATCTAATTCATCCTCCATTCCCTTAGGGTCACCTTCATTGGGTGCATTTAAATCCTTAGGATGCTGAATGGTAGGTGTTGATTCCCTAAGTGGAGGGTCAGGAGTAGGCTCACTAAGGGTAGAATGGGATTCCACCAGATAATCAATCGGGGAAGTGATAGGAACAATACAACCTTGACCTGGGTTGGTAGGGGTAAGGAGAATACTGTCATTGGGGTCAAGGTCCTCAAGAGGTACCATCTTCCCTTGCTTTTGACTCCAATATAGCTCGGGTGGATAATCACTATGATCATTCTCCTCTAGTGGCCATGTCTCATTGGGAGAGTCTAAGTGATAGCTACATAAAACTGGATCCCTATTGTCATTGGTTTTCTCAGAATTATTTTCATGATCATGGTCATATGGGTAGGGATCAGAATTACTGGGAAGCGCGTAGCTAAGCTGTCTTATTTCTTTGTTTAACTGTTGACTATTCCTCAACATCTCTCCCATGGATTCCATCATTTCCTTTTGTTGTTTTCGCATTTCTTTCGTAAAAGAAGAGAGCTACTATTATTAGGTTGGGGAGGATAGTCAAATTCTGGCTCTGGTTGCCTAGGGGTATCGGTCCAACCTCGATATGGAAAATCATGAAGGGTAGGAGGGTTGGGTGTTTGCATAGAAGTAGGGATTCCAAGGTTGGAAAATCCCGCTCCTAGGCTTTGCTCAAAAGTGGGAGTTATCAAGCTAGTACTCCCAGGATAGGAATTTGAATGATTCCATGAATTGTCAATGTACCCATCAAAGGATGGATACGCTCGGGGCGTGGGATCCTGGTTAAAAGATGGGAAGTATTGACTCTGATAATCTAAATGATAGGAATAAGGGTGATCCATTTCTTTAAGCCAATAGTTTTAACTCTCTTAGGATTTAGAAGAATTCAGAACACAAGCAGAAACTTCCTAGAGAGTTCTATTGTCAAAGCAAACGCAAACTCAGTGGGATCTATTTTTAGTAGATTGTAGGTCTTAGAATTAAATATTCAGTTGGTGGCCAAACAAGTTTTTCACAAATTACGCTTCCTAGGCCAACCTTCGCTGGTGCCTATAACCTACTCACAAGGGATGGAAGTCTCGAATCGAGCCCACACACGAGGAATCGAAGTAACTTGGTGGATAGGCTTGTTGATTTTCGACTAACTTCCCTTGTGGTGCAAAAGAGGAGAGGTAGAAATTTATCTAGTGACCTTATGTGTGAGGTGCACAGTGTCTCAGTTGTGCAAACATACGATCGTGTTTTGAGTTTTGAAATTTTGCAAACAAGATCCTTTTGCACACAATTTTAAGTCACAGATTTTAAGGTCCAACCTCTTAGCAGTCCCAATTTTTAAAGTGACCACTGAATTAATCTAATTCAAGCACTTTAGTGGTCTTAGATTTAGGTTCAATGCAGATGCATGACAAGTAATTGATGCTTAAGAGAAGATGTACCTTACTCCAGCTTTCTTCGTGCAAGAATGTATGCAATACAGTAAAAATAAACTAGATGCTGCTCATTCAGTCCTAGATGGTCATCTATAGATATGCAGCTTCTAGCAAGTAGTTTGAAATTTTTTTTTCAATAATAATAATAAGCAAACAGACCTAATCTAACTAACTAATCGAAATGCAGTTCAAACAATTCAAATAATCCTATAATCTAAATAAATGGGAACACGCTCCCGAAAATACGCTCCCGCATACAAGAGCGATAAGAAATAAAGAAGCACTGAGAACAAGTTCCCAAAAATACCCAACAAGGGTCCAAAAGATAGAAATTAAATTCTAATGTCTATCTAAACTAAATCTAACTAAGATCTACTGACTAAATCAAAAATAGGATTCTCTGTAAGCCTATGCATGTAGGATCAAGGCCCATGTGCTCCTGTTACTGGCCTCCAGGTAGCATCAAGGACCACCAAAAAGATCATCTCCGCCATGTGCGCCCGTTGCATTCGTCGTTCGATTCGTGCACACAAAAAGAACCAATGTCAATAATTCAGAAAAGCTTTTAAAATAGCATCAAAATAATATAAAATTCCTGAAAAAATTAATAGGTGTGTTTCCTCCCCAGCAACGGCGCCATATGAAAGAGCAATCTTCGTTTTCATTGAAAACTTTAACATAAAATGATGTGTCATTGTATTTAATCGCGTAGTAGAAAATCGCTTTTCAAAACATTTTAATTTTCAGAATCTAACCATGAATAGTTAGGTCATCTCCACAGGGAGGAATTAACCTATCAAACATGAATAATGATGTATCAAGTAATCACCAATTTCAACGGATGTACATGCTAATTAGTATTCTCATTTCCAGCATAAATTCTCTATTTAGATAATTAACCAAGAATCTGAGGGTGCACATGCAAAATCACCACTATGGAAATACCAGAATTGCTATCTTAATACTGACAAACGTCATCAAATTTATCTAAATCTGAATTTGTTCCCCATAGCAAAGATACATGTTAGCTTAGTCATGAGATGAATATAATGTAACTGCATGCAATTCCATTAAAATTGAGGGTCATTCATGCAATTCTACCATAATATAATATTAAGATAAATAAATAAATAGTGGCTTTAACAATGGCAATGCTTGTAATTTTTAATAGGTGGTTTACTGTTGCAAAATAGAGCAATTGCTCTTCTTGGCGCACACAAGGAGGAGGGCCCACGGCTGAAGGAGAGAAGCCCAGGAGAGGTTGGCCGCGACAAGGGGATCACGATGGTTGTGGTGGCGTCGACTATGGTGGCCTGAGGTCGCCGGCCGTCGAGGAGGAACCCAATGATGGTGGGTTACTCCATGCATGTGCGTGGATATTGGTGGGCCCGTCTAAGGCTGTGGTCGTGTTCGTGTGGTTGAGGCGAGCTTAACGGAGGCGACGGCATGGAGAACGACGGTCTGTGGTGGTGGCTGCACTTGGAGGTGGACGGCCAGTGATGGGTTCCTTCGGAGAAGAAGATGAACAGTGTGATGCCGGGTAAGGGTGTGAGGCTCACTACTCGTGGCGGTTGAAGTGCAGCCGGGTGTGGTTGTGTGCTTGCGCTGTGCGCGTTGCACGGTTGCACGCTGCGCAGGCGAGCATGGTGGCGTGCTTGTGCTGTGGCAGTGCGCGGCTGTGGCAATAGCGCGGGTGATGGGTGCGGCGCCTACAGGGCGCGCAAGGGCACAAGGGTGGTGGGAGGTCAAGGCGCGGCTGTGGCAGTGTAGTGGAAGGTGCGAGGGCGATGGTGTGGTGAGGGCAGGCTGGCGTGGTTGCAAGGGCACGCGCGCATGGTGGAAGTTTTAGGCACACGGTGAGGGAAGGCTCTGTGGCAGTTGATGGCGAAAATACGCGGTTTGTTAAAATACGTCGTTGTAACGCGTAAATCCGCTTTCGCTCTTAAATTTATATTCCTAGATAGGGGAGTATCTAGGGTCGTCCAAGGAGGCAATATGGTTGCAAAATTGATTCTCTTGCTTGGAATATATCTCAACTTTCTTTTTGGTAATTTTCAATATACCATTTTTCTTTATTTTTGAACTAAGGCAACATGCGAAATTATGGCGGAAAAAGTGTTTACACTTCCAATTAAGTAAACTACTCTAAAGTGGCAAGTAGAGCCTCTCCCTAAGCTCACTCTAAGCAAGTGGAGGCCTAGAATAATTAGGGAGAGGAAGTGAAGAATGCTGAAAATAAGCAAATAGAAATGCAAACAAGATATGCGAAGAAGGCAACTAGATAATTGATAAAGTGTTTAACAAAAATGCCTAGTAGAGGAATGCTTCTACTACTAGATAATTGAAATAAAGAAAGAAAACACAAATCCTCTAAATAGATGGTGAAGAAGAGGGCTTCTTGCTCCAAGGTTGGTGGCTCCCAAGCTTGAAAAGAATCCTTCAACTCCTTCCTTGCAGTACTCCGCCAAAGTGATGACCTCCAAGGCAAGCCCTAAGGGGGCGTGCCCTAAGTTTCTCTCCAAGGGTGGACGTCCACCCTAAGCTTTTCTCCTTTGCCTGGCCATCCTCCTTGAAGTGGAAGAGTCCTCCTCCTTGGCGTGGCTCAAGTTGAAGAGAGTGGGGAGAAGAAGGCACCAAAGGGGCTGGTGATGTGCCCCTTTAATCTCCTTCTCTACTCCTTCTTCTTGGCCGTAGGTATAGGTGGTTTAGGTAGAAAATATACTAAGGGAGGATGCCTCAAAAATGGTGGTAGGTGGTGGCTTTTTATAGAATAGGAGGGGGGCTATGGTGACCTTTGAAATAGATGGCCAAGATGAGTTGATGGAGGTGGTTGGAGATCCTATGGCCAAGGAGAGTTGGCGCCAACCCAAGTGGTGTTAAAGGGGGTGGTTATGGTGGTGTTGGTGTCTTTTGGTGGTGGAGAGACACCACCATGTTGGCGCCAACATGGGGTCTTCTAGAAGGGGGGTTAGGTGGATGGTGGAGATGGGTTCAAGGGAGATTGTGTGGTGGAGATGAGAGGAGATTTTGGAGGGAAAAGTGGCGCCAATATAGAGGTGGTTAGGGGTGGTTTTTGGCGCCAACTTGAAGTGTCTTTTGGTGGAGATAATGGGGTGAAGGGATGGCTAGGAGGTGGCACCAACTTGAGTAGAGTAGCTAGCTTAGGTAGGCTTGAGTTGGTGGAGCTAGCTAGGGTTGATTTTGGAGGTAATGAAGGGCCAAGGAGCTGGTTGTTAGCTATGCTAAGCTAAGCTAAGATAAGCTAAGCTAGCTTAGCTAAAGGTGGAGTGGAGGAGAAGGTGTTGGAGCTAGGGTTTGGAGGAAGGAGCTGAGGAGAAGAAGTCTGGAGCTGGAGCTGGAGCTGGCTGCTGCTGAAGAGGCTGGCATGGGGCTACTCTAGCTGGCTTAGCTTGCTAGTTCTTTGCTAGTTGCTAAGCCAAGCTAAAGTAAGCTAGCTTCTACCAAAATGAGCTAAGGTGAGCTGGGTCTGGTGCTATCGGGGAGAATCAAGCTGGTTGAGGCAGCTAAGGTAGCTTAGCTCAACTGACATGAGCTAAGCTGAATCCCCAGGAGCTGGACTTGAGCTTCCTGAGCTGAGATGAATTCTTCTTCAGCTGGCTGGAGTTGAGGGGAGCTGGATGTAGCTGGATCTGAGCTGGGGTGAACTCCTGTCAACTTAGCCGAGCTAACTAGAGCTCCCTGTGAACTAGTGGGAGCTGAGATTAGCTAGACTCAGCTAAGTTGAGCTGGATCTGAGCTGACTTGAGCTAGGGTGAGCTAAGGTGAACTCTCTTGAGCTGCCATCCAGCTGAGATTAGCTGAATGGAGCTGGGATGAGCTAACCCTAGTTCAAGTAAGCTAGGTTCCAGCTGCGGTGAGCTAGATCAAGCTGAGGTGAGCTGGATTAGGCTGAGTTCCAGCTAGTCTAGGCTTCTCCTTCACCATTTGCCTTCTTGAGTGCTAGGGTTTTAGGGATCTGTGCATCTGTACATCCCTAACACTCACAAAAACTCATTAAAACGACAATAAAAAATGCAATGCATGCCTATCCTAATTTATGCCTAAATGCAGCCCAAAAACCCGTTTGCAGAGTAAAATCCTAAGAGCTAGGTTAGTTTTAAAGCACAAAAATGATGATAAACTGGCGTTTATCACACCCCCATGCTTATCTTTTGCTAGTCTCTTAGCAAAACATTAATTTTTTTTGGAAAACGGAATTTTTGGGAAATCTAATTTTTTTTTTGACTTTTGAGGAGGAAAAGAGATTAAGGGACCTTGGTAGATTAAAACACAGGAGATACGGGATTTATTGAAGATAAACATCAGGATTTGTTTTTGGATCCAACCATTAGATAGAACGGGATCAATATATCCTCAGAAAATTCACAAATTAACCCCTTGTTAATTCAGATGACTTGAAATGTTTGTTTTTAGGATTTTTCTGGCTCGTGAATCTGATTCGCAACTTGCAAATTCCTTTAAAACCTTGTGTCTGTGCTTGAAAAGCCAACCTTTATAAGGACGTGTTATTATTATTATTATTATTTTTTTTTTTTTCCCATGCTTATTTTTAGCTTAGTCTTACAACAGATGTGTCGATATCATCATTCCCGTTACCATTCCTCGAGGGGGCTCTGGCGCCAGTACTTCGGGATAGCACTGTCCATGACACCACCTAGGAGCTCACAACCCCAAAACACGATGCGGTGAAAAGGGGCGCTCCAAGCAAACTCAAGCTCTTGCTCCGACGCAATAGGTAGAGCACCGTCCAAGACACTTGAGCTGCTAAAATGCGCTTTAATACTCCGTCTAAAGATATAAAATATAGATATAGAGCAGCGCCGAGGTGGTAACATGTTGACATCGCGTCCTCAAAGAAGGTTTTTTCCTTCTTCTCGACGGTGGGAACTCAAACCAATGATCTGCTTCAGACTTTTACTAAATCCAAACAAGGGAGTTTTTTCGAATTTTTTAGTTATTTTTAAGTGTTGGCTTGTGTGTGAAAATTGACACAAGAAGTTTCTCAAGAACCGCAGGTTTTTGAATCAAAAACTAAGTCAAATACTTTCCATATTACAAAATAGGATCAAGTCACCTGAACTATCATGAGTTCAGGTGGAATTTTAGAGAAGGATATCTGATCTAGTCTAAAATAGACCCTGGAATTCTAATGATCAGATCCATATCCTCATCCTTAGTTTGTTAAAGATTAAATCCCATTGTACCAGAAGTGAATTTTTCGACCTTAGTCTTGATTTCAAAATTTTTCCTCAAAAAGTTTTCAATATATATATATATATTTTTTTTTTTTTGGATATGCAAGCAGGAAATAAATTAAAGAAAAATGCATGTTTTTAGGTTTTAAACATCCTAAATCGATCGTAAAAATTAAAAAAACACCCCCCCATGCTTAAGATATGCCATGTCCTCATGCATTAGGAGGGAAAAGGAATCACCTTAGTGAAGAACGGTCAGGTTTAGGATGAATAAAACCTGGAAAAAGAAGAAAAAAGGAAAGCAAGAAAATGATGGGTTACCTCCCATCCAGTGCTATCTTTTACGCCATTCAGCCGGGCGTGAAGGTATGCACAGAAGACGGAAAATCATGTAAATAATTGGACACTTGAATGTCCACAATAAAAGTGTCTTCCTCAAGATCCCTAAAAAGATGAGTGGTAAAGATTAAGGGATCAAAATAAAATAGAGAAATGGAAAAGTGACCCGAATCTGGCCATAGTTTAAGTGCTTGTAAATTGCCAGATTCTGGTGGGTCGAGTGATAGGTCCAATGGAAAGGGATGGGGAATGGAGTCAATGAGATGTAGGGTGTGTAAAGTTAGTGTGGATGTTTCAGGAAGATGAAAAGGGGGAAAGTCAAACCCTAGTTGATCTGGAAAGTCTTGGACCACATAACTATCCTTAGAATAAGAATAAAAAAAATCTAGATCAATAGTGGTCAAAGATGAATGAGATTGGATCAACATAGACATTTCAAATACTGCTTCCATTTTATTATCAGTGTCCTCAAAAATTTTGTGATTAATGGACCTCTTGGAAGCTTGAAATAAATCTAATGAGAAGGTCTGATTACTGCAACTTATATTCATTTTCTCAGAATGAGAATTGATATTAGCTGCTGCCATAATCAGAAAAGGTCTTTCAAGGATGGCATTAATGAGAGCCTTGGGTACCTCTATGTCAAGGACTAGAAAATTTACCGGAAATAGACAATTCCGGACCTTGATAATACTATCCTCAACAACTCCCCGCGGTTGAATGGTAGATCGATCTTCTAATTGAAATTGAACCTTGGTAGGTTTTAAATCACTGAATCGAAATTCCTCAAATAAGACAGGGGGGATGAGATTACTAGAGGTACCTAAGTCGAGAGGGGCACGAAAAATGGTGTCACTTATGACAATTGAGATAAGTGATGTGCCCTGGTCCTTTTTTGTGAAAGGCAGCTTGCTCTGAAAAACTGAGTTGGCTGTCTTTGAAAGGACCAACCTTTCTAGATTCTGATCATGCCCTTTTGCAGTAAATTCTTTAGAGGCATGGGGGGAATCTAGGAAGGGAATATTCCTCTCGACTTGCTCAAATAAATCCAAAGAATTGTGGTTAGAGGGCTCTGATTTTGGATTGTTGGATTGCAGTTTTTGAGAGTGGGAAATAGGGTTTGAATCAAGTGTTTTTGGGGTTTCTTTTTCTTCTTCCTTATTAAGGTTAGGGGGGTCAATCTGCATTGGTTGAGAATTAGTTTCATCATTTGATTGAGAAGGCCTTAAATCCATGGTGGTTTCCTCACTCCTCATAGTCTCTGCATATGCAGCTTGGTGTTTACTGAGAGGAGGTAGGGGGGCCTGATGTTGAAAGAAACTGGGTAGGTGCTGTGATATTGGGTTAATAGGAGGCTGAATCATGTGGTTCTGATGTTGGTAGACACCCCTGTGATTAATAAAGTTTGGTGTGGGTTGGGATGGTGAGTGTCCTGCAGGTCTTTGAGTCGGAATATCCCCAATTTGATCATTGAGATTGTTAATAAGATGGGTTGTTTCCTTTGTTTTTCTTTGTAACTCCTGCAAGGTTTTCATCATCTGGGCATTAATGTCTTCTTGAGATTGCCCAGATTGATAAGTCTGATTTGAACCATACCCTCCAAACGGGTTCTGTTGTTGGTGTGGAACCGAATTGGTCCAGGAGTGGGTCGGATAATCCCCCCCATTAGAGGAATTTTTCAATTTCTCCTGGATAGTAGGGACATTTTGGGTGGGGTGATGATTGGGATAAACATAATTCCCTGTTGAACCATAGAAAGCCTCAGAATAACAATTATACTCAGCATGGGATTTATGCAGATTTTCTCTCTTGCGGGTGTTAAAAGGGGTGAGATGTGGAATGTGTGGAGCTTGGGCAGGTGTGGCAGGATTCCCTTGGTTGGCCAGGTTTGTTAAATCCTTATGCAACTGTTGTTGCTTAACTTGTAGCTGAGCCATGATAGAGTAGAAATTAGGTGGAGGGGCCTGATTAAGAAGCTCCTGGGTGGAAGAATAGGGGAAAGAAAAATTAGCATGCGGGTTAGAGGACCAATTT
Organism: Thalassia testudinum; assembly: GCA_037157565.1. NCBI lineage: Eukaryota > Viridiplantae > Streptophyta > Magnoliopsida > Alismatales > Hydrocharitaceae > Thalassia > Thalassia testudinum. Next base: position 144,179,921 of record JAZHRO010000031.1, on the reverse strand, counting down.
TTATTTTCCATTTTAAAAGAATAGGAAGAATGCAGAAAAGTCTTTTCTTGGGGAGGCAAAATCAAGTGGTCCCTCCAAGTGTGGAGTTTTGGACCGCCGCCCGTGCAAAATGGAAGAAACGGGAGGGGAGGAGAAGAGATGGAGATGAGAGAAAGTGTGCAAATCAAACAGACAAAACTAGACCTAACTTAAATGTGACTCCCTAATAATAACCTAAGACTTGGTCTATATAGGAAATAAGTAGTCAATAGTGAATACCCGTTCTATCAACAAATCTAGCCAAGTTGCTTAAGGGGAGGTTTGGGCCCAAACGTTTCCCAGGGAAAACCCCAGGTGCTTGTACAAACCCGCGCCTGGTCGTTTGACACGGCCCCTCAGCCTGAACACCAGATATAGATGACAGAATTGGTACTAACTAAAGAAAACTTAAGACCTAAATAGCAAGCCTAAGTTGATAAAGCCTTAGGGGTCAAGTTGCTACAAATTTTAATTAGGTCTAGGATTCTATAGTGCACACGGAATGTGGAGGGCGTTTATTGGGTTGTTGCCCTGTTATTTGATTTTTTTGTGTGTGTGTAGGAATTGGAGAGTGGCTCCAATGAAAATCAAGTTGTCACACAATTTTTTTATATTTTTGTCTTTTAGGATGTGATTTAATTAAATGAATTTTAGAGTTTTTCTCTTTAAGTTTTCAAACAAGTTTGAAAGTTCACAATCAAAGGAAAGACAAGTTGTATGTGTGATTGTATATTTCCTTTTAATTGAGTCTCTAAAGAGAAAGAAGAAACCCTAAACCAATTATCCCTGAGACAGAAATTTAACTACCAATGAATTATTTTTAGCTTTCAGAATTAAGTAGTGGTCCAAACAAGTCAAACAACACCACTACTTTGAAGAAAATCAAACAAGGATTCCAGAAAAGATTTTTGTAAGATTTTAGGAATTTGTTTGATAATAGTTTTGAATTTTTAATTGTACTGGTGTCAAAGTCCAGAAATAATACCCATGGGTATTATAGACTTTTCAGTATTACCACCGACCTCAGAAAATTTTTATGATTTTATATGATATGTAAAATTTCACAGGGATTCCAACAAGATAAATTTCACAAAAATTGGATGAGTATAAAAATTCTAAAAATTCGCGGACAGTAGCAAAACAGGAAGATTAGAGGGTGTGACCCCTCTGTAATCCACGAATTTTTAAAAATTAAATAAAAATCCAATTGATCTGAAATTTGGAACATATGTTCCAAACTTAATTGGGAATCACTCTATGAAATTTTATGATTTTAGGAGGCCTGTGGTGTTAGGAATCGATTTTTCAAGTCTGGACATAAATCTAGACCCGAAAAACAGAACACCAATACTTGCAATGGAATGGTGCTAAAGAAGCATACAAGCAAACAATGATTTTAAAATGCACCACTCCACTTAATTTAAGTGTTTATGGTCCTGAAAGCCAAGTTTAATATATTTTTGGTAGTTTTAATTAATTATGTGACTAGAAAGAGGAACCAACCTGAATTTTCGCGGGAAGAAAAGGATCTTTAAGCTCTCGCTTCCAGATTCCCACTTTCCCGCTGTAGTTCCTGCACACACAAAAGAAAGAAAGAGAAGGGGATGAGATCCACTTCATGCAAGAGAAAATGAGTTAATGCAAAGCCGTGCCTCCCCGGCAGCGGCGCCAAAAAGTGATGGCGAAAATACGCGGTTTGTTAAAATACGTAGTTGTAACGCGTAAATCCGCTTTCGCTCTTAAATTTATATTCCTAGATAGGGGAGTATCTAGGGTCGTCCAAGGAGGCAATATGGTTGCAAAATTGATTCTCTTGCTTGGAATATATCTCAACTTTCTTTTTGGTAATTTTCAATATACCATTTTTCTTTATTTTTGAACTAAGGCAACATGCGAAATTATGGCGGAAAAAGTGTTTACACTTCCAATTAAGTAAACTACTCTAAAGTGGCAAGTAGAGCCTCTCCCTAAGCTCACTCTAAGCAAGTGGAGGCCTAGAATAATTAGGGAGAGGAAGTGAAGAATGCTGAAAATAAGCAAATAGAAATGCAAACAAGATATGCGAAGAAGGCAACTAGATAATTGATAAAGTGTTTAACAAAAATGCCTAGTAGAGGAATGCTTCTACTACTAGATAATTGAAATAAAGAAAGAAAACACAAATCCTCTAAATAGATGGTGAAGAAGAGGGCTTCTTGCTCCAAGGTTGGTGGCTCCCAAGCTTGAAAAGAATCCTTCAACTCCTTCCTTGCAGTACTCCGCCAAAGTGATGACCTCCAAGGCAAGCCCTAAGGGGGCGTGCCCTAAGTTTCTCTCCAAGGGTGGACGTCCACCCTAAGCTTTTCTCCTTTGCCTGGCCGTCCTCCTTGAAGTGGAAGAGTCCTCCTCCTTGGCGTGGCTCAAGTTGAAGAGAGTGGGGAGAAGAAGGCACCAAAGGGGCTGGTGATGTGCCCCTTTAATCAACTTCTCTACTCCTTCTTCTTGGCCGTAGGTATAGGTGGTTTAGGTAGAAAATATACTAAGGGAGGATGCCTCAAAAATGGTGGTAGGTGGTGGCTTTTTATATAATAGGAGGGGGGCTATGGTGACCTTTGAAATGGATGGCCAAGATGAGTTGATGGAGGTGGTTGGAGATCCTATGGCCAAGGAGAGTTGGCGCCAACCCAAGGGGTGTTAAAGGGGGTGGTTATGGTGGTGTTGGTGTCTTTTGGTGGTGGAGAGACACCACCATGTTGTTGGTGTCTTTTGGTGGTGGAGAGACACCACCATGTTGGCGCCAACATGGGGTCTTCTAGAAGGGGGGTTAGGTGGATGGTGGAGATGGGTTCAAGGGAGATTGTGTGGTGGAGATGAGAGGAGATTTTGGAGGGAAAAGTGGCGCCAATATAGAGGTGGTTAGGGGTGGTTTTTGGCGCCAACTTGAAGTGTCTTTTGGTGGAGATAATGGGGTTAAGGGATGGCTAGGAGGTGGCGCCAACTTGAGTAGAGTAGCTAGCTTAGGTAGGCTTGAGTTGGTGGAGCTAGCTAGGGTTGATTTTGGAGGTAATGAAGGGCCAAGGAGCTGGTTGTTAGCTATGCTAAGCTAAGCTAAGATAAGCTAAGCTAGCTTAGCTAAAGGTGGAGTGGAGGAGAAGGTGTTGGAGCTAGGGTTTGGAGGAAGGAGCTGAGGAGAAGTCTGGAGCTGGAGCTGGAGCTGGCTGCTGCTGAGGAGGCTGGCGTGGGGCTACTCTAGCTGGCTTAGCTTGCTAGTTCTTTGCTAGTTGCTAAGCCAAGCTAAAGTGAGCTAGCTTCTACCAAAATGAGCTAAGGTGAGCTGGGTCTGGTGCTATCGGGGAGAATCAAGCTGGTTGAGGCTGCTAAGGTAGCTTAGCTCAACTGAGATGAGCTAAGCTGAATCCCCGGGAGCTGGACTTGAGCTTCCTGAGCTGAGATGAATTCTTCTTCAGCTGGCTGGAGTTGAGGGGAGCTGGATGTAGTTGGATCTGAGCTGGGGTGAACTCCTGTCAACTTAGCCGAGCTAACTAGAGCTCCCTGTGAACTAGTGGGAGCTGAGATGAGCTAGACTCAGCTAAGTTGAGCTGGATCTGAGCTGACTTGAGCTAGGGTGAGCTAAGGTGAACTCTCTTGAGCTGCCATCCAGCTGAGATTAGCTGAATGGAGCTGGGATGAGCTAACCCTAGTTCAAGTAAGCTAGGTTCCAGCTGCGGTGAGCTAGATCAAGCTGAGGTGAGCTGGATTAGGCTGAGTTCCAGCTAGTCTAGGCTTCTCCTTCACCATTTGCCTTCTTGAGTGCTAGGGTTTTAGGGATCTGTGCATCTGTACATCCCTAACACTCACAAAAACTCATTAAAACGACAATAAAAAATGCAATGCATGCCTATCCTAATTTATGCCTAAATGCAGCCCAAAAACCCGTTTGCAGAGTAAAATCCTAAGAGCTAGGTTAGTTTTAAAGCATAAAAATGATGATAAACTGGCGTTTATCAGCAGTGCGGTGAAGGACATGGCTGTGGCTTGCAAAGGATTGATGAAGGCAGTGTATGCTTGGTTCCATAGTGCCCGCACTCTCCACGGTGGGGAAGGTGGAGAAGAAGGATATCCCCCCAGGGGAAAAGAAGAACCGAAGCCCCCTCTCTTTTGCCAAGCCTCCTCTTAACTCCTCTCCCCACGCAAGTTAAGGGATTTTGAAAATCCCTTACTAAATATGGCCTTCGGCTGTTGGGGAGATGTTGAGGCCGACCGGAAGACTCAGTTGAGGCCGGCAGCTGTTGGGGGAGGGGAGAATTTAATTCACCCCCTTGTGTCTTGCAATTTATTCGTACAATTTTGAAACATAAAATAATTACATACTAAGTTATAGAATGCGATAAAATAGATAAAAACTCAAGTAATGATGCATGCACTTATTTAATGACCTAATGTGAGTATTAACAAACATACTATGTTAGAATTGAAGTACTTAGGCGTAACAAAAGTATATTAAAATGGACTCATCAACAAACGCCGAGGAGGTGACATGTTATCATCGCATCATCAAGGTGAGTATGCACTCCACCTCTCCTGCGATAGGAACTCTTCCAATCAAATTATGCTTTCAAGCTTCTCCTAAGTCAAAACTAAGAGAACCAAATTTTCTTTAAGAACTGAATTAGGGTGATCACTATTTACACAAGACCAAGTGTGTGTGAAATGTGGATGCTTAGCTTACGAGGACTCGTAAACCAAAAGGTAAAACAAGACTCCAGGTACTACCCAGCCTTTAACTCAATCTCTAGCTGAATGGTCTACAACTTAACTCCTACTTAAGTTTTTAAGTCCACAAAAGACCCTAAGGGTCTAAAGCTAGTAGCTCAACTTAGCTTCTAAAGTTCAACACCTAGAATCAACTTAGTCTAACCTAAAGTTCTGGTCTGCTTAAGAATGCAGGCCCAGCCAGTTAAGCTCAATAATTACAAAATGTTTTTCTCTTTATTCTCTTTTTTTTTTTATTAATGCAAATGCATGCAATGCAGAATACTTTAACTAAATGAATGAATGCAATATGTATAAATGCTATGTATATCCCCAAGTACACCCCCCCATGCCTAAAATCTGCAATGTCCCCATTGCATAGAAGGATATTACCTGGGTCAGAGATGAGCTACCGTTAATTTGCTAGCAGCTGAGTAGCCAAAGAACCCGCAAATCAGGTTCAAGGATTGTAGAAATAGGCCCTAAAAATGAGCAAAGTAATGCTGGCCTAGAAAACAAGTAACCTAGGATGTTGGCGAGCTGATGATGATTCCCAATAGCAAATGCTCGCCCAACTAAGATGGGAATGAAATCTTCCTAGGTCACCAGAGCAGGTTCTAAAGGATAAACTGGCATAACAACCTCCAAAGGTGTAGGGGGAGGATGACAAGGATGCTCTAAAAGGAATGGGGAAGGATAGTGAAGAAATGAACCCCTAGGGTAATGGACTGACCATAGGAATCATCAATCCATACCCGATATCCCATTACAAGTGATATTGGTTTGTTAAGCCCCCTGGTCGGAACAAAACTGATCATATCTCTAAGCCAAGGATCGTCTAGGGTGTCCAAGTTTCGAGGTTGTGGGATGGCCATAAGATCTAGGTTGGGTTTAATCAGCTCGGTGTCCATCCCTAACAATCTTTCCAAATCCTCAATTGCATTCCTAGCATTCCTTGCACTATCACAAGTATCTTCCTACACTTCATCAGGAGTCAAAATTTCACCTTCAGACAAAAGTGAATCAGAGGGTGACTTCGAATCAAATGAAGGCAGGTTGGAAGCAACAGATCTAGGGATATCTTATCAATGTCATCCCCGGGTTCTTGTTCTTTACTCAAATCTTCCCCAGAGTCTATATGTGAATCCACATAAATCTTAGAAGTTACTTCCAAATTTTCCATCATTTCATCATGAGGAGAAATATCATCGATGGGTGTACTAAGGAAACCTAATTTGGTCAAATTTGTGACATCCTCAGGGTCTAACTCTTCAAATAAGACATAATCACCCTTAGTGTCACTCCAAATCTTGAATGTAGGTTCATCATATAATTTATCCTTCTCCTCATCATACAATTCATCATATACCCGAGGTCTAGAATCATCTAAAATCTTAGCAGATCCCCTAAGGTACTCTATCTGGGGTAAATGGTTTATACTGGTAACATCGGACTCTTCAGATAGGTGAATTTCTTTAGGGTTAGGTTCCCCAAGGGTGGGCTTGAGTTCCATCTCGTGATCAGAAGGGAGGGTAGGATTAACAACTTGACTTCGACCCATTTCATCAAATGTCACGAAAATACTATCATTTGGGTCGAGGTCTTCCAATGGTACCATCATTCCCTTCTTTTGACTCCAATATAATTCAGATGGATACTCAACCTTATCATCATCTTCCTCGGGTTGCCACCTTTCTTCATCCAATGCATAGCTACTTTCATATGTATCTTCCTCCCACTTAAGGCGTGGACCTCTCAAGGAAGTGTCATCTAACGGGGAGGTTTCAAAATCAATCCTCGAAAAGTAGCTATTCTCCCTTACATAATCTCTAAAATTTCCCTCCAACTTAAAGTGTAGCTCTCCCACGGGAGATGCATCTAGTGTAGAGGGGTGCACGTCATCCTCAATGGGGTAGATTGGGTGGCTAATTTTATCTCTTTCTTGTTGGCCTGCTCTCGAAGATTCTCCTAACAATTCAATCATTTCGTCTTGCATTTTCTGTATTTCCATCTTCAAGGAGGAGAGGTCATCATTTCCATCAGGAGAGAAGTCAGGCTCAGGCTTATAGTACCCAGGAGTGTCTGTCCAACCATTATAATTATTCAAGGAGGGTGGGTTGGGTATTTCTATGGTGTGTGGGATATTGGGCAAAGAAAATCCCGCTCCTAAGTTCTACTCACTGATTTGGGGCTTAACCAGGCCAATACTCCTATAATAGGAGTAACACGGATCCCAATGATTGTCATTATGTCTGTCAAAGGATGGACCATCTTGGCATATGGGATTGAAGAGTGTAGAGTTGGGGTAAGGGTGTGGGCAAGATGTGAAAGGATGAAAATCAATGTGGTCCATCCTAACTCACACCTCAATCAAAATTCCCCAAGAAAACACAATTCAAAAAGGACTTTTTAGGTCTTTCCCAATTTAGGCTTTTGATTTTAAGTTAGATTGTAGGTGACAATACAATTTGTTCAATCAATTTACACGCTTATTGTTGACCTACGGATCTCCTAAGAAGACCTAGTTGGAGCTTAGGTGTTCTTCCCTAAATCTCAAATGGTAGAGCAACTCTAAGGACGGAAGATCGAGGGATGTAAGCAGGCCTAAGCCTTCCTTTGAAGCGTGCTTTTGCGGTGCTTCTCAACTACCCCCAAAAATCCATGACAGGGTATCCCCCTCTTTGGATTTACAAAACATTTGATCTCAAGTTCCAAACACTTCAAAATCCAAAGGTAGGAAGGCTCTTATCCTAGTAGTTCCAAGACATAGGAGTGTCTAAAAGTGTGTTATGGTGCAAGAGATATAAGTGTGCATACACCACAAAAGATTTTGAATTTTGAATCGCACGCCACGTTTGAAAATCAAGTTCTTGATTTTTAAATGTCCCTCCTTTAATTAGTCCTTTTTTAAAAATTAAATGTGACCACTTTATTAAATCGCTTCAAGATAGATTATGTGGTCTAAAAATTAATCCAAATGCATTTGCATGACATGTAGAAATGCAAAGTTAGAAGTGCATACTTGATTCCAGAATTCTTCATGCAATATGTAAGACAAGAAGTTAGATCTAGATGCTACTCATTCAATCCTAAATGATTCAGCCTGAAGGGAGGCAGCTTCTAGCAGGTAGTTCGTGTGTTTTTTTTCTTAGCTACTTATGCACAAACAAATTAAGGATAAACAATCCACAAAATAAATTAAAAACCTAGATCTAAAGAAAAGGGAATAGGCTCCCAAAAATCAGCCCCAATTACTACAAGGGCAAGAAAACAGAAGTAAAACTTGTGACAAAGGAGAATCCCCTATGGAAGCGGGATCCAGGTCTCTTGCGTCTTCCCCGCGTGTAGGCATCGCTCAAGGTTGATGTCGTTTCCCCAGATGCACCTATCACCTCCACAATATCCTTGCACAAAAAAGATAATAAATGGTCAGATCACTGTGCAATGAGAAATAATCAGAAATAAAAATCAGGTGAAATTATTGTGTCTGTTGCCGCCCTGGCAACGATGCCATTTGATAAAATGGTTTTTGCTTTTGAATAATGTGAATAAGAAGATTTGTCATTTTAGTAACAAAGTGGTGGAAAACCACCTAACAATAAGATAAAAATTAAACCATTCACAGAAGAGCGGGTCATGTCCACAAGGAGACAATGATGTAATAAATTCCTGAATATTTTTCTCGTATTCATTCAATCAAGTGCGAAATCCATAGTCAAATCTGACATAAAATGCGATGAAAAGAAGACACACAATAACTCAAAAATGTAAGGTTATATGTGCAATTTTTCCTTACTGAAATATTTAATAAATATGTGATGAATCTCTGTAATTTCTAATTGACATGCATTAGAGAGAATTTGTGCACATCTTAATCCAAAACCAATGTCAAAAGATGTGAATAACAAAAGCCACGCAATTATAAGAAATCATGAGTATGAAGTTGCAATTTCACCCAATATATCACATATTAAAATAAAAAATGAGACTTTGGTAATGGCATTCAAATGTAATAACTAATTGCAAGTTTCTTGTAGCAAAATAGGGGAGAACTCCCCTTGGGGTGCGCGAGAAGAGGAAGGATCGGCTGGAGGCGTGGTCGCACAAGAAGGTCGTCGGTGGTGAGGGCTACGCGTGGAGGTTGTGGCGTTGTCGTTGGTGGTCGGTGGCGGCTGGCCGAAGGAGAGAAGCAACGGCAGTGGTGGCTGTCGCTGCTGCTCTTGCGCGCGCAACGGTTGAAGGGTGCGCGGCTGCTGCTACGCGCTGCCGGAGCTGAGATGCGGGCGCTTGCAGGGAGGTGCATGTGGGCTGAAGTGGGTGCAGCTGCTGCAGGCGGCAGGGGCTGAGGCACACTGGCTGGAGGTGCGGGAGGCAGCTAAGGCACGGGGGGGCGGGGGAGAAGGTGCACTGCAGCAGAAAGTGGGTGCGCGTGCCTGCTGCAGTGGAGGTGCAGCGCGTGCAGGTGCATGTTGTAGGAAGGCATGCAGGAAGAGGTGCAGTGCGCTCTGCGCACGAGACTAGAAGGCGAGGGGGCTGAGCTGCGGGCGCGTGGTGCGTGCTACAGGAGGTGTGTGGCGCACGCAGGGTGGTCGTGGAGGGCTGCTCCAAGTGTTCTGGATGCGCAGCAAGGGGAGCGCACGGTCCTGCTGCTACGAGAATGGAGTGGCTTTTGGGTTTGTTTTTGTGGGGTAGAGGAAAAACTGAGGATGGGGAAGAAGATGAAGGTGGTGATGGTGCCTGTGGACAGGGGCAAAGTCGTGCATTAGTAGATGCACTCACGGTAGGCGAGCTTCAAGGAGCTCGTGCACGGTGGTGAAGTCCATCCTCTTGTCACGGAGGTCTATCACCCCGCTGGCCCGCGGTATGACGGAGTTTGGTCGCGGAGGCCCACGGTGGTGGAATGGGTGATGTCCTCCCGAAGCATGGTGGCCTCCATCTTTTCTTTATCCCAGTCGGGGAGACCAGATCCACTTCTGGTGCTGGGATCTTCAATGCGGCAGCTAGAGGAAGAAATGCAGTCATTCCTCAAAGAAGAAGAATAAAATAATAATAAAATATTCTGGTTATTTATACACAAACCCTTGACTTTTATGTCAACTTAAAATAATGCATGCAATGCGCCTAATTGGTTAACTAATTAAATGAATGCAATTCTAAGTTAATTCTAAATGTATTTAAATATGGATGTCACACATGAATTATGCAGTTAAGCTAAAAATATGAATTAATTTAATTATATCCTAATGTTTTCTATCTAAATGTTAAAGTTAACTTAATGTCGAGGCACTTAAATACTTAAATAGCCCACAAATATGGGCTAATCAACTCTTTTCCTCGGAAAGAATCAAGTTCACGTCGATGCACCGCCTGAGGATTTGGACCGAGTGCAGGAGGCAATCGTCAAATGATTTGCCAAAAACTGAGAAGTCATCCATGAAGACTTCTAGATATTCACCTATCATATCTGAGAATATGGCAAGCATGCACCGCTGAAAAGTAGTGAGTGCATTCCAGAGACTGAAAGGCATCCTTCGGAACACGTATGTCCCGAAGGGGTAGGTAAAAGTGGTCTTCTCTTAGTCCTCAGGATGGATTGCCACCTGGTTATAGTCAGAGTACCTATCCGAGAAGCAGAGGAATTTATTTCCCACTAGTTTTTCGAGGATTTGATCAATAAACTATAGTGGGAAATGATCCTTCTTCGTGGAGGTATTGAGTCTTCTGTAATCATTGCAGACTCTCCATGAATTTGTTACACGAGTCGGTATGATTTCTCTGGTCTTAATCGTGATAACGGTGAGTCCTACCTTCTTAGGCACAACCTGGATTGGACTCACCCACTGACTGTCAGAGATCGGGTAGATGATCCCAGCATTTAACCACTTAATGAGCACCTTTTTCACGACCTCCTACAGATTAGGATTCAGACGTCTCTGCATTTCACGGGAAGGTCGTGTGCCCTCTTTAGTATAGATGTGATGTGTACAATAAGAGGGGTTAATACCAGTCAAATCATCGAGAGCCCATCCAATGGCTCTTCTATGCTGGAGAATAGAAATTAGATTGGATTCCTGATCAGGTGTAAGTCTGGAGTTAATAACCACAGGAAACGTCTGATTGGACCCCAAAAAGACATACTTTAGATGATCGGGAAGAGGCTTTAGTTCTAAAACAGAGTTATTAGTGATGGGTTCACTTTAACGAACTAATTATATGCCTAGGTATATTTCGATTATACTTTCTTAGTTCTTAATTTTCAATATCTTAGGTGATAATTAGTATAACCTGCATTAATAACTACTTTATATTTATATGCTTAATTCACCTTTGATTACAACATCTTTATAATATTTTATATATGCAAAAGAGATTAAATAAGGAGAACATAGGAATCAATTAAAAGCATTAATAGGATTATATTTGTAATTTAACCTTGCATGTCTCAAGTCAAATCTCCGAATGTCTAACGGCAACCAATTTTAGTAAGGGATTTAAAATCCCTTGAATTACGCCGGTGAAGGAGAACAGAAGAGGGTAGATAAAAGTTGCATGGGATCGTCAATCTGAGGATATATCCTTCTCCCACCCTATGGGGATCACCTCCAACTGCACCACCATGGACCCTACGCACACCGTGAACTTCAGCAAGCACTGTGGCCTCCGCATCCTCAAGATCGCCCTCACCATTGAAGCACGCACGGTGACAGAGTGCGTGCGTGCCATCAACACCTTCAATTCAACCACCTGCTGCCTTCCCTTCCACATTCACCACCTCTGCACGCCAGTATCCGCTCGCCGTAGAGCACTGCCAAGCACGCACAACGCCCGCACATAGCAAACCCATCCACAGCCGCGCAATCCTCTTCCTCTTCTTCTTCGTCATCTTCTTCCTTTTCTCCCTTACCTCCCTGTCACCACCTGCAACCTCCCCCACGAAAGAACCCAAAGCATGTCGCACACCCACCGCTAGTAGGGGAGCTTCCCCGCATCCAAACTCACCGTCAACCTCGTCGTCGTTTTTATCTCATGCCCATGACCTTCGTGCGCCCACCAGCTACCCTCGGCAATGCCCGCAAGTGCCACCTGCCATCGCTGGTGCTCTCCTTCGCCGTCCGGCCACATCCGGCCACCTTCGATCGCCCCGTCACCGCCATTGCGACCGTCTCTCTCCCACGCACCGCCACGAAGCTCCAGTCAGCCGACGACCACTCCTCCACGCACGTGAAGAGGAGAGAAGGGAATTCCTCTATTTCCCTTCGAATTAGAATTTACGAACACTGCCATTGTCAAAGATTTATTTTCTAATATTTTGATTAATTAAATTGAGGTGAAAATGCAACCCCATGCTTATTCTTCCACATATTCGTTTAGCCCATGCAATCCATCTCAATACACATCACATTTGAATTCTGATTTACACTCTAGTCTACATGTAATAAAAAGTACACGATATACCCCTACACATGAACTATTTTCTTATGTGAAATTTACATCAATAGCCCTTGAATTCTCCTTAAATTTGGGGTTACATTCAGAGCAGCATATGCATTGTTTGATTTGATGAATACTTTTGCAAACTCAATTTCTACATAGTTGTGATTTATTAGGCTTAAACCTCCCTGTGGATACGACATCTTTTTTGTGGTTTAAATTGGTATCTATTTTAATCTTTATTAAGAGATTTCCACCACATAAATTACAATGATAAATCATTCTATTGCTATTTTAATCAAGTGAAATTCTCTCTATCAATCAGCAGCAGCGAGTGGTTCAGGGTGGGTGTTAGGAGCAAGGGAAGGAGCTATGGGTGTGTCTAGGTTGAGTTCAGACTCCTCTAATTGCAGGTTTTGATCCTCTTGTGGTTGATCAGAAGTAGGCATGTTTTCGTCGATATACCGATAGTTAACCACAACCTCGATATCACATATTTGTTCGATAACCTCGCAATTAATCCCTTGTTGGGCCTTAAAGATGTCAATCATTAGTGTCTGGTTCCCAAATTTTAGTTCAATTTGGCCCTCCTCACAATTAATGTTGGCCCTAGCAGTGGCCAGAAAGGGTCTCCCTAGTATGATCGGTGTGTTTTTCGGATTCTCTGGAGAATCCATATCTAAGACTATGAAATCCACTGGGAAATAGAAATCCCAAACCCTAACAATGACATCCTCAAGAACTCCATTAGGTGACTTAATAGATCGATCTGCCAACTGTAATGTCACCTCTGTTGGTTTGAGCACAGATTCCTCAAGATGGTCAAGTAGAGATGTAGGTATTAGGTTTATGGAGGCTCCTAGATCCAATAATGTTCTATCAAATTGGATATCACCAATTGTACAGGAAATCAGGGGAGTACCTGGGTCTTTTGCCTTAGGTGGGAGCCTACTCAAAATGATGGAGCTGGCTTGCTCCAACAATTTGATTAGGCTCCCACTTTTGGTTCGCGGCTTACGCTTAGGTGTACACACATCTTTCAGAAATTGTGCGTGAGCCGGTACATGGTGAATTGCCTCCATCAATATGGGCATGTTCAAAGAGCTTGACCAAGTCCTCTTCAAGTGCCACGGGTTTGGTTGTCCTCTTTCCCTTGGTCAAGGCTTTGAGAGATGGAACCTTAGATGTTCCTCTGGAATAGGTCCAGGTTCTTGATCTAGGACAGGGGTATCCTGGATGACTATCCGAGGGTTTGGGTTAGCACTACCAGGCTAAAAGTGAATTGGGTAAGGTGGGTCCTGTGTTCCTTTGCCACTACGGGTCATAACTGAATTTAGTTCTACCTGGTTCTGGTTTGGTGTAGGTAAAATAGGTGGCTGCTACTGAAATCCCGAGTATGATGTCGAAGCTTCCATCCTGTCGGGTGATGGAGTAGAAGGGGCCTGGTAAATCATGTGGGCTTGGCCTTGATTTGGGTTTATAACACGCCTTTGATTTGGCATGTTATTGGGATTAGGTAGAGGTTGCGAAGGGAGTGTACCAAGTTGGCGAGAATTTGCCATCTGGGTGAGTTGATTGTGGACCTCTGTGATCTCGTCTTTGTGCTATTTCTGCATAGCCGCATTCATCTTTTGAATGTCAGCTAGAGTCTGAAGGATAAGAGTCATTTGATCTCCTTAAGTTGGCCCAGATTGATAAGTTGGGTTGGGCCGAGGCTGAGGCGGCTAATACGGATGAGAAGCTTGTGGACAGGGCTGATATGGTAGTCTCTGATTCTGATTGTTTCCTACCCATGCGAAATTAGGATGATTTCTCCATGCAGGGTTATAGGTATTAGAGAATGGGTCGTTCTAGATGGCATTGAGATCCTCGCAGGTCTAAGGAACCTCAGAAAAGTCAGAATACGAGGGTTCAGAGTTCCCCCAACTAGAATAGGCAAGTCGAGAGTTTCCTCTAGACCTAGAGTCAGACGGGGGTGGATACGGGTCCAACCCTGAGAAGATCGGTGGTAGATGTTATGCACAGCTTCCCTCCTAGAGGACGGCTGTGTGAATGGGTTTTGTGCAGAGGTGGCTCGCTGTAGATGTCAAGTTAGCTCATCCACCTTCTTCTCAATAATAGAGACCTTGTCAAAATGACTGGCCATCAGTTCCAAGTCGACAGAAGAGAATAGGCCCTGCATCTCATGTGCTCCCCTTGGATTCGTTAATGCGCGGGCATTCGTCCGATTGAATATGCTCATGGAGTCATTATTGATGAAGTTCTTGCACATATTCTCGAGCATTTTCCACACAGTGTCTTCGTGTTGACCCATGATATTTCCTCCGCAAGTTGCATTGACGAATAATCAGATATCTTCATGGAGTCCCTGGTAAAAAGATTGGACTTGTTCCCATTTAGGAACTCTGAGATGGGGGAACTTTCGCATGAGATCCAGGAAATGATCCCATGCTTCGTGAAGTAGTTCTCCAGGCTGTTGTGTGAAGTGCGTGATCTGGTGTCATAAAGCATTCATCTGACCAACTTGGAAGAACTTTTTCAAAAACTCGAATTGCAGTTCAACCCATGTGTTGATTGGACGTGTTTGAATATGATACCAGTGAGCTGCTTTGTCCATGAGAGAGGAGAACATTTTCATGAGAAGAATATCCCGATTCTGAACATCTAACCCGAAGGTTTGGGCCAGATGCCTGAGCTGTTTAATGTGCTGGAAAGGATCCTCGGAATTGACCTCATGAAATTTCGGAATAGCATGAATCATGTTGGACTTGAGTTCAATATCAGGACCTCCAGCCGGGATTTGGACTGGAGGTTCGATCGCCACCACGGCGGGAATGTAATGATCTCGCATCATAGGACTTCATGGTGGATTCATAAAGGATTGGAATAGAACATTAAGGCATTGAAGCTGATTCTCGAGGTTGTTCTCTTCTGCTGGTTGTTCCATGATGATGGAAGGAGAGTTAGGCTCAGATGAATCAGAAGAGATGTCTATGTGATGAGGTTGCTGGACAAACACGGAAGTTGAGGCCTGGCCTCGATGGGAGTGAATAACTAATGGAGGCCTCAAGGGTGGTCTTAAGGACCTCCTACCAAACATGCACTGATAGACTGGACGAGAATAGAATGTGGTGGACCTAATCAAGACACTCAAAAATTTTGGATGACTATAAAGGTTTGGGGCGGATGATACCCCTTAGTCAAAAAGCCGTCCACCTGTGAATTACTTGGGTAGCCAGAGAGGGAGAGTCCCGCGAAGACCCCTACATGGTAGAGCATCCCCACGGGTTACAGGGTTTCTCCCACCCGACCTCTCTTGTCGCTGATGGTCTAGGTAGACCAGAATGGGGACTTGACCTCTTAAGTCTACCAGTTTTATTAAGAGCAAGGATGCTTAGGATTTCACTTGAACTTTCTAAGATGTATTGAGTGCAAAAGTGACCTAATTTAAAGATTGGTTGACCTAATAAGGTGGGTCAACTTCACTAGTTTGTCCTTTGAGAAATTTAGGTCCCTCTTTTAAGATTCAAGTGAGATTAAAAGCCTGATTTTTAGGGTTTGCTTGAATAGATCAATTCAATCAAGGCTTAGGTAGACACTGTTTGGGAAAGTTGATTCTTGTTTAAGCAAGTGTGTTTCTAAATCCTTAAATTGGAAACACTAGTTGCCACTTGATTTGGTCCAATTTAATTTGTCCAAATGTGATACCTAGGGCTCAAACAAGAATGTGGTAGCCTTAGATACCTTAAACTTTAAGTGGGTGCACAAATCAGGGTTTGTTGTTTTCTAAATATAATATATCAAATCAGGCAACTTGATGATTAATCTAAGAATAAAATGCAAGTAGCCCTAATTGATTTTTTCCCTTTAACCTTCTTAGAAATAGGGGCTCAAGAGAGAAGAGATAGTGCTTACTTGCCCCTAGTGTGTTTGATGTGCGGCTGAACTTTCTTCAATGAATCCCTCCTGAAACAACAACAAAGAGATAAAGCAAGTTAGTACCAAATCAAGAATTGCAATCAAGAGTTCTAAATTGCCTGTTGCTCCCCGGCAACGGTGCCAAAATGTTCGCAACGTGATATCGTTGTTTTAAAATGCGCGTTGGGTATAGTCGAAATCACTTTGAAAATAAATGGATTTTATTACTAAAAAAAGTTCCGAGGTCGAAGACAAGGAGCAATATGGGAATTTAAATCTCAAGAATTCCAATATAAGACAAGAAAGCTATAGAATTGAAATCAAGAATTATTTCAAAATAATGTAGCACTAGGATCAAGTATCAATTTGCAAAAATAATGGAGTAAAATGGTGGTTTAAGCCACCATATACTCCTTACAATAGTAGCTAAGGAACTCGAATATCAATATATGAATAATGCTCAAATGTATCGTCTGAGGGTAGGATCAGACGTCTTAAACGTCTGATTCAACAGTGCTTGGATTTCTTCTTCGTTCTCTGTTCCTTCATCTCTTCTGCTTTTGCTTCTTCTTTCTCTTTTGGGATTCCTCTCCTTCTTCTCCTTCTTTGCTTTTGTGGCTCTCTTCCTTCTCTTCTTTCTCTCTGCTTCTGCTTCCTTCTTCTCACAGCGGAGGGGAACATCTCAAATTGGCTAAGTGTCAGCCAAAGCCTTCAGCAGCAAAACCTCCCCCTACCCCACGTAGCTATCCTCTCCTTCTCTCTTTGGGATCCACTCTCCCAGAGCCATGGGTAATCGATTTATCGGATTCAGCATACCCAGGTCCAGGCTCACCGACGTGAGGTGGTGAGCGAGGAGTGCAGGTCAGTCTAGGAGGGTAAACGGGTCAGCCAGGTTCGCGGGGGAGATGTCGCGGACAAGGCGCAGGTGTGCGTGGGTGAGAGGAACCTCACCCTGCGTTATGAGGCGAATAGCCTCTAACACTTTTTCAATTTATGCGTGCGTAGAGACTCTGCCGCTTCTAAGGTGGGACTATCCCACCGTCTTTTCTTCGTGCAGTCATAGCAGTGACTTCCTTCGTTGAATTGGTGTAGAAGCTCTGATCAAAAGCTCCAATTGACCGCGCAGGGATACACCTGAGTTGATTCCACAGCCGCTGGAGTTGAGTCCTGGAGCTGCAGGTGAAGAACAAGCTCTAAAGCTTGCTTCAGAGCTTTGCGTCAATGGCGAAGAGGGGTTATGCCAGAAATTAGAAATACGGCCTTTCGACCCTGTTAGAATGTTCAGGGAGGATCGCCGAACTATGGCTAGTGTGACGGGGGCTTTGTGTGGCGTCTCGTGGTCCGTGCGTGCGTGTCGAGGTAGGCCTATGTGCATGAAATTGGGTGTGTTTGGCAGTGTGCGTGAGTGAGTGAAGTGGTGAATAAGGAGAGGGGAAATGAGTGGAGAGGTGAGGCGGAGGTTTTGAGGTCGGCAAAGGGGATGGTACCGTGTAGCGGGTAGAATCCTTCGTCGGAGTGGTCGTCGGAGATGTAGGAGATGAAGTCGTGGAGGCTCGTTGGTGGTCGAAACGAGGTGGGATGAGTGTGAGAATGAAGTGCAGAAGGTAAGGGACTTAACTAGGGATTGTTGGACGAAGAGAGGTGGAGATGGCATCGGTTGGGGTATTGCTGGCACCGGAGATGAAAGTGGCTCCAATGGGGAAGAAATGGCGAGGATGACGGAGAAGGCGTCTGTTGGTACGGCGAGATGTGGAAGGAGGTGAGGAAGATAGATCTGTCGCTGGCATTGCGGATGGACGACGAGGAAAGGTAGAGGGGATTGCCGAATGTCGAGGAACCTTTGGCAGTGAAAGAGAGAGAGGAATTATGGGGAATCTTGGCTGATTCCGAGCGTAGGAAGTTCGGTGAGGTCTAAGGGTCGTTTTATAGGCCTTTAGAGACTGCCTGGGCTTGGGAATGAAGCTTCCCAAGCTTGGAAAGCCTCGCTGGATTTAAGAGTTCCTTGATACCCAAATCTCTCATGCATTCACATGAGAGATTGGGTAATTTCTAGGGCTTAGGATTTGGTCCAATAGGAAGGGAATTTCTTGACGAACTTCCCTTTCAATTTTGAAAGGGATTCATCAAGAAATCAGGGCGTTCCTTCCATTTTAAGGTCGCCGGAGCAAGTAGGAATAGGATTAATGGTGGTAAGGACCTTTTTGTGAAAATGATGACAAAGTTAGGGGTCTATTTGAAAGGATTTTGAAAGTTAAGGGTAGAAATGAAATTAGATAGGACCAATTTGCAAAGTAGGTCAAGACAAACTCATCTTGTGTCCAAATTTTGATACAAATCTAATTTTGACTTAAGGAATCTAATGGTGAAGTTGTATTTTTGTTTTGACCATGTTTGACTGGGTAATTTATGTAAAAACCCAAATTAGGGAAAATATCTATCTATGGGTCTATTTTGGGTCAAAATAGGTTCTGATGGTCAAATTGAAAGTTCTAAACCCTATAGAATATTTTTATATGAATTTTAGAGGGTTTAGGTGAATTTTATCCTGATTAGAACCTTAGTTAATTAAGCGGGTCTATTTTTAGGGTTTCAAAAGTCATTTAATTCTCAAAACACGTGCAAACCCTTTTCTGTCTGTCTTGTCCTACTTGTTATCTTTTTAAGACCAATTGACCTTCATTCAACCCCTGAGAAAATCCTTGGTTGTAATGCATTCAAGATGAGCTGGTAAAATTATAGTTTTAGTCCTAGTTTCTTATTTTTCTTTCAAAATGATAATGCAATGACTTGTGACTCTATAGCAGTTATGTAGGAGCATTTATTGACTTAATTGGGTCAAAATGAGCTAGTTATGGCTCATGATGGTGTTCCCATCAACAACCACCTCCCCTACCCTTGAACCAACAGAAATTGATTCAGAGGCAGTTGGAAGAATTGCAGTAGATGCAGCAATGGTTTCAACGAATGAATGGTTAGGGCACTCGGCCCTTGAAGGATTTTTATGATCCTTCAAATTATCAGGATCGTCCTGGCGTTGTGATCCCCGCCGGAGATGTTGAGATCAAGCCCTAGGTTTTGAGTCTAATTAAACACTTTCATGGGCTTGGCTCAGAGGACCCATTCTAACATTTGGAGGACCTGATCACTCTGGTTCAGACCACCAAATTGCGGAATGTGGATGAAGAACAGATGCTCATAAGGCTTTTCCCCCATTCACTTAGGGATAAGGCTGCACATTGGTATCATACCATTGGAAGACCGATTGCTACCTGGACAGCTTTGAGATCTGCCTTCCTGAAGAAAGTCTTCCCAATTGTGAGAACCAATGTGTTGTGACGGGCAATTACCACTTTTGCCGAGCGGCAGGGGGAACCATTTCATGGGGCCTGGGAGAGATTCCAGGATCTGTTGCGAAAGTGTCCCCACCATAAGGTGCCTAAATGGAAACTTGTGCAGATTTTTTATCACGGGTTGAATGATCAAACTCCATAATCATGTAGATGCTTCTTGTGGAGGTAATTTCCTCAACAAAGATGCAGATAGCGTGTATGATTTATTTGAGGAAATGAGTGAAAACTCTTTAAACCATGCCTCCATGGAAACCTTCAATCGATCCCAACAAACTAGATCAAATGCCAATGAGGTCCAAGATCTTATACATCTAATATGGAATTGATCAGCAATAGATTAGACAAGATGGATCTGGTTGCTAAACAAATGGAAGAGTGGATGTCTAGAAACTCTAATTTTTCTTGATCCACTCAATCCCAAGGATCGAGATTCCATTCTTCGCAAGCTCCTACGGGACGGGAGTTTGTGAACTAGCTGGAGTCAGCTCGACCTTTCGGCCAGCTCTTCTCGGAACCTTATAGGTTCCAAACTGGGCCCTTTGATCCCAATTTTTCTGATCCTTCCTCATCCTCATCTTATGAGGATGTTCATGTTGTGCAGGAGAATGTTAGGTCCAACCCTTACTCAAATTCCTACAATTTTGGTTCTAAAAATCACCCTAACTTCTCATGGAAAGATTAGGGGCAGCAAACCTAATATCGACCCAACAACTATGTACCACAAAAACCAATGGGTTAGGGTCATGTATATACTCAGTTGCCCTTGAATCAGGTTAATCAGTCCATGTGGAATGCTCAACAAGCCACCGAGCAGGCTGATTTAAACCTGAAAATGGTAGACATGCAAGGGTTAATGATCTTGCTCATGCAACAAATGAAAACTTCGCTAGATACCTTGCAATCCGGACTTGGTGCAAACAATCGACAGCCCGGATCTCTACCATCACAACTTGTTCCAAACCTAAGGAATGTATAGAACTGAGGTGCTAGGCCTCAAGGGTTTGGTAATAATGGGGATTCGTATGCTCAAGCTCATGCTATCTATCAGGCTACCCCAGCCCCTCCCAGAGCAAACCAAGTTCCTACCATAATCAACCTGGAGCCTCCTATTTTGCCCAACCCTCCCCAAGGCACTAACCAACAGCATTTTGCCACTATAAACACCATCACCTTGAGGAGTACGTGGTAGTAGACACAAGGGACCTACCCAACCCCATGTCAACAACATTAGGCCCCGTAGCAAGAATTCCAGACTCCCAACTAAGAATGTGATCAATAAAACATCAGAATCTGATTTGGGAGTATGTTGTTGTATGGGCAAACAGAAAACGTCAGAGGAGAAATTGGAGGAAAGGATGTCCTTACTTTAGGCTTTCAAATTGACAATCATTTTACTCCTCGCCTACGCCATAGGTTTACTGAATTCATATAAAGCAAAGCATAGAGCAGAATCTGAAAACATTAGGAGAGTAGTCTTGTCTGATAATACAAGCACACTGATCTTAAATAAGCTACCTCCTAAGAAGCAGGACCCGAGAGCCTCGTTGATTTCTTGCACAATAGGAAACATCACTTCTGACTAGGCCCTTCTCGACTTGGGCGCTTCCATTAATGTGCTTCCCACATCACTACACTTCGAATTGGGTCTAGGCAACCTAAAACACACTGACATAACCTTGCAGTTAGCCGATAGATCCATTACAAAACCAAGGGGATTTTGGAGGATGTTTTAGTCAAGGTTAATGATTTGCATTACCTTGTTGATTTCATGGTCCTAGACATGGAAGCACCAAAACAGCTCAACCACACCCCGATTACTTTGGGAAGACCTTTCTTGGCTACCGCCAAGGCAGGGATTGATTGTGAATTGGGAAATATAGAAATGGCCTCGGGGAATAAAACAAATCGATTTAATATTTTTTAAGTCTCAAAGAAGGATAAAATTAAGTGTGGTTTTATGGAGGAGCTTGGTAGAATAGAGGAAGTAATGGCCATACATACCTTAGATAACCTTTTACAAGCCAACTCAACCCAAACTCAGGAGGAAAATCACACGGTTGTAGGGATAATTGAGGACAATAAAGACATACAATAAACTGTGGCAACCTAGGGTGAGGAAGATATTTATGAATTTGGAAATTTGTTGGATGATTCACATGATCAAGTTAAAACCCAACAATGTCCTCATCTTGAATTTTTAGAGTTTGAGGTTCAACATTTGGGTGGGAATCATGAAGATCTGGATGGTTGGATTAAGCACCCAAATTGTGAGGATGAAATTGAACTTTAGGGAGAAACTCTTGAAATGTTAGATATTTTAGAGTACCCACAAACCCCTAACTCATCACAAAATCATTTGGGCTCTCCCTGCACCACCAGCTTGCCACTTTCATTGATCATCTCTTTGTTAAGTCCATTTTTACTCTCTGGGACCCATATCTAGGGGCCCAGAAACTATGTTATTGTAGCCTCAATGTTAGTTATTTTTTATCAAGGACCTCGCCTAGCTGAAGGCATTAAACTCAGCATATGTAAAGACTGTTCCGAGCTTACCAAAATCTCATGGAAACTAGGTGCTATTCTTCTACTTCTACTTTCCTGCATGCTTTCATTTTTAACAATGAGGACATTGCATTAGCTAAGCATGGGGGGAGATATTTCTTATGAATCTTTTTGTCAGCTGTAACAGTAATTTCCTATTTTTCATCTTAAAAAAAAAAGAATTATGAGATGAGAACTTAGGCATTATGAGTTGCAAACTTTAGGAATTGATACTTTGGGACCTGAACACTTAGACACTTCAGGTCTTCGGGCTTAATTAGCTTGGGTGTCCACTCGAATGTGGACTTAGTCTCGAGTCCTCACCAAGTAATTCGATTTTTAACTGGTCAATAAATTGGGGTCATAAGTATACGACTTATCAACCCGTTCTATGATTTGAGGGGACTTTAAGCCTAAGAATCTACACACTTTTTGCACTGACTCACTTTTCGGTGATTTCTTTGAAAATTGGGTAGCTAATGAATTGTCTAGGGTGGTATGGCTGGCAAGTTGTTGATGGTAACAGCTCATCGGTTGGTTGTCTAGAGCTCAGCCACAAGACCATTTTCATCATACTGCCTTCAGGTAAATCATAGATCAGGGGAGCCACCTACTTAAAAAAAATAGGGAGAGAATAGAAAAAGGAGAAACTAAAATATAATAATAATAAACAAATAAAACTACACTTCACCACGTGAGTATGGCTGGCAATTTGTTGTGGGTAACAGCCCATTGGCCGGTTGTCCAGAGCCCAACTCACAAAAATGCATAATAATTCCCAAAACACTTAGGGAAGAAGAGAGGAAGTAGAATAAACCTGGAAGATATACACTGGATTCGCCCTTATGCTGACCCCATAAATAAAAGAAGTAAGGAGAAAGCTACTGTTCAGAAAGATAAACCTCTAGGCAAGGTCACCTAGGGTCGTAGAAACCCGAAGTTCATTTTCATGGCCGCTTAGTGAGTCTTTGATAAATGCCAGTTTATCGTCATTCTTATGCATTAAAACAAACCTAGCTCTTAGGATTTTGATCCGAAAATGGGTTTTTGGTTGCATTTAGGTATAAATTAGGTTAGGCATGCTTTGCATTTGTTATTTTATTTTTGATGTGTTTCTTGGAGTGTTAGGGATAAGCAGAGAGTCAAATCTCCAGAACGCTAGCACTTGGGAAGGTAACTGATGAAGAGGAAGCTCAATTAGGCAAGGACTCAGCTAATTCCAGCTCATCATGGCTGGATACCAGCTCCCTTGGACTAGGGTTAGCTCCATTCAGCTCACCTTAGCTGAATGGTAGCTCAAGAGAGCTCATCCTAGCCCACCGTAGCTTAGTTCAGCTCAGATCCAGCTCAACTTAGCCGAGTCTAGCTCATCTCAGCTCCCATTAGTTCACAGGGAGCTCTAGCTAGCTTAGTTGATTTGACTAGAGTTCACCTCAGCTTAGATCTAGCTCAACTTAGTTGAGGCTAGCTCATCTTAGCTCCCGCCAATTCACAGGGAGCTCTAGTTAGCTCAACTAAGTTAACAGGAGTCCATCATAGCTCAGCCCCAACTCATCCCAACTCCACCCAACTCATGGCAACTAGACTCCAAGCTAGCTTAGCTACTACTTGTCAACTAGTAGCTTAGCTAGCTCTAGAGTTCTCTTCAGAGGCAGTTCCAACTCAACCTAGCTCCAGCCAGGTTGAGGTCAGCTCAACTGAGCTCAACTACCCAAACTTGGCTACTTGCATAAGAACTAAGTAGCTGAGCTCAGTAGTAGAGCCCCATTTGAATCTGCCTCAGTAGATCCAGCTCCAGCATAGCTGCCATCAGCTCTAGAATTTTCTTCCCCAGCTCCTCCTTCATGAAACCCTAATTCTTCCACCTTCACTCTCTTAGCTAAGCTAGCTTAGCTAAGCCCTTAGCCTCACCAAAAACTCCATGGCCGTCCACTCTTCAACCATTAACCCTAACCAAACCGTAACCCAACCTATCCTTGGTGCCAACCCACACCAACCATCACCACTCACACCCCCTCATGTTGGCGCCAAAAATGCCCTAGGCATCCCTTCATTTTGGCACCAACATGTGCCTAATTCCTAGCCCTACACCTTATCAATCAAGGCCATCTAAACCCTACACCAAACCCCTTCTAGAAGCTCTCCATTGGCACCAAACCTAACCCCCCATAACTACCCTAAACCCTACCCTAGTTGGCACCAAAAATCACTCCTTCATTTGGTGCCAACACCTCCTCCCATCTACACCCTACATATTACCCCCCAACCTATCCTAACCCTCCATCTAGTGATGCCACCAAAACCTCCCCCTTAACCCACCTAAACTGGCACGAACTCCCTTAACTCCACCATAACTACCACCTCAAGCAACCTTCCCCTTTGGCACCACCCTATATCTACCCTTCATCCCTTAATCACCACCCAACAACACCATCCTAACCCTACACATAACCTACATGCCACCTAACTCTACCAGCATAAATCCTAACCCTAGTCCTCTCTTAGGGTTGGCGCCAAACACCTAACACCCCCCCTTTTTTCTGCCAACCATTATCAACCCTAGGATCCCTTAACTACCTCCAACAAGCCATCATAACCCTCCATCCATTAACTACCCCTAACTCCCTACCATTCCTATATAAACCCCCTACCACCACCATTAAAACTCAACCTTGGCTACATTTTTTCTACCCATATTTCCACCTACATAGAAGGTCAAGAGAAGAAGAAGAAGAAGATTAAGGGGATACTCTGTCCCCTTGGTGCCTTCCCCTCTTCTCTTCTCTCTTGTGCCCACACCAGCCAAGCGAGGAAGCCAGGCATTGGAAGACAACCTAGGGTACATGCCTACCCTAAGAAGGGGAGGATTTGCAGGTGGTACACTACCACCCTTGGAGGAAGAATCAAAGGTGGTCCACGCCACCTTAAGGAGGAGTTCTTGGAGTGGGAGCCATCCACTCTAGGAAGGAGAAGGCACACCCATCTAGGGTTTACCTTTGGAGGACGTCAAGGAAGGAGAGAAGGAACCTTCTTTTCAAGTCAAGGAGCAACTTGACTTGGAGCAAGAGGAGCTTCACCTTCTTCATCATTATGAGCAATTAAAGAATTTTGTTTCTTCTTTATTTGTCTTTTCTTTAGAAGCTTTTATACACTTGTAGACAATTTCCTTTAATATATAAAAAGTTTCCTTCATTTCTTATTCCAATTTTTGCATTACTTGCTTTATCTTAGTATAATCTCACTTTCTCTTTCTAATTAACCTAGGCCTTCACGCTCCTAGGTTGAGCTTAGAAAGAGAATAATTTTGTCACTTGGATTCTAGCATCTTAGTTGTGGTACTTTCTCCCGTCAACAACTTTGTATTTGTCCCTTTATTTCAAACACCAAAAAAAAAAATGATATATTGAAAAACAACAAAAAGAAAGTTCATTTCCATTTCCAAGCAAGAGATTGATTTTGCAAAATATTGCCTCCTTGGACGACCCTAGATACTTCCCTATCTAGGTTAGAAAATTTCAAAGCAAAATGGATTTACACGTTACAATGATTTCCAAACCTTAATTAATAAGTCATGTATTTTTGTCATCAGTCTTTAGCACCATTGCCAGGGAGGCACAGCTTTGCTTTTATCACTTTTCTCTTGGTTGAAGTGGATCTCATCTCCTTCTCTTTTCTTCTATCTTGTGTGTGCAGGAACTATAGGAAGCAAGTGGGAATTCTGGAAAGAACTCAAATCCCTTGTCTTCCCACGGATTCACGTTGGTTCCCTTTATCTTGTCACATAAAGCATTAAAAGACTATCAAAATATACTAAACTTGGCTTTCAAGACCTTAAAAAACTTAATTAAGTGGAGTGGTGCAATTTAAAACTCATTGTTTGCTTGGTTGCACCATTAAACACCACTCTACTTAAATGCAGGTGTTCTATTTTTTGGATCTAGACTTCTATCTAGATTTGAAAAATCAATTTCAAATACCACAGGCCTCCTAAAATCCTGAAATTTCTCATAGAGATTCCAAATCAAGTTGGGAACATCCTTTCCAAATTTCAAATTTAATGGCTTTGTATTTAATTTTTAAAAATTTATGGACTGCAGAGGGGTCACACCCTCTAATCTTCCTATTTTGTTACTGTCTGTGAATTTTAAAAATTTTTATACTCCACCAATTTCTGTGAAATTTAGCTTTGTAGAATGCTTTGAAATTATACACACCATATAAATTCACAAAAAATTTTGAAGGTCGGTGGTGGTACAGAAAGTCCAAAATACCCATAGGTATCATTTCTGGACTTTGACATCAGTACGAAGAAAATTTCAAAACAAATATTAGAAAATTCCTAAGCTCTTAAAAAAATAATTTTTGGATTACTTGTTTGATTTTTTTTACAGTAGTGGTGTCGCTTGCATTGTTTGGACCACTACTTAAACTGAAAGCCTAAAACAAACTCATTTGTAGTTAAATTTCTTCCTAGGATTCAAGTGATTATGGTTTGCTTTTCATTTCTAGAGATCAACAAATAAAAGGAAATTAATCTTCACCCATACAACTTGATTTTATCTTGTTTTAGAATCTCAAACTTGTTTGAAAACTTAAAAATAAAATCATAAAAATACACTAAGTTAAATCCAATTCTAAAAGCAGACATACACAAAAAAATTTTGTGTGACAACTTGTTTGAATTGGAACTACTTTCCAATCTTACACACACTATAAAAATTGAAATAACAAGGGAAATATCCCAATTAATGCCCTCCACATTCCGTGTGCACTTTAGTTTCCTAGACTTAATTAAAAATTATAGCAATTTGACCTCTAAGGATTCATCAACTTAAGCTTGCTATATAGGTCTTAAGTTTTCTTTAGTTAATACAAATTCTACCATCAATATCTGGTGTCAGGTTGAGGGGCCGTGTCAAACGACTGGTGCAAGTTTGTACAAGCACCTGGGGATTTTCCTGGGAAAGCCTTAGGCCCAAACCTCGCCTTAAGCAACTTGGCTAGATTTGTTGATAGAACATTTTTCACTATTGATTGCTTATTTCCTAGGTAGACCAAGTCTTAGGTTATTTTTAGGAGTCACAATTAAGTTAGGTCCAGAATTTGTTGTTTGAATTGCACACTTTCTTTCATCTCTCTCTCTTCTCCTCCCCTCCAATTCTTCCAAAACAGTGCATGCACGGGCGAAAGTCCCAGAAACCACATCTTGAGGGACCATCTAATTTTTCCCCTAGCACTAGAAAATCTTTGTTTTCTTCGTCTTTGTCTTCTAAAAATATGGAAACCTAGGAAATAGATAAAAAAATTCTGCTACCGCTTCTATCCCGTCAGCCAGTTCACAAGATGACTTCCCCATCCCTAACCTCCCTCATCTGAAGCAACCAGAAATTCCTGTAGGGCCAGGTGGCCCTCAAATCCAAACTCAAAATACAAACCCCTTTGCCTTTATGGTTGACCATTTGGTTCGACTACAACAAAACCAAGAGAATTTGGTTAGGGCTGTGATGAGCCTAGCCAACCAAGGGCAAAACTCGCCACCCTGGCAGTAGCCTATCGTTCCTCAAGGATTTTTATGATCCTTCCAACCATGAGGAAAGACCTAGGGTGGTCATACCACAAGGGGATTTTGAGATCAAACCAGCTATTCTGACCTGATCAAGCATTTCCATGGTCTTCTAAGAGAGGACCATTTTTGTCATCTCAAGGAATTAACTATCCTCGCTCAAACCACTCGTTCCCGCAATGTGCAGGAAGACATGTAGTTGATGAGACTTTTTCCTCTCCCTTTAAAAGATAAAGCTTCACACTAGTTTAGAACGGTTGGGTGCCCGATCACCACCTGGCCCCAATTAAAGAGCACTTTTCTAAAAAAACATTTTCCGATCGATCAAACTAACACTTTAAGAGATCCATAACGACCTTTCAACAAAAAATTGGTGAACCTCTCCATGAAGCTTGGGAAAGATTCCAAGAACTTTTAAGAAGTCCCTACCATGAAATTCCACAATGGCAGTTAGTGCAGATCTTCTATCATTGATTAGAAGATCAATTGAAGCGATTTATGGATGCCTCATGTGAGGGCAATTTCATTAATAAAGATATCGAAAGTGCCTACCTCCTTTTTGAAGAAATCAGTGAAAACTCATTTGATATGACTTCAATGGACACTTTCGGTAGAACTCGAAACCCCACCTCTGTTCTAGTCACTCAGGATTATCTATATATGTTAGCTCAACGATTGGACCAGATGCAAATTTACCAGAAAAAGATGGAAGAAAAGCTCACTCACAAACATGCTCTACACTTTAACTCTTCACACACTAACACTCCACAACTTCTCCGAAGAGAAAATCTACACAACATTGATGCCACACCTACTGGTCAGCAGTTTTTTGCTGATTTTCCATAAGATTTGACTGGGAATTTTGATTATCTGAATTAGAATATTCTTGATCCCACCACGGAAAATATTTATGCTCTCTAGGAGCAGTTTAGAAACCCCTCCAACACTTACAATCAAAACTGGAGGACCGACTCGAATCACTCCTAGAAAGCCCCGAACCTGACTCTGTTTCCCAAACAAAATCACTTTGGGAATTATGGGCAACCTGCATATCAACCTGGACCATCCCAGGAAGATATCAATACCTGGGTCATGAAAACTCTGCAAGGTATGCAGAATCAAATGACAGAAGTAACTCGCATAATTACCAACTTACAACACCAAGTTAATGTTACTCCTTATCATCGACCTACTGGGAATTTACCCTCCCAACCCATGCCCAACCCTAATAATCAACGGAATCCATTCCAAGATGGATGTCCCAGTCAACCCATTCACCCAGCACCTCAGCATCCCCCAGGTTTCAATAATAGTCAAGTTTCCCGTCCTTATCCTAGAAATAACCAAAGTACAAATGCAGTTCCTTTGAGGAATGGGAAAACCGCTCAAGACCCCCTGCCTATTAAAGAAACTCGTTTTAATGAAAAACAGATCAACTCTTTCCCCTCTTCCTCTAACCTTGTTCAGGAACCTAATAATGCAAAATAGGAAAACCCTGCACCATTTCCACAAGCCCTCAATTCTTCAAAAAATAAGAAAAAGAAGAAATCTGAGCCCACTGATAAGGAATTGATGGATTTATTTGGGCAAGTTGAAATTAACATCCTTCTCCTAGATGCCATAAAATACATCCTTGCCTATACAAAATTTCTAAAGGACTTGTGTACCCCAAAAAGGTAGCCCAGAAATTTAGGAAAGGTGATCCTTCCTGAGACAATTAGCTTAGTTGTGTAGAGCCGATTGCCTCTTAAGAGAAAAGATCCATGCGCTCCCCAGATTCAAGTAATCATTAATGACACTTCTTTTGAGCGCGCCTTATTGGATCTCGGTGCCTCAATTAATCTTATCCCCACAATTATTTTTGAGGAATTTAAGATTAGTGAATTAAAGCCTATTAATGTTACTCATCAATTAGTAGACCGATCTACAATTAAACCAAGGGGAATTGTTGAGGATGTCCTTGTCCAGGTCAAAAATTGTCTATTTGCAGTAGACCTTTTAGTCCTGAACATAGAGGTATCGGAAGCTTTAAAGTTTCCCCTATAATTCTTGGAAGACCATTCTTAGCCACGACCTGCGTAAATATTGATTATGATTCTGGCAAAATGAAGATCATGTGTGGTGGTGAAGCTGTAACCCTAGATATTTTCCAAGCTTCTAGGAGGTTCCAAGAACCTAATTTCTTTGATGACTCGGATTCATAAATGAAAAATATAGTGGAGGAAACTTTGCAGATTTCACATTTGGGTTCCTATTTCGCCATTAACACAGTTCCTGAATAATCCACTTCATTCCACCCCCCCACCCTAGCCACACATCCAGCTAACACTCCAACTGACCCTTTCACTCTCACTTCACCACTAACACAAAAAGCAAAAATTCTTTCGGAGCTAGGCCCACAATTGGAGTTAAAACCTTTGCCCGACTCCCTTAAATATGTTTTTTTGGGTCCAAATCAGACCCCACCCCTGATTATAAATTCAGGACTTACTGGGGCACAAGAACACAAACTTCTCTAGGTTTTGAGTAAATATAGAAAAGCTATTGGCTGGACCCTTTCTGATCTTAAGGATATTCATCTGTCCTACTGTACACATCGTATATATCTAGAGGATAATTCTTGCCCCTCCCGCCAACCACAAAGGCGCTTGAACCCTAATATGCAGGAGGTGGTAAAAAAGGAGATTATTAAGTGGCTTGATGCAAATATCATCTACCCCATTTCTGACAGCTCCTGGGTTAGTCCTACACAAGTAGTGCCCAAAAAGGCTGGACTAACAGTTGTCACCAATGAAAATGGGGAGACTATAGCCACTTGAATTGCCTCTTCTTGGCACGTATGTATTGATTACAGCAAATTAAACACTGCCACCAAGAAGGACCATTTTCCACTCCCCTTTATTGATCAAATCTTGGAGTGGTTAGCCAGACGAGATTTTTACTATTTTCTGGACGGTTATTCCGACTATAATCAGGAAGTGGTTCACCCTAAGGACTAGGACAAAACAACTTTCACCTGCCCCTTAGGAACATTTGCTTTCCAAAGAATGTCCTTCGATCTTTGCAATGCATTTGTGACTTTTCAAAGGTACATGCTTGCAATATTTTTGGACCTGGTAGGTGAACTTTTAGAAGTCTTTATGGATGACTTCACTAGTTTTGGAGATTCTTTTGACCATTGTCTCAAGAACCTTGAAAGAACTCTCCAAAAATGAAGAGAAGTCAATATGGTTCTCAGTTGGGAAAAAAGTTATTTCATGGTCCAAGAAGGTATTGTCCTGGGCCATGTTATATCAAAACAAGGAATTGCAGTAGATAAAGCAAAAATAGATGCTATATCTAAGCTCCCACCACCCACTACTGTAAAACAAATCAGATCCTTTTTGGCTCATGTGGGTTTCTACCATAGATTCATACAAAATTTTTCCCAAATCTCCAAACCCATAAGTCAGCTTCTTACTAAAGACCAGCCATTCGATTTCAAAGATAAATGTATGGAGAGTTTTTTTCTGTTAAAGAAGGAAGTTACTGAGGCACTATTGAACATCGGATGACTATGCTATCGGAGTTGGTTTTGAAAACCTGTCGTTGTAGTTCGAGTAGCGAAGAAACCCGTTCAACAAATAAAATTTATACCGAAAAATCTATAAAGAAATCCTGGGTCGAACTCAGGGAGGCTACGTCGATCAAAATTTGTAATTATATTTTTGTGCTTTTTTGTTTAAAGGGTAGAATAATCACAATGAAATGGAATCAATACAGATAATATGAGAGAGAGAGAGAGAAAACATTCATTTGATATTGCAAAATGTTTTTACAATTAAGAAAGAGAGAAAAGATTACACTAGAAAGTGAGAAATTATTACAACTAGAAAGCAGGAAAATTCTACTCTAGAAAGCAGGAAAAAGAATGGGTGAGAGAAGTTATCCTCCTCGACGATCGCTTAGAGGATGAGCCGGACGAGACAATGTCTGGAAGACAAGGAATGAGGTGGGAAGAAGGAGGTCGAAGCAGGAGGAATGGGAATGAGGCAGCACATCATTGTCTCGGGATTCGCTTCCGGAACGAGGGCAAAAACTTAGTTTTAGGCTTTAAGGAGCATCCCGGGTGTGGGACAAGCTTCTCTTGAGCTTTGGAGAGGGAGAGAAGAGAAGGAAGGGATGAGAAATCCATATGGAAGGGGTCTCCTTTTATAGTTGCAAGGAGTGGGGGCATTTTGGACGTTACAACTTGCAAAACATTAATTCAGGACATTTAGTGACGGATTTATCCGTCACTAAAGGCCTAAACGTGGCCGACGTGCCTACCGCTCGCGCGCCCCCTTGCCTCCATGCCCTTCAACGCATGTGCATGTTTGCGCATTCTCAGCCATCCGATCAAGAGATTGGATGGCTTAAGTTGCCTATGCCCACGTGCGATCACGTATAAGCGCCGTGTGTCTGATCACGTGTGGGCAGTATCGCTTAATCTCCATCGCTGGATCTGCATCACGTGGCTCTAATCGCGCGCCTGCTCGCAGCGTATGCAAGCTCGAACGTGCATCGCACACTCGCGTAGCGTGCTCAACCGCTGCGCTATGCGTAGCTTTATGTCGGGTGGCGTGTTTTGCGCACGGCTGATCTCGGCCGTTGGATCTTCATCAAATGGTTGAGATCAAACGTAGCATGCACCTTCAAAAGAGGAAAGCGTTGGATGAGCGGTGGTGTGGCACTATCTCGGCTGTTGGATGGGCATCCAACGACTGAGATTTGTCGAGTGGGTGAAGAAGGAGAGCTGTGGCCGGTGTTGGGTGTCTATGATGGTGCCACATGGTGCCATCTAGGTCATCCATCTTCGAAGTGATGTAGATGGTGCCACAGGTGTTGGATTGGACCGATTTTCACACTGTTAGGCTACAATCATCGATTCAAACCCATCCGTGCGGTCGGATTTGTCGTCTGAGGTGTGAATTAACACCATCTTGGCCCTTGCTCTTTAAGGTTCCTCGATCTCTATCTGGTGCTACGGTTGTCCAATTAGGGCGATCTTGGAGTTATTGAACTCCAATCGTCGCCCTGATTAGATCCGTATGGTTGGATCTTCTATCCGAGGCCTGGATAAAAAGTCATCCTATTCCTAACCATAAAAAGGAGAGAATTACCATACAATTTATACAACTTGATCTAAATGCATGATTATGCATGTTATGCACTATTTACAATGTATGATGCTAATGTAACACTAAGAACATGAATTAATAGACATTTTAGGTTAATTAGATATATGCACATCGTGCCCCATCCTATCTTTTGCTAGTCCCTAGCAAAAACTACATGCTATTTATAAAAGAATTAGGTTGGATTACTTGGGCATAAGTCATTTTCAACATTAAAAAATTTTTACTCAGGATCTGAACTTTCAAAGATACAATAGCGCCCAGGTATCTGTCAAAATGCAGACCGCCTCATGCCCTCTCCTTATTCAAAGAAAAATCTCTTTTTCTCTTTTTCTTCTTTTCTAATTTTTTTGTATTTTTGAGTTTAGGGTTAAAGAGTGGCTTTCTACAGCCACTCAACCCACCCAAGATTTGATGACAACCCTAAGTTTGAAGCATCCTATTGTGAATGTGATAGACTCGTTGATCGGCAATTAGAATGGAATTTGGATTTCTACGCCTCTAGGTGACCTTAAAAAGGGAGTTCTGCCTAAAGGTGTATCTTTACGACCGGTAGCTTTCTCCCTATTTTTATTTTTATGGGGTTAACACAAGGGTGAGTTCAGTGTATATCTCCCCAGCTTATTTTACTTCTCTGCTTCTTCCTAAGTGTTTTGGGAATTTTTAGTGCATTTGTTGAGCTGGGTTCTGGACAACCAGTCGATGAGTTGTTACCACCAACAACTTGCCAGCCATACTCGTGCGGTAAAGTGTGGCTATTTCTTTTGTTTTCTTTTTTTCTTTCTTTTCTCCTTTTTCTTTTTATTTTCTTTTTGACTTTCTTTTTCTTTTTAAGTAGGTGACTTCCCTGGTCTAAGATTTACCTAAAGTCAGCAAGAAGAGAATGGTCCAATGACTGGGCTCTGGACAAACTACCTATGGGCTGTTACTCATGATAACTTGCCAACCATATCACCCTAGAAGGTTCATTAGCTACCCAATTTCCGTTAAAACCACCGAACAACGAGTCAGTGACAAGATAGTGTGTAGATACTTAGACTTAAAGTTCCCTCAAATCAGAGGGTGGGTTGGTAAGTCATGTACTTATCACCCAAACTTATTTAATCAAATTAAAATAGAATTCAGGATGGAGAGGACTCAAAAAATAAATCCACATTTTAGTGGATACCTGGGTTGATTAAGCCAAAGACCTGAAGGGTCATAGTGTTCAGATCCTATTGTAATATTTCCTAAGATTGAAAAGTCCTAATGTCCAAGTATTCCTTCCTAATTCAAATATATATATATATAAGAATAGAATTTACAAGAATTTCACAGAGCTGACAAAATGATTCTTAAATGAATCCAACCCCCCATGCCTAGCTGATGCAATGTCCACATTGAGAATAAAAGACATGAAAGGAAGGGTAGAGTACAGAAGATATCACTTGAATATGAAGCTCAAGTTAGCTCTGAGTCAGATTGTACAACCGTCGAGTTTAATGCCATCAGCTAGGCGAAGTCCAGCCAAAGAAGTCACAACATGGTTAGAGCAACTGTGTCTGAGATGGGTTCTGGAATAGTACGACCAATAACAGGCTTCAGACGTTGACCGTTAACTTTGAATGAATCACCCGTCTTCGGGTCAGAAATCTGAACAACTCTGTTTGGAAATATCTGGTCGATAATGAACGGGTCATTCCATTTTGACCTAAGTTTGCTGGGAAAGAGCTTAAGTCGAGAATCAAATAGCCAGACCTTCTGGTTCGGCTCAAAGCTCTTGCAGGAAATCAATTGGTCATGTAGAGCTTTGGTCCGAGCCTTGTAGATCTTGGTATTCTCATATGCATCATTTGTAAGCTCCTCCAACTCAGATAGTTGGAGTTTCCTGGTCTTCCCGACTAAACTCAGATCTAGATTACATTGCTTGATTGCCCAGAATGCCCTATGTTCAATTTCTATAGGTAAATGGCATGCCTTTCCATACACCAGATGAAATGGAGACATGCCGATGGGCATTTTATACATCGTACGGTAGGCCCAAAGAGCATCCTCGAGCTTTGAGTCTAGTCTTTGCGATTAGGCCTAATTATTTTCTGCAGAATATTCTTGATCTCCCAATTGGAGATCTCGGCCTGACTATTCGTCTGGGGATGGTAAGGTGTGGAGATTCGGTGATTAACCCCGTATTTTGCCAGCAAATTACGGAACTGGGCATTAGTGAAATGAGTGCCTCCATCACTGATGATGGCCCTCGGAATCCTGAACCTGCTAAAGATGTTCTTCTTGACAAAATCGATGACCACCTTGTGGTCATTGGTTCGGGTGGGAATTTCCTCGATCCATTTAGACACGTAATCAATAGCGACGAGAATGTACTAATGTCCAAATGAAGGGAGGAAAGGTCCCATGAAATCGATGCCCCAAGCGTCGAAGATTTTGACAGGAAGAATCGGGTTTAGGGGCATCATATCTCTCTTAGTTATGCTCCTAAGTGACTAGCATCGGGAACACGACCTCGAGAATTCCTGGGCATCCTTGAATAAAGACGGCCAATAGAATCCAGATTGCAAAATTTTTTGTAGCCGTCTTTTTTCTAGAGAAGTGTCCACCACACACAGATGCATGGCAGAACTTGAGTATACTGTTGAATTCGTTCTACGGAACACATTGGCGAATAATCTGATCAGAGCCGATGTGGTACAGTTCAGGGTCCTCCTAGAAGTAATATTTGGCCTCAGATTTGAGTCTATCCCGTTGTTGCTTGGTCCAATCCTGGGGGATTTGACCAACGGCCAAATAATTAACAATATCAGCAAACCACGGGGTTTGGACACCTGAAACTGTAAGGATGGTTTCGTTCGGAAAAGTATCAACAATTAGAATGTCCAGACGAGAAGAATCACTCAGAAGTTTCGATAGATGATCCGCCACCACATTCTGTACCCTGGATTTATCCTTGATTTCAAGATCAAATTTTTGAAGCAGAAGAATCCAATGAATAAGCTGGGGTTTGGCATCATTTTTGGCCAAGAGATGTCTCAAGGCCGAGTGGTCGGTATATATAATGACGTGAGACCTCTAAGAGATAAGCCTTGAATTTATCTAAAGCAAATACTATGGCTAGTAATTCCTTCTCAGTAACAGTGTAATTCCTCTGGGCCTTGTCTAGAGTTTTACTAGAGTAGTAGATAACAGAGGGCTTCCTATCAATTTTCTGACCTAAAACTGCCCCGACCGCGTAATCAGAAGTGTCGGTCATGATCTCAAAAGAACTTGTCCAAACTGGTGGTTGCAACCCCGGAGCACAAGTGACTGCAGTTTTAAGAAAATCAAATGCCTTACAGCATGATTCGTCGAAATCGAACGGCGTTTCTTCGGTGATAAGATTGCTTAAAGGAAGAGCAACCTTCGAAAAGTCCTTGATGAATCTCCTGTAGAATCCCACATGACCAAGAAATGATCTAATTTGTTTAACAAATGTGGGAGGAGGAAATTTAGCGATAGTATCAACCTTAGCTTTATCCACTTTGATTCCCCGTTCAGTGATTATATGACCCAAGACGATGCCTTCTTGTGTCGTGAAATAACTCTTTTCCCAGCTAAGGACCAATCTTATTTTGATGCATCGTTTAAGAATAATTTCAAGATTAGCTAGACAAGAGTCAAATGATTCTCCAAAAGCAGAGAAATCGTCCATGAAGACTTCCATAAACTCTCCCACCATGTCAGAGAATATGGCCAGCATACACCTTTGAAAAGTCGCAGGTGCATTGCATAAGCCGAATGGCATCCTACGGAAAGAAAAGGTTTCGTAGGGATAGGTGAAAGTAGTTTTTTCCTGATCCTCGGGATGGATAGGAACTTGGTTGTATCCCGAGTAGCCATCAAGAAAACAGAAGTACTTCTGCCCAGCTAATCTTTCCAAGATTTGAGCAATGAAAGGTCGGGGGAAATGATCCTTTTTCGTGGCCGTGTTCAACTTCCTGTAATCGATACAAACCCTCCAAGAGGAAGCTGAACGAGTTGTGACAGATTCTCCTTTCTCATTAGTCACAACGGTAATCTCGGCTTTCTTGGGAACAATCTGCACGGGACTTACCCAAGGACAATCAGAGATCGGATAAATGATTCCTGCATCGAGCCATTTAATAATCTCCTTCTTGACCACTTCACGCATATTTGGATTTAATCTCCTCTGCATCTGGCGAGAAGGGCGGGATCCATCTCCCAAAAATATTCTGTGATTGCAATAAGATGGCTCGATCCCCCTAAGGTCATGAATGGTCCAACCAATTGCCTTCTTGTGTTCCTTCAGGACCTTAATCAGTTTAATCTCCTACTCTTTTGTTAATTTAGCACTGATAATCACAGGGAGCATCTTATGTGGTCCTAAAAACTGATTTTCAGATTCTCAAGCAATGGTTTCAGTTCAAGTTGGGGTGGGTTGATGATTGAAAGTAAGGAAGGTGCTAATGAAGACTCATCAAGAAGAAGAGGTTGAGAGTGAACAAAATCAATAACCTCTTCAGAAGATGGCGGGTCTACCATAGAGGGTTGTGGGTCCAATTCATCATCAGAGGAGGAACTCTCAAATGCAGAAACCATCATACAAGTCTCAATATTCATATTATCGTCCTCAAGTTCCTCAATAAATCCACAATCCTCGAATTTATTAATTGACTTAAAAATATCCAATTTCATTCTTTGATCAATAAAGGCAATTTCCATGCTACCGCTTTCACAGTTAATGTTGGCCCCAGCGGTAGCCAGGAACGGACGCCCCAGAATGATAGGCGTGTTCCTCATATTTTTAGGTACATCCATGTTAAAGACAAGGAAATCTATAGAAAAATAAAAATCCTTAACCTTAACAATAGCATCTTCAATAACGCCTTGTGGATTTGTGACCGAACGATCCGCTAACTGCAGCGTTACTGAAGTCGGCTGAAGTTCACCTAATCCAAACTTCTCGTAAAGAGAAGTTGGAATTAGGTTGATGGATGCACCCAGATCCAGCAATGCTCTATCAAAAGTGTAATCTCTAATGACACAAAATCAAAGGAGCACCTAGATCTCTCTTTTCTTAAGGGAGGTGGTGCAGGATAACAGAACTAGCCAGCTCGGAGAGTACCACCTTCCTCGGAATAGATTCTCTCAACTTACGCTTCTGTGTACATAAATCCTTTAAAAATCTCATGTAAGTTAGTATATGTTTGATAGCATCGAGGAGCAGGATATTGATCTCGACATTCTTGAAAATATTCAGAAGCTCCTCATTACTATCAACAGACTTCTTCTTCCTTGATCTGATTAAGGACTCAAGAAAAGGAACATGAGTCGAATCTTCGGAATCAGGTTCCTGAGCCTTGATTTCTTCTCCAGAATTCTCCTTTCTCTCCTCAGGTTCTTCAGGATTCGATAAATCAGAATAGTGTGGTTGTGGATCCTGAGTTTACTTACCACTCCTCAAGGTAACAGAATTTGTGGATGCATATGAGTTCGGGTCTTGGGGAGGGTTAGGAAAGATTGGAGGGGCTTCATTAGCCAAGAATTGTTGATTTGCAGAAGAAGAAGAGGAAGGACCCTGCTCAACCACCTGAGCATGTGCGTGTGGGTCCCTCTTATTCCCGTACCCATGGGCTTGATTGCCCAGATTTAGGATATTTCATGGGTTGGGTACGGGTTGAGATGGTAGAGATCCGGGTTGACGAAAATTAGCTATGATGTTCATCCAACAGTCGAGATCAAACGTAGCATGCACCTTCAGAAGAGGAGAGAGTTGGATGAGCGGTGGCATGGCACAATCTCGACCGTTGGATGGGCATCCAACGGCTGAGATTTGTCAAGTGGGTGAAGGAGAGCTGTGGCCGGTGTTGGGCAGCTATGATGGTGCCACGTGGTGCCATCTAGGCCATCCATCTTCTGAGTGATGCAGATGGTGCCACAGGTGTCGAATTGGATCGATTTTCGCGTCGTTAGGCTGCGATCGTCGATCCGAACCCATCCGTGCTATCAGATTTTTTTGTCTGAGGTAAGGATTAACACCATCTTGGCCCTTGTTCTTTAAGGTTCCTCGATCTCCATCTGGTGCTACGGATGTCCGATTAGGGCAATCTTGGAGTCGTTGAACTCCAATTGTCGTCCTGATCAGATCCGTATAGTTGGATCTTCAATCCGAGGCCCTGATAAAAAGTCATCCTTTCCCTGACCATAAAAAGGAGACAATTACTATACAATTTATATAACTTGATCTAAATGCATGATTATGCATGTTATGCACTATTTACAATGTATGATGCTAATGTGACACTAAGAACATGCATTAATAGACATTTTAGGTTAATCTGATGTATGCACATCAGGCACCAATTTTGCAGGGACCTGATTGGAATAGTCCCTTTGAATTAATGATGGATGCCTTGGATTTTGCTGTGGGGGCCATTTTAGAGTAAAGAACTGACAAGAAGCCCATTGTGAACTATTTTGCTAGCAAGACTCTTGATGATGCACAACGGAATTACATGATTACTGAAAAAGAACTTCTTGCCATTGTATTTGCCCTAAAAAAATTTAGATCTTATCTTTTCGGGTCACATGTCATTGTATATACCAACCACTTAGCACTTAAATATTTTCTGACAAAAAAATATGCGAAACCCTGCCTTATCCATTGGATCCTATTGCTCCAGGAATTTGACCTGGAAATCAAGGATAAGGCAAGATCGCAAAATTTAGTGGCCGACCATCTCTCTCGTCCAATGACGAATGACATAATGACCCCTCTGATCAATTCCCTGATGAAAGCATTTTAGCTGCCACCACCCTCCCTTGGTTTGCACCCATTTCAAACTAGTTAGCAACAGAACGAATTCCCGCTGATTGGCCAAAAACAAAAAAGGGATAAGTTCTTTGCCGATATTAAATACTATTTTTGGGAGAAGCATGACCTTTTCCGCATTTGTGCTAATCAGGTTATTAGATGATGTGTCTCTAATTCAGAAATCCATGATATTCTGACACATTGTCATTCAATGGCCTGTGGCGGATATTTTTTGGGTAATAAAACTGCAACTAAAATCCTTAATGCAGGATTCTTTTAGCCCAGCTTGCACAAAGATGCTCATAATTTTGTTTGATCCTGTGTGTGTTGCCAGAGCATCGGCAACATGACTCGGAAGGATATGATGCCCCTTAATCCAATTTTAGAGGTTGAAATTTTCGATGTATGGGGCATTGACTTCATGGGACCGTTCATCAACTCCAGTGAGTATTTGTATATACTAGTCGCAGTCAAGTATGTTTCTAAATTGATTGAAGCAATACCTACCCACACCAATGATCACTGTGTGGTTGTCGAATTCATTAAGAAAAATATTTTCGCAATATTCGACATTCCAAAGGCCATTATTAGTGACGGAGGCTTACACTTCACTTACTGATTGCGCAGCAATCATAGGTCTTAATTGAACTAAATTAAGCTAGGACTTAGCATAAGTTAGGGTTATTCATGCATGCATACGCATTATCTACATCTTTACTGCTTTCCTTTAGCTATGCATAAAATAATGTTATAATGTGTTGATTAAGTGCATTATGTCGATTGCAGGGAATAAGCTGATCAGGAGCTGGATCTGAAGCTAGATGAAGAATAACAGGAGTTGCAGCAGAGTTGGAGCAGAAGGCTTAGATTAGATGTAGGAATAATGATGTAAGGGAGTTAAAGGTTTGCTATTCTATTAAGTAGGAATAAAGCAATAAAATGTGAAGAGCTTAGGTCCATCCTAGCCCTAGGATAGCCTAGAGACTTCCCTAAGCCTTAGCCACCCTTAGATTAGGTCAAAACACCCTAGGAAGCCCTAAAACCCTAGTTCCAACCCTTCTCTGGAAGTCCAGATAAGTTTTAAGACGTCCAGGACCCTTAGCCAACTCTCGCACACTTCAAACCCACTTCTGCAGTGTTATTGGATGTCCGGACATTTTGTCAGACGTCTAATTTCTGCAGAATACCCAAAACAGAACCCGAAATCCTTCCTGACTCTGATTGGACATCCAAACAACAAGTCTGGACTTCTGATTTTTGAGTATAAGATGTCTGATTCTATTATTAGACGTCTGATACTGCTCTCCAATTCCTGTTTTGAGATTTAAGCCTTGATCTTGGATCTCTAGGTCCCTAAACCCAATTCCAACCCCATAGGAACCTAAATTAAGGTGCCCTAACCCTAGTACATCACCTCTAGACCTCCCTAAGGACCTAATTAGGTCACTAAACCTAATTTACTTGGATCTTAGTCAATTCCATCAGCCTATTCAATTGGACTCATTGAGTCCAATTGAGCCCTGATCTCAGCACACACTGTCCAATTGGACTCAGTGAGAGTCCAATTGACCTAGACCTGACTTAATTGAGTTTTTTTACTCTCAATCAAGTTTCCACACACCCAATTAAACTTGTATTAAGTTTAATTGCACTTTACCTTAGTGAATTAGGGTTTATAATCCTAATTTGAGACCTACCTTGACCTAAACCCACTAGAACCCAACCTAATCAACCTAGCCACCTAAGTTTCGACCCACACACACCCACACACACCCACACACACCATCCACACGAAAATATCTAGCCTAGAGTTCTCTAGAACTCTCTACCATGTGTGGTTGCCTTGGTTGCCAAAAATAGCAACCAAGAGCCATTCAATTTTTAGATCCACATTTGGTGGATCTAAAAAACCACCATCCACCCTCTCTCTCTCACTCTCCCACGAGCTCCCACCATAGGCCTCTCTAGAGAATTCCATAATTCTCTAGAGAGCTTCCCTTAGGTCTATGAAAAGACCCCTTGGGTGGCCATTTGCACCCATTCACTTCTTTGGCAATTGCACTCCATTGGTGCCATTCACGCCACCTCCATAGTCGCTCCACCTCCACGATCTCACTACCACCACCATGGAGGACACCATGTCGGGATGCTGGATCAACCCTACCTCTCTCCAAGGGCCGGCCTAAGTTCCATTGGCCGCCCCTCCTTCTCTCGACCACTCCAAGGCCATCGGGGACCACCCCTGAATGCCCTCTATTCTTCTAGCTTTAAATCATGCTCTTCATAATCTTTATTGCTTTCATTTACTGCTTAGTAGTGTAGTCTTACTTCTCCCCCAATGATGCATGCGAAATCCCCCCGTTGATTCTTGTATGCAATCGTTTTCTGGTAGTTAGGTTTAATTTTTAAGCATTCATGTATAAGCTTTCCTCTAGATTTCCTTGTGAAACAACTCTCCAATGATGAATGAAATTTCACTTTATAAATATATATCTCTTATGTGTTCGAAATCACCACGAGCTGAATGATTATCATATTTGCGTGATTTAAGTGCATGTTCTTTAATTGCCTATATATTACGCACCAGCATGTCGTTTAAATAAAGTAAAGCGGCTTTAAGATCGATTTCAAAAGCAAAAACAATGCCTCCCAGAGACGAACGACCGGGACTCAAAGTCTCGTTATGTTTACAAAATAATATCTTTGTTGGATCGTATTTCGCAACTATACTACGATGCTTTTATCAAAAATGCGATCTACGACCTTCCAACACTCACAATTCCGTCACCTTCTTTCTAAATATGGGGTTAATCATGAAATTTCCACACCTATCACCCCCAAACAAATGGTCAAGCGGAAGTTTCTAACCGGGAAATCAAAAATATTTTACAAAAGACAATTAGGCCCGATCATAAAGACTGGTCCACGAAATTGGATGATGCTTTATGGGCCTACCATACCGCTTTCCAAACCCTGCTTAGCACCTCTCCCTTCCATCTGATTTTTGGGAATGCATTCCATCTCTCGGTAGAACTTGAACATAGGGTTTTTTGGGCAATAAAGCAATTAAATATGGAATCCACAGAAAATAACTATTGACTGAACTGGAAGAATTATGTAATTTTTCATATGAAAACACGTGGATTTATAAAGATTGAATAAAGAAATTTCATGATAAATACATTGTTCGGAAATATTTTGACGTTAATCAACACATTTAGCTTTTCGATGCACGATTACGTATTTTTCCTGGAAAGTTAAAATCAAAATGGACCAACCCCTTTATTGTCCTAAAACATATCTGTACGGTGCTATCGATCTTTTTGATCCTAAAACTAATATGACTTTTCAACTCAACAGCCAACATTTGAAGCCCTATTTTAATCATGCCCCGAATCTTCCATTTGAATCTATCGATTTCACCGAACCAACCACATCTGATCACTGATGCACACTACGCCCAACTGAATGGCGCAAAAGATAGCACTGGATGGGAGGTAACCCATCATTTTTCCTACTTTCTTTTTCTTTCTTTTCCCCAGGTTTTGACTATCCTAAATCCGACCTCCTTTTACTAAGGTAATCCCTCTTTCCCTCCAATGCTTGAGGACATTGCATATCTTAAGCATAGGGGGGTGTTTTTAAATTTTGATGATCAATTTAGGATTTTCAAGACCTAAAAACATGCATTTTTTCTTGATTCATTTTTTTCCTGCTCGCATATCCAAAAAAATAAAAATATTGAAAACTTTTTTAGGAAAATTTTGAAATCAAGACTATGGTTGATAACTCACTTTTGGTACAATGGGATTTAATCTTTAACAATTAGGGATAAGGATATAGATTTGATAATTAGAATTTCAGGGTCTTTCTTTAGACTAGATCAGATATCCTTCTCCAAAATTCTACCTGAACTCTTGATAGTTTAGGTGACTTGATCCTCTTTTATAATATGGAAAGTATCTGGCTTAGTTTCAAATTCAAAAACTTACATTTTTTGCGAAACTTCTTGTGTCAAATTTTACACACAAGCCAACACCTAAAAACTACTAAAATCAGAAAAATCCCTTATTTGGCCTTAGTAAAGGTCTGATGCAGATCATTGGTTTGAGTTCCCACCGCCGAGAAGGAGGAAAATGCCTCCTTTGAGGACGTGATGCCAACATGCTACCACCTCGGTGCTACTCCAAATTTATATTTCATATCTTTAGACGGAGCATTAAAGTGCATTTTTGCAGCTCAAGTGTCTTGGACGGTGCACTACCTATAATGTTGGAACAAGTGCTTGAGTTTGCTTGGAGCACCCCTTTACACCGCATTGTGTTTTGGGGTTGTGAGCTCCTGGGTGGTGTCATGGACAGTGCTATCTCGAAGTACTGGCGCCAAAGCCCCCTTGAGGATTGCTAACGAGAATGATGATTCCAACACATCTGTTGTAAGACTAAGCTAAAAATAAGCATGGGGGAGGGAAAAAAAGTTTTAAACCAAAAACACGCCCTCATAAATGTCAGCTTTTCACAAGCATGGACACAAAGTTTTAAAAGTTATTGCAAGTTGTGAATCAGATTCAAGAGCCAAAAAAATCCTAAAAATAAAAATTTCAAGTCATCTGAGTTAACGGGTTAATCTGTAAATTTTTTGGAGGATATATTGATCTCGTTTTTGTCTAATTTTTGGATCTGAAAAGAAATCTCGATGTTTATCCTTAACAAATCTCGTA
Source organism: Thalassia testudinum (assembly GCA_037157565.1). Taxonomy (NCBI): domain Eukaryota; kingdom Viridiplantae; phylum Streptophyta; class Magnoliopsida; order Alismatales; family Hydrocharitaceae; genus Thalassia; species Thalassia testudinum. Next base: position 144,135,691 of record JAZHRO010000031.1, on the reverse strand, counting down.
CCTCCAGTGTTTGAATCATCCTATGTCCCATAACCTCTTTCTCCACAAAAGTCGAAAAAATTAGATTTCCCAAAAATTTTATTTTGGAAAAATTAAAATTTTGCTAAGAGACTAACAAAAGATATGCATGGGGGTGTGATAAACCCTAGTTTATCATCATTCTAATGCATTAAAATAAACCTAGCTCTTAGGATTTTGATCCGCAAATGGGTTTTTGGGTTGCATTTAGGTATACATTAGGTTAGGAATGCATTGCATTTGTTATTTTATTTTTGATGTGTTTCTTAGAGTGTTAGGGATAAGAAGAGAGTCAGATCTCTAGAACCCCAACACTCGGGAAGGTAACTAATGAAGTGGAAGCTCAATCAGGCAAGGACTCAGCTAATTCCAGCACATCATGGTTGGATACCAGCTCCCTTGGACAAGGGTTAGCACCATTCAGCTCCATTCATCTCACCATAGCTGAATGGTAACTCAAGAGAGCTCATCCTAGCTCACCCTAGCTCTGGTCAGCTCAGATCCAGCTCAACTCAGCTGAGTCTAACTCATCTTAGCTTCCATTAGTTCATAGGGAGCTCTAGCTAGCTTAGTTGAGCTGACTGGAGTTCACCTTAGCTCAAATCCAACTCAACTTAGCTGATTCTAGCTCATCTCAGCTCCCACCAGTTCACTGGGAGCTCTACTTAGCTCAACTAAGTTAACAGGAGTCCATCTCAGCTCAGCCCCAGCTCATCCTAGCCCCACCCAGCTCATGGCAACTGGACTCCAAGCTAGCTGAGCTACTACTTGTCAACTAGTAGCTTAGCTAGCTCTAGAGTTCTCATCAGAGGCAGTTCCAGCTCAACCTAGCTCTAGCCAGGTTGAGGTCAGCTCAACTGAGCTCAACTACCCAGGCTTGGGTACTTGCATAAGAACTAAATAGCTGAGCTCAGTAGTTGAGCTCCCCTTGAAGCTACCTCAGCAGATCCAGCCCCAGCATAGCTGCCATCAGCTCCAAAATTTTCTTCCCTAGCTCCTCCTTCATGAAACCCTAATTCTTCCACCTCCACTCTACTAGCTAAGCCCTTAGCTTCACCAAAAACTCCATGGTCGTCTACTCTTCAACCCTTAATCCTAACCAAACCATAACCCAACCTATCCCTGGCGCCAACCCACACCAACCACCACCACTCTCACCCCCTCATGTTGGCGCCAAAAATGCCATAGGCATCCCTTCATTTTGGCACCAACATATGCCTAATTCCTAGCCCTACATCTCATCAGCCAAGGCCATCTAAACCCTACACCTAACCCCTTCTTGAAGCCCTCCATTGGTGCCAAACCTAATCCCCCATAAGTACCCTAAACCCTACCCTAGTTGGCACCAAAAATCACCCCTTCATTTGGCACCAACACCTCCTCCCATCCACACCCTACATATTACCCCCCAACCTATCCTAACCCTCCATCTAGTGACACCACCTAAACCTCCCCCTTAACCCACCTAAAGTGGAGCCAACTCCCTTCACTCCACCATAACTACCACCTCAAGCAACCTTCCCCTTTGGCGCCACCCTATAACTACCCTTCATCCCATAACCAACACCCAACAACACCATCCTAACCCTACACATAACCTACATGCCACCTAACTCTACCACCATAAATCCTAACCCTAGTCCTCTCTTAGGGTTGGCGCCAAACACCTAACAGCCCCCCATTTTGCCGCCAACCATTATCAACCCTAGGATCCCTTAACTACCTCCAACAAGCCATCCTAACCCTCCATCCATTAACTACCCCTAATCCCCTACCATTCCTATATAAACCCCCTATCACCACCATTAAAACTCAACCTTGGCTGAAGAAGAAGAAGATTAAGAGGATACTCTATCTCCTTGGTGCCTTCCCCTCTTCTCTTCTCTCTTGTGCCCACGCCAGCCAAGGGAGGAAGCCAAGCATTGGAAGACTAGCTACGGTACCACCTACCCTAGGAAGACGAGGATTTGAGGGTGGTATGATGAGCCCATATTTGTTGGCTATTTAGGTATTTCAATGCCTAGATATTAAGTTATCTTTAACATTTATTTAGCATGTATTAGGATGTAAATATATTAGTTTATGTTTTTAACTTAATTGCATAATTCATGCATTGCATTCATGATTAAATGAATTTAGAATTAAGTTAGAATAGCTTGTGAGTGCATTACATGTATTGTTTGCTTTTAACATAGAAAGTAAGGGTTTGCATATAATATACCCCTCATTTCTTTTTTTTATTTTATCTCCAACGGATGCATGCAGGAGAGTTGCACCAGCTATAATGCACAAGTGACAATCATGGATCTCTGTTCCCCATGATGTTTGTCGCTTCACCTCTTCAACTAATGTCTGCTTGCATGTAACCTCCTACAGCATAAAATAAGACTCCAGCCACCACTACCAGCAGGCCACCACCCCCGATCCACCATTGTGCGTATGACAAGAACTCCATTCCACCACTACGAGGCTCTTACCATGTGCACAAGTCCACACCACAGCGGCCAGGCGGGGTGACAGACCGTCGGGCCATCAGTGGCTGTGTAGATTACCGTGAGCACCTTAGCGTGCACTACCACCATCACCAACACCAGCAATCACCGACATAACCACGGGTCAACAGCCATCCAAGCTCATTTAAGACGTCTGGGAATGTTCCCAGATGTCTGACCTCCCAACAGCCACCCGATCTTCTTGTTCTTTCTTCTCCTTCCTCTGTTTCTTTTTTTCTTCACCAAAAGAAGAACCCACCACCACCTTAACACGCCATAGCAGTGCCCCTGCCACACGCGCCCCCTCGTTGCTCCACCGTGCAACACCATCCTCTCCCATCCTCACCGCACGCACCCTCACAGCTATGTGCAACGCCAGAAGTGCGCCATCATCGCACCTACGTGTGCTAAGAGCACTTCTCCATCGTGCCCAGGCACGCATCACCTCCAGAGGCAGTTCACGAGCACGGCTACATGCCCCCTCCTCTCCCGCGCAATACATAACAGATCCATCCCACGCGTGCGCCCGCACTGCTTGCGCATCCCCCTATGCCTCCGCCACTCTTGCAACAGCAGCACCTCTGCCCGTGCACCCGCGCAGCCCTCCAGCAGTGTTGCTCCCCCTTGCCTCCAGTGCACACGCTTCCCCTTGCACCTTCGTGCTTCCAGTAGAAAGCAACCACTACTACGTTCCCTCATCTCCGCACAATAGCAGCAAAGAGCTACAGCCACAGCCACCCACCACTGCTCCTCTCCTCTGATCGGCCACCTCTGACCATGCCGTGTCTCGCCACCACCACCAAAAGTAGCGGCCCGGCAGCAGCTACCTCCGGCGAGCTCCTTTCCTCCGGCCTTTGCCTCTCCATGCACGAGCAAGGAGAAGAACCTCCCCTATTTTGCTATAGGGAAGAGGGTATTAGTATCTACGATACATGCCATTACCGAAGATTTATTTTTGAGTTGTTAATAATTTATTGTGGCACATTTATGAGCACATCCCTCTTATTTCTCATAAATATTATTTCAACATGATCTCTTATTGGTTTCTTGATCTAAAGGTGGATTTGGATTTAGTTTCTTTAGTTGAAAACTTGTGAGCATCAGTTTCTTGATTTTGCGAGTTTTAATAGGTCATTGTCTCCTTGTGGATACGACTCGCTCTCCTGTGAGTGGTTAATTTCAATTCAATACCTTGATTAGTTGATTTTTCCACCACATAGAAATACAATGACAAGTCATTTTTTATTTTTTTTTTAAAGTGAAAATCGACTCTTCAAATGGCGCCATTGCCAGGGAGGCAATGAGCTTGTTAAACTTACATTTATCTATTTATTTGTTCACATTTTAGTTGAGGCATATTTTAATTTGATTATTTGTTTGGTGCGAGGGCACTTGCATTCTGAGACAAGTTGATGCACCAGCCTTAGTGACATTGAGGTGGACCTTGTTTCCACTGCTTGGAGGAGAGACCAAGCTTCGTATCTACAAGGAGGAGCTTGAACATTGGTGAACCTTGTTGGCACCAACTGGGAGGAGGATTTCCAGAGTGATCATCTTCATCTCCGTCGATTTTTTAGTAGATAGATTTAGGTTTTAGAACTTTACTTTCCTCTATTTTCTTGCACATACATTTAATTTGAGACCCTTATTCTGGGGTACATTTTTAAGGGTTTATTAGTTGATTTTGTTTTAGGCCCGTGTTGGGAAATTTTTCGTGAGCCTGTTCCCATTTCTTTAGACTTAGGTTTTTCTTCTCTTTTGTGGATTGATTTTATTTGTGCATAAGTGGTTAAAAAAAATAAAACACGAACTGGATGCTAGAAGGTACTTGCCCTTAGGATCAACCACTCAGGTGTGTATGAGCAGCCTCTAGATTTATTTTCTGCATTGCGTGCATTCTCACATCGCTGATTGCTAGAAGGAAGATATGCATCCTCTTACTTTGCATTTATATCTTGATCACACATTTGCATTTAGACTTAATTCCCAGACCACATAATTTGTCTTGAAACGATCTAACAAGTGGTCACATTAAATTTCTGAAAAGGACTAAGTAAAGGAGGAACGCAATAAAACTCAAGGAGTTGATTTGAGATATTGTGCTGTGGTTCAAAATTCAAATTCAAACTTTTACGGTGAATGTACACGTGCATGACTACGCACTAAAGCATGCAATTAGACACTCTTAGGTTTTGACCTGCTAAGAAAGAACTCTCCTACCATTGGATACCAAAGTGCTTGAAACTTAAGTTCAAAGTTTTGTAACTTCAAGGAGGGGGATACCCTGTCATAGATTTTTGAGGGTAGTTAAGAAGCACCGCGAAAGCACAGCTTCAAAGGAAGGCATAGGCCTACTTGCATCCCTCGATCTTCCATCCTTGGAGTACTTTACCATTTGAACTTTAGGGCAGAGCACCTAAGTTCCAATTAGGTCTTCATTAAGGCATTTCGTAGGTCGATAATAGGCATGTAATTGATTGGACAATTTGTATTGTCACCTACAACTAGACTAAAATCTCAAAGGCCTTAATTGATTAAAGACATAAAAGTCCTTTCGAATTGTGTTTGTATTGTTTGTGTATGCTTGGTAGGCGATCTCTAAGGAGACAACTTGTGTTTAATTTAGAACCTGAAAGAACCCTTAGGAGAGTCAACCAATAGAGAAGAGAGATGGTTGAAGAAGAGATAGTGGAAAATCAACGTTTGTTGAGAGACTATTTTATCCCTACCAACCAACCTGGCCATACACTGAGAAGACCTAGGGGGAACAATCCATATGAAATCAAGATTAGTACCATATCTCTGTTGCCCTCGTTCTATGGTACTTCTAGGGAGGACTCCTACAGGCATCTAGAGGAATTCACCGAGGTCTATTCCACGGTGAGATTGCAGGGTGTTACTGATGATGCCCAAATGCAAAGCCTCTTACCTTTCTCCCTCAAGGATAAGGTGAAGCATTGGTATCACACTCTAGATGGTAGAGTGGATACTTGGGATGCCTTGAAGGGAGAGTTTTTGAAAAAATATTTCCTCATGAGCAAAACTAATCACTATAGGAGGGAAATCATAGGTTTTGCTCAACAAGATGGAGAACAATTTCATGATGCATGGGAGCGCTTCAAAGATTTGTTATGCTTATGTCCCCATTATCAAGTGCCAAGATGGCAACTTGTAGAAAGGTTCTACACTGGATTAAATGACAAGCACAGGCAAACAGTGGATGGTGCCTGTGCAAAAACCTTTCTCACAAAAAACTGAAGATGAGGCTTGGGATCTTTTTGAGACCTTGAGTGAGAATTCTATCCACCTAAATTCTGCCTATTTGGATAGGAAACCCACTCTTATGCAACAAAAGATTGAGGCAAATGAGGCTAGGGATATCCAGAATTTAGCCTTCCAGATTCAACTGTCGAACCAAAATATGGAAAGGTTTATGTCAAACCCTAGCTAACTCACGCCACATGCCTCCACTTCCCAACTTTCTGAATGCTCCATTTGCCAAGGCAATATGCATGCTACTGTGGTTTGTCATTTGTCCTCCCAAATCCCTGACCTTGTATAGGCAGACCTAAATGCTACCCAAGGGTTCTGTCCCAGACCTCGTAATGACCCTTTTTCCAACTCCTATAACGAGGGATGGAGGAACCACCCCAATTTTTCATGGAGATAGGGGAATGTCTCTAATTCATGGAATTACCGACCCCAACCCTTTCAGACTCAACATTATAATCAATCTCCTATTCCCTCCCAACCATCCAATACTTCTAAGATGGATGAGCTTAAGGCCATGTAGGAGAATCAAAGCATGATCATCCAATCTCATGACAAGGCAATCAATGAGATGAAATCACAAATTAGACACCTTGTCGAGGCCATGAGCAAAAGGGAGACTGGGAAGCTTCCCAGTTCATCTGAAGAGAACCCTAAAGGGAAAGGGATTATCTTTAGGGAGCAAGCCCAGGCAGTGACTATTCTGAGGAGTGGGAAAGAAATTTCCAAATTTGATGCTCCTATAGTCCCACCTTCTAAAAATCCATCCACCCCGACTTTCGCCCCCACCGGACAAGAGCCGCCCAACTCTTCTCCACTTGAAATCACCTCACCAGAAGAGGTTGTCTCCATTCCCCCACTTACCTGACATGACAACCCTTCCACCCAGAAACCAAGAGTGCCCTTTCCAGAGCGCTTATCTGACTCTAGGCAGACTTCTGCTAGCTCATCTGGAGCCAAAGATAGGATGGACAAAATCATGGAGACTTTCAAACTAGTGCAGACTAACCTGCCCTTGCTTGAAGCTATCAGGCAAATTTAGTCCTATGCCCACTTTCTAAAGGACCTATGCACGAAAAAGCGGCAATCGAGGAAACAGGTCCAATCAAAAGTTGTCCTGCTTGATTCTGTTAGCTCAATTATACAACATGGGACACCCCAGAAACTTAACGACCCAGGAGCCCCATACATCTCGGTGGTCGTTGGTGACCTACATATAGATGAGGCTCTACTTGATCTGGGTGCGGGGGTAAACATCCTTCCAAACTATGTATATGAACAACTTGGAGGAGGCAATCTGAAGCCTTCCCCTATAATCCTCCAAGTTGCTGACCGTTCTTTGAAGACACCATGGGGCCTGCTGGAAGATGTCCTCATGAGAGCGGAGGATTTCTTCTTCCCCGTTGACTTTCTAGTACTGGACACTAACCCTACCAACAAACCAACCAAGCCCTCCATCATCTTGGGACACCCTTTTCTTGCGACTTCTAATGCTTTAATTAATTATCACACTGGGGAATTAAAAATGGGCTTTAGGAACAGGAAACTTCGGCTTAATGTGTTTGATGCTTATAAACAAGGTGGATTTGAGGATTATTCCCAAGTTGAGGTGGTAGATGATCTGATTGAAGAGACAACTCCCGCAATTTTATGTGACAACCCCTTTCAGCATGTCATGCTAAATGAACATTCCCATCTCTTGGAGGAATGTGAAGGGGATGTACTAAAACTTGAGGAATTGCTTGGAGTTTCTACTGAATCTTTTTCCCCATCATACCTGCTTGAGGTAGATCTGCTACCCGAGATGGGACTTCTATTATGAAACTCTCAACCATACAAGCCCCCGACCTAGAACTGAAACTCCTCCCAGACTCTCTCAAGTATGTATTCCTTGGGCCAAATGATACGCTCCCTGTAATCATCTCATATGCACTATCTGAAGTGCAAGAGGGAGCCTTGCTAGACTGTTTATCAAGGCACAAGGAAGCCATAGCTTAGATGATTACTGATATTAAGGGTATAGACTCTACACTCTACATGCATCACATTTATACTAATGATTCCATCAAACCATTTTGAGACATGCAGAGACGTCTTAACCCCAATATGAGGGAGGTAGTTAAAAAGGAGATTCTAAAATGGTTGGACACTGGGATCATTTATCCCATCGCATATAGCAAATGGGTTAGCCCAATCCATGTGGTGCCAAAGAAGGCAAGCTTCACGGTAGAAACAAATGACCAGGGTGAACAAGTGGTGACCAGACCCTCAATTGGCTGGAGGGTCTGCATTGACTACCATAAACTGAACACCGCTACCTAGAAGGATCACTTTCCCTTGCCCTTTATTGATAAGATCCTCGAGAAATTGGTAGGGAACAAGTATTTCTGCTTTTTAGATAGATATTCAGGGTATAACCAGGTTGCAGTCTTCCCCGATGACCAAGATAAGACAACTTTTACTAGTCCCTATGGTACTTTTGCATTCAGCCGTATGCCATTTGGATTATGTAATGCACCAGCAACCTTCCAACGGTGTATGATGTCCATTTTCTTGGACATGATTGACAAGTGCATCAAGGTTTTTATGGATGACTTCTCCATTTATGGCTCATCTTTCGACTAGTGTCTCCTGCACTTAAAGAATGTGCTGAAGAGATGTAAGGAGACTGGTTTAGTCCTCAGCTGGGAGAAAAGCTACTTCATGGTACAGAAAGGCATTGTACTTGGGCATCTTGTGTCTGAAGGGGGCTTGGAAGTAGATAAGGCTAAGGTTGATTCTATTTCCAAACTCCCATTGCCTACGAATGTCAAACAGATTAGATCCTTTCTAGGCCATGCAGGCTTTTATAGGCAATTCATTAAGAATTTCAACAAAATTTCTTGGCCATTTTGTGACTTATTGGTGAAGGAATATTCCTTCGATTTTGATTCAAAGTGTGTCGAGGCTTTTCATACACTGAAAGATGCCTTGACCTTTGCGCCTATTCTTTGAACTCCAGATTGGACACTTCCATTTGAGTTGATGTGTGATGCTTCAGATTACGTAGTGGGAGCAGCTCTTGGACAAAGGGTTGAGGGAAGACCACATGTGCTGCACTATGCCAGCAAGACTTTAACTGAACCACATCAAAACTACACAGTCACTGAAAAGGAATTGTTGTAGTTTTTGCTCTAGAGAGTTTAGGTCTTATCTTCTTGGATCCAAGGTGGTCATTTTTACTGATCATACGACAGCGAAACATCTCATTGCCAAGAAGGACTCTAAGCCATGTTTAATTAGGTGGATTCTACTCCTTCAAGAGTTTGACTTGGAAATTCTTGAAAAGAAAGGAGTGGAAAATGTAGTGGCTGACCACCTATCTTGCCTTCCCCTTTTGATGACAATCCATCTGGGGACATCTGTGAAACATTTCCCAATGAAACCCATATGGCGGTAACACCAACTTCACCCTGGTATGCAGATGCAGTTAATTACTTGGTTACTGGAGAAACTCTTGGCTCTTGGGATGCGCAAAAACGAAAGTAATTCATTTCCCAAGCTCGATTCCTTCATTGGGAAGAGCCATAATTACTTCATATTGGACATGACCAAGTTTGGAGACGATGTGTGCCTGAAGAAGAGCAATAGAGTGTGTTGAGATTTTTCCATGAACTTCATTGTGGAGGACATTTGGTGCTAAGAAAATGGCTTTTAAGGTTCTCCAATTTGATTTTTGGTGGCCTACTTTATTTAAGGATTCTCATAACTTTGTTAAGACCTGTCTTAGATGTCAACGAACTGTAACGATTAGGAAGAGGAATGAGATGCCCCAACACCCTATCCAACTTATGGAAATTTTTGATGTTTGGGGGATAGACTTCATGGGTCCCTTCCCATCGTCCCATTGGTTTGAATATATCTTGGTGGCAGTGGATTACGTCTCCAAGTGGATAGAGGCCATTCCTACGTGCACAAATGACCACTCTGTGGTCTTGAAATTTGTGAAGGCCAATATCATGTCTCACTTTGGCCACCCCAAGATGATTATAAGTAATGGAAGACCTCATTTTCGGAACCACCACTCAATTGATTACTTAGGAGTCTAGGAGTAACTCACAAGATTGCTACCCCTTACCATCCTTAGACGAGTGGCCAGGTTGAAGTGTCAAATAGGGAGATCAAGAACATTTTAGAAAAGACTGTTAGCCCAGATATAAAGGACTGGTCCCAAAAGCTCGATGATGCTTTATGGGCTTATCGAACGGCCTACAAAATCCCTTTGGGTATGTCTCCATTCCGGATAGTGTACAGGAAAGCGTGCTAATTAACTGTTGAACTTCAACATGGGACACTTTGGGCTATCCGAAGTGTCAACATGGATTTAGAGTAAGCAGGTAAAGCACATTTACTAGAGTTGACTGAGCTTGAGGAGCTGAGGAATGATGCTTATGACACCTCCCAAGCTTATAAAGAGAGAACTAAGGTCTTGCATGATAAATATATCCTTAGAAAGAGCTTTGAGCCCAGCCAATAAGTCTAGCTTTTCAATTTCAGACTTAAGCTCTTTTCAGGGAAATTAAAATCACGTTGGGATGAACCTTACATTATCACCAAAGTGTTTCCACGTGGGGCTGTGGAGATCAAGAGCCCTTCCTCTTCAGCACCACCCTTTACCATCAACGACTAATGATTAAAACCTTATGTTACTTTGGATGGCCATCTGGTTGACGAAGTCACTCTTGAGGAGCCTTAGCTCCTTTCTTTCCTACCTTAGGTAACATCTTCCCTTGGCCATTTTACTTTCAATGAGGACATTGTTCGAACCAGGCATGGGGGGATAGGACCTGAGGCATCTGTACATAGCATTTATACATAGTGCATTCATGCATTTACTTAAAACATTCTGTATTGCATACATTGGCATTGTTAAAAGGAAAAAAGAAAATAAAAAAAGAAAAATATTTTGCATTATTGAGCTTACCTGGCTGGGCCCTGCATTCTTAGGCAGACCAAAACTTTAGGTTAGACTAAGTTGACTCTAGGGTTTGAATTAGAAGCTAAGTTGAGCTACTAGCTTTATACCTTTAGGGTCCTTTGTAGACTTAAAAAAACTCAAGTAGGAGTTAAATTATGGACCATTCCTCAAGAGGTTGAGGAAGGAAAGCTTGAGATTGAGTTAAAAGCTGCGTAGTACTTGATGTCTTTTTCTACCTTTTGGTTTATGGGTCCTCATAACCTAAGCATCCACATTTCACACACACTTGGTCTTGTGTAAATAACGAAAATTCTTGGAGAAAAATTTTGTTCTCTTAGTTCTGACTTAGGAAAAGCTTGAAAACACAAGTTGATTGGAAGAGTTCCTACCACAAGAGAGGTGGAGTATATACTCACCTTGAGGATGCGATGATAACAAGTCACCTCCTCGGTGCTTGTCTCATAGGATGTCCATCCTACTGGGGGCATGTAAGTGCGTTGTGTGGTTCAAGTACCATGGGCGACCCTATCTCAAAGTGTTGATTGCCACAGGCCTAAATTCGCTTTAGAAATCCATGGGCAATACTATCTCGAAGTGTCAATTGCCAGGAGTTCTTGGGGTTGCTATGGGTAGTGCTATCTCTAAGCATCGAAAGGCAGGCACCCTTCGAGATTCGGTGATGGGTGCAATGAATCCAATATTGATCGTGTTGATAGTTGATCTAAGGTTAGACTTAGAGGAATCAAACAAAAATATATATATGACCGAAAAGAAAAAAAAAGAAAATCCTCTTTCTAGGTTGGCAATCAAACCAACCTCAAATAAATTAGACCATTTCACATGCACGGATGTTTTAATCTCTGGGACCAATAAACCCTAGGGTAGAGTTAGAAATCAGGGAGACCTACACCTGCAACTCATCCTTAGCCGACCTAGTTTGTAACTTAGCAACTACTTGGGAACCTTAGGTCTATAGTTTGAACTTAACATGTTTCTAAAAGAATACTGACTGGGTTGGCTAATCCACTTGAAGAGCTGGGTTATTGCTTGAATTTGCTAGGGACTAGCAAAAACTAGGCATAGGGGCATTTGATGAGCCCATATTTGTGGGCTATTTAGGTATGTCAATGCCAAGATATTAAGTTATCTTTAACATTTATTTAGCATGTATTAGGATGTAAATATATTAGTTTATGTTTTTAACTTAATTGCATAATTCATTCACTGGATTCATAATTAAATGCATTTAGAATTAAGTTAGAATAGCTTGTGAGTGCATTACATGTATTGTTTGGTTTTAACATAGAAAGTAAGGGCTTAAATATAAATAACCCCTCATTTTTTTTCTTTATTTTATCTCCAACGGATGCATGCAGGAGAGTTGCACCAGCCATAATGCACAAGCGACAATCATGGATCTCTATTCCCCACGATGTTCGTCGCTTCACCTCTTCTTCAACCAACGTCCGCCTGCATGCATCCTCCTGCAACATAAAATAAGACTCTAGCCACCACTACCAGTAGGCCACCACCCCTGACCCACCACTGTGCATGCAACAAGCACTCCATTCCACCACTACGGGCCTCCTACCGTGTGCACAAGTCCAAAACCACTGCAGGCAGGCGGGGTAACAGATTGTCGTGCCATTAGTGGTTGTATAGATTACCATGAGCACCTTAGCATGCACTACCACCATCACCAACACCAGCAACCACCGACATAACCACATGCTAGCAGCCATCCAAGCTCATTTAAGATGTATGGGAATGTTCCCAGATGTCTGACCTCCCAACAGCCACCTGATCTTCTTGTTCTTTCTTCTTCTTCCTCTGTTTCTTTTTTTCTTCACCAAAAGAAGAACCCACCACCACCTTAAGGCGCCACAGCAGCGCCCCTGCCACACACGCCCCCTCATCGCTCCACTACGCAACACCGTCCTCTCCCATCCTCACCGCGCGCACCCTCACACCCGCGTGCAGCACCAATAGTGAGCCATCGCCACACCTATGTGCGCTAAGAGCACGCGCCCATCGTGCCCAGGTGCGCCTCACCTCCAGCAGCAGTTTGCATGCATAGCTGTACGCCCCCTCCTCTCCCGCGCCATGCGCAGCAAAGCCATCCCACGCGTGCGCCTGCACAACCTGCGCACCCCCTTATGCCTCCTCCACACCCACATAGCCCTCCAGCAGCACTGCTCACCCTCGCCTCCAACGCATGCTCGTCCCCTTGCGCCTCTGTGCTTCCAGCAACAGGTAGCCACGGCTACGTTCCCTCATCTCCACATAGCAGCAGCAGAGAGTTGCAGCCACCGCCACCCACCGCCACTCCTCTCCTCCGACCGACCACCTTCGGCCACGCTGTGCCTCGCCACCACCACCAAAAGTAGTGGCCCGGCAGCAACTACCTCTGGCAAGCTCTTCTCCTCCGGCCTTCGCTTCTCCTCTACACGTGAGCAAGGAGAAGATCCTCCCCTGTTTTTCTACAATGAAGAGGGTATTAGTATTTACAATTACATGTCATTGTCGAAGACTTATTTTTGAGTTATTAATAATTTATTATGGCACATTCATGAGCACATCCCTCTTATTTCTCATAAATATTATTTCAGCATGATCTCTTATTGGTTTCTTGATCTAAAGGCAGATTTGGGTTTAGTTTCTTTGGATGAAAACTTGTGAGCATCAGCTTCTTGATTTTGCGAGTTTTAATAGGTCATTGTCTCCCTGTGGATACAACCCACTCTCCTGTGAGTGGTTAATTTCAATTCAATACCTTGATTAGTCGATTTTTCCACTACATAGAAATAGAACAAGTCTTTTTTTTTTCGAAAGAGAAAATTGACTCTTCATGGTACACTACCACCCTTGGAGGAAGAATCAAAGGTGGTCCACATCACCTTAAGGAGGAGTTCTTGGAGTGGGAGCCATCCACTCTAGGAAGGAGAAGGCACGCCCATCTAGTGTTTAACTTTGGAGGATGTCAAGGAAGGAGAGAAGGAACCTTCTTGTCAAGTCAAGGAGCAACTTGACTTGGAGCAAGAGGAGCTTCACCTTCATCATCATCAGCAATTAAAGGATTTTGTTTCTTCTTTATTTGTCTTTTCTTTAGAAGCTTTCCTATACTTGTAGACAATTTCCTCTAATATATAAAAAGTTGCCTTCATTTCTTGTTGCAATTTTTGCACTACTTGCTTTATCTTAGTATAATCTCACTTTCTCTTTCTAATTAACCTAGGCCTTCATGTGTCTAGGTTGAGATTAGAAAGAGAATAATTTTGTCACCTAGATTCTAGCATCTTAGTTGTGGTATTTTTTCCCGTCAACAACTTTGTATTTGTCCCTTTATTTCAAAAACCCAAAATAAAAAATGATATATTGAAAAACAACAAAAATAAAGTTGATTTCCATTTCCAAGCAAGAGATTGATTTCGCAAAATATTGCCTCCTTGGACGACCCTAGATACTTCCCTATCTAGGTTAGAAATTTTAAAAGTGAACCGGATTTATGCGTTACAACAATTTCCAAAACCCAAATTAATAAATCGCATATTTTCACCATTAGACTTTCACTCTTTTCACTAGATGCTTAGCACTTAGAGTCCTTTTCAAGTCTTGGGTGAGTCGGGTAGTCGTTAAAAGTTATCCCGAAACTCTCAAACTCCAAAAGTACAAAAAAATTAGAAAAGAAGAAAACCAAGAAAAAAAAATTATGTATCTTCTCTTGTCAAATAAGGTGAAGGCATGGACGGTCTGCATTTTGGTAAACACCCGAGCACTGTTGAGTTTTTGTAGTTAGGTCTTGGGGTTGAGATTTTCTAAAGCAATTGACAAATTTTGCCTAAATAATCGAATCCTGATTCTACTTTTATACATAGCATTTAGGTTAATTTTGCTAGGGACTAACAAAAAGTAAGCATGGGAGTATGATAAACACATATGAATTCATGATTAAATGCTTATTTATGATAGTTCCTAGGCTTAGCATTGCATAACATGTTATAAATAGTGCATAACATCCATTGCATGGCATTTAGGATAGTTGTATATTATGTACATTAATTCTTCCATTTTACATGGCCAGGAGGTAGTGTGACATCTTTACAGGCTTCAAATGAAGAATCTGACCATACGAATGAATCTGAAGCGACGAATGCAGTCCATCAACTTGAAAATCACCCCGATCAGAGCTCTGTAGCACCCTCTACAAAAAGAAGAAGATGGATGGTCTAGATGGTGCCATGTGGCACCATCCAGACTGCCCAACATGAACCACAGCCACCCCAGCACTCATGCATGGAGAGATCTCAGTCGTTGGAGCTCAATCCAACAGCTAAGGGGTGCTCTACACAGCGCAACCGCACCACCCTCCACTTGACAAACCACTGCTTTAGCGCATTGGTGAAGACAAGTGCTCGCAAACCGCGAGTGCAAGTTCGAGTCGCGGTGGGGGGAGGCGATCTCGCAAGTGTAGGTGCAATCGAATTATGCCCATTGGATGGCCATCAAGCGACAAAAAGGGAGGCGACGTGGTGTAATTAGACCCGCGCGATCTACACGCATTCGATCACACGTTGACCAATGCCCAATCTGACCCGTCATTGAGCGCATGATCTGAACGCGCGAACCCCGCGCCATCTCAACCGTTCACCTCTGATCCAACGGCTGCCATTGGTTCACACCTAATCCAACCATGAGTGGGCGAGTGCGTGAGTTGGCGCAACCTTCAGCGATAGCTTGCCGGACCTTTAGTGATGCTTACAGCCATTACTAATTTCTTGTAGGCGCACTGCCAGCTGCAGGTGTGAGCAGTGGGGGCTGTAGGGGTCTTTAGTGATGCTTGCAGTTGTCACTACAGTTGTCTACACGAATTTCTTCTTCACTCCACTATATAAACACCCCTACACACTCCATTCCTCTGCATCTCTACCTTTGCTATACCCACCTACTCTAGTGCTCTAGAAGCCCATCAAAGCTCCCAAGAGCTCATTCCCAAGCTCCAAAGGTTCCCTATTAGTGTAACGACACCTTACCCCACTAAATATTCATCGTCTCTCTCACCACTTTCATAGGTCGCCTTGGAGTTGTCCTCCCACCTCCATTCCGGTAGTAGATCACCTCCACCTACTCACCTCCATTCCAGGGCCTCGGTGAAGCATTCCTCTACCTGACATCCTCCTACATCTCACCTCTGTTGTCCTGCTCCTCAACTCCTTCATCCAAGCTACCACTAGGCACCGTCGTCTCGCCGAACAGCGGATTTGAAAGATTCCTTCACACCTCTCTCTTTTTATGTTTTCGTAGATTATTGTAATAGACATTTGTGAAATAAATCATATTTGATTCCACCTCTCTTGTGAATTTATTCTGCTTGAATTTTCATTTCAAAAACACAAAAAAAAACAAAACCTTAAAATACCAAAAAGAAAAAAAACAAAGCGTGGTTTTCCACTAAAGTAAATGTCACCTCCTTATGTTTGATTTGGGACTCCCTTGGAGTTTTGGTAAAATTGTATTTCATAATGAGTTTTGCGACTACAACGACGGGTTTCTCTAAACCCTGATTTCTACCACGCAAAACACGTTAATCAGTCTCCTTCCCACCCCCTTTTTTTGTGAGAATCTGTGTATTTTTTTGTGAGAACCTTTCAATCATGAATTTCAGATAATTACACTTTAATCCCCCCCATGCCTAAGCTTTGCGATGACCTCATTGCAAACAGGATGGGTTCACATTCAACTTAGTTCATAATTTTATAACAGGTTTAAATGTTGTTGGGTCAGTCGGAATTGGTTGTTGCGAACGATTTCTAGCTCCAATGCAAACATTGGAGGTGGAGTCTACTGTTCTTAAATTAGGAACTCTAAAGTGCAGTAAGAATGATTTGCTCAAAGAAGATAAGAAAGGTCTCAATTTTTTTGGATGACGAGTTGCCTCCCGTTAAGTGCCAAGTTTACTGCCATTAACTGGGTGCAATGCGACTCAAGTGGAATGGAGGTCAAGCGATTCTTCAATCTAACTCAAATCATGAAGTTCAAGAAAAGGTTTAAGATGTTGGCCATTAACAACAAATGGTATAGGGTCACGATCGACAGGTGAGATTTCCACAGTTCCATTACCAAAAATCCTCCTAACCAGAAAAGGTCCGGTCCATTTAGATCTGAGTTTGCCTGGGAACAGCTTAAGACGAGCATCAAATAGAAGTACTTTCTGACTAGGACTAAATGATTTACGTGAAATGTGCTTATCATGCAAGGCTTTAATTCGATCCTTGTAAATTTGCGAATTCTCGTACGTGTCATTGAGTAGCTCATCGAGCTCGCTTATTTACAAGCGATGGTGAATATTAGCCTTTCTGAGGTCCAAATTGCACTTCTGTACTACCTAATAGGCTTTATGCTCCATTTCTATAGGAAGGTGACATGCCTTCCCATAAACAGTGCTAAAGGGAGACATTCCTAATTGGGTCTTATGGGTGGTCCTATAAGCCCATAATGCTTTCGGAAGCCGAGTTGACCAATCCTTTCTATCAGGTCGAATTGTGACCTACAGAATCTTTTTGATTTTGCACTTTGATAGCTCGGCAAGTCCGTTTGTTTGCGGATGATACGGTGTACAAATGCAGTGAGACACCCTGTATTTTCTAAGTACGGACTAGAAATGCACATTCACGAAATGGGTCCCACCATCGGAGATAATTGCTTTAGGAACACCGAATAGGGAGAAGATGTTGTGAATAAATCGGATAACGACCTTATGATTATTGGTTCGGGTTGGAACATCTTTAATTGATTTGGACACATAGTCCACAGCAAGAAGAATATATTCGGAGCCACTCAAATTTGGAAATGTGCCCATAAAATCAATCCCCCAAATATCAAAAATTTTGCACGTGATGATCGGATTTAAGGGAATCATATCGCGATGGCCCATGTTGCCTAAGGTTTGGCAACGAGAACATGCCCTACAGTATTTTCTATTCGTCTTTAAACAAAGTCAGCCAATAGAAGCTGCTTTGGAGGATTTTGGCTGCGGTTTTATGTCCAGAGAAATGGCCACCGCAGGCTCGGTCATGACAAAATGAGATAATATCATTGACCTCTATCTTAGGAATAAACCTCTGGATGATCTGGTCTACTCCAATGCAAAAAAGATATGGATCTTCCCAGAAATAGTACTTGGCGTCTGATATCAATTTGTCTTTTTTGGCTTTGGGCCAATCAGATGGAATCTGGTTTGATGCCCAAGTAGTTGACAATGTCTACATACCAGGGAAGCCCATCATCTATGCCCAAAAGATGCTCATCCAGAAAATTCTAAATAATAGGTACCGATGGATCAATGATAGATGAGGGAAGGCAGGACAGATGATCTGCAATTACATTTTGTTTTCCCACTTTGTCGCGAATCTCTAAATCAAATTCTTGCAAAAGTAAGATCCAACGAATCAGACAAGGCTTTGCATCCCTCTTGGTGAGCAAGTTTCGTATCGTCATGTGGCCCAATTTATGATTATGCGAGACCGAAGAAGGTACAACCGGAATTTCTCCAGGGCAAAGACAATAGCCAGAAATTCCTTCTTAGTGATTGTATAATTCTGTTGGGTGTCGTCCAACGTTTTACTTGCGTAAAAGATCACTACGGGTTTCCCGTCAACTTTTTGACCAAGGGCTGCCCCCACAGCAAAATCTGACACGCCACACATGATCTCAAATGGATGAGACCAGTCAAGGGGTTGCAATACTGGTGCCTTAGTGACGCGATCCTTAAGGATTTTGTTCGGCACATTCATCAGAGATATCAAAGGGAATATCCTTCGATAATAGGTTGGTCAGGGGCTTGGTGATTTTTGAGAAGTCAGAAATAAAACATCGATAGAATCCGACATGCCCCAAGAAGGATCTAATTTCTTTGACCAAGAAAGGGGGAGGGAGTTTAGATATTAAATTGATTTTTGCTTGGTCAACCTGGATACCTTGCTCAGACATAAGGTGTCTAAGAACGATGCCTTGGGGAACCATGAAATGGCTCTTTTCCCAGCTCAAGACTACATTTACGTTGATGCATCATTGGAGGATTTTAGTCAAGTGGCCCAGGCACTCATCGAAGGTTTTTCCAAAGATAGAAAAATCATCCATGAAGACCTCTATGGATTCACCCACCATGTCCGAGAATATTGCCAACATGCACCGTTGGAAGGTAGCAGGTGCATTGTAGAGTCTGAAAGACATTCTATGGAACGCAAATGTCCTGTAGGGACAAGTGAATGTGGTTTTTTCCTGGTCTTCAGGATGAATGGCCACTTGATTATAGCCTGAGTATCCATCCAAGAAATAGAAGTACTAATTTCCCACTAATTTTTCGAGAATCTGCTCAATAAAAGGTAATGGGAAATGGTCCTTTTTCATGGAGGTATTCAATTTCCTGTGGTCTATGCAGACTCTCCACGAATTAGAAATTCTGGTGGGGATGAATTCTCCAGACTCAAATTTGATAATGGTTAGCCCAGCCTTCTTAGGTACCACATGAATTGGGCTAAACCAATGGCTATCAGAGATGGGATAGCTAATATCTGCATCAAGCCATTTAATTATCTCTTTCTTCATGACCTCTTAAAGATTTGGATTGAGTCGACGATGTCCTTCGCGCGTAGGTCGTGAGCCTTCTTATGTAAAAATGTGGTGGTTACAGTAAGAAGAACTTATGGCAGTGAGATCATCTAAGGTCCAACCAATGGCCTTGTGATGATCTCGGAGGACGGAAATCAAACGTGTTTCCTAATCTATGGATAGAGAGGAGTTGATAATCACAGGAAACGTGTTGTTTGAACCCAAAAAGACATACTTGAGATTGTCAGGAAGTAATTTCAGTTCAAGTACCTGGTTCTCAGTAGTAGTAGGAAGGTTGAGGCTAGCCTGAGGGGGAACTAGAGGTGGACTAGATTCCTCAAGGTGTAATCGGGATTGGACTTCTAAGGGTTCTTGCTTAGGAATATCTATATCCAAATCAGCAATAGGATCCTCGAGAAGTGAATGAACTCTATTTATTTCCTGAATTACACCACAATTGATTCCTCTATGGGCCTCAAAAATATCAATTTTCATCATCTTATGCCCGAATTTTATTTCCATTTGGCCCTCCTCGTAATTAATGTTTGCCCTAGATATTGCTAGGAATGGTTTGCCCAAGATTATAGGTGTATCTTTTAGGTTTTCTAGTGTATCCATGTCTAATACAATAAAATCCACCAACAAATAAAAATCCCAGACTCTTACAACTACATCCTCCAAAATTCCACAGGGTGACTTAATAGATCAATCAGCTAACTGTAATTCACTTCCATGGGTTTAAGTTTAAAATCCTCAAAATATTTTAGGAGGGATGTGGGAATGAGGTTAATGGATGCACCTAAATCTAAAAGAGCTTGGTTAAATTCTAAATTTCCGATCTTGCAGGAGATATGAGGGGTGCCAGGGTCTTTCAATTTCTACAAAAGCTTGCTCAAGATAATGGAGCTAACCTGCTCTGATAGCAAAATAGGACTTCCTTCAAAATTCTTCAGCTTTCGCTTAGGAGTGCATATGTTCTTTAAAAATCACACGTAAGCCGGTACATGACGTATAACATCCATCAATAGAATGCAAATCTGGACTTGCTTAAAGAGCTTGATCAAGACCTTGTCAACTTGAGGTGGTTTCCTACTTTTATTTCCTTTGGTCAAGGCCTCAGGAAAAGGTGTGGTATTAGGCTCCTCTGGAGTGGGTTCTGTAGTGCCTGAGTTATCCTTAATAATTACTCTGGATTGAGATGTACTAGGTTTAGGTTTAATGTATCTCTTATGCTCAGAATCCTTGGTACACTTACCACTACGGGTTGTGACAGAATGTAATCCCGCAGGATATGGAGGAGTGGGTAGGATAGGTGGTTGCTGCTGCTGAGATGAGTCAGGTACTGAAGTTGATGCTTCTGACCCATCTTGATATATAGGTGCAGAAGGGCCTGGTTGCACATAATGAATTTGGCCCTACTTTAGGTTCACAACATACCTCTGATTTGGCACGTTGTTAGGGTTTGGCAAAGGTTGTGAAGGTAATGTGCCTGGCTGGTGAGTCCCAGCCATTTGCACAGTCTGGTTGCGCACATCTGCCATATCTGCAGTATGCTGCCTTTGCATAGCAGCATTAGTCTTCTGCATATTAGCCAGGGTCTGAAGAATCATGCTCATTTGATCATCTTTACTAAGCTCATGTTGAAAATTCGAATTGGGCCTAGGTTGAGAAGGCTAATATGAGTGTGGATTTTGCGGTTGGGGTGGATATTGAGGTCTAGGATTTTGAGGATAGGAATTCCCCGACCAGGAGAAGTCAGGATGATTACGCCATCCAAGATTATAGGAATTGGAATAGGGGTTGTTCTGGATGGCGTGGAGTTCCTCACAGGGTTGTGTAGCTCCGGAAAAATCAGGATAATGAGGTTTAGAGGACCCCCAACTAGGATAAGTAGGTTCAGAGTTTCCCCCAATCCCAGAGTCAGAAGGGGACGAATTTATATCCATCCCAGTGTGGTGAAAATTATGCACGGTCACCCTCCTTGCGGGCAGTTGTGCATGCATGTTTTGTTGAGAAGAAGTGACCTTCTACAGCTGGTGAGTCAAATAGTCAAGCTTTTTCTCAATTATTGAGACTTTATCCAATCGATTGGCCACAACATCCATGTCGACGGAAGAGGATAAGTCTTGTGCTTCATGTGTCCCGCATGTGTTCGTCGATGCATGGGTAGTCGTCCTGTCAAACATGCCCATGGATGCATTGTTTATTGAATTCTCAACCATATTTTCGAGAATTCCCCAAATAGCATTCTCATGCTTGCCCATGAAATTGCCTCCACAAGCTGCATCGACAAAAAGCCGAATATCTTCATGGAGTCCCTGGTAAAAAGATTGAAACTATTCCCATTTAGGAACTCCGTGATGCGGGCATTTTCGCATGAGATCGAGAAAGTGATTCCATGCCTCATGAAGTGGTTCCCCCGCATTTTGTTGAAAATGCGTAATTTGATGCCTTAAGTCATTAGTACACCCTACTGGGAAGTATTTCCATAGAAATTCAACTTGCAATTCATCCCAGGTATTGATTGGTCAATTCAGAGACCAATACCAGTGGGCAGCTTTCTCTTTAAGCGAGAAAGGGAACATCTTCATGAGCAGAGTGTTTCGGTTTTGAACAGTTGGTCTGAGAGTCTGGGCCAAATGTTTCAACTCTTGAATATGTTAGAATGGGCCTTCAGAACCCATCACATGGAAATGGGGAATCAAGTTGATAATATTCGGCTTGAGTTCGGTCTTAGGTCCCCCAACTAGAATACACACTTTGGGCTCGATAGCTACTTCTGCGAGATTATAATGATCCAACATTTGTGGACTTGCTCTAGGGTTTGCCAATCCATTGATAAGATCTGTGAGAGTCTAAAGCTGGTTCTACAGGTGCTAGATGTCGTCTCCTCCTTATGGACTAGGGTTCTCCATTAATTCAGAATCAAAAAATGGAGAACCTGGGTGGCATGTATGTGGGTGATGTAGACACAATTATTGAGGGTAAAATGCCTATTCATGCATGTTCCTAGGTTTAGATTTTCATGTCATGTTATAAATATTGCATAGGATGCATCATTCTGCATTTAGAGTAGTTATATATAATTTAGGTTAATTGCATCCTTTTTGCTGTTAGGAGAGAAGGATATTTACTTCAGAGCCTCGGATTGACGATCTGACCAAACAGATCTGATCAAGTCGACGATCGGAGTCCAACACTTCCAAAATTGCCTTGATCGGAGTCCCATAACACCATATGCAGTCCGAGGAAGATCAATGGCCAAGGGACTGGGTGACATAATATGGAGCTTCAAATGATAAATCCAACCGTACGGATGGATTCGGGATGACGATCGCAGCCCAACAGTGCAAAAATTGACTCAATCCGACCTCTGTAGCAGCCCCTACAACAAAAAGATGGACAACCCAAGCTGCCCATGCACACGCATGCACACAACAGCGCAGACACACAGAGCGTGCGCTAAAGTGGGAGCATGGGCTGTCTTCAGCGACATTTATGACTGTTACTAAATGTCCTGCATACAAATTTGATTCTTTCTTCCATTATAAAAGGACCCTTACCCCTCTCATTTTTCTTCATCTCTTCCTTTCTTCCTCTCACTACCTCCAAGGTTCTAGAGAGAGCTTGCCCCAAGCCCGGGATGCTCCTCTAGAGTAGAAAACCAAATATTTTTCCCACCTCTCATCCCCATTCATGGAGCATCTCGTGGTAGTCCTCTCACCACCCTTCGGGAAGAAGATCCTCGCTGCGATGCCATCTTGCCCTGCCCTCTGTCCTCCGGCTCAGTCCTCCTTCATCCTGCTCCACACCCCTTCCTCCAGGTGATGTCAGAGTGAGTCATCCTCGGAGCAACTGTCGATGGGGATTTTCGCATCTCCATCTATCTTTACTGCTTTCTAGTGTAGTTTTTCCAGCTTTCTTAGTTGCAGAAAACATTGGATTCAGAAATATATGTGATTGTTCTTCTCTCCCTTTCTTTTTTATTTGTAAGTAGATTAGGTAGATTTCATCAACCTAATCTCTTGCCTTATTAAAAATACCAAAAAAATTAGAAAGGACAAAAACGACCAAAAACAAATAAAAGAAAAGAACGGATTTTTATAAAATCAAACGTTCGCCTCCCCATGTTTGACCTGGGACTCACTTTTTGAGTTTTGGTTATAAATTTTATTTGATAGACACGTTTTGTGAGCTACGACAACGGGTCCTCTGAACCCCAATTTTAATTTGCGAAGCGTGCCCCCATCATTTTGGCATCGTTGTCGAGAAGGCAACACTCTTTAGTTTTTGTCACATTTTTTTCCACCTTACCAAACTTTTATCTCACTTTTTTTCTGATCTTACTGTGATTGCAGGTACTCTTCCCAGGCAAGCCAAAGTGGTTAGATCGGAGAAAAGTGAGGATGAAGGTTTTGTAAGTTTATCCCCACCACCCCCACCCACTAGTTTGTTTCACCACACTAATAACTCAAAACCAAATCAACTTAGGTGCTTTTTATAAACCCTAGGATAGATTTGGTTATTTTCTTGCCACCTCTACTCATCTCACCCTCTTATATATATAAAAATTAAAAAAAAAATACTCTTCTCCTGTGGGATATTCTGAAAGCTACACACTTAACACCCACAACTTCTCACCCTAAGGCGCACAATCACATCGATTCTATGACTTAACCGAAATCTGACCTGTGGAACTGATGTAAACATGTTTACATTGCATAAGATGTCTATTTATACGTGTTCTTAAGCGTAGAATTGCATTACATACTATAAATATTGCATAACATGCATCATCTTGCATTTAGATTAGTTTGAATAAAATGGAGGTTAATTGCCTCCTTTTATGTTCATGGACAGGGAAAAATTTTTATCGAGGCCTTGGATCGAAGATCCAACCGTACAGATGTGATCAGGACGACAATTGGAGTTCAACAACTCCAAGATCGCCCTAATCAGACATCTGTAGCATTAGATAGAGCCCCGGGGAACCCTAGAAGATCAAGGGCCAAGATGGTGTGAATCCGCATTTCAAATGACAAATCTGACCGCACGGATGGATTCGGATCGACAATCATAGCCTAACAGCATGAAAATCGACTCAATCTGACACCTGTGGCACCATCTACATCATCTAGAAGATGGACGGCCAAGATGGAGCCACGTGGTGCCATCTCGGCCGCCCAACCAGCCGCCCTTAATCATTGAAGACAATAGCACCCACGCATCTCCGCTGTTGGATCAAGATCCAACGGCTGAGAGAGGAGCTCAGCCAGCACTTGAAGATCCTGAAGAATCGCTGGAAGGAGCTATCTCGACCGTTGGATCTCAATCCAACGGTCCTGATCGCGTGCTCAAAAGATCGGCTGCCCGCCCATCCACCTACGCAGCGCAGTGGATAAGGCGCTTGGTCGCCTTAAGGTGCGGGTTCGAATCCGCAAGAGGACGTGACCGGGCGCGGGCGAGCAGGCGTGTGCGACCGTGCGATGAGGATTGAGCGGCTGCGGGAGCTTGATAGCGCCCACACGCTATTGCACGTCCGCGCCTCATGCGCCATCACACGCGCAAGTGCACGCTGAGGAGAGGGAGGGGAGGCGTGAGATAAGCTGTTAGATCTCACGATCAGATGGCTAGGATCAGCAGATCGTGAACGCACGTTACACGAGCAAGCAGGCGCACGTGCTTCGCCCCACGTCGCCCACGATGGGGCTTTAGCGACGGTTTTATCCGTCACTAAAGAACCTTTATTTAATGTTTTGAGATTGAAATGACCAAATTGCCCTCACTCCTTGCAACTATAAAAGTAGACCCCCTCCACACAAAATTCTCATCCCTTCCTTCTCTTCTCTCCCTCTCCAAAGCTCAAGAGAAGCTTGTCCCACACACGGGATGCTTCTCGCGAGATAAAGTCAATTTTTCGTCCCCCTTTCGGAATCAGATCCCGCGACGACGATGACGTGCTACCCCGTTCCCATTCTTCCTACTTCGTCCTCCTTCATCCTATTCCGTTCCCTGTCGTCCAGGCATCGTCCCGTCCGGCACGTCCTCCCAGAATTTAACATTTTGATTGAGGATAGGAGTTGGGAAGTTCTGATTTGGGAAGTAAACTTTGGAGGAAATAGAAGACTAAGTCTAAGGGTTCCAATTCATTTAAAATCATCAAACTAGGACCCTTACGACATCTGTTCTGAGGATGTCCAACCCAAGCACACATTCAATGATTGTCCTTTTGAGCTTGAATTCTCTGTAACCCAACTTTTTGGTCTTGAGTTGCATCCTCATAAATCGCAGGCCCAACCCTGCTTGCATATTGATTTTAGGTTTTGGGTAATTTTTATCTAGAACCTGAGATATTCTCGATTATGGGCTATGGGTCTGCACCACAATTTGGTCCACATCTGTGGACCTCTGCTGGAAAGTCAGAGGTTTCATCTTTTTATTCTGATTCTGACCTGTACCTGTGAATTCTTTATTTCTCTTCTTTGTATAGTGTGCCTAGCTGAAGGCACTAAATTCAACACGTATACAGTTCTTTTTAGTTTTCATCTCAGAGCGGACCTGACATTCATGCAATTCAGGTGCTTTCTACGCTATTCCACTCTGTTTTATGTCTTTTTAATGCAATGAGGACACTGCATTGGATAGGCATGGGGGTGGATAATCATCTCTGAATTTATTCGTTAGCTTTGTAGATTTGTTTTATTTTCTTTTATTAAAAAAAATTATGGAATTAGAAAAGAGAACTTGGGTTTAAGAAAATTTTCAATCTTAGGAAATACTACATTATGATCTGAACATAAAGACCCTTCAGGTCTTTGGACTTAATCAGCTCGTGTATCCATTAAAATGTGGATTTGTTTTAAGAGTCCTCACTAACCTGAATTCTATTTTAATTGGAGTAAATAAGTTTGGGTGATAAGTACACGACTTATCAACTCGCCCTCTGATTTGAGGGAACTTTGAGTTTTTAGCATCTACACACTTTCTTTGCACTGACTCGTTGTTCGGCAATTTTAACGAAAATTGGGTAGCTAATGAACCTTCTAGGGTGATATGGCTAGCAAGTTATCGTGGGTAACAGCCCATAGGTAGGTTGTCCAGAGCCTAGTCACTGGACCTTTCTCTTTTTGCTACCTTTATGTAAATCTTAGACTAGGGAAGCCACCTACTTAAAAAAAAAAAGTCAAAAAGAAAAGGAGAAAAGAAAAATGAAATAAGCCACACTTTGCCACACGAGTATGGCTAGCAAGTTGTCGGGTGGTAACAGCTCATCGACCGGTTGTCCAGAACCCAGCTCAATAAATGCATTGAAAATTCCCAAAACACTTCCGAAGAAGCGGACAAGTAGAATAAACCAGGGAGATATACACTGGATTCACCCTTGTGTTGACCCCGTAAAAAAATAAAAGTAGGGAGAAAGCTACCAGTTATAAAGATACACCTTTAGGTAGAATTCTCTTTTTAAGGTCACCTAGAGGCGTAGAAATCCGAAGTTCGTTTTAACTGCCGATCAACGAGTCTATCACATTCACAATAAGATGCTTAGAACTTAGGGTTCTCATCAAATCTTGGGTGAGTTGAATGGCCGTAGAAAGCCACTCTTAAACCGTAAAACTTGAAAATTCAAAACAAAAAAAATTAGAAAAGAGGAAAAAGAGAAAAAGAAAATTTTCTTTGAATAAGGTGAGGGCTTGAGGCGGTCTGCATTTTGGCAGATACTCGTGCGCTGTTGTGTCTTTGAAAGTTCAGATCCTAAGTAAACATTTTCTTAATGATTGAAAATAACTCAAGCCCAAATAATCCAACCTGATTCTTTTATAAATAGCAAATAGTTTCTGTTAGGGACTAGCAAAAGATAGGCATGGGGGTGTGATGTAAGCATGTTTACATTGCATAAGATGTCTATTTATGCATGTTCTTAAGCATAAAATTGCATTACATACTATAAATATTGCATAACATGCATCATCTTGCATTTAGATTAGTTTGAATAAAATGGAGGTTAATTGTCTCCTTTTATGTTAATGGACATGGCAAAATTTTTATCGGGGCCTCGGATCGAAGATCCAATCGTACAGATGTGATCAGGGTGACAATTGGAGTTCAACGACTCCAAGATCACCCTAATCAGACATCTGTAGCATTAGATAGAGATCGGGGAACCCTAGAAGATCAAGGGCCAAGATGGTGTGCGTTCTCATTTCAAACGACAACTCCGACCGCATGGATGGATTCGGATCGATTATCGCAGCCTATTGACGCGAAAATCGACTCAATCCGACACCCATGGCACCATCTACATCATCCAGAAGATGGACAGCCAAGATGGCACCACGTGGTGCCATCTCGGCCGCCCAACCAACTGCCCTCAATCACTGAAGACAATAGCACCCACGCATCTCCGCCATTGGATCAAGATCCAACGGCTGAGAGAGGAGCTCAGCTGGCGCTTGAAGATCCTGAAGAATCACTGGACGAAGCTATCTCAACCGTTGGATCTCAATCCAACGATCCTGATCGCGTGCTCAAAATATCAGCAGCCCGCCCATCCACGCACGCAGCGCAGTGGATAAGGCGCTCAGTCACCTTAAGGTGCGGTTTTGAATTTGCATGAGGAGGTGAGCGGGCACGTGCGACTATGCGATGAGGATTGAGCAGTTGCGGGTGCTCGATAGCGCCCACGTGCTATTGGACTCCCGCGCCTCACGCGCCATCACATGCACGAGCACGTGCTGAGGAGCAGGCGGGGAGGCGTGAGATAAGCTGTTCGATCTCATGATCAGACGGCTAGGATCAGCAGATCGTGAACGCGTGTTACACACACGAGCAAGCGAGCAGGCACGCGCGCTCTGCCCCATGTCACCCAGGATGGGGCTTTAGCGATGGTTTTATCCGTCACTAAAGACCCCTTATTTAATGTTTTGAGATTTAAATGACCAAATTGCCCTCACTCCTTACAACTATAAAAGGAGACCCCCTCCATACGAAATTCTCATCCTTCCTTCTCTTCTCTCCCTCTCCAAAGCTCAAGAGAAACTTGTCCCACACCTGGGATGCTTCTTGCGAGATAAAGTCAATTTGTTGTCCCCCTTTCGAAAGTGGATCCTGCGACAATGACAACGTGCTACCCCATTCCCATTCTTCTTACTTTGTCCTCCTTCGTCCTGCTCCATTCCCCATCGTCCAGGCGTCATTCTGTCCGGCTCGTCCTCCAAGCGACCATCGAGGAGGATATCTCTCTCCCCATTCTTTTTACTGCTTTCTAGAATAGATTTACTACTTTCTAGAGTAGATTTACTACTTTCTAGTGTAATCATTTTCCCGCTTTCTAGTTGTAATGTTTAGTGTACTGAACAATCCTTCTGATAATGAATTCCTTGTTCATTCTACATCTCTTTTTGGTTTTTGTTTGTAATATTCTCTCCCTCTCTCTCATATTTTCTCTCACTTCTATTTATTGTAAATAGATAGATAGTTTCTAATCAATTATTTTACTTCGTGACAAATAAAGCAAATGCGTATTTTTTAAATCAAATGTTCGCCTCCCTGAGTTCGACCTGAGATTTCTATTCCGATATAAATTTTATTTGTTAAACACGAGTTCTTCGCTTTCATACTACGATGACAGGTTTTTTTCAAAACCAAACATGTTAGCGTAGTAGCTCGGAGCGTTCAACAGGACCCGATACACTTAACTCAACACACAAAGAAGTGTGTAGAAATCTGAATAGGTGAAACATTTCTGTGTGCCTCAGCTAAGTGGTGCAATAAGCCAATTGATTGAACTGTTTGGGCCGCACCACTTAAGATAAAAACTGATCCATCAAGTAGCTTGCCACTTAAGGTTGATTCTTATGGTTGAACCAGGAACTCCACATTAGTTTTGATTTTTAAAGGAACATATCATCACCTGTGCTTGTGAAACTTGGAGTGTTCTATTAAACCTTGATTGGATATACCTAAAGATCAAACCCGAAAAGCTACTAAATAAAGTTGAACCCTAAAAGACACATCATCAAATAACCTTGTTTGCAAAACCCTCGTTGTGCACGCACACACATTTTAATTGATCATTATGGGCACAACCCATCTAAAGGGCCCATCACATTCCAAGAGCACAATCATCCCAAGCCTAATTAAAATCGAGTAGACGTTGGCCTTAAGGCTTGATTCACTCTTCAGGGCTCAGACTGAGAATTTTTTTCGATTAATCTACTTCTGCTAGTCCATCTGATGTCTAATTAAGGAAGTAGTGTCAAACGACCGCGACTGGGGGGCACACTAGGAATCGAAGGCGTAAGCCAAAGGAAGAACCTTCTCCTCAGTCCCTCCTTCTAACTAGTTGGATTGACCAGATAAAAGTAGACCAAATCGTTTATAATCTCAAGGCAGGTCTTGGGAGTCTGTAGGTCTTTAGGCTACCCACATAAAGACAAGCTTGGTTGATTGTATTGCAGGGCTCCTTTCTCTCTTCTGATTTCCCTCCTACTCTGCAATGTATCCTTTCGCATCTTTCACACATTTCCAATCTTACCCTCCTACCACCACTTATCCCCAAGATGATTACTCTTTCGACTTGACTTGTAATTACCCATCCATGAGCCGAGATGACATTGATTGAGGATACAAATCCAGACCTCGATGTCCAGGGCCTAACCCTGGACAACAAGACTATGATTACTATCCTTCCCAAACCTACAATGATTATGGATCTCTATCCTTTGATGACAAACCCAACCCGATCTACAATCCGGAAGGATATGCTGATTATAACACTTACCCTCCCCAGTATTCCAATGAAAATAGGTTAACACCATTCTTTGAACAACCCAAGACGACCTACTATTAGGGAGGAACCCGAGAACCTCGACATTTTAACTCCCTTAGATTTAACCCAATGCCACCCAAACCTGAACTGAACCAGTTGGTTCAGGTGAACCAAATCCAAGTTAGGGTGTTGGCTAATTTACGGAACACTATACAATCATTAGAAGTTCAACCAACACCATTCTCTGAAGCACTAGAGCCTCTGATCAAAATGATTGATGAACTTAATAGTTCTCTATTGGATTTGCTCCAAAGTGCTAGGGATAGGGACCTAGGTGAGTTTCTTCTTGGGAAATTGCTGTAGTTAAGGATGAAATTTGTGGTTGCCCTAGTCAAATCTTGGGATGATTCTCAAGATGAACCCCCTTCAAGAGAGCTATTGTCTGAACCCGCTCAGGCGCCTGTCAGGGGGGATACATATTGTAACGACCAGATTCCCGAGTCCCTACGAGACACGAGAACCGGACCGACTCAACTAAAACCCAAGACCTGGTCGTCCAAAGAGGAAGTAACCAAAAGAGCAGTAAAATAAACCACATTCAACATGAATATAACTAACAGTAAGAAAATACAGCAGTAAGGAAAGAAACCACTACAGTATGTACCACCACAACAGTAGAACAACATTCATAACATAATATGAACTGCAGGTAAAGAAAAGCATAGCGGAAACAAGAACTACTCACTACAGTGGAACCAAAAAGAGGTACAAGAGAACAGTGGTAACCATACTGGACCCTACTCGGCCCAGCGTCCTCCGCAGCCGCTGACCCTGGCTGCTCAACACCTAGTCCTGAAAGGTAACGAGTGTAACACGTCAGCAAAACGCTGAGTAGAGTGGCAGCTAAACTAAAGAAACAGTAAAGTGTACAGTAGCTGTTTTAATTTTCTTTCTTCCTTTATTTACGTCTTTCTATTGTTTCACAATTTATCTATTTCTCAGATCCTTCACTTGATCTCGAATGTTCCTCGTGGGAACGATCTTGATTGCAGTCTTTTCCGAACAGTAGAAGTAGCACGTGGTGCTCTCCTGGCCGGGAGAGTCCCCTGTGGTGATCCTACTCTAAGTCCACCACCCCAAGGTCACTGACAGACGTAACGGTGACTATGGCACGTGCAGTAGACGCACGGGTAGCTAACCCGCACTGGCACGCGGTCAGTCGTTTCAGTTAATGAGTGCGCCCAAAGCACAGCACGGAACCAGTACAGGGCAGAGCCCTCTCAGTAACAGGGGTCCAACCCCTCCACAGTAACCAAACAGGGGCCTTGCCCCTCCACAGTCCGCGCACCCTCTCCTGACTACCCTGGTTTGCCCCAGTGGGCCTAACAAGTTGGTGTAGGAGGCTAGCAGAACCCTGGGGCCCATGGGGTAGCTAGTACCTCCCTACACTAGTAGCTCTCCTCGGTACTACGTACACGAGGGCCAGCAAGTCGGTACATAGTGGCCAGTCCTAACCCCGGGTCCCTGGGGCGGCTGGCTCCGCTCTACACTAAACAGGGGGACAGTCGCTCTCCTTGGTACTCCGTACTCAAGGGCCAGCTCAGTTCCCCAATTCTATTCCATTCACATCCAGGAGTTCTACTCCTAATTCCCTGTAGGGTTCCAGCTCTTTTAACTCAACACAATCAGGTTTCACCTTTCCAGTTTCACGTTCATACAATTCATGTTCTCAATCACGTTTATTTATTCATAGCAGGCAGTTGTTAATTCATTTCACAGGCAGCTATTAATCCCTTTCCACATTTTCCAAGACTGTAGTATTCATACATTCCACTAGTTTTCCCGTCCTATGATTCATGCCATATCCTAGGATCTATCATACAATCTAGTTTTCCAGCCCTAGGATTCATGCAACACCCTAGGATCTACCATTCAATCTATTTCTCATTCCTAGGATTCATGCAATGTCCTAGGTTCTATTTATGGTTTCATAATTTAACATATTATACTTAAAGCCACTCTACCGGTTACAACAGGAGTACTGGGGGAGTGGTCGGAAATCCCGCGTTCCTCCGCAAATCCCAAGACTGCAATAGAACGGATTCCTATCACAAGGATCAAACACAGGGAGTTTCTCAAAACAGTATATAACTACTGTAGACAGGTAGAGGATTTAATTCCGAAAAGAACGCAACTCGAAACGCGGAAAATGGAATTCGAACGGGTCCTAAACGGGTCGAAAACGACGAAACAGTGCAAAATCAGACGTCTGGAACTTATTCCAGACGTCTTAAAAAGTGGATCAGGGGTTACCTTGCTCTGCGTGGTCTCTCAGACGTCCACAAGCCTGCAGGGGCATCTGGCCTAGTTCCCAGACGTCCGATGGTCACCTCGGACGTCTGTAAGTCATTCCAGTCGTCTGGCACTGCAGCCAGACGTCTGATTCGCGTTGGATGCGAATCCCCGTACCTGCGCGTACCCATTTCTCTCTCTCAGTACGAACGGTCATAGGAAAGGAAGAAGGTATGAAAATAGCTCACCTTTCAGACATCTGGACAGTCCTTCAGACGTCTTCCCCGTCATCTGGTTGGAATCCCAGATGTCTGATTCTGGAAAATTTTCCAGAATCAGGGCACTACTCGCCCTCTGCTCGCGACGCAAGGCTGCGCTGCGAGTGCTCCACCTGCTGCTCGAGCTGTAGTAGGCCTCTCGCGCCACCCCACGTCTGCTGCGCCCCCGCCGGCCGGCTCCCGCTGCCCCGGCAGGCTCGAGCCCTCACAGTCGACGCCTCCTCCCCCGCGCAGCACCTCCTCCCGCACCCGCCGCGGCTGTCGCCGCCGTCGCTCACTCGCGCTCGCTCTCGCGCACCGACTGGAAGGAGAAGAGGAAGGGGGTGGAGGTGACGGGAGTGAGGGGGAGGGCATGGCCTTTTAGGGCCGCGCGAGGAGGAGAGAGAGAGCAGGACAGGGTGGGTCTGCGGCCGCAGGAGAGAGGGAAAAAGAGAGGGAGAGAGAGCGTACGCAGGTCTACGCGCTCAGGCGCGCAGACGAATCACGCGTGCCAAAAATAGCCGATTCCCAGACGTCCGGAAGTGGTTCCAGACGTCTGGGCCACCTCCCAGACGTCTTAAAAGACGTCTGAAGCACGCGTTCGTAACAATATAACAAACTCAAAGGAAGTTTCATCCTCGAAACTTGTGCTAACTAGGGTGCGGAAAAGACGTCAAAATAACTATAACAAACTCAAAGAGGACCGAAGCCGATCCGAAAAGACGTACCTGCGAAGAGCTCCAGGTACCACTCCCGCATTGCCGCCTCAGGCTCCCAGGTAGCCTCCTTGTACCGCTGGCTCCTCCACAAAACCTTTACCAGGGGTGCTTGCTTTCATCTCAAACTGCGGACGGCTCGGTTTAGAATATGCACTGGCCGCTCGGGGTAGGTCAGGTCGTCGCCCACCTCGATGCTCTCGTGACTCAGCACGTGACTGGGATCGGCTACGTACTTCCCGAGGTTGGACACGTGGAACACACCGTGCACACCAGTAAGCTGTGGGGGGAGGGCAAGCCTGTAAGCAACGGGTCCAACCTGCTCCAGGACCTCAAAGGACCCCACAAACCAAGGCGCGAGCTTCCCTCTCACCCCAAACCGCTGCAAGCCCTTCATGGGCGAAACACGAAG
This sequence comes from Thalassia testudinum, assembly GCA_037157565.1. Classification (NCBI taxonomy): domain Eukaryota; kingdom Viridiplantae; phylum Streptophyta; class Magnoliopsida; order Alismatales; family Hydrocharitaceae; genus Thalassia; species Thalassia testudinum. Next base: position 144,101,902 of record JAZHRO010000031.1, on the reverse strand, counting down.
AAAGACGTGGTCCCCAACCTCAAACTGCACCTCTCTGTGTTTCCGATTCGCGTAGCTCTTCTGTCTGCTCCTGACAGTGCGGAGTCACCTATGGATCTGCTCAACTACCCCCTGACTCTGCCAGATCAACCTGGGGCCAACCTCCCACTTGGTCCCCACCTCAACCCAACTCAAGGGTGCCGTACACCTCCGTCCGTACAGAGCCTCGTAGGGAGCCATGCCGATACTCGAGTGATAACTGTTGTTGTATGCGAACTCCGATAAAGGCAGGTGTTCCTCCCAAGAGCCCCTCCAGTCCAGTACACAGGCACGCAAAAGGTCCTCAACTATCTGTATCGTGCGCTCAGACTGTCCGTCCATCTGGGGGTGGTAAGCTGTACTAAACCTCAACCGCGTCCCCAAGGCCTACTGAAACTCAGTCAGGAGCTCTCTCAACAGCTCCTCATCTCTGGGAACGCACAACCGTCCCCTCAGGTGCAGCACCTGGTCTGTGAAAGAGAAGTCCCCTAGGTCTCCTGACAGTACTCTGTCGCACAAGGACTGCAAGTACGGATTGGCCATCTGTCCTGTGATGATGCGGTCTATCAGCTCTGGCTTGGTCTGTCGTGTCACCGTCACTGCCCCACAGTGCCCCCGTAACTCCAGGGGTCGCCAACTGCCCACCTCCTCCAAAAGGCTCCAACTCTATAACTGTAAACTGGCCAAGTGTGCCGGCGCCTTACAGCTCAAGGCGTCAGCCACCACATTGGCCTTTCCCGGGTGGTAGGAGATGCTGCAGTCGTAGTCCTTCAGGAGCTCCAACCAACGTCTCTGTCTCATGTTGCGCTCCTTCTGATAAAAAAGGTATCTGAGGCTCTTGTGATCTGTGAAAATTTCGAAGGTCTCACCATACAAGTAGTGCCTCCAAGTCTTCAGCGCCAAGACAACAGCTGCCAACTCTAGGTTGTGGGTAGGGTAAGTATGCTCATGGGGCTTTAGTTGCCGCGAAGCGTAAGCGACAACGTGACCCCTTTGCATGAGCACACCTCCTAACCCCTGCAAGGAGGCGTCCGTGTACACAACGAACCTGCCACTACTATCAAGGATGGTGAGCACGGGAGCCGAGGTCAACCTCTCCTTCAGCTCCAGAAAACACGCCTCACAGGCATCTGTCCAAGCGAAGGGCATGTCCTTCCGGGTCAACTGTGTCATAGGACGTGCGATCTGTGAAAAACCTTTGATAAATCATCTGTAGTAGCCTACCAGTCCCAGGAAACTGCGAATCTCAGTGACTGAACGCGGTCTCTCCCATCTGAGCACTGCCTCGACCTTGGCTGGGTCCACCGCCAAGCTGTCTCCAGAGATCACATGACCTAAGAAGGTCACCTCCCTCAATCAGAACTCGCACTTGCTGTATTTGGCGTACAGCCTACGTCATCTCAGAGTGTCCAGAACCATCCGCAAGTGTTGTCTGTGCTGTGTCTGATCTCTAGAATAGATGAGTACATCATCTATGAAAACCACCACGAACTGGTCAAAGTACAGTATAAACACCCGGTTCATCAGGTCCATGAAAGCAGCGGGGGCATTGGTCAGCCCAAACGGCAAGACCAAAAACTCGTAGTGTTCGTACCGGGTGCGGAAAGCTGTCTTGGAGACGTCAGTCTCCCTGATCCTCAACTGGTGGTATCCAGACCTCAAGTCGATCTTGGAAAACACCGTGGCACCCCGCAATTGGTCAAACAAGTCGTCGATCCTTGGCAGCGGATATCTGTTCTTGATGGTGACCCTATTCAGCTATCGGTAGTCCACACAAAGGCATAAGGTCCCATCCTTCTTCTTCACAAACAGTACCGGGGCTCCCCAGGGAGACGCACTGGGCCTCACGAAACCTTTCTCCAAAAGGTCCTGCAATTGGGACTTGAGCTCTCGCAGCTCAAGCGGTGCCATCCTGTATGGCGCGGTGGAGATGGGGCTGGTCCCTGGTACTAGTGAGATCTCAAACTCGATCTCACGCTCGGGCGGTAGTCCTGGTAACTCGTCTGGAAACACGTCAGGGTACTCTCTGACCACCGAGATGCTCTGGAAGTCTGCCACAGGGCTGGGCTCTGCCACCACACAAGCTAGGAAACCCTCACACCCCTGGCTCAAAAGTCTCGTCGCCCGAAGTGTCGAAATGCACCTGAAGCCTCCATCCACTGGCTGTCCATGAAACTCGAAAGAAGGCAACTCCGGAATGGAGAAGACGATCTTCCTCTCAAAACAGTCCACCAAGGCATGGTAAGCAGACAGCCAATCCATCCCCAGAATCACTCCAAAGTCCTCCATCTGTAACATAATCAGGTTAGCTGGCAAGCTATGTCCCTCGACGCTGACCTCGCAATCCGTGTACACCTCCTCAGCTACAAACAGCTGACCACTCGGACCTCTGATTACGAACGGATTCTCTAACAGCGTATAATCCTGGCCCAAACTAACTGCGAAACTGGCTGTGACAAATGAGTGTGTAGCGCCGGAATCGAAAAGTGTGTAAACGAGTCTGCCGGAAACTGAAACCATACCTGCCACTACCGAGCCCGAAGCTCTGGCATCCCTGTGTGTCAGGGCGTTGATACGCCCTTCAGCTCTAGGTGCGGACGAAGCAGCCACACCCTGCGTCGGACGGGTAGGTGCTGGCCGGTACCCTCCTCGTGACTGCTGTCCTCCTCCTCGCGCCTAGGAACCGCGGCCTCCTGCACACCCTCCAGTGCTCTACGCGGGGAGTATCTGCTGACCTCCTGCCCTAGACGGGCAGTCCCTCCTGATGTGGCCCGGCTGGCCACACTGGTAACAGAGGGCAACCTAACTCCCACCCTCAGTGGGTCCCTGCTGTCGGCTGGGAGGGGGTCCGGTGCTGGCGACTGGCCCCTGTCGAGGGCCCCCAAAGGCCACTGATGGCCCTGTAAAACGTGACGGCTCTCCTGCGGACACCACGTGTCTCCTTTGAGTTCTCCTAACACGCCTAGTGTGACGACGAAAATCTCGTTCCACCACCAACTCCCCTGTCGTACGCTCAGAAGGGGGAGGAGGGGGTGGCGATGTGGGTGGAAGCTGAAATTCTTCACGAACCACCTCTCGAATTAGTTGGACGAGGTCCGGAGATGGTATGCTCAAGAGAAGAGGAGGGGTAGTATGTACTCCAAGCCTGACACATCTGTCCCTCGGGCCCCGACCTCAGTCGCGCCCGCGGCCCACCCTCCTAGTTCCACGACGAGGCATCTCCTACAAGGAGACGCAAAACAACGAAATACGTCAATACGGAACAGTACCTAACGAAAATGTCTAAGAGCTCATGTCAAGAGATATGTTGTGGTGGCTACTCTAGTTATAGACATGTGAATTGGACATTTTCCAGTTAGTTGATTCACTTCTCGGGATGACCTTGCTCTGATACCATCTTGTAATGACCCGATTCCCAAGTCCCTACGAGACAGGAGAACCGGACCGACTCGACTAAAACCCAAGACCTGGTCGTCCAACGAGGAAGTAACCAAAAGAGCAGTAAAATAAACCACATTCAACATGAATATAACTAACAGTAAGAAAATACAACAGTAAGTAAAGAAACCACTACAGTATGTACCACCACAACAGTAGAACAACATTCATAACATAATATGAACTGCAGGTAAAGAAAAACACAGCGGAAACAACAACTACTCACTATAGTGGAACCAAAAAGAGGTACAAGAGAACAGTGGTAACTCTACTGGACCCTACTCGGCCCAACGTCCTCCGCAGCCGCTGACCCTAGCTGCTCAACACCTGGTCCTGAAAGGTAACGAGTGTAACACGTCAGCAAAACACTGAGTAGAGTGGTAGCTAAACTAAAGAAACAGTAAAGTGTACTGTAGCTGTTTTAATTTTCTTTCTTCCTTAATTTACGTCTTTCTATTGTTTCACAATTTATCTATTTCTCAGATCCTTCACTTGATCTCGAATGTTCCTCGTGGGAATGATCTTGATTGCAGTCTTTTCCGAACAGTAGAAGTAGCACGTGGTGCTCTCCTGGCCGGGAGAGTCCCCCGTGGTGATCCTACTCTTAGTCCACCACCCCAAGGTCACTGACAGATGTAACGGTGACTACGGCACCCGCGGTAAACGCACGAGTAGCTAACTCGCACTGGCACGCGGTCAGTCATTTCTGTTAACGGGTGCGCCCAAAGCACAGCACGGAAATAGTACAGGGCAGAGCCCTCTCAGTAACAGGGGTCCAACCCCTCCACAGTAACCAAACAGGGGCCTTGCCCCTCCACAGTCCGCGCACCCTCGCCTGACTACCCTGGTTTGCCCCAGTGGGCCTAACAAGTTGGTGTAGGAGGCTAGCAGAACCTCGGGGCCCGTGGGGTAGCTAGTACCTCCCTACACTAGTAGCTCTCCACGGTACTACATACACGAGGGCCAGCAAGTCGGTACAGAGTGGCCAGTCCTAACCTCGAGTCCCTGGGGCAGCTGGCTCCGCTCTACACTAAACAGGGGGACAGTCGCTCTCCTTGGTACTCCGTACTCAAGGGCCAGCTCACTTCCCCAATTCTATTCCATTCACTTGCAGGAGTTCTACTCCTAATTCCCCGTAGGGTTCTAGCTCTTTTAACTCAACACAATCAGGTTTCACCTTTCCAGTTTCACGTTCATAAAATCCATGTTCACAATCACGTTTATTTATTCATAGCAGGCAGTTGTTAATTCAATTCACAGGCAGCTATTAATCCCTTTCTACATTTTCCAAGACTGCAGTATTCATACATTCCACTAGTTTTCCCGTCCTAGGATTCATGCCATATCCTAGGATCTATCATACAATCTAGTTTTCCAGCCCTAGGATTCATGCAACACCCTAGGATCTACCATTCAATCTATTTCTCATTCCTAGGATTCATGCAATGTCCTAGGTTCTATTTATGGTTTCATAATTTAACAGATTATACTTAAAGCCACTCTACCAGTTACAACAGGAGTACTGGGGGCGTGGTCGGAAATCCCGCGTGCCTCCGCAAACCCCGAGACTGCAACGGAATGGGGTCCTATCACAAGGATCAAACACAGGGAGTTTCTCAAAATAGTATATAGCTACTGTAGATAGGTAGAGGATTTAATTCCGAAAATAACGCAACTTGAAACGCAGAAAATGGAATCCGAACGGGCACTAAACGGGTCGAAAATGACGAAACAGTGCAAAATCAGACGTCTGGAACTTATTCCAGACGTCTTAAAAAGTGGATCAGGGGTTACCTTGCTCTGCGTGGTCTCTCAGACGTCCAGAAGCCTGCGGGGGTGTTTGCCCTAGTTCCCATACGTCCGATGGTCACCCCGAACGTCTGTAAGTCGTTCTAGTCGTCTGGCACTACAGCCAGACGTCTGATTCGCGTTGGATGCGAATCCCCGAATCGGCGCGTACCCATTTCTCTCTCTCAGTACGGACGGTCGTAGGAAAGGAAGAAGGTATGAGAATAACTCACCTTTCAGACATCTGGACAGTCCTCCAGACGTCTTCCCCGTCGTCTGGTTGGAATCCCAGACGTCTGATTCTGGAAAATTTTCTAGAATCAGGGCACCACTCGCCCTCCGCTCGCGACGCACGGCTGCGCTGCGAGTGCTCCGCCTGCTGCTCAAGCTGCAGCAGGCCTCCCGTGCCACCCCGCGTATGCTGCGCCCCCGCCGGCCGGCTCCCGCTGCCCCGGTAGGCTCGAGCCCTCACGGCCGATTCCTCCTCCCCTACGCAGCACGTCCTCCCGCACCCGCCGCTGCTGTCGCCGCCGCCGCTCACTCGCGCTCGCTCTCGCGCACCGACTGGAAGGAGAAGAGGAAGGGGGCGGAGGTGACGGGAGTGAGGGGGAGGGCGTGGCCTTTTATGGCCGTGCAAGGAGGAGAGAGAGAGCGGGACAGGGTGGGTCTGCGGCCACAGGAGAGAGGGAAAAAGAGAGGGAGAGAGAGCGTACGCAGGTCTGTGTGCTCAGCCGCGCAGACGAATCACGCGTGCCAAAAATAACCGATTCCCAGATGTCTGGAAGTGGTTCCAGACATCTGGTCAGACGTCTAGGCCACCTCCCAGACGTCTTAAAAGACGTCTGAAGCGCGCGTTCATAACACATATTCTGAGGTCGGAGATAACTAGGTTAATCTAGAGCAACCCATTGAGGATGAACCGATTGATTCACCTGAGATCCCCGAGCAGGGAGAGAGGAAAAATATGTCTCTTTGACAGTCGATTTTGAGACATATATAAATGAGGATCATCAATTCTTTGACTCTGAGGGTGAAGAATCTTTTGGTGAAGTCTCACTTGATTGTAAGGATGATGATTTTAGTGAAACAAACGGGCTTGACGAATCTAATGAACCATTTAATAGCTCGTTCATTGAAGATTTGGATTCGGTTGGGGCTAACTTGGACAATTTGAATCCTCACTTACTAGAAGATTCAATCAATAGCCCCATTCCTCAACCACACCCTAAAGGAATTGATTTTGATTTGGAAATCATTATACCCAAGTCAATTCTAAGTCAGCCATAATTTCTGCACTTGGGTAAATCATATGGGGTGAATGATATGCTAGAGGTCCCAAAACCCGAACACTTAATGTTGGAGGATAGGAATTGGGAAATAAAAATCTGGGAAGCTACTTTTGAGGGACTTCCACACCTAATGAACATTAAGTGGACTTCCGCACCTAATGAACCATCTTTACACATTGTTCAACACTTTAGTCTTGGGTCACACACCACCAAATCGCAGGCCCGGCCCCGCAAGCTCAGCAATCTTTGGTTCTGGATGATTTTCATCCAGAACCTGAGAACCACTCGACCCTAGGGCATGGGTTTGCATTATAATCTGGTCCACGTCTATGGACATCTTCTGCTATTGGGTTTCAGGATCAACCTTTTTATTTTGATTCTGACCTACAGCTGTGAATTCCTAATTTCTTCTTTGTATGTATATTATGCCTAGCTGAAGGCATTAAACTTGGCATGTGTGTATACTCCTCTCTGCAGAGCTGACCGAGTTATTATGAAATTCAGGTGATATTCTGTTTACTCTGCCCTTTTCATGTCTTTGTTTTTACAATGAGGACATTACATCATTTAGGCATGGGGGGTGGATAATCAATTCCTGAAATCATTTTGTTAACTCTGTAGAATTTCTTTTAGTTTCTTATAAAATAATAAAAAAAATTAAAAAATTGAAAAAGATAAAAAAGAAAGAAATTAGGAAAAGAGAACTTAGGCATTTGGAAGTTATTAACTTTATAAAATGATATGATAGGACCTAAACACTTAGACTCTTCAGGTCTTCAGGCTTAATTAGCCCACATGTCCACTCGAATGTGGACTTAGTCTCGAGTCCTCGCCAATTCAAATTCATTTTAATTTGGCTAATAAATTGGGATGATAAGTACACGACTTATCAACCCACCCTCTGATTTGAGGGGACTTTAAGCCTAAGCATCTACATACTTTTTGCACTAACTCACTTTTCAAGGGTTTCTTCGAAAATTGGGTAGCTAATGAATTATCGATGGTGGTATGGCTGGCAAGTTGTCAGTGGTAACAACTCATCGGTCGGTTGTCCAGAGCCCAGCCATAAGACCATTTTCTTTGTACTGCCTTTAGGTAAATCTTAGATCAGGGAAGCCAGCTACTTAAAAAAAAAGAAAAGAAAAAAAAAGAAAAAGGTGAAAATAAAATAAATAAATAAATAAACAAATAAAATCACACTTTACCGTATGAGTATGGCTGGTAAGTTACCATGGGTAACAGCCCATTGGCTAGTTGTCAAGATCTTAGCTTGCAAAAATGCACAAGAATTCCCAAAACACTTAGGGAAGAACTGGGGAAGTAGAATAAACCGAGGAGATATACACTGGGTTCGCCCTTGTGTTGACCCCATAAATAAAAGAAGTAGGGAGAAAGCTATCATTCGAAAAGATAAACTCCTAGGCAAGGCACCTAGGGTCATAGAAACCTGAAGTCCATTTTAACGACCACCCAGTGAGTCTTTCACTCTTTTCACTAGATGCTTAGCACTTAGAGTCCTTTTCGAGTCTTAGGCAGGTTGGGTAACCGTAAAAAGTTATCCCAGAACTCTCAAACTCCAAAAGAACAAAAAAATTGGAAAAGAAGAAAAGTAAAAAAAATGTATCTTCCCTTTTCAAATAAGGCGAGGACTTGGGCAATCTGCATTCTGGTAGGCACCCAGGTACTGTTGAGTCTTTGTAGTATAGGACCTTAGTTGAAATTTTCTATTGTTAAAAAATGATAGGCCTAAGCAATCGAATCCTAATTCTATTTTTATACATAGCATGTAGTTTAGTTTTGCTAGGGACTAGCAAATGATAGGCATGGGGGTATGATGTAGACACAATTATTTATTCATAAATGTTCCTAGGCTTAGATTTGCATTTTATGTTAAAAATATTGCATAGCATGCATCATTTTGCATTTAGAGTAGTTGTATAAAATTTAGGTTAATTGCATCCTTTTTGTGGTCAGGAGAGAAGGATATTTATTTCAATGCCTCGGATTGATGATCCGACTGCACGGATTTGATCAAGACGACAATCGGAGACCAACACCTTTGAAATCTCCTTGATCGGAGTCCCGTACCACCATATACAGTCCGAGGAAGATCAACGGCCAAGGGACTAGGTGACATAATTTGGAACTTCAAATGACAAATCGGACTACATGGATGGATTCGGGTTGACGATCGCAGCCCAACGATGCAAAAATTGACTCAATTTGACCTCTGTAGCAGTCCCTACAACGAAAAAAAGATGGACGGCCTAGATCACGCCACATGGTGCAACCTAGGCTGCCCATGCGCATGCACGCACACAGTAGCGTGGGCAAGCACGCACGTGCAGTAGCAGCGCACACAGGCGCGTAGCACGCGGAGGTGCGCGACATGGCATGCGGAGTGCGTGCCAGCGCAGCGATAGCATGGGCATGTGGGCTATCTTCAGCGATGAATCTTCAGCAATATTTATGACTGTCACTAAATGTCCTATATATGAATTTGATTCTTTCCTCCACTATAAAAGGACCCTTACCCCTCCAATTTCTTCATCTCTTCCTTTCTTCCTCTCACCACCTCCAAGGCTCTTGAGAGAGCTTGTCTCAAGCCTGGAATGCTCCTCTAGAATAAAAAACCAAATATTTTTCCCACCTCTCATCCCCATTCGTGGAGCATCCCATGGCTGTCCTCTCACCGCCCTTCAGGAAGAAGATTCTCGCCGCGATGTAGACCTGCCCCGCCCTCTGTCCTCCAACTCCGTCTTCCTTTGTCCCGCTCCTCACCACTTTACTCCAGGCGACGTCAGAGCGAGTCATCCTTTGAGCAACCATCAAGGGGGATTTTCTCATCTCCATCTATCTTTACTGCTTTCTAGTGTAGTTTTTCCCACTTTCTTAGTTGTAGAAAACATTGGATTCAGAAATATATGTGATTATTCCTCTCTCTCTCTCTTTCCTTTTTATTTTGCAAGTAGATTAGATAGATTTCGTCGACTTGATCTCTTGCCCTATTAAAAATACCAAAAAAATTAGAAAAGACAAAAATGACCAAAAACAGATAAAAGCGAAGCGTGGATTTTTATGAAACCAAACATTTGCCTCCCTGTGTTCGACCCAAGACTCTTCAAGTTTTGATTATAAATTTTATCTGATAAATGCATTTTGCGAGCTACGACGACGGGTCCTCCAAACCCCGATTTTAATTCACGAAGCGCACCCCCATCAGTGGGTCAGAGGAGATAGAGATCGGATTAGAAGAAGACCCAAACAAGTTAGTCTGGTGCTAGCCCCAACATGAATGAACTACTAGAGGAGGTCTTAAGACTGGTCTTAAGGACCTCCTACCATGCATGCACTATAGAAAAGATGAGGGACTATATTTCAATCAAACACAATCGAGACACCCAAAAATATATTTAGATGGCTTAGGCTTATTAGAGACAATGGCCTCTAGATCACAAATCCACCCACCCGAGAATTACTTGGACAGCCAGAGAAGGAGAGTCCTGCGAAGACCCCTACACGGTAGACTGCCCCCACGGGTTATAGGGTTTCCCCTATCTAACCTCTCTTGTCACTGTAGTTCCAAGTAGATCAGATACGTGTGGATTGAGGTCCTCGGTCTATTAATTTTTAAGCCTATTTATGCCACAAATTATCACTTGATTAAGAGTTTATTCCAGTTGTGACATAACTTTTAGGTTTATTGGGTCACCAAGTGAACCAATTCCATCTGACCTGTCCTAATGTTGAGGATGCAATCCAGGTTAACTCACCCAAATCACCATGTTTTTGTTCAGCAAATAGGTTGTTAAGTCACTTCTTTTAGGGTTCAAGTGATCTTAGGGCATGTATTTTAGGGTTAAGTTATAAATCGGTTCAACCAAGGCTTAGGTAGCACACAATGCGGATGATATTTTCCTTTATAATTGTAAATGTGTACTAGATAGCCACTAAAATGTTAACCCTAATTTGGCTCTAAAGTGGAGTCCAATTTGAAATTTATTGATCCCGTTGGACTCAATCAAGAATGTTCTAGTCCACGGGTTCAATTAACTAGTCCTTTTAGTCTTGGAAATTGCTGGGTTGTGTTTCCTAGGTCGATCCTAGCTCAGAATTTATAATTTCTTGCCATAAAAGAACTTCTAAGAAAATACGGCAAGGTTGAGTCCTATATTTCTTTTACCCCTTTTTGCTTTATTGAAATTAGGAAAGAGGGGATTAAGAAGATAGGAGAGATTTACCTACTGCAAAGTGGTTGTCCTCAGGTTCTAGAGGTCAGGCGCATCAGTTCAGTTCATGCAAAACAACCAATTAAGGCAGATATGTCAAAAATCAAGAATAATAGTGATAAATGCGCGTTGCTTCTAACTCGCTTCGATCGTATAATAAAATTGTTGCGTCGTAGTATAGTGATCAAATCAAATTAAGCATTTAAATTTATAACTAGAATAAAAAGAAATCTGAGGTCCTCTCTGGGAGAAATTATTCACACAATTTATCACTATCAAAAGGTAATATATGCTGAGTGAATAAAGTGCTTCTTTATAGAGATAAAAAAAATAGAGTAAAAGTGGTGGTTTAAACCACCAAGTTCACTAGGTTCAGCACAACTATCAATTATCAACGGTTAACTCAGCACTTTACCCTCAGACGACAGAGAACAGGCATAGATGCCTTAAGTATTGAGGGTGAGGGTGTACTGGGTGTTGTTCCACGCTACAAAACCCCCTCTCCCTCCTTCACAATCTTTCAAACCTAGCCTGACCTGAGTAATTAGATCCTCAGCTCAGACCCATGGCCGTGTTTGCAGGCGAGGGCGCATGTGTAAGCACATTTATCTGTGCGTGTGGAGGGGACCTCACCCCATGTGTTCTGAGGCGATAAGCTTCATACACTTTTGCGTAATAAACGCTACACTTCACTTTGTCCTGCACGATGTGGGACTATGTCCCTTGGCTCTACAGGCATGGTGTTCTTCAATTTGAGCGCACCAACTGTTGGATTACCTTGATGCACCAGTGGATCAATTGCTAAGGGTGGTGCACTTCTGATTGGCGAGGTTCCTCTCTAATTAGGGTGCTAGATGGTGCGGTGAGGCATCGTCAGAGATGGTTGGGGGACTTCGGCCAGAGACGAAGATGAACGGTAGCTCCGGCAGGTACCTGTGCACAGCAAAATGAACCTCTCGATCCCAGATCAGTCTAGGAGTTTCAGGGAAGATCCCCAAAGCTTTTCCCTATTTCTATGTGTTGTACGAAGGGGCTCGGTGATGTGGCGAAGAAGCTCACCAGAGTCCTTAAAGATGGTGGTCGATGATGGCTCAAATGGAGTTGGAAGTTAAAATTGGAGAGATGAGAAGGTAGAGGGAAGGAAGGGGATGAAAAGCCCTAACCTAATTTGGAGGAAGGAGAGGTGGAGGCCGATGGTGATGGTAGGTGGCCGGTGAAGAATCGGAGAAGGAATTGAGGCCGACGAAGGAGGTAGAGAATCGGCTAGACGGTTCAGAAGCTCGGTGAGAGAGAGACGAAGGTAGTTGCACCCTCGTTTGATGGCGAGAGGCCATGAAGCGAAGGGGCGGAGAAGACCTCAAGGTCTGGCAATGGCAGGAAGAGGAGAAGGGGGTGGTTGCTCTCGGATTCAAGACTATTCAACTCGGAGGGGCATCGCAAGGCTTTATAGAGCCTCGATCGTGTGTGAATTAGTTGCAGGAGGTAGCGAGAAGTCCTTGCAACAACTTGTATCTCTACGTTTGTTTTTGACCAATGAACATGGGTTGTTACATCGACGGCAGCTAGGGAGACGTATACCGATCGACACGGAGCGGAACAATGAACAACATCGCCTCAGAGGTCAAGCTCAGCCGGTGCTCGAAGTGGCCGCAAATGGAGTTGGAAAGTCATCGAACAGCTTCGTCAACAGACCCTTGGCTGCTAAAGGAGGAAGACGATGTTGGGGACTAGTTATAAGAAGAGAAGGACCTAAGAGTAATGAAATTGGACCTCTTTGCAAGGATTTAAGGAACTTAGGGGCCTAAATACAAAGTAGGTACGAACATTGTCAAATCACATCCAACTTTTTATGGAAGCTCAATTAAGATCTAGGGAATTTGGTGGTCATGTCAATTTTGAGTTTTGAAGTTGTTTGGTTGGTAAATCCTCCATTTAAACTCATTTGGCGTTAATTATTCACCTATGTCATTGTTTTAGGTTTAATTGGCTCCTTTGACGTATCTGGTCAAATTAAACCTTGTGGCATATTTATTTAAAATTTTTAGAAGGTTTAATTTGCAATATTTTCATCATAATCCTATCAAACTAGATCAGATCAAACATAAGGTTTAATTATTTTCTTTAATAGCATAATTTCAAAGGAAGCCCTAAATTGCTTATTCCAACTTGCTTTATGGTCTTTTGGGTTTATTCTGATGAATCTTCCTCCATACAATATTGTACCCTTTGTATGTATTATTTAGGTTAATTTACCTTAGGACTTAGCTAAATTAGGTGAGTTATAAAGCATGATGGCACTGCCATCACAAGGTTGATTTGAGTTTGAGTTATTAGTGTTGCGAAATGAAATCTAGGGTAGGGGTGATGGGGGTACACTTACAAAACCTTCATCTGTACTTTTCTCCGATCTAACTGCTCTGACCTGCTTCGGAAAAGTACCTACAATCACAGTAAGATCAGAGAAAAAGTGAGATAAAAGTTAGGTAAGGCGGAAAAATGCAAGAAAAACCAAAGAGAGTTGCTTCCCTGGCAACGGCACCAAAATGATGGAGCAAAGATTCGTCGCGAAAAGAGCTTTGAGTTTCGAAACCCTTCATCATAGTTTGATTCGCAAGAAAATCTATCGATCAGATAATATTTATAACCGAAACTCGAAAAGAGTCCCAAGTCAAACACAGGGAGGAGAACATTTAGTTTGATGAAATTCGCATTTCATTTTTATTTGCTTTTGTCATTTTTTTATCTTCTATAATTTTTTTGGTATTTTTATCAAGCAAGAGATCAGACCGATGAAAACATTATCTAACTAATCTACTTGCAAAATATAAGAGAGATAGAGAGAGAATATCAATATATTGATGAAAAAATGTTTCCTACAGCTATGAAAGTGGAAAAACTATACTAGAAAGTAGTAAAGATAGATGGAGATGAGAAGAGTCCCCCTCGACGGTCGCTTAGAGGATGGCTCGCTCTAACGGCACCCAGATGAAGGTACTGAGGAGCAGGACGAGGGAGAATGGTGGCAAAGGAAGGAGAACGGTGCAGGACGTCATCCTGACAAGGATCTTCTTCCTGAAGGAGGTGAGAGGACGGGCACGAGATGCTCCACGAATGGGGATGAGAGGCAGGAAAATATTTGATTCTACTCTATAGCAGCATCCCGAGCTTGGGACAAGCTCTCTCTAGAGCCTTGGGGGTGGTGAGGAGAAGAAAGGAAGAGATAAAGAAAAATGGGAGGGGTAGGGATCCTTTTATAGTGGAGGAAAGGATCAATTTCGTATATAGGACATTTAATGACAGTAATAAACATCACTAAAGATCCGTCACAAACGTCACTGAAGATAGCCTTGCGCCCATGTTGCCGCAATGCTGTCACGAACTCTGCGAGTCCTTGTCAAGGGCACGTGTGTCACACACCTGCCGCGCGTTGTGCAGCACTATGCCCACACATGCCCACTGCCTTATTCATGGTGCCTTATGCTGCGCGCTGCGTTGCTTTGCATTTGTGCCTCCGCCCGCACGCGTGCCCGTGCTGCTGTGCATGCATGCCTCCGCACGCACACGTGAATCTGCACTATTATGCACGTGCGTCCGCACGTGCCTGCACATGGACAGCCTGGGTTGCACCACGTGGCGCGATCTAGGTCGTCCATCTTCTCTCCTTTGTAGGGGCTGCTACAGAGGTCGAATTGAGTTGATTTTTGCACTGTTAGGCTGTGATCGTCGACCCAAATCCATCTGTGTGGTCGGATTTGTTGTTTAAAGCTATGAAATGTGGCACCTGGTCCCTCGATCGTTGATCTTCCTCTGACTGCATATGGTGCTACTAGACTCCGATCAAGGTAATTTCAGAGGCGTTGGACTTCTATCGTCGTCCTAATCAGATCTATACAGTCGGATCATCAATTCGAGGCTCCAAATTAAATCTCCTTCTCTCCTGGCCATAAAAGGATGCAATTAAGCTAAAATATACACAAACTACTCTAAAATGCAAAATGATGCATGCTATGCAATATTTATAGTATGGAATGCATATCTAAGCCTGGAGACATGCATAAATAGGAATTTTAACCTAAATGAATGTGCCTACATCACCCTTCAATCTCTTTCTTTCCTCTTTTGGTCACATGAAATCTCGATCATGCCTTCCTTATTCCTCCTCTTTCAAATTTCTCCCTCAAATATCTCCCTAATTCTCTCTTTATAACAAGCTGAATGGTAGAACAGGGGGATCCAACATCATCATCTTCCCCTCACAGCTCCACCCAATAGGAACTTCTCCACCATCTTCCTCCCCACGGAGGGAGAACCCCCCACCATCATCTCCTCCCCAACATCCTAACAGAATCGCGTGCCCTCCCTCAACATGCCTCCACGAGCCACATCCACTATTATGCCAATGACTCTACCGTGACCGCATCGACTTCCATCATCATGTGATCCCTTGGGACCGCTTCAATCGCCGACTACAACTCTTCCCGACTGCGACCATCGCTCTGGACATCACCACGTCACCGTTGTCGTTTTTCTCCTTCTTCACTCTTCTTCTTCCTCTACAGCTCCACCAACATAACCCACCATCCAAAACACTCCTCTACCTTCATCTAATTGCACTCCACTGGATTCAATAGAACATGATGCCCTCCACCTCTGGCTACGTAGCAGCAGCAACCTCCTCTCCAATTGTGCAACCTTCTTGATCACACGCGACCCTAGTGACCACAACACCATTACCGTCTATCCACTCACAATAGTGACCACCGTTGTCGTGCGCTTCCCACACAGTCGCCACTACTCGCGTGCACCCTCTAGCGCATCCTTTGCACAACCACAACGTTAGCCACCGACGCCACCACCTCCGCACACTAGCAGCAGCGACCACCAAGCGCAAGAGCCATGCATGCAACTGACCTCCTCCTCCTCCTCTTCTTCTTCTCCGTCGACAAAAGAAGAGGAACCCAACACCGACCGGCTTCCTCCACTTGCATTCGCCAACTCCGGCTATGAAACTCCAAACTGCCGACTCCATCGAGCTCGCCTCACCTTCATAAGCAAAACCATGCCCTCAGAACTGGCAATGACTATCCATGGTCGCATCGTGTTTCGCGTGTTAGAAATTGGGGTTACAAGTAACCCATCGTCGTAGTTGCAAAACACGTCGATCAGATAAAATTTATACCGAAACTCCAAGGGAGTCCTGGGTCGAACACAGGGAGGCGAGGTTTACTTTACTTGAAAATCGCATTTCGATTCATTTCTTTTTGGTATTTTAGGGTTTTGATTTTTTTTTATATTTTTGAAATAAAAGAAAACAAGCAAATGTATCACAGGATAGAGATGAAACAAATATGATATATATGTCAATCCAATGTCGATTACAATGAACTATAAAAGCATAAAAAGAGAGGGAGGTGAGAGGAAATCTCCCGAATCGGCTGTACGATGAGACGATGACGCCTAGCGGAAGCTCGGACGAAGGAGGTGAGGAGCGGGATGATGGAGGTGAGATGCAGGAGGATGTCATGTTGAGGAAAGCTTCAGCGTGGCTCTGGAATGGAGGTGAGAAGACGGAGGTGATCTACTATTGAAATGGAGGTGGGAGGACAGCTCCAAGGTGACCTATGAAGGGAGTTGGGAAGTTGGAGTATTTGGTGGAGTAGAGGTTCGTTACAATAATAGGCACCTTGGGAGCTTGAGAACAAGCTCTAATGAAGCGTTGGTAGGCTTGCTAGAGCTTAGGAGTAGGTAGGAGTAGAGTAGGTAGAGATGGCTTGGAAGGGAGGGGGTGTAGGTCCTTTTATAGTGGTGGAGAAGAGACAAAAATCGGTATGGGACCATTAGTGACATCCAGGCTGTCGCTGGAAACATCGTTGTAGGCAGCTCATGCCCGTTAGTGCCCACAGTTGGCTTTGCTGGCATGCGATGAATTACCGACGGCTGTAAGCGTCGCTGTAAGTCCAGCTCATGCGTCGTTGTAGTCCACCTGACGCTGTGCTGGCATCGCTCCAACCTTGCCCGCGCGCCAACACGCTGTTGCTACGCTGGCGCTGCGTCCATGCATGCCCGCGCGCTTGCGTATGCACCCACGCTGCTGCACACGTGTGGTGCTGCGTGCGTGTGCTGGCGGCCTGGGCTACGCCACATGGCACAGTCTGGGCCGTCCATCTTCTTCTTATTGCAGGGGCTTCTACAAAGGTCGGATTGAGTCGATTTTCGAGCCGTTAGGTTGCGATCGTCAACTCGAATCCATCCGTGCAGTTGGATTTATCATTTGAAGCTTCAAATTATGTCTCCTAGTCCCTTGGCCATTGATCTTCCTCGGACTGCATATGGTGCTACGGAACTCTGATTGAGGCGATTTCAGAGGCGTTGGACTCTGATCGTCGTCTTATTTAGATCCATATGGTCGGATCATCAATCCGAGGCTCCGAAATAAATATCCTTCTCTCCTAACCACAAAAAGGATGCAATTAACCTAAATTATATACAACTACTCTAAATGCAGAATGATGCATGCTATGCAATATTTATAACATGAAATACAAATCTAAGCTTAGGAACATACATGAATAGGCATTTTACCCTTAATAAATGTGTTTACATCATACCCCCATGCCTATCTTTTGCTAGTCCCTAGAAAAATTAAACTATATGCTATGTATAAGGGCAGAATTAGGATTAGATCGCTTAAGCCTAAGTCATTTATTAATAATAGCAAATTTCAACTAAGGTCCTAAACTACAAAAACTCAACAGTACCCGGGTGTCTGCCAGAATGCAGACCGCCCAAGTTCTCGCCTTATTTGAGAAGGGAAGATATATATTTTTTATTTTTCTTCTTTTTTAATTTTTTTGTACTTTTAGAGTTTGAGAGTTCCGGGATAGCTTTTTACGACTACTCGACCTGCCCAAGACTCAAAAAGGACTTTAAGTACTAAGCATCTTTGTGAAAAAGTGATAGACTCATAAAATGGCCGTTAAGATGGACTTCGGGTTTCTACGACCCTAGGTGACCTTGCCTCAAGGTTTATCTTTAGGATCGGTAGCTTTCTCCCTACTTTCTTTTATATGGGGTCAACACAAGGGCGAACCTAGTGTATATCTCCCCGATTTATTCTACTTCGTCGCTTCTTCCCTAGGTGTTTTGAGAATCATTGTGCATTTTTCTTTTTATTGTGAGCTGGGTTCTGGACAACTGGCCAATGAGTTGTTACCACTGACAACTTGCCAGCCATACTCGTGCGGTGAAGTGTGGTTTTATTTATTTTTTTTATTTTCTCCTTTTTCTTTTTCTTTTTTTCTTTTCTTTTTGAGTGTTCTTTTTTTTTTCTTTTTTATAAGTAGGTGGCTTCCTTGATCTAAGATTTACCTAAAGGTAGTACAACGAAAATGGTCTTGTGGCTGGTCTCTAGACAACCGGCCGATGAGCTGTTACCACCGACAACTTGCCAGCCATACCACCCAAGTCGGTCCTTTAGCTACCCAATCTCCGTAAAAACCGCTGGAAAGTGAGTCAGTGCAAAATATGTGTGTAGATGCTTAAGCTTACAGTCCCCCCAAATCAGAGGGCGAGTTGATAAGTCACATACTTATCCCAAATTATTTACGAAATTAAAATAAATTTTAATTGGTGAGGACTCGAGACTAAATCCACATTCGAGTGGTCACCCGAGCTAATTAAGCCCAAAGACCTGAAGAGTCTAAGTGTTTAGGTCCTCTCGTATCATTTCCTAAAGTTAATAACTTTCAAATGCCTAAGTTCTCTTTTCCAAATTTTTTTCTTTTTTTATCTTTTTCAAATTTTTAATTTTTTTTTAATTTTATAAGAAATTAAAAGAAATTCTACGGAGTTAACATAATGATTTCAAGAATTGATTATCCAACCCCCCATGCCTAAATGATGCAATGTCCTCATTGTAAAAATAAAGACATGAAAAAGGGCGAAGTAAGCAGAATATCACTTGTGTGTCGTGAAAATCCGGTCAACTCCACAGAGAGAAGAGTGTATACACACGCGCTAAGTTTAATGCCTTCAGCTAGGCATAACATACATACAAAGAAGAAATTGAGAATTCACAAGTGCGGGTCAGAATCAAAATCAATAGGTTGATCTTGAAACCCGTCTGTAGAAGATTTCCACAGATGTGGATGAGATTGTGGTGCAGACCCATGCCCTAGGGTCGAGTGGTTCTCAGGTTCTGGATGAAAATCACCCAGAACCGAAGGTTGTTGTGTTTGCGGGGCCGAGCCTACAGTTTAGTGGTGTGCAACCCAAGACCAAAGTGTCGGACAACGAGTAAAGATGGTTCAATAGGTGCGATTGTCCACCTAACATCTAGCTCAGAAAAATAATCAGTTATTTCGAGCTTGGGTTGCACGTGAAAGATATTGTAAGGGTCATAGTAGAAAGTAAGTGGTTTTAGGTCAATAGGTACCCTTAGATCCAAAATCAAACTTCCCTCAGAATTAGCCTCCCAAATCTTTATTTCAACAATTCTATCCTCCAACATCAAGGGCTCAGGCTTCGGGATCTCTAGCATATTATTCACCCAATATGATTCTCCCAAGTCTAGAAATCGTGGCTGAATCAAGATTGACTTGGGCATAAAGATCTCAGAAGTCAACTCTTCGTGGTGCAGATGAGGACTAGGGTCACTGATTGAATCATCAAGATTCAGATCCTCCAAGTTAACCCCAACCGAATCCAAATCTTTAATAATTGGGCTATCAACTGGTTTATCAGATTCCTCAAGCCCATTTGTCTCACTAAAATCCTCTTCCTTAAGTTCAAGTGAGACTTCACCAAAAGATTCTTCACCCTCAGAGTCAAAGAATCCATGATCCTCATTTATATATGTCTCAAAATCATATGTCATTTCATGGTCCGTGGAGACATTTTTCCTCGCTCCCTGGGTCAGGGATCTCAGGTGAATCAATCGGTTCATCCTCAAATGGTTGCTCTAGCCCATCCTGGTCATCCCTAGTCTCAGAAAATGTATCCCCCCTGACAGGCGCCTGAGCGGGCTCAGACATTGTCTCTCTTGAAGGGGGTTCATCTTGAGAATCATCCCAAGATTTGACTAGTGCAACCATAAATTTCATCCTCAACCTCGACAATTTCCTAAGAAGAAACTCACCCAAGTCCCTATCTCTAACACTTTGGAGCAAATCCAATAGAGAACTATTAAGTTCATTAGTCATTTTGATCATAGGCTCCAGTGCTTCAGTGCATGGTGTTGGCTGAGCTTCTAAAGATTGTATAGTGTTCCTCAAATTAGCCAACACCTTATCCTGGATCTGGTTCACCTGAACCGATTGGTTCGGTTCAGGTTTGGGTGGGTTCAGGTTAAATCTAGGGGAGTCACGATGTCAAGGTTCTCAAGTCCCTCCCTGAAAGTAGGTCATTCTAGGTTGTTCAAAGGATGGTGGCGACCTATATTCAATGGAATACTGGGGAGGGTAGGTGTTATAATCATGATATCCTTCCTGATTGTAGATCGAGTTGGTTTGGTCATCAAAGGATGGAGATCCATAATCATTATAGCTCTGGGAAGGATAATAATCGTAGTCTTGTCGTCTAGGGTTAGGCCCTGGACCCTGAGGTCCGGATTCATATCCCCAATCAAAGTCATCCCGACTAGTGGATGGGTAATTACAAGTCAAGTCGGGATAGTAATCATCTTGGGGATAAGTGGTGGTAGGAGGATAGGATGTGAAATGTGTGTAGGATGTGGAAGGGTACATGGTGAAGTAAGGAGGGAAATCAGAAGAGAAAGGAGCCTTGCAATACAAAAATACAAGCCTGTCCTTAGTGTGGGTAGCCTAAAGGTCTACAGACTCTCAGAATCCATCCTAAGATTATAGACGATTTACTCTACTTATGTGCACAATCAGGGTTCTCAAACAAGGTTATTTAATGATGTGTCTTTTAGGGTTCAACCTTGTTTAGTAGCTTTTAGGATTTAATTCTTAGGTTGGTTCAATCAAGGTTTAGTAGAACACTCCAAGTTTTGAAAGCACGGGTGATGATATGTTCCTTTAAAAATAAAAAATAACGTGGAGTGCCTGGTTCAGCCTAAGAATCAACCCTAAGTGGTAAGCTACTGGATGGATCAATTTTAGATTGAGTGGTGTGGCCCAAATAGCTCAATCAATTGGCTTGTTGCACCACTTAGTTAAGGCACACAGAAATTTTTGACCTATTCGGATTTCTACTCACTTATTTGTGTGTTGAATTAAGTGTACCGGGACCACAGGTCAGATCCTGGTCAAGTGGTAGAATCGGTGTGATTGTGCGCCTTAGGGTGAGAAGTTGTGGGTGTTAAGTATGTAGCTTACAGAAAATCCCACAATCAGATAACACTTTTTTTTATTTTTTTATTTTTATTTATGTGGATGGCGACGTGAGTGGAGGTGGCAAACAACCAAATCTATACTAAGGTTCATAAAAAGCACCTAAGTTGATTTGGGTTTGAGTTATTCGGTTATGGAATGAAAACTAAGGTGGGGGTGGTGTGGGGGACACTTAAAAAACACTCTACCTGCACTTTACTCCAATCTACCGCACTTAGATCTCCATGCTAGGGTACCTGCAAGACAGTAGATCAAAGACAAGTAGGGTTAGTACTATGTAAATGCAAAGAAATGCAATAAAAAAATAAAGTAAATTCCGTTGCCTCCCCGACAACAACACCAAAATGGTCACGTCGTGTTTCGCGTGTTAGAAATCAGGGTTACAAGTAACCCATGGTCGTAGTTGCAAATCACGTCGATCAGATAAAATTTATACCGAAACTCCGAAGGAGTCTCGGGTCGAACACAGGGAGGCGACGTTTACTTTACTTGGAAACCGCATTTCGATTCGTTTCTTTTTGGTATTTTAGGGTTTTGATATTTTTTTGTATTTTTGAAATAAAAGAAAACAAGCAAATGTATCACACGATAGAGATGAAACAAATATGATATATATGTCAATCCAATGTCGATTACAATGAACTATAAAAGCATAAAAGAGAGGGAGGTGAGAGGAAATCTCTCGAATTGGCTGTTCAGTAAGACAACGATGCCTGGCGGAAGCTCGGACGAAGGAGGTGACGAGCGGGATGATGGAGATGAGATGCAGGAGGACGTTGTGTTGAGCTTCAATGTGGCTTCGAAATGGAGGTGAGAATACGAAGGTGATCTACTACCAGAATGGAGGTGGGAGGATAGCTCCAAGGTGACCTATGAAGGGAGATGGGAAGTTGGAGGAGTATTTGGTGGAGCAAAGGTTCGTTACACTAATAGGCACCTTGGGAGCTTGAGAACAAGCTCTAATGGAGCGTTGGTAGGCTTGCTAGAGCTTAGAAGTAGGTGGGAGTAGAGTAGGTAGAGATGGCTTGGAAGGGAGGGGGTGTAGGTCCATTTAAAGTGGTGGAGAAGAGGCAAAAATCAGTATGGAACCATTAGTGACATCCAGGCCGTCACTGGAAACGTCGTTGTAGGCAGCTCATGCCTGCTGGGGCCCACAGCTGGCTTTGCTGGCATGCGGTGAATTACCGACGGCTGTAAGCGTCACTGTAAGTCTAGCTCATGCATCGTTGTAGTCCACCTCACGCTGTGCTTGCGTCGCTCCAGCCTTGTCGGCTGCGCGCCCACGTGCTGGCGCTGCGCGCATGCTCGCTCACATGCCTGCTTGTGCACCCGCGCTTCTGCGCGCGTGTGTGTGCTGGTGGCCTGGGCTACGCCACGTGGTGTAGTCTGGGCCGTCCATCTTTTTCTTGTTGTTGGGGCTACTACAGAGGTCGGATTGAGTCGATTTTTGCCCCGTTAGGGTGCGATTGTTGACTCGAATCCATCCGTGTGGTCGGATTTATCATTGGAAGCTCCGAATTATGTCTCCTAGTCCCTTGGCCGTTGATCTTCCTCGAACTGCATATGGTGCTATGGAACTCCGATCGAGGTGATTTCAGGGGCGTTGGACTCCGATCATCGTCTTGATTAGATCCGTACGGTCGGATCGTTAATCTGAGGCTCCAAAATAAATATCCTTCTCTCCTAACCACAAAAAGGATGTAATTAACCTAAATTATATACAACTACTCTAAATGGAGAATGATGGATGCTATGCAATATTTATAACATAAAATGCAAATCTAAGCCTAGGAACATGCATGAATAGGCATTTTACCCTTAATAAATGTGTTTACATCAGTCCACGTGTGTGCATGCCAAGCCTCACCACTGGTGAGCATCTTCCCGTAGTCCGGCTGCCGCTGGTCGCCATTCATTGTGCAACCGCTGCCATCGGATTCCTCTCCATGTCCTCAACCTCCTCCAAGCATGGCGCTACTGGTTGTGCCCCCTCCTCCTCGTGCGCACAAGGGGACGGATTCCCTGTTTCTCAATAGTGTTAGGTGCATTAAAAATTACACTTACCATTGCCACCATTTTGATTTTTTATTTCTCATATTATTTTTATGATGGTGATAATTATGGCTGAACCCTTGCACTCTTGCGAAATTGCCTGATTCTTCCTTATCTCCTTATTTCGCATTAGATTTTGATACAGACTTTGCATCTATGACTGGGAATAAAATATACCTGTGATTTCCTTGCAATTGTGCCTCCCTGTGGATGTGACCCTCTCTCTTGTGAGTGGTTTATTTTAATTATTGATGATTGGTTTTCCGCCACTTAATTTCTACTTCGACGACTTATTTTTTTAAGTGAAAATTATTTTAAAGCGAAAATTGATCGATCACCTCCCCTCCAGTATCCATTAAGATCACTTCCTCTTGCTCCCCTCTAGTATCAGAGCTAGAGCATCTAAAGATGCCAAAGTCATCTGTCGACACATACGCTGAGAGGCAATCAGCAGTTTGGCCTCCACTTTTTGATGGAACGAACTATGGCTACTAAAAGAACCAAATGCAAATATTCATAGAATCTATGGACTATGAAGTATGGGACGTCAAGCGTCCAAATACACATGACCAGAAATCAAGGAAGTAGCAGCAACTCCGGATCAAAAGAAATTAGTAATGCACAATGAAAAAGCCATGAATGCAATCTTCTGTGGACTCTCCAAGGAAGAGTTCAATCATGTATTTGCATGCAAGATAGCTCACGAGATCTTGAGAATCCTAGAAGTCACCCATGAGGCAACGTCTAAGGTAAAAGAAACTCGTATAAATTTACTTACTCAGAAATGCGAGCTTTTCAGGATGAAGAAGGGTGAATCTATTAAGGGGATTTTTACAAGATTTGTGGATATTGTAAACTCTCTATAGAATCTGGATCAAGACACAAAGAATGAAGTCTTGGTAAAGAAGATCCTCCAGTCACTCACCAGTGACTGGGAGACAAACCACAGCCATACAAGAATCAAAGGATCTGTCTACCTTGAAACTAGATGACCTTGTTGGAAGTTTGATGGCTTACAAGGTCCAGCTTCAACACATGAAGGAGCATGAGAATGGAGTGAAGAGGAAGGCTACGGTACTCAAAGCCAACAATCAATCTGAAGATTTGTCAAGGGAAGATGAACAAGAAGACATAGCCCTTCTTTCAAGAAAGTTTAGGAAGTTCCTCAAAAATAAGAGTATGATAAAGAAGAAAGAAGAATCCGAGGCAGATACCATAATCTGTTACAACTGTAAATGGAAGAGACACATCAGAAAGGATTTTCCACTTCTCAGGAAGGAATCAGAGAAGAAGAAATTCCCAAGAAGGGATGGGAAGAAGAAGGCTCTTTAAGCCACCTGGGATGAGTCAGACTCAAGCTCAAACGAAGAAGAGGCCTCCAGTGAAAAAGCTCTTCTAAGACTCATGGCCCTAGAAGATAAGGTAACATCTTTTTCGCAAGATGAATTATTATAAGCTTTCTTTGAAATGCATGACTTTGCTAAAATAGTCAAGTTAGAAAATAAAAGCTTGGTAAAAGCCTTAAGAGAAGAGAAAGCACAAAAAGATACACTTGCTTCACAAAATAAGGAGCTATCTGTTGAAATTACTTCACTAAAATCACAGATAAATAACCTAAAAATAGATGTAGACAAACTAAAAGAGAACTCTACTATTCTTCTAAATGATCTAGTTAAATTTCACTAAAGGTAGTCAAAATATGCATAAACTCTTAGGAACATAAACCCAGAGCACCACAAAATTTAGGTTAGGATACATACCTAAAAATGATCATGAAACATCTAGTTCTAGTCAAAGGAAAGAGAAAGGTAGTTTGCCCAAACTGGCAGCACCAGCTAATCACCGTGGACCCATGCAAAAGTGGGTACCAAAAGCACTCTTGAAATTCTATTTTGTAGGTCAAGTAGATTATAAGAGGTCGACATATCGAGAAAAAAATGGAAACTTGAAGCCAATTTATAGATCCAACGATCCATGACCTCATAAACACAAACAAATGACAAGATTGAGAAGAAAGAAGATGGATCATCGACAGCAGGTGTTCCAAGCATATGACAGGAGAGGAGTGCCTGTTCCTGCAACTCCACCACCAGAAAGGTGGTACAGTCAGGTTTGAGAACAACCACAAGGGTTGTATTATTGGTACTGACCAAGTTGGTAACTCATCTACTTCTTTGATAATGTGCATCTAGTTAGTGGACTAAAACATAATCTACTTAGTGTAAGCCAAATCTGTGATAAAGGATATAAAATTACTTTCACCTCAAATGGTTTTAAAATAAGAGATAAAGAAACCAAACAAATTGAAATGGGCATAAAGATATTTATATTGTCAACTTCAACAAATGCGACAACTTTGAATGTCTTATCACATCTAACGAAGAGGCAATACTTTGGCATAAATCGCTAGGTCATGTTCACATGAAGAACATCAATAGACTTGTGAAACATGGGCTTGTCAAAGGCCTACCAAAGATCAACTGCAAGAAGAACAAAGTCTGCCATTCTTGTCAAGTTGGTAAATAAACCAAAAATCCCTTTAAACCAAAAAGGATGGTTAGCACCTCGCAACCCCTGGAGTTACTTCAGTTAGACTAATTTAGACCAACCAAATCCGAAAGCAAGTGGGTACAGATATTGTTTAGTCATAATCGATGATTTCTCAAGATTTACCTGGGTATCCTTCTTGAAAAGTAAAGATCAGACTATCGATGTTCTTAGTAAACTAGTAAGAAGATTGCAAAATGAGAAAGGATTTGAAGTCATTAGGATTAGAAGTGATCACAGTGGAGAATTTGAGAATCAATCTTTTTCTGATTTTTATGATCAATATAGGATAAAGCATGAGTTTGCTTTTCCTAGAGCAGCACCTCTAAATGGATTAATTAAAAGGAAAAATAGGACCTTGCAAGAGTGTGCCTGCACAATGCTATGCGAGTCAAAGCTGCCTCGATATTTTTGAGCTGAGGCTGTAAACACTACTTACTATATCCAAGATAGATCCCTGATTAGACAAATCCTTAAAAAACACCCTTTGAACTCTATCATAAAAGAACATCTAGAATTTCCTATTTCAAGATATTTGGTTGTAGATGCTTTATACTTAACACCAAGGATAATTTTGACAAGTTTGATGCTAAGAGCTCAGAAGGAATCTTCTTAGGTTATTCAACCAGATGTAAAGCCTATAGAGTATTCAACAAGAAGAATTCTATCATTGAAGAAACTATGCATGTATCACTTGATAAAACCCTATCTCAACCACAATCTTCTTTAAATGATGATGATTACCAAGTAGGAGATCCTTCAAACATACTAGAAGAAAGCATTTTGGATGAATTACCAAAAGACATATCATATATATAAGATCATCCAAAAGAATTGATAATAGGAGAACTATCCAAAGGAGTTCAAACTAGATCTTCCGTCAATAACTTAGCTTTCATAGCTTTTATTTCTCAATTAGAACCTAAAAATGTTAAGGATGCCTTTTTTGATAATTGTTAGATTATTGCAATGGAAGATGAATTCAATCAATTTAAAAGAAATCAAGTATGGGAACTTGTTCTAAAACTTGACTCTTAGACCATCATAGGAACCAAATGGGTCTTTAGGAATAAATTGAATGAATTAGGAGTAGTTAGGAACAAAGCTAGACTTGTGGCCCTACGGTATAATCAAGAAAAAGAAAAAGATTTTGATGAAACATATAGGCCTGTACCTCTCCTATAATCCATTAGAATGTTCTTAGACTTTGCCACCCACATGGAGTTTACACTCTTTCAGATGGACGTCAAAAGTGCCTTTCTAAATGGGTTTATCAAGGAGGAAGTCTATGTTAAACAACCTTTAGGTTTTGAAGATGCAAACCATCGAAAATACATATACAAACTACACAGAGCATTGTATGATCTAAAATAAGCTCCACGAGCTTGGTATGATAGATTAAAAACTTATCTAATTGAAAATGAATTTAAAATTGGCAAAATAAATCCAACTCTATTTACAAAAGAAAAGAAAATGATCTCTTAATAATACAAATTTGTGTAGACAACATTTTCAGTGCTACTAATGATCTTTTATGCTAAGAATTCGTAAAGGTAATGTAGGATCAGTTTGAAATGAGTATGATAGGAGAACTCTGGTTCTTTCTCGGACTTCAAATTGACCAGCTATCCTCTGGAATATTCATATCTCAAACCAAGTACACCACGGAGATCTTGAAGAAATTATCCATGGACAAGGTAAAAGGAAAAGAAATGGCTATGGCAACTTCTACACAACTCAAAACTAATGAGATAGGTAAGTCTGTAGATTAGAAGTTGTATGGAATCATGATAGGTTCTTTATTATATTTAACTGCTAGTAGATCTGATATTCTCTTTAGCACCTACTTGTGTGCTCATTTTCAAGTTCACTCTAAAGAATTATACCTAAATGCAGTTAAAAGAATACTTAAATACCTAAACAACACACCTGATCTAGGACTTTTCTATCCAAAGTTAGCCACATTGGATTTTTATTCCTTTTGTGATGCTAATTATGCGGGTAGCTTTACTGACTGAAGAGTACTAGTGCAACATGTCAATTTCTCGAAAATTCCCTAATCTCTTGATTCTCTAGAAAACAACACACTATTTCATTATCAACAGCAGAAGCCGAATATGTAGCTACATCTTTAGCTTGTTCACAACTTTTATGGATGAAATAAACACTAGGGTGGTGTTGTTTGGCATGTTAAGTGTTTAACCCAACACTTAACACACTTGGAACTTATGGCAGGTTAAGTAGACTTAAGACGAGCTAAAGTTATTCCACCCTCTCTGTGGAATAACTTTAACACACCAAAACATCCAAACAGGTTAACTCACTTATTCCACTATTTATTTCACTTTTTCCTTATTCCTCTACTTATTCTACAAACTTATTCCCCTTACCAAACAGGGCCTAAAAGATTTTGGACTATCCTATAAAAATAACAAAACACTTTGTGACAACACTAGTGCCATCAACCTATTTAAAAACCCTATCCAACATTCCAGGACTAAACATATTGATGTTAGGCATCACTTCTTAAGAGATTGTCCTAAAGGGTGAAATCAACTTAGAATTTGTTAAAACTGAAGATCAGTTAGCAGATATCTTTACAAAACCTTTACCAAAAGAAAGATTTAACATGATCTGCCATCCACTAGGATTATCTAGGTTGAAAGGGCTAATTTGATAACTTTGATTGCACTATTTTAAACCTTTGATCGACCAAACTGTTTGATGGATCAATACTCCATGATTGATCGATCAAAATCTTTGGCAGGAATTTTCCTCCAAAAATTTGATGTTTGATCAACCAACTTTGTTATTTGATCAACCAATTTGGTTGGGTAGGAATTTTCCCTCCAAACCTTTGAACCCTGATCGACCAATGAGTCTAATTGGTCGATTAGTTTCTATTTTGATCGACCAAAACTGGGTGGATTTTACTTTCACAATTGCAATCTTAAATGCCTCTAATCTTGCTCCTAATCACCTAAATCGTACCTAATCTACTCGATTACCTACCCTAAATGTATTTACCTTATTTATCAACCCAACCTTGTATAAAGCATCATCGATTGTACCACTAACCTTTTTTTTTTTTACAAACACTATACCCCACTTTGGTCCCCACACCTCCTCTCTGCCACTGACCAAACACATACTCGACCCCACATCTCTCCTCCGGCCACCGTGGTCGATCAACAACTCCGACGCCACCAACCAGCATTGCACATTATGAAACCACGCTACGTTGTTCTTGTCGACACCACCGACCAATGACGCCGACTACCGACCTTGCCAGCCATGTGTCCTCGCCACACGCCCTCCTTGCCGTGGGTCCTCCCTCGCCGGCCATGCTTGTTGGCACCAACGACCACATCGAATCTCTTTTGATTGACTTGTTGATCAATCATGGTAATGATCAAAACTTATTTTAAATCCGTTCTTGTGTAGATTTTTCTTAAGTTTCGATGTTGCATGTATTGATCTTGTTGATCATGTGATTTCTTGCAATATTTGGTAGTATTTGTGAGTGGATCATCTGTGGAACTCTTATTTTTTTTTCAAGTCTGAACAATTTTCGTCAACCAATTAACCTGGTTGATCGACCAAAAGTCATTTTTCCAAAACTGAGTCAAACCCACTTTTGATCGACTAATGTGTTTTTTCAAATCTAATATGGCTCCAAAACGTGCACGTGCCCCCTCCTCGGGTTCTCATGATAACACATTCGACTGCTTTTTCATTACCGAGGCTATCCGTGAGCATTTCTGTTGAACGCATGGGTTGCTACGCTAAGGTGTTTGGTTTTGAAAAACCTGTTGTCATAGTATGAAAGCGAAGAACTCGTGTTCAACAAATAAAATTTATACCGAAATGGAAATCCTGGGTCGAACTCAGGGAGGCGGACGTTTGATTTAAAAACACGCGTTTGTTTTATTTGTCACAAAGTAAATTAATTGACTATCTAACTATTTACAATAAATAGAAGAGAGAGAGCGAGTAAGAGAGAGAGAGAATATTACAAAAAAAACCAAAATGAGATGTAGAATGAACATGGAATTCATCACTAAAAAGATTATTTGTTTCACTAAACATTATGACTAGAAAGCAGAAAATGATTACACTAGAAAGTAGTAAATCTACTCTAGAAAGCATTAAAAGAATGGAGAGAGAAATATCCTCCTCAACGGTCGCTTGGAGGATGAGCCGGACGGGACAATGCCTGGATGAAGGAGGATGGAGTAGGATGAAGGAGGGCGAAGCAGGAAGAACGGGAACGGAGCAGCACGTCATTGTCGTTGCTGGATCCGCTTCTGAAAGGGGGACGAAAAATTGACTTTATCTCGCGAGAAGCATCCCGGGTGTGGGACAAACTTCTCTTGAGCTTTGGAGAGGGAGAGAAGAGAAGGAAGGGATGATAATTTCATGTGGAGGGGGTCTTCTTTTATAGTTGTAAGGAGTGAGGGCAATTTGGTCATTTTAATTTGAAAATCATTAAATCAGGGGTCTTTAGTGACGGATAAAACCGTCGCTAAAGCCCATCGCGGGCGTAGTGGGCAGCGCGTGCGCGCGGCCGCTCGCCTCTTCATGCGTAACGTGCCCTCCACATCCAGCTAATCTCAGCCATCCGATCGTGAGATTGGATGGCTTGAGTCATGCTTCCGCCCACTCCTCAGAGCGCCTGCCCGCGTGAGGCACGACGTGCAATAGCGCGTGGGCGCTATTGAGTGCCCGCAATCGCTCGATCTCGATTGAGCGGTCGTGGAGCCCGCTCGCCTGCGCCCTTTCGCTTGCGCATACAGATTCAAACCTGTGCCAACGCCTCGCGATAAGGCGTTCACCTGCTGCGCTACGGAGGAGAGATGGTCGCACGGATGTTTTGAGCGGCCCGTGCTCATGGCCATTGGATCAAGATCCAACAGCCCAGATCGCGTGTTGGATCTTCTTTGGAGAGGTAGCGGCGGTCCTAAGGGTAGGTTGGATGGCTGAGATGGCACCACGTGGTGCCATCTTGGTCGTCCATCTTCTAGATGATGTAGATGGTGCCACGGGTGTCGGATTAAGTCGATTTTCACGCTGTTAGGCTGCGATCATCGATCTAAATCCATCCGTGCAGTCGGATTTGTTGTTTGAAGTGTGGATTCACATCATCTTGGCCCTTGATCTTCTAGGGTTCCCCAATCTCTATCTGATGCTACAGATGTCTGATTAGGACAATCTTGGAGTCGTTGAACTCCAATCGTCACCCTGATCACATCTGTATGATTGGATCTTCGATCCGAGGCCCCGATAAAAAGTTTGCCCTGTCCATGAACATAAAAGGAGATAATTAACCTACATTTTATTCAAACTAATCTAAATGCAAGAAGATGCATGTTATGCAATATTTATAGTATGCAATGCAATCCTATGCTTAAGAACATGAATAAATAGGCATCTTAAGTAGTGTAAACATGTTTACATCATAGCCCCATGCCTATCTTTTGTTAGTCCCTAGCAAAAACTATATGCTATTTATAAAAGAATCATGTTGGATTATTTAGGCTTGAGTTATTTTCAATCACTAAGAAAATGTCTACTTAGGATCTGAACTTTCAAAGACACAACAGTGCCCGAGTATCTGCCAAAATGCAAACCACCTCAAGCCCTCGCCTTATTCAAAGAAAAATATGTTTTTCTCTTTTTCTTCTTTTCTAATTTTTTTTGGATTTTCGAATTTTAAGGTTTAAGAGTGGCTTTCTACGACCATTCAACTCACCCAAGATTTGATGAGAACCCTAAGTTCTAAGCATCTTATTGTGAATGTGATAGACTCGTTGACCAGCAGTTAAAATAGACTTCGAATTTCTATGCCTCTAGGTGACCTAAAAAAAATTTTTGCCTAAAGGTGCATATTTACAACTGGTAGCTTTCTCCCTACTTTTATTTTTTACGGGGTCAACACAAGGGTGAATCCAGTATATATCTCCCCGGCTTATTCTACTTCTCCGCTTCTTTCTAAGTGTTTTGGGAATTTTCAGTGCATTTATTGAGCTGGATTCTGGACAACCGGTCGATGAGCTGTTACCACCGACAACTTGCCAGCTACACTCGTTTGACAAAGTGTGGCTTATTTCTTTTTTTTTCCTTTTTTTTTTTTAAGTAGGTGGCTTCCCTGGTATAAGATTTACCTAAAGGCAGTAAAAAGAGAAAGGTCCAGTGATTGGGCTCTGGATAACCTACCTATGGGCTATTACCCATGATAACTTGCCAGCCATATCACCCTAGAAGGTTCATTAGCTACCCAATTTCTGTTAAAATCGCCGAACAACGAGTCAGTGCAAAGAAAGTGTGCAAATGCTAGAAACTCAAAGTTCCCTCAAATCAGAGGGCGGGTTGATAAGTCGTGTACTTATCACCCAAACTTATTTACTCCAATTAAAATAGAATTCAGATGGCGATGACTCGGAAAACAAATCCACATTTTAATGGATACACAGGCTGATTAAGTTTGAAGACCTGAAGGGTCTTTGTGTTCAGATCATAATGTAATATTTCCTAAGATTAAAAATTTTCTTAAACCCAAGTTCTCTTTCCTAATTCCACAATTTTTTTTAATAAAAGAAAATAAAATAAATCTACGGAACTGACGAATAAATTCAGAGATGAATATCCACCCCCCATGCCTATCCAATGCAATGTCCTCATTGTATTAAAAAGACATAAAACAGAGTGGAATAGCATAGAAAGCACCTAAATTGCGTGAATGTCAGGTCCGCTCCGAGATGAAAACTAAAAAAAAGAACTGTATGCGTGCTGAATTTAGTGCCTTCAGCTAGGCACACTATACAAAGAAGAGAAATAAAGAATTCACAGGTACAGGTCAGAATCAGAATAAACATAAGAAACCTCTGACCTATCAGCAGAGGTCCACAGATGTGGACCAGATTGTGGTGCAGACCCATACCCCATAATCAAGAATATTTCAAGTTCTGGATAAAAATTACCCAAAACCTAAAATCAGTATGCAAGAGGGGTTGGGCCTGTGATTTATGAGGATGAAACTCAAAACCAAAAAGTCGAGTTATAAAGAATTCAAGCTCAAAATGATAATCATTGAATGTATGCTTAGGTTGGACATCCATAGAACAGATGTCGTAAGGATCCTGGTTTGATGGTTTCAGATGAATTGGAACCCTTAGACTTAATCTTCTATTTCCTCCAAAGTTAGCTTCCCAAATCAAAACTTCCCAACTGCTATCCTCCTCAATCAGAATGTTAAATTCTGAGACCTCTTGCATATTAATCACCCCGTCTGAAATCTCCAAGTCTAAATGATGTGGCTGAATCAGAATTGACTTGGGTTTAATTATCTCAGAAACAGAATCATCGATAAGCTCAATGGGGTGTAACTGACAATCAGGGCATTTGATTGAATCCTCCAGAAAATGCGATTCTGGATCCATAATATGAGCCCTAATAAAATCAATTTCCTCAGTTATTGGGCTATTAAATGATCTTTCAAATTCCTCAGACCAATTGTCTCACAAAAATTATGTTCTGTAAACTTGCGTGAGACTTCGCAACTTGAATCTTCACCATCAAAATCAAAGAAATCAAGATCCGTATTAATGTATGACTCAAAATCATCAGTCACTTTCTTTTCCAAGGAGACATACGTTTCCTTGTACCCTGGCTCAAGGATCTCAGGTGAAGAAATCAGATCATCCTTAATCAGTTGCTCTAATTCAATCTGGTCAGCCTCGTAACACGTGTTCCCCCCAACAGGTGCCTGAGTAGGTTCTGACATTGGCTCTCCTGAAGGGGGTTCATCCTGGGAATCATCCCATGATTGAATTAAAGTGACCACAAATCTCATCCTCAATTTCGCTAACTTCCCAAGTAGAAACTCACCCAGGTTCTTATCCTTAACATCCTGAAGCCAATCCAACAAATACTTGTTCAAATCATCAATCATCAGAATCAGGGACTCCAATCTCTCAATGAAAGGTATTGGCTGAACTTCTAAAGATTGTATGACATTTCTCAAGTTAGCCAAAACCTTATCTTGAACCTGGTTACCCTAAACCAAATGAGTTGGTTCAGGGTTAGGTGGGTTTGGAGTCAATGCAGAGGAGTTAACAAATTGAGATTCGTTATACCCTTCCTGATAATAGGTCATTTCGGATTGTTCAAAGGGTGGTGATGACCTAAAGGCAGTGTAATCAGAGGATGGGTAAGGATTAGTATATCCTTCTTGATTGTAGATCGTATTATGTTGTTCATGAAAGGTTGACGATCTATAATTGATGTGGCTCTGAGAAGGATAGAAATTACAATCATAGTGTTCAGGGTTAAACCCTAAACATGGAAGTCCGGAACTATATCCCCAATCCGAGTTATCCCAACTAACTGATGGTTATTACAGTACGAGTCGGGATAATTGTCATGTTGAGGATAATTCAAAATAGGAGGGAAAGAGAGGGAATGCGTGTAATATACGAAATGATTCATGATAAGTGGGAGGAAGAAAGATGCCCTGCAATACAAGCAATCAAACCTGTCTTTAAGTGGGCTAGCCTAAAGACCTACAGACTCCCAAAACCCGTCTTGAGATAAAGGAACGATTTGATCTACTTCTGTTTATTCAATCCAACCAGTTAGGAGGGACTGGGGAGAAGGTTCTTCCTTTGGCTTGCGCCTCCGGTTCCTAGTGTACCCCCCAGTCGTGATCATTTGATTCTGCTCCCCTAGCTAGACATCAGATTAAATAGTAGAAACAGACTAATCGAAAATAATCTCGTTCTGGGATCTGAAGAGCGAGTCGAATCCTTAAGGCTAACGTCTACTCTGTTTTATTTAGGGCTAGGTTTGAATGAGCTTTGGAATGTGATGGGTCCTTTATATGGGTTGTGCCCTTAATGATTGATTGATTTTTGTGTGCATGCACAACCAGTGGTTTTCAAGCAAGATTATTTTTGATGTGGTGAATTTTAGAGTTCAAATCTTGCTTAGTAGCTTTTAGGATTCAACTTTAGGTATTTTCGAACAAGTTTTGTTGGCACACCAGGTTTTGAAAGCACAGGTGAAGATGTTTTCCTTTAAAACTTAAAAGAATGTGGAGTGCCTGGTAAATCCCTAAGGTTTGAACCTATGTGACAGCTACTTGATGAGTTAATTTTAATTGAAGTTGTGCGGCCCAATCAACTCAAACAATTGGCCTGTTGCACCACTTAATTAGGCACACAAGTGATTACCTATTCTGATTTTTACTCAATTATGTGTTTGGATGTGTGTACCAGCTCCAAAGATCGGTTTACCGATTGAGTTTGAAAATCATATGAGGTTGTATACCTCTGTGAGATTTTTTTTTAATTTTCTTCTTAAATATGGACGTTGGGGTGAGTATGGGTGTCAAACAACAAACAATCTAACCTTAGAGTTTATAAGAACACCTAGGTTGATTGATGTTTGTGTTATTATGTTGTGGAATGAAATCTAATGGGTGGGAGGTGGGGGATAACTTACAAAACCTTCCACAGCACTTTACTCCAATCTACCACTTTTGCTCATCTCGAAAGAGTACCTGCAATCACAATAAGAAAGGAGAGAAGTGAGGTAAATGATTTGTAAGTTAGAAAATGCGAAGAAAAAAATCAAATAGTGTCGCCTCCCCGGCAACAGCACCAAAATGTTGAACGCACGAATTGCTACGCTAACGTGTTTGGTTTTGAAAAACCTATCGTCGTAATATGAAAGCGAAGAACTGGTGTTCAACAAATAAAATTTATACCGGAATGGAAATCCCGGGTCGAACTCAGAGAGGCAGACGTTTGATTTAAAAACACACATTTGTTTTATTTGTCATGAAGTAAATTAATTGACTATCTAACTATTTACAATAAATAGAAGAGAGAGAGCGAGTAAGAGAGAGAGAATATTACAAACAAAAACCAAAATGAGATGTAGAATGAACATGGAATTCATCATTAAAAAGATTGTCTATTGCACTAAACATTATGACTAGAAAGGAAAAAACGATTACACTAGAAAGCAGTAAATCTACTCTAGAAAGTAGTAAATCTACTCTAGAAAGCATTAAAAGAATGGAGAGAGAAATATCCTCCTCGACGGTCGCTTGGAGGATGAGCCGGACGGGACGATGCCAGGACGAAGGAGGATGGAGTAGGATGAAGGAGGGTGAAGCAGGAAGAACGGGAACGGAGCAACACGTCATCGTCGTCGCAGGATCCGCTTCCGAAAGGGGGACGAAAAATTGACTTTATCTCGCGAGAAGCATCCCGGGTGTGGGACAAGCTTCTCTTGAGATTTGGAGAGGGAGAGAAGAAAAGGAAGGGATGAGAATTTCATGTGGAGGGGGTCTCCTTTTATAGTTGCAAGGAGTGAGGGCAATTTGGTCATTTTAATTTGAAAATCATTAAATCAGGGGTCTTTAGTGACTGATAAAACCGTCGCTAAAGCCCCATAGTGGGCTTAGTGGGCGGCACGTGCGGGCGGCCGCTCGCCTCCTCGTGCGTAACGCATGCTCCACGTCCAGCTAATCTCAACCATCCAATCGTGAGATCGGATAGCTTAAGTCGCGCTTTCGCCCGCTCCTCAGTGTGCCCGCCCGCGTGCTATCCCGCGTGAGGCTCGGCGTGCAATAGCGCGTGGGCGCTATCGAGCGCCCGTAGCCGCTTGATCACGATCGAGTGGTCGCAGAGCCCGCTCGCCTGCGCCCTTTCGCCTGCGCATGTGGATTCAAACCCGTGCCAGTGCCTCGCGATAAGGCATTCACCTGCTGCGCTACGGAGGAGAGATGGTCGCGTGGATGTTTTGAGCGGCGCGTGCTCATGGCCGTTGGATCAAGATCCAATGGCCCAGATCGTGCATTGAATATTCTTTGGAGAGGCATCGGGGGTCCTGAGGGCCAGTTGGACGGCTGAGATGGTGCCACATGGCACCATCTTGGCCGTCCATCTTCTGGATGATGTAGATGGTGCCACGGGTGTCGGATTAAGTCGATTTTTGCGCTGTTAGGCTGCGATCATTGATCCAAATCCATCCGTGCGGTTGGATTTGTCATTTGAAGTGTGGATTCACACCATCTTGACCCTTGATCTTCTAAGGTTCCCCAATCTCTATCTGATGCTATTAATGTCTAATTAGGGCGATCTAGGAGTCGTTGAACTCCAATCGTCACCCTGATCACATCTGTACAGTTGGATCTTCGATCCGAGGCCCCAATAAAAGTTTGCCCTGTCCATGAACATAAAAGGAGATAATTAACCTCCATTTTATTCAAACTAATCTAAATGCTAGATGATGCATGTTATGCAATATTTATAGTATGCAATGCAATCTTATGCTTAAGAACATGCATAAATAGGCATCTTAAGTAGTGTAAACATATTTACATTAGTTTCTCCATACTCGCCAAGCTTTCCCCCCACATTGATCATCCAGTCGATTTCTCATATTTTGAGACTATCTTTCCCAGGATCAATGAGAAGTTTTCCTATCACTGAATTCTTCGCCTTTTTTAGCAAAATTTTTATGTGGGTTCCAAGAACAGCCGCATTCCTGGTGTTGACTCCATGGCTTGTCACCTATTTTATGCCAATCTCAAGAATATAGGTGAGGGGTTCAACATTGAGTTTACCTCAAATGTCAACAGCATTGAGGTTTTGTTGTAATCGTAAATCGCATTTTTGATTAAAATAACGTCATAATATAGTTGCGAAATCCTATTCAACAAAAATTAATGTAATGAGACAATGAATCCCAGTCAATCTCAGGGAGGAGTTAAGCTACAAGGTTGATTTCTGATTCTTTTCACATGCTTAAAATTGGACGCCGGTTTCTAAAGTGCGAGTTAAAGATGCGTCAGTCGCATAGTTTATGCGAAAAAAATGTGCATGCGTCAAATATATTACGAATGTGAAAGTGTGTGTTGGCATGTGCACAATCTCAATAATGTGATGACAGCTAGTGGAAAATGAATCTATTGCTAATTAGTTAATGCCTTCAAGAATCGATACTTTGTTGCATTAAAATAACACAGTAGATATCAGGCAACAGGAGGTTGCAATATAGATAACACAATAGATATCATGCAACGACTAATTTTTTTTCCCTCAAAAATTGTCATTATTTCAATTGAATCTAGAGGAATGCTTATACATGAAAGCTTGAACAAGAATTTCTAGCTAACAGATAATGGATGCATGCATGGATCTAAGAAAGATTATGCATGCTTCATTCAGGAGGAGGATTACTACACTACTAAGCAGAAAATTAAATTAAGCAGAACTAAGCTAGCTAGGAGAACTTAGGGCATTGGAGGTGGCCTCCAATGGTTTGTGTGGCTTGAGGTCATAGGAGGGAAGAGAGGGATGGCCAAGGTGGTTGGCCAGCCTCTTGAGAAGGTGGTAGAGAGGTGCTCTAGCTTTGGATGTGAAGGTGGAAGTGGTGGAGATGATGGAGCTTGTGAGATGAAGGTGTGCATATGAAAATGGAGACCAAGCTAGATGGCTCCCATGGTCGTCCAAGGGGGCCTTAAATAGAATGAGGGGGATACCCACTAGAGAACTATAGAATTCTCTAGATAATCCTCCATCTTAGCGTCAGGATGGGTGGGAGTGAGTCTCCTTAGATCCATAAAATGTGGATCTAAGAATGGACCAACTTGGGTGCTATTTTTGGCAACCAAAGTGGTGCCATCTAGTGAAGTCTCTAGAGGATTCTAGAGTCGGCAGCTATGTGTGTGTGTGTGTGTGGGTGTGTGTGCGTGATTATGTGGGTGTGGTTAGGTAGTCTAGGTCGAGTCCTATAGGTCTAGGTGATTGAGTTTAGGTAGGCTCCTAGAATTAGGGTTATAAACCCTACTACTAATGTTAAAGTGCAATTAAACTTAGTACAAGCTTAATTGAGTGGATGTGTGTCTAAATGGGAGAGAAAATACCCAATTAGGCCAGTCTTGAGTCAATTGGACTTGTGTTGGTTGAGATCTGAGCTTAATTAGACTCTATGAGTCCAATTGAATAGGTGAAGTGTAATTGACTTAGATCCAAGTCAATTGGGTTTATTGAGAACCTAATTATGTTCTTAAGAGGGTCTTAGGGTAGTGTACTACGCTTAGGGCACCTAATTTAGATTCCCTAGGGTGTAGAATTGGGTTTAGGGACTTGGGAAATCAAGATTCAAGCTTGGTTTCAAATACAGGGATTGGAGAAGGGTTCCAGACATCTAATTTAACAATCAAACGACTTATACTTCAAAATCAGAAGTCCAAAACTCTTGTTTGGACGTCCAAAGTTGAGTCAGGGAAGCATTTAGGTTCTGTCTTGGAATTCTACAGAAATGGACCTCTGACACATTGTCTGGACATCCAATATTCTAGAAGAATTGGGTTCTAAGTTTGCGGGTGGTATCTAAGGGTTTTGGATGTCCAACAACCTACTTAGACGTCTAAATATGGGCTAGAATGAGGGTTTTGAGGTATCCTAGGTTGAGGTGACCTAATCTAAGGGTGGTTATGGTTTAGGAGGGTCTCTAGGGCTTTCCTAAGGCTAGGAAAGGTCCTATGTTCTTCATACTTTAACTCCTACATTAAAATTCTACTTGGTAGAGTAGTATACCTCTCCCTACATTATTTCTGTGGGTGGTATCTAAGGGTTCTAGACATCCAGTAACCTACCTAGACATCCAGATATGGGTTGGAATGAGGGTTTTGAGGTATCCTAGGCTGAGGTGACCTAATCTAAGGGCGGTTATGGTTTAGGAGGGTCTCTAGGGCTATCCTAAGGCTAGGAAAGGTCCTATGTTCTTCATACTTTAACTCCTACATTAAAATTCTACTTGGTAGAGTAGTATACCTCTCCCTACATTATTTCTTCCTCTTTATTCCAGGGCTTTTGCTCTAGCTCTGCTGTAGCTCTCACTTCTTCCCTGCTTTAAATCCAGCTTTAGGCCATCTCCTAAGCTTCTTATTGCCTACAATCGAAATAATGCACTATTCAGTACATTATAACATTATTTCATGCATATCTAAATAAAGTAGGAAAAGATGCAATGTATGCTATTCATGCATGAATTATACTACAATTATGCTAAGTTCTAACTTAATTTAGGCCATTTAAGTCCTATGATTGCTGTGCAATCACGTTTTGGTTAATGCGGATGTTATCTCTGAGATTCTTGGTTGTTTCTCTGTTGGACCTACTTTTCTTGAGCATTACTGGCAGACAC
This sequence comes from Thalassia testudinum, assembly GCA_037157565.1. Lineage (NCBI taxonomy): Eukaryota > Viridiplantae > Streptophyta > Magnoliopsida > Alismatales > Hydrocharitaceae > Thalassia > Thalassia testudinum. The sequence continues at coordinate 144,061,966 of JAZHRO010000031.1, read as the reverse complement.
AGACAGAGTCTATTCGGGAGACCTTGTTAACTCCCACTGATTATGACTTGGGTCGTCCTACCAAGTCACCATGTTTTTGTTGTCTTCCACATTTTCTAAATAGAGTCTTTCTATGGAATTTTATGTCTAAGTCTACCTCCTTTGAGAACTTCCTTGGTATCATAATCATCACCCTCTATGCATTTCTTAAGAACAAGCAGTTCAACTGGAACCACTTGATTCTTTATTTGATGAGCAAGCAACCCACCAACTCCTTCTAGTTTGGGACACTCCTCTCTCACATCTTCCTACATTTTAATGTCCCAATAGATATTAACCATAAACAGTTCATTACAAGAGTCTCCATTTTTTATAATCTCACTTATACCAAGATGGAGCAAGCTCAGGGAGACCGTGGTGAGGATGCAGACCAGCAACAGCAGTAGCCTCAGGAGCTAGATAGACCCTCTTATGCAGTACCGCATCCTTTCCCACCGCATGAACATTTCACAGCAACCTATCCTCCTCCAGTGCAACCTCTTCCATCCTTCTACGACCAGGAGTGGGGCCTTCTCGACAGATCGCTTACAGGCAGGGACTACGTCAATATTCAGGACGTTACTGATAGTATTTCTTTGATGATGCACTGACAGCGTAAGACAGATTTGGTGATAATAAGACATGGGCATCAGGTATCTGAATACTTGAATGCTCAAGGCCAATTTTTGGATAGACTTGGAGAGTTTATTCATGAGATTCAACAGTAGCTTCATAGGCCTCCTCATCCTCACTAATCTACTACAGTGCCTCCATCATCAGCAGCACCTCCTCCTCCTACTACTACAGCAGTGACAGACTAGCAGGTTACACCTCCCCGCTGGACATCTAGGCAGCTAACACCCAGATCATCAACTCAAAGACACCTTTGTCTTGGCTGCCCTACTTAATCAAAGAGATCTGACTCGATGGATACAGACCTTCAGAGCACTATGGATGCTTTTATGGCTTCTTTGGAGTAGTTTTACTTAGTTTCTTTCTATTTTGGAAAGTATTTTTATCTTTTCGTAAGCAACATGTTTATTTCTATTTCAAAATTGAGTTGCATGTTAAAAATTACCTGCTTCAATTACATGTTTAAAGAGGAGATAGATAAATAAAATTGATAGCTATTTGATTACTTTTTCCTAAAATAAAAAGGGTGAGATATTATGTATCACTCTTTAAACTATTTAAACTTTTATCTCTCTACATAATTATAATTTTGTTATCATAAAAAAGGAGGAGAATGTAAGTGCCTCTATTTTGATGCACAAAAATTATACTTTCTGAAAAACTATTCTTTCAGGACTCTCTCATGGATCAAAGCTAGAAGATTGCTAACTTCGTCTCAGTGTTTTTTTTGTCTTTATTGAGTCAAGATTATATTTAAGGAACCTCAAAACAAGTTTCCAACGAATTTTCAGACTTCTCAAAAAAATAAGTTTTTAGGGTTATTAATCGACCAAATGGATTGATCGACCAACCAACTTAGTTAATTGATCAAATTAACCCATTTTAGGAAGTTGATAGATGCACCTTTGATCGATCATTTAGGTTAATTAATCGACCAATCATTGATCACTCATAACTAGTTTGACCGACCAAAACTCATTTTGATCGACCAAACTACATTAATTGATCGACCAATTTAATTTCCTTTTCTGATCGATTTGCTAGTATAAATAGAGGTTGTACGCAACATTTTTCAAACACACTCTCAAGAAGAAATCCATCTAAGAGAAAGAGCCTTTTGTGCTTCCTTCTAAGTGCTTCTATGCTTACAACTTTCAAAGCTCGTCGATTCAAACTTCCACTGAAATCTAGTTTGAATTTCCTTGAGATTCCATAAGTTTATACTATTTTTATATTACTTGTTGCTTTTGATTACGGATCCCAAGCTGTTGGAGAAATCCGTTGTTGTTGCTGTTGTACTTCTCTTCAGGTTGTTAAGAGAAGGGATCATTGTAAGAGGTTGTGCCACCCTCGTTTCAAGTGGTGCGTTAGTAGATTAACTAGCCTCGACTAGTATAGAAAATCCTAAGCTGAGAGACTTAAGTAATGGTTTTCACCTGGGAATGGTTTTCACTATAAATCCAAGTGTCTTTTGTGCATGAATTTTGTGGTTTGATTTGTCTTTGCTACTATGATATTTAAGTTTATTAAAGACAATACTGTTCACCCCTCCCCTCTAGTATCCATTGAGATCACAGGAACCCTCAGTCGTATCATAAGGAGGCGTAGAACCAATAAGATCACAAATATGTATCATTCCCCAAGTATGAGATATGTATTAGCACAAAATTATTCAATCAAAATATCATGCGAGATAGAGTGATATAGAGAGGTGACAAGAAAATGTAATAATGAAAGTGTCACCTAAGCAAATTCACCATAATAAAATAACTCATTAAATATGTGAATAGTATTTGGCAATGGCATATGATGTAAATTTTAATAGCACCTAACACTGTAGTGAAACAAGGGATGCTTTCCCTTGCTTGTGGTCATGTGTGGATGGCCTTGGATTGGTAGCGAGTGCCAACGGTGGTCTACCAAGGAAGTGGAACGTGATGGTGATGATGGCTTGGCGTGAGGATGCCGGAGACAATTGATTGGCGAGGTGGTTGGCTGGCGGTGTGGGAGGATACACGTGCGCATGTAGGTCGCGGTTGGCATGGCTAAAGGTGTAGTCGGTCACGTGTCATCGAGGCGAGGCCGATGGAGTCAACGACGTGGAGAATGGAGGTCGGTGGTGGCGGCTGCGTGGTGTTGTGGAATTTGCGGTCGATGTGTCGAGGGCTAACACAGTTGATGACGAGTCATCACGGTTACAAGTGAAGGTGCAGGCTTGCAATGGGTTGCTGTTGTGGTGGTGGCATGCGGTGGTGGATGGAGAAGATGGAGGTGGAAGGTAGGCTCGCGATAGGTTGATGCGTGGGGAGGAGATGAAGGTAGAGGAGAGCAAGCTCTCCCTTTGTGGGGGGAAGATGACTCAGGTGGGGAGGGTCGACCCTTTTTGTTTTGTGTGTGGGCCTCCAAATTGGAAAGGAATGGAGTTCGATTTTGTGGGAACAAGAAAGGAAAGGGCTTGGCTATGTCAATTGATTGTAGGGAAAGACTCAGAGAGAGATTAGAGTGAAGATACAATCTTTGATGATTTGTGTCAAAAATCATGAGCTTAAATAAGGCAAGCCTAAGAGATATTCTAAGTTGATTTTCTTGCCTTTTAATTGGCAAACCTCAAATGTTAGAATATCCTTGCAAATCTTGATTCCCAATTAATTCCTGCAAGAAAATATAAATAATATGTCAACAAATGATCATATATTAATTATAGAAACATATGCATACAATGTAAATCAATTAAACACAAATACAGGAATGTCAAAACATGAGTTTAAATAATTTCTCAGGTAACGCGTGCTTACAATATTCCTTCAATTTACAAATTAAGTGCTCTTAGACATAACTAAAATCCACTAAAGTGAACCTATCACCCACCACTTAAACCATCTCTTCTTATATCTTCTCACCTCTATTCTCCTCTCACCACCACTTCCTCCATGGCTGACCTCTCCCCCCTTCCTACATTAGAGTAGGATCCTACCACCTTCTTCCTTTAAGTTTCCATTAGCCTTTCCCTACCTCATCTACCTAGTTGTCCACCTCTCCTCTCCATTCCTCCATGACAAGTGTTCCCCTTACCATCTTCTCTCTAGCTCTCTCTGACTCTCTCCTCAAGCTTCCTTCGAACAGCGACAACTTCTTGTAGACCATTTCTCCACGACTTCCTTTTCCTCATCACTCTCGCTATTCTATTGCTCTTTCATTTTTAATCCTTGTAATAGGTAGTTTTTATTAATGAAGATGTTTTATGCCTTGTTCCTCACCTTCTCTCATTTTTATATTTGCCAGAACCATTATCTCATCACCCTTTCTTGTTATCTAAATTACCAAAAAAATGATATAGACATAAAAAGAAAAGAGAAACAAGTAAGAGACCCACATAGAAAAGCTTGTCATTTTTGTCTCTCTATGTTCGACCTGGACCACTTATTGTAGTTTCACTATTTTGTTGATAACTAGAAATCTATGCTACAACGATTTCTATATCCTTTAATAGTGGATTTTTATGCTAATCATCAATGACAAGGTTTTATTGACACCGACAAACCTAATTATATTTGCAGAGTACACAAGTCTCTTTATAGGCTTAAACAGGCTCCATGAGAGTGGTTTTCCAAATTAAGTTCTTTTATTCAGAGTTGTGGATTCAAGGATTCCAAAATTGATATGTCACTTTCCTTCAAAACATTACATGGCTATCACATATTTTTCCTCCTTTATGTGGATGATTTGCTTATCATTAGCTCCTCCAATTCACTACTTTAAGAAACCATTGCCCAACTATAGTTAGAGTCTCCAATGCAAGATTTGGGCTATCTTGCCTACTTTCTAGGCATTGAATTTACAAAATGTACTAATGGTGTTCATCTTTCCAAAAAGAGATATATTTCTAACTTACTTGTGAAGGCCAATATGACAAACTCAAAAGCTGTTACATCCCCTCTATCCACTACTGCTTACAACCATCTTTTAAAAAATAATGGATAGCAACAGTACATGATCCAACTATGTTCAGGCAACTTGTGGGATCTCTACGGTACCTATCCTTCATAAGAAAAGATATTTGTTTGTGTTAATAAACTTTTCCAACTAATGCATTCTCGAAGTAATTTACACTTTAAAGCTCTTAAGCGTGTGCTTAGATATCTGAAAGGGACTTCAAATGTAGGTCTGTACCTGAATAATTCTAACACTCCTATGCTTATTGCCTATTTTGATGTTTAGTGGGCATCTAGTACTGATGATAGGTGTTCTACTTTTGGCTATGCTATTTTTATGGGGCATACACTTGGTCCTCCAAAAAAAAAAAAGTAACTATTGTACAATCAAGCACGGGAGCTGAGTATCGTGCCATAACAGATTGCACTGCAGAAATTACATGGCTCCAAATACTTCTTCATGAATTGCATATTTAGGAAGAAGGGTTCATATTGTTGCGGTTCATGCATGCATGGATACCTTTTTTTTTTATTCTCATGATGACCTAGAATCCTCATGTGGTTAAATTGGGGAAAAATTGATCATCTCTCACTTATTAATTTTCTAGGTACTATGAGGATGGAGATTCAAACTTGAATATCTCTTAGCCGAAGTTAAGATTCGTCATTGTTCAACCATACCATAATGGACTTTTATATATCACCGATTCTTTCAGTCCATGGTATGGTCCATGGCTAACTTGGTGGATGTCGGTGTTGAAATTATAGAAAACCGATTAAACATTAGTCCATCATTCAAACTGTCCGGACAGCAACGAGCCATGGTTGTGTTGAACAATGGGTTGCAGCCAGGACGAGACATTTCGGTGCTTGCCGACAGAATTTGATTACTTCGATAAAATGGTCATTTCCACATGACCTTTCTAAGTTATTAATTATTGTAGGTTTCGAAATTCGAAAAATTTTTTATGCTTTCGTTCGCAAGCAGATCAACAAGAAGAATCGTAGATGCCACTCAGAGTCTGTACAAAGTTGGAAAGCGAATCCATCGACCTAATTCGGGGATGATTAATTGGATGTAAATTATCAGTTTTCAGATGGAGGTCTGTTCTTGAGACGTAGTCTCACAACAAGTTTGGCTTGTCGAAACCATACATATATGCCTGATCCTTAAACGTGAGTTTTTCCCATCGATCGTTCCTATTCGTATATATATGTAAGTGTGTCACGTCCCTCTTGACTCCAGTCCAATGGGACATCACCTTTTGTTGTGCACATCTGAGATCCTAAGGGGAACAATTATTTTTTCTCCAAACTACTCAAAATTTCCATTTATTAGTTACAGATCAGAACCAGTACTGAACTGTAGTTTTTTTTGCCGAGATCATGCCAAATGCTAATAGAAAATAATCACAACTTGGGATAAACTAAAGCTGCTGTTCGCATATCATTTTCTCCTGTTTAATTTGCTCTGCCAGAAATTAAGAGGCATTCTTGGACGGTCTCCTTGTACAACTGGCAATCTTATCGAGTGGGGTAGGATCCCCTCAATCTATATATTAATCTCAATCTTATCAGCATCGCCTGTACCCTTAAAATCTTGAGGAAGATCCAAAATGAAAGATGAAGTCAACAGTCATATATCAACTTGATCGTTTTGCCAATCATCTCTGGAAGGACAGAAGAAAGAAGAGAAAAATGTTGTAGGAAGCAACAAACTGACAGAGTTGTATCGTGTCTAAATGGAGGCTAAATTACAAGGGGATGGACGACTGCTGATAGGAATTGTCGGCATCATGGCATGGGCAAGGCCACGTGATTTATGATTGTGCCATTGGCATGATAGATACATTCATCCCGGTCTTCTATGGGTCAGTTCCTTCCGGCCTCAATCATGCACCATGTTAAGTATTCCAAATTTCAATTATATGTATTTAGATTGCGTGTGAGTAAGATAACTTTTAAGATCAGAAGGTTATGATATATTTTCTGTCGTAGTTTGATCAGAACTTGTCATCAATGATAACTATGGTTTAGGGATGCTCATTTTTAAGAATAAAGGGTACCAACAAGAATTGGCTAATTGTACGATTTTCCGTCGGCCGCGAGGAAGTAATTAACCATAACATGCGAATGATTGAGGGATGACTGATGAGTGCTTTGTTTTCTCAACACTTCTATAGGATGAACGTTAGAATATTTTCAGATATATTTATTATTTCTTTATCATATTTCGCTAATGGAAACCATTACTCAATTGAAAATATTATGATATGGATGGTGGCAGAGGAATTTGTGCAATCGTACGTATTGGCTCATTAATTCTTGCTAAGGTAAAGGGATAGAAGAATATTGGAGGAAGATGTACAAGTAGGAGGCAAAAGAGGAATAGATCGAGAAGACGCTTTTGGTATGGGGACTATAGGTATACTGGGGACAGTGTTGATGTTTGGGCGGGAAGAAGAGGAGGCGCTCTAGATGAGCGTTAACAGGATGGAGTATCATCAAGAGAGTGCGATAGAACAACAATTTATAGCACCCTTGAAAATTATCCAACTTAAAAGTAAATTTTTATGAGTGTCAATATTATTGGTTAATTTTGATGATAAAAGGCACTTGGATAGTCAAGCATAATAGTTGGGAAAGTCAAGTCAACAAATAACAATACAAGAATAAAAGATAACGAGTTAATTACAAAACTCGAATAAAAAGTTAGAAAGTTGACTTATTCAAATCTTTCTAACATCTCTGATATCAACATAACTCTACCTAAAAGTTGGGAACCAGCTATAATAAAAGGGCCAACGTTTCAGTACTAGTGAGAGAAAAAAGAATCTACTCTTGATAAATTCCTCTAAAAATAAAGGGAATGACTTATTAGATAGGCAACTTAAAAAAGGAAACCCAACCTAAGTGAATTTAAGTATCAAATAAGGGATGAGAGCCAATAAAATAAAAAGACCCTTGAGATCACTAAATAAAAATGATCATTTTGGTTAAATAAATTACAAGCAATACCACAAAACAATTGTGAATGAACCTAGACAAAAATTAGGAAAGAATCATTGCAATAACATCAACACATGGCAAACGATGATTAGATCACATGGATGAAAGTTTCTAGAAAGGAAGAAGCCTCCCGAAGAAGACATTGTCACCATTAGAAACTATAAATAGGGATGTAGAGCTTCAGATTGGGGAACCTTTACACAAATCTAAGAATTAAAGGCCTATAGATCTAATATAAGGATTCTATAACTCATGATTCCTCTGCTCATCATCTTCTTCTGCTGGCTAAAGCTACAATGAAACTACAGAATATTCCATCAATGCCATTTAAAAGATTTAGATCATACCATATAATACTATTCTTAAGAGAAAATGTAATAAAAAATATTCGTTGGATGCAGCTTGGGTTTTCTCCAATTTAGATCATATTGTATGATAGGCCTAAACCCGAATAGGAGGTAAGGTTGCTGGGTGAACATTTTATACAAACAAATCCAACAAAGCCTATTCGAGTTTTTTTGAATTTAGGCTGAGTCATTCCTAAATCCAATCTTTTTAAGAGAATTAAGATATGTACCCGACCCATATAATATTTCAAGTTCAGGTTGGATTAAATTTTTTTTGGTCAAATTCAAATTAAGATGGAGCTGGTTTAACTCAATGTTCCATCTTACTTAAAAGTAAATGAAAAATTTTGTAAAATTAGTTGAATTTCTTTCAATAATAAATAATTTAGCATCTAACAATCAAGTGTACTATTTTTGCCGAAGAGCTACAAAGCCAATACTGTGGCGTGAGTAGTGTTGTGCGTGAGGTGTGTCGAAGTTGAAACTAGCTCACGTGCATAAAATCAATAAGGCGTGCGTACGAATACGTGAGCTGATAGGTTTCTTTGCAATTTTTCTTCAAAATATTTTTCCTTCAATGTACAAAGATAAAGCCGTACCATGGATCTTTTCCTTCGAAAAAAAGAAAGGTAAAATTTTTTTAAGAAGTAAATACGATAGACATGAAATTTAATTTTATGACTTTTGTGTCAGAGAAGTGTAGCTGGAGAAAGGTTACTTCATTATTGACGAATGATGTGTAATATATACGATGTCCGTTGGATTGTTTTGTTGGTGAGTAGATTTATATTATTTAAGTGAAAGTGATATATCTTTTCTTAATCAAGATAAATGTTATCATTTCTTTTTTATGTTATAAGTATGATTAAATTAAAAGCAAAGACATGCATACTATAACAAAATAATGATGATGGAGAAGAAGTCAATGAGGGTAGATGCATGCAGTATGTGGTTGTTAGGTTAAGGTGAGGGGTGAGGGCATAAATGTAGTGTCACTACGTGCATGAGTGGAGATGGAGGCGAGGTTGGAGCACCCATTGATCCACGATGTTCGCTAAAGCCTACAGTGTACGCCTGTTGCACAGTGGAGGAGAAGGGAAGGATGATCGCTTCCTCTCTATTGGCCCACTTTAAAATCTCTGCAGCCAACTTCTGCAACCACTCGCGAAGATTGCGAGTGGTTGAAACTGACGGATAAGTTCTGTCCGTTTAGGCATTAGACGTCCGATAAAAATATCAGACGTCTTAAAATATTTGGTTAGCAAGGAGTCCACGCTGGAGATTCCAGGCATCCAGACTAGATTCCAGATGTCTTAAAATGGGACTTTGGACGTCTGACTGTTGCCTTAAAGTGTCTTGTACCTAGCCTGCATCCACCAAATGATTGTCATAACATAACATATGTTATTAAGCATAAAATTGGTGCATAAGATGATACATAGATTATGTTGAATTCCTCCTTAATTCCTAATCAAATATTAACTAAGAATGACTAATTAAAGAGTACTTAGGCCAAATAATGGTCCACAAAAGTGGACTTATTAAATGCCCCCATGCCTAAGTTTTGCTAGTCTCGAACAAAAATGAAAAACAATAGAAGTAATCAGATGATTTCTTCTGTCCTTATTCCAAAAATTTAGATATCTAGAAAAATGTGAAGTGATAGTAACCTAGGAACAGATCCAAGTGAAAATAACCAACTTACATCTGTAGTTTGTACTTATCCTTTGGTAAATATTTCTATCGGGATAGACAACTACTTCACTCGGGGATAAAACAGAAAATAATCTTAAATTTGACCCCGACTTTTTTGCTTAGGCAGGAGATACTGAGTTGAATGGATTCGTATTTGGTGGCACACACTCATCTGGTGCTACATGTAATCTAGTACTACAGACTTTAGATCTCTAGACTATTAAAGAAGTCAACTCGGAGAGAGGCTAAACAACTGTACTCTCTTGATATTCCTTTGTACTCATTTTTTTCCTTCTTTTCTTTCTGAGATTACAAATCTCACCAGATTTAGTAAATGTATTCACTGTTTAGTGGCCTCACATGGCATTCATACTTCACCTAAATTCTTAATAACTCTACAACTAAGTTAGAGTCCTCAGCCAGTATTCGGACGATTAAAAATGCTGAAAGGTAGGTATGGGTCATATTTGGTGGATCGCAATGGGTGTTTTTGTTGCCTCAGAAACATCATCATGAAGATAAAACTATAAACTTGAACTCTTTTCTTTTTCTTTTCTCTCTCTCTCTTTTTATTTTGCTTTTTTTTTCTAAATATAAATGTTTCTTCTTTTTTTTCTTTTCTTTCTTTTTTCTTTTTCTTTTTTTTTCTCTTCTTTTTCTTTCTTTATAAATCAACATAACATGACGCAGACTTTTATTTATGAGGTATTATTAGGGATGATGATGGTGAAGAGGATATTGTGTGGCTTATTGGGTGGAAGTGGCTATTCTCGGCACCGGGAAGGAATGGATAGGACAAGCGTATTTCTGACATTTGAGATTACTACCCTCTTTCAATCAAGAACTCTATAAAAGGCAGTCATAATCATCCACCATAGTCATAGTTTTATTAAGACTCAATCTCTGTATATCTACCTTATTTGGTAACTCTCAGGAATTCACACAATGTACGCACACTGGAACAGAGAGTGAAAACTATGCCTAACTCTGCGGTATCCTTATCTAATTGTCCAAAACTTAAGAGTCCTTGCACTAGACTTAGTCCACTAGTAATCTCTCTACTTTCTTCTCACAAATATGAGGTGGATCTAATAGAAGATAGTATACCTGACTCCCTTTTAACTGTCCAAGGGTTCAGTAGACTAAAAATACTTATTGGTTGTGCAAGTGAAGTAAATGTGCTAGATTCTAAACTTAAGAAATAATTTAAGAAGAAAATCTTTAATAAAACCTCCTTGATAAAAACTTTTACTAGGGATTAACCAATTTAGCTCAAGAAAATAAAATTATCTTTTTTTCTATGTTAATGCACCTAACCTAAATGCATGAATACTGCCTAAAATGCAAAATGCACCCCCCCATGCCTAAATCCTACAATGTCCTCATTGTAAAATTAAAACAGGGGGAGAAAGGAAGGAAATCACCAGATGAAGGTGTTATTCTGAACGTTGAGTTGCCTCCCAACAAGCGCTGCATTTTCCATCGGCAGCCAAACTTACAGGGAACCTGCCAGTCTGGTTACAAATAGAAAGAGCTAGGCCCTAAAAATATGCGTAATAGTTTAGGCCTAGAAAACAAGTAGCCATGGATGTTGGCGAGCTAATGATGCAGCGTGACTCCAAATGCTCGCCGGAAGATATGAAAACAGAAAACCTTGTAGGCTACTTGAGGAGGTCTAGGAATAATAAAAGGAACATGAAAAGGGACCTTCCAAAATGAAATAAGTGGAGGATAATAAGGGTTCTCCAAAGTAGGAACGGTTTTAAAAGATATAAACATAATAATTTCAAAACCTTGAATGGCGAGACTAAAAGTACAAGCATTAATCCACCCTTGCCATTCTACCCGAGGATGTACTGGCTTGATATGTTCTCCAGAAAGAATGTATATGAGCAGAGATCTGAGCCAAGGATCGGTTAGGGAGTGTAAGGGTTGTTTGTGGTGTTGGAAGGTAATGATTAAATCCAATGAGGGCTTAGTCGGTGTCAAGTCCAATTCCAATAACAATTCAGATTGTGTATTCTCCCTAACAATTATTGTAGAAAAATTCAAGTCACCTTGCCTATCATTAATGATCGGAGTCATATTTTCACCTTCCAGTATATGTGAATCAATGGTGGACTCCAAATTAAATTTCTTTGATGGTAGGGTCGAAGCAACTGAATCATTGTTATTAATGTCATCCCCGGATTCTTTTGGTTCACTTAAGTTTTTGTCGGGGTGTATATGTGATTCACCAGTAAAGAGAGGAGTTGGATCCGTATCCTCAATTATTTCTAAAGGAGGATCAATCTTAATGTTTTGGAGTAAGCTTATATCACTCAATTCTTTGTTCTTCTTGATGTGCATTGTCCACGAGAGTCTCTCCTAGGCTTCTCACTGTTGTATTCGTCCTCCTCCAATATCAACTCCTTGTTTTGCGGAGGATGACTCTCAAAATCAAAAGTAGGGAGGAATTCGGATTTCACTAGATTATTTATATCTTAATGGGGTAAGTCCTAGAATAACACATAATCCCCCTGTAATTCACTCCAAACTCTAAGGTCAGGTTCCTCCATCAGGTTATCATCCTCCTGTAAAATACTCTTTGTACCCCTTAGACCAAGATTGATCCAATTCATCCTCCATTCCCTTAGGGTCATTTTTATTGGGCGCATTTAAATCCTCAGAATGTTGGATGGTAGGCATTGATTCCCTAAGTGGAGGGTTAGGATTAGACTCACTAAGAGTAGAATGGGGTTCCATCAGATAATTAATAGGGGAAGTGATAGGAACAATACAACCTTGACTCGGGTTATCAGGGGTAAGGAAAATACTATCATTAGGGTCAAGGTTCTCAAGAGGTACCATCTTCCCTTTCTTTTGACTCCAATATAGCTCGGGTGGATAATTACTAGGATCTTTCTCCTCTAATGGATATGTCTCATTGAGAGAGTCTGAGTGATAGCTACGCAAAACAAGATCCCTACTGTCATTGGTTTCCTTAGAATTATTTGCATAATCAAGGTTGTACTGGTAGGGATCAGAATCACTAGTAAGAGAGTAGCTAAGTTGTCTAATTTCTTTGTTTAATTGTTGACTATTCCTCAACATCTCTCCCATAGACTCCATCATTTCTTTTTCTTGTTTTTGCATTTCTATCATAAAAGAGGAGAGGCTACTACTATCAGATTGAGGAGGATAGTCAATCTCAGGCTCTGGTTGCCTAGGGGTATTGGTCCAACCCCGATAAGGAAAATCATGAAGGGTGGGAGGGCTAGGTGTTTGTATAGTAGTGGGGATTCCAGGGGTGGAAAATCCTACTCCTAGGCTCTATTCAAAAGTGGGAGCTATCGGGCCAGTACTCCCATGATAGGAATATGAATGATCCCATTAATTGTCAATGTACCCATCAAAGGATGGATACGCTCGGGGCATGAGATCCTGGTTAAAAGATGGGAAGTATTGACTCTGATAATCTGAATTATAGGAGTAAGGGTGATCCATTTCTTTAAGCCAAATAGGTTTAACTCTCTTAGGATTTAGAAGAAATCATAACACAAGCAGAAACTTTCTAGAGAGTTCTATCTCTATCAAAACAAACGCAAATACAGTGGGATCTATTTTTAGTAGATTATAGGTCTTAGAATTAAATCTTCAGTTGGTGGCCAAACAAGTTTTGCAAGAATTACATTTCCTAGGCCGACCTACGTTGGTGCCTACAACCTACTCGTAAGGGATGGAAGTCTCAAATTAAGTCCACACACGAGGAACCGAAGTAACTTGGTGGATAGTCTTGTTGATTTCCGACTAACTTCCCTTGTGGTGCAAAAGAGGAGAGGTAGAAATTTATCTAGTGACCTTATGTGTGATGTGCATAGTGTCTCAAGTGTGCAACGTTTTGAGTTTTGAAATTTCGCAAACAAGATCTTTTTGCACACAATTTCAAGTCACAGATTTTAAGGTCCAACCTCTTAGCAGTCCCAATTTTTAAAGTGACCACTGAATTAATTCGATTCAAACACTCTAGTGGTCTTAGATTTAGGTTCAATGTAGATGCATGACAGATGTTAACAGGGTGAGATCATGGTTTTAAAAGATGTACGTTGCAATATAAGTGAAATCACCTTGAAAACAAATAAGAAGTTTTTACTACTCAAAAACCTAAGTATCTGAAGTCGAACATAGGGAGCAAATGGAATTTATTCACTAATTTCAATCAATGTAATTGAACACTTAAATCTATTCAAAATCTAATTCAGAATATTAGGCAAGAGTTTATGAATTAAAATGTAGCAAAAATATAAAGAGATTGAAATGAATAGGGCAAAATGTTTGATTTCTCTTGTCTCTCTTCTTCTTCTTCTTCTTTTCCTTTCTCTTTGGTTCTTCTCTTTCTTCTTTCTCTAATGTCTTCTTTCTTTCTTTGACTTTCTCTGCGTGCTTGCCTTGGCCTTCTTCTTCTACCTTGATTTCTGCCTTTGTCGCACCGTCTCTTGGCTACAGTGCTTTCTCTTTCCTTGTCTTCTTCTTCTTCCTTCAAGTTTGTCTTCCTTCTTTTACTTCTCTTCTTCCTTGACTCTTCTTTCTTTGGCTTGCCTTTCCTCTGCCTTTCTTCTTCCTTTCCTCTGCCTTAGCCTTTTCTTCTCTTCTTTAGTCGCACCTTTGCTACAGTGCTTCTTCCTTAGCTCTCCTCTGCAGCTACAGTGCTTCTTCCTTCCTTCCTTGTCTTCTTCTTCTGCCTTGATTCCTCCTGCCTTCTTCTTCCTTGGCTTCTCTACGCTTCAGCTTCCTTCCCTACTTGGCTTGGCTTCACCTTGCCTTAGCTCCTCTTCTTTCTTCTTTCTTCTCTGCGGCTGTACCTTCCTCTTCCTTTGGCCTTATATTCTCTTCCTTTTCTTCTTCTTTTCCTACACAGCATAGAGCAACACCTACCCCTACCCTCCCCCGCGTCACACTCTCTCTATCTCTCTCTTGGGTTCGCTCTCCCAGAGCCAGGCCGGGTAATCAGGTCAGGTATTCGCGTGCCCGGGTCCAGGTGCACCGGCGTGGGTGTGGTGCGCGAGGAGTGCGAGGGTTAATCGGGTCGGTCAGGCCAGGTTAGCGGGGGCATAGGTCACGGACGAGGTGTGGGTGCATGGGCGAGGGACCTCACCCTATGTCACTTGAGGCGGTAAGCTAAAAACACAAAATCAATTTAAGTCACGCACCTCACTCTTGAGTTTACGAGGTGGGCCTAAAAGTCCCACCTGCTTCTTCGTGCCTATAGGTGAGGTGCTTCACTCAATTGCCACTGCTGCAGTCACTTGCTAAGCCTACTTTCTGGCTGGATGCATGTGTGAGACCCTCGCGCGTCACTTGTGACTCTTATGCCTAGAGCACGAGACCTGGAGCGAAGCTTGCGAGCTCTATGCTTCTACGTAAATGACGGAAGGGGGGTTGGATTTGAAATCACTCAATACGGCCTTGCGGCCTCGTTAAATCAAATGGGGAGCTTCGCCGTGGTACGGTGAAGGTGCCTAGGTGGATGGCTGGCCTCGGGGTGGCCTAGGCGTGCGTGCCTAGGTTACCCTGTGGCCGTGACGGTGGGTTAGGTCGGTGGGCATTTAGGGAAGTGATGACGGTCAGTGAAGGGGTGGAATGTGATTAGTGAGTGTTGGAAAAGGTTCTGAGGTCGGTGGCGAGGCATGTGGAGGTATGGAGCAGTGGAAGTACCTTCGCTGATGGTCGACTGGAGGTGGAGACGATGGAGGTGGTCTACGGCGTCGAGGGGATAAAAATAGCAATAAAGATAGGGAAAATAAAGAGGGGAAAGAGAGGAAACATTCTGACCTAGTTTAGTGGACGAAGGGAACTAGAAAGGTGGATGGCCATGCCTGCTACTGCCAGAGAAGAAGATGTCCAATGGAGGGAGAGCGACGACGACGACGGGGCTGGAGCATGCGAGCGAGTATTGCGCGATGCAGAGGAAAGAGACGAAGATGGCTCTGCCACTAGTATTGTGGCAAAGCGACGAGAAGGAGGAGGAGGACTCACCGGAGCCTGCTGGACACTTGGCCAGAGGAGAGGAGACGAAATTGGGGGTAGTTCTCTGGCCAAGTCAAGCTAAAAAGGTGCGGGCGGAGGTAGTGGTCCTTTTATAGGCATTGGCAGGGGCTCTTGTGCTTGGAAGACAAGCTTCCAAAAGTCCTCGCCAGAGTAGGATTTAGGGAGACACCCACATCTCTTGTGCATTCGCACGAGAGATTTGATACAAATCAGATCCTGAAATCATGCTTAAATGGAAGGGAATTCCTCAGAGAATCTCCCTTCCAAATCTGGGAGGAGATCTCTGAAGAATCGGGGAGAAATCCCCCTCAATTCCTTGCCGGAGTAGGACTCCTCTGCTTTAATGGTGAAGGAACCTAATTATAAGGGTGGCGAGGAAGTTAGGGTTCTGTGCAAGGGTTTTAAAACGTTAGGGGTCATAATGTAATTGGGTGGACTATTTTGCAAAGTAGGTCAACGTGACCTTTCCTTGGGTCCAAATTTTGGTACAAACCTAATTTGGACATAAGGAATCCAATGGTGAAGTTGGATTTTATGTTTGACCATGTTTGACTGGATATTTTACACCAAAATCCAAATTAGGTCAAATAATGAGTTAGGACCCCAATCTAGGTAAAAATAGGTTCTAAAGGCCAATTTGAAGGTTCTAAATCCTAGGAGATATTTTTCCATGAATTTTAGAGGGTTTAGTTGATTTTTATACTAACCAAAACCTTGTTGAATTATGTGAGTCTGTTTTAGGATTACAGAATGTTATTTAATTCCTAGCTCTCACAATAACCCATTTCTGATTGAATCAACTCACTTTTTATCTTCTTTAGACCATTTGACCTATGTTTAGCCTCTGAGAAATCCCGTTGATGTGTTGCAATGGTAAAATTGTAGTTTTAAACTTTATTTCATGTTTTCTTCTCAGAGCACTTATTCCTTGAATTAAGCCCTTCTCTAGGTTATGTAGGAGCTTTTATTCTCTTTCTTAGGTCAAAATGAGCTAGTTAGAGCTCATGATGAGGTTATGATCAACAGGTAATTGATGCTCAAGAAAAAGACGTACCTTACACCAGCTTTCTTCAATGCAGGGATGTATGCAATGTAATTAAGATAAATTAGATGCTGCTCATTCAGTCCTAGTTGATCACCCTATTGATATGCAGCTTCTAGTAGGTAGTTCGATATATATATATTAAGCAAACAAACCTAATCTAGCTAACTAACTAACTAACCTATATGCAGTTCAAACAATTCAACTAATCCTATAATCTAGATAAAATGGGAACACACTCCTGAAAATACGCTCCCGCATACAAGAGCGATAAGAAATAAAGAAACACTAGGAACACGTTCCCAAAAATGCCCAACAAGGGTCCAAAAGAAAGAAATTAAGTTTTAATGTCTATCTAAACTAATTTAAACTAAGATCTAATGAAAAAAAAATGCTCCTCTATATTCCTATGTGCGTGAAATCAAGGCCCACAAGCACACTTGATTATCCTCGAAGTCGCGACAATGTCCACCAAGACGAGCATCCACTGTGTGTTCTTCTTCCTCCAGAACATACCTCGCACGAAAGAATGATAGATCAATGTATAGCAATAAGCAAGGATCAATGCAAATAGAAAAATATTTGCGAGTTTGCTAGGCTCGTTGCCTCCCCAGCAACGGTGCCATTTGGTAGAGAGAACTTTGCTTGATTAAAATAGCAATAGAATGATTTATCGTTGTAATTTATGTTGTGGAAATCTCTCAATCAAAGATTAAAATAAATACCAATTTAAACCATAGAAAAGATGTTGTATCCACAAGGAGGTTTAAGCCTAATGAAACTCACAAATTCCTTATCTTATTATTCCATCATGATAGAGCCTACAAGTATATTTTAACATGCAGTGTATGTAGGGCTAATAGATTGAATAGATATGCAATCAGATAATATAATAAAAATGCAAGGGGCTAGCTATAATTCTTGCAATAAATAAATATTCTGAGAGAAATAACCCACAATATTATAAACATAGAAACTCAATCAACAGCTTAATCCCCTTACATTATTGAGTTAGCCATGTGCGTTGGAAGAGGGCCAAAATGCATAAGAGAAGAGAATGAATCACCAGATAATTATAGAAAAATTGAGGGACTGGTCAACAATATTACTCAATAAATCAGAATTATTTTATTTAAAATAAAATATCCCACAATGGCACATCAATGTAAATATTAATTCATTCCAAAATAGAGGAATTTCCTTTTCTCCTCTTCACGCATGTGGAGTGGTTGCCGGCCGAATGGAGCTCGGTGGCAGTGCGTGGGAGAGAGACAGTCGCAATGGCGTGATGGGGCGGCCGAAGGAGGCCGTCGGCAACCGGTTGGAGGAAGATTGGCCGGACAGCGTGGCTATTGGCGTGGGAGGAGCTATCGTAGTCGATTTCCGAGGACGTGGCTACCCTTGTGAGGTCAAGGCAAGCACTCCGGTTGTTTTGGCGGAGAAAGAGATGGCTCGAGGTAGCGTGGCCGGCGAGGGGGGGCAAGCTACACTTTGGGCTCTTTCGTTGGAGTTGCAGGCGGCGGTGGAAGGAAGAAGAGGAAGAAGAAGACGAAGAAGAGGAAGAGGAAGGGGTGGCGGTGGATGTTGTGGCTTGTGCACGAGAGTTGGTGGGGAAGGCTAATGCTGCGTGGATGGCGTGCGCTACACACGAGGGTGCACAAGCTGTCGGTTGCATGGAGGCTGCACGTGGCCGTGAGTCGACGATGGAGAAGCCAATGAGGGTAGATGTGTGCAGTGCATGGCTGTTGGGTTAAGGTGAGGGGCGAGGGCATGAACGCACTGTCACTACATGCATGAGTGGAGATGGAGGCGAGGTTGGAGGATGTGGTGATCCAAGGTGTTCGCTGAAGTCCACGGTGTACGCCTATTACACGGTGGAGGAGAAGGGAAGATATCCCCGTAGGGGGAAGGATGATCGCTTCCTCTCTGTTGACCCACTTTAATATCTCAGCAGCCGATTTTTGCAACCACTGACAAAGATTGCGAGTGGTTGGAACTGACGAATAAGTTCTGTCCGTTTAGCCATTAGACGTTTGATAAAAAATATCATACATCTTAAAATATTTGTTTAGCAAGGAGTCCACGCTGGAGGTTCCAGATGTCCAAACTAGATTCCAGACATCTTAAAATGGGACTTTGGACATCTGACTGCTACCTTCAAGTGTCTTGTACCTATCTTGCATCCACCAAATGATTATCATAACATATCCTATGTTATTAAGCATAAAATTGGTGCATAAGATGATACACAGACTATGTTGAATTCCCCCTTAATTCCTAATAAAATATTAACTAAGAATGACTAATTAAAGAGTACTTAGGCCAAATAATGGTACACAAATGTGGACTTATCACCTCCTTATTGTTCTTAAGGACCTTAATCAACCTCAATTCTTGCGCCTTAGTTAAATTAGCAATAATAATCATAGGGAGTGTGTTCTCAAGTCCGAAGAACTCGTATTTCAAATTTTTAGGCAATGATTTCAATTCAAGCTGAGGTGGGTTTAATATAGAAGGTAGAGAGGATGCTGATGAAGATTCATCAGGATGATCCAGTGGAAGAGGCTGGGAATGAACAAAACCAATGGCCTCTTCAGGATGTGGCAGGTCTGCCATGGAGGGTTGTGGGTTGGGTTCGCTAAAGTTGGTGGAGTCCTCGAGTGCACTGATCATCATACAATTCTCAAAATCATGATCCTCGAGCTCCTCAATGAATCCACAATCCTCAAATCCTCTTATCACCTTAAAAATATCAAGAGTTAGCTTCCTATCCCCAAAGGCGATCTCCATACTGCCGCTCTCACAGTTTATGTTTTCCTTGGTGATAGCTAGGAATGGGCACCCTAGAATGATGGGCATGTTCCTCAAATCGTTAGGTACATCCCTGTCAAGGATTAGGAAATCAATGGGAAAATAGAAATCCTTGACCTTGACGATTACATCCTCAATAACGCCCTTCGGTGTGGTGACCGAGTGGTCTACTAATTGTAGCATTACTGAGGTTGGCCTAAGTTCGCCTAACCCAAACCTCTCGTAAAGAGAAGTCGGGAGAAAGTTGATGGATGCACCTAGATCAAACAGTGCCCTATCAAAAGTGTATTCCCCAATAATGCATGAAATGAAGGGGCACCAGGATCTTTCTTCTATTGAGGAAGGTGATGTAGGATGACAGAACTTTCCTGCTCAGAGAGAATCACCTTGCTCGGAGTGGGTTCTCTTAGCTAACGCTTTTGGGTACATAGTTCTTTCAGAAATTTAGCGTAAGCCGGGATGTGCTTAATAGCATCGAGGAGTGGAATATTGATCTCTAAGCTCTTGAATAAATTCAGGAGCTCCTTATTGCCATCTATGTTTTTCTTCTTCTTGGTTTTCAATAGGGCTTCAGCTAACAGGATGTGGGTGGTATTTTCAATTTTTGATCCCTGGGCCTTATTGTCTTCTTCAATCTCCTCCTCTCTCTCAAGCTCCCTAGGGTTTTGGCTTCTAAAAGGTAATTTAGGGTCCTGGGTCTACTTTCCACTTCTCAAGGTGATGGAGTTTGTAGAGGCATATGGGTTCGGGTCTTGAGGTGGGTTAGTGAAGATTGGAGGGCCTTGATTGGTCATGTACTAGAAGAAGAAGAAGAGGAGGGACCTTGCTCAACCACCTGGGCATGTGCGCGTGGGTCTCTTTGATTCTCATACCCTCGGGCTCTATTGCCCTGATTTTGTACATTGCATAGGTTGGGTACCAGTCGGGATGGTAGAGATCTGGGTTGTTGGGTGTTTGTAATTAACCCGAATTGCAAGCTATCCAATGATATCTTCATTTGCTGCATAAGCTGAAGCATGGACCTTTGCATTTCCACCATCTGCCAGTTCAAATCAGCCTGCCGTGAAGATTTTTGGGCATTCCAAGATGGCTGAGTAACTTGTCCCGGGGGCAACTGAGTGTATACTTGACCCTGACCCATAGGTCTTTGAGATGCATAATTGCTGGGCCATGTTTGGGTCTATTGCCCCTAACTTTTCTAGGAGAAGTTAGGGTGGTTCCTCCAACCTGAGTTATAAGTATTGGAATATGGGTTGGACCTAGCATTCTCTTACACTGCATACGTATCCTCATAGGGCAAGGATGAAGAGAAGGAAGGATTAGAAAAATTAGGATTAAAGGCCCTAGTTTGGAACCCATAAGGTTCCGAGAAATCCTGGGTCATAGGTTGAGTCGATTCAAGTTGGTTCACGAACTCCCGCCCCATGGGAGCTCGTGAGGAATGAAATCCCGAATTCTAGGATTGAGTGGGTGTACATGTGTTTCTCGAATTCCCAGACATCCATTCTTCCATTCTTTTAGCAACCAAGTCCATCTTATCAAGCTTATTACAAATCAATTCCATGTCAAATGAATGAGAATCCTGGATCTCATTAGCATTTGACTTGGGTTGTTGGGACTGGTTGAATGCATCCATTAAGGCATGATTAATTGAGTTCTCGCTCATTTCCTCAAAATAGGTCTTATGTGCTATCTGCATCCCTGTTTAGGAAATTACCTCCGCAGGAGGCGTCCATGTGATTACGGAGTTGTTCAACCAACCCGTGATAGAAAATTTGCATGAGTTGCCATTTTGGCACCTCATGGTGTGGACACTTCCTCAGAAGTTCCTGGAATCACTCCCAGGCACCATGAAACGGTTCCCCTGGCCGATGGGTGAAAGTGGTAATCACCCGTCACAAAGCATTGGTCCATCCGATTGGGAAGAATTTCTTCAGGAAAGCCGACTTAAGAGTATGCCATGTTTCTATCAGCCTTCCGATGGTACGGTACCATGTGAGGCCTTATCTCTGAGAGAGTGGGGAAAGAGCCTCATGATCATGTGCTCTTCATTCACATTCCTTGCTATGGTGGTCTGAACCAAAGTGGTCAGATCCTCCAAGTGCTGGAATGGGTCCTTCGAGCCAAGACCATGGAAATGCTTAAACAAACATAAGACTTGGGGCTTTATTTCTATGTCTCTGGCGGGAATCATGATGCCGGGATGTTCTCCATAGTTTGAAGGATCATAGAAATCCTTCAAGGGCCGAGTGCCCTGACCATTCATTCATTGGAACCGTTGCTACATCTGTTGCAACTCCTCCAACTGCCTCTGAATCAGCTCCTGCAGGTTTGAGAGCGGGGGAGGCGGTTGTTGAACAACCATGGGATCTACTTGGCTATAGCTCAACCTCCGCCTCTGGGAATGGTCTAAAGGTCCTTCCAATCTAGGGTTCAATGACCTCATTCCAAGCATACACTGGAAGGAAGTCAGAAGGATGGGGAAAAGAAGGAGCCCTGCAACACAAGAATACAAGCTTGTCCTTAGGTTGAGTAGCCTAAAGGTCTACAGACTCTCAAAATCCGTCTTAAGATTATGGATGATTTACTCTAATTGTATCCAGGCAATCCAACCAGTTAGAAGGTTCTTTCTTTAGCTTGTGCCTCCAGTTCCTAGTGTACCCCCCAACCACAGTCGTTTGACGCTACTCCCCTAGCTTGACATTCGATTGGCTAGTATAAGCAGATTAATCATGAACAATCTCAATCTGCATCCCAATGAGCGAACCAATCCTTAAGGCCAACGTCTGATCAATTTTAGTTAGGCTTGGGATATTGGTGCTTCTGGAATGTGATGGGCCCTTAATGGGTTGTGGCCATAATGATTTGTTTGAGAATGTGTGTATGTGCACAACCAAAATGTTTTCAAGCAAGATTATTGAGGATGAGGTAAATTTTAAGGTTTAAATCTTGCTTAGTAGCTTTTAGGATTCAAATATTAAGTATATTCAACCAAGTTTTCAGGAGGCAAACCAAATTAGAAATCACGAGTTTAAGTGTTTTTCCTTTATAAATCAAGAAAAAATATGGAGTGCCTAGCTTGACCTAAATATTGAATCCTATGGGGCAACTACAAAATGAATCAGTTTTAAATTAGGTGGTGTGGTCCAAACAATTCAATCAAGTGACCCAGATGCACCACTAGGGATGCAGAAATGATTAATCTAGACTAATTTCTACTCGTTTATGCATTGATTTCTATGTATCGGTTTCACAGGTCGGAATCTCAGTTGAGTAGATAAAAATCAAGTTAGGTTGTGTGCCATAAATGTCGGTGTATGTAGTATGTATGTTGATTTGTCCCACAAGAAGTATCTTTTTGTTTTTCTTTTTATATATGCGAAGGTGAGATGAGTGGAGGTGACAAACAAGACAAACAATTTCTATACTAGTGTTTATGCAAACACCTAAGTAGATTAGGTCATGGTTATGAATGTGGCGAAATGAAACTAGTGGGGGGGGAATGTGGGGGACACTTCCAGATTACTCTACCTGCACTTTACTCCAGTCTACCGCACTTGGATCTCCATGCTAGGATACCGACAAGATAGTAGATCAAAGACAAGCAGGGTTAATAATATGTAAATGCAAAGAAGCATAGAAAACAAGAAATGAAATTCCGTTGCCTCCCCAACAATGACGTCAAAATGATGAGGTGTGTTTCACAAATTAAAATTAGGGTTTGGAGAACAAGTTGTCGTAGCTTGCAAAACGCGTCTATCAAATACAATTTATATCTGAAACTCTAGGGGAGTCCCGGGTCGAACACAGGGAGGCGACGTTTACTTTGGTTGAAAACCGCACTTCATTTTGTTTCTTTTTGGTATTTTGAGGTTTTGTTATTTTTTGTGTTTTTCAAATAAAACGATAAGCAGGACAAGTTCACAAAATGAGATGGAACACAACTATGATATATTATGCAATGTTTGTTACAATAATCTATGAAAGCATAAAAGAGATAAAGGTGAGAGGAAATCTCCCGAATCAGCTGTTCAGTGAGACGACGGTGCCTGGCAGAAGCTTAGATGAAGGAGGTGAGATGCAGGAGGACGCCGGGTAGAGGAATGCTTCACCGAGGCTCTGTAATGGAGGTGAGGAGATAGAGGCGATCTTCTACCGAAATGGAGGTGGGAGGACGGCTCCAAGGCAACCTATGAAGGTGGTGGGATGAAGGATGAATTTTTGGTGGGAAGTAGGATCATTACACTAATAGGAGGCCTTTGGAGCTTGAGAGTAAGCTCTAATAGAGCTTTGGTAGGTTACTAGAGCTTAGGAGTAGATGGGAGTAGAGTAGGTAGAGATGAAGAGGAATGGGGGCTGTAGGGGTGTTTATATAGTGGTGGAATGGAGGTGGTTTGCGCGCACGGGCCTTTAGTGACATTTAAGACATCGCTAAAGACCCACCAGCTAAAGCATTCACACGCCTTGGCTGGCGCTTGGAAACGCAGCTACGACTGCTATATGGCACGACGACCAGCAGTCGTTGGATCGAGCATGGATGGTTGAGATCGCGAGGAGGAAGCGCACGCTTGCTCCCATTTAAACTCCGTTCCACTAGCGTGTGCGTTGGTAGCCGTCAGATGAAGCATCGCACGGCCGAGAGACACCCGAAGATTGTGCCTCATTGATTTGAATTGCGCGCACCTCACGCGATTGTGAGGATCGGACGATGGGCGTGGCTCCTGATAGTCTTAAATGCACGCTCCAGATGGAGAGCGTGCAATCTGGTGTGTGTCCTCGCGTCAGAGGGTAGCATCAGATGGGGTGTGAGGACTCTCAGCTGCTCGATCGAGATCGAGTGGCCCTATTTCGACTGGCACTGTAGCGGGTGCAACGGATTGTGGCTCGAACTCGCACTCGCTGTTTGCGAGCGCTTGTCTTCACCATTGCACCAAAGCAGTGCTTTATCGAGTGGAGGGCGGTGCGGTCGCACGTGCCTTGACCATTGGATGAAGATCCAATAGTCGAGGTGAATCCTTGCTTGAGGCCAGGCGTGATGGCTCAGATGTGGTGGCCTGGATGGCACCACGTGGTGCCATCTGGGCCGTTCATCTTCTTTTTCTTGTAGAAAGTGCTACAGAGCTCTGATCGGGGTGATTTTCACATGGACAGACTACGATCATCACTCTGAACTCATCTGTATGGTCGGATTCTTCATCTGAAACCTATAAAGATGCCAAACTACCTCCTGGTCATAGAAAATGGAAGAATTAAGGTGCATAATATACAACTATCGTAAATGCTATTCAATGGATGTTATGTAGTATTTATAACATGATATGCAATGCTAAGCCAAGGAACTATCATAAATAAGCATTTTATCATGAATTCATGTCTATTTATCAGCCATATAGCTTTATCTTCTACCAAACTCATCAAAGTCAGGGCAGACCTTGTTCCCTCCGAAGTTCATGAATTGCTAGTTCTACTAAGGCCAATGTAGACGTATTCATGTGGTCTGCTAATGACCTACCGGGGGTGGACCCGTCCCTGATTCAGCATCACCTCAACATTTAGGCAGGTGCCCAGACCGTCAAGCAGGCACAAGTCAACTAAATAATGGCAAGCAGCTGCAGCAGAAGTCTAGAAGCTTCTTGAGGCTGGCTTCATCAAAGAATTCTTATACCCAGCATGACTATCCAATGTGGTCATGGTGAAGAAGGCCAACGGTAAATGGCGAATGTGCATAAGCTTCACCAACTTGAATGAAGCCTGCCCAAAGGACAAGTTCCCCATGCCAAGGGTGGACGCTCTAGTGGATTCCTACAGCGGTCAATCTCACATGTCATTCCTAGACTCTTACAGTGGATACCATCTGATAAGCCTTGCTCTAGTAGATAGACCTCACACCTCATTCATAACAGATAAGGGTTTGTTTCAATGTACAGTCATGCCCTTTGGCTTGAAAAATGCTAGAGCAACTTACCAGTGCCTTGTAAACATGGTTTTTTCCCATTTAATAGGAAAATCATTTAAGGTGTATATCGATGACATGTTGGTGAAGGGATCAAACTTCCTGCAACACTTAGAGTATTTGGCAGAGGATTTCCATGTCCTAAGGAACACCTACCTCCGCTTGAACCCTGAGAAGTGTGTTTTTGGTGTTTTAGCTGGGAAATTCCTTAGGTTCTTGGTTTCTAACAAAGGAATAGAAGCAAACCCCAACAAGATTTAGGCAATCATGGCATTGGAACTAACGAGTACTCTAAAAGGGATGTAGTCATTAGTCGGCAAAATCGCCTCTTTATATCGATTCTTGTCTCGATCTTCTAATAAATTCTTCCCCTTCTTTGAGTATATAAAAAGGGCAAAGGCTATACCACCACTCACTAGACCCTTTATTGCTAAAAGGCTTTAAAAGAAGTAAAGGAAGATCTCAGAAGTCCGTCCATCCTGACAACTTCTAAGCCTGGGGAATCTCTTTTCCTATACCTGGCAGTGTCCATGTCCACTGTCAGCGCTGTCTTAGTTGGTGAGTGAGAACGAGGGCAATGAATGGTGTATTTCATTAGCAAAACCTATAAAGGTACAAACGTTAAGCATACTATCATTGAGAAGCTTGGGCTAGCTTTGGTGATTGCCGCCAAAAAGTTACATCCATACTTCCAAGCCCATGCAATAGTGGTCCTGTCCAACTACCCTTTACGGTGAATGTTGCATAATCCTACTGGGTCGACACAACAAATAAAATGGGATACAAAATTAGCGAAGTTTGACATTCAATACTAGCCAAGGAGGTCAATCAAAGGGCAAATCTTGGTAGACTTTGTAATGGAATTCACAAATCCTAATGCCTCCCTCACTCTACCTTAGAGGTTGTATGTTGACGGCTCGTCCATGACAGCCGGGTCTGTGGATGGCATAGCCTTAGCCTCCCCAGACGACGACACTCATAAGTACGACATCAAATTAGTCATTCCTGCCTCTAATAACGTAGCAGAGTATGTGACCATGTTAGCAGGCATTCGAGTGGCTAAGTCGAGAGGCATCTCCTCGCTAGAGATATACACTGATTTCTAGCTGGTTGCCAATCAAGTCAATGGTGAGTACTAAGCTCGAGATCCAAATATGATCTTGTACGCTGACAAGGTCAAGGAGGAGTTATCCGATTTTAAGTCTGTCTTGATTAGTCAGGTGCCTCGATCTAACAACCCCCTGGTGGATGCCCTAGCCCACCTAGCCTCAGGAATCTTGCTTGAGCAAGAAGAAGATATTTGTCTCCAAACACTGAAAGAACCAACAATACTCGCTCCAAGAGCGTTCATGATAGAACAATCCACATCATGAATGGCACCTATCACCACTTATTTAAACACTGACGAGCTCCCCTCAGGGGAACCACGACCCAAGGAGTTCCGCCTAAAGGCCTCTAGGTACACCCTAATAGAGGGGCAACTATACAAGAGGGGTTATGTACCCCGCTGTTGCATTGTCTTTCAAAAGAGGAGGCGCGTAGGCCCTCCAAGAAGCCCACAGAGGCATATGCGGGAACCATGAAGGCCACAAGGCACTTTTGGTCAAGCTGTTCCAGATGGGGTACTTTTGGCCACAAATGAAGCAACATTTCAAAGAGTTTGTGTGCAAATGTTACTAGTGCTAATGGTTTACCACCCTACACCATCTGTTACCTGGAAAGTTGGTACCTATTATGTCACGCATCCCTTTTGCAGAATGGGGCATGGACTTCGTTGGTCCTTTTCCACCAGCTTCGGCTCAAAAGCACTTCATACTCATAGTGATAGATTACTTCTCCAGATGGGTAGAAGCTGAAGCCATAGCTAGCTTAACAACCGATAAGGTCATATCATTTATCTAGAAAAGCATTATAGCTCTATACGGTGTACCTCAGTACATTGTCACAGACAATGGCACCCAATTCGTCTATAAAAAATTTGAGGAATTTTGCACAAGCTGGGGCATCGGCCTATGCTTCACGTCCATAGGGCACTCTCAAGCAAACGGATAGGTGGAGGTAACCAACTGTACCATTATATCAGCATTAAAGTGCCAGCTAGATTTCGCCAATGGAAGATGGGCCAATGAACTGTCAGACGTATTGTGGGGCTACAAGACTTGTTAGAGGACTTCCACAGGCCACACACCTTTCACCTTGGTGTACGGCATGGAAGCCTGGCAGCTTATAGAGACAATCCTCCCCACATAGTAGACACAACTATAAAACCCTGCCATAAATGATGACTAAGTCTGCCTGGCCTTGGACCTCGTGGATGAACTAAGAGAGGAAGCATCAGAAGTGGTGCTGAAGTACAAAGAGGTGATTGTAGTTTCCTACAATAGGCGGGTTCGCAGGCGAAAGTTTCCCAAGGAGATCTAGTCCTAAGGAAGAGTGAAGTTTCCGTGCCAAGTAATTCAACTAGAAAATTGGATGCCCCATGGGAGGGGCCTTACAAAATTCGTAAAGGCAATCCTAGCGACTTCTTTGAGTTACAGACCCTAGGCAGTAAACCAATCCCTCAGACTTGGCATGCGAGCAATTTATGATTGTATCATGTGTAAAAGAAAAAGAAAGAGAGAAGATGAAATAAAAACTTTCATTTCTTCATAATGTTGTCTGTTACATTTCCCAAGGGCCATTCCCATCAAATGACCCATAAAAAAAAAGGAAAAAGATTAAAAAGGTGGAAAAACAACTTAAACAAGGCCAGACTGCTTCATTTGGAGTCCTCTGGAAGATTAACATGAGGGGTCGGAAGAGTGTTGCTTCGAAATTCATCATAGTTTAGGAAAACACATCATACTATAGCGACGAAAATCGAATCAACATTTAAATTTGTAAGTGCTCGAAAAATCGTGAGTTCCAAGATTGTTCGCATGGAGTAAATATGGAATTCAATCACTAGTCAAATATGATAAATAATGAGCACAATAATCAATCCAAAATAATGATATGCAATGAATAATTGATCCACTAAAAATATACTCAATAAGAATAAAAAATGTATCTCAAGAGTTAATGACAAAAATATAATGAAGAAGCCAAAAAGTGGTGGTTGAAACCACCAATTAAGCCCCACAATTAGGCACAAATCCCAAGTCAATTTCTCAACAGTAGTTTCAAACCAAATTAGAGTCAACTATCAGACATCTCCAATATACCTTAGATGACTTAATTATCAAGCCCAAAGCCCTCTAAATTTGTTTAAGTGTAGGCATGGATCCCAAGAATCCACAGTGCAAAACCCCCCTTTTCTTTAGAATTTCCTCTTCTTTCTCTTCTCCTTAGAATTGGGTTTAGGGTA
Organism: Thalassia testudinum; assembly: GCA_037157565.1. Taxonomy (NCBI): domain Eukaryota; kingdom Viridiplantae; phylum Streptophyta; class Magnoliopsida; order Alismatales; family Hydrocharitaceae; genus Thalassia; species Thalassia testudinum. Next base: position 144,033,153 of record JAZHRO010000031.1, on the reverse strand, counting down.
ATCAGGTAAACAGATTTGGGTCTAGGCCAGCCGACATGCGTGGTAGGTAATGAGTGAGAGGCTTGTGTGAATGGGGACCTCACCCCATGTTTGGAGGCGACGAGTTAACACACTAAATGTGCTATAAATGCATTTCAAAGTCAGTGTGTGACAAAGTGTCACTAAAGTGTGCCTTCTGCTTCATGTGTGTAGCTAATGAAGCCTGCTCTAATTGATGCCGTTTGTGATTGCTTCTTAATCGATTAAGGCTGTAGCTAGGTTCGTTGTTGTAGTCCATAGCACCTAGAGGTGGAATCAGGCTTGGAGAGTGGCGGAAGGCAACGGACGGTGGTGGTTGATGACAGTGATGGCATTGTCTACGGTGATCCCTAAAATGCACAGATATGAGCTCTAAGCCCCAGTTAAAATGCTCCTAAGCTTCGCCATGACATGAGGAAGATGATGATGATGGTTTGAGAGTGTTTAGGTGTGTGTGGAGGCCTATCGGTGACGACGAGGGTGGAGTTTGATGGGTTTGTTTGGAGAGGATTGTGGGTGAGTGTAGCGCCCAATAAACATAGGCTTTTGCTCTATGGAGTGAGAGGAAGGTAGTGGTGGTGGTGGTTGTGTATTTCGTGGTCGGTGGCAGCCAGACAAAGCTCACTAGAGCTTCACAGAATGCGAAGAAGATAGAGAGGGAGAGCAGTGAGCGAGGGGTCTAAACTAGGTTCTAGAATCCTAAAACTAACCTAGAGAGGTAGAGGGAGTAGGAGAACTAGTTTAAGGGATAAAAGGGGTAGGATCTTGGGCCAACGTGCCTTGCCAAACGCGAGGGAGATGAAGCCTCTAGTGAGGTGAAGAGACAAGGATGAAGGTGGAAGAAGCCCCTGCTTTGATTGTCTTCTTCGTCGAATGCGAAGAAGACAGAGAGGGAGAGCGGTGAGCGAGGGGTCTAAACTAGGTTCTAGAATCCTAAAACTAACTTAGAGAGGTAGAGGGAGTAGGAGAACTAGTCTAAGGGACAAAAGGGGTAGGATCACAAGTCAGTGTGCCTTGTCGAACGTGAGGGAGACAGCCTCCAGTGAGGTAATGCAGCGAGGATGAAGGTGGAAGAAGCCCCTGCTTTGATTGGCGAGGAATGGACAAACCTTAGAGAGGTAGAGGATCGACCGATTTGGCAGTTGGCTTGCCTGAGGAGGAAGTCGAGGAGGCTTACTGGAGCCATGGTTTGAGGTGGCCAGAGTTGAGAAGGAAGAGGATTTTAGGCCTAAACCGGGTTGGTTTGGACTTAGGAACTTTGGGGAATTTATATAGAGCTTAATTATGAGCTCAAATTAGAGAATTCATGAATGGGAATCATGAATTTGTGGCAACTTGAATCCAAGAATTTTGGAGTTCTCCTGAGTTCGTGGGTTTATTACAGCTCTTGGAATCTTACCCAATTGGAAGAGATCTTGATTGGCAATCCCTCCAAATTTGGAGGGATTTAGGCTTAAATTGGAGAACTCCACGATCAAAGTTGTCTCGCTTTGGGTTGATCTTGAGTTTTAGGAATCAAGGTGATTTCAAGTGGTGGGGCCCCAAATGTGAAGAAGCTGAGAAAGTTAGGGGTGTATTGGTAATAAACTTGAAATCTAGGGGTCTGCATGTGATAAATAAAGTTTTTAGGGACTAAAATGTAAATTAGGTCAAAAGGACTCTGATTGGGCCCAAATTCCCGTGTTAACCTAATTTGAACCTAAGGAATCTAATGGTGAACTTGGATGTGAGTTTTGACCACGTTTGACTAGGTAAATTACATAGAAGCCCAAATAAGGGTAAATTCCTGTCTAAATCTCTATTCTTGGTCAAAATGAGTTTAGATGGTCAAAGTAAAGATATCAAACCTCTTATAATATTTTTTAATGAATTTTAGAAGGTTTCGATTGATTTTATCTCAATAAAATCCCTTTCAATTTACGTGTGGCTGATAATTAGGGTTTTTAGTCCTATTTTAGTCTCTGAAATACGTGAAACTCTGATTCAGTTAGTGTGAGCCTACTTCTTGGTCTTTAAAGTTTATTTGACCTTTAATTAACCACTAAGTAACCACATGATTAATCTGCATTTGTGGCGTACTATTAAAATAGAAAAATTAACCTTGTTTTCTTATTTTCTTCTCAAATCATATCAGTGCAAAATTATGATCCTCAGACGATCATTTAGTAGTATTTATCACTGGATTTCAATTAATTCAAGTTAGTTATGATGAATGATGACATTACCATCAAGGGGAAAGGAGGCTTCATAGGACGAGCTGACAAGGCAGGTAGTATTTCCCATGGTTCCTGATGGACCCAGCTTGTCAGCCTCTTCTTCAGGAGCCGGGTTTCTCGACCAGTCCTCAGGTGGCAAGATGGGAGCTTTGTCCACAATAAGACCCTTAGCTTTCTAACGGTCAAACTTGGACAAGAACCAGTCCATAGACTAGTTGCACAACTACTCCATTGTTGTATGTTTACCCTCTGGCAGAGATTGCACAGCCGCCAGGGTGTACTTGCCAGTCTCCTTTGAGACCAAGTCCCAACTCTCTTCCATAGATGGATCAGAGGTGAAGAATGCCATCACCATCTCAGGATTGAGCTCCAACTGCATGGCATTCTCTAGCTCCCACACCTTCTTGCCCCAATCTAAACATTTGTACGACCTATCGGGAAGAATTTTTTAAGAAAAGCGCTTTTTAATTGGGGCCAAGTGGTGATAGGGCGCCCAACGATCCTAAACCAATATGATGCCTTGTCCTTTAAAGAGAGAGGAAAGAGTCTCATGAGCCACACCTCTTCCTACACATTGTGGGAACAGGTGGTTTGAGCGAGGACAATTAGCTCCTCGAGTTGGCAAAAGGGGTCCTCTCTCGAAAGACCATGACAATGTTTAATAAGGTTTAGAATGGCAGGTTTAATTTCAAAATCCCCTTAGAGTATAACCACTCCGGGTATCTCTTCATAATTAGAAGGATCAAAAAAATCCATAAGCAGTACGAGAGGTTCCTCGAGTAGCTGACCCAGTCTCTGATTGGCTAGGTTTGTGATAGTCCTAGCCAATTGTTGTTGGTTTTGTTAAAGTCGAACCAATTGGTTGACCATAAGAGAAAAGGGGTTTGAATTTTGATTGGAAGAGCCACCTGGCCGTTCAGAGTTTTGAGATAACTCCAAATGTGGGATGTTAAGGATGGGGAAGTGATAACACTGTATCTTGGGGTGATAATTCTGTTAAATAGGGCCCATCTTAGGAATAAAAGGCACGGATAACACAACATAAGTAGAATGGGAGCATTACATGCATCATATGTCAAGATTGCTTATAAAATAGTATTAATGGCCATTTGTATGAGCACTTGTCAAAGCAGGCCTCAGATGAGCAATCGGACTGCACGGATGGATTCAGAATGACAAACGGAGTCCAACGGACTCGAAATCAGCCAACTCCGGCATCCGGAGCTCCCACAATGGGCCCAAGAAGTTCTGACCGTTGATTTGATGATCAACGGCCGTGGGGCCACCACATGTCAACCTCACCGCGCCCGCATCCGCCCTTCCGCACACAGCACGCCCCCGCTTCTTCCACCAAGGGACGCATCTCAATCGTTGATCCTCCATTGCACGGCTCTGTAGCGCCACACGCTCGCGCACCTTGCCTCCTCCGCGTGACAATCCAGCCTGGTAGTGTAGCAGGCTGTGCGCTGTTCACGAAGGTAGCGGCGGGCGTTCGAGACCCCGTGCGTTGCCTAATTCGCTGTTCGAGCAGGCGCGGCTGATTAAGGCCGTAGATTCGCACACGAATGATGACGATTGCACCATGCGGCGTGTCCTCAGGCGGCGATCAGCCACGCATGCACGCGCACTCAAGGCGCGATCCAAGCACGCCCGCGCAAAGACCTCAACCGTTTGATCTTCGATCGAACGGCTCTCATGCCACGCATACGGATCGAGCGCGAGTAAGAACAACTACGGATGAGCGACCGGCGGGTAGGGGGCTTTACCGATGTTTTTGGAAGGCTTTTAGCAACGTCCCGGATGTCACTAAAACCCCTTCTTCATTTGGAAAGCCCTTCTCCCCATTTAAACCCCTTCCAACCACCCATTCAAGGCATTCACTCCACTTGCAACTACTCTACCCCTCTCCTAGCTACCTTTAAGCTCTTTTGTAATCGCCGGAGATGACAAGCCGCTGACGGAGCCCTCTCCACCACCGTGGCTGCCTCGACGCCCTCCCTCTCTCTCTCTTTCTTCCATTCTTTTAAGCTTTACTTTACTTATGTTTAAGCATGTATCTAATGTTGTAATTCATGAACTAAAGCTGTATGATTAATGAAGCTATTTTCTATTCAGTTGCTTGCCCTATTTTCTATTTAAATTGCATGTTACAAGTGAAACAACTCTAACCCTAATCTCTCTCTCTCGCTTTTCACTTGCGCCTTTTCGCAAGCAAAACCCCACGATTTCCATGGCAATAAGTAACAAGAAAAATCCAATTTTTACGCCTCCCTGAGACCGACACTCAGACTCACATCCATTTCTTTACTTCAAAACCGACGTTGCAAGTGCAAACTATAACGACACTTCTAAACACACATGCACGAATGCACGTCAGTTTTTGGCGCCGTTGTTGGGGAGGCAACGGATTTGTTTTGTCACTTCCATTTTACATCCATTCTCACATCGTCTAACGTCTTGTCTCCTTTTACTTGATGGTTGCAGGAATTTGACACTTGGACGGTGAAGCAGCACAACCCATGACGATAACAAGGGAGTAGGTGTAACAAGGACCGGTAGTGAGTAGTTCTTCACTCATGGTTGTTTGCTTGCTTGAAAAAATAAAAAAGTTGGCGTGGTGTATGATTACCTGACCCACATCCTTAACACATCACCCAACAAAAAAATGTACACTCTAACATTTTGAATAAATTCTTGGAGTGTTCTTTTCTCTTTTTTAGTGGTGTTTGTGAAGCCACCGTGGATTGACTTGGGCCGCACCACTCAACCCTAAAAATGACTCATCTAATAGAAGCTGCATGATCATTAGGATGAGTACATTAGGATTTTAGAGCCTCTACACAATAAAAGGAAATCTACTTTCACCAAATTGTTTGTAAAACTTGACGTGCCCACTGAAACTTGTCTGAAAACATCAAGACACGTCAACCCTAAAAGACACTAAAGTAAGGATAAAGCACTAAAAGACACTACATCTTGAAAAAAATCCTTGCTTCAAAACCATGTTTTAATAGAAGCACACACCCTGAAAGTGGAAAATTAAGAGGCACCACCCCAATCAACGCCTCATCACATAACCCTAGCACAAGCACTATCCTAGCCCTTTTAAAACTGAGTAGACGTGCCCTAAGCAGGATTGAGTTAAGTCTCAAGAGGTGAGGTTTTGTTTGCTGGGCACTTGGCTTTCATTCCCTTGGTAGAATTCGGTGACTAGGCTACGGGGCAGAGTCAAACGACCGCAGTTGTGGGGTCTACGGAATCGACGGCGCAAGCCAAAGGAAGAACCTTCCCTACAATCCCCTCATAATCAACCTGGCCAGATTAGCTTAGGGAAGGGGAGTCCAGTGCTTACGGACTTAATCACCCTTTTTGAGATTTCTAGGTCTCCTAATGAAATACACCATAAGGACTAGGCTTGTTTGCTTGATTGAACACACATTTCTCGCATCTGTCGCTCTCCACATCCCCTCCTGTTCTTCTCTAGTGTATGCACGGGAGACGCTCACTGCATCCCGAGTTGTTTGTTTTGGGACGGGAATCTAGGCGACTTGATTCTGTTAGAAACATGGCTAAACCTAGGGTAGATGAGGTTGAGGATCAACCCCCACCAGACACAATGGCCATCATCCAAGCCCAGATTAATGCAAACCACCGGCTTCAGCAACAACAGATCCACACCATCATGCAAGCCATACACCGGTTACAGGACCCACAAGAGCAACCACCACCACCTTTCCAAGGCCAACAAGGGCAACTGGCACTTGATGTACCACCATTTCAGGATCAACTGAGGCCCCTCCATGATTTCTACAATCCTTTATTAAAGTCGAGCCACACCTTAGGATCCCCGAAGGGGGAGATGATTTTGAGCTGAAACCAAATGTCTTAAGTCTGATCCAGAGCCACTTCCATGGAAGCTCAAATGAGGACCCCTTCCAGCACCTAGAGGATCTTGACCGAATAGCACGAACTGTGAAACTTAGGAACATTAGCCTTGACATTGTTCTAATTAAGATGTTCCCCTTCTCGTTGAGAGACAAGGCTTCTCACTGGCTTAGAACCCTAGGTAGACCCATCACCACCTAGGAAGAACTGAGGCATGCATTTCTAAAGAAATTCTTCCCCATAGGAAAGACCAATGCCCTTAGAAGAGCTCTTACTACCTTCACACTCCAGGGTGGGGAACAGTTCCATGAGGCATGGGAAAGATTTAATGAACTCTTGAGGAAATGCCCACACCACGAAGTACCAAGGTGGTAATTGGCCCAGATTTTCTACCACAGTCTGGACAGCAACCTACGGAACTTCGTCGATGCCTCATGCGGGGGGAACTTCTTGAACAAAGATGAAGAGAGCGCGTTTGAGCTCTTTGAGTCTATGAGCGAAAATTCGCTCAATAATGCCTCCATGACCCAGTTTAATTGATCCAGTCAACCTCGTGGTGGGATTTATGAGGTACAAGCAAATTCTAGAATGGTTGATATGGACATCATTGCCAAGAAACTAGATTGAGTGGAATTGGTGGACAAAATGATTGATGAGCTACTGAACCAGATTAGGAATCTATTACAGACCTTCTCCCTAGCAAAGGGAGAGGATAATGTTGACCTAGTCCAGCCCTTAAGCCAACTGTACCTAGAACAACCCCTGATCACGTTTCAGGGATGGACCTTTGCTCCCTCAACCCTTGATTACTCTCTTCCCTCCCCATCGACATCTGCTATCCTTGAAGATGTGCAAGCTATCCAAGGTTATGCTAAACCTGACCCTTTCTCCAACACTTACAACACTGGCTGGCGTAATCACCCCAACTTTGGTTGGATGAACCAGAAACCACCACAATTCCAAAACCAGCCCAGGCCAAATCAGCAGCCAAACTTGAACCCTATCAGCAAGGGCCACTAGTTAGACCCCCATATAATCAAAATAGGGCAACCCCTCCCCCACAAAACCAAATGGACACCCTAATAAAGATGATGGCTGAAATGAACCAGAAACACCAGGAGGAAATGGCCTTAGTAGAGGGATAGTTAAGCCAACTTTTGGATTGTAAACAACAAGGATCCCTACCTTCCCAGCCACAACCGAACCTGCGAAACATAATTAACAGAGGCCCCAATTTGCAAGGGTTCCAGGGCAATCCCGGGCAGGCCCACATGGTCCAGCCAACCCCATAAACACCCCCTGGGTTTAGTGCTTCTTCGTCCTCGTCTTCTCAAGGATCGACCCATGGTCCCAATGCCTCTGCGAATGCAGTAACCTTGAGAAGCAGCACCAAAACCCAGGATCCCAAATGGCTGACTCTCCCCGAGACTTCACCTGCTGAAATACCCAGCTCAGAAGAGGCACCATAAAAACCCAAGGACCCAGAAATAGACCTGATCCATGTTCAGACACCCTACCCTGAGGCCTTGGAGACAATCAAGAAGAAGAAAAATGTTGTGGAAACTGAGGAGCTTTTGGAGATCTTTAAGTAAGTACAAATTAATATTCCGCTTCTCGAAGCTGTTAAGCACATCCCGACTTACTCCAAGTTTTTAAAGGATGCCTGTACACCCAAACGTAAGCCAAGACCTCAAGCACCAAGGAAGGTTGTGCTCTCTGAGCAAGCAAGTTCCGTAACATCAAGAAACCTTCCGCTCAAGCGAACTGACCCAGGAGCACCCCTGATCTCCTGCAATATCGGGGACATGACATTTGATAGAGCGCTCCTGGACTTAGGTGCTTCTATCAATTTGATTCCAACAACCCTGTACCACCAATTTGGTTTCAGAGAGTTGACACCCACACCTGTCACCGTCCAGCTGGCTGATAGATCTATAAAGACCCCGAAGGGGGTTGTCGAGGACATGATTGTGCGAGCCAAGGACTTCTATTTCCCGGTCAACTTCTTGGTGCTTGACATGGAAGTCCCTGAAAAATTACAGAATGCACCCATAATCTTAGGCAGACCTTTCTTAGCTACGGCTAAGGAAAACATTGATTGTGACACGGGATGTATGAAAATCGCCTTTGGAGACAAGAAAATGCAATTGGATATCTTCCGGGCAACAAAGTCTTTTGATTGCGATTGTGTTGAGGAACATGATCCCGTGGAAACTCTAGTCAAGGAATGCCTCACCCTTAGTTCTGTCTCTGACCACCATGCTTGTAATGACTATTCTGACCCGTCACCATCGCTAGCCATGGACCTCTGTAAGGTTGATTACCATCAAACAACACCATTTGAGGAAATCGATGTTGATCAACTCCTGCCTTTCCCTTTTCCATCAACCGTTGTTCCACCCGCACCCGAACTTAAGCCACTACCCAAGAATCTCAAGTATGTCTTCCTGGGACCTGACTAAACCTTCCCTGTGATTATTAATTCTCATCTAACCAAGGATCAGGAACTCAGGTTGACCGCGACCCTTTTAGAACATCGGGCCGCCATTGGTTGGACCATTTCTAACTTGAGAGGAATTAGCCCCACCTATTGCACCCATAAGATTTACCTGGAAGATGGGGCATGATCCTCCCGCCAGATGCAGAGATGATTAAACCCAAACATGCCGGAGCTCGTTAAGAAAGAAATTATCAAGTGGCTTGATGCCGACATCATCTATCCTATCTCTGATAGCCCCTGGGTGAGCCCCACTCAAGTGGTTCCAAAGAAAGCCGGGCTCACTATTGTCACCAATGATCATGGAGAATCCATCCCCACCTGCACCACCACCGCATGACGGGTGTGTATTGATTATAGGAAGCTCAATGAAGCCACTAAGAAGGATCATTTCCCCTTGCCATTCATTGACCAGATCCTTGAAAGATTGGTAGGGCAAAAGTATTTTTGCTTCCTGGATGGATATTCAGGGTATAACCAAGTCGCAATTGCTCTGGAAGATCAAGAAAAGACCACATTCACTTGCTCGTATGGCACGTTTGCATTCCATTGAATGCCGTTCGGGTTATGCAACGCACCTGCTACCTTGCAGTGTTGCATGCTAGCCATTTTTTCAGAAATGGTGGGTGAATACTTAGAGGTCTTTATGGATGATTTCTCTATATTTGGGAATTCATTCGACCATTGTCTGAGCAACTTGGAGAAAACCCTGAAATGATGTATCGAGGTTAATTTCGTGTTAAGTTGGGAAAAGAGCCATTTTATGGTTCAAGAAGGAATTCTCCTCGGTCACATCGTATTGCATGGGGCCATTGAGGTGGATCAGGCTAAGGTTGATTTGATTTCCAAACTCCCTTCACCTAGCTCGATCCAGCAGATTCGCTCATTCCTAGGACACGTTGGCTTCTACCGAAGGTTCATTAAAGACTTCTCCAAGCTTTCCAAACCCTTAACCGACATTCTGGCCAATGACTCCATATTCCACATGTCCTCTGATTGCATCCAGGCTTATCACACCCTTCGGGACTTAGTCTCCACAGCCCCTGTACTTCAGCCCCCGGATTGGTCCTAGGACTTTGAGATTATGTGTGATGCATCAGACTTTTCCATAGGCACTGTCCTGGGACAAAGACAAGACAAGAATCCCGTGGTGATCTACTACACGAGCAAAACATTGGATGAGGCCCAACAAAATTATATGGTCACAGAGAAAGAATTGCTCGTTGTAGTCTTTGGACTTGAGAAGTTCCAACCTTACTTGCTGGGATCCCACGTGACCATCTATGCTGACCATTCAGCCATCCGGCACCTGTTGGCGAAAAAGGACGTGAAACCCAGGCTCATCAGATGGATCCTGCTCTTGCAGGAATTTGACCTGGAAATCCGCGACAAAGCTGGATCAAAGAATGTGGTGGCTGACCACTTGTCTAGACTTCACCCAGACCACATTGGACCCTCCATGCCTTTATCTGACACCTTCCCCAATGAACACATTCTGGCTGTGCAAGACAGGAGACTGCCTTGGTATGCTGACTATGTCAACTACCTAGTTGTAGGACAAACCCCGCACAGCTGGTCCAGACAGCAACTGGACAGGTTCTTGGCTGAGGCCAAGCACTATTTCTAGGATGATCCCATGCTGTTTTTCCTCTGTGCCGACCAGATCATCAGGAGGTGTATCCCCGAGAATGAAGTTCAGAGTGTGCTTTCTTTCTGTCATGACCAGGCTTGTGGTGGCCACTTCTCTGGAAAAAAAACGGCTGCGAAGGTTCTGCAGTCTGGATTTTACTGACCCTCCCTGTTTAAGGATGCACACAACTTTGCCAAGACTTGCTCACGCTGCCAAATGCTGGGGACCATGACCAGGAAAGATATGATGCCCCTCCAGCCCATCTTGATTGTCGAAATCTTCGACGTTTGGGGTATCGATTTTATGGGCCCTTCCCACCATCCAACGACTTTAAGTGCATCCTAGTCTCGGTAGACTATGTTTCTAAATGGCTTGAAGCTGTCGCCACCCACCGATGTGATCACAGGACTGTCATGGACTTTGTTAAGCAGAACATCTTTTACCGGTTTGGAATACCAAAGGTCATGATCAGTGATGGTGGAAGTCATTTTATTCACTTCCAATTCTATGCCCTACTTAGAAAATAAGGGGTTAACCACCGCATTGCTACCCCGCATCATCCGCAAACAAATGGGCAGACCGAGGTCTCAAATAGACAAATCAAGAATATTTTACAAAAGACTGTGAGACCTGACAGGAAAGACTGGTCCACACGACTAGATGATGCCCTGTGGGCATACAGGACCGCTTTCAAGACCTCGATAGGCATGTCGCCTTAACGCCTGGTCTTTGGCAAGGCCTGCCATCTTCCTGTCGAATTGGAACACTGGGTTTACTAGGCTGTCAAGCAATGTAACATGGATTCTTAGTTAGCCAGTGCGCAGAGGACGCTCCAACTCTCTGAGCTCGAAGAAATTCGTTGGGACGCCTTTGAGAATAGTCGACTGTATAAGGAGAAAATGAAAGCCGTCCACGACCGACTTATCCATAGAAAGACCTTTGAGCCTAACCAGCAAGTCTGGTTGTTCGATGCCTGCCTAAAACTCTTTCCGTGGAAACTTAGGTCCAAATGAACAGGACCATTTCGGGTGGTTAAGCCTCACTCTAATGGGGCGGTTGAAATCGCTGATCCAAACAATGGGCACACTTTCATAGTTAATGGTCAAAGATTGAAACACTTCCTAGCCCAGGTTCCCCCAAAGGAGAGTGCCACCCTCATTGAGGGATGACACGAAGCACCGCCCAGCTGGAGGCGTTAAACTCAGCGCTTCCTGGGAGGCAACCCAAAGGATTCAGACTAATCCAGTATTTATGTCACTCAGGTAATATCTTTTTGAACCCCTGTTGCATCCATGTATTTGCCAATGAGGACATTGTCCAACTTAAGCATGGGGGGGTGGTAAATTGCACGATCCTGAGTTCATTTAATCATTCTGAATAAAATAAAATTAAAAAAAAAATTTGAATTCAGGAAGAAACTTAGGCGTTAGAAACTTGTCAATAGTGGGAAATAATACAAAAAGAACTTGAACACTTAGACTTTTCAGGCCTTCAGGCTTAATCAGCCCTGGTGTCCGTTAAAATATGGATTTAGCTTCAAATCCTTTCAACCTTAAGCAACTCTAATCCACCTACTAAATAAGGTGATAAATATACGACTTATCAACTCACCCTCTAACTCAGAAGGACTTTGAGTTTAAGCATCTATACACATTTTTGTACAGACTCACTCCTCGGAGATTTTGATAGAAATTGGGTAGCTAATGAACTCTCTAGGGTGGTATGGCTGACAAGTTGTCATGGGTAAGAGCCCATTGGCAGGTTGTCTAGAGCCCAGCCACGGGACCACTTCTTCTTCATAGCCTCTAGGTACATTTGAGATCAGGGAAGTCACCTACAAAAAAAAAAATAAGAGAGAGAGAAGAAAACAAAATAAACCATGCTTCATCGCACGAGTATGGCTGGCAAGTGATCGTGGGTAACAGCCCATTGGTCGGTTGTCTAGAGCCCTGCTTAGTAATTACACAAAAAGAACCAAAACACTTAAGGAAGAAGCATGGAAGTAGTACAAGCCGAGGAGATATACACTGGAAAAATCCTTGTGTGGACCCCAATTAAAACAAACGTAGGCAGAAAGCTACCAATCGAATAAATACACCTTCAGGCAAAATACTTCCTCTTCTGGTCACCTAGGGGAGTAGAAACCAGAAGTCTGTCTGAATTACCGTTGAGTGAGTCTATCACGATCTTCACACCTAGATGCTTAGCACTAGAGTTTTGTCCGAGTTTTGGGTGGGTTAGGCAGCCATAAAAAGTTACCAACCCACTCTAAATTCCAAAAAATCTAAAATATATATATATATACATACATTAAAGTAAGAATTCAGGCGATTCGTATTTTGGCAGACACCCAGGCGTTGCTTAGTCTTTGTAGATTAAGATCATAGTATATTTCCTCCTATTGACAAGTGACGAAGTGTCTAAGTAATTACTTCTTAAATTCTAACAAAAAATAAAGGCTAGAATAAACCTTGCTAGGGACTAGCAAGGAGTGAGCATGGGGGTATGATAACATTGCATCTTAAGGTGATAAATCTGTTAAATAAGGCCCATCTTAAGAATAAAAGGCACAGATAACACAACATAAGTAGAATGGGAGCATTGCATGCATCATACGTCAATATTGCTTATAAGACAATATTAATGGCCATTTGTATGAGCACTTGTCAAAGCAAGCCTCAGATGAGCAATCGGACTGTGCGGATGGATTCAAAGTGACGAACGGAGTCTAATGGACTCGAAATTAGCCAAATCTGACATTCAGAGCTCCTACAATGGGCCCAAGAAGTTCTTACCGTTGATCTGATGATCAACAGCCACGGGGCCGCAACGTGTCAGCCTCACTGCGCCTGCATCCACCCTTCCGCTCACAGCACGCCCCCGCTTCTTCCACCAAGGGACGCATCTCGATGGTTGATCCTCCATCGCACGGCTCCGCAGTGCCCCACGCCCGTGCGCCTCGCCTCCTCCGCGCGGCAATCCAACCCGGTAGCGTAGTGGGCTGTGCGCTATTCGCGAAGGCAGTGGCGGGCATACAAGACCCCGTACGCTGCCTAATTCGCTATTTGAGCGGGCGCAGCTGATTAAGGCCGTAGATCTGCACGTGAACGGTGACGATCGTGCCACGCGGTGCATCCTCAGGCGACGATCAGCCACGCACGTGCACATGTCGGTCGACAACGCCCGCGCTCATGCGCAGTCAAGGCGCGATCTGAGCACGCGCGTGCGAAGACCGAAGATCGGACGGCTCTCATGCCATGCCCACGGATCGAGCGCGAGGAAGAATGGCTACGGACGAGCGACCGGTGGGCAGGAGGCTTCATTGACGTTTTTGGAAGGGTTTTAGCGACGTCCGGGACGTCGCTAAAACCCATTCCTCATTTGGAAAGCCCTTCTCCCTATTTAAACCCCTTCCAGCCACCCATTCACCGCATTCACTCCACTTTCAACTACTCTATCCCTCTCCTAGCTACCTTTAAGCTCTTTTGTAATTATCGGAGACGACGAGCCACTGACGGAGCCCTCTCCACCACCGTGGCTGCCTCGCCGCCCTCCCTCTCTCTCTCTTTCTTCCCTTCTTCTAAGCATTACTTTACTTATGTTTAAGCATGTATCTAATGTTGTAATTCATGAACTAAAACTGCATGATTAATGAAGTTATTTTCTATTCAGTTGCTTGCTCTATTTTCTATTTAAATTGCATGTTACAAATGAAACAACTCTAACCCTAATCTCTCTCTCTCTCTCTTGCTTTTCACCCGTGCCTTTTCGCAAGCAAAACCCTGTGATTTCCGTGACAATAAGTGACAAGAAAAATCCGATTTTCATGCCTCCCTGAGACCGACACTCGGACTCACATCTGTTTCTTTACTTCAAAACTGACGTCGCAAGTGCAAACTATAATGACACTTCTAAACACACACGCACGAACGCATGTCAGGAAGTCAACTTGTGGGTCAACTGACAGGTTAGTGGTGGGTTGGGAAGTGGAAGTAGAATTTGTTGAATTGTTTTCCAGTTTAAAAATAGAGGAAGAAGAAGAAAATAACAATCATCTTTTGGTGCGGGGGGAAAAATCAAATGGTCCCTCAAGATGTGGATTCTGGGACCTTCCCCCGTGCATGCACTTAATGGAAGAACGGTAGGAGAGGAGGAGGGAGAGAGATGAGAGAATATGTACAAATCAAACAAACAAGCCTAATCTGTCCTAAGGTTGACTCCTTAATGCAACCTAAGACTTGGGAACCCGATAAAGAAGAAATTAATAGGAGAACCTAGTTCCTTAAGAGTACCCGACTAGACTAAAGAGGTGGATTGGGCCCAAGAATTTCCTAGGAAAATCACCAGGGGCTTGTGTAAACCTGCACTCATCATTTGACTCTCCTCTAAGTCTGTCGCCGCGTATTTCAAAAGGAATTAGGAGCGCTTAATAACTCTTAGATATTGGATATCAAGCCTAAGTTTTTATGAAGTCCTTAAGTGGTGAAATGACTACTTATTTTAATTGTGCACAGGAATGTGAACGGCGTTGATTGGGGTAATGCCCTATTATTTCAATTTTTATTTTCTTCTTTTAAGATTAGATTTATCTTAGTGTCCTTTAGGTTTTCTTTTTATATTTTCAAACAAGTTTAGATCCACAAGAAAAAAGAAATCAATTTATATTGGTGAATGTAGATTTCCTTTTAAGATGTGGGTCTCTAAAAATGAAAAGAAACGAGCGGTAGGGGTATCCTAGTTGGGTTCCCCCGTCACCGCAAGTCCTCCATGAGCGGGGTGGCGCGAGTTCAAGCCCACGTCTGGGTGGGTCCCTTTGCCTATACGCTCATAGGATTAGGGGGTGGTGTTGCTCGCTGGGGTATCTCGTATGATGTCCGAGGCTTGCATCGGCAGGATCGACCCTCTCCAGTTTACCTCTGCAGCTATGCAGGGGGTTCTGGGTTATCAAAAAAAAAATGAAAAGAGACCCTAATTGAATTAATCCCTAGGTAGAAATGTTACTACCAATGAATTGATTCAGGCTTTTCCTTTTAAGTAGTGGTCCAAACAAGGTAAGCAACACCACTACTGGAAGGCAAATCAAATAAGGATTCCAGAAAATATTTTTTTCGTGATTTTAGAAATTTGTTTGCTATTTTTTAAAGATTTTTCTTTGTGCTAGTGTCAAAGTTCAGAAATGATACCGTGGGTATTTTGGATTTTTCAATTCCACCACCGACCACAAAAAATTTTGGTGATTTTATATGATGTGTAGAATTTCACAAGGATTTCAGAAAACTAAATTTCACAAAAATTGAATAAGTAGAAAAAATCACGAATAGTAGCAAAATAGTGAAATCAGATGAGATGACCCCCTGTTGTCCATGAATTTTTAAAAATTCTTTACAACTCCAATTTCTTTGAAATTTGGAACAGATGTTCCTGAATCGATTTGGAATCTTTGGGTGAAATTTCAATATTTTAAAAGGGTTGTGGTGTTAGGAATTTATTCTAGAAGTCCAGATAGAAGTCTGGACCCAAAAATTAGAACACCAACACTTAAGGTAGAGTGGTGTTAAATGATTCAAATAATCAAACAATTGATTTTAAAGGCCACCATTCTACCTAATTTTAATGTTTATGATCCTGAAAGCCTAATTTAATATTTTTTTGGTAGATTTTAATGATTAATGTGACAAGGAAAGATGAACCAACCTGAAATCCTAGGGAAGAAAAAGGGACTTTAAGCTCTCGCTTCCAAAATCCCGTCGTCTTCCCGCAATGCCTGCACACACAAAAGAAGAGAAAGAGAAGGGGATGAGATCCACTTATCAAGCAAGAAAATTACTAAAGGCAAAGCCGTACCTCCCCAGCAACGGTGCCAAAAAGTGATCTCAAAAATATGCATTTTGTTAAAAGTGGGTTTTTAATGTCATTGTAACATGTATCTCTGCAATCAAGTTTTACAATTTGTAAAACCTAGATAGTGGGGTATCTAGGGTCATCCAAGGAGGCGAGAATGCACTTTTAATAATCTTGCTTAACAAAGAGGAAATCAACTTTCTTTTAGGTTTTTAAATATAATATATTTTTTTTGTAATTTTGATGTAACGAGCAAATACGCAATTTTGAGTGGGAAAGCAACTACACCTAAATTACTATTACTAACACTAAAGTGAAAAGATAATCCTCTCTATAAGCTCACCCTAGGTACGTGGAGACCTAGGATAATTAGAGAGAGCAAGTGAAAAAGTGCTAAAAAAGTCAATAAAGATGCACAAAATTTAAGGCAACTTAATATAAAGAGAAGCTTGTTTTACAGGAATGCTTGTAGCTTCTACTACAAAATTAAAAACAAAGAAAATAGTAAAACAAAGATCCTCCTGATGTTGGCGGTGAAGAGGAGAGAGAGGCTTCTTGCTCCAAGCTCAGCTGCTCCTGGTCTTGCAGAGAAGCTCTCCATCTTTTCCTTCCTTGAATAGCTACTCCAAAATGGTGTCCTCCTTGGCAAGCCCTAAGGGGTGGCGTGCTTTTGCTCCTCCAAAGGTGGGTGATCTCCACCCAAAAATCCTCTCCTAGGGTGGCATGTACCACCCTCAAGACCTCCTCCTAAGTCTTCCTTGCTTGGCTACTCCTCTGGCTGGTGGTGGCACAAGAGAGAAGGGAAGAGGGGAAGGCACCAAGGGGACAGAATATCCCCTTAATCTTCTTCTTCTCCTTCTTCTCTTGGCTGTGAATATGGTGACTATAGGTAGAGAATATCAAGCCAAAGGATGGTCATTAATGGCAGTGGTAGGGGGTATATATAGGAATGGTGATGGAGGTGTAGGTGTAGGTGAGGTGTAGGGTTAGGATAGGCATATGAGGGTGGTTACATGATCCTAGGGCTAGGGTTATTTGGCACCAAGGGAGAAGGTGTGTAGGTGGTAGTTATGTTGGTGGAGAGGCATCATTAATGGAGGGTTAAGGTGTTGGTGGTTGGGTTGGAGAATGGAAGGCTAGGATCAAGTTGTGAAGTGGATGGAGGGTGGATGTGTGGTTGTAAGTTGGTGCCAACTTTGATGTTGGTTAAGTGGGTTTTCGGCACCAACTATAAGAGGGTTAGGATGAGGTTTGTGGGTTAAGGGTTGGCACCAACATTTGGAGGGCTAGGATTAGGTTTGATGGGTAGTTAAGGGTGGTTATGGGAATCTTAGGGTGCAGATTGGTTGGTACCATCCTTAGGGATGCAAAGGGGGGGTTTTGGAGGGAAAAGTGGTGCCAATTTTAAGGGTGGTTGTAGGTGGTTTTGGCACCACCTTTATGGTGGCTTTTGGAGGTGGTGGTGTAAAGGGATGTGAGGTTGGTGGGTGGCGCCAAAAAGGGGAGTGGAGGTGTTTTTTATGTGGAGCTAGTAGTTAAGTTGTGGTGGAGCTAGGTTAGGGTTTTAGGTAGGAGGTGGATATTCAAAGCTAAGGTGTAGCTAAGCTAAGCTAGTAGTTGAGTAGAGGAGGAGGTGGGATGGAGCTAGGGTTTAAGGAAGAGGAGCTAAGGAAAGAATGTTTGGAGCTGAGCTAGAGCTAGTAGCTACTGAAGGGAGTTGTAGAGAGCTACTTTAGTTGGCTTAGCTTGCTAGTTCTTTGGTAGCTGCTAAGCCAAGCTAAAGTAAGCTGGCTTCTGCTAAAATATACTGAGGTGAGCTGGGTTTGATTTTCTCAGGGAGGGCCTAGCTAGCTGGAGTAGTGATAAATGCCAGTTTATCATCATTCTTATGCATTAAAACAAACCTAGCTCTTAGGATTTTGCTCCGCAAGGGTTTTTGGGTTGTATTAAGGCATTAAATAGGTTAGGCCTGCATTGCATTTGTTATTTTATTTTGATGTGTTTCTTGGAGTGTTAGGGATAAATAGAGAGTCAGATCTCTAGAACCCTAGCACTTGGAAAGGCAACTGTTGAAGAGGAAGCTCAATCAGGCTAGGACTTAGATAATTCCAGCTCATAATGGCTGGATACCAACTCCCTTGGACTAGGGTTAACTCCAGTCAGCTGCATTTAGCTCATCTTAGCTGAATGGAAGCTCAAGAAAGCCCATCTTAGCTCACCCTAGCTCAGGTCAGCTCAATTCCAGCTCAACTCAGCTTAGTCTAGCTCATCTCAGCGCCCACCAGTTCATTGGGAGCTATAGCTAGCTCAACTGAGTTGACTTGAGTCCACCTCAGCTCAAGCTCAACTCACCTCAACACCAGTCAGCTCACAATAGCTAGACTCTAAGCTAGATGAGCTACTACTTGTCAACTAGTAGCTTAGATAGCTCTAAAGCTCTCACCAAAGGCAGTTCCAGCTCAACCTAGCTCCAGGTAGGTTAGTGCCAGCTTAACTGAGCTCAACTACCTAAGCTTGGCTACTTGCATAAGAACTAAGTAGCTAAGCTCAGTAGTTGAGCTCCCCTTGAAGCTACCTCAGCAACCCCAGCTCCAGAATACCTGATACCAGCTCCAGAATACTCCTCAGCTCTCTTCCATGAAACCCTAGCTCCTCCAGCTCTACTCTACTAGCTAAGCTATCTTAGCTAGATTAGCTAAACTCTACTCCACCAAAAACCTCCATGGCCATCCACACTTCAACCCTTTACCCTAACAAAACCCTAGCCCAACCTATCCTTGGCGCCAACCCACACCAACCACCACCACTCACACCCCTTCAAGTTGGCGCCAAAAACACCACATGCACCCCTTCCTTTTGGCGCCAACTTCCCCCTAAATCCTAACCCTACACATCACCACCTAAAGCCATCCCTACCACCCACCTAACCCCTTCTAGAAACCTACACTTGGTGCTAAACCAAACCCCCCATAACTACTCTAAACCCTACCTTGGCGCCAAAAATCACCCCCTACACCCCTTCATTTGGCATCAACACTTCCTCCCATCTACACCCTACATATTACCCCCTAACCTATCCTAACCCTCCATCTAGTGACGCCACCTAACCCCCCCTCTTAACCCACCTAAAGTGGTGCCAACTCCCTTAACTCCACCACAACTACCACCTCAAGCATCCCACCACTTTGGCACCTGTTTATAGTGCGCTGGATCGGTATTTAAGAATATTGCATTGTTGTATAGCCAAAAAAGCATTCAAAATAATTATAATTTTATTACTTGAATTTGAAGTCCGTGGTCGAACATAGGGAGCAAATGGAATTCACGCACTAATCTCAATAATAAATGCAAATTGAACACATAATACTACTCAAAATCTAATTAGCAATGTAAAGTATGAGTATATGAAACATAAAAAGAATTGTAGCTAAAAATAATGGAATTGATTTCTTTCTCTCTCGATTCTTCTTCTTCTTCCTTTGGCTTCTTCTTCCTTCTCTTCTTCTTTCTCTATCGTTAGCTCCTTCTCTGGCTCTTTTCTTCCTTTGCCTTTGCTCTAGCTTTCTTCCTTCTTCTCTTTATCTTCTCTTTCCTTTGCCTTGTTCTATCTTCCTCTTCCTTCTTCTCTATCTTTGGCTGTCTCTTCCTTTTCTCTTTTTCTGCCTTCTGCCTTAAGCTTCTTCATCTTCAGCTTCTTTCTTCTCTGGCATTCTCCTTCCTTCTTCTTCTTCCTTCTTCTCTGGCCTTTCTCCTTCCTTCTTCTTCCTTGCTTGACCTCTTCTTCTTCCTCTCTTGATTTGTCTAAGTGTGGAACGAAGCTTTCCAAGGCAAAACCCCCTTTCCCCTACGTAACATTCCTCTCTTTCTCTCTTCTCTATTTTAGGTTACTCTCCCAGAGCCACAACCAATTCAGGTAATCAGACTTAACAGAGACTCGGGTCCAGGCTCACCGGCGTGGGTGGTGAGCGAGGAGTGAGTCGGTTAGGTAAATGAGTCGTGGCCATGTCCGCGTAGGTAGTGCCGCGGACGAGGCAGTGAGAGGGGGAGAGAGGGACCTCACCTCATGAGCTGGAGTGATGGGAACACCATCATGAGCTCTAACTAACTCATTTTAACCTAGAAAAGTGAACAAAAGCTCCTACATAACCAAGAGAAGAGCCTAATTCAAGGAATAATTGTTTTGAGAGAAAAGCAAGGAACAAAGGGTAAAACTGTAATTTTACCATTGTAGTACAACAACGAGGTTTCTCAGGGGCTAAACATAGGTTAATTAGTCTTAACAAGATAAAAAGTGGATCGGTTCAATCAGAAAAGGGTTAATGTGCAATTTGGGAATTAAATGAATTCTTGTAACCCTAAAACAAACTCAGTTAATTCAACAAGGTTCTGGTCAGGATAAGATTCACCTAAACCCTATAAAATTCATTGAAAAATATCCCCTAGGGTTTAGAACCTTCAATTTAGCCTTTGGAACCTATTTTGACCTAAATAGGGGTCTTAGCTAATTATTTGCCCTAAATTGGATTTTTGGGTAAAATGACCAGTCAAACGTGGTCAAACCTAAAATCCAACTTCATTGGATTCCTTAGGTCCAAATTAGGTTTATACCAAAATTTGGACCTAAGGGGAGTTCACCTTGACCTCCTTTGCAAAATAATCCAACCCAATTACTTTTAGACCCCTAGCTTTTGAAAAACTTGCAAAGACCCACCTAGCTTCCTCGCCATTCTTTGCAATTAGGTCCCTCTACCATTACAGCGGAGGAGTCCTACTCTAGCGAGGATTCAAGAGGGCATTTCTCCCTGATTTCTCAGAGACTCCCTCTCAAATTTGAAAGGGAGATTTTCTGAGGAATTCCCGATCATCTGAACGCAATCTCAAGCCTTGATTCCCACCCAATCTCTCATGCGAACGCATGAGAGATTTGGGTATTTCTAGCTTTCCTACTCTGGTGAGGATACCTGTGCTTGGAAGCTTGCCTTCCAAGCACAAGGCCCTCCACCAGAGACTATAAAAGCTCACCCTGACCCGGCCGATCATGCCCAGCTTGGTTTAGCCGGAGACAACCCTCCAATTTCATCTCTTCTCCTTCGACCAAACATCCAGTGAGCTTTGGTGACTCCTCCTCTCTCTTCTCGTTGCTCTGCCACAATACCAGTGGCAGAGTCATCTCCGCCTCCGTCGTCTGCGTTGAGCCATACTTGTGCACGCGCCAAGTACCCCCTCGTCGTCACCGTCACCCCTCTACTGGAACCTTCGTCTCCGGCGGTGGCAGGTGTGCACCAGCCACTATCTCACCCCCCTTCGTCTTTAAATTAGGTTAGATACTTTCCCCTTCATCTCCTCTCTATTTTCCCTCTCTCTATTTCTATTTCCACCCCTCAACAATCGTAGACCACCACCATCGTCTCCACCTCCGGTAGACCACCGGCGAAGGTGTATCCATCATTCCACACACCCACACGCCTCGCTAAACCCCTCAGAAGCTCCGCCACCTTCCACTGATCATTTCCCCCCTCTCCATCAACCACCACAGCTTCCACACAATCCCCCTGAATAGACCCATCATCACGGCCGCAGACCGACCTAGGCATGCATGCCTTGGTCGCCCCATGCCACACCGACCATCGATTCATCTTTGTCGTGCCACGGCGAAGCCTCCTGTGTGTTCTAATGAGGCCTCAAGGCCATGTTGCTTGATAACAGGATTTGACCTTCGCCGACATTGGAGCAGAAGTGAAGGAGCTTGCAACCTTCGCTCTAAGCAGCTGCGCTCTAGGTCCCAGGTCCAAGCGATGCGGATTCACCTCACGCATGCATTTAGCCAAGTAATTGGCTTTGCGAGGCATTGTAGTTGCAGCAATTAAGCAACATCCCCTGCGGGCGCACAAGCGAAGCGGGTGGGACTTTTAGTCCCACCTCAGAAAGTTTGGAGGTGGCTGTACGGCATAAATTGAATTTGTGTCAGAGGCTCTTCACCTCCTAACATGGGGTGAGGTCCCCTCACCCACTCGCCTTGTCCGTGCTCACCACTCCGCGGACTTGGTTGCCTGACCTGATTACCCAGCACTCCTCGCGCATCACCCACGTCAGTGCGCCTGGGCCCGGGTGTGCTAACCCGACCCGTATACCCAAGAATGGATCTGGGAGAGTAAGCCTAAGAGAGAAAAGAGAGAGAGAGTTCGCGGGGGTGGGTAGGGGTAGGTTTTGCACTTGTGTGCAGGGAAAGGAAGAAGGAAGAGGAAGCTGAAGGAGAAGCTAAGGAAAGAAGGAGGAAGCCACAGGTGTAGCCGTAGAGAAGGAGCTGAGGGCTTAAATCAGAAGAAGTTGTAGAGAAGAAGAAGAAGGAAGGAGAAGGCACGGCTGAGGCTAAGGCAAAGGCAAAGCCAAAGAAGGAAGAAAGAAGAGCCAAAGAAAGAAGAGAAGGCACAGCTGAAGAAGAAAGAGGAAGCTGAGGGAGACGTCAGAGAAGAAGGCTAAAGGCAAAAAGGAAGAAGAAGAAAGAGAAGAAGAACCAGAGAAAAGATCAAAAGCCAAGGCAAAGAAGCTAAAGGCAGAGAAAGCTAAAGGTAGAAAGGAAGAAAAGAAGAGAGAGAAGCTAAAGGCCGAGCCAGAGAAAGAAAGAAGGATCGAAGAAGAAAAACTAAAGAAGAGAAAGAAAAGAACAAGCCAAAGAGAAGAAGCAAAAAGAAAGATCAAACACTTTTATCCAATTCTTCCCAATTTCTCCTTTATGCTACATTTCATTATTCATAAACTCATGCTTGACATTCTGATTTATATTTTGAGTAATTTTAAGTGTTCAAATTGCATCTATTATTGAGATTAGTGTATGAATTCCATTTGCTCCCTGTGTTCGACCTCGGAGTTAACATTTGAGTAATAAAATTCTTATTTGTTTTCAAGGCGATTTCAACTATACTATGATGCATCATTTACTTTTAAACACTGATTTCACCTTCCCATAAACATTGAGGTGACAAAGCTATGGCACAAAATCCTTTTATGCGCACATGCCCACTCGTCCAATTCCGAGGTGGGACTAAATGTCCTACCTCCCTTGCGTGTCGCAGCAATAGATGTCTCCTTTAAATTGCGAAGGTACAGTGGCCTTTGAATCCAATCAGGAACTTGAGTGCGTTCGTGCCTCAAGTCTGCGTCGCCTGGAGCAGCACCACCTGGAGCATAGTAAGCGAGCTTCAAGCTTCTTCGTCCATGGCGGTCAGTGGTTGGGTACCTGTAAACATGAGAACGGCCTTGCGGCCATGTCAAATCGTCCAGGGAGATTCATAGAGGCACGACGAGTGTGTAGCAGTGGTCAGCGTGTCGTGGGGATGGCTGTGGTGGTGGATCTAGGGCTTACTGTGGCCGTGTAAGTGGGTGTGTTTAGAGGTGCTTTTGGGTGGTCGATGGAGTGAATGGAGTGGGGAAAAATAATCAGGGAGGCGTTTCAAAGGTTGTAGGGTGGTTGGTGAGGTGGATGGAGGTGCGGAGCAATGGGGGCACCTCACCAGAGGGATCGTCGGAGGTGGAGAAGGTGATGGTGATCAGTGGCGTCGAAGGATGTTTTTAAGGAAATAAAGAGAGGGAACAGAAGTATGAGAGAGAGAGAGAGTCTAATACCTACCTCTAAAGGACGAAAGGGACAGGGGAGGCGTTGGGGATGGTATGGCCGACGCCGAAGATGAAGATCTCCGTAGATGAGGCGGTGGCGAAGACGAGGGCGGAAGAAACGTCGGCCGGTGTTGCGCGACGTGGACGATGGAGAGAAAGACAACCCAACCACTGGTATTGTGGTTGGTCGATGAGAGAGTGAGGGAGGAGCCACCAAAGCTTGCAGAGGGTTGCAGTCGGCGAGGAGAGAAGAATGTAGGCGATTCCGGCCCAATTCCAGGCTGAGGAGACTCGGTTGAATCTGGGGAGTCTTAAATAGGCCTCTGGGGTGGATTTGTGCTTGGAAGCCAAGCTTCCAAGCAAGGTATGGCTGCTGGAGTTGGAAGCTTCAAAAAGTCCCAAATCTCTCATGTGTTCGCATGAGAGATTGAGAAACAATCAGGGCTCATAGATGGGTTCAGATTGGAGGAGATTACTTAGAGAATCTCCCTTCCAATTTTGGGAGGGATTCTCTGAGCAATTAAGGAGAAATCACCTTCTAAAGCTAACTGGAGTAGGATTGCTCCACTATAATGGTGGAGGGACCTATCTGTGAAGAACGATGAAGAAGCTAGGGGCCAAATGCAAGGGTTTTTGAAAGATAGGGGTAGAAATGTAATTAGGTTAGACCTATTTGCAAAGTTGGTGAAGATGAGTTCCCCTTGGGTCAAAATTTTGGTACAAGCTTAATTTGGACCTAAGGAATCCAATGGTGAAGTTGATTTTGGGTTTGACTACGTTTGACTTTGCAATTTACGTAAAAACCCAATTTAGGGTAAATATCTGTCTGAGACCCCATTCTAGGTCAAGATGGGTTCCAATGGCCAATTTAAAGGTTCTAAATCCTAGAGAATATTTTTCTATGATTTTTAAAGGATTTAGGTGAATTTTATCCTAACCACAACCTTGGTTAATCAACTGGGTCTGTTTTAGGGTTTTAAAAAGTCATTTAATTCCCAAAACTCACACAAACCCTTTTGTGTCTTATTCAACACACTTATTATCTTGTTAAGATCATTTGACCTGTGTTTATCCCTTGAGCAAATTTGTGTCTACACTGCAATGGTAAAATTACCATTTTACCCCTTGTTTCTTGTTCTCTCAGAAAGGTTATGCAGTTAATTAGGACCTGCAGTTGGTTATGTAGGAGCTTTTATTCTCTTCATTGGGTCAAAATGAGCTAGTTAGGGCTCATGATGGTGTTCCCATCATACCCCCATGCCTAGCTTTTTCTAGTCCCTTAGCAAAATTTT
Organism: Thalassia testudinum; assembly: GCA_037157565.1. Lineage (NCBI taxonomy): Eukaryota > Viridiplantae > Streptophyta > Magnoliopsida > Alismatales > Hydrocharitaceae > Thalassia > Thalassia testudinum. The sequence continues at coordinate 144,008,160 of JAZHRO010000031.1, read as the reverse complement.
AAGATTTTAACTTTGACTCTAGACCATGAGTTCCTTGATGTTCAAATTGTGATGTGTGCTTTCTTCTGTGGATTAGGTTAGAATGCTAATAGTAGGCCTAGAGGTACTCAAGTACCAACCAAGATCTGGACCTGACCAGCTCTAGCCTCAGTCCACCGCAAATGTTTTTAAGGCCCACAGGAACTATCCTAAGGTTCGTTGGACTCCACGGCTAAAGCACCCATGCTTGTAGCATATTTTAGCCTCGGTTCAGTTTGCAGTGCGTTTTCGTAAGAGAGAGACAGAGGAATTTTCTTTGTTTGGAGAGTTTTCTCTCTTTTTATTTCTAGCATCATATTGGCTTCTCAACATGGTCTGTATCGGATTCCTAGTCCCCATCATCAATCCTCAAAGGGTCCCTAGCAATCAATGCTTCGGGATAGCACCGCCCATGCCAACCCCCAGAACCCTGGCTTTCAAGATTTCGAGATAATCCTGCCCATGGTGTTCTGTAGCTGAATCCAGACCCTGGCAATTGACATTTCGTGATAATGCCACCCATGGCATCTGAACTAGCATAGGGTGCTTACATGCCCCCGATAGGATATATAGATATCCTAGGAGACAAGCACCGAGGAGACGATATGTTATTGTGCATCTTCGAGGGGAATTTCCTGCCTCTCCGCGCCGGGAACTTGTCCAAATCAACTTATGTTGATCGACCGCTCCAAATCTAGGAAACTTTTTCAGAACAATTTAAACACATCTGCGTGATTTTGATACTTATGCACACTGAACCCGACTGTGTATGGATTGGGGTGCTTAGGTTACCGAGTCCCGCAAACCATAGGTCAGTTAACGAGGTCGAATACTCCCTAAGCCTTAGACCTAATACTTAAGCTTCGCATTTTCCCCAACCTCTTGAGGACTATCCAGATCTTAGCGGATACTTAAATTTTTAAGCCTAAGAGTATAGCCCAAGAGGCCTAAGATCAGTGTTCCTTCCAATCTCTTTTGTGTTTCATTAGCACTTTTTTCCTTTCATTTTCTTTTTATTGATATGGCCTAGAACTCAGTTAATCCCTTAATTTCTTACTAATGACTCTCTTTTCTTTTCAACTTGTGCTCCTTTTTGATATTTTTCACTCTTCCCCTTTTTCTCCTCAAGATTTGTATGGCCTCAAAATTTTCTTCTCTCCATTTTTTCTTTTTCACAATTTTCTACTTTTTTGGTATTTTTGGAATATGTGATTTTTTTTGTGAGAACCCTTCTGAATTTTGATTTATGTATGTTTGCACTTTACCACCCCCCCATGCCTAAGTTTTGCAATGTCCTCATTGTAAACAGAGGGTGTGAAATAGGTTTGGGTTCAAGAATTTTAGAACAGGCTTATCGGGTGGGCGAACGGGTTGGGAATGACTGTTGCGAATGATTCCAAGCTCTGGCATGTGTACCAGAGGTGGGATAGACTATTCTAAGATCGAACTCAGGGTGCAATAGACATGAAGTACAAAAGGATAATCAGAAGGATCTTGGGTTTTTTGGAATAACAGGTTGCCTCTCGTTAAGCGCTAACTTCAATGCCTTCAGTCGAGCAGGAAATGGTATGGAGAGGGAGTGGTCAAATCAGCTGAGGTTTGTAAAACAAGCACCTTGATCAAGAGCCTGGTTGGTCCAACTAGGTGCTTGTTCAGATCAATAGGCTGATGATGCAGCCCAAATCAAATCAATTTGCTGGGTTGATAAATGTAGATCAAGAAGTGTGGAACCCACCATATACTATGGAGCTCGAAATGATATGGAAGTGTGAATCCAGGGTTTGGCTGAGTCGAATCAGCCTGGTTAGAGTATCGATCCTCAAAATAATCACTGGCTGATGTAGAAACCCTACAGGAGTGATCAGAGAATGATGGGGCATGATTTGCGGTCTGATCAATGTCCGAAACCCGAAAAAGATGTGGAGGCGAATCTTCTGCAATCGGCTCAGTAAAAGGGGAATCAGAATAGAAATTGAGTCCAGTTACGGGTCGAGGTTGAAAATGGGTTTGGATAGGTTCTATATATGTGGAGGAGGTAGCCTCAATAAGAATTGTGTATGAGGGCTCATCTAAAAAGGACTTAAAGGTAGGGTCATTTAGAGAGTCCATATAGTAGCCGTCAAATTTGAAGGTAAATGCCTGAAGAGTGTTTATAGGATGAAGAAAATCTGGGTCAAGAAAAGATTTGAGTTCTGGGTTGCAGTCACTCTCGGCACTTTCTGGTTTTGATTCCTGAGGATCAAAAAGAAATGATTCCATCTCAATGGAACCTGAATTTAAAATCAGTGATCTCGGGATCAGGGACCTCAGAGTCAGAGTAGAAGAATGAATCATGTGAGTTGAGGTCGTAGATTGGCTCGTAGTTGTCAGGAAATAATGGTTCTCTGAAATCATGGTAAGATTCGAAATCTTCAAAGAAATTGAGAGAATCAAGTTCTGAATTTGATTCGAGATCAGAGGTTCTACCATAGAATAAATCACAAGATGTAGATTTAGCAACTTGACTTGGATCTAGCCTATCTATAGATTCTGAACTTAAAAAGGTGTCCTTATAGGGTCTGGGCTCAGATTTTTGGCTTGTGGGGAAGACCCAATCAAAACCCCACTCTTCCAACTCCTCGATTTCTGTATCGTAGATTGACGTGACTTCCGAGAAATCAATCTGTATCTCTTAGGATGTTGGAGAGGAATATTCATCAAATAGAGGCCTAGAATCATAATCCCGATTCAAACTTTGATCGCTGTCATATGGGGCCTTATAATCATCCCAATTAGATTCAGATCTAGATTCTAGGCTAGGGATGTGGGTTGAATTACTAGAATCTAGGTCAGAGTTACCTTCGAGGGTTACCTTATCAAAATAAGGGGCGGGATTTACACCCTCGAGAGGTTCTATTTTAATCTCATCATTACAGGAGTCTTGGAATTTTATGCTTGGTGAACCAGGATTTTGGTTTTCTAGAGTTGGCTCGAAATCGTGTTCTCCTACAATTAGGACTTCCCAACCTAATTCAAGATCAGGCATGTTATATTCCAATTGGGTTGGGAATCCACAACAACCTTGTGCCTCAAACTCGAGATTTAGGAAGTCATGTTGATCCTCAATAATAGTCCAAGGTGTTTCATTAACTGTTTGGGGCATGTACGAATATTTTTTATTGATAACTTGTTTCAACAATCTCATTATTTCTTCCCATTTTTCAAGATCATCTTGGTGTTTTTCCCAAAGTAAAGGATTTTTCATGCATTGGAGGTATTCAACGTTGTGCAATTTTTCTATCTCAATGTATCCTGTTATGAGAATGTCTCGGGTTGATCCCTTTGTTGCTTCTGTTAATAACAATTGGGAACAGTTTATGATGAAGGTTGTTGTTGTTGGTACACTAACCTGAATGTCTTCTATGGGTTTTGAGGTTTTGTACTCAATCTCCTAAAATTCAGGGGCATCCTCAACCATTCTATCTCTCATGGATTTTTGTGATTCAGGTTTCTTCAATGGTCTTCCTAAGTATCTTGGCTGCATATTTGAATCAAATGGTGGAATCAAAATGTAGAATCAAAATTTAAGTTTAGAATGAAGTGATTTGATCTAAATAGAGACTCCTAAAGAAAATCTGTGTGTGTGTTCTAAAGAGAAGGGATGAGGGACTGGATGTGAAGTTGACCCAATCAAGGCACCCAAAGATTTTTGGATGACTATAGAGGTTTGGGGCAGATGATACCCCTAGATCAAAAAGTTGTCCACTTGAGAATTACCTGGGCAGCCAGAGAGGGAGAGTCTCGTAAAGACCCCTACATGGTAGAGCACCCCCACAGGTTATAGGGTTTCCCCCACCCAACCTCTCTTATTACTGAGAGTCCAAGTAGACTAGAATGGATAACTTGACCTCTTATGTCTACCAATTTTATATCTTAATTTATGCCTTTGATTTCACTTGAATTAGCAGTTGTTTTGACTTGTGACTTAATTTAGAGGTTGGTTGGCCTACAATGTAGTCCAACTTCACCTAACCTGCCCTAAAGATGGCAGAATGACTCCAGGTTAGGACCTAGAAGTCACCCTGATTTGACTCCCAAGTTATTAGGTCCAAGGTTTTTAAGGTTCAAGTGAGTTTAGATCTTGATTTTAGGGTTTTTCTTGATTAGATATTTTAAATCAAGTGGTTGGGTAGCACACAAATGAGAGTGGGTTTGTTTCCTTTTATGCAGGCAAGTGTGAACTAGCACTCCAAAACCCTAATATAGAAACCCTAATTGGCTTTATTTCCCAATCCTCTTTGATTTAAAAAAAATGTTCTCCTTGGACTTCAAACAAGCAATGCGTAGTCCAAGAAGATTAGAAATTAAGCATAATCCCTAATAGGCACAGGAATTTTGGGGTAGAATCTCTAAATAGAATTGCTTCAACTGCAATAAGATTTGAAAAAAAAAATTTGCAAATTAGGAAACTTTGACTTTGAAATGATAATTACTATAAAATAAGATAGGTGATTCCTAATTATTTGTTTCCCTTTTGTCTTCCCTAGATTAAAAGGTTGATTAGGGAAGGATATAGAAGTTACCTGCCCTGGAGTGGTTGATTTGTGTGGGAGATCGCCTTGTGAAGTACCTCGCAAAATCACAATAAATTAGATGGGGCAAGTTAGTGTTCAAATATAATCAAATAATGTAGAGAATAGTGGTGAATTACGCGTTGCTCCCCGGCAATAGTGCCAAAATGTTTATAGTGCGTTGGATCGATATTTAAGAATATTGTGTTGTAGTACAGCCAGAAAAGAGTTCAAAATAAATATAATTTTATTACTCAAATTTGAAGTCCGAGGTCGAACACAGGGAGAAAATGGAATTCATGCACTAATCTCAATAATAAATGCAAATTGAACACATAATACCACTCAAAATCTAATTAGCAATGTAAAGCATGAGTATATGAAGCATAAAAAGAATTGTAGCTAAAAATAATGGAATTGGTTTCTTTCTCTCTTGATTTTTCTTCTTCCTTTGGCTTCTTCTTCCTTCTCTTCTTTCTCTATCATTAGCTCCTTCTTCTTTGGTTCTTTTCTTCCTTTGACTTTGCTCTGATTCAACCCACTTCTTAGGTGAATTTTATCCTGACCAGAACCTTGGTTAATCAAGTGGATTTGTTTTAGGATTTTAAGAAGTCATTTAATTCCCAGAACTCACACGAACCCCTTTCTGTCTGATTCAACCCACTTCTTATCTTGTTAAGATCATTTGACCTGTGTTTAGCCCTTGAGAAAACCCATGTTTGTACTGCAATGGTAAAATTATAGTTTTACCCCTTGTTTCTTGTTCTTCTCTTAGAAAGGTTATGCAGTGAATTAGAACCTTCAGTTGGTTATGTAGGAGCTTTTATTCTCTTCATTGGGTCAAAATGAGCTAGTTAGGGCTTATGATAGTGTTCCCATCAGCGCCACCCTATATCTACCCTTCATCACATAACCACCACCATATAACTCCATATCTCCAACCTACAACACACCTAACCAAACCCTTAACCCTAGCTACCACTTAAGTTTGGTGCCAACCAACAAGTACCCCTCCATTTTGGCGCTCCTATAACCACCATCTAACCCCCATCATAGCCATCCATCCTATAACCACCCTTAACCCCTTACCATTCCCATATAAACCCCCTACCACCACCATTAAATCTTCACCCTTGGCTAAAATTTTCTACCCATATTTCCACCTACATAGAAGGTCAAAGGAAGAAGAAGAAGAAGATCAAGGGGATACTCTATCCCCTTGGTGCCTTCCCCTCTTCTCTTCTCTCTTGTGCCCACGCTAGCCAAGGAAGGAAGCCAGGCATTGGAGGACAACCTAGGGTACATGCCTACCCTAGGAAGTGGAGGATTTGAGGGTGGTACACTACTGCCATTGGAGGGGGAATCAAAGGTGGGCTACACCACCTTAGGAAAAGCCTTTGAAGGTGGAATTCCATCCACCTTGGAGGAGTCAAGCACGGCCCCCTTGGGCTTGCTAAGAGGAGTTCACCAACTTGGAGAAGCCTTGTGAGAAGGACGAGCTCTTTTTTATTACGGAGGCAGCCGCAATTGGAGCAAGAGCCTTGCCATCTTCACCATCATTTTAAAGGATAACTATTTTTATTTTATTTTTGCACTTTTAATTCTAGTAGTTGAAGCATTCCTCTACTAGGTTTTTGTGTAAAATAATTCCTCATTTTTATTAAAGTTGCCTTCTTTGCAATTTTGTCGCATTTGATTGCTTTTGTTCTAGCACTTTTCACTCCCTCTCCCTAATTATTCTAGGCCTCCACATGCCTAGAGTGAGCTTAGGGAGAGGCTCTACTTGTCACCTTAGCAGTAGTATAGTGCATTAGGTGTTAGTTGTTTCCAACTCTCTTCAAAATTCGTATTGCCGTTATTTCAAAAATCCATAAAAATTATATATTTAAAAAGAACAAAAAGAAAGTTGAGTTTCATTCCCGAGCAAGAGACTTGAATTTCGCAAAATATTGCCTCCTTGGATGACCCTAGATACTCTCCTATCTAGGTTACAAATTTTAAAAGCGAACGGATTTATGCGTTGCAGCAACTTAAAACCCTAATCTTAAAAACCGCGTAATTTTCCGTATCACTTTTTGGCACCGTTGCTGGGGAGGCATAGCTTTGCTTAATATTTCTCTTGCTTGAAGTGGATCTCATCCCCTTCTAACTTTTTCTTTCATGTGTGCAAGCATTAAGGGAAGAAAGAGGGATTCTGAGACTGCAAAACCTTATCTTCCCACAGATTTTCAGGTTGGTTCCCTTTTTCTGGCCATATAATTTGCTAAAAACTACCAACAACACACTAAACTTGGCTTTGAGGACCTTAAACAACTTAATTAAGTGGAGTGGTGAAATTTAAATTTCATTGTTTGCTTGTATGTTTCATTAAACACCACTCCAATTCAAGTGTTGGTATTCTGTTTTTTGGGTTCAGATTTTTGTTCTAACTTGAAAAATCAATTCCCGACACCACAAGCCTCCTAAAATCTTGAAATTTCCCCCAGAGATTCCAAATCAAGTAGAGAACATTTGTTCCAAATTTTAGATCAGTTGACTTTATATTTAATTTTTAAAAATTCATGGACTACAGAGGGTCACACCCTTTATTCTTGCTTTTTTGTTACTGTCCGCAAATTTTTAGATTTTTTTCTAGTTAGCCATTTTTATGAAATTTAGCTTTCAGAAATCCTTGTGAAAGTTCACACATCATATAAAATCACCAAAATTTTTTGAGGCCAGTGGTGGTACAGAAAGTCCAAAATACCCACGAGTATCATTTCTGGACTTTGACACCAGCATAAGTAAAAGTTCAAAACAATTATCAAACAAATTCCTAAAATCTTACAAAAATATTTTCTGGAATCCTTGTTTGATTTTCTTCAGAGTAGTGGTGTTGTTTGACTTATTTGGATCACCACATAATACAGAAAGCCTAAAAAGAACTCATTGGTAGTAATTTTTTACCTTAGGATCAATTTGCACTAGGGTTTTCCTTTGTATTTCTAGAAAACCACTTTTAAAGGAAATTGACCATCACCAATACAACTTGTTTCCCTTTGATTGTGGAAATTTCAAACTTGTTTGAACATTTAAAAAGAGACCCTAAAATACATTAAATTAAATTGAATCTTAAAAGATAGAAATACAAAAATTGTGTGACAACTTATTTTTCATTGGAATCAACTTCCAATTCTTGCACACACATTCAAATTGAAATAACAGGGCAATACCCAAATCAACGCCCTCCACATTCCATGTGCACATTAGTATCCTAGACCTAATTAAAATTTGTAGCAATTCGACCCCTAAGGTTTTCATCAACTTAGGCTTGCTATTTAGGTCTTAAGTTCGCTTTAGTTGATATGAATTCTATCATCTATATCTGGAGTTCAGGTGGAGGGGCCGAGTCAAAAGACCAGGCGCGGGCTTGTACAAGGACTTGGGATTTTCCTGGGAAACGCTTGGGCCCAAACCTCCCATTAAACAACTTGGCTAGATTTGTTGACAGAATGGGCATTCACTAGTGATTACTTATTTCCTAGATAGACCAAGTCTTAGGTTAATTTTTTTAGGGAGTCATACTTAAGTTAGGTCTAGAATTTGCTGTTTGAATTGCATACTTTCTCTCATCTCTCTCTCTTCTCCTCCCTCCAATTCTTCCAAAAACAGTGCATGCACGGGCGAAGGTCCCAGAAACCACATCTTGAGGGACCATGTAATTTCCCCCTGCACCAGAAAATCTTTGTTTTCTTCTCCTCCCTCTTCTAAAACTATGGAAAACCTGGGACACCGACAAAAAAATTCTACTTTCGCTATTAACTCGTCAGTCGACCCACAAGCTGACTTCCCCATCCCTAACCTCCCTCAATTGGAGCAACCAGAAATTCCTGCAGGGCCAGGTGGCCCTCAAATCCAAACTCAAAAGACAAAGCCCTTTGCTTTTATGGTCGACCATTTGGTTCAGCTATAAAAAAATCAAGAGAATTTGTCTAGGACTGTGACGAACCTAGCTAACCAAGGGCAAAACCCACCACCCCGCCAGTAACCAGTCATTCCTTTTAAGGATTTCTATAATCCTTCCAACTATGAGGAAAGACCCAGGGTGGTCATACCACAAGGAGATTTTGAGATCAAACCAGCCATTTTGAATCTTATCAAGCATTTTCATGGTCTTCCAAGAGACGACCCTTTTTGTCATCTCGAGGAATTAACTATCCTCGCTCAAACCACTCGTTCCCGCAATGTGCAAGAAGACGTGTGGTTGATGAGACTTTTTCCTTTGTCTCTAAAAGATAAAGCTTTACATTGGTTTAGAATGATTGGGTGCCCGATTACCACCTGGCCCCAATTAAAAAGTGCTTTTCTACAGAAATTTTTTCCAATCGGACGAACTAACGCTTTAAGAAGATCCATAACGACCTTTCAACAAAAAATTGGTGAACCCCTCCATGAAGCCTGGGAAAGATTCCAAGAACTTTTAAGAAGTTCCCACCATGAAATTCCACAATGGCAGTTAGTGCAGAACTTCTATCATGGATTAGAAGATTAATTGAAGCGATTTGTGGATGCCTCTTGTGGGGGCAATTTTCTTAATAAAGATGCTGAAAGTGCCTATCTCCTCTTTGAAGAAATGAGTGAAAACTCATTTAATATGACTTCAATGGACACTTTTGGTAGAACTCCAAACCCTAGACACGGAGTCAATGAAATTGACTCCAAATCCACCTCAGTTCCAGTTACTCAAGATGATCTATATATGTTAGCTCAACGATTGGACCAGATGCAAATTCACCAGAAAAAAATGGAAGAAAAGCTCACAAACAAACAAGCTCCTTACCTTACTGCTCCACACTTTAACTCTCCACACACTAACACTCCACAACGTCTCCGAAGAGCAAATCTGCACAATATCGATGCCACACTCGCAGGTTAGCAATTTCCAGCTAATTTTCCACAAGATTTGACTGGAAATTTTGATTATTTGAATCAAAATATTCTTGATCCCACCACGAAAAATATTTATGCTCTCCAGGAGTAATTTAGAAACCTCTTCAACACTTACAATAAAAACTAGAGGACCAACCCAAATCACTCTTGGAAAAACCCAAACCCGATTCCTTTTCCCAAACAAAATTATTTTAGGAATTATGGGCAACCTGCATATCAACTTGGACCATCCCAGGAAGATATTAATACTCAGGTTGTGAAAACTCTGCAAGGTATGCAGAATTAAATGACAGAAGTAACCCACACGATTACCAACTTGCAACACCAAGTCAAGGTTACTCCTGATCATCGACCTGTTGGGAATTTACCTTCCCAACCCATGCCCAACCCAAATAATCAACGGAATCAGTTCCAAGGTGGATATCCCGGTCAACCCATTCAACCAGCACCTTAGCATCCCCCAGGTTTCAATAACAGTCAGGCTTCCCATCCTCATCCTAGAAATAACTAGACTGCAACTGCAATTACTTTGAGGAATGGGAAAACTACTCAAGAACCCCTTCCTGTTAAAGAAACTCATTTCAATGAAAAACAGATTAACTCTTCCCCATCTTCCTCTAACACTGTTTAGGAACCTAATAATGCAAAACAGGGAAACCCTGCACCATTTCCACAAGCCCTCCATTCTTCACAAAATAAGAAAAAGAAGAAATCCGAGCCCTCTGATAAGGAATTAATGGATTTATTTAGGCAGGTTGAAATTAACGTCCCTCTCCTAGATGCCATAAAATACATCCCTGCCTATGCAAAATTTCTAAAAGATTTGTGTACCCCAAAAATGTAGCCCAGAAATTTAGGAAAGATGATCCTTCCTGAGACAGTCAGCTCAGTTATGTAGAGCCGACTGCCTCTTAAGAGAAAAGATCCAGGCACCCCCCCTGATTCAAGTTATCATTAATGATACTTCTTTTGATCGTGCCTTGTTGGATCTCGGTGCCTCAATTAATCTTATCCCCACAATTATTTTTGAGAAATTTAAGATCGGATAATTAAAGCCTGTTGAGATTACTCTTCAATTAGTAGACCGATCTACAATTAAACCAAGGGGAATTGTTGAGGATGTCCTTGTCCGAGTCAAAAATTATCTATTTGCAGTAGACTTTTTAGTCCTAGACATAGAGGTACCGGAAGCATTAAAGTTTGCCCCTATAATTCTTGGCAGACCATTCTTAGCCACCGCCCGAGCAAATATTGATGTGATTCTGGTAAAATGAAGATCATGTGTGGCGGTGAATCTGTAACCCTAGATATTTTCCAAGCTTCTAGGAGGTTCTAAGAACCTGATTTCTTTGATGACTCAGATTCATAAATGGAAAATATAGTGGAGGAAACTTTGCAGATTTCACATTTAGGTTCCTGTTTTGCCATTAACATTGTTCCTGAACAATCCACTTCCTCTCACCCTTCCACCCTAACCACACATTCAACTAACACTCTAGCTGACCCTTTCACTCTCACTTCACCACTAACACAAAAAGCAGAAATTCTTTCGGAGCCGGGCCCACAATTGGAATTAAAACCCTTGCCTAACTCCCTTAAATATGTTTAAGTATCAGAAAGCTATTGGCTAGACCCTTTCTGATCTTAAGGGTATTCATCCATCCTACTGTACACATCGTACATATTTAGAGGACGATTCTCGCCCCTCCTGCCAACCACAAAGGTGCTTGAAGCCTAATATGCACGAGGTGGTAAAAAGGGAGATTATTAGGTCGCTTGATGCCAATATCATCTACCCCATTTCTGACAGCTCCTGGGTTAGTACAACACAAGTAGTGCCCAAAACGGCTGGACTAATAGTTGTCACCAATGACAATGGGGAGAATATAGCCACTTGAACCGCCTCTTCTTGGCGTGTGTGTATTGATTACAGAAAATTAAACACTGCCACCAAGAATGACCATTTTCCTCTCCCCTTTATTGATCAAATCTTGGAGCGGTTATCCAAATGGGATTTTTACTATTTTTTGGATGGTTAGTCCGGCTATAATCAAGTAGCGGTTTATCCTCAGGACCAAGACAAGGCAACTTTCACCTGCCCCTTCAGAACCTTTGCTTTCCGAAGAATGCCCTTCGGTCTTTGCAACATGATCATGTGGTTTCACTCAACTCAGTAATTAAGTTAATTTTACTTAATTAAGAGTAGAAGAAGTCACTTAGGTTAACTCGAAGTTGTGTCGATTGTATAGTATAGGGTCGAATTAACCTAACATTTTAGAAATTTTTACTGGTTGAGTCCAGGTCGTTCACTGGGAGCTATAATAATTTTCTCCAAATTCACTAATTCTCTTTTATTTCTCTATAAGTTTAGGAGGTATAACTAAGTTGATTTTTAAAACATGAATTTTGCCAAAATATTTAAACTATAAAGAATATACAAAATTCCATATGCAAAACATATTTACTCAAATGTTGTTTGTTTTCAATTTATTTCAAAAGAAATTAAGGCAATTAAAAGTTATTCTATTAAAATATGCCTTTTTACAATTAAGAACAAAAAGTAATGATGCAAGAAAAATAATATTCTTCATTCATTTTCTTCAGCCTCTCTCTTCTTTGTTTCTTTTATTTTCTTCTCTCTCTCGAGCTCTTTTCTTACCTTTCTTCTATTCTGTTCCCGCCTTCTTTTCTTCCCTTAGTCATCTTTTGTTCCTTAGTTCTGCCTTTTCTTTAACACTCCTTAGCGCCTGTTCTTTCTTTCCTTAGCCTTCACCTTCAACACTTAGCCATCAGCTCAACACTTAGCTTAACAATCGGCTTCTCTTTCAATTCCCTTAGACCTTCAGCTGAACCGGGTTTTTTTTTACCTTTTTACCCAAAATTTATTTTATTTGCGACGAGGTCCTTTCGAGGATACACAGTACCCTGAGACTAGGGTGGGACCAGACCCTACTCGGTCCTCGCCTAATCTCAATTAGGTTCGTTTTTGATTTATTTCTTATCGGTTCACAGTCTCGAGCCATTTCGGCTCAACTCGACCTCCCAGGCCTCTCACCCTCCCAGGGCACATACTCGCTCATGCCCCCAAGGGCGTACACCCGCAGGCACAAGCCCGCACACACACACACATGCACATGCTCAGATCAGATCTGTAGCCGGTGCACCAAGCGCTGACGACTGGATAGCCCATGCAACGAATTGCTTTTATCCCCATGTGCGCGCTCGTGAACTAGCGATGTAGGACTAACCTACCCCTTCTAGACCCAACTTCAAATGATCATAACTTTCTACCCAGAGCTCCAATTCGAGTAATTTCAAGTTTGTTAGAAAGCTCTAAGATAGATCTACGTAATTGCAGGGTCAATTTAAAGTTTTGAAGATGTTTTCCTCTTTAATTTGAAAGATGAAATCAAGTGTTCCTACAGGTTATTTTTAGTCTATAAGTGAAATTAAATCTATAGAGTCCTCAGATGGACTTTTCTCTTTTATTTAAAGGTCTATATAGGTTATACAATTAATTCCGCATCTGTTAGAGTAGGTTTTAAGCTCTTAAGACCTTCAAGAACAACAGAGAAGCTCTTCACTTCTCTGAAAGCTTCAGAGTTCAAATTTCAGACTTCATAATGTGCAACAGACACTTAAGAATGCTTCTAATTGATTTAAACTAATTCTAAGGGTTATAATTAAATCATCTGGGCAGGATTTAAGTTTAAATTTCAACAAAATGGCACTGCTGTTGATTTGGGTTCAAAAGTAAACCAAATTGACAGGAACTAAATTCTCAAACATTTATTCTCCTGAGCTCACTTAATTCTCTCTAAAACCATCAAACAAGATCCCAGAAACAACTTACACTCCTCAATATCTCAATTCGAGCTCAGATCTCCATTATCAGATTCATGTTGATTGTGAAAGCACAAAAAGTTGACTTTCTGTTCAAAGCTTTCTCCCAAGAAATTAAAGCCTCAATTAGAGTCTCCTCAACATCCAGAACTTATTCAGATCTTCAGGAAGGTGTTCTGACCAACATTTCTAGGGTTACAGGCTCGTCACCTGAACTTGGAAACATGTGTGTTCGACAGAATTATTCAGAGGTTATTATAGTGTTTTAAAAGTTTAAATAGCTTCAGTGGATTGCAATGAAGCTTCTAGGTTCCTTAAAATCAACTTATGTCTCTTTATCAGACTTCTCCAACTCTGTCGGAGTTGGAGAAGATGAAGTTAAATCTACAGCTCTAGTGGCTAAATCCTTAAATAAACATCCTTAAAACAATCAGTGATCCATTTAATATCATTCTGGAGCTTCTCAACAGATTCTAGAGACTGAAATACAATTTTAGCTCGCCGGAGCTCTGGTGAGTCCAGAAAATAAGAAAAGTGCGTACAGGTTGTTAAAACTTACCATTTTTTATTCAAAAAGGATCTTGAGGTTACAAGGAAGCTTAGTATCACATTTAATTCCTCATTTGTTTCCTTAAATGTAAGATTTGATAGTGAAATCATTTTCTTTAAAAATTTGATTTGAAATAAGCTCAGGACTTGTTTAACTACTCAATTGAGAGGTTAAAACAAGTCAATAGATGTTTATATTCATAAATATATATTTAATTTAAGATTTGAACTGTTCCTGAGTCGCCATGGACAGCGAGCTCAGGAACTAAATTAAGATTTAGGCGTTTAATTTATATGTGGTAATAATATTTATTATAGTGTCGATTAGGGTTCTATGGTGGTGAATAGTTGATGAAGAACCCAGTGGAGGTGAAATTAACTCGATTATTGTCACCATGGACAGTGATAGTGGTCGGTGAAGGTGAAATATGAATTAGGCGATTAGGTGATCAATTAAACGATTAAATGTGATTTAGAGATGGTCATGAAAGATAAAGGAAGGTGGATAGTGATTTCAAAAGATGAAATTAAGTCTCTGGCGAGCTTAAGGAACTCGCCGGAGTCGGAGAAGATGAAACTAAAATATAACATTAACTCTAATCTAACTACCTAAACTAACTAACTAAGCTAGCCTACTACTCCTACTCCTAATCTACTGTTACCTCAACGAAGGGGTCAATAGGGTTCCGCCGAAGGTTCATAGCGGACGACGAAATCAGAGGGTGGAAGAAAGATCTTCGGCGGGCGGATTTGAGGTGGAGAGAAGGATTCCTTGGGTCAGCGCCTGTGTCAGAGACGCGGAAGACCACGGCGGATCTCCTCGACTGATTAAGATGGATGGAGGAAGTCGGAAAATGGAATGGAAAGTCACCGGAGTTTTGGACGAATAGCCTATCGAAGTTGGCTACAGTGTTAGAAGAGGGAAGGGAGCCAACTTGAATAAAATCAGAGGTGTGAGGGGGTATTTATAGCAGTTTGCGATGAAGAGAGTGGAGGGGTTTGGCCGAAGAAGGAGCTCGAGGAGCTTAACCTCCATCGTCATCTCCGACGAAAGTGAGGTTATCTCCCACTAAAAAATAGGATTCCCGGTTAATCTGAACCGGTGGATGAAGTGGAGGTGGTGAGCGCAAGCTGCAAGAGCTTGGACAAAGAAGGATGATGTCGGCAGGGTGGTAATCACATGGTGGGGTGACTCTCTGCTGCTAGCCGTTCATTCGGCTGAAGAAGAAGAAGAAGAAGATGAAGATGGACTTAAATGAAATAAAACTTAAGGACCTGTGTGAGAAATAAGGACCCGACTGTAATGAAAAGTAAGGACTAAAATGTAAACCTAGGTTTTGAAGGTTTATTTTAACTTAGATCTTTTTCAACTTTTTATATATGTTAGTAAATAAGGTAAATGTTATGTTTTCACATTGAATTTACATTTTTGACCTTTTTAGGTTAATTTATTAGATTAAGTAAAATCACTTAAGTTATTATATACTTAGGTATACATTATATTTAAGTTACTTAACTTATTAATTAAAGGAATGATTAATAATATTTTGAGTCCAATTATTGTATAAATTATTAATAATGTTAATTGAATGATAAAAATTTTATTTTTAACTTATTTTAAGTTCCTTGAATAAATATCCCTTATTTTATAATTAACCCTTATATATTCATAACCTTAGCTAATTAACTAGGAAGACTAGTTAATTAGGGGTTATTAGAGATCATGATGAGTGTCTCAGCACAACGCACCTGCGACTTTTCAAAGGTGTATGCTTGCAATATTTTCAGACCTGGTAGGTGAATGCTTAGAAGTCTTTATGGATGACTTCTCTGTTTTTGGAGATTCTTTTGACCATTGTCTGAAGAACCTTGAAAGAACTCTCCAAAAATGCATAGAAGTCAATCTAGTCCTCAGATGGGAAATCTCCCACCGCCCACTACTATAAAATAGATAAGATCCTTTTTGGGTCATATGGGTTTCTACCGTAGATTCATACAAAATTTTTCCCACATCTCCAAGCCCTTAAATCAGCTTCTTACTAAAAACCAGCCATTCGATTTTAATGATAAATTCCTGGAGAGTTTTTTGAGGTTGAAGAAGGAAGTTACCGAGGCACCAATTTTGTAGGGACTTGATTGGAATAGTCCCTTTGAATTAATGACAGATGCCTCAAATTTTGCTGTAGGGGTCGTTCTAAGGCAAAGAATTGGCAAGAAGACCATCGTGATCTATTATGCTAGCAAAACTCTTGATGATGCACAAAGGAATTACATGGTTACTGAAAAGAACTTCTTGCCATTGTATTTTCCTTAAAAAAACTTAGATCTTATCTTTTGGGGTCACATGTCACTGTATATGCCGACCACTCAGCACTTAAATATTTGCTGACAAAAAAAGATGCGAAACCCCGCCTTATCCGTTGGATCCTGCTGCTTCAGGAATTTGGCCTGGAAATCAAGGATAAGAGGGATCGCAAAATGTACTGGCCGACCATCTCTCTTGTCTTATAACGAATGACGCCCCCTAATCAATTTCCTAATGAAAGCATTTTAGCTACCACCACCCTCGCTTGGTTTGCACCCATCGTAAACTATTTAGCAACAAAACAAATCCCCGCTAATTGGCAAAAAACTAAAAGGGATAAGTTCTTTTCTAAAATTAAATACTATTTTTGGGAGGAGCTCAACCTTTTCCATGTTTGTGCCAATCAGGTCATTCGACGATGTGTCCTCGATTCTGAAATCCATGATATTCTGACACATTGTCATTCAATGGCCTGTGGCAGACATTTTTCAGGCAAGAAAACTATAGCTAAAATCCTTAATGCGGGATTCTTTTGGCCTAGCTTACACAAAGATGCTCATAATTTTGTTCGGTCTTGTGTGAGCTGCCAGAGCATCGGCAACATGACTCGGAAGGATATGATGCCCCTTAATCCTATTTTAGAGGTTGAAAATTTTTACGTATGGTGCATCAACTTCATGGGACCGTTCATCAACTCTAGTGGGTATTTATATATACTAGTCGCAATCGACCATGTTTCTAAGTGGATAGAAGCAATACCCACCCACACTAATGATCACTGTGTGGTTGTCGAATTTCTTAAGAAGAATATCTTCTCAAGATTCGACATTCCTAAGGCCGTAATCAGTGACAAAGGCTCACATTTCACTCATTCACAATTCTGTCACCTTCTTTCTAAATATATGGTTAATCACAAAATTTCCACACCTTATCACCCCCAAACAAATGGCCAGCCAGAAGTTTCTAACCGGGAAATCAAAAATATTTTACAAAAGGCGGTTAGGCCTGACCGTAAAGACTAGTCCACTGACGAGTCAATTCTTCGCTTCTAAAGTCGTTTGTCACATAAAATGACGCATCATTTGTAGTTCAATGTGGTGGAAAAATCGACTAATCAATAATTAAAATAACCACTCGCAGAAGAGCGGGTCGTGTCCACAAGGAGGCAATGACATATTTAAACTCGCACCAGTTAAAAACATATGTTCACAGTTAGTTTTGATGAAAAGTGAGCCAAATCTGCCTTCAGATTAAGAAAACATCAAGAGAACATGCTGAAATGGCAATTTTGCACAACGAAAGGATATATTTTGTAATGCAGCTTAATAAAATAATAATAAAAGTTGACAATGTCAAAGAATGTAAATATTAATAGAGCTTTTACTGTAGCAAAACAGGGTAACTTCTTCCCCTTGTCCATGCGCGAGGAGGAAGGAATGGCCGGAGGTGTGAAGCTCGGAGGTGGATCTCTAGACCGAGGGCTCCGTGATGGCGGTCGTGGCGAAGTGTGAGGTGCCCCAAGGTGGTCGAATGGAGGTACGGTGGTGGTGGGTTCTGGTGGCTGCCGAAGGAGGTTCATGCGATGAACGTGCAAGTCGTGCGGACAAGTGCGAGTGTGGCTGAGCTCGGCCTGCTGCTGCGTGCTGCAGGCCACAAGCTGCTACTGCTGCGTACTGCTGGCCGCACACTGCAAGCGTCGACGGCGTGATGCAGGGAGTGCAGCGGGAGTGCAAGACGTTCTACGTGCATGGCTAGAGGGCGTTTGCTGCTGCAGATGTGTGGCAGGGGTGCATGTGGGCTGGAGTGGAGCTACTGCAGGAGGTGAAGCATGTCGAGGGGAGCTGGTGGGCGTACGCTAGGGGCTGGCATGGAGGATGGTGCACGCAGCAAGGGCGTGCACAGGGATGGCCGTGCTGTAGGAGATGAGTGCGTGCGATGGAGCTGTGGACGGTGCTGCACACTGGCGAGCACGTGCAGCTAGAGGGCCGCGTTGGCTGCGTGCATGGTTGGAGGCGAGGGTGGATCTGATGGAGCGGGGAGAAGCTGCTGGCGATGGCGCGGGCTAGAGGAGAGGTCGGTTGCTGTTGTGCGTGGGGACGAAGCTTCAGACGTCCGGGAAATTTCCCGGATGTCTTAACTGACGGAGGAGATGAAAATGCAGGGCATGGAGTTGCGGCGGCTACGGTGGTGGTTGCTGGTGATGGTGGTGAAGGTGGTGATGTTGATTCTGGTAAGGCACAGTGATGGAAGTGTGGCCAGGGACACACGATTACGGTGTTGGCAAGAGTCCACCGGCTTGGTGCGGCGAGCTGTCACCTCGCCGGCCCACGGTGTGGTGGAGCCTAGCCTTGGAGACCACGGTGGTGGAGTGGGGTGGTGTCTCCTTGTGCATGGCAGCCTCCCTCTCTTCCTTATCCCTGTTGAGGAGACCAGATCCACTTTTGGCGCTACTCCTTGATTGTTTTCTTCACTGCGGCAGCTGGAGGAAGAAATGTAGCCGTTGCCCGTAGAAGAAGAATAAAAATAATGATAAAATATTATGGCTATTTATATACAAATCCTCAAATTTTATGTTAACTTAAATTAATGCATGCAATGCACCTAATTGGTTAACTAATTAAATGAATGCAATTCTAAGTTAATTCTAAATGCATTTAAATATGAATGTAATGCATGAATTATGTAGTTAAATCAGAAATATGAATTAATCTATTTACATCCTAATTTATGCTAAATAAATGTTAGAATTAACTTAATGTCTATGCACTTAAATACTTAAATAGCCCACAAATATGGGCTAATCAAATACCCCCATGCCTAGTTTTTGCTAGTCCCTAGCAAAATCAAACAAAACCTAGCACTCCAAGTAGACTACCCAACCCAATCGGTCTTCCTTTAGAAACATATTAAGTTCAAACTTTAGACCTAAGGTTCTCAAGTAGTTGTTAAGTTACATACTAGGTTGGCTAAAGACGAGTTGCAGGCATAAGTTTCCCTGATTTCTGACTCTACCCTAAGGTTTATTGATCCCTGAGATTAAAGCATCCGTGCATGTGCGTTGGTCTGAGTTATTTGAGTTAAACGAAAAAGGTTTTTTTTTTTTTTATATTCCTCTAAGTCTAACCTCAAATCAGCTATCAACACGGTCTGTGTCGGATTCATTGTCCCCATTACCATACCTCAAAGAGTGCTTGGCTTTCGATGCTTCAAGATAGCACCGCCCATAATGACCCCAAGAAGTCCTGGCAATCGACACTTCGAGATAGTATCGCCCATGAATTTCTTAAGCGAATTCAGGCCTATGGCAATCGGCACTTCGAGATAGAGCCGCCCATGGTACCTGAACAGCACAATGCACTTACATGCCCCCAGTAGGATGGATATCCTAAGAGACAAGCGCCGAGGAGGTAATATGTTATCATCGCATCCTCAAGGTGAGTATATACTCCACCTCTCCTGCGGCGGGAACTCTTCCAATCAAATTGTGTTTTCAAGACTCTCCTAAGTCAAGATTAAGAGAACCAAATCTCTTTTAAGAAAGGAATTAAGTTGATTACTTACTTATACCAGACCAAGTGTGTGAAATTTGGATGCTTGGGTTACAAGGACTCGTAAACCAAAAGGTAGAACAAGACTCCAGGTACCACCCCACCTTTTAACTCAAACCCTAGCTTTCCTTCCTGAACCTCTTGAGGAATGGTCCGCAACATAACTCCTACTTAGGTTTTTAAGTCCATAAAAGACCCTAAAGGTATAAAGCTAGTAGCTCTCTTAGCTTCTAAAGTTTGACCCTAGAATTAACTTAGTCTGACCTAGAGTTCTGATTTGCTTAAGAATGTAAGACCTAGCCAGTTAAGCAAAAAAATTTTTTTTTTAATTATTTTTTTATTTTTATTTATTTAGATTTTTTATTTTAATGTAAATGTATGCAATTAATGCACTATGCTATGTATATCCCCAAGTACACCCCCCCATGCCTAAAATCTGTAATGTCCTCATTGCATAGAAGGATATTACCTGGGTCAGAGATGGGCTGTCGTTCTTTTGTTAGTAGCCGAATAGCTAAAGAACCTGCAAATCAGGTTCAAGGATTGCAGAAATAGGCCCTAAAAATGAGCAAACTAATGCTGGCCTAGAAAATAGGTAACCTAGGATGTTGGCGAGCTGATGATGAATCCCGATAGCAAATGCTCGCCCAACCAGGATGGGAATAAAATCTTCCCAGGTCACCAGAGGAGGTTCTAAAGGATAAACTGGTATAACAACCTCCAAAGGGGTAGGGGGAGGATGACAAGGATCCTCCAAAAGGAATGGGGAAGGAATGGTGCAGAGATAAATCCTTAGGGCAATGGACTGACTAAAGAAATCATCAATCCATACCCGATACTCCATTACGGGAAATATTGGTTTGTTAAGCTCCCCGGTCAGAACAAAAGTGAGCAATTCTCTAAGGCAAGGATTGTCTATGGTGTCCAAGTTTCAAGGTTGCGGGATGGCCATAAGATCTAGGTTGGGTTTAATTAGCCCGATGTCCATCCCTAACACTCTTTCCAAATCTTCAATTGCATCCCTAGCATTCCTTGCACCATCACATGTATCTTCCTGCCCTTCATCAGGAGTCACAATTTCGCCTTCAGATATAAGCGAATCAGAGGGTGACTTCGAAATAAATGAAGGCAAGTTGGAAGCAACAGATCTAGGGATTATCCTATCAATGTCATCCTCGTGTTTTTTTTCTTTACTCAAATCTTCCCCGGAGTCTATATGTGAATCCACATAAATCTTAGAAGTTTCTTCCAAATTTTCCACCATTTCATCATGAGGAGAAATATCATCAATGGGTATGCTAAGGAAACCTAATTTGGTCAAATTTGTGACATCCTCAGGGGCTAACTCTTCAAATAAGACATAATCACCCTTAGTGTCACTCCAAATCTTGAATGTAGGTTCCTCATATAATTCATCTTTCTCCTCATCATATGATTCATCATATACCTGAGGTCTCGAATCATTTAATATCTCAGCAGATCCCCTAGGGTGCTCTATCTGAGGTAAATGGTTTACACTGATAACATCGGACTCCTCAGATAAGTCAATTTCTTCAGGGTTAGGTTCCCTAAGGGTGGGCTTGAGTTCCATCTCGTGATCAGAAGGGAGGGTCGGATTAACAACTTGACTTCGACCCACTTCATCAAATGTCACGAAAATACTATCATCTAGGTTGAGGTCTTCCAACGGTACCATCATTCCCTTCTTTTGACTCCAATATAATTTAGGTGGATACTCAACCTTATCATCATCTTCCTCGGGTTGCCACCTTTCTTCATCCAATGCATAGCTACTTTCATATGTATCTTCCTCCCACTTAAGGCGTGGATCTCTCAAGGAAGTGTCATCTAATGGGGAGGTTTCAAAATCGATCCTTGAAAAGTAGCTATTCTCCCCAAAATTTCCCTCCAACTTAAAGTGTAGCCCTCCCACGGGAGATGCATCTATTGTAGAGGGGTGTACGTCATCCTCAATGGGGTAGATTGGGTGGCTAATTTCATCTCATTCTTGTTGGCCTACTCTCGAAGATTCTCCTAATAATTCAATCATTTCGTTTTGCATTTTCTGTATTTCCATCTTCAAGGAGGAGAGGTCATTTTTATCATGAAAGAAGTCAGGCTCAGGCTTATAGTACCCAGGAGTGTCTGTCCAACCATTATAATTATTCAAGGAGGGTGGGTTGGGTATTTCTTTGGTGCGTGGGATATTGGGCAAAGCAAATCCCGCTCCTAGGTTCTGCTCACTAAATTGGGACTTAACCAGGCCAATACTCCTATAATAGGAGTAAAACGGATCCCAATGATTGTCATTATGTCCATCAAGGGATGGACCATCTCAGCATATGGGATCAAAGAGTGCAGAGTGGGGGTGAGGGTGTGGGCAAGATGTGAAAGGATGAAAATCAATGTGGTCCATTCTAACTCACACCTTAATTAGAATTCCCCAAGCAAAACACAATTCAAAAAGGACTTTTTAGGTCTTTCTCAATTTAGGCTTTTGATTTAAGTCAAATTGTAGGTGACAATACAATTTGTTCAATCAATTTACGCGCTTATTGTCGACCTGCAACTCACCTAAGAAGACCTAGTTGGAGCTTAGGTGTTCTTCCCTAAATCTCAAATGGTAAAGCAACTCTAAAGACGGAAGATCGAGGGATGCAAGTAGGCCTAAGCCTTCCTTTGAAGCTGTGCTTTCGCGGTGCTTCTCAACTACCCCCAAAAATCTGTGACAGGGTATCCCCCTCTTCGGATTTACAAAACCTTTGATCTCAAGTTCTGAACACTTCAGAATCCAACGGTAGGAGGGCTCTTGTCCTAGTATTTCCAAACCTAAGGAGTGTCTAAAAGCGTGCCGTGGTGCAAGAGAAATAAGTGTGCATACTCCGCAAAAGATTTTGAATTTTGAATCGCACGCCAAGTTTGAAAATCAAATCCTTGGTTTTTAAAATGTCCCTCCTTTAATTAGTCCTTTTTCTAGAAAATATGTGACCACTTGTTAGATTTATTCAATACAGATTAGGTGGTCTTCGAATTAAGTCCAAATGCAATGCGTGATCAAGAATAGGATGCAAAGTAAGAGAATGCGTACCTTGCTTCTAGTAATCAATGATGCGAGAATGCACGCAATGCAGAGAAATAAATCTGGAGGCTGCTCATACAGACCTAAATTGTTCGTCCTAGGGGCAGGCAGCTCATTTTCTTTTTTTTAACTACTTATGCACAAGCAAATAAAGGTAAACAATCCACAAAATAAACTAAAAACCTAAATCTAAAGAAAAGGGAACAGGCTCCCAAAAATTACCCAACACGGACCTAAAACAAAATTGAGGAACAAACCCCTCAAAATATACCCTAGAACAAGGGTTTCAAACCAAATGTGCAATGAAAAATTAAGTCTAAAGTCTTAATCCTACTTTAATTAAATCAACGACTAAATGTACAAAGATGATCGTCGCGTCCTCGTCCTTCCCCTCCTTTGCAAGGTAGCTCGATCAATTTCTCCTCTGGCGACATCAAGGGTCACCTCTCACGATGGCTGGTGTGATTACGAGTCGTAGAATGTGTCGTAGATTGTTGCACTCACCTCTCTCTAATTCCTCGCACAAATTTCTCGCATAGGAAAAATAATAAATGGTCAGATCACTGTGCAATGAGAAATAATCAAAAATAAAATCAGGTGAAATTATTGTGTCTGTTGCCTCCCCGACAACGGTGCCATTTGACGAGTCGATTCTTCGCTTTTAAAGTTGTTTGTCACATAAAATGACGTGTTGTTTGTAGTTCTATGTGGTGGAAAAATTGACTAATCAATAATTAAAATAACCACTCGTAGAAGAGCAGGTCGTGTCCACAGGGAGGCAATGACATATTTAAACTCGCACCGGTTAAAAACATATGTTCACAGTTAGTTTCGACGAAAATCAAGCCAAATTTGCCTTCAGATTAAGAAAACATCAAGAGAACATGCTGAAATGGCAATTTTGCAAAACTAAAGGATATATTTTGCAATGCAACTTAATAAAATAATAACAAAAGTTGACAATGGCATAGAATGTAAATATTAATAGAGCTTTTACTGTAGCAAAACAAGGGAACTTCTTCCCCTTGTCCGTGTGCGAGGAGGAAGAAATGGCCGGAGGTGTGAAGCTCGGAGGAGGATCTCTAGACCGAGGGCTCCGTGATGGTGGTTGCGACGAAGTGCGAGGTGCCCGAGGTGGCCGGATGGAGGTATGGTGGTGGTGGGTTCTGGTGGCTGCTGAAGGAGGTTCACGCGATGAACGCCCAAGCCGTGTGGATGCGTGTAGGTGCGACTGAGCTCGGCCTGCTGCTGCTGCGTATTGCTGGCCGCACATTGCAAGCGTCGATGGCACGCTACAGGGAGTGCGGCGGGAGTGCAGCATGTTCTATGCGCACGACTGGAGGGCATTTACTGCTGCAGGTGTGTGGCAGGGGCGCGTATGGACTGGAGTGGCGCTGCTGCAGGAGGTGAGGCGTGCCGAGGGGAGCTAGTGGGCGTGCCCTAGGGGCTGGCGTGGAGGATGGTGCACACAGCAAGGGCATGCGCGGGGATGGCGGTGCTGCAGGAGATGAGTGCGCGCGATGGAGCTGTGGACGGTACTGCATGCTTGCGGGCACGTGCAGCCGGAGGGCCGCACCGGCTGCGTGCGTGCCTGGAGGAGAGGGTGGATCTGATGGAGCGGGGAGAAGCTGCTGGTGATGGCGCAGGCTAGAGGAGAGGCCGGTTGCTGTTGTGCGTGGGGACGAAGCTTCAGACGTCCGGGAAATTTCCCGGATGTCTTAACTAACGGAGGAGATGAAAATGCAGGGCATGGAGTTGCAGCGGTTATGGTGGTGGTTGCTGGTGATGGTGGTGAAGGTGGTGATGTTGATTCTGGTGAGGCACAATGATGGAAGCGTGGCCAGGGACACACACTCACGGTGTTGGCACGAGTCCACCGGCTTGGCGCGGTGAGCTGTCACCTCGCCGGCCCACAATGTGGTGGAGCTCAGCCTTGGAGACCACGGTGGTGGAGTGGGGTGGTGTCTCCCTGTGCATGGTAGCCTCCCTCTCTTCCTTATCCCCGTCGAGGAGACCAGATCCACTTTTGGCGCTACTCCTTGATTGGGTTCTTCACTGCGGCAGCTGGAGGAAGAAATGTAGCCGTTGCTCGTAGAAGAAGAATAAAAATAATGATAAAATATTATGGCTATTTATATACAAACCCTCAACTTTTATGTTAACTTAAATTAATGCATGCAATGCACCTAATTGGTTAACTAATTAAATGAATGCAATTCTAAGTTAATTCTAAATACATTTAAATATGAATGCAATGCATGAATTATGTAATTAAATCAGAAATATGAATTAATCTATTTACATCCTAATTTATGCTAAATAAATGTTAGAATTAACTTAATGTCTAGGCACTTAAATACTTAAATAGCCCACAAATATGGGCTAATCATCCACCAAATTGGACGTTGCTTTATGGGACTACAGTACAGCTTTTAAAACCCTGCTAGGCATGTCCCCCTTTCGTCTAATTTTTGGGAAGACATGCCATCTCCCGATAGAACTAGAACATAGGGCTTTTCAGGCAATAAAACAGTTAAACATGGATTTATCTGATGCAAGTATCCATAGAAAACTACAATTAACTGAATTGGAGGAATTACGTAATTTTTCTTATGAAAATATGAGGATTTATAAAGATTGAACAAAGAAATTTCATGATAAATACATTATTCGGAAACACTTTGACGTTAATCAACACGTTTGGATTTTTGATGCTAGATTACATATTTTTCCTGGTAAATTAAAATCCAAATGGACTGACCCCTTTATTGTCCTCAAAACTTATCCATACAACGCTGTTGATCTTTTTGATCCTAAAACTAATACGACATTTCAAGTCAACGGCCAACGTTTAAAGTCCTATTTTGATCATACCCCGAATCTTCTGTCTGAATCCTTCGATTTCACCGAACCAACCACAGTTGATCCCTGATCTACACTACACCAAGGTGAATGACGTAAAAGATAGCACTGGATGGGAGGTAACCCATCATTTTTTTTCTGGTTCTTCTTCTTTCTTTTCCCTAGGTTTTAACTATCCTAAATCCGATCGCCTTTTACTACAGTACTCCCTCTTTCCCTCCTATTGCATGAGGACATTGCATATCTTAAGCATGGGGGGGTGTTTTTAATTTTGATGATCGCTTTAGGATTTTCAAAATCTAAAAACATGCATTTCTTTTAGTCATCTTTACTTTCTGGCATGCATACCCCAAAAATATATAAATATTGAAAACTTTTTGAGGAAAATTTTGAAATTGGACTAAGGTTGAAAAACTCACTTTTGGTACAATGGGATTTAATCTTTAACAAACTAGGGATGAGGATATGAATCTGATCATTAGAATCTCAGGGTCAATTTTTAGACTAGATCAGATATCCTTCTCTAAAATTCCACTTGAACTTGTGATAGTTCAGGTGACTTGATCCTTTTTTGTAATATGGAAAGTATCTAGCTTAGTTTATGATTCAAAAACTTGTTTTTCTTGCAAAACTTCCTGTATCAAATTTCACACACAAGCCAACACCTAAAAATCACTAAAAATTAGAAAAACCCCCTTGTTTGGACTTAATAAAAGTTTGAAGCAGATCATTGGTTTGAGTTCCCACCGTCGACAAGGAGGAAAATACCTCCTTTTAGGATGCGATGTCAACATGTTACCGCCTCGGCACTGCTACATATCTATATTTCATATCTTTAGACGGAGCATTAAAGCACATTTTAGCATCTCAAGTGTCTTGGATGGTGCTCTACCTATAATGTAGGAGCAAGAACTTGAGTTTGCTTGGAGCATCTCTTTACACCGCATTGCGTTCTAGGGTTGTGAGCTCCTGGGTGGTGTCATGGATAGTGCTATCTCGAAGTACTAGTGCCAGAGCCCCCTCGAGGATTGGTAATGGGAATGATGATCCCAACACATCTATTGTAAGACTAAGCTAAAAATAAGCATGGGGAAGACAAAAAAAAAAGTTTTAAACCAAAAACATGCCCTTATAACTTTTGGCTTCTCACAGGCACGACACAAGATTTTAAAGGTTTTTGCAAGTTGCGAATCAAATTCAAGAATCATAAAAATCCTAAAAGCAAATATTTCAAGTCATCATAATTAAGAAGGGGTTAATTTGTAAATTTTTTGGAGGATATATTGATCCCGTTTTTGTCTAATTTTTGGATATGACAACAAATCTTGATGTTTATTTTCAACAAATCCCATGCCTCCTGTGTTTAGATCAACCAAGGTCCCTTAATCTTTTTCTCCTCAAAAGTCGAAAAAATTAGATTCCCCAAAAATTCTGTTTTGTAAAAATTAAAGTTTTGCTAAGAGACTAGCAAAAGATAAGCATGGGGGTGTGATAAACGCTAGTTTATCATCATTCTTATGCATTAAAATACCTAGCTCTTAGGATTCTGCTCAGCAAATAGGTTTTTGGGCTGCATTTAGGCATTAAATATGTTAGGCACGCATTGCATTTGTTATTTTATTTTGATGTGTTTCTTAGAGTGTTAGGGATAAGTGGAGAGTCAGATCTCCAGCACCCTAGCACTCAAAAAGGCAACTGTTGAACAAGAAGCTCAATTAGGCTAGGACTCAACTAATTCTAGCTCATAATGGCAAGATACTAGCTCCCTTGGACTACGGTTAGCTCCATTCAGCTCTCCAGAAAGCTCATCTTAGCTCACCCAAGCTCAGGTCAACTCAGATCTAGCTCAAGTCAGTTGAGTCTAGCTCATCTCAGCTCCCACCAGTTCACTAGGAGCTCTAGCTAGCTCAACTTGAAAGTTCGTCCCTACCAGGAGGGGTGACGTAAAAAAATGCGGAATTGAAAATATAAAGCAATCTCACAAAATAGGCAATCACACAATGTACACAGGTATTTTTAGGTGGAAACCCAAACCGGGTGAAAACCACCACCTAACCCTCTCGAGTTAGGATTTTTCGATCAACCAAGTTGATCAAAATCCACTAAACGAATCACTTTAAACGAGGGTGATTCAACCTCAATACAACCACGCTACAAGTACGAGGGTAGCGTTCCTCAACCCCTTCTCTCCACGAGAAGGATTTTGTCCCACGAAGGAGACGGGAATTCGCAAAGCGAATACCCAACCAAAATACAAAGATAAAATAAAACAACAGTCCTATAGAGCCAACAAAATTAAACCTAGCTTCTATAGGAAATAGGAAACTCCCCTTTGCAAGGAGTGCGTCGACGATGACGCGGTGCGTGTGCCACGCGATGGCGCTACGTCGCTCTCGTTATCTACGGCGGGAGAGCAGGCGCGCAAACTGTTTGATGCTCTCAAGATGTAGAGCTTGAGCTTGGAGAGCAAGTGCTTCAATTTGACACAAAAGAGTGGAACTAAGTTGCTTAGGTGTGTCTCTTGTTTCTCTTAGTGTGTATCTTGTGTATTTCTAAGTGTCTCTTATGTTGTGTTTGTGTTACAAAGGTTCCCCTCTATTTATAGAGGCCTTAGGAAGGCTTTGGAAGGCTTGGAAAAGCTTCCATAGCCGTTGGGTGCAAAGCCCAAGAGAATCAGGCCGAAATCAGGACAATGATTACACTTCACAGGGTTATCAGACGTCTAACTCTGGCATCAGACGTCTGGAAGGCCACTTTAAGACGTCTGATTCCAAGGTCAGACGTCTGATTCTATGCGGGTTTCTCCCTGACTTGAATCAGATCTAAACAGGGTTTTTGTACAAGTCCATCAGACGACATAGAGGACGTCTGGCACTAAGTCTGGACGTCTGGAAACCTACTTTTACCGTGGGAATTGATTTCCAAACGTTGCAACGGCTAGAAAATCTCTGAGAAGAGATTTTGGGTCAGCCGAGGCAAAACGGTCATTTATCAGACGTCTGTGAAGTCTTATGGACGTCTGATAAGGCTCTAACGGTCATATTCTTGAGTGTCTTCTAAGCCAGCCAACGGTCCACTAACTGGACGTCTGGAAAAGTCATCAGACGTCTCCTAAGACGTCTGGTATAAGGTCTGGACGTCTGAATTCATCAGACAGAACTAACTATGTCCAGCCTAACAGTTATCAGACGTCTGAAACAACAGTCAGACGTCTTAAAATCCTTTATCAGACGTCTGATTCGTGAATTAGACGTCTGGAAAGTCAGTTTTAACCCTATATTGGTTTTCTAAGTGTTCTACAGAAAACCTACGTATCCTAGGGTTGTGCAGGTGTTCCTAGGACTACTGTTAGGGTTCTTTGAGGCTCTTTAACATAATGTCTAAGGAAAATAAAGAGCAAGAAAATAAATACAAGAGATACATGAAAGGATAAAAAAGAATCTATCCTATTCTTATTGTCTTCCATCTCCAATCTTTCGCTCCACGCGAACCTCCTCTATTTTCCGTCAAGCTCCTCCAATCCGTCCTGGATGCGAGCTCGAACTCCGTCTAAACACGTCCACATTTGCAATTGACCTGAAATCTAGGACTCAAATTGCAAATGTTAAATAACACGTGTTTTGTTATCATCAAAACAAATGATCGTGGTGCTCTAGCACCAACAATCTCCCCCTTTTTGATGATGACAAAACCGTAAATAATAATTCATAAGAATCCTCCCCCTTTTTGACATTATCAAAAAGGTTTAATTGATTTTATATTTCCTATAACTCCCCCTTAAAACATGCTATTCTATGAATTTATTTTAACAAAGGTAATATTCTCCCCCTTTTTGTAACAATGAGATAGCTATTATTTTTCTCCCCCTTTCTAAAGGAAATTTAGCTACCTTATATCTCCCCCTTAAAAATTGACAATTAGCTCATTAATTTTTAACTCCCCCTATATAAATGCTTATAGAAAGGTAGGGTTAAAAATTTTGCCTCACCTACCATGGCCAATAAAATGGCCCGAATGGTGGTGGTGGATGCCACATCGGATGGGGCTCCCATCCGTAGCTTGGAGGCCCGGGCATCGGCGCCGGTCTCCAATCTGGTGGTCGACGTGCGGCGGGTCCGTCGTTTGTTCGCCGTCTCGTCGGTCTTCTTGTTCTCCTCCTTGGTCTATTCCTTGGTTCTCCCAATTCGAGTTGACCAGCCTTGAGTTTGTAGGTCCAGTCCTGTGTATTGTAGTTATCCCTGAATCCTACAAAACAAGATTCTAATTCTCTTTTTGGTATCCAAGTGGGCTTGGATCCGGATTTGTTAGAGGGTCTCCTTGATGGAGATCCTTTCTCAACCTTAGGGCTATAAAAATTATCAACTTTGTTGATTAATTTGTTAGAATTTTCCCTAAGACATGCAATTTCTCTTTCTATAATTTGCATCTTAGTCTTTAAATCAAAAATTTCTAACTTTAGACTATTATTTTCCTCAATCAATTTATTATTTTCATTGATGAGGTCTTGATTTTCTAATAACAGGTTATTATCCTTAGGACTAGTCTCTATATCCTTGAGTTGTTTTTCTAACCTATCATTTTCATTTCTAAGAAAACTAAGGTTCTTTTTAATGCTTTTATTTTCTACCCTAAGTGATTTACTAATCTCAAAAAGTTCATTAAAGGCTTCTTGTAAATCCAGGTTTACCTCATTGTCGGAGTCGCTTTCGCTGTCGATGTCGCTTTCTCCGATTGCCATGAAACCAAAGCAAGTGGTTTCTTCTTCTTTTTCTTCTTCTTCTTCCTCCGAGCTGGAATCCTCATGAGTGCCTTCCAACCTCCTCCATATCTCGTGGGCGGTGGTGCACTCTTGGATTTTCTCGAACTCTTCCGGACTCAACGCGCAATACAAGGCATTCATTGCCCTTGCGTTGAGTGAGAGATCTTGAATCTGCAGCTGCGAGTAGCCTCCTTGGGGTCGCTTCGGGATCTCGTATGGGGTTTCGCAACATCCCCATAGAGCGAAGTCCGTGGCTTGAAGCCACGTCTTCATCCGCAGCTTCCAGTAGGGGTAGTTGCTCCCGTCGAAGAACGGCGGACGGGTTGTGGACTGCCCCTCGGAAATCCTGACTGCGGCTATGCTTCCCTCCATGATCTAGATCCTCGCCGGTTTGTAACGCCGATTACGCGAGACCTGCTCTGATACCAATTGAAAGTTCGTCCCTACCAGGAGGGGTGACGTAAAAAAATACGGAATTGAAAATATAAAGCAATCTCACAAAATAGGCAATCACACAATGTACACAGGTATTTTTAGGTGGA
Source organism: Thalassia testudinum (assembly GCA_037157565.1). NCBI lineage: Eukaryota > Viridiplantae > Streptophyta > Magnoliopsida > Alismatales > Hydrocharitaceae > Thalassia > Thalassia testudinum. The sequence goes on along the minus strand of JAZHRO010000031.1, from coordinate 143,977,176 downwards.
AACCCAAACCGGGTGAAAACCACCACCTAACCCTCTCGAGTTAGGATTTTCCGATCAACCAAGTTGATCAAAATCCACTAAACGAATCACTTTAAACGAGGGTGATTCAACCTCAATACAACCACGCTACAAGTACGAGGGTAGCATTCCTCAACCCCTTCTCTCCACGAGAAGGATTTTGTCCCACGAAGGAGACGGGAATTCGCAAAGCGAATACCCAACCAAAATACAAAGATAAAATAAAACAACAGTCCTATAGAGCCAACAAAATTAAACCTAGCTTCTATAGGAAATAGGAAACTCCCCTTTGCAAGGAGTGCGTCGACGATGACGCGGTGCGTGTGCCACGCGATGGCGCTACGTCACTCTCGTTATCTACGGCGGGAGAGCGGGCGCGCAAACTGTTTGATGCTCTCAAGATGTAGAGCTTGAGCTTGGAGAGCAAGTGCTTCAATTTGACACAAAAGAGTGGAACTAAGTTGCTTAGGTGTGTCTCTTGTTTCTCTTAGTGTGTATCTTGTGTATTTCTAAGTGTCTCTTATGTTGTGTTTGTGTTACAAAGGTTCCCCTCTATTTATAGAGGCCTTAGGAAGGCTTTGGAAGGCTTGGAAAAGCTTCCATAGCCGTTGGGTGCAAAGCCCAAGAGAATCAGGCCGAAATCAGGACAATGATTACACTTCACAGGGTTATCAGACGTCTAACTCTGGCATCAGACGTCTGGAAGGCCACTTTAAGACGTCTGATTCCAAGGTCAGACGTCTGATTCTATGCGGGTTTCTCCCTGACTTGAATCAGATCTAAACAGGGTTTTTGTACAAGTCCATCAGACGACATAGAGGACGTCTGGCACTAAGTCTGGACGTCTGGAAACCTACTTTTACCGTGGGAATTGATTTCCAAACGTTGCAACGGCTAGAAAATCTCTGAGAAGAGATTTTGGGTCAGCCGAGGCAAAACGGTCATTTATCAGACGTCTGTGAAGTCTTATGGACGTCTGATAAGGCTCTAACGGTCATATTCTTGAGTGTCTTCTAAGCCAGCCAACGGTCCACTAACTGGACGTCTGGAAAAGTCATCAGACGTCTCCTAAGACGTCTGGTATAAGGTCTGGACGTCTGAATTCATCAGACAGAACTAACTATGTCCAGCCTAACAGTTATCAGACGTCTGAAACAACAGTCAGACGTCTTAAAATCCTTTATCAGACGTCTGATTCGTGAATTAGACGTCTGGAAAGTCAGTTTTAACCCTATATTGGTTTTCTAAGTGTTCTACAGAAAACCTACGTATCCTAGGGTTGTGCAGGTGTTCCTAGGACTACTGTTAGGGTTCTTTGAGGCTCTTTAACATAATGTCTAAGGAAAATAAAGAGCAAGAAAATAAATACAAGAGATACATGAAAGGATAAAAAAGAATCTATCCTATTCTTATTGTCTTCCATCTCCAATCTTTCGCTCCACGCGAACCTCCTCTATTTTCCGTCAAGCTCCTCCAATCCGTCCTGGATGCGAGCTCGAACTCCGTCTAAACACGTCCACATTTGCAATTGACCTGAAATCTAGGACTCAAATTGCAAATGTTAAATAACACGTGTTTTGTTATCATCAAAACAAATGATCGTGGTGCTCTAGCACCAACAATCTCCCCCTTTTTGATGATGACAAAACCGTAAATAATAATTCATAAGAATCCTCCCCCTTTTTGACATTATCAAAAAGGTTTAATTGATTTTATATTTCCTATAACTCCCCCTTAAAACATGCTATTCTATGAATTTATTTTAACAAAGGTAATATTCTCCCCCTTTTTGTAACAATGAGATAGCTATTATTTTTCTCCCCCTTTCTAAAGGAAATTTAGCTACCTTATATCTCCCCCTTAAAAATTGACAATTAGCTCATTAATTTTTAACTCCCCCTATATAAATGCTTATAGAAAGGTAGGGTTAAAAATTTTGCCTCACCTACCATGGCCAATAAAATGGCCCGAATGGTGGTGGTGGATGCCACATCGGATGGGGCTCCCATCCGTAGCTTGGAGGCCCGGGCATCGGCGCCGGTCTCCAATCTGGTGGTCGACGTGCGGCGGGTCCGTCGTTTGTTCGCCGTCTCGTCGGTCTTCTTGTTCTCCTCCTTGGTCTATTCCTTGGTTCTCCCAATTCGAGTTGACCAGCCTTGAGTTTGTAGGTCCAGTCCTGTGTATTGTAGTTATCCCTGAATCCTACAAAACAAGATTCTAATTCTCTTTTTGGTATCCAAGTGGGCTTGGATCCGGATTTGTTAGAGGGTCTCCTTGATGGAGATCCTTTCTCAACCTTAGGGCTATAAAAATTATCAACTTTGTTGATTAATTTGTTAGAATTTTCCCTAAGACATGCAATTTCTCTTTCTATAATTTGCATCTTAGTCTTTAAATCAAAAATTTCTAACTTTAGACTATTATTTTCCTCAATCAATTTATTATTTTCATTGATGAGGTCTTGATTTTCTAATAACAGGTTATTATCCTTAGGACTAGTCTCTATATCCTTGAGTTGTTTTTCTAACCTATCATTTTCATTTCTAAGAAAACTAAGGTTCTTTTTAATGCTTTTATTTTCTACCCTAAGTGATTTACTAATCTCAAAAAGTTCATTAAAGGCTTCTTGTAAATCCAGGTTTACCTCATTGTCGGAGTCGCTTTCGCTGTCGATGTCGCTTTCTCCGATTGCCATGAAACCAAAGCAAGTGGTTTCTTCTTCTTTTTCTTCTTCTTCTTCCTCCGAGCTGGAATCCTCATGAGTGCCTTCCAACCTCCTCCATATCTCGTGGGCGGTGGTGCACTCTTGGATTTTCTCGAACTCTTCCGGACTCAACGCGCAATACAAGGCATTCATTGCCCTTGCGTTGAGTGAGAGATCTTGAATCTGCAGCTGCGAGTAGCCTCCTTGGGGTCGCTTCGGGATCTCGTATGGGGTTTCGCAACATCCCCATAGAGCGAAGTCCGTGGCTTGAAGCCACGTCTTCATCCGCAGCTTCCAGTAGGGGTAGTTGCTCCCGTCGAAGAACGGCGGACGGGTTGTGGACTGCCCCTCGGAAATCCTGACTGCGGCTATGCTTCCCTCCATGATCTAGATCCTCGCCGGTTTGTAACGCCGATTACGCGAGACCTGCTCTGATACCAATTGAAAGTTCGTCCCTACCAGGAGGGGTGACGTAAAAAAATGCGGAATTGAAAATATAAAGCAATCTCACAAAATAGGAAATCACACAATGTACACAGGTATTTTTAGGTGGAAACCCAAACCGGGTGAAAACCACCACCTAACCCTCTCGAGTTAGGATTTTCCGATCAACCAAGTTGATCAAAATCCACTAAACGAATCACTTTAAACGAGGGTGATTCAACCTCAATACAACCACGCTACAAGTACGAGGGTAGCGTTCCTCAACCCCTTCTCTCCACGAGAAGGATTTTGTCCCACGAAGGAGACGGGAATTCGCAAAGCGAATACCCAACCAAAATACAAAGATAAAATAAAACAACAGTCCTATAGAGCCAACAAAATTAAACCTAGCTTCTATAGGAAATAGGAAACTCCCCTTTGCAAGGAGTGCGTCGACGATGACGCGGTGCGTGTGCCACGCGATGGCGCTACGTCGCTCTCGTTATCTACGGCGGGAGAGCGGGCGCGCAAACTGTTTGATGCTCTCAAGATGTAGAGCTTGAGCTTGGAGAGCAAGTGCTTCAATTTGACACAAAAGAGTGGAACTAAGTTGCTTAGGTGTGTCTCTTGTTTCTCTTAGTGTGTATCTTGTGTATTTCTAAGTGTCTCTTATGTTGTGTTTGTGTTACAAAGGTTCCCCTCTATTTATAGAGGCCTTAGGAAGGCTTTGGAAGGCTTGGAAAAGCTTCCATAGCCGTTGGGTGCAAAGCCCAAGAGAATCAGGCCGAAATCAGGACAATGATTACACTTCACAGGGTTATCAGACGTCTAACTCTAGCATCAGACGTCTGGAAGGCCACTTTAAGACGTCTGATTCCAAGGTCAGACGTCTGATTCTATGCGGGTTTCTCCCTGACTTGAATCAGATCTAAACAGGGTTTTTGTACAAGTCCATCAGACGACATAGAGGACGTCTGGCACTAAGTCTGGACGTCTGGAAACCTACTTTTACCGTGGGAATTGATTTCCAAACGTTGCAACGGCTAGAAAATCTCTGAGAAGAGATTTTGGGTCAGCCGAGGCAAAACGGTCATTTATCAGACGTCTGTGAAGTCTTATGGACGTCTGATAAGGCTCTAACGGTCATATTCTTGAGTGTCTTCTAAGCCAGCCAACGGTCCACTAACTGGACGTCTGGAAAAGTCATCAGACGTCTCCTAAGACGTCTGGTATAAGGTCTGGACGTCTGAATTCATCAGACAGAACTAACTATGTCCAGCCTAACAGTTATCAGACGTCTGAAACAATAGTCAGACGTCTTAAAATCCTTTATCAGACGTCTGATTCGTGAATTAGACGTCTGGAAAGTCAGTTTTAACCCTATATTGGTTTTCTAAGTGTTCTACAGAAAACCTACGTATCCTAGGGTTGTGCAGGTGTTCCTAGGACTACTGTTAGGGTTCTTTGAGGCTCTTTAACATAATGTCTAAGGAAAATAAAGAGCAAGAAAATAAATACAAGAGATACATGAAAGGATAAAAAAGAATCTATCCTATTCTTCTTGTCTTCCATCTCCAATCTTTCGCTCCACGCGAACCTCCTCTATTTTCCGTCAAGCTCCTCCAATCCGTCCTGGATGCGAGCTCGAACTCTGTCTAAACACGTCCACATTTGCAATTGACCTGAAATCTAGGACTCAAATTGCAAATGTTAAATAACACGTGTTTTGTTATCATCAAAACAAATGATCGTGGTGCTCTAGCACCAACACAACTGAGTTGACTTGAGTCCACCTCAGCTCAAGCTCAGCTCACCTCAGCTCCAACCAGCTCACAATAGCTAGACTCTAAGCTAGATGAGCTACTACTTGTCAACTAGTAGCTTAGCTAGCTCTAGAGCTCTCATCAGAGGCAGTTCTAGCTCAACCTAGCTCTAGTTAGGTTTGGGCCAGCTCAACTGAGCTCAACTACCTAAGCTTGGCTACTTGCATAAGAACTAAGTAGCTAAGCTTAGTAGTTGAGCTCCCCTTGAAGCAACCTCAGCAACCGCAGCTCCAGAATACCTGCTACCAACTCTAGAATATGCCTCCTCATCTCTCTTCCATGAAACCCTAGCTCCTCCAGCTCTACTCTACTAGCTAAGCTACCTTAGCTAGCTTAACTAAACTCTACTCCACCAAAAACCTCCATGGCCATCCACTCTTCAACCCTTAACCCTAACCAAACCCTAACCCAACCTATCCTTGGCACCAACCCACACCAACCACCACCACTCACACCCCTTCAAGTTGGCGCCAAAAACACCACGTGCACCCCTTCCTTTTGGCGCCAACTTCCCCTTAAATCCTAACCCTACACATCACCACCTAAAGTCATCCCTACCACCCACCTAACCCCTTCTAGAAACCTACACTTGGTACCAAACCAAACCCCCCATAACTACTCTAAACCCTACCTTAGTTGGTGCCAAAAATCACCCCCTACACCCCTTCATTTGGCACCAACACTTCCTCCCATCTACACCCTACATATTACCCCCCAACCTATCCTAACCCTCCATCTAGTGACGCCACCTAACCCCCCCCCCCCCTAACCCAGCTAAAGTGGTGCCAACTCCCTTAACTCCACCACAACTACCACCTCAAGCATCCCTCCTCTTTGGCGCCACTCTATATCTACCCTCCATCACATAACCACCACCATATAACCCCATCTCCACCCTACAACACACCTAACCAAACCCTTAACCCTAGCTACCACTTATGGTTGGCGCCAACCAACAAGTACCCCTCCATTTTGGCACCAACAACCCTAGCCCTAGGATCCTATAACCACCATCTAGCGCCCATCATAGCCATCCATCCTATAGCCACCCTTAACCCCCTACCATTCCTATATAAACCCCCTACCACCACCATTAAATCTTCACCCTTGGCTATAATTTTATACCCTTATTTCCACCTATATAAAAGGTCAAGAGAAGAAGAAGAAGAAGATTAAGGGAATACTCTATCCCCTTGGTGCCTTCCCCTCTTCTCTTCTCCCTTGTGCCCACACCAGCCAAGGAAGGAAGCCAGGCATTGGAGGACAACCTAGGGTACACGCCTACCCAAGGAAGTGGAGGATTTGAGGGTGGTACACTACCACCCTTGGAGGAGGAATCAAAGGTGGGCCATGCCACCTTAGGAGAAGCCTTTGAAGGTGGAATTCCATCCACCTTGGAGGAGTCAAGCACGGCCCCCTTGGGCTTGCTAGGAGGAGTTCATGTAACGAATGCGTGCCCCAGACGTCTTTTAAGACGTCTGGGAGGTGGCCCAGACGTCTGGCAAGATGTCTGGGAGAACATCCAGACGTCTGGGATCGTTTCCAGACGTCTGTAAAATAATTATTTTTTTGCACGAGAGATTCGTCTACGCGCCTGTGCACGCAGACCAGCGATTCCTCTCTCTCTGCTGCTGCAGACCTGCCGCGCTCTCTCTCCCTCCTCCTCGCGTGGCCTTAAAAGGCCACGCCTCCCCTCCTGTCGTCTCCACCGTCCCCTTCCTCTTCTCCTTCCTATGCACGAGAGCGAGCAAGCGCGAGGGCAGCAGCGGCGGCCGCAGTGAGCGCGGAGGAGGTGCGGCGTGCGAGGGCGGAGCTCTGCCGTGAGGGCGAGCTCGCCGGAGCGGCTTGGCCGGCCGGCGGAGGGCACAGGGGGCGCGGAACGACGCGGAGAGGGACCTGCTGCGGTCTGAGCAGCATACGCGCGAGGTGCGACGCGGGCGGCGTCGCGAGCGGAGGCCGAGCGGTGTCCTGTTCTGGAAAAATTTCCAGAATCAGACGTCTGGGTTTATAGCCAGACGGCGAGGGAGACGTCTGGAAGATCATACAGACGTCTGAAAGGTGAGTATTCCGCTTTCTTCTTCCTTCCTGTCGACTGACCGTACTGAGGGAGGGAGTTGGCTGCGTGCAGGCTCGCTGATTCGCCATCCTTTGCGAATCAGACGTCTGGAAGTTGTACAAGACGGCTGGAGTGACCTCCAGACGTCCGGGGTGACCATCGGACGTCTGTGAGCTAGGCTAGACGTCCCCGCAGACTTCTGGACATCTGGGAAACCACGCTGAGCAGGTAATTCTCTGATCCACTTTTTAAGACGTCTGGAAGAAGTTCCAGACGTCTGATTTTACATAGTGTCGTCGTTTTTGACCCGTTTAGGGCCCGTTCGGGCTCCGTTTTCTGCATTTCGAGTTGCGTTCTTTTCAGAATTAATTCCTCTACCCGTCTACAGTAGCTATACACTATTTTGAGACTTTCCTTGTGTTTGATCCTTGTGATAGGACCTCATTCAGTTGCAGTCTTGGGAGTCGCGGAGGCACGCGGGATTCCCGATCACACCCCCATTACTCCCGTTGTACCTGGTAGAGTGGCTTTAAGTTATTAAAATCTGTTAAATTATGAAACCATAAATAGAACCTAGGACATTGCATGAACCCTAGGAATGAGAAATAGATGGAATGATAGCTCCTAGGTGTTGCATGAATCCTAGGACTGGAAAACTAGATTGTATGATAGATCCTAGGATATGGCATGAATCCTAGGATGGGAAAACTAGTGGAATGTATAATACTGCAGTCTTGGAAAATGGAAAGAGATATAAAGCTGCCTGTAATTTGAATTAACAGCTGCCTGTTGTGAATAGATAACGTGGTTGAGAACATGGATTGTAAGAATGTGAAACTGGAAAGTGAAACCTGGATGTTTGAGTAAAAAGGATGGAACCCTACGGGGAAGTAGGAGTAGAACTCTTGGAAAGTGAATGGAATAGTTTTGGGGAAGTGAGCTGGCCCTTGAGTACGGAGTACCAAGGAGAGCGACTATCCCCCTGTTTAGTGCAGAGAGGAGCCAGCCGCCCCATGGACCTGGGGTTAGGACTGGCCACTCTGTACCGACTTGCTGGCCCTCGCGTACGTAGTACCGAGGAGAGCTACTAGTGTAGGGAGGTACTAGCTACCCCACGGGCCCCGGGGTTCTGCTAGCCTCCCACACCGACTTGTTAGGCCCGCTAGGGCAAACCAGGGTAGTCAGGCGAGGGTGCACGGACTGTGGAGGGGCAAGGCCCCGGTTTGGTTATTGTGGAGGGGTTAGACCCCTGTTACTGAGAGGGCTCTGCCCTGTACTGGTTCCGTGCTGTGCTTTGGGCGCACCCGTTAATGGAAACGACTGACCGCTTGCCAGTACGGGTTAGCTACCTGTGCGTTTATCGCGCGTGCCGTAGTCACCGTTACGTCTGTCAGTGACCTTGGGGTGGTTGACTGAGGGTAGGATCACCACGGGGGACTCTCCCGGCCAGGAGAGCACCACGTGCTACTTCTACTTTTTGGAAAAGACTACAATCAAGATCGTTCCCACGAGGAACATTCGAGATCAAGTAAAAGATCTGAGAAATAAATGAAATAGTGAGATAATTGAAAGATGTAAATAAAGAAAGTAATAGAACATAACAGCTACTGTACACTCTACTGTTGTCTTTAGTTTTAGTTTCCACTCTACTCAGCGTTTTGCTGACGTGTTACACTCGTTACCTTTTTCAGGACCAGGTGTTGAGCAGCCAGGGTCAGCGGCTGTAGAGGACGCTGGGCCGAGTAGGGTCCAGTAGAGTTTACCACAGTTTTTTGTACCTCTTGTGTTTCCGTTATAGTGAGTAGTTCTTGTTTCCGCTGTACTTTTCTTTACCTGCAGTTCATGTTATATGATAAATGTTGTTCTACTGTTGTGGTGGTATCTACTGTAGTAGTTTCTTTCCTTACTACTGTACTTTCTTACTGTTAGTTATATTCATGCTGAATGGGGTTTATTTTACTGCTCTTTTGGTTACTTCCTCGTTGGACGACTAGGTCTTGGGATTAGTCGAGTTGGTCCGGTTCTCGTGTCTCGTAGGGACTCGGGAACCGGGTCGTTACAGTTCACCAACTTGGAGAAGCCTTGCGAGAAGGAGGAGCTCTTTTTGATTGCAGGAGTAGCTGCAATTGGAGCAAGAGCCTTGCCATCTTCACCATCATTTTAGAGGATAACTATTTTTATTTTATTTTTGCACTTTTAATTCTAGTAGTTGAAGCATTCCTCTACTAGGTTTTTGTGTAAAACAATTCCTCATTTTTATTAAAGTTGCCTTCTTTGCAATTTTGTCGCATTTGATTGCTTTTGTTCTAGCACTTTTCACTCCCTCTCCCTAATTACTCTAGGCCTCCACGTGCCTAGAGTGAGCTTAGGGAGAGGCTCTACTTATCACCTTAGTAGTAGTATAGTGGATTAGGTGTTAGTTGTTTCCAACTCTCTTCAAAATTCGTATTGTTGTTATTTGAAAAATCCATGAAAATTATATATTTAAAAAGAACAAAAAGAAAGTTGAGTTTCATTCTCGAGCAAGAGACTGGAATTTTGCAAAATATTGCCTCCTTGGACGACCCTAGATACTCCCCTATCTAGGTTACAAATTTTAAAAGCAAACGGATTTACACGTTGCAGCGACTTAAAACCTTAATCTTAAAAACTGCATAATTTTCCGTATCAAGTAGCTAAGGTAGCTTAACTCAACTAGGTTGAACTAAGTGGAGTTCCCAAGAGCTGGACTTGAGTTGGCCTGAGCTGTGTAAAGTCATCTTCAGTTGACTTGAGTTAAGTGGAGCTGAAGGTAGCTGGACATGAGCTAAGGTGGACTCCAGTCAACTTAGCTGAGCTAGCGAGAGCTCCCAGTGAATTGAAGGGAGCTAAGGTGAGCTAGACTCAACTAAGTTGAGTAGGATATGAGTTGACTTGAGCTAGGGTGAGCTAAGATGAGCTACCTTGAGCTACCATTCAGCTAAGATGAGCTAAATGGAGCTTAATAGAGCTAAACCTAACTCAAGTGAGCTGGTATCCAGCCTTGATGAGTTGGATTTGGCTGAGTTCCAGCTGGAATGAACTTCCTCTTCACCAGTTGCCTTCATGAGTGCTAAGGTTTTAGGGATCTATCAATCTGTTTGTCCCTAACACTCAAACAAAAGTATTAAAAAAATAATAAAAAATGTAATGCAGGCTTAACCTAATTGATGCCTAAATGCAGCCCAAAAACCCATTTGCGAAGTAAAACTCCTAGGAGCTAGGTTTGTTTTCGGGCATAAGATTGATGATAAATTGGCATTTATCAAAGAGGTCAGCAAGCACTCGAACAAGTCTCGTAGCTTCTCAAGGTCCCTCTCGTAAATGGTAATGTGACTCTCCACGAGCTTCCCGCTTAGATACCTGACTTTCCTTAGCCCCAGGAGGGCCTCCTTCATCTCACATTGTAGTCAGGACACTTGGTTGACAACTTGTTGCTGCAAGTGTAGCTTCTTGATAGCCTCCTCAATAGTTTTCTCCACCTTCTTGCGCATGACTGTAATTTCTTCAAGTAGACGGCCATAGTTTCTCTGCTTCGCCTTCATGGTCACGACCCATTTGGCTACCAAATCGATCGCCTCGGTGGGGACACAGCGTTCGGCGATGTCAACTGGCACATCACCAATCAGGATAAAAAAAGGTCCCAAGAGCATCAACTTGTCAAAAAGTAGCAAAGGGAATGTCAAGCTAAGTATCTCCTAAAGTATGAATCAACGATATAATGGAAAAAAATTACCACGCGTGAATAGTAGAACATGTGGTTGAAGTTCATCCATTCCATGTGTGAGGTAGCCTAAAATAGAGCCTCATTCAGATGCTGAAGCACCTACCACTCTTAGTTCGGAGAGTTGCTTGAAGAGCCCTCTTGAGCAGGCCCTGGCCAGCCGGGTACGAGGTCTTCAGCGACCACCTCCAGTATGAATCCCCTTATGGACCTGAAGGTATGCCCTATCATCCCAGAAACCCACGACCAGAGGGGTCCACTAGCACTCTCATCCTGGTCGAGCTCCATCTGATGTATGGTTGCTCGAAAATGTTGCCACCTAAAAAACCTCCGGTGGACGCCGCCTTCTGCACCAACTTTGCAAAAGCACTCGTGGAATCACCGGGAGGGATGGGAAAACTGGTGCTCCCCCTCTCGACTACCTCAAGAAGGTCCTCAAGTGGGGAGTCTTCTAGTATAATCGATTCAGGTATGGTAAACTGACGAGGCAATTCTGCCGGTGCATCTACCACATCAACCTCGCTTGTGCTCGAAGGGGATGCTATTGGCTATTCAAAGGGAGGAGTCATGGTGTGACAACCTGAGTCCCACCAACTAACGAAACTCGAGTCACTGTATGCCAACAACCAGCACAACTCGCCCACAAGATCGCAGTCACCCAACACAATCATAAAATATAAACATAGCCAACAAACAATTCATATTGCATAAATTGAAGGAACATATATTAAATACTAACCAGAAGATTTACCATAGAACATAGGTATAAAAGCTCAAGGAGATATACAACAAAATTACCTTGCGAACTGCCAAGTATACCTGAGTACGAAACCCAAAAAGATGTCAGTAAAAATTGAGTCGAGTAGAAACAACAACAGTAGAGTGCAATGGTAACCGAGTACAAGAGAAAATTTGTACTATAGCTTTAATTAATCCATTTATTAGACATCTCATTATCCGGTTTCGCTTCCTATATTGGAAGCCCAATTTATTATAGGCCACAATTTATCAATCAACGTCTCAGGACACGAGACGATTTCCGAGTAACTTCCTACAGTGCAAGACCGGTATAAGCCACCCTCCTGGCCAGGAAAATGGCTTATACCCATCAAGTCACCACTCTCTGTCACCCTGGGGTCATTGCGGAAAGGGGTGGTGGCTACATCATATGGCATGAACACGTGCTAGCTATGTACACTTAGCCACAGACAGCCAATGACCCAGCCACCAGCCAAGTAAAGAAAGCCAACTCCAAACCCTCAAGCCCTGCAATCCGCTATTTAGTTGGTTGTTAAGCATAACCAAAGAGTTGTAGGGTGGCCAACAACTCCTTAAAACAGCAAAAAAATGATCTGAAAAGACCAAACCTACAGCCAAAATTCGGCTAGTAACAGGCTGAATTCAGTTATCTAATTCCTTTAATTTCCAAGAGATCCGTCGTACTGATTATTTAATCATTTCAGATAACTGTATCATTCATTGGTATATGATGGGAACACCATCATGAGCCATAACTATCTCAATTTGGTTTGATAAGTTTGATAAAAGCTCCTACATATCCATAAGAAGGTCCTAACGGCATATTATCATGTTTTGAAAAGAAGATAAGAATACAAGGTTATTTTTGCAAAATTAACAACATTCCACAAATACAGAATAACCACAGGATTTTCTGAGGAGTTTATTAAAGGTCAAATGTGCACTAAAGTTTAACAAGAGGGTCCATGCAGACAGAAATAGGTTTTCACGCGTTACGAGAATTAATGGACATTTGAAACCTTAAAAATAGACCTGCTTAAATAACTGAGGTTCCAATTAGGATAAAATTCACCTAAACCTTCTAAAGATCATATATAAATATTCTATAAGGTTTGATACCTTTAATTTGACTATCAGAACCCATTTTGACCTAAAATAGAGTCTTAGATGGATAGTTACCTTAATTTGGGTTTATATGTAAATTATCCAGTCAAACTTAGTCAAAACCAAAATATGACTTCACCATCAGATTCCTTGGGTCAAAATTAGATTTTTACCAAAATTTGGACCCAATCAGAGATCATCTTGACCTAATTTACATTTTAGTCCAGTCTGATTCTTTTTCTCTCAAATAAACCCTCAGCTTTCAAAATCCATGTGAAGAGCTGCCTAACTTTGTTTTCTTCTTCCCATGAAGGTCCCTTCCACCATTGAGGTCAAACCCAACCTCCAAGCAACCTTTGACCTAAGCTAATCCTACTCAAATGGCAATCAAATCTTACCAAATTTGGTAGAATTGATGTTCACACCTAGGGAAACCTATTGGGATCAATTCTAACACCTAAAAAACTATGATTTGTGTGTGCGAACACACAAAATAAATGGGTAACTCTTGATTACCAATTGATCTCAATGAAGCTCCTTCCTATTTTAGAGCTCTCCTTGAAGCTCTATAAAGAGCCGACGTGCACTGCCTTACTTAGCTTGTTTTTGGCTAGTTCCCCACCATCTTCCCTTCTCCCTGGCTGAAAGCTCCGTGAGCTCTGGTGAGCCCCTCCATCCACCTTCCTCATCCACCGTCACGGACAATAGCCGGCAGATTTCTCTTTGTCTCACTCGTCCGCATCTCATAATACCGGTGACTGCCTCCCAGATCTCCCTCCTTGTCATTCACCCACCGAAGACTTCCCCTTCTCCGACGTCGGCCAATCAAAGCTTGTGCCTTCCCTTCCCTTTTGACCATTTAGATTGGGTTAATTAGGCTTATCTCCTCCCCCACTTCCTATTTATCCCTTTTAATCTTAGTTTCAACCCTCGACGCCATCACCAACCACCTTCATCTCCACCTCTGGCCATACCTCTGGAAAGGTCTTCCCCTCACCTCACACCTCCAAACACCTCGCCAACACCCTCACAACCTTCGCCACTCATCCCCGCACAAAACCTCTCAACTAATTTCGCCTTTCACCCACCTAAACCACCCACCGAACAACCTCATGTTCTCTAACCTTTTCTGCCTCTACCACACCCACACACGATATCTCACAGCATGCCATTGCCACCAACGCCCTCGCCACATCCTTGTGAAGCTACTAAGATGTTCTAATGCACCCACAAGGTCTTATTTCATGTTCTCAGGTTCCACGTCAGAGAACTGCCATCACCTCCATCTTCTCTGGCTACAATAGTTGCACCAGGCCGTGCTCTTTACCGAGGATACTCCCAGGCCATGCAAAATCCTCCCAGGTGTCTTTCCAAGCACCTAATTCTAGCCAACATAGTTGCAGCCACAATCAATTGGATCATCTACCAGCTACTGCACTTACGTAAAGGAGTGGGCTAATAGTCCCACATCATGGAAATTGGGATCAACACAGTAGAATAAATTATTTTTTTGTTTAGGCCTTATCACCTCAAACACTAGGGGTGAGGTCCCCACTTCACCTGCTTACCCGAACCTGCCTAAGCCCTCATTCCTCGCTCATCACCACTGCTGATGAGCCTAGACCTGATACTGTATAAACCCATACCCAGATCGGTATACCCGATTAAGCCCGAGTTTGAAAGAGGAGGAAGGAGAAATATGTGAGTGAGGGAGGGGGGTTTTTTCTCTCTAATGTTTAACTCTATGCAGAAACTTAGCCACTAAGGGAATTGTGTTGGTGCTAGAGCACCACGATCATTTGTTTTGATGATAACAAAACACGTGTTATTTAACATTTGCAATTTGAGTCCTAGATTTCAGGTCAATTGCAAATGAAGACGTGTTTAGACGGAACTCGAGCTCGCATCCAGGACGGATTGGAGGAGCTTGACGGAAAACAGGGGAGGTTCACGTGGAGCGAAAGATTGAAGATGGAAGGAAAAGAAGAATAGGATAGATTCTTTCTTTTGTACTTGTTGTATTTTTCATTTCTTTTGTTGCTCTTTATTTCCTTAGAAATTATGTTAAAGAGCCTCAAAGAACCCTAACAGTAGTCCTAGGAACACCGGCACAACCCTAGGATACTTAGGTTTTCTGTAGAATACTTAGAAAACCAATATAGGGTTCAAACAGCACTTCCAGACGTCTAATTCTAAAATCAGACGTCTGATAAAGCAGTTTAAGACGTCTGACTGTTGTTTCAGACGTCTGATAACTGTTAGGCTGGACATAGTTAGTACTGTCTGATGAAATCAGATGTCCAGACCTTAGACCAGACGTCTGATGGATTTGCCAGACGTCCAATTAGTGGACCGTTAGCTGGCTTATAAAACACTCAAGATTATGACCGTTAGAGCCTTATCAGACGTCCATAGGACTTTACAGACGTCTGATAAATGACCGTTTTGCCTCGGTTAACCCAAAATCTCTTCTCAGAGATTTTCTAGCCGTTGCAACGTTTGGAAATCAATTCCCACCGTAAAAGTAGGTTTCCAGACGTCCATACTTAGTTCCAGACGTCCTGTATGTCGTCTGATGGACTTGCGCAAAAACCCTGTTTAGATCTGATTCAAGTCAGGGAGAAACCCGCATAGAATCAGACGTCTGACCTTGGAATCAGACGTCTTAAAGTGGCCTTCCAGACGTCTGATGCCAGAGTTAGACGTCTGATAACCCTGTCAAATGCAATCATTGTCCTGATTTCGGCCTGATTCTCTTGGGCTTTGCACCCAACGGCTATGGAAGCTTTTCCAAGCCTTCCAAAGCCTTCCTAAGGCCTCTATAAATAGAGGGGAGCCTTTGCAACATAAAAACACAAGACATACACACCTAGAGAGACATATACACACTAAGACACACACCTTGCAATACACTTTCAAACCTTTTGTGTCTAAAGAAAAGACTCTCTTGCTCTCCAAGCTCAAGCTCCATTTTCTTGAGAGCATTCAACCGTTGCGCACCCGCTCTCCCGGCGTTGATAACGAGAGCGACGTAGCGCCATCGCGTGGCACACGCACCGCGTCATCGTCGACGCACTCCTTGCAAAGGGGAGTTTCCTATTTCCTATAGAAGCTAGGTTTAATTTTGTTGGCTCTATAGGACTGTTGTTTTATTTTATCTTTGTTATTTTGGTTGGGTATTCGCTTTGCGAATTCCCGTCTCCTTCGTGGGACAAAATCCTTCTCGTGGAGAGAAGGGGTTGAGGAACGCTACCCTCGTACTTGTAGCGTGGTTGTATTGAGGTTGAATCACCCTCGTTCAAAGTGATTCGGTTAGTGGATTTGATCAACTAGGTTGATCGGAAAATCCTAACTCGAGAGGGTTAGGTGGTGGTTTTCACCCGGTTTGGGTTTCCACCTAAAAATTCTTGTGTACATTGTGTGATTGCTTAATTTCTTGTGATATTGCTTTATATTTTTATTTCCGCAATTTATTACGTCACCCCTCCTGGTAGGGACGAAACCTTCAAATTGTTCCCTTGTGCTTGTGACGAGGAGGCTTTGAAGAAAGGCAGGAAAGAAGAAGGAGAAACCCCGAAGAAGAAGAAGAGAGAAAGGCTCTCTGTAGAGCACTATAGCAGGCTTAACTTAAGCCGTTTGATAATGAGAAGGCGACGTCTGAATGGCTAAAGTAGGGTTTTGACACTGTGGAAATATTGAAGTTTAAGTGGTTCAAGCCACTGTGCATTTATCTAATATATTGAATAATTGATATACATGTGTCTAAACTAATAATTGGTGATCTAAATCACCATTATTTTGTCGTAGATATCTTTTTGTCCTCTTAAACTCTTGAAATACTCATGTTTTCCATTGAATATCAGCTTTGAGTAGTTGTTATTCACTTAATATCATTATTGTGCTTAAATTCCTATGCTCATTTATATATTCATCTTGATTAGCATGTGAATTGCAATATTTGCTCCCAGATGACTCTACAATTTTCACTATTAATATTATCAATTAGAGTCAATTTCGAGGGTACTTGTGCAATAATAACATATTATAATGTGCTTGGGAGCATTGCTTGCATAGTGCATGACCTTTACATTTTAATCGCTTAGAATGAATGTTTAATGACCATGTACAAAAGTCCATTTTGAAATAGGTCTTAGATGAGCGATCAGACCGTACGGATGAATCCAGATCGGCGAACAGAATCCAACGAACTCTAAATCAATTCAATTTGACCTCCATAGCTCCCACAACAACCCTTAGAAAGATCAATGGCCAGGAGGTAATGCGACATCCTTACTAGCCTTGGATGAAAAATTCGACCGTATGGATGGATCCGAAGCAACAATCGCAGTCCGGCAATGTGGGAATCATCTCGATCTGAGGACCATGCCACCCTCTACAATAGAAAGAAGATGGACGGCCTAGATGGTGCCACGTGGCACCATCCAGGCCGCCACTCACGTCCCCAGCAGCCGTGGCCACTTTCCTCCATCACACCTCACATTCCATCTTAGTTATTCATCCTTCATGCAACGACTGGAGAGGCATATGCAAGGAATGCTCTCCACGACAATCCAACAACTTGGCACCTTGGTCACGACGCCAACCCGCCACCATCAGATGCAGTTTTCAATCCCACCGCACCTCAATTTCGCAATTGAGGTGTGGTGCAGTAGGCGCAATGGTAGCGCAAGCGTGCCCAGGGCAGCAACATGCCTGAGCGTGTAGAGACCAACACATGCGAGCGGCATGGTGCATGCGACACAGGTGCGTAAGGTGCACGCCAGCAGGGTGCGTATGCGGGGGATACATCGACGCTTACGACGGGTCTTTAGCGACGTCTTTGAATGTCGCTGTTGACCTAAGGATGAATTTGAGCCCTCTTTTCAACTATGAAAAGGGACCTATCCCTCCCATTTGCATCCACGTTCTACCTAAGCAACTCCACCACTCCTTAGAGCTCCAAACAAGGTTGTGAAGACATCGAGCTGCCAACGGAAGCCTCTCCACAGCCATGGCTACTTCGCACCTCCACTTAGCTAGTTTTTGGTTTATTATTTGTATTGCTTAAGCTTTCATCTGTCATTGTAGTTGTAGAACATAATCATTTACATAATATATTCTCTATTCTATTATCATATTTGTCTCTTCCGTAGTTAGATATTCTCGCATCATCATAATGATTTTCTAACCCTATCTCTCTTCTCTCTTTCGCTCTCTCTCTCACTCTCCCTCTCTCTCTCCCTTTCTTTCTCCTTCTATTTGGTTTGCAAGCGAAACAAATGATGAATTTTTTTGACATAAAGCAAGTATTTGATTCAATTTCATGCCTCCCTGTGTTCAACACTCGGATTCACATCCGTTTATTATTATTTAAAATTGATGTCGTAAAATGCACTACAACGAACGATTTAACGCAAACGTGTCCAGCGAATGTCACTCCCTGTGTTCTACCTCGGACTTCATTTTAGATATTCGAGTTATAAATTTTATTTGTTGATTGAGCTATTTGGGAGATTTTGCTACAACGAAACATATTTAAACTTTTGAAAAGCCTGACTCAATAGTATCCAATCAAATCATATCAACAATTGCACTTTTAATTCCAGGATTAATAAATATTCACATTATCCTCAAGTTTATCCATTTCAAGGAAATTTCCAATTTCTGATCATGGTTCCAATCAACTATTATTTAACCATCCTGAGGATGTTAGTTTTACTAAAAATAGAATTCTTTTTGTACATGCGATGATAAAGCCATATCCAACAAGCTTAAATGCTTTTATAATTTATTTACTTCATGAAATTAACAAATAAATTATCATTAACTCCTTTTAATCCAGTAGTTAACTATATTACTCTGATTATTCACCTTCCAAGTCAACAACTTAATTTTCTTCATTAATATTTAATATTCAAGTACCCAGAGTAACAAAAAATACGTAAACGGGTCCAATCCTAGTAAGAGGCAAGAACACACGCTAAATGGTGTAATGTGCGAAGGAAATCATGATGTAGACAAACTATACTAAAAAAGAGATAGATTACTCTACCTAATGTCACAAATGGGGTCACAGTGACTTCAAAATATTTGCACAGGACTTAGGGTCAGTATCCACACCTCAAAATCCACACATGCACCGAAAGCAAGATTAACGTCGAAACACGAAAGGAATAAATTAAAACATCATAATCTTTTATTAAAATTTTCACGTAACAATTAATTTCCAAAACCAAGTTTAAAATTTACTCATGCATAGTTCATGGAGAGACGATTTCAACAGATCCTGGAATGAGAAATATGGACATTGTTTGACCCCAGAATGGATCAGAGCAACGATCATGCACGTATGTCCTTTCTCCACGTGCCTCGAGAATCAAAGCAGAAACTGTCAGATCCAACTGTACGGATGCATCAAGCACCTTCAAGAACTCCAAGATTGAGTCTTGGATCACCTAAATTCCCCTCTGGATTGCCTAGATCAGCGTAAAAAAATCTTAATCGTCAAATCTCCATAAGACAATGAATCCCTTCACAGGAGCCTATTTGCAATATTGAAAAGTTATTATTTTTAAGATGCAATTTACGCATCTGTTCAACCAACCCTTCTCCTACGCTTCTTCTCCGCTCGGCCATGGCCCTATGCACGCAGCGCTGCACACAAGCCCTCCAGCCACTGTCCCTGGCAAGTCCACCTACGGCGGCCCTCGCCGAACCCTCGCCGGCCATCCGCTGGCCGTCCGTCTCCCCGAGCGACCTTCCTCTCTGTCATGTACACGTCCATGCATGGGTACGGTTGCACCCATGGCAATGGCACCGCCGCCGCCGCTGCTACCCCCTTGGCACCACAGGCCGTTCGCCGGCCATCAAAGACACGTTGGCAGCCTCGTTCCCCTGTTCTCTCTCGTTCTCAGTTGTCTTCCCTCCTTCTTCATGTGTTTCCACGCACCGTGACGAGAAGAAAAAACAGAACTCACCTTCCTCCGTCGACAATCGCATCCTCGCGTCGTCCCCGCCTCCGGTCACCCGCCAGCCGTTCGCTGACCATGAGGAGCTCCTCCCCGCTGGCCTTCCTTCCCTACCTTCTTCTCATTCCTCTCTGGTTTCTTTCTCTCCTTCACAACCTCTTTCCCAATCTCTCTCTTTCTTCCTCTCGATCTCTCTCTATCTCTCTTTTGTTGTGCATGTGGGAAAGGGGGAAAGGGTTTGATTTTATAGAGAAACGGAGAGGAGAGAGAGAGGCGGTAGGGGGTTTAGGAGAATAAAAATAAAATAAAAAAAAAAGATTAGAAAGGATTAGGATTAGGATTAAGAAGAGTATTTTTTTATTTCTATTTATAATTACGTGAACTTTCGTAATAGAAATAAACGGACTTTGATTCCCACAGAACACATACCTTCAGAGTCGTCGCAAAATAAGGAATCCGATAAAATTTACAGGTTTCAAAATGGAGGTCGTTTGCAAAATCTAATCCCTAAGGCAGATTACGTGCGACTTTGCCCATAGTTCACATGTTTCGAGCATTCGATGTTCGATTGCCACACTGATCATACTGTAGAAATCCCTGTAACACTAGAAGGTTGTCAGTACTTTCGGATCATCCATCCGAGGTCCAGATTGTAAAAACAAAAAACACATGGGTTTTCAATCTGATTGCTCCTTTTTAATTCGTGCAGGCTACAATTTGCATACAAAAAGTATCAACGAGTTTATCTTGGCACGCTTAGTTTGAAATGACTTGGAAATCTAGGTTCAGGATGTTACACATGGCATACTTCTTGAGATGCTTTAGAGGAACCTCCCCTTCTTCTCCCGCTACTGCCTTCCTCTTCGATTCCTCGGGGTGGGAAGATCCACTCCGTTCACCCCGCTCAAAGGGCTTGTCCTCCCCATGCTGGGACCCACCGCTAGGTCACTGCTTAGGGGTATCTCGGCAGATGAACCACCTGAAAGTTGGAATAAAAGGCGAAGAAGTTAACCATAGGACGGAAGAAGTAAGCTATCTAAAGCTATTACCCCCTAACTTACATTGCATGGGATAGCATTCTGCAACCCATGACAACGTCTCCAGAATATCATCCTACCTAAGTTTTGAGTAGGCCAAATTTTATTACCTTGTTTGCATCCGTCTACGCAGACGGGTCGAGTTCCTCAGCTCTAGAAAGCAAATCTCTTTCAGGCGGGCCTTGCCATGTATAAGGGACCTCTAAGTCCTCAGAGGAAGAAGAAATGGTGATTTTGACCCTTCAAGCTATCAGGGAGATCAACTATCCGGTATTTAGTATCCCAACTGTACAAAGTATAGGTGCCAGAAGGAGGCCTACCCCTTTTCACCTTAAGGGGCATGAGCCCAAAAATCAGGAAAAGTATGCCTAGTCGAGGAGTAATGTAGACACATCAATTTAGGTTAAAATGCCTATTCATGCATGTTCTTAGGCTTAGATTTACATTTTATATTATAAATATTGCATAGCATGCATCATTCTGTATTTAGAGTAGTTCTATATATTTTAGGTTAATAGCGTTCTCTTTATAACTAGGAAGGAAGCAGATTTATTTTAGGGCCTCGGATGGATGATCTAACCATACAGATCTGATCAGGATGACAAACGGAGTTTAATGCCTCTGAAATCGTTTAGATCGGAATCTCGTAGCACCATATGAAGTCTAAAGAAGATCAATGGCTAAGGGGCAATACGACATCCTTACAAGCTTTGGATCAAAAATCCAACCATACGGATAGATTCGGAGCAACGATCATAGTCTGGCAACATGAAAATCATCTCAATTTGAGCACCGTGGCACCCTCTACAACAGAAAGAAGATGGATGACCCATATAGTGCCACATGGCACCATTTAGGCTGCCCAACACCAACCATTGATCGTCGTGGACATGTTTGCATAAAAACCATCCTTTGTAGTGCATTTTACGATGCCAATTTTAATAAGAAGAATCGAACGTGAGTCCGAGTGTTGAATACAAGGAAGTGTAAAATTGGATCACTTAGTCTATTCGTGTCACAAAAATGTCGCTTGTTCGCTTGTAAACCAATTTGAGAAAGAGAGAGAGGGAGCGAGAGATAGAGAATAGGGTTAGAGAATCTTTATGATGATGCAACACTATCTAACTAGGAAAGAGACAAAAAGCAGGATAAGAAAATAGAGAATATATTGCATGAATCATTCATTTCTACAACTACAATGGCATATGAAAGCTTAATCAACACAAATAATAAATTGAAAACTAGCTAAGTGGAGAGGCGAGGCTGCCACGGCGGTGGAGGGGCGTCCGTCAGCGGCTCAACAACTCCAGGTGATAAGATCTAAAGATAGACAACTACATGCACAAACACTCAAATACAATATCAGTAATAACAAGAAAGATTTATACAAATTACAATGACAGAAATTGGCACAAGATGTATAGTGATTCCCTACTCACTTGGGTACTCCACTACCTAAGCCTCCTAGCTTAGGATTTTTAACCCGATTCCCTAAACCCCGAGGAAATCAATTTACTAAACGAGGTAATTAACGAGTTACTTCAACCCAAGTACAAGAGATGGGTTTGTTACAACCCAACAAGCAACGAGCTCAAAAACAAATAAAGCACGGGTGTAAGAAAAATAAAATCTTACAACAAAGTTCCTATGCCTCCTAACAATAATTAAAATCAATACCAATTGAGAGCCTAGGATGGACTTGATTTGCTTCATAGATGCGTCAGAGAGAACACGTCGATACATTGCAAAGTGTAAAGAGATTGAGAGCAGCAATCAATTTTCCTCTCTTCAAAATGTGGTGGAAAATATGAAATATGGCTCTAGAATTTTTCTCTTCTATCTCTTATATGCAAAGTAAGGGTCCAAGGGTTTATTTATAGAGTTAAGACCTTAGTGGGTAATCTACTAGACGTTGGGATTTGAATCCCAACATTCATATTACCTAAATTAATTTTCTAGCCATTTAGTTTTGAGCCAATGACTAACTGGTATAAGTACTAAAGTATGTGTACCGGTACTCGTTACTTCCAAATTTGGGTTTCAAACACTTAACACAAATCTATAACCCACTTGTATCGGTACTGATCATGAGTACCGGTACTCATTCCCTCCAGTACTGGTACTGATCATGAGTATCGGTACTCGCGGGGTACAGGCTTGTTTCTTTGAAAAAACCCAAACCAGTAACTCACATGTACTGGTACTAAACTTTAGTACCGATACTTGTGAGTTTAACAAGTACCTTTTTAAGTAAATTAATCAATTACGTTCTTTGAAAATGATCGTAGTATAAATCCTAGTTTATCTCTAATTAATTTTACGATCTAAGTTGATTCGTTGTTAAAAGGCATACATTCTATAAAATAAAAAATCTAATCTAGAAAATCTAAAGGTAGAAGATGATCTTCTCCTCTTCGACTCCTTGTCATCTTGGCTCCTCCTTGTCATCATGCCTATTTGCCTTGATCTTCACATAAATTTGAAAAGCACTCAATTGCAAACATTAATTCATAATAATTTTGTCAACACCAAAACAAGATGTGGAATAAGGTTCCAACATCAGGGACTTGCTCTCAGCTCAAGAAGGTGGTGGGAACTCGTGGTTTAAAGAATGGTGCAAATAGGAGGGGTAGGTCCTTTTTTATAGTTGAGGAAAGGGCTTGAATTCGTCACCAGGTCAACAGCGGCATTCAAAATGTCGCTATAGACCAGCCGCAAGCGTCTCCCTAGCCCCCGCACCTGCACCCCCTGCCTTCAATGCGTGCACTGCTGGCCCGCACTCATGCACTGGCGCGCACTATGCTGAGCCGCGCTCCTTTTGCAGACTCGCACCTGTGTGCGTGCACTGCTGCATTGCCGCTACTGCTCCTTACCATGCCTTGCTTCAATTGTAGATGAAGGGGGGTCATAGGGATTCAAACCCACGCTCCTCCTTTGTGAGCTGCGATCAGGACCGTTGTGCTACGCCCAAAGAAGTGTCCCAAGGAGGATCCAAAGGCATGCGGTGGAGGCGACTTCTCGGTCGTTGGATCTTGATCCAACGGTTGAGATTTGATGATGAGGATGAAGAGGAGTCAGTGCTAGGTGCTCATGGCCGGTGTTGGGCGGCCCAGATGGCACCACATGGCGCCATCTAGGTTATCCATCTTCTTTCTATTGTAAAGGATGCCACGGTGCTCGGATCGAGATGATTCCCATGCTGTCGGATTGTAATCGTTGCTTCAGATCCATCCATATGGTCAGATTTTTCATCTGAAGCCTGTAAGGATGTCGCACTGCCCCCTGTCCATTGATCTTCCTTGAACTTGTTGTGGGAGCTATGGAGGTCGGATAGAGGTGATTTTGAGTCCGTTGGACTCCGTTTGTCGATCCGGATCCATCCGTATAGTCCGATTTCTCATCTGAGACCTATTTCAATATGGACTTGTACACAATGTCATTAAACATTGATTTTAAGCGATTAAAATGTAAAAATCAAGTAATATGCATGCAATGCTCCCAAGCCCATTATAATATGTCATTATCGCACAAGTATCCCTAGAATTGACTCTAATTGATATATTAACACTGAACATTGTAGAGTCATCATACCCCCATGTCCACTCCTTGCTAGTCGCTAACAAGGTTTATCCTAAATGCTATTTACAACTAAAATTAGGAATTGATTACTTGGGTAAAAGTTGCTTGTCAACCAAAGGAAATTTCTACTAAGAACCTAACTCATAAAGACTCAATAGTGCCCGGGTTGCCTGCCAAAATGCAGACCGCCCGAGTCATCGCCTTATTCTATATAGAAGCAACTATATATTTTTTTCTTTTTCATCTTTTCTACTTCTTTTTTTGTATTTCTTTTTTTTTTTTAGAGTTGAGGATTTCGGGGTAACATTTTACAACTACCCAACCCACCCAAGACTTGAAAAGGACTTTTAGCACTAAGCATCTTATTGTTAAAATGATAGACTCACTCAGCAGTAATTAAAACGAACTTTAGGTTTCTACACCTCTAGGTGACTCGAAAGAGAAAATGTTGCCTAAAGGTGCATCTATCTAACTGGTATCTTTCTCCCTACTTTTTATTTTTGTAGGGTCAACACAAGGGTGATCCTAGTGTATATCTCCCCAGATTATGCTACTCTCCCACTTCTTTCCTAAGTGTTTTGGAATTCTTATGCATTTTATGAGCTAGGATCTGGACAACAGACCAATGGGTTGTTACCAGTCGTACTCATGCGATGAAGTGTGGCTTATTTCTTTTTTTCTTTTCTCCTTTTCTATTTTCCTATTTCTGTCTCTTTATCCTTTTTTTTTAAGTAGGTGGCTTTCTAGATCTAAGATTTACCTAAAAGCAATAGTGAAAGAAAATGGTCCTGTGACTAGGCTCTGGACAATCGGCAAATGAGTTATTACCTACAACAACTTGCTAGCCATACCACCCTAGAAGGTTCATTACCTACCCAATTTCCGTTAGAACCGTAAATGAGTGAGTCACTGCAAAACGTGTGTAGATGCTTAGGCTAAAAATCCCCCCAAATCAGAGGGCAATTTGATTATGATGATAATGTCATCATCAACCATATCTGGGATTAATTAGTCTGAATCCATTGATAAATGCTCCTACATAACTGCCAGAAGGTCATAATTCACTACACATCCACTCTGAGAGATAAACATTAAAATAAGGGTAAATCTACAGTTTTAACAGAATATCCTAAATGCAGAGCAATCATGGGGTTTCTCAAGGGTTTATTAAGCATCAAATGGCCATAAATGTCTAATAAGTGGGTTCATACAGAACAAAACAGGTTTTCACATATTTCGAGAATTAATGGACATCTTAAACCTTAAAAATAGACCCACTTAATTAACTGAGGTTATGGTTAGAATAAAATTTATCTAAACCTTCTAAAAATCATAGAAAAATATTCCCTAAGATTTAGTATCCTTGATTTGACAATTGGAACCCATTTTGACCTAAAATAGAGACTCAGTTGGATAGTTGCCCAACTTTAGGTTTCTGGGAAAATTATCCAATCAAACTTAGCCAAAACCTAAATCCGACTTCACCATCAGATTCCTTGGGTCTAGATTAGGTTTGTACCAAAACTTGGGCCCAATCAGAGATCACCTTGCCCTATTTTGCATTTCAATCCAGATAGACTCTTTTTATCCCACAATGGCCCTTAACTCTTTTAATTCTTTACAAATAGGCCCCTAGGTTTTTCAACTTCTTCACAATTTGGTCCTCTCACCATTTTTGGAAACTCAAACCTTCACCATCAAGATTCGAATGAGGATTCCTCACTCGATTCTCAATCAATCACTCCCAAATTTGAAAGAGAGATTCCTTGAGGAATTGCCTTCCAAATGAGACCATTCATCAATCCTAAAAGTCTCTAGATTCCTCATGTAAACTCTTTGAGACCACATGTATATGGCTTGTGTGAAAAGCTGGGAGTTCACAAGTTTGTTTCCAAGCTTGGAACTCCTCCTTAGGGCCTATAAAAGAACCCTTATCAAGTTCCTTACCTTAGCTTGGTTTGGAAGTCGGTTCCCTCTTCTTCCCTTCTCCCCGACCTTCATCTCCACCAACTTCGGCGACCTTCTCTGACCACCTTTCTCGTCCACTCTCACATACCATAGCAAGTGGATTCCTCTTCCTTGACTTCTTCCACATGTCACAATACCAACGACCGCCACCTACTCCCCCTCATCATCGCTACCCCTATCACTGGAGGTTTCATCTTCCTCACGTCTGGCGTATCACCGACATGGACAAATTCCCCCTTTTTTCCAATTAAATTAGGGTAGTTGAGTTCAGTAGGTTTTATCCCTCTAACCAAAATCTAAAAAAACCCCTCGACGCACATGCATGTCGTCATCTTCCTCCGCTCCGACCACCTCTCAGGTGAGGTGTTTCCATCACCCCACACCTCCAACCACCTTGTCGACAACACCACAACCTCTACCACGTCACCATGACTAGAAGCCCTCTCCTAATTTGCCATTCCATCCAACTAAACACACCGTCGAACAACCCACTGCCGCACGTCCTTCCCCATCACCGACCGACCTCTCTGCTCACCCTCTCCCCACTCCACACACACCCCCACGTTCGTCATTCCACAACGAAGCTTTTGAGCATATTTGACGTGACTGAGAGGCTGTATTCTTCTATTTCAGGTCTGACTGGAGCTCCGCTGTCGCCCTCAAGTTCTTCAACGTGCCTCACATTCTCCGTCCACATTCACTCCAGGTCTTGGTCCCAGGAGTCGCGATTTCATTCCGGGCTTCCTCCTAGGTGGTCAATCGAAGAGCCTATCCACTCCTGCTACTTCAATTAGGAGGTCTACCACAGCTGCAGCCATGCTCGAAGGAAGGGCAACTTTAGGCCCACATCGTGGGATTCGAAGGCACCGAAGCCGCATAAGTTATTTTTGTGTTCTGGTCTTATCGTCTCAGAACACTTGGGGGTGAGGTCCCCTTCAACCACGCACTCGACCCGACTTGCCTAACTGTACACACGTCGACTGCGACCCCACGCCCACAGCCCTGGTCACCTGGATCCGTATACCTGATTATAACCTGGATTTGAGAGAAGAGGAAGGGAAGGAAGGAAAGAGAGAGAGAGCGGGGGAGGGGTGGGTTTTGCTCCTTTTTGCAGCTATGCGACACCAAGTCGCTGGGAAGGAAAGAAGAGCCAAGGAAGAAGAAGAGAGAAGCTTGCAGAGGAAAGGAAAGAAAAGAAGAAGGGGCCGTGCCCCTCTGAAGGTGAAGAGGAAAGGTAGAAGAAGAAGCTAAGAAGAAGAACAACAACAAAGAAGAAGGCTCTCTAAGTACTGTAGCAGGCAACAATTAAGTCATCTAATTACCAAATCAAACGTCTGATCACTGATCATTTATTTAACATTATTGGATAGTTGATATATATGTGCTTGGACTAATAATTGGTCATCTAAATCACCGCTATTTTGTCTTAGATATCATTTTTGTCTCTTTATGTCTTGAAATACTTATGTTATTCATTGAATATCTAAAGTGACAGATTAGCATTCATTAAATATCATTATTATGCTTCATTCATTGTGCTCATTTATACTTTAAGTGAGATTAGCATGTGAATTCCTATTTTCTCCCTATGTTCGACCTTAGACTTCATTTAGATATTTGAGTAACAAATTTTATTTGTTGACAAGCGATTTCGACTACACTGCAACACAACGATTTTAAAACATTGATTTCGCCCCACTTAACATTTTGGTGCCGTTGTCAGGAGCAATGTGCAATTCACTGCTATTCCTGTTTTATTTATTTATATTTGAGCACTAACTTGCCCTGTCTGGTTTCTTATGATTTTGCGAGCTACATCACGAGGCGATCTTCCACGCAAAACAACCACTCCCATGGCAAGTAATATCTCTTCTTCCCTAAATCTCCTAATCCTTGGAAGGGAGAAAAGGAAACAAAGCTAATTAGGATTCATTTGCCTTACTTTCTAGTAATTATCATTAAAGAGGCAAGTTTCTTGATTTGGGAAAAATTTTCATATCTGATTGAAGCTTAAAGCGATTTTGTTTAGAATTCCCCACCCAAATTGCCTGTACCTATTAGGGACTACGCTTAATTTCTAAAATCACCTTGGGCTAACACACTTCTTGCTTGAAGCCCAAAGTGAACAATTGGAGATCAAATTGGACTTGGAGCAAAGCAAATTAGGGTTTCTATATTAGGGTTTGAAGTGCTAGTTCACATTTTCCTGTATTAAAGAGAATAAACCCTCCCACCTTTGTGTGCTACCCAAGACCCTGCTTGAAAAAATCTATTCAAGAAGAACCCTAAAATCAGCCTCTAATTTCATTGAACCCTAAAATCTTGGACCTAATAACCTAAGAGTCAATTTAGGCTGATTTCTGAGTCTTGATCTAGATTTCATTCTGCCATCTATAGGGCAGGTCAGGTGAAGTTGACCTACATTGTAGACCAACCAACCTCCAAATTAAGTCACAAGTCAAATCAACTTCTAATCAAGTGAAACTCAAGGCACTAATTAGAAATAAAATTGGTAGACTTAAGGTCTTAAGTTCATATATTTTTTTCTACTTGGAACTGCAGTGACAAGGAAGGTCGGGTGAGGGAAACCCTGTAACCCATGGGGATGCTCTACCGTGTAGGGGTCTCTACAGGGCACTCCCTTCCTGGCTGCCCAAGTATTTCTCGGGTGTGCAAATTTCTGATTCAGAGGTATCATCTACCTCAAAACTGCCTTAGTCATCCAAAAATCTTTGGGTGCCATAATTGGGTCTAATAATATCCAGTCCCTCATCTTTTCTATAGAGCACATACATAAGAAGGTCATTAGGTTTTTGACCTAAGAGACCTCATTAGATCTTCTTGGGAATCTCTTTCAAATCTGATCAACTTGAATCTAACTTGAGCTTGATTCTACATCTTAATTCCACCACCTGATTTGAAAATGCAACCTGACATGTTAGTAAAAGTGATTAAGAAACCTGTGTCCCAAATAACCATCAAAGATAAAATGATTGAGGATGCTTACAGACATCACGAGGAATATTTTAATAGGGACATTCAGGATAAATACAAGAAATAATGGACCAAATTTTGAATCGCATGGAGATAATATGGATACGAATAAACCACGGTTCAACCCACGATGATCTCTTAGCAGAACAAATTGAATTGGTGAAATTACACAATAATGATTGCCTGCAATATTGGTCAAAACCTTCAATTCTGGAAGAACTTCAGAGTTTTTTAGAAAAACATGGAGAATTACTGAATAGGTTATATAGATTCATTGATCAAAAATACCTGTCAGAAGTTAATAAGACATCTTGGAGTTATTCTAGTGATCTACGTAATTTCCTAAATCCCAAGTTTTTATGATCAAGGTTGTTGTGGACCCTCAACCCAAATAGAATCCAATTCAAATCACATACAAATTAATATGCCTAATCCTGAGATAGGTTGGGAGGATCCGAGTGCAGGTGGTCACGATTTCAAACTAGTCCTAGGAAACTAGGAAGCTGGTCCATTGAGCTTAGATTTCCCAGACACCTATAATGATGAAATTGAAACAGAACCTCTTGAGGGTGTCAATTCCACCCCTTATCCTGATAAGGTGACTCTCGAGAGTGATTCTGACATCCTTGTAGAGCCCATCAAAGATCCTAGTGACCCAATGCCTACCTTTGACCTAGAACCTAGATTCGATCCTATTTGGGATAATTATAGGGCCCAATGTGATGAGAATCAAATTTTAAATCTAGAATATGATTCTAGGTCTGTATTTGATGAATACACCTCTCCAACCGCCTTAGAGACACTAATTGATTTCTTAGAAGTCACTCCGATTTTTGATACAGAAATCGAGGAGTTGAAAGAGTTGGAATTTGATTAGGTCTATCCTAGGAACCAAGAACTCGAGCCTATTCCTACTAGGGACACCTTTTTGAGCTCAAAATCTGAAATTAGATTAAATCCAAGTCAGGTTGCTGATTCTACACATCTTGATTCTCTCTGTGGTAGAACTCCTAAT
The DNA here is from genome assembly GCA_037157565.1 of Thalassia testudinum. Lineage (NCBI taxonomy): Eukaryota > Viridiplantae > Streptophyta > Magnoliopsida > Alismatales > Hydrocharitaceae > Thalassia > Thalassia testudinum. The sequence continues at coordinate 143,946,986 of JAZHRO010000031.1, read as the reverse complement.
CCAGAATCAAATTCAAAAAATTACTCTAGTAAATTCTCCAATGATTTCGAATCCTACTCTGATTTTGGAGAACCTTTCTTTCCTGACAATTATGAACCAATCTACAACCCATTCTTCGAGTCTAACTATGAGGTCCTTGATCCTGAGATCATTGATTCAAAATTAGGTTCCATTGAGATGGAATCATTCCTTTTTGATCTTCAGGAATCAGAAACAAGTGTCGAGAGTGTATGCAATCCCGAGTTTGGACATCGATCAGACTACAAATCGTGTCCCATCCTTTTCTGATCACTCACGTAGGGATCTCACATCCTCCATAGATCCATTCTCTTTTGAGGATCCCTATTTTGATCAGGCTGAATCGAATCTGCCAAACCCTGGATTTTCATTTCCACATCCATTTAAGCTTCAAAGTATCCTGTGGGCACCATATCTCTTGATCCACATCCATCAACCCACCAGATTAATTGGGTTTAGGCTACATCATCAACCTGTTGATCAGAACAAGCACCTAGTTGGACTAACTAGGCCACTGATTAAGGTACTTATCTTATAAAATTCATCTGATTTGACCACTCCTTCTCCATGACCACTTTCTGCTTGGCTGAAGGCATTGAATTTAACTCTTAATAAGAAGCAACCCATCATTTAAAAAACCTGAGACCCTTCTGATTATCCTTTTGAGCTTCACATCTATTGCACTACTGAGTTTAATTTTAGAACAACCGACTCCACCTTTGGTACTCATACCAAAGCTTGAAATCATCCTCAACAGTCATCCTGACCCATTCACCCACCCTTCTGATCCTGTTCTAAACCATGAACCAAGCTAATTCCATGTCCACTGGTTTACAATGAGGACATTGCAAAACTTAGGCATGAGGGTGTATTAAAGTGTAAACACATAAAAATCCAAGTTTCTGAAGGGTTCCCACAAAAAAAATTACACATATTCAAAAAACAAAAAAAAATAAAAAAATTGAAAAAGAACAAAAAATGGAAAGGGAGGAAATTTTGTGAGCTTAATTGCATATCATTCTTGAGGAGGAAAAGAGTAGGTGATTTAAATGTCAAAAAGAAGAAACAATTTGAAATAAAAAGGGATAGTTATTAGTAAATGATTATGGAATCTACTTAAGTTCTAGACCAAATCAAAAGAAAAAAATTAAGTCTTAAAATAACAGATAGACAAAGAGATTAGTTTAAGTGTTGATCTTAGGTCTCTTGGGCTTGTTTTAGGGCTTACAAATTCACATATTCGTTAAGATCTGGATAGTCCTCAAGAGGTTGAGGAAAATGAGAAGCTTAAGAATTAAGTCTAAGGCTTAGGGAGTATTCGGCCTCATTAACTGACCTCTGGTTTGCAGGACTTAGTAACCTAAGCACCCTAATTCCATTCACAAGTTTGGTTCAGTGTGCTTAATAATCAAAATCATGCAAAAGCATTTACTCTATTTTGAAAAAGCTGCCTAGATTAGAAGTAGCTTATAAACACAAGTTGATTTGGATGAGTTCCCGACATGGAGAGGTGGGAAATTCCCCTTGAAGATGCGTAATAGCATACTGTCTCCTTGATGCTTGTCTCCAAGGGTATCTAAATATCCTACTAGAGGCATGTAATCACCTTATGCTGACTAAGGTGCCATGGGCAAGATTATCTCGAAATGTCGACTGCCAGGGCCTGAATTTAGCTACAGAACGCCATGGGCAGCACTATCTCGAAGTGTCGAAAGCCAAGGATCTGGGGGTTACCATGGGCGATGCTATCTCGAAGCATCGATTGCCAGGGACCCTATGAGGATTGATGGTGAGAACTAGGAATCCAATACAGATCATGTTTTTGAGCCACTCCGAAGCTAGACATAAAGAAAAAGAGAATGAAAACTCTCTAAAAATGCAAAAATTCTTATATCCCACTCTCTTACAAAAATGCACTGCAAATTGAACCTGAACTAACCATGTTACAAACACGGGTGCTATAACCGCTGGGTTCAACAAACCTTAGGCCTATCATTAGAAAGCTTCACGGCAGACTGAGGCTAAAGCTGGTCAAGTTTGGATCTTGGTTGGTACTTGAGTACCTCTAGGCCTATCATTAGCATTCGAATCTAATTTCTAAAAAGAAGAAAGAATCAGGACATTGAACTTCAAGGCATGGTCTAGAATGAGAGTTAATTTCATAAGATTCTGCTAAGGGACAAGCAAAAGTTAGGCATAGGGCTATGATGATAACGTCATCATCAGCCATATCTAGCTTTAATTAGTCAGAATCCATTGATAAATGCTCCTACATAACTGCCAGAAGACCATAATTCACTACACATCCATTCTGAGAGACATTAAAATAGGGGTAAATCTGCAGTTTTAACAAAATATCCTAAATGTAGAACAATCACGGGATTTCTAAAAGGTTTATTAAAGGTCAAATGGCCATAATGTCTAATAAGTGGGTTCATGCAGAACAAAATGGGTTTTCACGCGTTTCAAGAATTAATGGATATTTGAAACCCTAAAAATAGACCTGCTTAATTAACTGAGGTTCTGGTCAAGACAAAATTCACCTAAACCTTCTAAAAATCATAGAAAAATATTCCTTAAGGTTTGGTATTCTTGATTTCACCATTGGAACCCATTTTGACCTAAAACAGAGTCTTCATTGGAGAGTTGCCCTAATTTGGGTTTCTGGGCAAATTACCTAGTCAAACTTGGTCAAAACCTAAATCTAACTTCACCATCAGATTTCTTGTACCAAAACTTAGACCCAATCAGAGATCACCTTGACCTATTTTGCATTTCAGTCTAGACATACTCATTTTATCACACAATGGTCCTTAACTCTTTGAATTCTTTACAAATAGGCCCCTAGGTCTTTTATCTTCTTCACAATTTGGTCCTCACACCATTTTTGGAAACCCAAACCTTCACTGTCGAGATTCGAATGAGTATTCCTCACTCGATTCTCAATCAATCACTCCCAAATTTGAAAGGGAAATTCCTTGAGGAATTCCCTTCCAAATGAGACCATTCATGAATCCTAAAACTCTAGATTCCTCATGCGAACTCTTTGAAACCACATGTATTCGACTTGCGCGAAAATCTTGGAGTTCACAAGCTTGTTTCCAAGCTTGGAACTCCTCTTTAGGGACTATAAAAGAACCCTGATCAAGTTCCTTTCCACCTTATCTTGATTTGGAAGCTAGTTCCCTCTTCTTTCCTTCTCCCCAACCTTCATCTCCACCAACACCGGAGACCTTCTCTGACAACCTTCCTCGTCCACTCTCATAGACCATAGTGAGTGAAATCCTCTTCCCTGACTTCTTTCACGTGTCGCAATACTAGCGGCGGCCGCCTATGCTCCTTTATCGTTGTTGCCCCTATCACCGAAGGTTTCATCTTCCCCACATCCAGCGTATCACCGGCATGGGCAAATCCCCCCTTCTTTCCAATTAAATTAGGGTAGCTTAGTTCCCTTACTTCCCTAGGTTTTATCCCTCTATCCAAAATCCATAAAACACCTCTCGATGCACATGCACGCCATCATCTTCCTCCGCTCCGGCCACCTCTCCAGCGAGGCATTTCCATCACCTCGCACCTCCAACCGCCTCGCCAACAACTCCACAACCACTGCCACACCACGACCAAATGCCCTCTCCTATTTTGCCATTCCATCCACTTAAACACACTGTCAAACATCCCACTGCCACACGTCCTTCTCCGTCACCGATCGACCTCTCTGCTCACCCTCTCACTACTCCACGCACATCACCACGTTTGTTGTTCCATGGAGAAGCTTCTGAGCTTATTCGACATGGCTGAGAGGCCGTATTCCAGGTCCGATCAAAGCTCCATCGTCGCCCTCAAGTTCTTCAACGTGCCTCGCATTCTCCATCCACATTCACTCCAGGTCTTGGTCCCAAGAGTCACGATTTCATTTCGGGCTTCCTCCCAGGTGGACAATCGAAGAGCCTATCCACTCCTACTGCTTCAATTGGGACGTCTACTACAGCTGCAGCCATGCTCGAAGGAAGGGCAACTTTAGTCCCACTTCGTGGGATTTGGAGGCACCGAAGCCGCATAAGTTGTTTTTTGTGTTCTATGCTTATTGCCTCAGAACACTTGGGGGTGAGGTCCCCTTTACCCACTGATGAGAACCTCATCATGAACCCTAACTAGCACAATCTAACCCAGAGATGTAAGAAAAAGCTCCTACATAACCCAAAGAAAGGCTTAACTCAGAGAATTTTGAGTTTAAGAAGAAAATAAATCATAAGGGGTAAAACTACAATTTCACCAACGCAGTTTGCAAATAGAGAAATTAAGGATCCAAACACAGGTCAAACAAGCCTAATAAGAAGGAAAGTGGGATGGTCGGATCTAAAAAGGGTTATAGCGACTTTAGGCAATTAAATGACATTTTGTAACCCTAAAATAAACCTACTTCAATTCATGAGGTTCGAGGTAGCATAAAAATTAACTAAACCCTCTAAAAATCATATAAAAATAATCTCTAGGGTTTAGAACCTTCAATTTGTCCTTAGAAATCCATTTTGACCTACAAAGAGAACTTTGCCCAATTAATGACTTAATCTGGGTTTTTACGTAAATTAGCCAGTCAAAAATGGTCCAACCTAGAAATAAAATTCACCATTAAAATCTTTAGGTTCAAATTAGTCTTGTATAAAAACTTGAGCCTAAGAGGAGACCTCCTTGACTGACTTTACAATTTGGTCCTCTTCATTTACTTTTTGACCCTTATCTTTCGACAAACTTGCATTTTGGCCCCCAACTTTTTTGTCATTCTTTGCAGAACGGTCCCTCCTGCAAAACTCTGCGCAACACCATGTTCCGGCGACTTTGTGCGGAGAATGGCACCACGCAGAGGGGTAATCGCCCTGTAAAGCAAACGAGGGGTTCCCTGCGACGTCCTCTGTCGCAGGGACCTGGCCATGCTCTCTGCTGGCCCCCATACCTTCCGTGCGAACGCGCGGAAGGTATGGGTCCCCTCTCCGGCCACGTTCCGGCGAGGCTAGCACGTCGCCAGCCCGCGTCTCCCTCTGCGCCAGCACCTTTATAAGGATCGGCACCCCCTGTTGGTTCCTTCAAGCTTTCTTTGATGGAGAACAACCCCCCATTTCATCTCCTCCTCCTCCGTCAGACGGCCCGCAGCTTTCGGCGACCTCCTCCTCTTCCTCCTCGTCGCTCTGTTGCCTTACCTGTAGTAGGGTTCTCCTAACCCTCTCATCTGTGCCGTGCTGCGCCCGCCGGCACCCTCCGCCTGCTTCCTCGTCGCCGCACTCCTCCTCCAGGGTCCTTTCTTCCCCAGCTCCGGCAGGTACGAGCCGGTGGCTTCGCCCTCCCCCTTCATCCAAAACCTAGGTAATTAGCTTCCTCTCCTCCTCCCTTACATTTCCCCTCTCTCAATTTGTCTTGTCGCCTCACCACACGCTACTTCCACCCCCGCCTGCTCCATCTCCGACCACCCTCTCCGACGAGCTCATCCCACCTCCACAGACCTTCTCACCCCTCGCCGACTACCCTAAAAGCTTCCCCTCACTCCACTCAACAAATCCCCCCTTCCCATCCACTGCCAGAAGCCACCCGACGACCCCCCGAATAGACCCATCTCTCCGGCCACAGTCCGACCTAGGGCTACCACCATACACCGCCTCATGCCTCGCCACCACCCGCACTGCCTTCTCCACACTCCAACGAAGCTCCCTGCATCCTCTGATTGGGCTGAGAGGTCGTATTCTCATTTTCAGGTCGACGACCCTTCACCGCCATTATTGTGTGCTGGAGCTCCTTCACCTGAAGCTGCAGGTGCCCTCTCGCCCAGGCTCACGCCCCAGTACGCGCAGCTTGCCTTCGCGAAGCGTTCCAAGCCGGAAACTGGGGCGAAGGCCTCGCGTGCTGCTGCGATTGCCTACAGCTTTCTCAGCTGCAGGCGCCAATTTGGGTAGGACATTTAGTCCCACCTCGACAGTTCTGGAAGCGCTGTAGCCAAATAAATGAAAAAAGTGTTGTAGGCTTATTGCCTTTGAACACAGGGGTCAAGTCCCTCATGCACGCCTCGTGCCACATGCTCGCCCTCGCTCGCGCTCAGGCCCCACGGGTCTGGGCCGGATCCGATTACCTTAACCTGCGCACTCCTCGCCCACCATCGCACGCCGGTGGGCTTGGTCCCTAGCGCGATACCCGTACCCAAATACCCAGCTCTAGGAGAGCGATCCTATGAGAGAAATCTGAGAGAGAGAGACACAGGGAAGGGTAGAGGTAGGTTTTGCTTTCTAATCCTTGTGTGAGCGTGCAGGAACAGAGAGAAGAACAGGGAAGGAAAAAAAGAAGAGGAAGGAAGGCGGCCGAAGCCTTAGTCGCTCAGGGCAGAGAGGAAGAAGAAGAAACAGAAAAAGAGAAGTACTGTAGCAAACCTACAGTTAAGTCGTCCGACCGCTGCATCAGACGACGGTTGAGCAGCGGCTAGAGGAGATAAAGCAAGAGAAGGAAAAAGAAGTCAAAGGAAGAAGAAGAAGATTGTCACAGCCGCAGAAGAAGAGAAGAAAAAGAAAGAAAGAGAAGAACAAAGAAAGAACAGAAGAAGAACACTGTAGAAGAAAAGAAGAGACATAGCCGTGAGCAGAGAAGAAGAAGAGAAGAGCAGCTGAAAGAAGGAGAAGGAAAAGGAGAAGAGAAGAAGAAGAAGCCAGACAAGCTCCCTTTCTCTCTCTTATTTTTGTAATCTAATAGAGAACCTTTGTATTTCTAGAATTCCAGTAGCTCCCTGAGTTCGACCTCGGGAAATTCATTTCCGAGTAAAAAAATTTTGTAATGATAACATGGTAGCTGTCTTATTACTACAACGACTGTAACTTGACATATAACAAACACAAACAAGCTAACTAGACAGCCAGACCATTGTCATCACCCACGCACTCGACTCGACCTGCCTAACCATATACACCTCGACTGCGACCCCACGCCCGCAGCCCTGGTCACCCAGATCCGTATACCAAATTACAGCCTGGCTTTGAGAGAAGAGAAAGGAAAGGAAGGAAAGAGAGAGAGAGCGGGGGAGGGGTGGGTTTGCTCCTTGGTACAGCTGTGCGACACTTAGTCCTGGGAAGGAAAGAAGAGCCAAGGAAGAAGAAAAGAGAAGTCTTGCAGAGGAAAGGAAAGAAAAGAAGGCCCCTCTGAATCTGAAGAGGAAAGGCAGAAGAAGAGAAGAATAAGGTAAAAAGAAGAAGAACAACAAAGAAGAATGCTCTCTAACTACTGTAGCAGGTGGCAGTTAAGTCGTCTGATTATCAAATCAGATGTCTGATCACTATTCATTTATTTAACAATATTGGATAGTTGATATATATGCGCTTAGACTAATAATTGTTCATCTAAATCACCATTATTTTATCTTAGATATCTTTTTTGTCTCTTTAAGTCTTGAAATACTTATGTTATTTATTGAATATCTAAAGTGATAAATTAGCATTCATTGAATATCATTATTGTGCTTCATTCATTATGCTCATTTATACTTTAAATGAGATTAGCGTGTGAATTCTTATTTGCTCCCTGTGTTTGACCTTGGACTTCATTTAGATATTCGAGTGATGGGAACACCATCATGAACCATAAACTAGCTCATTTTAATCCAATTTAGTCAGTAAATGGTCCTACATAACTGCCATAGAGTCATAAGTTACTACATAATCATTCTGCGGCAAAAATAAGAAATTAGGGTTAAAACTGTAATTTTACCAGCATATCATGAATGCAATACAACCACGGGTTTTCTCAAGGGTTGAATGAAGTTCAAATGGTCTTAAAATGATAACAAGTTGATTAGAACAATCAGAAAAGGGTTTGCACGTGTTCTAAGAATTAAATGACTTTTTGAAACCCTAAAAGCAGACCCTCTTAATTAGCTGAGGTTCTGGTCAAGATAAAATTCACCTAGACCCTCTAAAATTCATATAAAAATATTCTCTAGAGTTTGGAACCTTCAATTTGACCATCCGAACCCATTTTGACCCAAACTAGAGTCACAGACAAACATTTGCCCTAATTTGGGTTTTGCATAAATTACACAACCAAACGTGGCCAAAACCAAAATCCAACTTCACCATTGGATTCCTTAGGTGCAAATTAGGTTTGTACCAAAATTTAGACTTAAAATGAGTTTGTCTTGACCTAGTTTGCAACTTGCTCTTGTCTGATTACATTTCTGCTCTTAACTTTCAAAATCTTTTCAAACAAACCCCTAACTTTGTCATCATTCTCATAAAAAGTTCCCTGCCGCCATGAAACCTATTCCTACTTGTTCCAGTGACCTTAACTTGGAAAGAACTCCCAGATTTCTTGAACCCAATCCCACGCCCTAATGATTATCCGATCTCTCATGCGAACGCATGAAAGATTTGGGTCTCAAGGGATTTCCCAATCCGGTAAGACTTCCAAGCTTGGGAAGCTTGCTTCCCAAGCTCTAATCACCCTTTAATGACCTATAAAAGAAAGCCCAGACCAGGCTAAACTCCCCAAGCTTGAATTCGACCAAAGTAACCCCTAATTCTTCTCTCCTCCTCTGGCCGAAATTCTCTTCAAGCCTCGACGACCCCCCTTGCCTCTCCTCATCGTCTGACCACAATACTAGCGGTAGATTCTCCTTCCTTGCCTTCTTCCACATCAAGCAGCACCAACCAACGTTCCTATCTCCCTCATCCTCGCCGTCCAACCCTTATCAGAGCAAGCTTCATCTCTGGCGCCAACCATACCGCAACCGGTGCTAGCTCTGCTCCTCGTCGTCTGCTACCTCTCTCAAACGACTCCTCAGCCTCCCCTCATCACAACAGCAACTCCACACTTCATTTCAACCCTACCAATGCCCTCCGTGACTCCATCTTCCAGCTCACCGGTAGACCTCCGGCGAGCCCTAACAGCTTCCACAGTTCACCTCCGCCGCCATTTCTACGCTTCACACCTCCACCTTGACCTCAGGAACAAAAGCCCTAACTTTTTTAGGTCAATTGCTCCTCCAAAATCTGCACCCAACTCACGCACCTCCAGCCACCCTTCTCGAGGTCATCAGACCTCGTCACACTATCACAGCGCACCACCACCACCGTTGCACTCAACATCCGGCGATACTTCCTGAATATTTTTGACGAGGCCAAGAGGCCATATTTTGATTTCAAGTATCAGGTCTTCATCTGCCATTGCCGCAGAGCTTTGAAGGAAGCTTGAAGCACTCTTCAAGTCTCACAGCTCCAGATTTCGATCCCAGGTGCCACGGAACCTTCTCAGCAACACACGAAGCAGGTCAATTGGGAGCATTAACTACTTCCCTAACCACAATCGAAGCTACTGACTGCATCCACCATCATGCAAGCAAAGCAGGGAAGTTTAGTCCCATATCGGAAATAGCAGAAGCGGTGCTATCACATAAATTGAATTTGTGATAGAGACTTATCACCTCCAAACATAGGGTGAGGTCCCTCTCACCCACGTACACCTACGCCTCGTCTGCGACACCTCACCCGCTGTTGGGAATCGTATAACGCGTATTTGATCAGAATGCGTCGTATTATAGTTGCGAAATACGATCAACAAAAATAATTTATAAGGATAACGAGACTTGAGTCCCGGTCGTTCATCTCTGGGAGGTGTTTATGGAAATGTAGATTTGAAATTGATCTCTTTCGCTCTACTTATTCAAAATCGCATGTCGATTTATGCTAAGTTCATATTGATGCAAGACATGCTGTTGCCAGAATATCAGAAATTGAAAACATGCAACTTTAATCACATCAAAAGATGACAATCAGGCACATGGTGATTTTCAACATATATATATATATATAAAGATGATGATAACAAAGTTACAGAGCACTGGTAGCAGAATGCTTGTACAGGGAATGTAAAAACTAACAGCTATCAGAAAATGACTGCATACATGAATCTACGGGGGATTATGCATGCATAATTGGGGGAGAAGTAAGGAGCTACACTACTAAGCAGTAATAAAAGCACTAAATCTACGAAGAACTACAATCTAATCTATCAGAACTAAGGGCATTCAGACGTAGGCTCCGATGGCCGTTGACTTGGTTAAGAGGAGAAGGAGGGACAGCCAATGGTGCTTAGGCCGGCCCTTAGAGAGAGATTGAGGAGGTGATCCAACATCTTAGCGTGGAGATGGTGGTGGCCATGGTGATGCTACTCGTGGAGACGGAGTGGAGGTGGATGTAGCTAAACTAAATGGAAGCCAAGAGTGGATGGGTGCAAATGGCCACCCCTTAGATCTTTTCATAGACCTAAGGGAAGCACTCTAAGGAATTATGGAATTCTCTAGAGAGGCCTATGGTGGGAGGTCATGGGAGAGTGAGAGAGAGAGGATGGATGGTGGTTTTTAGATCCACCAAATGTGGATCTAAAAATTGAATGGCTCTTGGTTGCTAATTTTAGCAAGCAAGGCAACAACACATGGTAGAGAGTTCTAGAGAACTCTAGGCTAGGTATTTTTCGTGTGGATGGTGTGTGTGGGTCAAAATTTAGGTGGCTAGGTTGATTAAGTTAAGTTCTAGTGGGTTTAGGTCAAAGTAGGTCTCAAATTAGGGTTGTAAACCCTAATTTACTAAGGTAAAGTGCAATTAAACTTAATACAAGTTTAATTGGGTGTGTGAAAACTTAGTTGAGAGTAAAATAACTCAATTAAGTCAGGTCTAGGTCAATTGGACTCTCACTGAGTCCAATTGGATAGTGTGTGCTGAGATCAGGGCTCAATTGGACTCAATGAGTCCAATTGAATAGGCTGATGGAATTGACTAAGATCCAAGTCAATTAGGTTTAGTGAGGACCTAATTAGGTCCTTAGTGAGGTCTAGAGGTGATGTACTAGGGTTAGGGCACCTTAATTTAGGTTCCTATGGGGTTGGAATTGGGTTTAGGGACCTAGAGTTCTAAGATCAAGGCTTGAATTCCAAAACAGGAACTGGAGGACAGTATCAAACGTCTAATAAAGTTGTCAGACGTCTTATAGTGAAAAATCAGAAGTACAAACATCAATTCTAGACATCTAATCAGAGTCAGGATGGATTCTAGGTTCTATCTTAGGTATTTTGCAGAAATTGGACGTTTAACCAAGTGTCTGGACGTCCAATAATACTGCAGAAGTTGGTTTATGGTGTGCGGGAGTTGGTTAAGGGTTCTAGATGTCCTATAACTCATCTGGACGTCCAGATAGAGTTGGAATGAGGGTTTTAAGGTTTCCTAGGGTGTGGTGACCTAATCTAAGGGTGGCTAAGGATTGGGGAGGCTTCTAGGTTGTCCTAAGGCTAGGATGGCCCTAAGTTCTTCATAATTTACTACTTTATTCCTACTTAAATAGAATGGCATACCTCAACCCCTTACATTATTATATACTACATCTTATTCTAGGTCTTCTGCTCCAGCTTTGCTGCAACACCAGTTACCCATTATTCTTCTAATCCAGCTTTACATCCAGCTTCAGATATATCTTCTGATTAGTTTATTACATGAAATTGGCATAATACACCTAATTAGCACATTATAGCAATATTTTATGCATATCTAAAATAAAGTAGTAAAGATGCAAGTAATGCTTTTGCATGCATGAATTATCCTAAATTATGCTAAGTCCTAGCCTAATTTAGGTCAATTAAGACCTATGATTGCTGCGCAATCATACCCATGCCTAAATCTTGCTAGTCCCTAGAAAATGCAAGACTAAGTTATTTACAGCAAGGATCCCTGAGGGACTGATTACTATCAAGGGTTTGACTATAGAGTTTTTCCCTTTTGTTTTCATCCTATGTTCTAGAATCCAGACAATCGTGAAAGTGCAACTATGTAGCTTTTGCAGCGGATTCGAGTGAAAAACTTATTTACCTCTTAATTGCGTAGCAATCATAGGTCTTAATTGTCCAGAATTAGGCTAGGACTTAGCATAAGTTAGGATAATTCATGCATGCAAAAGCATTACTTGCATCTTTACTGCTTTCTTTTAGATATGCATAAAATAATGCTATAATGTATTGGTTAGGTGCATTATGTCAATTGCAGGTAATAAGCTGATCAGAAGGTAGATCTGAAGCTGGATCAGAAGAATAAAGGATAATTGGTGTTGCAGCAAAGTTGGAGCAGAAGACCTAGAATAAGATGTAGTAGACAATAATGTAAGGGGTTGAGGTATGCTATTCTATTTAAGTAGGAATAAAGCAGTAAAATATGAAGAACTTAGGACCATCCTAGCCCTATGATAGCCTAGAAAATTCCCCAAGCCTTAGACACCCTTAGATTAGGTCACCACACCCTAGGGAACATTAAAACACTAATTCCAACCTCTATTTGCACGTCCAGATGAGTTATAGGACATCCAGAACCCTTAGCCAACTCCCGCACACCTTAAACCCACTTCTGCAGTGTTATTGGACGTCTAGACACTTGGTCAGACGTTTAATTTATGCAGAATACCCAAGACAGAACCTAGAATCCCTCCTAACTCTGATTGGATGTTCAGACAATAACTTTGGACTTCTGATTTTTCATTATAAGACGTCTGACAACTTTATTAGATGTCTGATACTATCCTCCAGTTCCTATTTTGGAATTCAAGCCTTGATCTTGGATCTCTAGGTCCCTAAACCCAATTCCAACCCCATAGGAACCTAAATTAAGGTGCCCTAACCCTAGTACATCACCTCTAGACCTCCCTAAAGACCTAATTAGGTCCTCCCTAAACCTAATTGACTTGGATCTTAGTCAATTCCATCAGCCTATTCAATTGGACTCATTGAGTCCAATTGAGCCCTAATCTTAGCACAGACTATCCAATTGGACTTAGTGAGAGTCCAATTGACCTACTCCTAACTTAATTAAGTTATTTTAATCTCAACTAAGTTTTCACACACCCAATTAAACTTGTATTAAGTTTAATTGCACTTTACCTTAGTGAATTAGGGTTTACAACCCTAATTTGAGACCTACCTTGACCTAAACCCACTAGAACTTAACCTAATCAACCTAGCCAGCTATGTTTCGACCCACACACACCCACACCCACACACACACCCACATACCTAGCCTAGAGTTCTCTAGAACTCTCTACCATGTGTTGTTGCCTTAGTTGCTAAAATTAGCAACCAAGAGCCATTCAATTTTTAGATCCACATTTGGTGGATCTAAAAACCACCATCCATCCACTCTCTCTCACTCTCCCATGATCTCCCACAATAGGCCTCTCTAGAGAATTCCATAATTCTCTAGATAGCTTCCCTTAGGTCTATAAACAGGCTTAAGGGGTGGCCATTTGCACCCATCCATCTCTTGGCATTATTCACTTCCATTTAGGTTAGCTACATTTACTTCCACTCCACCTCCATGAGTTGCTCACCGTGGTTACCACCATCTCCATGCCAGGATGCTGGATCACCTCTCCAACCTCTCTCCAAGGGCCGGCCTAAGAACCATTGGCTGCCCCTCCTCTCAACCATTCAAAGTCCATCGAAGTCCACCTCTGAATGCCCTTATTTCTGCTAGATTAGTAGCTTAGTTATTTATAGTTTACATGCTTTTATTACTGCTTAGTAGTGTAGCTCTATATTCTTCCCTAATGATGCATAAATAATCCCCCTTTAGATTCATATATGCGATCGTTTTCTGTTAGCTAGATTTATATTTCCAAGCTTTCCTTTATAACTTTTCCTCTAGTTCCATGTTGCAAACACTTTCTTGAATGAATGAATGAAATTTTTCTATATGTATATGTCTATGTGTTGAGAATCACCATGAGCTTGTTGCTATATATTGTGTGATTAAAGTTTCCTGCTTTACTTTCTGATATTCTTGCAACTAAACATGTCGTGCTTAAATACGTAATAACCAAAAACCGCCATGTGATTTTAAGCAAGTAGAGCTAGAGAAGATCGATTTCATATTTGCATAAACACCTCCCAGAAATGAACAACCGAGACTCAAAGTCTCATTATCTTTAGAAATTATTTTTGACAAACGTTTAGCATGACTATACTATGACTTCCAACGACTTTAAAATGCACAAAAATGGCTTGTCACCTCTAAAGCTTGTACTTGACCCCTAGAAAAAATTCTAGTAGGATAGGCAGACTTCTTCCCTCAGGGTATTCAAGATATTTTATGAATTCCACCTAGCTTTAAGCTTAGGTAGAGAATCTTAGAGGGAAAAGATTATATATTTGGTGGCTCACTCTCACTTGGTGCTACATAGAGACTAGTACTTCAAAATCTAGATTCCCGGATTATCAAGTAACTCAACTCAGCGAAAGACGAGAAAAACTATGCTCTCTTCTGGTTTCTTTGTATTCATTCTCTCTTTTTCTTTTTCTTTTTTCTTTTCTTTTCTTTCTTTTTCTTAGAGCTCATAATTTCACCAGATTCACACATATGACCTGTATTTGGTGGTCTCATTTGGCATTAACACTTTGAGTTTTCATAACCCTAACACTAAGTCGAAATTCCTCAGCCAGTATTTGGGTGGTCAAAAACACAGAACAATAAGTCAAGGCCTTATTTGGTGGATCTCAAATTTATTTGGTGGTATTGCCTCAATGCAATTGAAATAAATACTAAATATTCACTCTTTTTTTCTTTGCTTTTTCTTCTTTTTTTTCACTTTTTTTTCTTTCAACACAACACAACTAGCACATATCCATGAACTTTATTGAGGAGGCATTATTAGGGATTGGTGGTACTCAAGAGACATTGGGTGGCTTGTTTGGTGGAAGTGCCTACCCACGGCATCGGGAGAGACAGATAGGATGGTGTATTTCTGACCTTGACATCAATACCCTTCTTCAGCTGAGGATTCCATAAATAATGGTCATAACCATCCACCTTAGCCCTAGTTTTATGAAAACTCGCTCTCCGTGTATTTGCCTTATTTGGTGGATCTCAATATTTCGCACAAAAATGTATACGCAGGAACTGAGAGCGGAAACTATGCCTAATCTCTGAGTATCATCACCTAATTATCTAGGATTTCGGATTCCTTGCACTAATCTTAGAGCACCAATACTATCTATTCTCATCTCACACTATTTGGTGGATTTTTGGAAGAAAATCTGCCAAGCTCCCAAAATACTGTCCAAGGGTTCAGGAGAAGAAGCACTGCTTCTTCTCGATAGACTAAAGACATTTATTAGACTTCACCATAAATCTATTACAAAGTCTACGTGTGTGTGAAAAATTGTACTGAATTCTAGATTACAGGAATCAACTAGAGGATAAAATCCCTAATGCATTCTCTTGATAAAAATCTTATTCATGAATGCAATATGTATATATGCTATAAACAAGTAATCTCTTATATTCATACTTCATGAAATTTCCCTTTCGGGTTACATTCATCTTAACCCTAAATTTAGAACAAGAGGTGAGCGGGTGAGTTGGAGGTGGCTGTTGCGAATGATTTTTAGCTCCAATGCGAACATTGGAGGTGGAATTAGTTGTTCTTTTATTTAGGGTCCTAAAGTACGTTTGACATGCAGCTCTGAGATTTTCCTAAATGTTGGCATAAAAATTTTTCAATTTTACTATATCTACCCTCCCATGCCTAAGTTCTTACATGCCCTCATGCATGAATATAAAATAAAATAAATACAATAGGGAGTAAATGGGTAGAAATCACCTGTAATTGCTCCTGAAATTATACATTCAGCACCAGCCAACCTAACAGTATGCAATATGCAGAAAGAAAATATGCTATGTATAAAAATGGATATGTATAGCAAAATAGATGCTGAGTTTAACGCCTCCAGTTGGGCGAAAACTCAATCATACATCCTCAATAAGATGAATGATCTCATCAGCTAGAGGAGGTTCCTGGGCCAAAAATGGCTTGAGGCGCTGGCCATTTACCGTAGATATATGCCCAGATTTTGGGTTGCTGATCTGGACCGCCCCATTAGGATATGGGTGAATCACAACATATGGGCCAGTCCGCTTGGACGTGAGCTTCCCTGAAAAGAGTTTTAGTCGTGAATTAAACAACCAGACTTGTTGGTTGGGTGTGAATATTTTTCTCCGGATGTGGCGGTCATGAAAGGCCTTGGTCTTGTCCTTGTATATAAATGCGTTCTCATAGGCCTTCCGTCGGATCTCTTCTAATTCGCTGAGCTGGAGTTTCTATTCTTGACCTCTTGCATTGAGCTCAAGGTTACATTTTCGCATCGCCTAAAAGGCGCGGTGTTCCAACTCTACAGGAAGGTGACAGGCCTTGCCATATACCATATGATATGGTGACATTCTGAGTGGGGCCTTGTACGCGGTACGATATGCCCAGAGTGCATCAACTAATTTATCAGACCAATCCTTCCTGTCTGGTCTAACCGTCTTTTGGAGAATCAGCTTGATCTGATGGTTAGACACTTCATCCTTCCCATTGGTCTACGGGTGATACGGGGTGGCTATACGGTGATGTACCACATATTTCTTTAATAATGTCCTGAAGTGGGCGTGGATGAAGTGGCTTCCCCCATCACTACTCAGAGCACGAGGTATTTCGAATCTCGCGAAGATGTAATGCTGTACAAAAGAAATGACGGTATTATGATCAACCTGTCTCGTCGGGATGGCCTCGACCCACTTCGAGACATAGTCAACGGCTAGTAATATATATTCGAAGTCATGCGAGTTCGGAAAAGGGCCCATAAAATCGATGCCCCAGATGTCGAACACTTCTACAACCATGATGTGCTGGACTGGCATCATGTCTCTCCTGGTCATAGAACCGACCGACTGGCATCGTTTGCAGTGTTGGGCATATTCGTGTGTATCTCTGAAAATAGTTGGCCAGAAAAATCCCAACTACAAAATTTTTGTAGCGGTTTTCCATCCTGAGAAATGACCACCACAAGCATCATTGTGGCAAAAAGATAACACACTGGGGATCTTAGAATCTGGGATACATCTTCGAATAATTTGATCCGCTCCAATGCGAAAGAGCAGTGGGTCATCTCAGAGGTAGAATTTGGCCTCTGTAGTAAATTTGAGTTTTTGGTCCTTGGATAGGTTCGCGGGAATCTTGGCTGTGGCAAGATAGTTCATGATATCTGCGTACCAGGGGAACTCAACAGAGTGAACTGCCAAAAGGGATTCATCTGGAAATTGGTCGTGGATAGGCAGGGAATAAGGAATGTGGGTGAGGTCCAGTCTGGATAGGTGATCCGCTAGAACATTCTACTTTCCAGCTTTGTCACGGATTTCAATATCAAATTCTTGCAATAGAAGGATCCATCTGATGAGCTAGGGTTTGGCATCTTTCTTTGCCAACAAATGCTGGAGGGTGGAGTGGTCGGTGAAGATGATGACTTTAGACCCTAATAAATAAGATCTGAATTTCTCCAACTCGAATACTATTGCTAGCAGTTCTTTTTCGGTGACAATATAATTGTGCTGAGCCTCATTCAGCGTCTTTCTAGCATAGTATATGACAAAAGGTTTTTTTCCCGATGCTGGCCTAAAACAGCACCAACGGCGAAATCAGAAGCATCGCACATCATCTCAAAATCAAGCGACTAGTCAGGTGGTTGGAGAATCGGAGAATCACAGACAACGCTTCGTAAAGTCTTGAAGGCACTGAGGCACGAGGTGTCAAATTCGAATGGGCATCGGCAACACGGAGATTCATCAAAGGTCGTGCAATTTTTGAGAAATCACGTATAAATCTCCGATAGAAGCCGACGTGACCCAAGAAAGATCTGATCTGCTTGACCAAGCTTGGTGGTAGTAAGTAGGAAATAATATTAGATTTAGCTCGATCAACCTCGAGTCCATTTTTAGAGATCTTGTGCCCTAGTACTATGCCATCCCTCACCATGAAATGGCTTTTCTCCCAGGATAGTCCTAGGTTTACCTCAATACACCGTTTCAGGATTTTGCTAAGGTTATCAAGACAAGATGCGAAATCATCTTCGAAAATGGAGAAGTCATCCACAAACACCTCCACATAGTCCCCAATCATGTCAGAGAAGATGGCCATCATACAACGCTGAAATGTTGCTGGTGCATTGCAGAGGCCAGAGGGCACTCGCTTGAAAGCAAATGTTCCAAAGGGGCATGTGAATGTGGTCTTGTCTTGATCTTTCAGGCTAATCGCTACTTGATTATACCCGGAGTATCCATCCAGAAAGCAAAAGAAACTGCATCCGGCTAACCATTCCAAGATCTGATCAATGAAAGGCAAAGGAAAGTGATCCTTCTGGGTAGCCACGTTCAATTTCCTATAGTCGATGCAGACCCGCCATGTTGTCGCAGTGTAGGGAGAGATGGATTCGCCATTATTATTTTTCACTACGGTAAGTCCTACTTTCTTGGGCACTATCTGGATCAGACTCACCCATTGGCTGTCAGAGATTGGGTATACAATGCCTGCATCCAGCTATTGGATGATCTCCTTCTTAACAACCTCTAACATATTCGGGTTTAGCCTTCTTTGAGGTTGTCTCGAAGGTTTCACCCCCTCATCCGTGTAAATGTGATGAGTGCAACACAAGGGGCGAATACCGCGGAGAGCAGCAATGCTCCACCCTATAGCTGCCCTATGGTCTTGTAGCGTAGAAATCAATTGATGCTCCTGTTCTTGGGTTAAGTGGGCACTAATAATGATCGGGTATGTCTCACTTTCGCCCAAGAATGCATACTTAAGTGAGTCAGGTAAGGGCTTCAATTCAATCACTGGTGGGTCAGAGTCAAAGATGGAAATAGGAGCAGATTCGAAGGTGGAAATCTGGTGATCCGGATGCGTGCGAATTCCTGCTGATTCGCTACATGTGAGATAGTCGGTTGTGACTGCATTAATGGGAAACCCGTTAGTTGTGGTCACATCTTCTTGTAACAACAAGGGCAATCCAGTAGTGTACAGATCAGGATAGCTAGATTCAGGGGTGCTGTGGTCAGAAACACACCCTAAACAGTCGGATCCTCGGGGAGAAATGTGCAATGCAGTGGTCTCAGTCCTGTGTGGATCGAGGTCCAAGAACCCTGATAGTGCAGATGAATAAGACATTGGGTCGTCACAAAAGAACCTAATGTTACCACAGTATGCCGAATCTTCGTCTTCACCATCCTCCTCTATGCGATCACAGTAAAAATTCCTTGATGCCTTGAATATGTCAAGTCAAAGTCGCTCATTACCTAGGGTTATCTCCATACACCTGGATGCACAATCAATGTTTGCTCGGGCTGTCGCTAGAAATGGGTGACCCAAAATGATTGGTGCATCTCGGAGATTAGAAGGAACCACCATATCGAGAATGAAAAAGTCTGTGGGAAAGCAGAATCTGTGGACTTTTACGATCACATTCTCAACCACCCCCTCGATGTTTTTATTGATCTATCAGCCAGCTGAATCGTGATCGAGGTAGGCTTTATCTCCCCAAATCGAAATCGGTCAAATACGGTAGTGGTAGTTAGGTTGATGGACGAACCCAGATCTAGAAGGGCCCGATCAAATGGAGAATCCTGCAAGAAGCAGGATATGAGTGGGGTACCAGGGTCTTTCTTTTTCGGCGGCAAGTCAGCTAGAATCATGGCTCTAGCTTCTTTTGACAGTATCGCCTATCATCCAATTCTAGGCTGTCGCTTCGGGGTACAATAGTCCTTGAAGAACCTAGTGACAGTAGGATGTGATCAATTGCCTCGAGGAGGGGGACCTGAATATGTACTTCCTTGAACATTGACTTAAGGTCCTCAAAATTCCGCGTGTCCTTCCATACTACATTTCGCGTCAGAGCCTCAGGAAAAAGGATGGGAATCTTAGGGTCAAGTGGCCTCTTACCCTTACCGTAGGTGGCTCATGAGATGGAGTCGAACCCACCTGCAGTGAGGGTGAGAAAAATCAGGACCCGCCTGCCAATGTGGTGGGTCGAATGTCTTCCTTCCACACAATGAGGTAGCATTTGCATTGGCTTGCTGTCCATGAGGTGGTGGGGGAGCAGAAGGGGCAGAGTATGCAGGGTTCTGCATCAAAGGCAGCTGGCCTTGAGCATAACCAGGTGGTGCAGGAGGCACCTGTAATATGGCTTGTGCCTATCATTATGGTGCCTAAAACCTAGGTGGGGTGCCTTGGTTCTGCACGTACTGAGGGTTCGGGATGTGTTGGGAGGGCAAGGCTCCTTGAGTTCTATGCTCCTACAATAGCTGGTTTTGCATGTTCTGTATAGTCTGTATCTGATCAGCCATCGCCTTCATTATCTGCAAGCTATCCTATGTAGATTTCCTCATCGATTGTTGCAGCTACTCTTTCAGTGCCTCCAGAGGGTCAGCCCACTTTGGAGGGTGACTGGCAGCTTGGTGCAGCAGTTGGTATATAGAACGAGGTTGTTGTTGCTGAGACAGGAATGGCTGCTGCCTAGGGTATGTGTTTTGTGCATTCCTGTATTGCCTGGTCTAGTAGTGTGGATCTTGATGTGGTCTCTGTGGGTTACCAGACCAGGAGAAGTTTGGATGCTGGCGCCAACTAGGTTATACGTCTCTGAATATGGGTTATTACACCCGTATCCTTGAATAGCACTGACGTCCTCGTAGGCCGAAGACATCTGAGACGTATATCCATTAAGGGGATACGTATTATAGTTAGCGGGTGGTGCGTAACCCTAGTCATATGGTGCCAAATCAGGATTGTTTATGGAATCCTAATATGCAGGATCTCGTAAATAAGGAGAAGATGCATCCCGAGTGAGTAGATTAACTCGAGCAGGGGAGGCTTGGGGTGCATAGGAGGGTCTTGGAGCAATAGAGTTCAGGTCAGATTGACCCTGACTAATTTGGTCAATCTTCTTCTCGATCAGGTTTAATCTATCCAGCTGCTTGACGATGATATCCATGTCAGCTCGAATAGACTCGTTGTGAGCCTCATGGACACCAACCCGCTACTGACCAGGCCGCTGGAACTAGTTCATGGACACGGCATTCATCGAGTTCTCCACCAAAGATCGAACAACTCAAATGCGATGTTCTTATCTTTCGCGAGGAAATTCCCACCACTAGATGCATCAGCCAGATACCAATGTGTGTCATCCAGCCCATGGTAAAAGATCTGAGCTAGGTGCCATCTAGGTATACCATGGTGCAGGCATTTCCGAAGAAGGTCGTGAAATCGGTCCCAGGTGTCACGCAACTTCTCCCCAGCTCCTCGGGAGAAAGTCGTGATTGCATGCCTCATCGCGTTCATTTGACCAATTGGGAAGAACTTTTGCAGGAATTCAAGTCGTAATTCCGGCCAGGTTCCAATTGGCTTCCCAATTGTCTTGAACTAGTATGAAGCTTTGTCCCTCAGAGAAAATGGGAAAAGCTTTATTAGAACAATCCCAAGATCAACATTCCTGGGTCGAATCATTTCTGCGAGTCCACTCAAGTCCTCTGAGTGTTGGAATGGATCTTCGCTTGAGTTTCCATAAAAATGACTACTGATCAAATCGATCACATTGGGCTTGAGCTCAAACATGTCTCCGCCTATGGGAATCCTGACTAAGGGTGCGATGATCGATGTAACTGGATCATAGAAATCCTGAAGTTGTTTGCCTCGTGGTGGATGCTACATTCTGTCAAGCATCATCAAGATGCGGTCCATGATCTACTGATGCCGTTCCTCAGATTCAACAACTCGGGCCTCCAGACGAGCCATCGGGTCCAGATTACCAGCATCCTGACTCGAGCTAGGTCCAGGTCCAAGATTAGCCATTGCGACTAAGGGAGTAGAAGAAGTGGGGGGAGAAGATGGTTCTGGTGAGGTGACTCGCCTCCTTGGGAGTGGCTCCCAAGGTCCAACTAGTTGAGGTCTAAGTGACCTCCTTCCTTGCATACACCACCCAACCCCTGGGTTGGTGTAGCCAAGCCAGACAAGGCAAAGGCCCTGTCAATCAGATGATCCGTTGACCCCTGAGCGAGGGGACTAAGGGGACCCCTATCAATCAGATGATCTGAGGGGACTAAGGGGAAGGTTCTTCCTTCGGCTTATACCTCCGGTTCCGTTAACTCCTAAGCGGTGGTCATTTGACACTACCCTGCAGACTTAGTCACCAAGTTTGGAAAAAGAGGTTGAAAACACCCAGTAATATGACAACGAATTCAAGTTGATTTCATGCTTTAAAATTAATTTGAGCCCATTTTTCTTCAGTTTGGGTTTGTGGTGAGTGGCCCACAAGGTGATCAAGCTCACCAGCTAAATACTAGACTTGACTAAGTCTAGGTTAGCCTAAATGTGATCTCTAGATTATAACCCTAAAGATGTAACCTAGGGTTCATGCAATTCTAGGGTTTTTTTTCCTTTTTCTTCAGCAGACTGATGAAATTAAGACCAATTTTCTAATAAAAATGGGAATCAGAATAAGTTAAAATTTTGCAAGTACATTTATTTTTTAATTATCTTTCTAGAGAATATTTTTTTGTAATTTTTATTATTTCAATCAAATTTCAAGAGATTTTTAAATGTAAGGGGTCAGATCTGAAATTTGGACCCCTGGTCGATTTTTCAAATTGAAACAGTATCAAATGACTTTCAAAAATTTAGGAAAAATATGGAAATTAAAGCCAATGAAATCAGATTTCAACCCCACCATTTTTATTCAAAACAGATTCGTAGATTGCTCATAATTGCTTTTGGAATTTTGAAAATTTTCAAATCTAGGTCAGTTTGACCCCCTAGCACTTCGCAAATTTTTAAAATTTTGTACTTGGATTTTTTTAAATGAACGGTGTCATTTGAAAGATGGTTTGAAAATGAAAGTCTAGCCCGTATTTCAGAATTTTTGGTTCACTAATTTTTTGGTAATTTAATTTTTAAATCAGAATTTAAAGTCTAGCTAAACATCAAAGGGTGGTGAGAAAGCTTTAAAAAGGTGTTTGAGTTTAAAATTCAAGCTTTCCACCAAAATTTTTCTTTTTCAAAAAAATTTGAAATTCTTTTTTTCAAGAAGGATTTTTTTTAAGGGATTTTCAAATTATTATTTTTTTGCTTTTCAAAACTAACCTAGGATTCAAAAAGAAACCTAATCTAAATACCTAGATTTTTTTTCAATTTTTTTTCATAAAAATAAATAGGCTTTTTTTTCTTTTTCTTTTCAAATAAATCTAACCTAGGGTTCAGAAAGGGAAATCCTAATCTAAGATGAGATGTGCACCTAATTTTTGTTTTAATCCATGCTCGTTGCGTGCACAGATTCCCATTTTTAATGTTTTCCTGCACATCACTAGAAAGCAGAAGAAGATTTGTCAGTAATAGCTGAAAAGATCGAAATAAAAAATGACGTTGCCTCCCCAGTAACGGTGCCATTTTGTTGGGAATTGTATAATGCGTATTTGATCAGAATGCGACGTAGTATAGTTGCGAAATACGATCAACAAAAATAATTTATAAGCATAACGAGACTTAAGTCTCGGTCGTTCATCTCTGGGAGGCGTTTATCGAAATGCAGATTTGAAATTGATCTCTTTCGCTCTATGATTGCGCAGCAATCATAGGTCTTAATTGACCTAGATTAAGCTTGGACTTAGCATAAGTTAGGGAAATTCATGCACGCATATGCATTATCTGCATCCTTACTGCTTTACTTTAGCTATGCATAAAATAATATTATAATATACTGATTAAGTATATTATGTCGATTGCAGGGAATAAGCTGATCAGGAGCTGGATCTGAAGTTGGATCAGGAATAACGGGAGTTGCAGTAGAGCTGGAGCAGAAGGCCTAGTTTAGATGTAGGAATAATAATGTAAGGGGGTTAAAGGTTTTCTATTCTATTAAGTAGAAAAAAAGCAGTAAAATATGAAGAGCTTAGGTCCATCCTTGCCCGAGGATAGCCTAGAAACTTCCCCAAGACTTAGCCACCCTTAGATTAGGTCACCGCACCCTAGGAAGCCCTAAAACCCTAGTTCCAACCCTTCTCTGGACGTCGAGATAAGTTTTAGGACGTCCAGGACCCTTAACCAACTCTCGCACACTTCAAACCCACTTCTGCAGTGTTATTGGACGTCCAGACACTTTGTCAAATGTCCAATTTCTGCAGAATACCCAAAACAGAACCTGAAATCCTTCCTGACTCTGAATAGACGTCCAGACAAGAAGTCTGGACTTCTGATTTTTGAGTATAAGATGTCTGATTCTATTATTAGACGTCTGATACTGCTCTCCAATTCCTATTTTGAGATTTAAGCCTCGATCTTGGATCTCTAGGTCCCTAAACCCAATTCCAACCCCATAGGGACCTAAATTAAGGTGCCATAACCCTAGTACATCACCTCTAGACCTCCCTAAGTACCTAATTAGGCCCTCACTAAACCCAATTGACTTGGATCTTAGTCAATTCCATCAGCCTATGCAATTGGACTCATTGAGTCCAATTGAGCCCTGATCTCAACACATACTATCCAATTGGACTCAGTGAGAGTCCAATTGACCTAGACCTAAATTAATTGTGTTGTTTTACTCTCAATTAAGTTTTCACACACCCAATTAAACTTGTATTAAGTTTAATTGCACTTTACCTTAGTGAATTAGGGTTTATAACCTTAATTTGAGACATCCTTGACCTAAACCCACTAGAACCTAACCTAATCAACCTAGCCACCCAAGTTTCGACCCACACACACCCGCACACACCATCCACATGAAAATACCTAGCCTAGCGTTCTCTAGAACTCTCTACCATGTGTGGTTGCCTTGGTTGCCAAAAATAGCAACCAAGAGCCTTTCAATTTTTAGATCCACATTTGGTGGATCTAAAACCCACCATCCACCCTCTCTCTCTCACTCTCCCACGAGCTCCCACCATAGGCCTCTCTAGAGAATTCCATAATTCTCTAGAGAGCTTCCCTTAGGTCTATAGAAAGACCCAATGGGTGGCCATTTGCACCCATTCACTTCCTTGGCATCCATTCAACTTAGGCTAGCCACTTCCATCTCCACTCCACCTACATGAGTAGAGCACCACCATGGAGGCCACCATCTCCATGCCAAGAAGCTGGATCAGCTCCCCAACCTCTCTCCAAGGGCCAGCCTAAGCTCCATTGGCCGCCCCTCCTTCTCTCAGCCACTCAAAGGCCATCGGAAACCACCTCCGAATGCCCTTCCTTCTGCTAGATTAGTAGCTTAGCTTTTCATATAATTACTGCTTTTATTATTGCTTAGTAGCATAGTCTTAACTTCTCCCCCAATGATGCATGCGAAATCACCCCATTGATTCTTTTATGCAGTCATTTTCTGGTAGCTAGATTTTCGTTTTAAGCATTTATGTATAAGCTTTCATCTATAGTTCTGTTGCAAACAACTCTCTTACTGAATGAATAAAAAAAATATTATATATATATATATCTGTCTCCATGTTATGAAATCACAATGAGCTTATTGATTGCTATCATATTTGCGTGATTCAAGTTGCCTATCTTAATTGTCTATCCATTCTGCAACTAAGTATGTCGTACTTAAATACGTAATAATCATGAACTGATATGCAATTCTAAATAAAGTAGAGCTGGATAAGATCAATTTCAAAAGTAAAAGCAACGCCTCCTAGAGACAAATGACTGGGACTCAAAGTCTCATTATTTTTACAAAACAATATCTTTGTTGGATCGTATTTCAAACTATACTACGATGCTTTTATCAAAAATGTGAGCTACGTTTTTTTTCCAACAAAATGGCACCGTTGCCGGGGAGGCACCGTCATTTATCTTGATTTTGATTTTTTAATTTATCACTGACAAATCTGCCTCTACTTTGTTTTTGATGTGCAGGACAATACGGAACGAAAACGTGATCTACGCACACACCGAGCGCGACAAAGAAAAATCAGGTGCACATCACATTCTCTTAGATTAGGTTTATTTTCTAAACCCTAGGATTAGATCTACTTTCTGCAATCTCTTTTGTGAAAAACAAAAAAGATTGTTCTCATTTTCATGAAAAAAATAGAAAAAAAAGAAAAATTTTGAAAAAAAAATCTAGATTAGGTTTCCTTTCAAATCTAGGTTAGTTGAAAAAAAAAAGAAAAAAAAAAGATATTTGTTATGAATCTTTTGAAAAATTCTTTTTGAAAAAAAAGGTGAAAAAGTTTTGAAAAAGAAAAAAAAATCTTTTTGGTGCAAGGCTTGAATTTCAAGTTCAAACCTCTTTAAAAGCTTTTCCAACATCTTCTGATTTTCGGCCAAATTTCAAATATAACTTAAAAATTCGATTTCCAAAACATTCATTAGCGAAAAATTATGAAATTTAGGCTAAACCTTCATTTTCAAACCATCTTTCAAAGTATAAAATTTTTGAAAATTCGTGAAGTGCATGGGGGTCAGACTGACCCAGATTCAAAATTTTTCAATTTTCAAAAAGAGATTTCGAGCAATCCGTGAATCTGTTTTGACTAAAAATGATGGGGTTTGAAAGCTGATATCATTAGCTTTATTTTCCATATTTTTCCAAAATTTTTGAATGTCATTTGATACTGTTTCAAAGTGAAACCCGTTCAGGGGTCAAAGTTCTAGATCTGACCCCCTGACATTCAAAATTTCCTAAAAATTCATTTGAAATAGTAAAATTCCAAAAAAATATTCTCTGAAAAAATAATTGAAAAATGAATATACTAGAAAATTTTCAAATTAATTTGATTCCAATTATTATCAGAAAATTAACATTATTTTTGTGGTCTAATGAAATAGAGAAAAACCCTAGAAGTGCATGCAACTTAGGTTAAATCCTTAGGGTTACAACTAGAGACCACACATTGGGCTAACTTAGACTTGATCAAGTCTAGTTAGCCAGTGAGCTTGGTCACCTTGTGGGCCACTCACCTCAAACCTCACTGAGGAAAATGGGTTAAAATTAACTTTAAAATACGAAATCAACCTGAGTTCGTTGTCGTACTACTGGGTGAGTTTAATCTCTCTTGCCAAACCTGGTGACTAAGTCTGCGGGGTAGTGTCAAACGACCGCGGCTCGGGGGTCAACGGAACCAGAGGCGTAAGCCAAAGGAAGAACCTTCCCCGTAGTCCCCTCGTAATCAGACTGGCTGGGTTAGCTTGAGAGGCGGGATTCACTTTCAGTCGGTTGTACGACGAACTTATCTTCAGGAATTCAAATCCCTAACGAAAAATCTGGTCACCTGATATATAAGGACCATTTGATTAACAGGGCATTAGCCTTGTCCTGCGTGGCTACACCAACCCAGGGGTTAGGCGGTGTATGCACGGAAGGAGGTCACTTTGACCTCATTTGATTGAACCTTGGGAGCCGCTCCCAAGGAGGCAAGCCATTTCTCCTATCTACTTAGCCGCAATGGCTAACCCTGGATCTGGACCTAATCAGGATCCAGAAGAGCTGGACCCACGAGCTTATCTGAGAGCTCGGGTCACTGAATCAGCTCAACCTTGGGATCAGAACCCAAGGTGGCGAAGATGACTTTTCGCTTCGCTTGATCCTTCTCCTTGGGTTACCGAAATGGTTAACCCATATCCCAACCCTGGATATTATGACCCATACCAGTCGATCCCTCAAAGGACCGCATCTTATAACCCAGGATATGGATTTCATACTCCTGCTTCTCACCCATGGAACATGGGTAGACCTGATTCAACCCCTGGAACCCTTGAAGAGGTACCGGTGCATATGTGGCCGCATTACATAATACAGAGAGCTATAGTGAGTGCTAAATAAAAGGCCGCATCCTATCTACACGAAATCCAGGCTATCATTGAGCCGAACCAAAGACAAAGCTGGATTCCGCATCAACAAGTTGTGATGGAGCTCCTTCGGGAAATAGCAGAGATAACAAGGCTAATGAGACAAAATCGGGAAACTCAAGAACTACTACTTTTGAGATATCAAGTGGAGAATAGCCTTGAAGACCTTGAGGAACGACCACGCCGGAAGGACACACAGAAGATTCTCGGGAGCAAATGCTGGAAAATCACTCAGGGGAAAAAGAATCTAGCGTGGATATGAGACAGGAGCAGGAAGTATGCCGAATGGGTTCATCTGAAATTGAGGAGGAAAGGACTGATATCTCCAGGACTGAGCCGCAATTAGATTATCCTGAATCCTCGGAGACACCTCTCGGGTTAGATAACCCAATCGAGACAAGGGAAGTAGATCCAATTGAGGATATGGATCTTGAGGCAAGTATTACATGCGACACTACTGATCAGCCTAAGCCACTTCCCATTGTAGGTGAACCTATGCTAGAGCCAACATCTTCTGATCTGCACTCTTCTTCTTTCACCTACAACCCTAATTCAGATGCTAGAGATTCTGAGACGACACTTCCTATCCATGATCCTGACATCCGAAAGCCAGAAGTAGCTATGGGTAACTTGAACAAAGAAACAAATATGCTACCCGAGGCAGGAATTACTGAGGAGCCCAATGCATATGAGGGTGAAGCTTCGAGTAGAATGAGCTAGGGACGCACCTATCATCCTAGTCAATCTAATAGATGGCTCGACCTCGAGCCTGAAGAGTCAGCCTCCAATAAATCAGAGATGAATACTGATGAGGATGAAGTAATTTCCGACGAGGATTTCAGTGACCTCCCCATAGATCTTCTACTTTCACGGATACCCCCATATGACCCTGAGCCTGGAGAGGGCATGATCTTTGATGTCAATTATCATTATGAGGATCTCTATGACTCAGATTCTTGTTCTGAGATACATTTTGATCTACTTCCTCAGCAACTTCCTGGTGAATTGTGGGACACGATAAATCAACTGAATCAACATCATGATCCCCCCTCTGATTATCCTCTATTTTCCACCACCACTCCACACTTTCTTATAGCTAGACTTTTTGGAGTAGGGGTGCACAATCAGCTGGTTCGCATCTCCGAACCACTAATTCTGGGAGCGTACGAGCATATCTTTCTCTTAATCTTAGCTAGCTCCTATGCAAGAATTGATACATCTGATTGAGTGCTCGCCCAGCTAGAGGCGTTAAACTTAGCATGTATAGATACCATTCGTCCCACATTCCACCATCATTTATATATAACCATTTTTATACATAACATATTTTTCCTTTAGCATATTTCCTTTGCATGGTGCATGCTGACAGGTTGGCCGGAGCTAAATATAATTTCAGGAGCAATTACAGGTGATTTCTACCCATTCTCTCCCTGCAGTATTTATTTTCTTTTACATTCATGCATGAGGACATGCAAGAACTTAGGCATGGGGGGTAGATACAAAAAAACTGAAAAAATTTTATGCCAACACTTAGGAAAACCTCGGAGCTACATGTAAAACGTACTTTAGGACCTTAAATAAAAAAACAATCGACTCCACCTCCAGTGCTCGCATTGGAGCTAGAAATCGTTCGCAACAGCCACTTCCGACTCACCCGCTCACCTTTTGTTCTAAATTTAGGGTCAAGCTGATTGTAACCTGATACGGGAAATTCACGAAGTACAAATTATATGAGGTTACATGTTTATAGCATATATAGATATTGCATTCATGAATAGGATTATTTTATTAACAGAATGCATTAGGGATTTTATCCTTTAGTTGATTCCTGTAATCTGGAATCCAGTATAACTTTTCACACACACGTAGAATTTGCAATGGATTCACGGTGAAGGCTGATAAACGTCTTCAGTCTGTCGAGAAGAAGCAGTGCTTCTTTTCTTGAACCCCTAGATAGTGTTTTGGGAGTCAGGCTGATTTTCTTCCAAAAATCCACCAAATAGTGTGAGATGAGAGTAGAGTGTACTGGTGCTCTAAGATTAGTGCAAGGAATCTGGAATCCTAGATAATTAGGTGATGATACTCAGAGATTAGGCATAGTTTTCACTCTCGGTTCCTACGTATGCATTTATGTGTGAAATACTGAGAGCCACCAAACAAGGCAAATATGCGGAGAGCGAGTTTTCATAAAACTAGGGCTAAGGTGGATGGTTACGACCATTCTTTACAGAATCCTCGGCTGAAGGAGGGTATCGATGTCAAGGTTAGAAATACACCATCCTATCCATCTCTCCCGATGCCGTGAGTAGGCACTTCCACCAAATAAGCCACCCAATGTCTCTTGAGTACCACCAATCTCTAATAATTCCTCCTCAATAAAGTTCATGGATGTATGCCAGTTGTGTGTATGCTGAAAAAAAAAAAGAAAAAAAAAGTTGAAATGAAAAAAAAAATGATGAAAAGAAAGAAAAATTGAAAAAAAAAACTTAGAAAAAGAAGAAAAAGCAAAGAAAAAAAGAATGAATATTTAGTGTTTATTTCATCGAGGCAATACCACCAAATTGGGCTCCACCAAATATGGCCTTAACCTATTTTTCTTGTGTTTCTAACCACCCAAATACTGGCTGAGGAATTCTGACTTAGTGTTAGGGTTATGAGAACTCAATTCAAGTGTTAATGCCTAGTGAGACCACCAAATACAAAACATATGTATGAATCTAGTGAGATAGTGAGCTCTAAGAAAAAGAGTAAGAGAGAATGAATACAAAGGAATCAAAGAGAGCATAGTTTTTCTCGTCTTTCTCTAAGTTGAGTTACTTAGTAATCCTGAAATCTGGACTCTGTAATACTAGTCAATATGTAGCACCAAGTGAGAATGAGCCACCAAATATATAATCCTTTCCCTCAGAGATTCTCTACCTAAGCCTAAAGCTGGGGTGAAATTCATAGAATATTTTGAATACCCCGAGGGAAGAAGTCCGCCTATCCTGCTAGAATTTTTACTAGGGGTCAAGTACAGGCTTTAGAGGTATATTAGTTTTCACTCGAATCCATTGCAAAAGCTACATAGTTGCACTTTCACGATTGTTTAGATTTCTAGAGCATAGGATGAAAACAAAAAGGAGAAAAATCTCTACGCATACACATGATAAAATAATCAGTCCCTTAGGGACCCTTGCTGTAAGTAATTTAGTCTTGCATTTGCTACGGACTAGCAAGATTTAGGCATAGGGGTATGATTGCGCAGCAATCATAGGTCTTAATTGACATAGATTAAGCTAGGACTTAGCATAAGTTAGGGAAATTCATGCACGCAAACGCATTATCTGCATCTTTACTGCTTTACTTTAGCTATGCATAAAATAATGTTATAATGTGCTGATTAAGTATATTATGTCGATTGCAGGGAATAAGCTGATCAGGAGCGGGATCTGAAGCTGGATCAGGAATAACAGGAGTTGCAGCAGAGCTAGAGCAGAAGGCCTAGTTTAGATGTAGGAATAATAATGTAAGGGGGTTAAAGGTTTTCTATTCTATTAAGTAGAAATAAAGCAGTAAAATGTGAAGAGCTTAGGTCCATCCTTGCCCGAGGATAGCCTAGAAACTTCCCCAAGCCTTAGCCACCCTTAGATTAGGTCACCGCACCCTAGGAAGCCCTAAAACCCTAGTTCCAACCCTTCTCTGGACGTCGAGATAAGTTTTAGGACGTCCAGGACCCTTAACCAACTCTCGCACACTTCAAACCCATCTCTGCAATGTTATTGGACGTCTAGACACTTTGTCAGATGTCCAATTTCTGCAGAATACCCAAAACAGAACCTGAAATCCTTCCTGACTCTGATTGGACGTCCATACAACAAGTCTGGACTTCTGATTTTTGAGTATAAGACATCTAATTCTATTATTAGACGTCTGATATTGGTCTCCAATTCCTGTTTTGAGATTTAAGCCTTGATCTTGGATCTCTAGGTCCCAAAACCCAATTCCAACCCCATAGGAACCTAAATTAAGGTGCCATAACCCTAGTACATCACCTCTAGACCTCCCTAAGTACCTAATTAGGTCCTCACTAAACCCAATTGACTTGGATCTTAGTTAATTCCATCAACCTATTCAATTGGACTCATTGAGTCCAATTGAGCCCCGATCTCAACACATACTATCCAATTGGACTCAGTGAGAGTCCAATTGACCTAGACCTAAATTAATTGAGTTGTTTTACTCTCAATTAAGTTTTCACACACCCAATTAAACTTGTATTAAGTTTAATTGCACTTTACCTTAGTGAATTAGGGTTTATAACCCTAATTTGAGACATACCTTGACCTAAACCCACCAGAACCTAACCTAATCAACCTAGCGACCTAAGTTTTGACCCACACACACCCAAACACACCATCCACATGAAAATACCTAGCCTAGAGTTCTCTAGAACTCTCTACCATGTGTGGTTGCCTTGGCTGCCAAAAATAGCAACCAAGAGCCTTTCAATTTTTAGATCCACATTTGGTGGATCTAAAAACCACCATCCACCCCCTCTCTCTCACTCTCCCAAGAGCTCCCACCAAAGGCCTCTCTAGAGAATTCCATAATTCTCTAGAGATCTTCCCTTAGGTCTATAGAAAGACCCAATGGGTGGCCATTTGCACCCATTCACTTCCTTGGCATCCATTCAACTTAGGCTAGCCACTTCCATCTCCACTCCACCTCCATGAGTAGAGCACCACCATGGAGGCCACCATCTCCACGCCAGGAACCTGGATCAGCTCCTCAACCTCTCTCCAAAGGCTGGCCTAAGCTCCATTGGATGCCCCTCCTTCTCTCAGCCACTCAAAGGCCATCGGAGACCACCTCCGAATGCCCTTCCTTCTGCTAGATTAGTAGCTTAGCTTTTCATATAATTACTGCCTTTATTATTGCTTAGTAGCATAGTCTTAACTTCTCCCCCAATGATGCATGCGAAATCACCCCATTGATTCTATGCAGTCATTTTCTGGTAGCTAGATTTTCGTTTTAAGCATTTATGTATAAGCTTTCATCTATAGTTCTGTTGCAAACAACTCTCTTACTGAATGAATAAAAAAAATATTATATATATATATCTGTCTCCATGTTATGAAATCACAATGAGCTTATTGATTGCTATCATATTTGCGTGATTCAAGTTGCCTATCTTAATTGTCTATCCATTCTGTAACTAAGCATGTCGTACTTAAATACGTAATAATCACGAACTGATATGCAATTCTAAATAAAGTAGAGCTGGATAAGATCAATTTCAAAAGTAAAAGCAACGCCTCCTAGAGATGAACGACCGGGACTCAAAGTCTCGTTATTTTTACAAAATAATATCTTTGTTGGATCATATTTAACAACTATTCTACGACGCTTTTATCAAAAATGCGAGCTACGATTTTTACCCAACACTCTACCTATTCAAAATCACATGTCGAATTATGCTAAGTTCATATTGATGCAAGACATGCTGTTGCCAGAATATCAGAAATTGAAAATATGCAACTTTAATCACATCAAAAGATGATAATCGGGCACATGGTGATTTTCAACATATATATATATATAAAGATGATGATAACAAAGTTATAGAGCACCGGTAGCAGAATGCTTGTATAGGGAATGTAAAAACTAACAGCTATCAGAAAACGACTGCATACATGAATCTACGGGGGATTATGCATGCATAATTGGGGGAGAAGTAAGGAGCTACACTACTAAGAAATAATAAAAGCACTAAATCTAAAAAGAACTACAATCTAATCTATCAGAACTAAGGGCATTCAGATGTAGGCTCCGATGGCCTTTGACTTGGTTGAGAGGAGGAGGGATAGCCAATGGTGCTTAGGCTGGCCCTTAGAGAGAGATTGAGGAGGTGATCCAACATCTTAGCGTGGAGATGGTGGTGGCCATGGTGATGCTACTCGTGGAGATGGAGTGGAGGTGGATGTAGCTAAACTAAATGGAAGCCAAGAGTGGATGGGTGCAAATGGCCACCCCTTAGGTCTTTTTATAGACCTAAGGGAAGCTCTCTAGAGAATTATGGAATTCTCTAGAGAGGCCTATGGTGGGAGCTCGTGGGAGAGTGAAAAAGAGAGGATGGATGGTGGTTTTTAGATCCACCAAATGTGGATCTAAAAATTGAATAGCTCTTGGTTGCTAATTTTAGCAACCAAGGCAACAACACATGGTAGAGAGTTCTAGAGAACACTAGGCTAGGTATTTTTCATGTGGATGGTGTGTGTGGGTCAAAACTTAGGTGGCCAGGTTGATTAGGTTAAGTTCTAGTGGGTTTAGGTCAAGGTAGGTCTCAAATTAGGGTTGTAAACCCTAATTTACTAAGGTAAAGTGCAATTAAACTTAATACAAGTTTAATTGGGTGTGTGAAAACTTAGTTGAGATTAAAATAACTCAATTAAGTTAGGTCTAGGTCAATTGGACTCTCACTGAGTCCAATTGGATAGTGTGTGCTAAGATCAGGGCTCAATTGGACTCAATGAGTCCAATTGAACAGGCCGATGGAATTGACTAAGATCCAAGTCAATTAGGTTTAGTGAGGGCCAAATTAGGTCTTTAGAGAGGTCTAGAGGTGATGTACTAGGGTTAGGGCACCTTAATTTAGATTCCTATGGGGTTGAAATTGGGTTTAGGGACCTAAAAATCTAAGATCAAGGCTTGAATTCCAAAACCAGAACTGGAGGATAGTATCAGACATCTAATAAAGTTGTCAGACGTCTTATAGTCAAAAATCAGAAATCCAGACCTCAATTCTGGACGTCTAATCAGAATCAGGAAGGACTCTAGGTTCTGTCTTGGGTAGTCTGCTGAAATTGGACATCTGACCAAGTGTCTGGACGTCCAATAATACTGTAGAAGTGGGTTTAAGGTGTGCGGGAGTTGGCTAAGGGTTCTGGACGCCCTATAACTCATCTAGACATCAAGATAGAGGTTGGAATTAGGGTTTTAAGGTTTCTTAGGGTGTGGTGACCTAATCTAAGGGTGGCTAAGGCTTAGGGAAGCTTCTAGGCTATCCTAAGGCTAGGATGGCCCTAAGTTCTTCATAATTTACTACTTTATTCCTACTTAAATAGAATAGCATACCTTAACCCCAAACATTATTGTCTACTACTTATTCTAGGTCTTCTGCTCCAGCTTTGCTGCAACACCAGTTATCCTTTATTCTTCTGATCCAGCTTCAGATCTATCTTCTGATCAGCTTATTACCTGAAATTGGAATAATGTACCTAATCAGCACATTATAACATTATTTTATGCATATATAAAAGAAAGCAGTAAAGATGTAAGTGATGCTTTTGCATGCATGAATTATCCTAACTTATGCTAAGTCCAAGCCTAATTTAGGTCAATTAAGACCTATGATTGCTACGCAATCACCCGTGGACCCGGTGCGCTCGACTCGCCTATGCCTTCACTTCTCAGCTGTAACCTCGCCTGCAGCCCTAGACCCGGGTACGTGCCTACCCGATTACCCGGCTGATGTAAACACATTTATTGAGGGCAAAATGCCTATTCATGCATGTTGATAGACTTAGATTTGCATTTCATGTTATAAATATTGCATAGCATGCATCATTCTGCATTTAGAGTAGTTGTATATAATTTAGGTTAATTACTTCCTTTTTGTGGTTAGGAAAGAAGGATATTTATTTCGGAGCCTCGGATTGACAATCTGACCGTACGGATCGAATGAAGACGACGATCAGAGTCTAACGCCTCTGAAATCGCCTCGATCGGAGTCCCGTAACACCATATGCAGTCCGAGGACGATCAACAGCTAAGGGACTAGGAGACATAATTAGAAGCTTCAAATGATAAATCTGACCACGCGGATAGATTCGGGTCGACGATCGTAGCCTCACGGCATGAAAATCAACTCAATCCGACCTCTGTAACAGCCCCCACAACAAAAAGAAGATGGACGGCCCAGACTGTTCCACGTGGCACAGCCCAGGCCGCCAGCACATGCACGCAACATCGCATGTGCGCAATAGCGCGGGTGTGTGCAGCGTAGCACCAGCGTGTGGGCACACGCGGCAAGGCAGGAGCGCGGCGCCAGCACAGCGTAAGCTGGACCTATAGCAACGCATGAGTTGGACTTACAATGATGCTTACAGCCGTCGGTAATTCATCGCATGCCAGTAAAGCCAGCTATGGGTGCCAGCGGGCATGAGCTACCTACAGCAACGTTTACAGCGACAGCCTGGATGTCATTAATGGTCCCATACCTATTTTTGCCTCTTCTCCTCCACTATAAAAGGACATACACCCCCTCCCTTCCAAGCCATCTCTACCTACTCTACTCCCACCTACTTTCAAGCTCTAGCAATCCTACCAACGCTCCATTAGAGCTCATTCTCAAGCTCCCATGGTGCCTATTAGTGTAGCGAACCTCTGGCCCACCAAATACTCCTCCATCTTCCCATCTCCCTTCATAGGTCACCTTGGAGCTGTCCTTCCACCTCCATTCCGGTATAAGATCACCTCCGTCTTCTCACCTCCATTCCATAGGCACGCCAAAGCTTTCCTCAACATGACGTCCTCCTGCATCTCACCTCCATCGTCCTGCTCCTCACCTCCTTCATCCGAGCTTCCGCTAGGCGCCATCGTCACACTGAACAACCGATTCGGGAGATTTCCTCTCTCCTCTCACTCTTTTTATGCTTTCATAGTAGATTGTAATAGACATTGGATTGATATATATACCATTTCCGTTCCTCATCTTTATCTTGTGATTCATTTGCTTGTCTTTTATTTCAAAAACACAGAAAAATAACAAAACCCTAAAGTACAAAAAAGAAACGAATCGAAGCGTGGTTTTCACATAAAGTAAACGTCACCTACCTGTGTTCGACCTGGGACTCCCTTGGAGTTTGGGTATAAATTTTATTTGAACAACATGTTTTGCAACTACGACGACGGGTTACTTGTAACCTCGATTTCCAACACGTGAAACACGCACGACCATTTTGGCTCCGTTGCCGGGGAGGCAACGGAATTTACTTTATTATTTATTGCATTTCTTTGCATTTACATAGCACTAACCCTACTTGTCTTTGATCTACTGTCTTGCAGGTACCCTATCATGGAGATCCAAGTGCGGGTAGAGTACTCTGTAAGTGTCCCTCACCTTCCCCCTCACTAGTTCATTTCACCACAATCATAACCAAGACCTAATCTACTTAGGTGTTTGCATAAACCTTAGGATAGACTTTGTTTGTCTTGTTCGCCACCTCCACCCATCTCACCCACATCTTATATATAAAAAAAAAAAGATATTTTCTGTGGGATGAATCAATTCACACACTCTATACACCCACATTTGAGGCACATAATCGGACTTGATTTTCGTCTACTCAACCAAGCTTCCAACCTGTGGACCCGGTACACAAATTCAACACATAAAAGAGTAGAAATCATATTAGGTTAACCACCTTTTTGTGTGCCTTAATCTGTGGTGCATTTAAGCCAATTGAATGAATTGTTTGGGCCACACCACCTAATCTAAAAGAGGTTCATTTTCTAGCTGCCCCAAAGGATTCAATAATTAGGTCAAGCCAGGCACTCCATATTTTTCTTGATTTCTAAAGGAAAATACTTGAACACATGACTTCAACAACAAACTTGGTTTGCTTCACAAAACTTGGTTAAAAACACCTAATATTTGAATCCTAAAAGCTATTAAGATTAGAATCCTAAAACTCACCTCATCATTAATAATCTTTCTTGAAAACCTCTTGGTTGTGCACATTCACACGTTCTCAAACAAATCATTAAGGGCACAACCCATTAAGGGCCCATCACATTCCAGAGCACCAATTTCCCAAGCTGAACTAAAATCAATTAGACGTTGGCCCTAAGGATTCATTCACTCGTTGGGATCTAGATTGAGATTATTCACGATTAACCTACTTATACTAGTTAATCTGATGTCTAGCTGGGGGAGTAGCATCAAACGACCGCGGCTGGGGGGTACACTAGGAACCGGAGGCGCAAGCCAAAGGAAGAACCTTCTCCCCAGTCCCTCCTTCTAACTGGTTGGCTTGCCTTGACATAAGTAGAGTAAATCGTCCATAATCTTAGGATAGATTCTAAGAGTCTGTAAACCTTTAGGCTACCCAACCTAAGGACAGGCTTGTATTTTTGTATTGTAGGGCTCCTTTCTCTTCTGATTTCCCTCCTTACTTCACCATGTACCCTTCCACATCCTACACACATTTCACATCCTATCCTCCTACCACCACTTATCCCCAAGATGATTACTATCTCGACTTGACTTGTAATTACCCATCCACTAGCCGAAATGACTTTGATTGGGGATATGAATCCAAACCTCAGTGTCCAGGGCCTAACCCTAGACAACAAGACTATGATTATTATCCTTCCCAG
The DNA here is from genome assembly GCA_037157565.1 of Thalassia testudinum. Classification (NCBI taxonomy): domain Eukaryota; kingdom Viridiplantae; phylum Streptophyta; class Magnoliopsida; order Alismatales; family Hydrocharitaceae; genus Thalassia; species Thalassia testudinum. The sequence goes on along the minus strand of JAZHRO010000031.1, from coordinate 143,908,853 downwards.
AGCTATAATGATTATGGATCTCCATCCTTTGATGACCAAACCAACCTGATCTACAATCAGGAAGGATATCATGATTATAACACCTACCCTCCCCAGTATTCCACTGAATATAGGTCGCCACCATCCTTTGAACAACCTAGAATGACCTACTTTCAGGGAGGGACCGGAGAACCTTGACATCTTGACTCCCTAAATTCAACCCAAACCCACCCAAACCTGAATCGAACCAGTCAGTTCAGGTGAACCAGATCCAAGATAGAGTGTTGGCTAATTTGAGGAGCACCATACAATCTTTAGAAGCCCAGCCAACACCATGCACTGAAGCACTGGAGCCTATGATCAAAATGATTGATGAACTTAATAGTTCTCTATTGGATTTGCTCCAAAGTGTTAGGGATAGTGACCTGAGTGAGTTTCTTCTTGGGAAATTGTCAAGGTTGAGGATGAAATTTGGGGTTGCACTAGTCAAATCTTGGGATGATTCTCAAGATGAACCCTCTTCAGGAGAGCCAATGTCTGAACCCGCTCAGGCATCTGTCAGGGGGGATACATATTCAGAGATTGGAGATGACCAGATTGGTCTAGAGCAACCCTTTGAGGATGAACCGATTGATTCACCTGAGATCCCCAAGTCAGGAAACGAAGAAAATTATGTCTCCTTGGATGATGAAATGACTTGTGATGTTGAGACATATACAACTGAGGATCATGAATTCTTTGATTTTAAGGGTGAGGAATCTCTTAGTGAAGTTTCACTTAAGCTTGAGGAGAATGATTTTAGTGAGAGATACGGGCTCGAGGAGTATGACGACCAATTTGGTACCTAACTACTAAAGATTCTGATTCGGTTGGGGCTAACTTGGAGGATCCGATACCCGATGACTCAATTAGTAGCCCTATTCCTCAACCACACCCCGAAGAGCTGAATGAACATACTTTGAGATCATTGTGCCCAAGTCAATCCTGATTCAGCCATAATTGTTGGACTTGGGTACTTTAGATGGGGTGTACAATGATTTGGAGGTCCCGGAAACCTTGATTTCAGAGGATAGGAAGTTGGAAATGAAAATTTGGGAGGTTAATTTTGAGGGAAAAATGAGTTTGGATATAAGGGTACCTATTGACCTGAAACCACCTATCTTCTTTACAAACCATTATGATATCTTTCACGTGCGACCCAAGCCTGGAATAACTGATTATTTTTCTGAGCTAGATGTTAAGTGGAGAACCGCACCTATTGAACCATCTTTACCCGTTGTTTGACACTTTGGTCTTGGGTTGCATACCACTAAACTGCAGGCTCGGCCCGATAAACACAACAACCATCGATTCTGGGTGATTTTCATCTAGAACCTGAGAACCACTCGACCCTGGGGCATGGGTTTGCACCATAATCTTGTCCACATCTGTGGACATCTTCTACGGACGGGTTTCAAGATCAACCTTTTGATTTTGATTCTGACCCGCCCTTGTAAATTCTCAATTTCTTCTTTGTATGTACGTTATGCCTAGTTGAAGGCATTAAGCTTAGCACGTGTGTATACACTCTTCTCTTTGCGGAGCTGACCGGATTTTCACAACACTTAGGTGATGTTCTGTTTATTCTGCCCTTTTCATGTCTTTATTTTTACAATGAGGACATTGCATCATTTAGGCATGGGGGTGAATAATCAATTCCTGAAATCCTTATGTTAACTCCGTAGAATTTCTTTTAGTTTCTTATAAAATTTTAAAAAAAATTGAAAATTTGAGAAAAGGATTTTAAAAAAAGAAAGAAATTAGGAAAAGAGAACTTAGGCATTTGGAAGTTATTAACTTTAGGAAATGATACGAAAGGACCTAAAAACCTAAACTCTTCAGGTCTTCAAGCTTAATTAGCCCGGGTGTCCACTCGAATGTGGATTTAGTCTAGAGTCCTTGCCAATTAAAATTTATTTTAATTTGGTAAATAAATTAGGATGATAAGTATGCGACTTATCAACCCGCCCTCTAATTTGAAGGGACTTTAAGCCTAAGCATCTACACACATTTTTTTTGCACTTACTCACTTTCTAGCGATTTTTACGAAAATTGGGTAACTAATGGATCGACTTGGGTGGTATGGCTGGCAAGTTGTCGGTGGTAACAGCTCATCAGTCGGTTGTCCAGAACCCAGCCACAAGACCATTTTCATTGTACTGCCTTTAGGTAAATCTTAGATCAAGAAAGCCACCTGCTTAAAAAAAAAAAAATTAAATAAAAATAAAGAGAAGAAAAAATAGAAAAAAAATAGAAAAGGGAGAAAATAAAAAAACAAATAAAACTACACTTCACCGCACGAGTATGACTAGCAAGTTGTTGGTGGTAATAGCACATCAGTATGTTGTCCAGAACCCAGCTCACAAAAAAATGCACAATAATTCCCAAAACACTTAGGGAAGAAGTAGGGAAGTAGAATAAATCGGAGAGATATACACTGAGTTTGCCTTTGTGTTGACCCCATAAAAAAAAGTAGGGAGAAAACTACCATTCGTAAAGATAAACCTTTAGGCAAAGTCACCTAGGGTCGTAGAAACCCGAAGTCCATCTTAACGGCCATTTTGTGAGTCTATCACTTTTTCACAAAGATGCTTACCACTTAGAGTCCTTTTTGAGTCTTGGGCAGGTCAGGTAGCTGTAAAAAGTTATCCTGGAACTCTCAAACTCCAGAAGTACAAAAAAATTAGAAAAGTAGAAAAATAAAATAAAAAATATATATCTTCCCTTCTCAAATAAGGCAAGAACTTGGGAAGTCTACATTCTGGCAGACGCCCCGATGCTATTCGCAGTTTAGGACCTTAGTTGAAATTTTCTATTGTTAATAAACGACTTAGGCCTAAGTGATCTAATCTTAATTCTACTTTTATACAAAGCATATAGTTTAATTTTACTAGGGACTAGCAAAAAATAGGCATTGGGGTATGATGTAAACACATTTATTGAGGGTAAAATGCCTATTCAAGTAGGTTCCTAGGCTTAGATTTGCATTTCATGTCATAAATATTGCATAGCATGCATCATTCTGCATTTAGAGTAGTTGTATATAATTTAGGTTAATTGCATCCTTTTTGTGATTAGGAGAGAAGGATATTTATTTTGGTGCCTCGGATTGACGATCTGACCATATGGATCTGATCAAGACGACGATCGGAGTCCAACGCTTCTGAAATCGCCTTGATTGGAGTTCTGTAGCACCATTTGCAGTCCGAGGAAGATAAACGACCAAGGGACTAGGAGACATAATTTGGAGCTTCAAATGATAAATCCGAATACGTGGATGGATTCGAGTCGACGATCGTAGCCTAATCACGTAAAAATCGACTCAATCCGACCTCTATAGCAGCCCCTACAACAAGAAGATGGACAACCCAGACTGCGCCAGGTGGCGCAGTCCAGGCCGCCAGCACACACATGTAACACTGCACGCACGTAGCAACGTAAGTGCGTGTCCGGGCGCGTAGACGTGCATGCGCACAGTGCAGCGCCAGCACGTAGGCAAGCATGCACGCGCGGCAAGGCAGGAGCACGGTGCCAGCGCAGCGTGAGCTGGACCTACAGTGATGCATGAGCTGGACTTATAGCGATGCTTGTAGCCGTCGGTAATTCATCGCATGCCAGCAAAGCCAGCTGTGGGCACCAGTGAGCATGAGCTGCCTATAGCGATGTTTTTAGCAACAGCCTGGATATCACTAATGGTCCCATACCTATTTTTGCCTCTTCTCCTCCACTATAAAAGGACCTACACCCCCTCCCTTCCAAGCCATCTCTACCTACTCTACTCCCACCTACTCCCAAGCTCTAGCAAGCCTACCAACACTCCATTAGAGCTTGTTCTCATGCTCCCAAGGTGCCTATTAGTGTAGCGAACCTCTACCCCACCAAATACTCCTCCAACTTCCCATCTCCCTTCATAGGTCACCTTGGAGCTGTCCTCCCACCTCCATTCCGGTAGAAGATCACCTCCGTCTTCTTACCTCCATTCCAGAGCCACGATGAAGCTTTTCTCAACATGACGTCCTCCTGCATCTCACCTCCATCATCCTGCTCCTCACCTCCTTCATCTGAGCTTTCACTAGGCACCATCGTCTCACTGAACAGCCGATTCGGGAGATTTCCTCTCACCTCCCTCTCTTTTTATGCCTTCATAGTAGATTGTAATAGACATTGGATTGATATATATACCATTTTCGTTCCTCATCTCTATCTTGTGATTCATTTGCTTGTCTTTTATTTCAAAAACACAAAAAAATAACAAACCCAAAAATACCAAAAAGAAACGAATCGAAGCGCGTTTTTCACATAAAGTAAACGTCGCCTCCCTGTGTTCGACCCTGGACTCCCTTGGAGTTTCGGTATAAATTTTATCTGATCGACGTGTTTTGCAACTACGACGATGGGTTACTTGTAACCTCGATTTCCAACACGTGAAACACGCCCAACCACCAGCTATACCCTTAAAGGCCCTGGGAGGGTGAAGCCTAAGAGGAGAGAAAGAGAGAGAGAGAGCTTGCACAGGTAGAGGGGGGTTTTGCTCTTGGCAAGAATTGGCTGACACTTAGCCAAATTCAAGAAGCCTTCCCCCTCTATGTAAGGAAGAAGAAGAAGCAAGAAAGACAAAGGAGGAAAGGAAGAAGAAGGCTTGAGCAGAAGAAGAAGAGGAGCCATAGCTGAACTGGAAGAGAAGAAGAACAAAGAGAGAAGAAGAAGAAGAATAAAGAAGAGGAAGAAGCTGAGAGACCCTTGAGTCTCTAGCACTGTAGCACAGGGCTATTTAAGACGTCTGATACTTTGATTGCATATACTTGAGGCTTTATTTAAGTGTTATTTGTGAGGGGTAATTGGTGGTTTAAATCACCATTTTACTCCATTATTTTTGTATATTAATCCTGACATTATTTTTTTGCAATCTCTATTCTTGATTTAAATTGTAATTTTTGATATCTGAATTCCATATTACTCCCTGTGTTCGACCTCGAGAACTTTTTCAAGTAATAAAATTATTTATTTGAGCGCTATTTTGGCTATAGTACAATGCGATGATTTTAAAATGCAATTCAGATCGCTTAAACATTTTGGTGCCATTGCCAAAGAGCAACAAGCAATTTAGAACTCTTGATTGCAATTCCTGATTTGGATTCTAACTTGATACATCTCTTTTGCTGTGGTGTGTTTCAGGAGGGATACATTCCAGGAAAATTAGCCACACATTAAAAATGCCAGGGGCAAGTAAGTTCTAACTACTCTCTCTTAAGCCCCTGATTCTAAGAAGGTTAAAAGGAATAAATCAATTAGGGCTACTTGCATTCTATCCTTAGATAATTCATCAAGTTGCCTGATTTGATACATTTTATTTAGACAACAAATCCTGTTCTGTGCACCCACTTGAAGTTTAGGATATCTAGGGCTATCACATTCTTGCTTGAGCCCTAGGTACCACATTTTGACAAATTAAATTGGACCAAATTAGAGCCAATTAAGGATTCCAGTTTAGGGTTTTTAAGAGACACACTTGCTTAATCAAGAAATTATCTCTCCAAAACAATGTGTGCCTAAGCCTTGATTGAATTGATTTATTCAAGCAAAACCCTAAAATCAGGCTCTTAAATTCATTTGAACACTAAAAGAGGGACCTAAATTCTCAAGAGGACAATACAGGTGAAGTTGACCCACCTTGTTGGCTTAACCAATCTTCAAATTAGGTTACCTTTTGCACTCAACACATGTTAAAGTTCAAGTGAAATCTTAAGCACCCTTGCTCTTAATTAAAACTGGTAGACTTAAGATGTCAAGTCCCTATTCTGGTCTACCTGGAACATCAGTGACAAGAGAGGTCAGGTGGGGGAAACTCTGTAACCCGAGGGGGCGCTCTACCATGTAAGGGTCTTTGTGGGACTCTCCCTCTCTGGCTACCCAGGTAATTCTCAGGTGGATGGCTTTCTGACTAAGGGGTATCATCTGCCCCAAACCTCTATAGTCATCCAATATTTTCTTTTTTGGGTGTCTTGATTGGGTCCATCACATTCTACCTCTCATCTACTCCATCGGTGCATGTTTGGGAGGAGGTCTCTAAGACCATCCTTGAGGCCTCCTTTAGCTACTCATTCACGTCGAGGCCAACCTCGACCTTCTTGTTTGTACAACAACCCAATCTTATTGATATCTCTTCTGATTCTTCTGAACCTGATTCTCCTTCATCCATCATCATGGCACAACCCGCAGAAGAAAATAATCTTGAAAATCAACTTTAACGCCTCAATGATCTATTCGAAGCCTTTGTGAACCCACCGTAGTGTCCAATGATGCGAGATCACTACAATCCCACTGCGGTGGTGATCGAACCTCGAGTACAAATTCTCGCTGGAGGTCTTGACACTGGACTCAAGTCCAACATGATTCACGTCATTCCCAAATTCCATGGGCGTAATTCCGAAGATCCTTCCCAATATATCAAACAACTCAAGTATCTGGCCCAGACCTTCGGGTCAGAAGCTCAAAATCGGGATGTTCTACTCATGAAAATGTTCTCTTTCTCTCTCATGGATAAAGCTGCTCACTGGTACCAAATCCAAACACGTCCAATCAACACCTGGGCAGAACTTCAATCTGAGTTTCTGAGAAAGTTCTTCCCTGTTGGTTGGACAAATGCTTTACGGCACCAGATCACACATTTCACACAACAAGCAAGAGAACCACTTCACAAAGCATGGGATCATTTTTTGGATCTCATGCGACACTGCCCCCATCACAGAGTTCCTAAATGGGAACAAGTCCAATCTTTTTACCAGGGGCTCTGTGAGGATATTCGATTTCTCGTCAATGCGACCTGTAGAGGAAACATCATGAGTCAACACGAGAACACCATGTGGGAGATTCTTGAGAATATGTGTGAGAACTCCATCAATAATGAATCCATGGGCATGTTCTACCAGACAAATGTCCGTGCATTGACGAATCCAAAGGGAGCACATGAGACGCAGGGCATGTCCTCTTCCGTCAACTTGGAACTGATGGCCAGTCATTTGGACAAGGTCTCTATTATCCAAAAGAAGGTGGATGAGCTAACTCGACATTTCCAGCGAGCCACCTTTGCACAAAACTCGTTCACGCAATCACCCCCTACCAGAGAGGCTGTACACAACATCTATCACCGACCTTCCCAGGGAATGGATCCGTATCCACCCCCGTCTGATTCTGGTTTTGGAGGAAACTTCGGGCCCACCTACTCTAGTTGGGGGAACTCTAAACCCTCATATTCTGATTTTCCCGAGGTTCCTCAGACCTGCGAGGACCTCAACACCATTCAGAATGATCCGTTCTCAAACACTTACAACCCTAGATGGCATAATCATCCCAATTTCACATGGTCAGGCAACAATCAAAATCAGAGACCTCAATATCCGCCCTGACCACAAGCTCCTCGTTCATATCAGCTACCTCAGCCTCGGCCTAACCCAACTTACCAATCTAGGTCAACTTAGACAGATCAAATGACTCTTATCCTTCAGACTCTAGTTGACATTCAGAAGATGAATGCGGCTATGCAAAAATAGCACAGAGACGAGATCATAGAGGTTCGCAATCAACTTCCCAAATTGCAAATTCTCACCAATCTGGTGCACTCCCTTCACAACCTCTACCTAATCCAAAAAACGTGTCAAACCAGAGGTGCGTTATGAACCCAAATCTGAGCCAAGCTCACTTTGTTTATCAGGCCCCTTCTACTCCATCACCTGATGAGATGGAGGCTTTGACATCGATATAGGTTACCAAAAGCAAGCACCTCTTCTACCCACACTAAACCAAAACCAGGTAGGATTGAATTCTGTTACTACTCGCACTGGCAAAACAACACAGGACCCACCTTATCCAAGCCAAACCCAGCCTGGTAATACAAACCCTAACCCTAGGATAGTCATCCAAGACACCTTTATCCCAGGTCAAGAACCTGGACCCATTCTAGAGGAACCATCTATGGTTCCATTTCCTGAGGCCTTGACTAAGGGAAAAAGGATAATCAAAATTGTGGCACCAGAGGAGGACCTGGTTAAGCTCTTTGAGCAGGTCCATATAAACATCCCCATGATGGATGTGATATGCCATATACCGGTTTACGTATGATTTCTGAAAGATGTATGTACACCTAAGCGTAAGCCGCAAACCAAAGATAGGAATCTGGTCGTACTGTCAGAGCAAGCTAGCTCTGTCATTTTGAGCAAACTCCTGCCTAAGGCAAAAGACCTAGGCACCCCTCTGATCTCCTGTGAAATCGGTGATATACGATTTGACCAAACCTTATTAGACTTAGGAGCCTTCATAAATTTGATACCCACATCCCTCCTTGACTACTTAGAGAAATCTAAACTTAAATCGACTGAAATGACTTTACAACTAGCCAACCGATCAATTAAGTCACTAAAAGGAATTCTCGAGGATGTCAGAGTTAGGGTGCATGATTTCTACTTTCCAGTGGATTTCATTGTCTTATACATGGACGCTCCTGAGAATGTGAAGAATACACCAATCATACTAGGGAGACCCTTTCTAGCCACTGCTAGGGCCAATATCAATTGTGAGGAGGGCCAAATTGAATTAAAATTTGGGAGAAAGACACTAAAGATCGACATCTTTAAGGCCCAACAAGGAATTAATTGCGGAGTCATAGAATAGATTTATGATATCAAAGTTGTGGTTGACGACTTTATCGAGGAGAACCCGACTAATTTGGATCAACCACAAGAGGATCCAAACCCGCAATTAAAGGAGCTCGAACTCAACCTAGACACACCCATAGCTCCTTCCTTTACTCCTGACACCCATCTTTAACTACCCGCTGCAGCTGACAACCCAATTTTGGAACTAAAGCCTCTTCCCGATCATCTCAAGTATGTCTTTTTGGGTTCCAATCAGACGTTTCCTATGATTATCACCTCCCGACTCACACCTGATCAGGAAACATGCATGATTTCTATTCTCCAACAACAATGAAGAACCATTGGATGGACTCTCAATGATCTCACTGGCATCAGTCCCTCATACTGCACACATCACATCTACACTGAAGAGGGCTCACGACCATCCTGTGAAATATAGAGACGCCTGAATCCAAATCTGCAGGATGTCATGAAAAAGGAGATTATCAAGTGGTTAGATGCAGGGATCATCTACCAAATCTCTGACTGTCGGTGGGTGAGCCCAATCCAATTTGCCCAAAAAGATAGGACTCACCATCTTCACGATTGAAACCGGAGAAGCCATACCGACTCATATAGCAAACTCCTGGAGAGTCTAAATTGATTACAGAAGACTCAATTCCTCCACGAAGAAGGATCATTTCCCACTTCCATTTATTGATCAGATTCTCAAGAAACTAGCAGGAAATCGATTCTTCTGCTTTTTAGATGGGTACTCCGGTTATAATCAGGTCTCAATCCATCCCGAGGACCAAGAAAAGACCACCTTCACCTTCCCCTTCGGAACTTACGCATTCCGAAGGATGTTGTTCGGTCTCTGCAATGCACCCGCTACTTTTTAGCGATGCATGCTTGCCATATTCTCAAATATGGTAGGTGAATACCTCAAAGTCTCCATGGATGACTTATCGGTATTTGGTGAATCATTTGACGATTGCCTCCTGAACTTAGTCTAGATCCTCAGGTGATGTATCGACGTGAACTTGGTTCTTTCCTGGGAAAAGAGCCACATCATGGTACCTAAGGGAATTGTCCTGGGACATCTTATCTCTGAAAAGGGCATCCAGGTTGATCAAGCCAAGGTGAATTTGATTTCCAAACTCCCTATGCCTAGCTCTGTCAAAGACATCCGATCCTTCCTGGGGCACGTCGATTTTTACCATCGATTCATTCCCGATTTCTCAAAAATCGTGTGCCCCCTAACTAATCTTCTAAGGATGTCCCTTTTGAAATCAGGAAGGAGTGCACTCAGGCATTTGAAATCTTGTGTGATCGAGTTACCCAAGCACCTATCCTGTAGTCCTCTGATTGGTCTCAACCCTTTGAGATCATGTGCGATGCATTTGATTATGTTGTAGGTGTGGTACTTAGGCAGAAAATAGATGGGAAACTTGTGGTCATTTACTATGCTAGCAAGACACTTGACGAGGCTCAGCGTAACTACACAATTACTGAGAAAGAGCTACTAGCCATAGTATTTGCCCTGGAAAAGTTCAAATCGTATCTTTTGGGTTCCCGTATTATCATTTACTTAGATCATACTGCTGTGAGGCACCTCCTTATGAAGAAGGGCGTGAAACCTCGGCTAATCTGCTGGATCTTGATGTTGCAAGAGTTTGACCTCGAGATTCGCGATAAAGTGGGAAAACAGAATGTGGTAGCTGATCACTTATCCCGCCTTCCTTCTAACATTATCCACCCTTCCAGACTGATGTAAACACATTTACACTACTTAAAATGTCTATTTATGCATGTTCTTAAGCATAGGATTGCATTTCATGATATAAATATTGCATAACATGCATCATCTTGTATTTAGAGTAGTTTGAATAAAATGGAGGTTAATTGTCTCCTTTTATGTGCTTGGACAGGGCAAGCATTTTATCGGGGCCTCGGATCAAAGATCCAACTGTATGGATGTGATCAGGGCGACGATTGGAGTTCAACGACTCCAAGATCGCCCTAATCAGACATCCGTAGCAACAGATAGTGACCAGGGAACCCTAGAAGATCAAGGGCCAGGATGGTGAAAATCCGCACTTCAGATGATAAATTCGACCGCACGGATGAATTCGGATCAACGATCACAGCCCAACGATGCAAAAATCAAGTCAATCCGACATCCGTGGCACCATCTACAACTTCCAGAAGATGGACGGCCAAGATGGCGCCACGTGGTGCCATCTCGGTAGCCCAAACGGCCGCACACATTCTACGAAGGTCCCGCACCCTCTCGTTCTCTGCCGTTGGATCAAGATCCAACGGCTGTGGATGCGGCTGGCTGATTCATCCTCGAGACCATTTCGTCCGCATAGCGCAGCGGAGACGAAGCGGCAGGAGGAGAGGTCGCGGGATCGAGTCCCGCGAGCCTCAAATCAGGCGCAAGCGAGCGGCGCGTGGAGCGTTAGATTGCAATCCAACGGCTGCACGCCCAATAGCGTCGATGCGCGATTGGATGCGCAGCATGGACGCGCGATCACACGTGGGCAGCGCGCAGTGTAGCTGGCGAAGATGTGTTTTAAGCCGTCCGATCTCGCGATCGGACGGTTGAGACTCAACGTGCGTGCGATGGCATTGAGCACGCGGGCAACTGAAGCGGCGCGCGTGGGCGCGGAACCTACGCCCACGTCGGGGCTTTAGTGACGGATTTATCCGTCACTAAAGACCCCTCATTTATTGTTTTGAAGTTGTAATGTCCATTTTGCCCCCACTCCTTGCAACTATAAAAGGAGACCCCCTCCATACGAAATTTTCATCCCTTCCTTCTCCTCTCTACCCCTCCAAAGCTCAAGAGAAGCTTGTCCCACACCCGGGATGCTTCTCGCGAGATAAAGTCCAATTTTCGTTCCCCTTCGGAAGTGGATCCTGCGACGACAATGGCATGCTGCTTCGTTCCCGTTCTTCTACTTTGTCCTCCTTCATCCTGCTTTGTTCCCCTTCGTCCAGGCGTCGTCCCGTCCGGCTCGTCCTCCAAGCAACAGTCGAGGAGGATTTCTCTCTTCCTATTCTTTTTACTGCTTTCTAGTATAGATTTACTGCTTTCTAGTGTAGTTTTGTTCGTCCTCCAAGCAATCGTCGAGGAGGACATTTCTCCCTCCATTTTTTTAATGCTTTCTAGAGTAAATTTATCACTTTCTAGAGTAATTATTTTATGCTTTGTAGTTGTAAGAGTGAAATGAACAATCTCCTTAATGAAAAATTCCTTGTTTATTCTACATCTCATTTTGATTTCTCTGTGTAATTTCTCTTTCTCTCTTACTCTCTCTTTCTTCTATTTATTGTAAATAATTAGATAGTTTTAAATTGAATTATTCTATGTCAAATAAAAAGAAATGCGTAGTTTTTTTAATCAAACGTCCGCCTCCTTGTGTTCGACCTGGAATTTTCATTTCAGTATAAATTTTATTTGTTGAACACGAATTCTTTGCTTTCGAACTACAACGACAGGTTTTCCAAAACCGAACATGTTAGCGTAGCATTCGTAAACGTTCAACACAGACCCATTATTGAACATTTTCCCAATGAGCACCTCCTGACTATCAATATGGGACTTCCATGGTTTGCTGATCTAGTAAACTACTTAGCATCGCATCAGATCCCGTCCGATTGGCCAAAAGCCAAGAAGCACAAGTTACTTTCCGATGCCAAGTACTACTTTTAGGAAGACTCGTATCTCTTCTGCATTGGTGCTGATCAGATCATCCGACGATGTGTTCTGGAAGTGGAAATTCAAGACATTTTGTCCTGCCATGACCAGGCCTGCGGTGGACACTTCTCTGGTCATAAAATCGCAACAAAAGTCCTCTAGTGTGGTTTCTATTGGCCCACAATTTTCAAAGACTCATACAATCACTGTAAGGCATGCACTCATTGCCATACCTTAGGCAATATGAGCCGCCGTGATATGATGTCCTTATAATCGATTCTCGTATGCAAAATCTTTGATATCTAGGGAATTGATTTTATGGACCCTTCCCTGTTTTGGACGGCTTTGAATACATTCTTCTCGCTGTTGACTATGCATCCAAATGGATCAAAGTCATTCCGACCCGAACCAACGATCATAAGGTTGTTATCAAATTCACTCATCAGAACATCTTTTCTCAATTCAGGATTCCACGTGCCATAATCTCCGATGGAGGGACCCATTTCACGAATTCTCAGTTCATCTCACTAATGACAAAGTATGGGGTGTTGCATAGAATCTCCACTCCTTATCACCCCTAAACTAACAGTCTAGCTGAGTTATCAAATTGGGAGATCAAGAAAATCCTCTAGGTCACTGTTTGACCTGACAGAAAAGATTAGTCATCCCGACTTCCGGAAGCTTTGTGGGCTTATAGGACAACCCAAAAAACCCAATTAGGCATGTCTCCCTTCAGATTGGTGTACGGGAAGACATGTCACCTCCCCGTCGAATTGGAGCACAAAGCCTATTGGGCAGTACGAAACTGCAATCTCGATCTTTCTAAGGCAGGAACCTATAGAAAGCTTCAAATGAGCGAGATCGATGAACTACGCCATGACGCACATAAGAACTCGTGAATTTACAAAGAGTGGGTTAAGGCCTTCACGACATGCACATATCCAGAAAGATCTTTTTCCCTGATTAGAAAGTCCTACTCTTTGATGCCAAACTCAAATTGTTCCCTGGAAAACTCAGATCAAAATGGATTGGACCATACCTTGTCCGATGAATCTTTGGAAATGGAGCTATCGAAATCAGTCAACTCAGCTACGATTCAGAACCTTTTGTTGTGAATGGTCAGAGACTCAAACCATTCATTGAACTCACCGATACAAATTTGGCTAAGGTATCTTTTACCCTCCATTCTCTCTGAGCTCATTGCGCCCGACTGAAGGCGTTAAACTCAGCGCATAACAGGAGGCAACTTGTCATTCTGAAAAACCTAAAACCGTTCCTGACACATCTTATGCTGAACTCATATTGCACTTTAGGGTTCATCCATTAGAACAGTCGACTCCACCTCTGGTACTCGTACCCGAGCTTGAAATCTTCCGCAACAATCACCCTGACCCATTCACCCACCCAACACCCTTTCTAATGAATGATCTAAGCTTAACTCGAATCCACCTAATTTATAATGACGACATTGCAAATCGTAGGCATGGGGGGGTATTAAAGTGCAAAATGCCATGAAAATCACATCACAAGAAAGGGTTTCATCAAAAAAATCACATATTACAAATATACCCAAAAAAATAAAAAAATTTCTAAAAAAGAACAAAAATATGAGAAGGGAGGAAATTTTGATAGCATATCAGTTTTTGAGAGAATAAGGGAGGAGATAAAAACGTCAAGAAGGAGCGCAACTTGAAAAGAAAAAGAAATAGTCATTAGTAAAAAATTAAGGAATTGACTTAGTTCTAGACCAAATCAAAAGAAAGAAAATGGAAGGCAAAAAGTGCTAAAGAAACAAAAAAAGAGATTAGTAGGAACGCTAATCTTAAGTCTCTTGGGCCGCAATCCTAGGCTTAAAAAATTCAAGTACCCGTTAAGATCTGGATAGTTCTCAAGAGGTTGGAGAAAATGTGAAGCTTAACTATTAGGTCTAAATCTTAGGGATTATTCGGCCTCATTAACTGACCTCTGGTTTGCAGGACTCGGTAACCTAAGCACCACAATCCACACACAGTCTGGTTCAGTGCACCTAAGTATCAAAATCATGCAAATGTGTTAAATCTATTCTAAAAAAAGTTACCTAGATTAGAAACGACTGATCAACACAAGTTGATTTGGAAGAGTTTCCGGCATAGAGAGGCGGGAAATTCCCCTCGAAGATGCACAATAACATATCATCTCCTCGGTGCTTGTCTCCTAGGATATCAAGATATCCTACCGGGGGCATGTAAGCACCTTGTGCTGGTTCAGATGCCATGGGCAACATTATCTCAAAACGTCGATTGCCAGGGTTTGGATTTAGCTACAGAACGTCATGGGCGAGATTGTCTCGAAATCTCGAAAGCCAAGGTTCTGGGGGTTGCCATGGGCAGTGCTATCTCGAAGCATTGATTGCCAGGGACCCTACGAGGATTGATGGTGGGAACTAGGAATCCGATACAGACCATGTTGTAAAGCTAATCCGAAGCTAGAAATAAAAAGAAAAGAGAGAGAAAACTCTCCAAAAAATAAAGAAAAATTCCTCTATCTCTTTGACAAAAATGCACTGCAAATTGAATCTAGGCTAAAGATATTACAAGCACGGGTGCTTTAACCACAGAGTCCAACGAACCTTAGGTTAGCTCCTGTAGGCATTAGAAACCTTCCCGGTAGACTGAGGCTAGAGCTGGTCAAGTCTGGATCTTGGTTGGTACTTGAGTACCTCTAGGCCTACTATCAGCATTCTAACCTAATCTACAAAAGAAAGCACACATCAGAGTTTTTAAGCATCAGAAGGCATATGGTCTAGAATCAAAGTTAATTCCTTGAAATTTTGCTAAGGAACTAGAAAAAGTTAGGCATGGGGGTATGATGGGAGCACCATCATGAGCCATAAATTAGCTCATTTTAATCCAATTAAGTCAGTAAATGCTCCTTCATAACTGCCACAGAGTCATAAGTCACTACATAATCATTCTGAGGGAAAAATAAGAAATTAGAGTTAAAACTACAATTTTACCAGCATATCATGAATGCAGTACAACCATGGGTTTTTTCAGGGGCTGAATGAAGGTCAAATGGTCTTAAAAAGATAACAAGTGGGTTAGAACAATCAGAAAAGGGTTTGCACATGTTTTGAGAATTAAATGACTTTTTGAAGCCTTAAAATTAGACCTGCTTAATTAACTGAAGTTCTGGTCATGATAAAATTCCCTAAATCTTCTAAAATTTATAGAAAAATATTCTCTAGGGTTTGGAACCTTCAATTTGACCATCAGAACCCGTTTTGACCTAAACCAGAGTCACAGAAAGACATTTGCCTTAATTGAGTTTTTACATAAATTATCAAGTCAAACGTGGTCAAAACCAAAACCCAACTTTACCATTGAATTTCTTAGGTCCAAATTAGATTTGTACCAAAATTTGGACCCAAGATGAGTTTGTCTTGAACTAGTTTGCAACTTGCTCTTGTCTGATTACATTTCTGCCCTTAACTTTCAAAATATTTTCAAATAGACCCCTAAATTTGTCATCATTCTCACAATAAGGTCCCTGCTGCCATTAAACCTATTCCTACTTGCTCTGACGACCTTAATTTGGAAAGAACTCCCTATGGGATTGGGTTCAAAAGGAAGGGGATTTCTTGACGAATCCCTTTCAAATTTGAAAGAGAAGTTTGTCAAGAAATCCCCTTCCTTTTGAACCCAATCCCATGCTCTAAAACTTACCCAATCTCTCATGCGGGGTCTCAAGGGAATTCCCAATCCGGCAGGCCTTCCAAGCTTGGGAAGCTTGCTTCCCAAGCTCTGATCGCCCTCTAATGACTTATAAAAGAAAGCCCAGACCAGGCCGAACTCCCCAAGCTTGAATTCGACCAAAGTAACCCCCAATTCTTCTCTCCTCCTTCCGCTGAAATGATCTTCAAGCCTCGGCGACCCTCCTTGCCTCTCCTCATCGTCTGATCACAATACCAGTGGTAGATTCTCCTTCCTTGCCTTCTTCCGCGTCAAGCAGCACCAGTCGACGTCCCTATCTCCTTCATCCTCACCGTCCAACCCTTATTAGATGAGGCTTTGTCTTCGGCACCGACCATATTGCAACCGGCTCCAGCTCCGCTCCCTGTTGTCTACTACCTCTCTCAAATGACTCCTCAACCTCCCCTCATCCCAACAGCAACTCCACACTTCATTTCAACCCCGTCAATGCCATCCGCGATTCCAGCTTCCAACTTGCTGGCAAACCTCTGGCGAGCCCTAGCAGCTTCCACAGTTCACCTCCGCTACCACTTCCACGCTCCACACCTTCACCTCGACCTCAAGAGTAAAAGCCCTAACTTTGTTAGGTTAATTGCTCCTCCAAAATCTACACCCAACTCATGCACCTCTGGCCACCCTTCTCGAGGCCATCAGACCTCCTCACACATGATCATAACGCAACACCACCACCGTTGCACTCCACGACATCCGACGATACTTCCTGAATTATTTTGACGAAGTCGAGAGGTCATATTTTGATTTCAGGTATTAGGTCTTCATCTGCCATTGCTGCAGAGCTTCGAAGGAAGTTTGAAGTGCTCTTCAAGTCTTGCAGCTCCAGATTTCGATCCCAAGTGCTGCGGAACCTTCTCAGCAACAAACGAAGTAGGTCAATTGGGAGCATTAACTGCTTCCCTAACCTCAATCGAAGCTACTGACTGCAGCTGCCATCACGCAAGCAAAGCAGGGACGTTTAGTCCCATATCGGAAATAGCAGAAGTGGTGTTATCACATAAATTGAATTTATGATAGAGGCTTATCGCCTCTAAACACGGGGTGAGGTCCCTCTCACCCTCGCACACCTGCACCTCGTCCGCAACACCTCACTACGGACCTGGTGCTCCCAACCTGCCTAAGCCTTCACTCCTTGATTGCAACCATGCCTGCTGCCTTGGACCCGGGTACGTGCCTACCTGATTACTTGGCTATACCCTGAAAGTCCTTGGGAGGGTGGAGCCTAAGAGGAGAGAAAGAGAGAGAGCTTGCACAGGTAGTGGGGGGGGTTCTACTCTTGGCAAGAACTGGCTAACACTTAGCCAAATTCAAGAAGCCTTCCCCTTCTATGTGAGGAAGAAGAAGAAACATGAAAGATAGAGAAGGAAAGGAAGAAGAAAGCATGAGCAGAAGAAGAAGAAGAGGAGTCGTAGCTGAACAGGAGGAGAAGAAGAACAAAGAGAGAAGAAGAAGAAGAAGAAGAAGAAGAACAGAGAAGAGAAAGAAGCTGAGAGACCCTTGAGTCTCTAGCACTATAGCACAGGGCTATTTAATACATCTGATACTTTGATTGCATATACTTGAGGCTTGATTTAAGTGTTATTTTTTAGGGGTAATTGGTGATTTAAATCACCATTTTACTCCATTATTTTTGCATATTGATCCTGACATTATTTTTTTGCAATCCCTATTCCTGATTTAAATTACAATTTTTGATATCAAAATTCCATATTGCTCCCTGTGTTCGACCTCGGAACATTTTCGAGTAATAAAATTATTTGTTTGAGTGCTATTTTGGTTATACTACAACGCGATAATTTTAAAATCCAATTCAGATCACTTAAACATCGAGTAACAAATTTTATTTGTTGACAAGTGCTTTCGACTATACTACAATGCAACGATTTTAAAACATTGATTTCGCCCCTTCAACAAAGTCGTATACTTATCACCCTACTTTATTGACCAAGTTAGAATAAAATTACTTGGCGAGGACTCAAGATCAAGTCTACATTTTAGTGGACACATGGACTGATTAAGTCCGAAGACCTGAAGAGTCTAGGCGTTTAGGTCCTTAACGTATCATTTCCTAAGGTCGACAAGCTTCTAATACCTAAGTTTTCTTTTCCTAACTTTTTTAAAAATAATTCTAGCTGACAAAATGTACTCAGAACATACAAATTACCACCCCCCATGCCTAAGTTGGACAATGTCCTCATTGGAAAATAAATGTATGCAAGGGAGTAAGGAAAGAAATCACCTGAGTCGTCACCATGTATCCGGTCAGCTTGAAACCTCTGGGTTGCCTCCCATGAAGCTCTGCGTTTAGTGCCTTCAGCTGGGCATAATGCATAGACAACAAAGGATAAATTAGTTTAATGGTCTGGGTTAAGAAGGCGCAGACAAAATCTGCTAGACCCAAAATCAAAAGTCCACAAATGCAGACTAGGTTGTGCTAGAGTCCCATCCCTAAGGGATAGGAACTCTGCAACTAGTGTGACATGCATGCCTATGTCTATTCCTCACTTAGGCTGTAGGCATGCAGAGTAGTTGATTTGGATGAGCGCAACCCGAATCTAAAATGCCAGACACTAAAGATGTAGGTTTTGTAATCATCTTGTGTCCCTTTAAAGTTATAATCCCCAGAGGTATATAAATTCAAGTGCATTCGAGTTGCGGGATTTCAATTCTGATAGGGCACGTAACAAAATCAAGAGTTTCAAAATAGGACCTAAGCATGAGGTAGCTCTCCAAAGAAAAATCAATCCCTTCAATTAGAGTTTCATTGCTTATTCCCTCCAATTTCATGACCCCAAGAATATTATCTTCAACCTCTTTCATTTCGGACTCAATTTCCGAGGTTGCATTAGAGGTAGGGCTAATTGCATCCTCTAGCTTAGATTCTTTCCCTTGCCCCTCTAAACTTGTGATGGGGGTTTCAAATGGTTCAAAATCGATTATTTTAGAATTGTAATCCCACTCCCCATCTTCAATTTTGGATGTCTCTTCCACCAAATCACTTTCCTTGGTGATAAATGCTAGTTTATCATCATTCTTATGCATTAAAACAAACCTAGCTCTTAGGATTTTGCTTCGTAAATGGGTTTTTGGGCTGCATTTAGGCATCAATTAGGTTAGGCATGCATTTTACTTTTTATTGTCTTTTTGATATGTTTTTGTGAGTGTTAGGGATAAGCAGATTGCCAGATCTCTAGAACCCTAGCACTCAGGAAGGCAACTGGTGAAGGAGAAGCCTAAACCAATTGGAACTCAGCCAGATCCAGCTCACCATAGCTAGAATCCAACTCACCTGAACTAGGGTTAGCTCATCCTAGCTCTATTCATCTCATCTCAGCTAAATGGTAGTTCAAGAGAGCTCATCTTAGATCTCACTAGCTCAGGTCAACTCAGATCCAGCTCAACTTAGTTGAATCTAGCTCATCTCAACTCCCATTAGTTCGCAGGGAGCTCTAGATAGCTTAGCTGAGTTGATTGGAGTTCACCTCAGCTCAGGACCAGCTTGATCCAGCTCCATTCAACTCCAGCCAGCTGAAGATGACTTCATTTCAGCTTAGGAAGCTCAAGTCCAACTCCCGGAGACTCAACTTAGCTCAACTTAGTTGAGCTAAGCTACCTTAGCTGCCTCAACCAGCTTAATCCTCCCCGGGAGCACCAAACCCAGCTCACCTCAACTCCTTGTGGTAGAAGCCAGCTTACTTTAGCTTGGCTTAGCAAGTAGCAAAGAACTAGCAAGCTAAGCCAGCTAAAGTAGCTCCATGCCATCCTCTTTAGCAGCTGCCAGCTCCATTTCAGCTCCAGACTTCTTCTGTCCACTCCTCTCCACAAACCCTAGCTCCCATTTCCTCCTCCTCTACTCTAATACTAGCTAAGCTAGCTTAGCTTAGCTTAGCTAGGCCCCAGCTCCCTTGCATCCACCACCTACAACTTAACCCTAACTAGTTCCACCAACTAAGCCCACCTAGTCCACCTAAGCTCTACCTAGTCCACCCTTGTTTTGGCACCAACCCAAGCCATCCCTTCACCCCTCAACCTCCTCCAAAAGACACCTAAAGTTGGCACCAAAACCTCCCTTCTAGAGGCCTCTCTTTTGGCACCAACTTAAGACCCCATCATGGCCATCCATCCATCCACCAAATACATCCCAACCCTTCCTTACATGGTGCCACCTAACCCCCTTCTAGAAGACCTACTTTGGCACCAACTTCAAGGGACACCACCACCATAACTACCTCCCATGGCACCCCCTTGGTTGGCGTCAACTAACTCTAGCCCGAGGATCAAATTAACGACCCATAACCACCACCTAAACACATCCTAGCCATCCACCTAACCCACGCCTACTACCCCCCTCTCCACCTCTATAAATACCTATCATATTCCACCAAAAAATTCATCCTCCATTTTAGTTTAGTCTACCATATACCCACCATAATTCAAGGCTAAGGAAGAAGAAGAAGAAAAAAAGATTAAGGAGGCATCCTACCCGCCCCCTTGGTGCCTTCTTCCCCTTTTTCTTCTCCCTTGTGCCACGACAAGGAGGAGCATTCCCCCACTAAGAGGACAGCCAGGCAAGGAGGAGAAAGGGTGGTGCACGCCCACCCTTAAAGGAGATCATTGAAGGTGGTAGCTTCCACCTTGGAGGACACCATCTTGGAGGAGCATAGCAAGGAAGGAGGAGTCCTTTTCAAGCCTAGGAGCTTCTAAACTTGGAGCAAGGAGCTTCCCCTCTTCACCAACAATTCAGGAGGATTTGTGTTTTATTTTATTTGTTGCAATTATCTAGTAGTAGAAGCATTCATCTACTAGGGTTTTTGTAAAACACTCTCTCTTTCAATCAAAGTTGCCTTCTTTAATCTTTTTGTTACATAGTCTTGTAGAATTCTTGTTTAACTTCTTTTCACTCCCTCTCCCTAATTACTCTAGGCCTCCACATGCCTAGAGTGAGCTTAGGGAGAGGCTCTACTTGTCACTATAATAGTAGTGTAGTGGATTAGCATAGAGAATTTTCTTGCTATCAACAAACCCGCATTGTTCCCATTATTTCAAAACCTATAAAAATCATATATATAAAACACCGAAAAGAAAGTTGTGTTTGATTTCCAAGCAAGAGACATATTTTTGCAAACATTTGGTCTCCTTGGATGACCCTAGATACTCCACATCTAGGTTACAAATTTTTAAAAGCGTATGCAATTTTGCGTGTTACAACGACTCTAAAAACCCTAATTACAAATCACTCTAAATTTCACATTACTTGGGAAGATTAGATTTGGATTCAAAGACATCATCCCCCAAATTCTCAATTTCCTCCTGATGTTTGTCCTCAACTCTCACCAAATCATGTTCTGAGGAATCCTTAATGACATTTTCTATTGAGGTGTCCAACTCCTGGGGAGTATCAATGGTGGATTGAACCAATTTTGGGTAAATAGGTGGAGTCCAATCAATCACTACAGGGCCTTGCTTCATGAATTCCATAAATGGAGTTATTTTCAATAGTTTTCTTTGGCCCTCTTCCTCTAGTTATTGGAACATATCAATCATGGCTTGTTGCCCTTCAATCAATTCTTGATTTTGTCTATGTAACTCCAACTGAAGGCTATCAAGAACTGACTGGGTGTCATTAGGTTTCCCTTGGATTTCCTCCTTAGTATTTAAATCAGAGGTGGGAGAGTATGGTTGAGGATGTCTGTTAGAGTCCATACTGAGGTTTAAGTTCT
This sequence comes from Thalassia testudinum, assembly GCA_037157565.1. Classification (NCBI taxonomy): domain Eukaryota; kingdom Viridiplantae; phylum Streptophyta; class Magnoliopsida; order Alismatales; family Hydrocharitaceae; genus Thalassia; species Thalassia testudinum. The sequence continues at coordinate 143,887,033 of JAZHRO010000031.1, read as the reverse complement.
TGGGTGGGTCCTCTATTCTATCATTTTTAGAGTCAAATTCTTCAAGAGGAACCATTTTCTATCTAGTCCTACTCCAAATTAATTGAGGTTCTAAGTCCTCCTCCCAATAAGATTCTTCGTCAGGGGTCCAAAGCAGGGTTTGATCATTCTTGATTTTCCGAGGTTTATGATCATCCTTCAATTTCCACTTTTCTAAAATCCCTTCCAATCCATAGGTCAAGTAGGAGAGATCCTTGAATTTAGATGACCTATCTTGGTTATGGTCCTAGGAAGGGTAAGGGCCTTGATGTTCTCCTAGAGTGTAGGTCCTATCAAATTGATTAATGGGTGGGCAGGACCTAAAAGAAGAGTCATCATAAGGAGAATCAAGATATGGATCCCCAAGGTTTGGATCGTAACCCTTGGTTGTTGGGTTGAATGTATCCTAACAGGAAGTTGGTGCAGGTTGAGTGAAATTGGGATAGTTGGGATAAGAAGGGTCTTCAAGATAATCAGATCTTGAATTGTATCCCCAACTAGGTGGCTAGTTATCCCAAGTAAACTATTGATATGATCTACTTGGGTTAGAATACAAATCATGTTGGGGATAGTTTGGGTAGGATGCATAAGCATTAAATTCTATGGATGGATCAGGAAAGAAAAGACGAGAATTATGTGCACAATCAAGCAAACAAATCTAGGCCCCACAGTGTAGACCTAGGTGACCTAGAAGTCTTGAAGACAATGATCAAATCTGCAAGCACTTACACCTCTTATCCCAAAGTTAATCTGGCCAGGTTAATTACAAGGGGATTGAAGGGAAGGATCTTCCTTTGGCTCGAACCGCCGGTTCCTTTATACCCCACAACTGCAGCTTAGACAACGGATTCCAAAATGGAAATTAAGGCCAAGCACTTACAAACCCAATCACACTTCTAGGACTTAGATTGGTCCTATCTGGGTCATGTTCGTGCACAATTGGGTGCAAGGACCCAATGTCAAAACAAGTGTTCTTTAGCAAGCAAGATTGAGATGTGTGATTTTTAGGATTTGAATCTTGCTTTAATGGATTTTAAAAATTCCACTTGTTTACACATTCAAACAAGACACAATTGCATAGTCACATGGTTGGTGAAGATTGATTTTCTTTAAGGCCTTTTGTATGACTATAAAATTTAAAAACTCCCTAGTGTGGAAAATCCTAGGGTGTGCAGCTTCTACTCAATGAATTTTTTTTAAGAATTTGTCAAGAAGGGTCCAATCAAAACAATCAATGACCCTATCTTGACCAAAATCGAGTGAGTTTCCAAAAAAATTAATTTCATAATTTTTTGAGGATGACAGACTAGCCAAATTGAAGTTTTTCTAAGAGGGGGTCAATCTGTCTAGAACTTCTAGATCAGTGCGCAAGTTTAATATCTTGATCAGAACATGCACTAATCAATTCCAAATTCAAATAGAAGTGTAGAGAATTTCAAGATCTTTCCAAAAATATAAATTTCTCACAAATCCGAGCTGCGTGGAGTTCACAACAGTAAGAACAATCTACAGATCTCTAGAACATAGGACAACCTTGTGCACTTCCAGTAGATAATTTATCACTGCCAAACCATGAGGATTTTGGCTCTGAAATTTGAAGGAGAGTTCTCCTACTGAAAGGAGCACCTCTTAGATTTTTGTCAAAATTTTTAGAGGTGTTTAGGATCCTTAAATTGTGTCCTCAACCTGTATCCAGAAAATCATATTGCAAAATTAACGAGTTGTAGACTTAATGGTGGTGTTTTTCTTCGACAAACAAATGAGAGGGGTTTCTTTAACACACCATTTTTCTTGGTCCAAGAATGGGAATTTACCTTTGGATCGTGGGAAGACAAGATCAAGCCTTTGAGTTGATGGCGGTCTTCTTCTTGCTCTTCCTTTTGATCCAACTTGACTCGTTCTCCTCCCATTGCTGATGCACAAGGTTCCTGCAACAACAAGAAGAGAGAGAAGAGCAAGTTAGATAACACAAGTATAAATAATGACCAAGAAAATGAAAGCGAATAAGAGATCCGTTACCTCTTGTTAGTCACTCTGAAACGGATTTTAAAATCGTCGCATTGTAGTATAGATCAAATCAGTGCGAAAACATATAATATTTATTACTCGAATAAAATCCAAGGTCGAACACAGGGAGCAAGTGGCAATATAATTCTCAAGATCACAATCAAAGAATTTACAATCAATAAAGATATATAAATGAAATTCAATGTCGATAATGCAAAAAGAAGAGAGGGTAAAATGGTGATTTGAATCACCAAATTACCCTACAATGGTAAGCTTAGCAAGCTACTCAAAGTAACAGATCAGATAAGCCAATCACAACTCAATTTAACCAACAAAACCAAGGTATCAGATATCATATGACAGAATAGGGCTCAGATGCTGTAACAGAGGCAAAGGCCTCTTCCTCTTTCTTCTTCAAGCCTCTGGGAGAGGCTTCTTTCTTCTTCTTTTCCTCTTCTCTTCTTCGTCCTTCTCTCTTTCCCTTAGCTTTAGAGAAGGTGCAGCACAGAACTCAGCATGCCAACAGAGGCAAAGGAATCTCTTAGATCTTACAAGAGTCAAGAGGAGGGTGGTAGAGCAAATGCCCCCTCTCCTCTCCTTTTTCTCTTCCTCTCTCAAAACCAACAAACCAAACCAGACCTAGGTATCCGGGTAACCGGATCAAGCCCAGACCTGCGGGGTGTGAGCGCCGGCAAGGGCGTACGTGGGCACATGCGAGGGGACCTCACCCCATGCTTACTAAGGTGAACAGGCTGTAGCACAAAATCAATTTAAGTCCGTGCGCTGCTTCGTCAACTACTGAGGTGGGACTAAGGTCCCACCCTTTCTTCGCGTGCGCTGCTACAGTGATGATGCCCCAAATTGGTGCAATTGCGAAGGACGACGCCTTCAATTGGCACCTTGGGATCCCTCCTGGAGGTGTTCCACGCAACCTGGGCGCAGCGCCTGTAGCTGCAAACTCAAGAATGTGATGAAAGCTCACTTAAAGTAGTTACGGCAATGGCGGTGAAGGTTCTGAACCTGAAATTCAAGGAACGATCTTTTGACCCGGTTAAACCAGCTCAGTAGCGTCATCGGACGATTACAAATGTGATGGTGGCAGTGCGGTGGTGTTTGGTGGGGTGAGGAGGTCGTACGACCTCAAAACATGGGTGCAGTGAGCATGGAGTTCGATGGAGTTGTAGAGTGGCGAATAGGGTGAATTGGTAGAGGGATTTTGTTGAGTGGAGCACGGAAAAGCTGATGGAGGTGATAACATTGAGTTTCGAGTAGTGTGGTGGTGTGTAGGCGTCACTGGAGCGTTGCCAAAGACGGAGAAGATGACGACGTTGAGGGAGAAGCGGTTGTCATGCGTGTGTTATGAGAGTGGGAAAATAGTTTAGAGAGGGAAAGGGATAGATAGAGAGACTTAGGGATGCGGTAGAGAGGTGGAGGGCTTCAGTGTTTGTCGACCGGAGCTGAAGAAGGAAGTAGAGGCGGCGAGGCGGCGACGATGAATCAGACGAAGGAACGCCCTCCCTTTGGCTGGGGAGGGTCGCGAGGAAGAAAGGAATAACTTAGGCCATCCAATTTGATGGTTGGACGGTTGGAAGAGGGGGATCCAGGGAGGTTGCTGGAGCAAAGATGTTTGGTGGCCGGAGAGGGTAGATTAGGGTGATTTGGCTCGCCAAAACTTGCTGAAAACTTTGGCCGTGCGAGAGGGGTTCTTTTATAGGCCATAGGAAGCCCTTCAAAGCTTGGAAAGAAGCTTCCAAGCTAGGAAGGTGTTTGTGAAATAGGATACCCAAACCTTTGAAAAGTCGTATGGCCTTTTGGGAAAGAACTAGAGCCCAAGGAATGGCTCAAATGGAAGGTAACTTCCTAAGGAATCTTTAGTTCAAATTTGGGAGAGATTGATTGAGAATCAAGCGAGAAATCCTCTCTCAAAACTCGACAGTGAAGGTTTAACCTTCCAAAAATGACATGGGGACCTGTTTGTGAGAAAGAAGACAAAGTTGGGGAGCTAGTTGCAAGGAATACAAAAAGCTAAGGTTTTGAATGAGATAGAGTCTGATTGGACCAAAATGCAAACTTGATTAAGATGATCTCAGATTGAGCCCAAATTTTGGTGAAAACCTAATTTAGGCCCAAGAAATCCAATGGTGAAGTTATATTTTGGTTTTGACTAAGTTTGATTGGGCAATTTATGAGAAAACCCAAATTAGGGCAAATGTCAGTGTGAGACTTTGTTTTGGGTCAAGACAGGTTCTGATGGTTAAATTGAAGGTACCAAACCCTAGAAAATATTTTTATATGAATTTTAGAGGGTTTAGGTGAATTTTATCCTGGCCAGAACCTCAGTTAATTAAGCTGGTCTGTTTTTAGGGTTTCAGAAGTCATTTCATTCTCAAAACATACGAAAACCCTTTTCTGTCTGTATGAACCCACTTGCTGGATATTTATGACCATTTGACCCTTAATTACCGCTTGAAAAAACCCATGGTTATTATGCATTCAAGATATGATGGTAAAATTGCAATTTTAACCCTATTTTCTTATCTTTCTCTCAGAGTGATTATGCAATGAATTACACCCTCTGGCGGTTATGTTGGAGCATTTAATGACTTAATCAGATCAAATTAAGCTAGTTATGGCTCATGATGGTGTTCCCATCATACCCCTATGCCTAGCTTTTGCTAATCCCTTAGCATCATGGAATTAACTTAAATTCTAGATAATGCCTTTTTATGCTCCGATTTCTGCTGTGTGCTTTCTTTTGTAGAATAGATTAGAATGCCGATAGTAGGCCTAGAGGTACTCAAGTACCAACCAATATCCGGACCTGACCAACTCTAGCCTCAGTCTGCTGCGAAGGTTTCTAAGGCCCACAATTACTAACCTAAGGTTCGTTAAACTCCGCGGTTAAGGCACCTGTGCTTATAACATGCTTTAGCCTAGGTTCAGTTTATAGTGCATTATTGTAAGAGAGACAGAGGAATTTTTCTTTATTTTTAGAGAGTTTTCTCTCTCTTTCCTTCCTTTATTTCTAGCTTTGGATTGGCTTTACAACACGGTATGTATTGGATTCCTAGTTCCCACCATCAATCCTCACAGGGTCCCTGGCAATCGATGCTTTGAGATAACACCGCCCATGGCAACCCCTACAACCCTAGATTTCAAGATTTTGGGATAATCTCACCCATGGCATTCTGCAACTAAATCCAGACCCTGGAGATCGACATTTCATGATAATGCCGCCCATGGCATTTGAACCAACACAAGGTGCTTACATGCCCCCGATAGGATATTTAGATATCCTAGGAAATAAGCACTAAGGAGATGGCATGTTATTGCGCATCTTCGAGGGGAATTTTCCATCTCTCCGCATCGAGAAATCTTCCAAATCAACTTGTGTTGATCATCTGCTCCTAATCTAGGCAGTTTTTTCAGAACAGAATTAACACATTTGCATGATTTTGATACTTAAGCACAATGAACCAAACTGTGTGTGGATTAGGGTGCTTAGGTTACCAAGTCCTACACACCAGAGGTCAGTTAACGAGGTCGAATAATCCCTAAGTCTTAGACCTAATACTTGAGCTTCACATTTTCCCCAACCTCTTAAGGACTATCCAGATCTTAATGGATACTTGAATTTTTAAAAATAAAATCACATCCCAAGAGGTCTAAGATCAACGTTCATACTAATCTCCTTTTTTCTGTTAGCACTTTTTGTCTTTCATTTTCTTTCTTTTTGATTGGGTCTAGAACTAAGTAGATTCCTTAATCTTTTACTAATGACTAACTCTTTTTTTTCTTTTCAAATTGTGCTCCTTTTTGACATTTATATCACCTCCCCTTTTCCTCCTCAAGAATGATATTCAAATAATTCACTCAAAATTTCCTCCCTTCTCCTTTTTTTTATTCTTTTTCAATTTTTTATTTTTTTGTTTGTTGGGAATATGTAATTTTTTTTTGATGAAACACTTTCTTGTGAAGTAATTCTCATAGGGTTTTGCACTTTAATATCCTCCCATGCCTACGATTTGCAATGTCCTCATTGTAAATTAGGTGGGTTCGATTTCAGCTTAGAACGTACATTAGAACAGGTTTTGGGTGGGTGGATGGGTCGGGGTGATAGTTGCAGATGATTTCAAGCTCGGGTATGGGTACTAGAGGTGGAGTCGGTTGTTTTAATGGATGAACCCTAAAGTACAATATGAGTTCAGCATAAGTTGTGGTAAGAAAGGTTTCTGGTTTTTCAAAAAGATGATGGGTTGCCTCCCATTAAGTGTTGAGTTTAACGCCATTAGCAAGGTGTAATGAGCTCAACGAGAATGGATTGACTGCATGAATGATATGATCATGATGGATGAGAATTGGATGGCCATAGATAAGTATCAAAGCATGATGGAGAGTCATTCCAGAATATCTCTGATATAAGTCAGGCTGATTCATTTCTGGATGATCTTTCTTGAGTTTGGAAGGTATAGTGATCATGGGATTTTGTAGTAGGGTTATGGTGATTCCAAGGCTCAATTGAAATGGGTCTAGTTAGTGCACCCTAGATGTGTGGTTCCTCTCATGCTCTGTGGCCTATCAAATCAATACCTGATGACTCATTATGATTCTTTTCTTTTGGGTTTGAGATTGTCTTCTCAAGAAATGACTCATAGATTGGGTCTTCAAATGAACCTTCCCTATAATCTTCATCCCAAAAGTTAATGCTTGGAGAGTGTTTTTTGAATCATAAAACTTGAAATCTATAAAGGATTCATATTCTAGGTGAAGGTCACTCTTAATATCATCCAATTTTGATTCCTGGTGGTTCTCAAAACAAAAAGTCTCCATGTCCATGGTCTCTGAATCTGGTTTTTCACCATGTTTCCCAACATTTCTGGGTATATCTTCAAGTTCAAATGTGAAAATCTCCATTGTGCACATATCATTATGCTCGTCTAGATCATCATCTAGGATGTGAAAAGTTTCCAATTTAGGTTCTAGGTTTCCTACTAAGGATATGGTCATGAGATCCTGTATAAAACCTAGTTGTTCTGTCAAGCATTTTCCTTTTGCTATCCCAAAAATATTCATCTCAGCATATTGATCTCCAGAGGCAATTGTCATATGCCCTAATTTGCAATTGATTATGGCTCTCGCAGTGGCAAAGAATGGTCTTCCCAAAATCACGGGCATATCCTGTATCTATTGTGGTGTCTCCATGTCAAGAATTAGGAAATCTGCTAGGTAGCTGAAATCCTTAATTTTAATTACCACATCCTCTATCATCCCAATTGGTGTGATCAGGGTTCAGTCAGCTAGTTGTAAAGTGACATGAACAGGTTTTAGTAATCCAATCAGTAATTTTTCAAATAGATTGGTAGGGATGAGGTTGACTGAGGCGCCCAAGTCTAACACAGCCCGCTTGAAGTTTGTATCACAGATATTACAAGAAATTAGTGGGGTGACTGGATCAGATTTCTTAGGGGGTAGACTGTTTTTGGATTATGGCACTTATATTTTCAGATAGTACTACCTTTCCTGGTGTTTGTTCTTCCATCTCCTTCATGGGAAGTCAGGTAAGGTTAAGTTCAGAGTGAGGATATCCAGTAGTGAATTGTGACTTTTGCATTCCTCAAAGGTCCTATTATATCATTTCCTGACAATCCTTTAATGTGGAGGTAAGATATGACCTAGGATAAGGGAATAGATTGGCTAGGGATGGGTTGTTGTTCTTTCATAACAGTGATCATAGCACAACCATGGTGGGGAGGTGTATGGGAAAAACTCAGAGCTTGCTGTTGCTGTGGGGGTGGTGTTGGGTAAGTGATGGTGTGTTTTGGCTCAGCTGAGGTGGATGGAGAAAATACGTAGGTATGAGTCACTAAACCAAGTTGGGTATAATATGTTTGACCTTGGATTTGGTTTACAATGTGTTTTTGGGTCAACATGTTGTTGGGATTTGGCAAAGGTTGGGAAGGAAGTGCACCAGGTTGGTGGGGATTTGCCATCTGGGCGAGTTGACTGCAAACCTCTGTGATCTCATCTTTGTGCTGTTTTTGCATAACCGCATTCATTTTCTGACTGTCAACCAGAGTCTGAAGGATAAGAGTTATTTGATCTGCATGAGTTGCCTAGATTGATAAGTTGGGTTGGGTTGAAGCTGAGGCGGCTGATATGGACGAGGAGCATGTGGTTGGGGCTATGTTTACCATGCAAAATCGAGGTTTAAAAACTACATTATAGTAGATCTGAAATCACTTTGAAAATAAATAAATTTATTACTTGAATTTTAAGTCCGAGGTCGAACATAGGGAGCAATATAGAATTCAAAACTCAAGATCACAATTTGAATCAAGAATATAAGATATTGCAATAAGAATAATGTCAGGTATGAATGTGAAAAAAGAATGGAGTAAAATGGTGATTTAAATCACTAATTACTTCTCACAAATAACAATTAAACCAAAGCCTCAAATATATGCAATTGATTAGCCCATATTTGTGAGCTATTTAAGTATTTAAGTGCCTAGACATTAGGTTAATTCTAACATTTATTTAGCATAAATTAGGATATAAATAGATTAATTCATATTTCTAATTCAATTACATAATTCATGCATCTTATTCATATTTAAATGCATTTAGAATTAACTTAGAATTGCATTAGTTAACTAATTAGGTACATTGCATGCATTAATTTAGGTTAACATAAAAGTTGAGGGTTTGTATATAAATAACCATAATATTTTATCATTCTTCTTCTACGTGCAACGGCTACATTTCTTCCTCCAGCTGCCGCAGTGAAGAACCCAATCAAGGAGGAGCGGATGTGTTGGATCTGGCCGGGCAGTTGATTTCAAAAGGGAGGAGGAGGCAGCCGAGCTCACTAGGCCTCCACCACCAACCCACCACTGTGCAGAGAGTTCTTCTCTCTTCCATTCCACACCGCCAGCCTCAACCGTGGCAACGAGTCTCCACCACCGTGGGCGTGTGGTGTGACAGGCCACACCGCCATCCGGAGCTCATCCGCATTACCGTGAGCACCGCAGCGTGCATCTCCCTCGTCGTCATCACCAACAACCACTGTCGCAACTACTGCATTTTCATCTTCTCGGTCGGTTAAGACATCCGAGAAATTTCCCAGACGTCTAAAGATTTGACCTCCCCACTCCAGCAGCAACCACACTCGCCCACTTCACCGCCAACCGCCTGCCCTCGCCTGCTCACCTGAAGCGCCAGCCCTCATCCGCGCACTCCATGCCCGCATCACACTTCTAGCGCCAACAGCCTGCACTTTGCAGTACGCGCGCCCACCGCCAACAGTAGCGCACCCGCGCACAGCTTCCCCTTCAGCAGCTGCAGCCACCATTGGTAGCCACTCTCGCCGGAGCTCCGTCCGGCCGACTCCGACCACCGCTCAATGTGCGGCTGCCACCACCGCGACGGCCTCGCTTCAACAACCCGCCTGTGCGAACCTCTCCTCGATTGAACCTCTCTCCAGATCGTGAGGAGGAGAGAGGTAAAATGCTCTGTTATGGAGTTAATTAGTTATTACATTTCATGCCATTGCCAGGAAAAAGAATTTTGTTTATGAATATTTTATTATGGTAAAATTTACAACTTCATACTCAAGTTCTCTTACAATTGCATGGCTTTTGTAATTAACATTGTTTGACATTGGTTTTGGAATTTAAATGTGCACAAATTTTCTTTAATACATGTCAATGGAAAATTGCATAAAATCATCACATGTTTATTGAATATTTCAGTGAGGAAAAATTGCAGATCTACCCTTATGTTTTCAAGATATTGTGCATCTTCTTTCCGTCGCATTTCATGTCAGATTTGACTACGGATTTCTCACGAGATTGAATGATTACGAAATAATTGAGATATTATTGCATCATTGCCTCCCTGTGGATACGACCTGCTCTTCTGCGAGTGGTTATTTATTTTTAAATATTGATTAGTCAATTTTTCCACCACATAAAACTACAAACGACTTTAAAGTGAACAATCGACCCGTCAATCAAATGTATCAGACAGCTTAAACAGCCCGTGCTACAATGCTGTTTAGAGACTCAAGGTCTCTCTGCTTCTCCTTCTTTCTTTCTATTTCCCTGCCTTGTCTTCTCTTCGTCTTCTTCCTTTCTTTGTGCTTCTCCTCTTCTTCTTGTTCTTCTACTCTTCTCCTTCTCTTCCTGCGCAGTTCCTTCTCTTCTTCTTGTTTTGCTCGGGCCTTCTCCTCTTCTTCTTTCTTTCTTCTCAATTCTCCTTCTTCACGTAGAGGGGGAAGATCCTTCAAATGGCTAAGTGTTAGCCATTTCTTCCTGTAGTAAAACCCCCTTGCCCTTATGTACTATCTATCTCTCTCTGGGTCACACTCTCCCAGAACCTTCCACAGTACCGAGTAATCAGGTTTCAAACCTAGAGCGCACCCGGGTCCAGTGCTCGGCGTGATCGCAGCTGAGGAGTGGAACGAGTTAAGCAGGTCGGGTCTGCGCCAAGCCCGCGGGGGACGGGGTCACGAGCGAGGTGAAGGTGAGCGAATGAGCAGGGACCTCAACCCCAGTGTCTGAGGTAAACAGCCTTAGACACTTTTTCAATTTATGCACCTCGGTGCGCTCTTCAGCTTCTAAGGTGGGACTAAAGTCCCACCCTTCCACTTCGTGCTGGCCACAATAGATGATGCATCCAATTCTGGTCAAAGGTTCGGTCAAAGGGCCAAATTGATCTCTTTGTTGCATTCCTGGATGAAGTCCGTTGCTATTGGAAGTGTCGCCTGGAGCTGCAACAGCTGAGGAGAGCTTCAAGCTTCTCTCAAGCTCACCATTAATGGCGTGGATGACTTGGCACCTGAAAATCAAGAAAAAGGGCCTTGCAGTTGTGTCAGATGGCTCAACATGTTCGTCGTGGAGTGGTGAGTGTGGTGGTGGGTACAGCGTGTGGTGCGAGTGAGGGTGGAAGTCGGATGGTGATGGAGAAGGGTGCGGGAAGATGGGTTGTTCGGTGGCACTGAGGAAAGGCCAATAGCCTCAATCACTAGAGGGCTTTTGCTCTCTGAGACATGATAGAGGTGTAGGGATGAACAGTAGCCATGTTGGTGGAGCAGAGTGGCCATGCGAATTCGCTAGAGGTACGCTGGCAAGGTGGAAGACATATGGCGTTAGGGCTAGTCGATGGTCGAAATGTAGTTGTGAATGTTCGGGAATGATAAGTTGAAGATAAGGTGTCGATAGGGCTAGATAGAGAATGAAGTAGGGCAAAGGCAGCGCCGGTTATGGTGTCGTCGGCGCTGGGGACGAAGGTGCTCTGGTGAGGGAAGGTCGGCGACAATGAAGGAGATAGAAGCGCCCGCTGGTACGGCACGACGTGGAAGAGGGCGAGGAAGGAGGATCTACCGTTGGTATTGCGGTCAGACAACGAGGAGAGGCAAGGAGGGTCGCTGGTGCTCAAGGAGTCTTTCGGCCGAGTCAGGAGAGAGGAATTTAGGGGAGATCCCGGTCGAAATTGATCTTAGGGAGTTTGACCTGACCTGGGCTTCCTTTTATAGAGCTCAGAAGGGGATCTTAAGCTTGGAAGCCAAGCTTCCAAGCTAGGAATTGTCGCCGAAGTAGGAAACCCAAATCTCTCATGCGTTTGCATGAGAGATTGGGAAGGTTATGGGGCATGGGATTTGGCTCAAGAGGAAGGGAATTCCTTGACGAACTTCCCTTTCAAATTTGAAAGGGATTCATCAAGGAATCAAGGAGTTCTTTCCATTTTTAGGTCACCAGTGCTTGTAGAAATAGGATTAATGGCAGCAGAGACCTAATTATTAAGATGATGACAAAGTTAAGGTCTATTTGTAAAGATTTTGAAAGTTAAGGGCATAAATGTAATCAGACAGAACCAAGTTGCAAACTAGGTTAAGACATTTCATCTTGGGTCTAAATTTTGGTAAAAGCCTAATTTAAACCTAAGGAATCCAATGGTGAAATTGAATTTTTTTTTTTACCGTGTTTGAATGGTTAATTTATGCAAAAATTCAAATTAGGGTAAATGTCTGTTTAAGACTGTTTTGGGCCAAAATGAGTTCTGATGGTCAATTTGAAGGTGTCAAACCCTAGAGAATATTTTTCTATAAATTTTAAAGGGTTTAGGTGAATTTTATCCAGACCATAACCTCAATTAATTAAGCGGGTCTACTTTTAGGGTTTCAAAAGTCATTTAATTCTCAAAACATGCGCAAACCCTTTTCTGTCTGTTCTAACTCACTTGTTATTTTTTTAAGACCATTTGACCCTCAATTAACCCCTGAGAAAACCCGTAGTTGTATTGTATTCAAGTTATGATGGTAAAATTACAGTTTTAACCCTGATTTCTTGTCTCTCCCTCAGAATGGTTATGTAGTGACTTATGGCTCTCTAGCAATTATGTAGGAGAATTTACTGACTTAATTGGATCAAAATGAGCTAGTTATGGCTCATGATGGTATTCCCATCAGGATGATATTAAGGTCTCTGATTTTGGTTGTTCCCTGACCACGTGAAATTAGGATGATTACGCCATCCAAGGTTGTAGGTGTTTGAGAATGGATCATTCCGAATGTAGGCAAGTCCATGAAAGAGCGATCTTTATTTTTGTTGAAAACATTAATATAAAATGATGTGTCGTTGTATGTAATCGCGTGGTAGAAAATCGCTTTTAAAAAATATTTAATAATTCTCAAAACTAACCACAAAGAGTTCGGTCGTCTCCATAGGGAGGAATTAGCCTATTTAAACTAGTGAATAGTGTCTCATTTTCTTCGAGAAACTCAATGGGTGTGCATGCTAATTCGTGCGATTCTTTTTCTCACATAACTACTCATTTTAACCAATTAATCAAGAATGTAGGTATTTAGATGCAAAATCACCACCATATAATATTTTGTTAACAAGTGATCTTGATACTGGTAAACACTGTAAATACTGATTTCTAGAATATAACTTGTTTACCATAATATCTATGCATTAAATCATTCATGTGAGATATGCATATGCAAATAATTTAGAAGAAGTAGAAGGAGGGCTACGCAAATTCACCTCAATAATGTAATGCCTTAAATAAATGAATAGTAACATCTGCAATGGCATTTAACATAAATACTAATTAGGGTATTACTGTAGCAAAACAGGGGATTTTGTTCCCCTCATGCGCACGCAGAGGATAAGGCGTGGTTGGAGGCGCTGTGCTCGGAGTCAATCGGTCGGGATGAGGGCTTCGCGTTGGTGGTCGTGGTGTCGACGGAGGTGGCCGGCGGCTGTCGGTTGGAGCTTTGGATGCTATCGGCAACGGCTTGCGCATGGGTGCGTATGGACGGAAGGAAGGTCTACCGTAGGCGTAGCTGCCATGTGAGGGCAAGGCGAAGTCAATGGCACTATTGGAGCGAAGCTTCATGGCACGTGGAGGTGGACGGCCAGCGATGGGTTCCTTTGGGGAAGAAGATGAACAGTGCGGTGTGAGGCACGCTGCGCATGGCGACTTAAGCGCAGCTGGGCGCAATTGTGTGCTCGCGCTGTGCGTACTGCACGGTTGTGCGCTGCGTGGTTACGCACTGCACGTGGTTGCAAGGGCGCGGCACCTATGCTGTGGCCATGCGTGGTTGATGATGGTGCAGTGCCTGCGAGCGCTGGCGGGGTTGAAAGGGTGTACACGCACGCGGTGGACAGGCTAATGGGTGCAGTGTCTATGGGCACTGCAAGGGTGCGAGCATGCGGTGGATAGGATGGTGGAAGTTGGTGCGTAGAGGCCACAGTGCAAGCTTGAAGCATAGGGTGCGCTTGTTCCACAGTGGTGAGAGGGAGAAGATCCCCACCAGGGGAGGAAGATCAGGCCCCCCCTCGGTGGATGCAGCTTCTTTTTGAACAAAACTCTCCTCCTTCTCCTTCGATCGCAAGTATCTCCAACTACTCGCGACGATCGCAAGTGGTTGGAACGGCAGATAAGCACAGGTGGTTTCTTCTTCAGACGTCTTAAAAAAATGTAATGTCGCAAATTTGTGACAGCAATTTCAGACGTCCAATCCAAGTCCCAGACGTCTTATATAAGTAAAAATGAGCACCTGATTCTTGTACCTAGCCTACATTCATCAAATAAATTATATTATCATAACATATGCTATTAAATGTAAAATTGAAGCATAAGATTAAATGCATGCCAAGGTGAATTGCCATATAACTCATAATTAATTAATAACTAAAAACAAATAATTAAATAGTACTTAAGCTAAATAATAGTCCACAAAAGTGGACTTATCAAATGCCCCCATGCCTAAGTTTTGCTAGTCCCGAGCAAAAAGGAAAAATAATATAAGTAATCAGAAGATTTCTTCTTTTCTTATTTCAAAACTTTAGAGATCCAGACAAATGTGAAGTGATAATAGCCTAGATAACAGATCTAAGTGAAAAAGATAATTTACATTAGGAGTTCGTACTTCACCCTTGGTAAATATTTCTGTCGCAATAGGCAACTACTTCCCTCGGGGATAAAGCAGAAAATAATCTGTAATTTAGCCCCGACTTTTGGCTTAGGTATGAGATATCGTGTTGAATGGATTTGTATTTGGTGGCACATACTCATCTGGTGCTACATGTAGTCTAGTACTACAGACTCTAGATTTCTAGACTATTAGACAAGTCAACTCAAAGAGAGGCTAAACAACTGTGCTCTTTTGATGTTCCTGGGCGCTCACTCTTTTCTTTCTTTCTTTCTGAGATCACAAATCTCGCCAGATTTAGTAATTGTACTCATTATTTGGTGGCCTCACATGGCATCCACACTTCAATTAAAGTCCCAATAACTCTATAACTAAGTTAGAGTCCTCAACCAGTATTCAGGCGATCAGAAATACTGAAAGGTAGGTATGGGTCATATTTGGTGGAACGCGATAGGTGTTTTGTTGCCTCAGAAATAATGTTACAACGATAACCCTGGACTCTTTTCTTTTTCTTTTTTTTTTCTTTTTCTTTTCTCTCTCTTTTCTTCTTCTTCTTTTTTTTTGTAATATAATTGTTTCTTCTTTTTCTTCTTTATTAATCAATACAACACGATACAGACTTTTATTTATGAGGCATTATTAGGGATGATGATGGTCAAGAGGATATAGTGTGGCTTATTTGGTGGAAGTGCCTATTCTCGACATCAGGAAGGAATGGATAGGACAGGTGTACTTCTGACCTTTGATACTATTACCCACCTTCAACTGAGGACTCTATGAAGGACGGTCATAACCATCCACCATAGTCATAGCTTTATCAAGACTCCATCTTTGTGTATCTACCTTATTTGGTGACTCTCAAGAATTCACACAAAGTACGCACACAGGAACTGAGAGCGAAAACTACTCCTAACTCTGAAGTATCATCATCTAGTTGTCCAAAACTTAAGAGTCCTTGCACTAGACTTAGCACACCAGTAATCTCTCTATTTTCTTCTCATAAATATGAGGTGGATCTACTAGAAGATAGTATGCCTGACTCCCTATTAACTATCCAAGGGTTTAGTAGACTATAAATGCTTATTGGTTTTCCTCAAGGATCCATTACCAAGTCTACGTGCATGTGAAATAAATGTACTGGATTCTAAACTTAAGAAATAATTCAGGAAGAAAAACCTCCAATGACAATGGTATTTTGCTAGGGACTAACTCATTCAGCTCAAGAAAAGAGAAATTATTTTTTTATGCTAACCTAAATGCATGAATACTTCCTAAAATGCAAAATGCACCCCCCATGCCTAAATCCTACAATGTCCCCATTGTAAAATTAAAATAATGGGAGAAAGGAAAGAAATCACCTGACAACGGTGTTATTCAGAACGCTAGGTTGCCTCCCAATAAGTGCTGCATTTTCTGTCAGCAGCCAGACTTAGAAGGAACCTGTAAGTCTAGTTTCAGACAGAAAAGGTTAGGCCATAAAAATATGCGTAACAGTACAAGCCTAGAAAATAGGTAGCCATGGATGTTGGCGAGCTAATGATGCAACGTAATTCCAAATGCTCGCCAGAAGATATGAAAATGGAGAACCTCGTTGGCTACCTTGGGAGGTCTAGGAATAACAAAAGGAATATGAAAAGGGACCTCCCAAAACAGAATAAGTGGAGGATAACAAGGATCCTCCAGAGCAGGATGGGTTGTAAAAGATATAAACATTATTAGTTCAAACCCTTGAATGGCAAGAGTAAAAGTACAAGCATCAATCCACACTCACCATTCTACCCGAGGATGTACTGGCCATATGTTCTCCAGAAAGAATGTACATAAGCATAGATCTGAGCCAAGGATCGGTTAGGGAGTATAAGGGTTGTTTGTAGTGTTGGAAGGTAATGGTTAAGTCCAATGAGGGCTTAGTCGGTGTTAGGTCTAATTCCAACAATGATTCAGATTGTGTATACTCCCTAACAGTTGTAGACAATTTTAGGTTACCTTGCCTAGCATTAATGATCGGAGTCATATTTGAATCAAGGGTAGACTCAAAATTACAACTCTTTGATGGCAGGGTCAAAATGTCAGAATCATTATCATTTAGCTCATCCCCGGATTCGTTTGGTTCACTCAAATTTTTATCAAGGTGTATATGTGATTCATTAGGAGTTGGATCAGTATCCTCAATTATTCCCAAAAGAGGATCAGTCTTAATGTTTTGGAGCAAGCCTATATCACTGAATTCGTTATTCTTCTCGAGGTATAAATCCTCAATTGACGTGTTTTGTCCTCGAGAGTCTCTCATAGACTTCTCACTATTTTGTTTGTCCTCCTCTAATATCAACTCCTATTTTGGTAGAGGATGATTCCCAAAAGAAGGGAGGAATTTGAATTTCACCATATTATTTATATCCTCTGGAGGTAAATCCTCAAATAACAAATAATTCCCCTATAATTCACTCCAGATTTTCAGTCCAGGTTCCTCTATTGGGGCATCCTCATCCTCTGAAATAGACTCTTCATATCCCTGAGACCAAAATTGATCTAATTCATCCTCCATTCCCTTAGAGTCACCTTCATTGGGTGCATTTAAATCCTCAGGATGCTGAATGGTAGGTGCTGATTCCCTAAGTGGAAGGTCAGGAGTAGGCTCACTAAGGGTAGAATGGGATTCCACCAAATAATCAATAGGGGAGTGATAGGAATAATACAACCTTGACCTGGGTTGGTAGGGGTAAGGAGAATATTGTCATTGGGGTCAAGGCCTTAAGAGGTACCATCTTCCCTTGCTTTTGACTCCAATATAGTTCGGGTGGATAATCACTATGATCGTTCTCCTCTATTGGCCATGTCTCATTAGGAGAGTCTAAGTGATAGCTACATAAAACTGGATCTCTATTGTCATTGGTTTCCTCAGAATTATTTGCATGATGATGGTCGTCTGGGTAGGGATCAGAATTATTGGGAAGCGTGTAGCTAAGCTATCTTATTTCTTCATTTAACTGTTGACTATTCCTCAACATCTCTCCCATTGATTCCATCATTTCCTTTTGCTATTTTTGCATTTCTATCATAAAAGAGGAGAGGCTACTATTATCAGATTGGGGAGGATAGTCAATTTCAGGCTCTAGTTGCCTAGGGGTATTGGTCCAACCTCGATACGAAAAATCATGAAGGGTGGGAGGGTTGGGTGGTTGCATGGAAGTAGGGATTTCAGGGTTGGAAAATCCCGCTCCTAGGCTCTGCTCAAAAGTGGAAGTTATCAAGCTAGTACTCCCAGGATAAGAATATGAATGATCCCATGAATTGTTAATGTACCCATCAAAGGATGGATACGCTCGGGGCATGGGATCTTGATTAAAAGATGGGAAGTATTGACTCTGATAATCTAAATGATAGGAGTAAGGGTGATCCATTTCTTTAAGCAAAATAGTTTTAACTCTCTTAGGATTTAGAAGAATTCAGAATACAAGCAGAAACTTCCTAGAGAGTTCTACTGTCAAAGCAAACGCAAATTCAGTGGGATCTATTTTAAGTAGATTGTAGGTCTTAGAATTAAATGTTTACTTGGTGGACAAACAAGTTTTGCAAAACATTACGCTTCCTAGGCCAACCTTCGTTGGTGCCTATAACCTACTCTCAAGAGATGGAAGTCTCGAATCGAGCCCACACACGAGGAACCGAAGTAACTTGGTGGATAGGTTTGTTGATTTTCGACTAACTTCCCTTGTGGTGTAAAAGAGGAGAGGTAGAAATTTATCTAGTGATCTTATGTGTAAGGTGCATAATGTCTCAGGTGTGCAAACATACGATCGTGTTTTGAGTTTTAAAATTTTGCAAACAAGATCCATTTGCACACAATTTTCAGTCACAGAGTTTAAAGTCCAACCTCTTAGCAGTCCTAATTTTTAAAGTGACCACTAAATTAATTTGATTCAAGCACTTTAGTGGTCTTAGATTTAGGTTCAATGCATATGCATGATAGGTAATTGATGCTCAAGAGAAGACGTACCTTACTCCAGCTTTCTTCGTGCAAGAATGTATGCAATGCAGGAAAAATAAACTAGATGCTGCTCATTCAGTCCTAGATGGTCGTCCTATAGATATGCAGCTTCTAGCAGGCAGTTCGAATTATTTTTTTTTGATAATAATAACAAGCAAACATACCTAATCTAACTAACTAACAAACATGCAGTTCAAATAATTCAAATAATCCTATAATCTAAACAAATGGGAACACACTCCCGAAAATACGCTCCCGCATACAAGAGTGATAAGAAATAAAGATGCACTGGGAACATGTTCCCAAAAATACCCGACAAGGGCCCAAAGGACAATAATTAAATTCTAATGTCTAAACTAAATCTAAACTAAGCTCTACTGACTAAATCAAAAATAGGCTCCTCTGTAAGCTTATATGCGTGGGATCAAGGCCCACGTGTTCCTGTTACTGACCTCCAGGCGGCGTCAAGGTCCACCAAAAAGATCATCTCTGCCGTGTGCGTCTGTCGTGTTCGTCATTCGAATCATGCACACAAAGAGAACCAATGTCAATAATTCAGAAAAGCTTTTAAAATAGCATCAAAATAATATAAAATTCCTGAAAATATTAATAGGCATGTTTCCACCCCGGCAATGGCACCATTTGAAAGAGCGATCTTCATTTTCGTTGAAAACTTTAACATAAAATGATGTGTCATTGTATGTAATCGTGTGGTAGAAAATCGCTTTCCAAAAATATTTAATAATTCTCAAAACTAACCACGAAGAGTTAGGTCATCTCCACAGGGAGGAATTAGCCTATTTAAACTAGTGAATAGTGTCTCATTTTTTTCGGGAAACTCAATGGGTGTGCATGCTAATTCGTGCGATTCTTTTTCTCACATAACTACTCATTTTAACCAATTAATCAAGAATGTAGGTATTTAGATACAAAATCACCACCATATAATATTTTGTTAACAAGTGATCTTGATACTGGTAAGCACTATAAATACTGATTTCTAAAATATAACTTGTTTACCATAATATCTATGCATTAAATTATTCATGTGAGATATGCATATGCAAATAATTTAGATGAAGTAGAAGGAGGGCTATGCAAATTCACCTTAATAATGTAATGCCTTAAATAAATGAATAATAACATCCGCAATGGCATTTAACGTAAATACTAATTAAGGTATTACTGTAGCAAAACAGGGGATTTTGTTCCCCTTGTTCGCACGCGGAGGAGAAGGCATGGCTAGAGGCGCTGTGCTCGGAGTCGATCAGTCGAGATGCGAGCTTCGTGTTGGTGGTCGTGGCGTCAACGGAGGTGGTCGGCGGCAGCCAGTCGGAGCTTTCGATGCTATCAGCAGCGCCTTGCGCATGGGTGCGTATGGACGGCAGGAAGATCTGCCACGGGCATGGGCGACCTTGTGAGGGCAAGGCGAAGTCGATGGCGCTGTTGGAGCGAAGCTTCGTGGCACGTGGAGGTGGCTACACGTGGAGGTGGACGGCTGGTGATGGGTTCCTTTGGGAAAGAAGATGAATAGTGCGGTGTGTGGCGCGCTACGCGTGGCGACTTAAGCACAGCCGAGAGTGATTGTGTGCTCGCGCTGTGCATGCTGCACGGTTGTGCGCTACACGGTTGCGCACTGCACGTGGCTGCAAGGGCGAGGCACCTACGCTGTGGCCGTGCGTGGCTGATGATGGTGCGGCACCTGCGAGCGCTGGCGAGGTTGAAAGGGCGTGCACGCGCGCGGTGGACAGGCTGATGCATGCGGCATCTGTGGGTGCTGCAAGGGTACGCGTATGCGGTGGACAGGATGGTGGAAGTTAGTGCGTAGAGACCACGGTGCAAGCTTGAAACACAGGGTGCGCTTATTCCACAGTTGTGAGAGGGAGAAGATCCCCGCCAGGGGAGGAAGATCAGACCCTCCCTCGATGGACGCGGCTTCTTTTTGAACAAAACTCTCCTCCTTTTCCTTTGATCGCAAGTATCTCCAACTACTCACAATGATCGCGAGTGGTTGGAATGGCAGATAAGCACGGGTGATTTCTTCTTCAGACGTCTTTAAAAAATGTAATGCAACGAATTTGTGATAGCAATTTCAGATGTCCAATCTAAGTCCCAGACGTCTTATATAAGTAAAAATGAGAACCTGATTCTTGTACCTAGCCTACATTCATCAAATAAATTATATTATCATAACATATGCTATTAAATGTAAAATTGAAGCATAAAATTAAATGCAGGCCAAGGTGAATTGCCATATAACTCCTAATTAATTAACAACTAAGAACAAATAATTAAATAGTACTTAAGCTAAATAATAGTCCACAAAAGTGGACTTATCAGTCCAGAGTTTCCACCGAAACCAGAATCAGACGTGGTGGATATGGGTTCATCCCCTGAGAAGATCGATCGTAGATGTTATGCAGAGCCTCCCTGCCAGAGGGCAGTTGCGCAAACGGGTTTTGTGCAAAGGTGGCTCGCTGCAAGTGTTGACTTAGCTCATCCATCTTCTTCTTAATAATAGAAACCTTATCCAGGTGATTGGCCATCAGTTCCAAGTCGACAGAAGAGGACAGGCCCTACGTCTCATGTGCTCCCTTTAGATTCGTCAATGCACGGGCATTCGTCCGGTCGAACATGCCCATTGATTCATTATTGGTGGAGTTCTCACACATATTCTCGAGAATCTCCCATATCGTGTCTTCATGTTGACCCATGATGTTTCCTCCACAGCTTGCATTGACAAATAATCAAATATCCTCATGAAGTCCCTGGTAAAAAGACTGGGCTTGTTCCCATTTCGGAACTCCCTGGTGGAGGCACTTTCGCATGAGATCCAGAAAATGATTCCATGCCTCGTGAAGCGATTCTCCTACTTGCTACGTGAAATGCATGATCTGGTGTCGTAAAGCATTTGTCCAACCAATAGAGAAGAACTTTCTCAGAAACTCGGATTGTAGTTCTGCCCAATGTTGATTGGTTGCATTTGGGTTTGGTACCAGTGAACAGCCTTGTCCATGAGAGAGAAGGAGAACATTTTCATGAGTAAGACATCCTGGTTTTGAGCTTCTGACCCGAAGGTCTGGGCTAGATGCTTGAGTTGCTTGATATGTTGGAAAGGATCCTTGGAATTATGCCTGTGGAATTTGGGAATAGCATGAACCAAGTTGGGCTCGAGTTCAGCATTAGGATCTCCAGCGGGGATTTGGACTCGAGGTTCGATTGCCACTGCAGTGAGATTGTAATGATCTTGCATCATAGGACGCTATGGTGGGTTTACAAAGGCTTGGAATAGATCATTGAGGCACTGAAGCTGATTTTCAAGATTGTTTTCTTTTGTTGGTTTCTCCATGATGATGAATGAAGGAGAATTAGGTTCAGATGAATCAGAAGAGATATTGATCAGGTTGGGTTGTTGCACAAATAAGGAGGCCGAGGCTTGGCCTCGACAAGAATTAATAGCTAATGGAGGCCTAAGAGATGGTCTTAGAGACCTCCTCCCGAACTTGCATTGATGGAGTAGATGAGAGGTAGAATGTGATGGACCCAATTAAGACACCCAAAAATTTTGGATGACTATCGAGATTCGGGGCAGATGGTACCCCTTAATCAGAAAGCTATCCACTAGAGAATTACCTGGGCAACCAGAGAGGAAGAGTCCCACAAAGACCTCTACATGGTCGAGCACCCCCACTAGTTACATGGTTTCCCCCACTTGATCTCTCTTGTCACTAATGATCCAGGTAGACCAGAATGGGGACTTGACCTCTTAAGTCTACCAGTTTTAAGTTAAGAGCAAGGGTGCTTATGATTTCTCTTGAACTTTTAAGATGTTTTTGTGCAAAGTGACCTAATTTGAAGATTGGTTAACCCAATAAGGTGGGTCAACTTCACCTATTTTGTCCTTTGAGAAATTTAGGTCCCTCTTTTAATGTTCAAATGAAATTAAGACCCTGATTTTAGGGTTTGCTTAAATAGATCAATTCAATCAAGGCTTAGGCACACATTGTTTGGGAGGATTAATTCTTGATTAAGCAAGTTTGTCTCTAAAATCCTAAATTGAAAATCTTAATTGGCTCTAATTCGGTCCAATTCAATTTTGTCCAAATGTGATACCTAGGGCTTCAAACAGAAAGGTGATAGCCTTAGATACCTTAAGATCTTAAGTAGGTGCACAAATCAGGGTTTGGATGTTTCTCCAGAATGTATCAAATTAGGCAACTTGTTGGTTAATCTTAAAGTAGAATGCGAGTAGCCCTAATTGATTTTTCCCTTTTTTAGCTTTTTAGAATCAGGGGTTTAGAAGGATTTGTGTTTTACCTACCCCTAGAGTGGCTGATGTGCGGCTAATCTTATTTTAATAAATCCCCCCTGAAACAAATCACAGTAAAAAGAGATAGAGCAAGTTAGTACCAAATCAGATATTGCAATCAAGAGATCTAAATTGCACGCTACTCCCCGGCAACGGTGCCAAAATGTTAGTCGCTCTGAAAAGGGTTTTAAAATCATTGCATTATAGTATAGATCGAATCAGTGTGAAAACATATAATATTTATTACTCGAATGAAATCCGAGGTCAAACACAGGAAGCAAGTGGCAATATAATTCTCAAGATCATAATCAAAGAATTTGCAATCAATAAAGATATATAAATGAAATTAAATGTCGATAATGCAAAAAGAAGAGAGGGTAAAATGGTTATTTGAATCACCAAATTACCCTACAATGTTAAGCTTAGCAAGATACTCAAAGTAACAAATCAGATAAGCCAATCACAACTCAATTTAACCAACAGAACCAATGTATCAAATATCAGACGACAGAATAGGGCTCATACGCCTTAATAGAGGCAAAGGCCTCTTCCTCTTTCTTCTTCAAGCCTCAGGGAGACGCTTCTTTCTTCCTCTTTTCCTCTTCTCTTCTTCGTCCTTCTCTTTTCCCCTTAGCTTCAGAGAAGGTGCAGCAAAGAACTCAGCACGCTAGTAGAGGCAAAGGCCTCTCTCAGATGTTACAAGAGTCAAGAAGAGGGTGGCAGAGAAAAACCCCCCTTCTCCTCTCCTTTTTCTATTCTTCCTCTCCCAGAACCAGCAAACCAGACCAGACCCAGGTGTCCAGGTAATCATTTCAAGCCCAGACCCGCGGGGTGTGAGCGCAGGCGAGTTCATGCATGGGCACATGCAAGGGGACCTTACCCCGTGCTTACTGAGGCATACAGGCTGTAGCACAAAATCAATTTAAGTTCGCACGTCGCTTCATCTACTACCGAGGTGGGACTAAAGTCCCACCCTTTCTTCACGTGCGTTGCTACAGTGATGATGCCTCAAATTGGTGCAACTACGAAGGACGACGCCTTTAATTACAACCTTGGGATCCTTCCTGGACGTGTTCCGCGAGACCTGGGCGTAGCGCTTGGAGCTGTGAACTCAAGGACGTGATGAAAGCTCACTTGAAGCAGTTGCGGCAATGGCGGCGAAGGTCCTGAACCTGAAATCCAAAGAATGGTCTTTCAACCCGGTTAAACTAGCTCAGTAGCATCGCTGAACATCAACAAATGTGACGATGGCCATGCGGTGGTGTTTGGTGAGGTGAGGAGGTCGTACGACCTCAAAACATGGGTGCAGTGGGCATGGAGTTCGATGGAGTCGTAAAGTGGTGAATAGGGTGAATTGGTAGAGGGCTTTTGTTGACTAGAGCACGGCGGAACTGATGGAGGTGATAGTAGCGAGTTTCGAGCAGTGTGGCAGTGTGTAGGCGTCGCCGAAGTGTTGCTGGAGGTAGAGAAGATGACGGTGTTGAGGGAGAAGTGGTGGTCGTGCGTGTGTTGCGAGAGTGGGAAAATAGTGTAGAGAGGGAAAGGGAGAGATAGAGACTTAGGGATGCGGTAGAGGGGTGGAGGGCTCCAGTCCTGGTCGACCAAAGCCGGAGAAGGAAATAGAGGTGGCGAGGCGACGACGATGAATCAGACGGAGGAACACCCTCCCTTTGGCTGGGGAGGGTCACGAGGAAGAACTTAGGCCATCCAATTTGATTGTTGGACAATCGGAAGAGGGGGATCCAGGGAGGTCACTGGAACAAAGATGTTTGGTGGCTGGAGAGGGTAGATTAGGGTGATTTGGCTCGCCAAAACTTGTTGAAAAGCTCGGCCGTGCGAAAGAAGCTTCCAAGCTCGGAAGGTGTTTACGAAATAGGATACCCAAACCTTTGAAAGGTTCGTGTGGCCTTTTGGGAAAGAATTGGTGCCCAAGGAATGGCTCAAATGGAAGGTAACTTCCCAAGGAATCTTCGGTTCAAATTTGGGAGAGATTGATTGAGAATCGAGTGAGAAATCCTCGCTCGAAACTCGACGATAAAGGTTTAACCTTCTAAAAAAGGCATGGGGACCTGTTTGTGAGAAAGACAACAAAGGTGTGGGGCTAGTTTCAAGGAATTGAAAAAGCTAAGGGTCTGAATGAGATAGAAAGAGCCTGACTGGACCAAAATGTAAACTTGGTTAAGATGATCTCAGATTGGGCCCAAATTTTGATGCAAACATAATTTGGACCCAAAAAATCCAATGGTAAAGTTGGATTTTGTTTTTGACCAAGTTTGTCTGGGTAATTTATGCAAAAACCTAAATTAGGGTAAATGTTAATCTGAGACTATTTTGGGTCAAGACGGGTTCTGATGGTCAAATTGAATGTACCAAACCCTAGAGAATTTTTTTCTATGAATTTTAGAGGGTTTAGGAAAATTTTATCCTGACAAGAACCTTAGTTAATTAAGCAGGTCTGTTTTTAGGGTTTCAGAAGTCATTTAATTCTCAAATCACGCGAAAACCCTTTTCTGTCTATATGAACCCACTTGTTGGATATTTATGACCATTTGACCCTTAATTACCCCTAGAAAAACCCATGGTTATTCTGCGTTCAAGATATGATGGTAAAATTACAGCCTTAACCCTATTTTCTTCTCTTTCTCTCAGAATAATTATGCAATGAATTACAGTCCTATGGAGGTTATGTAAGAGCATTTAATGACTTAATCAGATCAAATTAAACTAGTTATGGCTCATGATGGTGTTCCCATCACCTCCCCAACAACGGCGTCAAAAACTGATTTTCGTTGACATGTTTGCGTAAAAACTGTTCGTTGTAGCACGTTTTACGACATCAATTTTAATAAGAATCAGACGTGAGTCTGAGTGTCAAACACAAGGAGGCATAAAATCGGATCACTTAGTCGCATCGTGTCACAAAAATGTGACTTCACTTGCAAACCGATTTGAGAAAGAGAGAGGGAGAGAAAGATAGAGAGAGAGAGAGAATAGGGTTAGAGAATCATTATGATGATGCAACACTATCTAACTAAGAAAGAGACAAAAAGCATGATAAGAAAATAGAGAATATACTGCATGAATCATTCATTTCTACAACTACAATGGCATATGAAAGCTTAATCAACACAAATAATAAATTAAAAACTAGCTAAGTGGAGAGGCAAGGCAGTCACGGCGGTGGAGGGGCTTTCGTCAATGACTCAACAACTCCAGGGACTTGCTCTCAGCTCTAGAAGGTGGCGGGAACTCGTGGGGTAGAAGATTGGTGCAAATGGGAGGGGTAGGTCCCATTTTATAATTGAGGAAAGGGCTTAAATTCGTCACCGGGTCAATAGTGACATTCAAAATGTCGCTATAGACTCGGCGCAAGTGTTGCCCCAGCCCCCGCCCCCGCCCCCGCACCCGCACCTGCACCCACTGCCTTCAATGTGCGTGCTGCTGGCCAGCACGCATGTGCTGGAGCACGCTGTGCTGGGCCACGCTCCTTCCGTGAATGCATGCGCACGTGCACTGCTGCATTGTCGCTGTTGCTCCTTGCCACACCTTGCTTCAATTGCGCTTAAGGGGGGGTCGTGGGAATTCGAACCCGAGTCCCTTCTTTCTGAGCTGCAATCAGGGCCGTCGTGCTATGCCCAAAGGAGTGTCGCGAGAAGGATCCAAAGGCATGCGGTGGAGGCACCTTCTCACCGTCGGATCTTGATCCAACGATCGAGATTTGATGATGATGATGATGATGAAGATGAGTCAGTGCTAGGTGCTCAAGGCCAATGTTGGGCGACCCAGATGGCACCACGTGGCACCATCTGGGTTGTCCATCTTCTTCCTATTGTAGAGGATGCCACGGTGCTCGGATCGAGATGATTCCTGCGTTGTTGAACTACGATCATTGTTTCGAATCCATCCGTACGGTCAGATTTTTCATCCCAAGCTCGTGAGGATGTCGCACTACCCCCTAGCCATTGATCTTCCTCAGACTTGTTCTAGGAGCTACGAAGGTCGAATTGAGGTGATTTGAGTTCGTTGGATTCCGTTTGTTGATTCGGATCCATCCGTACAGTTCGATTGCTCATCTGAGACCTTTTTCAATATGGACTTATACACAAGGTTATTAAACATTGATTTTAAGCAATTAAAATGTAAAGATCAAGCAATATGCATGCAATGCTCCCAATTTCATTATAATATGTCATTATCGCACATGTATCCCTAAAATTGACTCTAATTGATAATATTAACACTGAACATTGTAGAGTCATCAACCATCAGCGACTACAAGCGCCCCATCATCTCGCACCACAACCGTTGGATCAAGATCCAACGGCTGAGGTTCCCCCACACCCACAACTCCCACGTCATCTTCTCGACACTTTGGACAACATGGCGCAATGTTGGAGGTTCTGGCTTCCAAGGAAGGGGCGCGGGTTCGAATCCCTGTAGCCCCCCCAATTCACAATTACACGCACCGGCCATGTGCACAGCATAGCCTTACATCATGCATGTTGAAAGGCGAGATCGGGGTTTTAAAATCACTTCATTGAGTATAGTTGAAATCGCTTGTCAACAAATAAAATTTATAACTCGAATATCTAAATGAAGTCCGAGGTCGAGCACAAGGAGAAAATATGAAATTCACGTGCTAATCTTTAATCAAAATATAAATGAGCACCAGAATAAGCTAAGAATAATGATATTTAATGAATATCTACTCAAAATTGATAATCATTGTATAGCATGAGTATTTCAAGAGTTAACTATGACAGAAAGATACCTAGAATAAAATAATGGTGATTTAGATAACTAATTATTAGTGTGTAAGCCCTTATATATCAATTACTCAATGCATATAAAATAAATGAACAGTGATCAAACATCTGATTTATCAAGTCAGACGACTTAAATGTCGCCTGCTACAATGCTTCTCTTCTGATCTTCTTCTCTTCTTTCTTTCCTTTCTCAAGCTTTCCTTAAGGCCTCTCTTTCCTTTTCTTCTACTCACACACAAGCCTCCTTCTTCTTCTGTAGCCTTCTCTTTCAGCCACTTCTCCTCTTCCTTTCCCAGCACACAAGGGAAACTCACGACTAAGTGTTGCACTGGGTACTTTAGAGAGCAAAACCCACCCATCCCCCACTCTCTCTTTCTTTCCTTCCTCCTCTCCTCCTTCTCTAACATAGCTGGGTAATCGGGTATACGGGTTGCGTAACCGGGTTCAAGGCTACGTGCGTGGGTGTCGCAGCCGAGGAGTGAGAAGGCTTAGGCAGTTGGATTATGTGCGGGTGTGAGGGACCACACCCCATGTGTTCTGAGGCAATAAGGCCATATGAAAAGTTCAATTTATGTGCTAAGGTTGCGTCCAATTCCCACGATGTGGGACTAGCCACAGACCTCTCCTCGCGCGAACAACAGCTGGTGGAACTACGTCTGATTAGGGGGTTGCTATTGCTGGGGTCCTCAATTGAGGACCTGGCAGCCTTCTTGGGATGCACCCACGTCATCTAGAGGTGCAACCTGGGGCGTTCATAGCCTAAAGCTCAAAGAACACGACGGCGTTGATGGCAGCGGCAGCGGCAGCAGAGAACGGCGAGCACCTGAGAATCAAGAGCACAGCCTCTCGACCACATTAAAATAGCTCACGAGCATCGCCAGAAGGTGTGGAATGTAGAGGTGGTGCATATGTGGTGAGTGGCAGTGTATGGTGGTTGGACGACCTCGGGGAAGGTGATGCGAAGGTGGGTTGTTCGGTGGAGCTTTTTGGGGGGTGGAGTGGCAAACAGATAGAGGGGTTTTGTTCGTGGTGTTGTGGCGAAGGTTGTGGAGGTGTTGGCGAGGTGGGTGAATGGGTGTAGCGAGCAGATAACCTCACTAGAGAAGTGGTCGAAGCAAAGGGAGATGATGGCGTGTGTTCGATCGAGGGGGTATTTTTTGGGTTTTGAGTGGTAGAAATTAACCTAAAGATCTAACTAACCTAACTACCTAATCTAATTGGACGAAGGGGATAGGATGGCACCGATTGTGGTATGGCCGACGCCGTGGAAGGTGAAACCTCCAATGGGAGAAGCAGCGACGACAAGGGAAGATAAGCGGCGGCCGCTGGTATTGCGACGCTTGGAAGAAGTTGAGGATGAAGAATCTGCTCGCTATAGTTTGTGAGAGAGGACGAGAAAAGTGGTCGAAGGAGGTCGTCGGAGCTTGTGGGGAATTTGGCCGAAGAGGAGGGAAGAAGGGGATTTTCCGGCTAAAAATAAGCTAAGGAGCACGACCTTGCGACCTGGGTCCTTAAGTAAGCCTCAAGAGAGCTTTCCAAGCTTGGAGACCAAGCTTGAAAGCTTTGAAACTTCACGAAATAGGAGACCCACTCCTTCAAATGGTTCGCATTAGGTTTTGAATAGGAATTAGAGCCCAAGATGCGGCTTAGATTGTAGGGAAATCTCTCAGGAGTCTCCCTTCCAAATTTGGAAGAGATTGGACAAGAAATTAGGGAGAACTCTTTGATTGAAGGTTGTCGAAGTTGGGTTTAGGAGTCTGAAGGTAGAGGGGACCTACTTGTGAAGAAGATGTTGAAGTTAGGGGCATTTGCAGAGGATTTCAAAAGTTAGGAGCATATGTGTAAGGAAAAGAGTTAGACTAGGACTAGAATGTAAACTCAACCAAGATGATCTCTGATTAGGCCCAAATTTTGGTAAAAACCTAATTTTTATCCAAGAAATCTAATGGTGAAATTAGGTTTAGGTTTTGACCAAGTTTCATTGGGTAATTTACGTAGAAACCCAAATTAAAGCAACATCTATCTAAGACTCTATTTTAGGTCAAAATGGATTTCAATGGTCAAATCAAAGGTACCAAATCTTAGGGAATATTTTTATACGATTTTTAGAAGGTTTAGGTGAATTTTATCCTGACTAAAACCTCAGTTAATTAAGCAACTCAGTTTTTAGGATTTCAGATGTCATTTAATTCTAGAAACGCACGAAAACCCATTTTGTTCTACATAAACCCACTTAGTTGACATTTATGACCATTGGACCATTAATAAATCCTTAGGAAATCCCGTGATTATTCTGCAATTAAGATATTCTGTTAA
Source organism: Thalassia testudinum (assembly GCA_037157565.1). Lineage (NCBI taxonomy): Eukaryota > Viridiplantae > Streptophyta > Magnoliopsida > Alismatales > Hydrocharitaceae > Thalassia > Thalassia testudinum. Next base: position 143,857,187 of record JAZHRO010000031.1, on the reverse strand, counting down.
AATTATAGTTTTACCCCTGTTTTCATATTTATCTCTTAGAATAGATATGTAGTGAATTACGATCTTCTGGTGGTTATGTAGGAGCATTTATCAAAGAATTATGACTAATTAAAGCTAGATATGACTAGTGGTGACGTTATCATCAACGCACAAGCACATAGTGCATTCGTAGTGCGTAAAAGCTCAGCACCAGCGCATGCACATGATAAGGCACGAGGGGAATGGGTGCGTGATGCACGTGCCAGCGGTGGAGTGGATCTTCAGTGGTAGCTTGCATGGTCTTTAATGACAATTGCAGCTGTCACTAAAGCCCTCGGATGGATTTCTTCATCTTCCTTCCACTATAAAAGGACCTACCCCCCTCTATTCTTCATCATCTCTTCCTTTCTTCTCCTCACTACCTCCAAGGCTCTAGAGAGAGCTTGTCCCAAGCTTGAGATGCTCCTCTAGAGCAGAATCAAGTATTTTCCCGCCCCTCATCTCCATTCGTAGAGCATCCCGCAACTGTCCTCTCACCTCCTTCGGGAAGAAGATCCTTGCCATGATGACGTCCTGCCCCATCCTCCTTCCTCCATTGTCATTCTCCCTCGTCCCACTCCTCACCACCTTCTTTGAGGTGTCGTCAGAGCGAGTTGTTCTCCAAGAGACCATCGAGGGAGATTCTTCTCACATATCTCTATCTTTTTGCTTTTGTAGTGTAGTTTCCTTGCTTTTATAGTTGTAGTAAACATTTGATGAGAAATATATGATTGTCTCTTTCTCTCTATCTTATTTTTGTAAGTAGATTAGATAGAAATTATTTTGACCTGATCTCTTGCTTAATAAGAATACCAAAACAATGATAAAAGATAAAAATGGCAAAAAGAAATAAAAGCAAAGTGTGGATTTCAGAAAATCAAACGTTCACCTCCCCGTGTTCGTCCTGAGACTCACCTCAAGTTTCAATTATAAATATTATCTAATTGGCAGATTTTCTTGTGACGACGCATTTCGACACTCAAATCTTTTTCACGACGAATTTTCGCTGCATCATTTTGCACCGTTGTTGGGGAGGCAACGCTCCTTGGTTTTTCTCACATTTTTTCGCCTTACCTAACCTTTATCTCACTTTTTCTATGATCCTACTATGATTACAAGTACTCTTCCGAGGCAGGCCAGAGTGGTTAAATCGGAGAAAAGTGCGGATGAAGGTTTTGTAAGTGTACCCCCATCACCCCCACCCTAGATTTTGTTTCACCACACTAATAACTCAAACTCAAATCAACTTAGGTGTTTTTATAAACCCTAGGATAGATCTGGCTGTTTGATTGTCACTTCACCTCATCTTTCCCACCCATATAAATTAGAAAAATTAAAAAAAAAGTTATCTGATTATAGGATTTACTGTAAGAGGCATACATTAACACCTACAACTCTCGACTTAAGGCGCACCACTTTACATTGATTCTACCACTTAACCAGAATCTGACCTGTTGATCTGGTACACCTTAACATAACACACAAATAAGTGAGTAGAAAATTTGACTAGGTTAAACATTTTGTTTGCCTTAATCAAGTGGTGCAACAGGCCGATTGATTGAGCTGTTCGGGCTGCACTACTTAAGATAAAAGCGATCCATCAAGTAGCTTGCCACTTAGGGTTGAACTAGGCACTCCACATTATTTTTTTGATTTCAAAAGGAATATATCATCACCAATGCTTTCAAAACCTGGAGTGTTCTACTAAACTTTGATTGAATACACCTAAAGATTAAACCCTAAAAGCTACTAAACAAGGTTAAACCCTAAAAGACACATCATCAAATAACCTTGTTTAGAAACCTAAGTTATGCACACAAATACATTTAAACTGATCCTTAAGGGCACAACCCATCTAAAGGGCACATCACATTCCAAGAACACAATCATCCTAAGCCTAATTAAAACTGAGTAGAGGTTGGCCTTAAGGATTGATTCGATCTTTGGGGCTCAGATTGAGATTTTTTTCAATTAATCTGCTTATAGTGGTCCATCTAATGTCTAACTAGGGGAGTAGTGTCAAACAACCGCGGTTGGAGGGTATCAAAGGAACTGGAGGCACATGCCAAAGGAAGAACCTTCTCCCCAACCCCTCCCTCTAATTGGTTGGATTGACCGAATAGAAGTAGACTAAATCATTTCTATCATCTCAAGACGGGTCCTGGTATTCTATAGGTCTTTAGGCTACCCACATAAGGACAGGTTTGGTTGCTTGTATTGCAGGGCTCCTTTCTTTCTCTTCTTTGTTTTCCCTCCTACTCTACTATGTATCCTTCCACATCTTACACACATTTCCCATCCTACCCTCCTACCACTACCTATCCTCAAGATGATTGCTATCCCGATACGACTTATGACTACCCATCCCCTATCCAAGACAACTTTGATTGGGGATATGAATCCGGAACTCATTTTCCAGGGCCTAACCCTAGCCAACAAGACTATGTTTACTATCCTTCCCGGAGCTACAACGATTATAGATAACCCTTTGATGACCAAACAAACTCGATCTATAATTAGGAAGGATATGATGATTATAACACCTACCCTCCCTAGTATTTCACTGAATATAGGTCACCACCATCCTTTGAACAACCTGAAATGACCTACTATCAAAAAGGACCTTGAGAACCTCAATATCTTGACTCCCCTAGATTTAACCTAAACCCACCCAACCCTGAACCGAAACATTCGGTTTAGGTGAACCAGGTCCAAGATAGGGTGTTGGCTAACTTGAGGAATATCATACAATCTTTAGAAGCTCAGCCAATACCAAGCACTGAAGCATTGGAGCCTATGATCAAAATGATTGATGAGCTTAATAGCTCTTTATTGGATTTGCTCCAAGATGTTAGAGATAGGTGCTTGGGTGAGTTTCTACTTGGGAAATTATCAAGATTGAGGATGAAATTTGTGGTTGCTTTAGTCCAATCTTGGGATGATTCTTAAGATGAATGCTCTTCAGGAGAACCAATGTCCGAACTCGCTCAGGTGCCTGTCAGGGGGTGATACATGTTTTGAGACTGAAGGTGACTAGGTTGGTCTAGAGTAACTGATTGAGGATGAACCGATTGCTTCACCCGAGATCCTCGAGCCAGGGAACGACGAAAAATATGTCTCCACGGATCATGAAATGACATATGATTTTGAGACATATATAAATGAGGATAAAGAATTCTTTAATTCTGAGGGTGAGGAATCTTTGAGTGACGTCTCACTTGAAGTTAAAGAAAATGATTTTAGTGAGATAAACGGGATCGAGGATTATGACGAACCATTTGATAGCTCGATTATTGAAGATTGTGATCTGGTTGAGGCTAACTTGGAGGATCTGAATCCTCATTTACTAGATGATTCAAACAGTGGCCCATTTCCTTAACAGCACCCCAAAGAGTTGAATGATCATACTTTTGAGATTATTGTGCCCAAGTCAATCCTGATTCAGCCACAACTATTGGACTTGGATATTTTAGATAGGGTGTGCAATGATCTAGAGGTCCTGGAACCTGAACACTTGATGTTTGAGGATAGAAATTTGGAAGTTAAAATCTGGGAGGCTAATTCTGAGGGAAATACAATTTTTGATTTAAGGGTTCCTGTTGACTAGAAACCACCTACCTTCTTCCAGGACCTTTATGATAATTTTGATATTGAAGATGTGCAACTCAAGTACATAACAATTGACTTTCTTTCTGAGATGAACTCTAAGTGGAAATATGAACCTAGTAAATCAGATCTACCAATTATCTGACATTTTAGACTTGGGTTGCACACTGCAAAACTATAGGCTCATCCCTGCAAGCTCAATAATCTTTGGTTCTTGGTGATTTTCATCTAAAACCTTAGAACCACTCGACCTTGGGGCATGGGTCAGCACCACAACTTGGTCCACATCCATGGACATCTTCTACTAACAGGTTTAAGCATCAATCTTTTAATTCTTATTCTGACCCGTACCTGTGAATTCTTAACCTCTTCTTTGTTTGTATTTTATGCCTAGCTAAAGGCATTAAACTTAGTGTGTGTGTGTATACTCTCTTCTCTCTGTGGAGTTGCTTGGATTGTCACAAAATTCAGGTGATATTCTGTTATTCCGCCCATTTCAAGTTTTTACTTCTACAATGAGGACATTAAATCATTTAGGCATGGGAGGGTGGATACTAAATCCTGAAATTATTTTGTTAGCTCTATAAAATCTCTTTTCTTTAAAATAAATAAATAAAAATAAATAAAAATTCAAAAAGATAAAAAAGGAAAAAAAATAGAATTAGGAGTAGAGAACTTAGGCATTTGGAAGTTATTCACTTTAGGAAACAATACTTTAGGACCAGAACACTTAGACTCTTTAGGTCTTTAGGCTTAATCAGCCCAGGTGTCCACTCGAATGTGGACTTAATTTCGATTCCTCGCCAAGTAATTTTATTTTAATTTGATAAATAAATTGGAGTGATAAGTACATGACTTATCAACCCGCCCTCTCAATTGAGGGGACTATAAATCTAAGCATTTACACACTATTTGCACTGACTCACTTTCTAGTGATTTTTACGAAAATTGAATATCTAATGAACCATCTAGGGTGGTATGGCTAGTAAGTTGTCGATAGTAACAACTCATCGGCCGGTTGTCCAAAGCCTAGCCACACGACCATTCTCTTCCTGCTGCCTTTAAGTTAATCTTAGATTAGGGAAGTCACCTACTTAGAAAAAAAGGAAAGAAAAACAAATACCCAAAAAGAAAAAGAAGAAAATGGAAAAAGGAAAAAAATAAATAAATAAAGCAACACTTCATCGCACGAGTATGGCTGGCAAGTGGTCGGTGGTAACTGCTCATTGGCCGACTGTCTAGAGCCCAGCTCACAAAAATGCACAAATAATTCCTAAAAACTTAAGAAGAAGCAGAGAAGTAGAATAAACCCGGAAGATATACACTGGGTTCGCCCTTGTGTTAACCACATAAGAAAATAGAAAAAAGTAGGGAGAAAGTTACCGATTGGAAAGTTAAACCTTTAGACATAATTTTTTAGGTCACCTAGGGTCGTAAAAACCTGAAGTCCATTTTAGCAGCTGCTTAGTGAGTCTATCACCCTTTAACAAGATGCTTAGTACTTAGAGTCCTTCTCGAGTCTTGGGCAGGTCGGGTAGTCGTAAAAAGTTATTCCAAAACTCTCAAACTCCAAAAGTAAAAAAAATTAGAAAAGAAGAAAAAAACAAATGTATCTTCCCTTTTCAAATAAGGCAAGGACTTGGGTGGTCTGTATTCTGGCAGACACCCAGGTACTGTTGAGTTTTCATAGTTAGGACCTTAGTTGAAATTTTCTATTGTTAATAAACAACTTAGGCCTAAGTGATCGAGTCCTAATTCTATTTCTATACATAGCATGTAGTTTAATTTTGCTAGAAACTAGCAAAAGATAGGCATTGGGGTATGATGTAGACACATCTATTTAGGTAAAAATGCCTATTCATGCATGTTCCTAGGTTTAGATTTGCATTTCATATTATATATTACATAGCATGCATCATTCTGCATTTAGAGTAGTTTTATATATTTTAGGTTAATTGCATCCTCTTTATGGCCAGGAGGGAAGGAGATTTATTTCATGACCTTGAATGGACGATCTGACCAAACAGATCTAATTAGGACGACGATCAAAGTCTAACGCCTCCAAAATCGTCTAGATCGGAATCCCGTAGCATCATATGAAGTCCAAAGAAGATCAATGGCCAGGGGAAAATTTGACATCCTTACGGACTTTGAATAAAAAATCCTACCATACGGATGGATCTGGAGCGACGATTGCAGTCCGGTAATGTGGAAATCATCTCAATTCGAGCATCGTGGCACCCTCTACAATAGAAAGAAGATGGATGACCCAGATGGTACCACGTGGCACCATCTAGGCCCCCCAACATCAACCATCAGCGACTATAGGTGCCCCATCATTTAGCACCACAACCGTTGGATCAAGATCCAATGGCTGCGGTTCCCTCGCGCCTGCAGCTCCCACTCCATCTTCTCGACACTTCGGGCAACATGGCATAATGGTGGAGGTTTTGACTTCCTAGGAAGGGGCGCAGGTTTGAATCCCCATTGCCCCCCCCAATTCGCAATTGGATGCACTGGCCACATGCACAGCACAGCCTTGCAGCACGCACAAGCACGCAGTGCATCCGTAGTGCGCATAAGCTCAGCACCAGTGCACGCACATACAAGGAGCGAGGGGCACGGGGGCGTGATGAGTGCGCCAGCGGTGGAGCGGATCTTCAGCGACAGCTTCCATGGTCTTTAGTGACGATTGCATCTATCACTAAAGCCCTTGGACAGATTCCTTCCACTTTAAAAGGACCTAGCCCCCTCCATTCTTCGCCATCGCTTCCTTTCTTCTCCTCATCACCTCCAAGGCTCTAGAGAGAGCTTGTCCTAAGCCCGGGATGCTCCCTTAGAGTAGAATCAAATATTTTCCTACCTCTCATCCCCATTCGTGGAGCATCCCGTGGCCGTCTTCTCAACTCTTTTGGGAAGAAGATCCTCGCTGCGACGATGTCATGCCCTATCCTCCTTCCTCTGCTATCGTTCTCTCTCATTCCGCTCACCAACTTCTTCAAGGCATCGTCAGAGCAAGCTGTCCTCGAAGTGACCGTCTGTTGAATGGTTTTGCGAATCACTACGCTTACGTGTTTGATTTTGGAAAACCTGTCGTTGTAGTTCGAAAGCGAAGAATTTGTGTTCAACAAATAAAATTTATACCGAAAAGAATTTCGGGTCGAACACAGGGAGGCTACGTTGATCTATATTCGCAATTATATTTTTTTAGGATTTTTGATAAGCAAGGTGATATAATTACAATGGAGCTATCAGACTAAAAGAAAGAGAGAGAGAGAGAGAGAACATGCATTCAATATTCCAATTGTTTATAAAACTAAATAAAAGTTACACTAGAAAGCGGAAATCAATTACACTATAAAGCAGGAAAATTCTACACTAGAAAAGCTATAAATAAGAATGGGAGAGAGAAGTTATCCTCCTCGACGATTGCATGGAGGACGAGCCGGACGGGACGACGCCTGGACGAAGGAGAACGAAGCAGGACGAAGGAGGACGAAGTAGAAGAACGGGAACGGAGCAGCACGCCGTCGTCGTCGTGGGATCCACTTCCAAAGGGGAACGAAAATTGGACTTTATCTCGCGAGAAGCATCCCAGGTGTGGGACAAGCTTCTTTTGAGCTTTGGAGGGGTAGAGAGGAGAAAGAAGGGATGAGAATTTCGTATGGAGGGGTCTCCTTTTATAGTTGCAAGGAGTGGGGGCAAAATGGACATTACAACTTCAAAATAATAAAAGAGGGGTCTTTAGTGATGGATAAATCCGTCACTAAAGCCCTCAACGTGGGCGTCATGGGTGGCTCGCGCGCGCCTCCTCGCCTGCTCGCGCGCGCAACGGCTTGCACACGTTCGCCGCTTTTCAGCCATCCTATCGCGAGATCGGATGGCTTAAGATGCGTCTCCGCCCGCTGCGTTGCACGCCCGCCTGCGTGTCTGATTGCGCGTCCGATTGCGCATCCAATCGCGTGTTGACACTATCAGGCGCGCGCGACCGTCCGATCTCCATCTGACGCTCCACCAGCGCCCAATCGCCCGCACCTACCGCTCCTCGCCACGGCTCGAACCCGCACCTGGCGCTTGCGAAAGCGTGCTCGACCACTGCGCTATGGGGTGCGGATGGTCGAGCGGACGCTTTTAAGCGTGAGCGCCCACAGCCGTTGGATTAAGATCCAACAGCTGAGAGCGATCAGGAGCAGAGCCTTCACAAGATGCAAGCGGCCGTTTGGGCGGCTGAGATGGTGCCACATGGCACTATCTTGGCCGTCCATCTTCTGGAAGTTGTAGATGGTGCCACGGATGTCGGATTGACTCGATTTTTGTGTCGTTGGGCTACGATCGTCGATCTGAATTCATCCGTGCGGTTGGATTCATCATCTGAAGTGCGGATTTACACCATCCTGGCCCTTGATCTTCTAGGATTCCCAGGTCACTATCTGATGCTACGGATGCCTGATTAGGGCGATATTGGAGTCGTTGAACTCCAATCGTCACCCTGATCACATCCATACAGTTGGATCTTTGATCCGAGGCTCCGATAAAATGTTTGCCCTGTCCAAGCACATAAAAGGAGACAATTAACCTCCATTTTATTCAAACTACTCTAAATGTAAGATGATGCATGTAATGCAATATTTATATCATGAAATGCAATCCTATGCTTAAGAACATGCATAAATAGATATTTTAAGTAGTGTAAATGTGTTTACATCATACCCCCATGCCTATCTTTTGCTAGCCCCTAGCAAAAACTATATGCTATTTATAAAAGAATTAGGTTAGATTATTTGGACTTCAGTTATTTTTCAATTATTAAGAAATTATCTACTTAGAAACTGAACTTTCAAAGACACAACAGTGCCCGGGTATCAGCCAAAATGCAGACCGCCTCAAGCCCTCGCCTTATTAAAAGAAAATTTTCTTTTTCTCTTTTTCTCTTTTCTAATTTTTTTTTGATTTTCAAATTTTCGGGTTTAAGAGTGGCTTTCTATGGCCATTCAACTCACCCAAAATATGATGAGAATCCTAAGCTTTAAGCATCTTATTGTGATTGTGATAGACTCGTTGACCAGCAATTAAAATGGACTTTGGATTTCTACGCCTCTAGGTGACCTAACCAGAATTCTACCTAAAAGTGTATCTTTACAACCGGTAGCTTTCTCCCTACTTTTATTTTTTTTTTACGGGGTGAACACAAGGGTGAATCCAGTGTATATCTCCCCGATTTATTCTACTTCTCCGCTTCTTCCTAAGTGTTTTGGGAATTTTTAGTGCATTTTCTGAGCTAGGTTCTGGACAACCGGTCGATGAGCTGTTACCACTGACAACTTCCCAGCCATACTCATGCGGCGAAGTGTGGCTTATTTCTTTTTGTTCTTTTCTCCTTTTCTTTTTTTTAAAGTAGGTGGCTTCCCTAGTCTAAGATTTACCTAAAGGCAGCAAACTAAGAAAGGTCCAGTAACTTGGCTCTGGACAACCTACCTATGGGCTGTTACCTACAATAACTTGCCAGTCATATCACCCTAGAAGGTTCATTAGCTACCTAATTTCCGTTAGAATCGCCAAACAACGAGTCAGTGCAAAGAAAGTGTGTAGATGCTTAAAACTCAAAATTCCCTCAAATCAGAGGGCGGGTTGATAAGTCGTGTACTTATCACCCAAACTTATTTATTCCAATTATAATAGAATTAAGATGGCGAGGACTCAAAAATAAATCCACATTTTAGTGGATACACAGGCTAATTAAGTCCAAAGATCTGAGGGGTCTTTGTGTTCAGATCCTAATGTAAAATTTCTTAGGATTGAAAAGTCCTAATGTCCAACTAATCCTTCCTAATTTTTTTTTTTTTAAATAAGAAGAGAGACAATTTATATGGATTTCACAAAGCTGACCAAATAATTCAAGAATGAATCCACCCCCACATGCCTAGCTGATGCAATGTCCTCATTGAAAAAGAGACATGAAAGAAAGGGTAGAATATGACAGATGTCACCTGGATATGAAGCCCGTATCAGCCTTGTGTCGTATGTACAACTGCTGAGTTTAATGCCGTCAGCTAAGCGAAGTCCAGCCAAAGAAGTCACAGAATGGCTAGAGCAACAGAGTCTGAGATGGGTTCTGGAAGATTACGGTCAACAACAGGCTTCAAACGTTGACCGTTGACTTTAAAGGTGTTACCCATCTTTGGGTTAGAAATCTGAACGGCACCATTAGGAAAAATATGATCAATTATGAATGGGCCATTCCATTTAGATCTAAGTTTACTAGGAAAGAGCTTAAGTTTAGAATCAAATAACCAGACCTTCTGGTTTGGCTCAAAGCTCTTACTGGAAATCAATTGATCATGTAGAGCTTTGGTCCGAGCCTTATAGATCTTGGCATTCTCATAAGCATCATTTCTAAGCTCCTCCAACTCAGATAGTTGGAGTTTCCTGGTCTTTCCAACTAGATTCAGATCTAAATTGCATTGTTTGATTGCCCAGAATGCCTTGTATTCAATCTCTACGGGTAGATGGCATGCCTTTCCATACACCAAACAGAATGGAGACATGCCGATGGGCGTTTTATACACCGTACGGTAGGCCCAAAGAGCATCCTCAAGCTTTTGAGTCCAATCCTTGCGATCAGGCCTAACCATTTTTTGCAGAATGTTCTTGATCTCTCGATTGGAGATCTCAGCTTGTCTATTTGTTTGGGGATGGTAAGGTGTGGAAATTCGATGGTTAACCCCGTATTTAGCCAATAAATTTCAGAATTGGGCATTAGTAAAATGAGTGCCACCATCACTGATGATAGCCCTCGGAATCCCGAACCTACTGAAGATATTTTTCTTGACAAAATTGATGACCACCTTATGGTCATTGGTTTGGGTGGGAATTGCCTCAATCCATTTGGACACATAATCAATAGCAACAATTATGTACTGATGTCCAAATGAAGGGATAAAGGGTCCCATGAAATCGATGCCCCAAACATCGAAAATTTCTACAGGAAGAATAGGGTTTAGGGGCATCATGTCTCTCTTAGTTATGTTCCTGAGTGACTGACATCGAGAACATGACCTTGAGAAGTCCTGGGCATCCTTGAATAAAGACGACCAATAGAAGCCAGATTGCAAGATTTTTGCAGCCGTCTTTCTTTCGGAGAAATGTCCACCACACCCAAATGCATGGCAGAACTCGAGTATACTGTTGAATTCATTCTCCGGTATGCATCGGCGAATAATCTGATCAGAGCCGATGCGATACAGTTCAGGGTCCTCCCAAAAGTAGTATTTGGCCTCAGATTTGAGTCTATCTCGTTGTTGCTTGGTCCAATCCTGGGGGATTTGACCAACGGCCAAATAGTTAACAATGTCAGCAAACCATGGGGAGTGGACACCTAAAACTGTAAGAATGGTTTCGTCCGGAAAAGTGTCAGCAATCGGAATGTCCGGACAAGAAGAATCACCTAAGAGTCTCGACAAATGATCCGCTACCACATTTTGCACCCTGGCTTTATCCTTGATTTCAAGATCAAATTCTTGAAGAAGAATCCAACGAATAAGCTGGGGTTTAGCATCCTTTTTAGCCAAGAGATGTCTCAAGGGCGAGTGGTCGGTATAAATAATAACATGAGACCCCAAGAGATAAGCCCTGAATTTTTCCAACGCAAATGCTACAGCTAGTAATTCCTTTTCAGTAATAGTGTAATTCCTCTGGGCTTCATCCAGAGTTTTACTAGCGTAGTAAATGACAGAGGGCTTTCGATCAATTTTCTGACCCAGGACAGCCCCGACCGCGTAATTAGAAGCGTCGATCATGATCTCAAATGGGGCTGTCTAAATTGGTGGTTGCAAAATTGGAGCACAGGTGACTGCCGTTTTCAGAAAATCAAATGCCTTTCGGCATGATTCGTCAAAAACAAACGGCGTTTCTTTGGCAAGAAGATTTCTCAAAGGACGAGCAACCTTCGAGAAATCCTTGATGAATCTTCGATAAAATCCCACATGGCCAAGAAATGATCTGATTTGTTTAACAGATGTGGGAGGAGGAAGTTTAGCGATAGCATCAACCTTAGCTTTGTCCACTTCAATTCCCCGTTTAGAGATTACATGACCCAAAACGATGCCCTCTTGGGTCATGAAATGACTCTTTTCCCGACTAAGGACCAGTCGTGTCTTGATACATCGCTTAAGAATCATTTCCAAATTAGCCAAACAAGAGTCAAATGATTCTCCAAAAATAGAGAAATCATCCATGAAGACTTCCATAAACTCTCCCACCATGTTGGTAAATATGGCTAGCATACACCTTTGAAAAGTCGCAGGTGCATTGCATAACCCAAAAGGCATCCTACGAAAAGCAAAGGTTCCGTAGGGACAGGTGAAAGTAGTTTTTTTCCTGATCCTCGGGATGGATAGGAACTTGGTTGTATCCAGAGTAGCCATCAAGAAAACAGAAGTACTTTTGCCCGACTAATTTTTCCAAGATTTGATCAATGAAGGGTAGGGGAAAATGATCCTTTTTAGTGGCTGTGTTCAGCTTCCTGTAATTAATACAAACTCTCCAAGAGGAACCTGAACGAGTTGTGACAGATTCACCTCTCTCATTAGTCACAACAGTAATCCCGACTTTCTTTGGAACAATCTGAATGGGACTTACCAAGGGACTGTCAGAGATTGGATAAATAATTCCTGCATCGAGCCACTTAATGATTTCCTTTTTGACCACTTCTCGCATATTTGGATTCAATCTCCTCTGCATCTGGCGAGAAGGGTGGGATCCATCTTCCAAAAATATTCTATGATTACAGTAAGATGGCTCGATCCCCCTGAGGTCATGAATGGTCCAACCAATTGCCTCCTTATGTTCCTTTAGGACCTTAACCAATTTAATCTCTTGCTCCTTTGTCAATTTAGCACTAATAATCACAGGGAGTGTATTCTGCTGTCCTAAAAATTGATATTTTAAATTCTCAGGCAATGGTTTCAATTCAAGCTGGGGTGGGGTAATTATTGATGGTAAGGTAAATGCTGAAGATTCAACAAGAAGAAGAGGTTTTGAGTGAACAAAATCAGTAACCTCTTCCGAAGATGTCAGGTCAGAGGGTTGCGGGTCAAATTCATCAACCAAAGAGGAACTTTCAATTGAAGAAACTGTCAAACAAGTTTCAATATTAACATTATCCTCATCAAGTTCCTCAATAAATCCACAATCCTCAAATTTGTTGATCGCCTTAAAAATATCCAATTTCATTCGTTGGTCCCCAAAGGCGATTTCCATGCTACCGCTTTCACAATTAATGTTGGCCTTTGCGGTAGCTAGGAACGGACGCCCCAGAATGATGGGCGTGTTCCTCAGATTATCTGGTACATCCATGTCAAGGACAAGGAAATCTACAGGAAAATAGAAATCCTTGACCTTAACTATAACATCTTCAATAACGCCTCGCGAGTTTGTGACCGAAAGGTCCGCTAACTGTAGCATTACTGAAGTTAGCTGAAGTTCACCTAACCCAAACTTCTCGTAGAGAGAAGTCGGAATTAGGTTGATGGGTGCACCGAGATCCAAAAGTGCTCTATCAAATGTGTAATCTCCGATAACGCAAGAAATCAAAGGAGCACCAGGATCTCTCTTTTTCTGAGGGAGGTAGTGCAGGATAACAGAGCTAGCCTGCTCGGAGAGTACCACCTTCCTCAGAACAGATTCTCTCAACTTAAGCTTTTGTGTAATTAATTCCTTTAAAAATTTTGCGTAAGCCGGTATGTGCTTGATAGCATCAAGGAGTGGGATATTGATATCAACATTCTTAAATAAATTCAGAAGCTCCCCATTGCTATCAACAGACTTCTTCTTCTTTGCTTTGGCTAAGGCTTCAGGAAAAGGAACATGAGTCAGATCTTTGGAATCAGGTTCCTGAGCCTTGATTTCTCCTCTAGAATTCTCCTCTCTCTCCTCAGATTCTTCAGGATTCAAAAGATCAGAATAGTGTGGTTGTGGATCCTGAGTCTTCTTACCACTCCTCAAAGTGACAGAATTTGCAGAAGCGTAAGAATTTGGGTCTTGGGGAGGGTTAGGAAAGATTGGAGGGGCTTGATTGACCATGAATTGTTGATTAGCAGAAGAAGAAGACGAGGAACCCTGCTTAACCACCTGAGCATGTGTGTGCGGGTCCCTCTGATTTCCATACCCTTGGGCTTGATTGCCCGAATTCATAATATTTCGCGGGTTGGGTACGGGTTGGGATGGTAGAGATTCGGGTTGACGAGAGTTAGCAATGAGCCCGGATTGCAAGTTGTCCAGTGAGTTTTTCATTTGCTGCATGAGCTGGAGCATAGATCCTTGCATCTCTACCATTTGACGGTTCAAATCAGCCTGCGCTGCGAGTTGACAGGCATTCCAAGCTGGCTGATTGACCTGATTCGGAGACAACTAAGTATATACTTGACCCTGACCCATTGGTCGTTGAGGAGCATAGTTGCTGGGTCGAAATTGGGTCTGTTGCCTCGGATTTTTCCAAGAGAAGTTAGGGTGGTTTCTCCAACCTGGATTATAGGCATTCGAGTAGGGGTTGGATCTAACATTCTCTTGTACAGCACAAACATCCTCATAGGATGAGGATGGAGAGAAAGAAAGGGAAGGATCAGAAAACTGGGATCAAAGGCCCCAGTTGGGAACCCATGGGGTTCCAAAAAATGCTGACTCATAGGTTGAGTCGCATCGAGTTGATTCACGAACTCCCATCCAGAAGGAGCTCGTGAGTAATGGAATCTCGAATTTTGGGATTGAGTGGATTGAGAGTTGTTCATAGAATTGCCAGCCATCCACTCTTCCATTCTTTTAGCAACCAAGTCCACCTTATCAAGTTTATTACAAATCAATTCCATATCAAATGAATGAGAGTGGTGGACTTCATTGACATTTGATCTGGGTTGCTGGGACCGGTTAAAAGTATCCATGGAGGCATGATTAATTGAATTCTCACTCATTTCCTCAAATAAATCATGTGCACTATCTGCATCTTTATTGAGGAAATTGCCTCTGCAAGAAGCATCCACATGGTTTCTGAGTTGCTCATTCAACCCATGATAGAAGATCTGCACGAGTTGCCATTCCGGCACCTCGTGGTATGGACACCTCCGCAATAAGTCCTGGAATCTGATAACACCATGCAAGGGGGTAGTAATTAGGTTGAATATGGCCCATCTTTAGAATAAAAGGCACTACATAAAGTAGAATAGGAGCGTTGCATGCATCAAGTACCAAGATTGCTTATAAACCGTATTAATGGCCATTTGTGTAAAGTATTTGTCAAAGCAGGCCTCAGATGAGCAATCGGACCGCACGGATGGATTCAGAACGACGAACGGAGTCCAACGGACTCAAGATCAGCCAAATCCGACATCCGGAGCTCCCACAATGGGCCCAAGAAATCATGACCGTTGATCTGGAGATCAACGGCCCAGAACGCGCCACGTCGCCCCGCCCCCGCCGCTCTCTCGCCCTCAAGCCAGCCAAGAACGAATCTCGGCCGTTGATCTTCGATCGAACGGCCGAGATCCGCGCGCTCGCCCGCGGTCGCCGCGACAAAGCGCGGGCGTGGCGCAACGGTTAGCGCGCATGCCCGCGTCGCAGTGACGCGCGTTCGAATCGCGCAGAGCGGAAATCAAGCGCGAGCGAAGGGCGCGGCGAAATTGAGCCGCCCGATCAACAGCGGGCGATCAGGATTGCGCCACGCGGCGCGACGACAGCGCCCGAGCGCCCACGCACACGCGCACGCCGGGCGGAAACGCGCGCGCGCACGCGCGCCCGAAGCGCGATCTCAGCACGGACGCGGGAGGATCTCAGCCGTCCGATCTTCGATCGGACGGCTCTCGTTCATCATCCACGGATCGCGCTTGGAGAGAGAGAGGGGCGGGCGGCTGACCGGCGGCAGAAGGCCTTCACCGACGTATCTGGAAGCGATTTTAGCGATGTTCTGGATGTCGCTAAAGCACATTCTTCTTCTAGGAGGCCCTTAACTCTATTTAAACCCCCTTCTACTACCATTCAAGGCATCCTCTCCCACTTGCAACTACTCCACTCCTCTCCTAGCTAGTCTTAGGCACTCTTGTAATCGCCGGAGACGACGAGCTGCCGACAGAGCCTCCTCCACCGCCGTGGCTGCCTCGTCGCTCTCCACTCTCTCTCTACCTCTCTCTCTCTCTTTTAAGCTTTCATTTACTTTTGTTGAAGCATGTATTTAATGTTGTAAACCATGAACTATGAATGCATGTTTAATGAAATTATTTTCCATTTAGTTGCCATTTTAATTTTTGTTTAAAGTGCATGATCAAAACCAAGAGCTTTCTAAGCCTAAACTCTCTCTATCTCTCGCTTTTCAAAATCGTCTCTTTTGCAAGCAAAACTCCACCTTTTTCGTGACAACAAGTCGTAAACAAAATCTGATTTCCACGCCTCCCTGAGATCGACACTCGGACTCACCTCCGTTTACTTCTTTTAAAACCGACGTATCAAGTGCAACTATAATGACACCTCTTAACACACACGCACGAAGGCACGTCAGTTTTTGGCGCCGTTGCCGGGGGGGCAACGGATTTGTTTTATCACCTCCATTCCACACTCATTCTCACATCATCTAATGCCCTATTTTCCTTTTTACTTGACGGTTGCAGGAATTCGACGCATGGACGGCGAAGCGACGCATTCCACGATGGTAGCAAGGGAGTAGGCGCCTCGAGGACCGATAGTGAGTAACCTATCTCTCGTTGTTTGCTTGCGTGAAAAAGATAAAAAAAAAATCATAAAAACTAAAAAAATTGGCGTGGTGAATGATTGCTTGACCCACATTCTTAACACATCACCCTACAAAAAAATGTACACTCTAATATGTTGGATAAATTCTTGGAGTGTTCTTTTCTCTTTCTCTTGAGTGGTGTTTGCGAAGCCACCGTGAGTTGACCTGGGCCGCACCACTCAACCCTAAAACTGACTCATCTAATAGAAGCTGCATGATCATTAGGATGAGTACACTAGGGTTTTAGAGCCTCTACAGAAGAAAAAGGAAATCTACTTTCATCAAATTGTGTGCAGAACTTGACGTGCCCACTGAAACTTGGTTGAAAACATTAAGACACGTCAACCCTAAAAAGCACTAAAGTAAGGATAAAATACTAAAAGACACCACACCTTAAAAATCCTTGCTTGAAAATCATGTTTTGCTAGAAACACACACTTTGAAAGTGGAAAATTAAGAGGCATCACCCCAATCAACGCCTCATCACATCACCCTAAGCACAAGCACTATCCTAGCCCTTTAAAACTGAGTAGACGTGCCCTAGGCAGGACTGAGTTAAGTCTCAAAAGGTGAGGTTTTTTCTGCTAGGCACTTGGCTTTCATTCCCTTGGTAGAATCTGGTGACTAGGCTGCGGGGCAGTGTCAAACGACCGTGGTTGTGGGATATATGGAACCGGAGGCGCAAGCCAAAGGAAGAACCTTCCCTGCAATCCCCTCGTAATCAACCTGGCCAGATTAGCCTTGAGAAGGGGAGTCCAGTGCTTACGGACTTAATCACCCTTTGTGAGATTTCTAGGTCTCCTAAAGAATACACCATAAGGATTAGGCTTGCGTGCTTGATTGAAACACATTTCTCGCATCTGTCGCCCTCCGCATCCCCTCCTGTTCTTCTCTAGTGTATGCGCGGGAGGCGCT
Organism: Thalassia testudinum; assembly: GCA_037157565.1. Lineage (NCBI taxonomy): Eukaryota > Viridiplantae > Streptophyta > Magnoliopsida > Alismatales > Hydrocharitaceae > Thalassia > Thalassia testudinum. The sequence goes on along the minus strand of JAZHRO010000031.1, from coordinate 143,839,876 downwards.
CACTACATCCCGAATTGTGTGTTTTGGGGCAGGAATCTAGGCGACGTAATTCTGTTGAAAACATGGCTGAACCTAGGGTAGATGAGGCTGAAGATCAACCCCCACCAGATGCTATGGCTGTCGTCCAGGCTCAAATCAATGCTAACCATCGGCTTCAGCAACAACAAATCCACACCATCATGCAAGCCATACAACGATTATAGAACCCGCAAGAACAACCACCACCTTTCAATGACATACCAGGACAACCACCACTTGATTTACCACCATTTCAGGACCAGCCAAGACCCCTCCGTGATTTCTATAACCCTTCTGCCATTAGAGTCGAGCCACACCTTAGGATCCCCGAAGGGGGAGACGATTTTGAGCTAAAACCTAATGTATTAAGTCTAATCCAGAGTCACTTTCATGGAAGCTCAAATGAAGACCCCTTTCAGCACCTAGAAGATCTCGACCGCATAGCAAGAACAGTAAAACCTAGGAACATTAGCCTTGACATTGTTCTAATCAAGATGTTCCCTTTCTCATTAAGAGACAAGGCTTCTCATTGGCTTAGAACCCTAGGTAGACCCATCACCACCTGGGAGGAACTGAGGCATGCATTTTTAAAGAAATTCTTCCCCATAGGAAAGACCAATGCCCTCAGAAGAGTTATCACTACCTTCACACTCCAGGGTGGGGAACAATTTCATGAGGCGTGGGAAAGATTCAATGAACTTTTGAGGAAATGCCCACACCACGAAGTTCCAAGGTGGCAATTGGCCCAGATCTTCTACCACAGTCTGGATAGCAACCTACGGAACTTCCTCGATGCCTCATGCGGGGGAAACTTCCTAAACAAAGACGAGGAGAGCGCGTTTGAGCTCTTTGAGTCTATGAGCGAGAATTCGCTCAACAATGCCTCCATGAACCAGTTTAACAGGTCCAGTCAACCCCGTGGTGGGATTTATGAGGTGCAAGCAAATTCTGGAATGGTTGACATGGACATCATTGCCAAAAAGTTGGATCGAGTGGAATTGGTGGACAAGAAGATTGATGAGCTTCTAAACCAGACCAGGAACCCCTTGCAGACTTTCACCCTAGCAAAGGGAGCACATAATGTTGACCTGGTCCAACCCTTCATCCAACTGAACCTGGAACAACCCCCAACCATGTTCCAAGGAGGGACCTTTGCTCCCTCGACCCTTGATTACTCCCTTCCTTCTTCATCAACATCGGCTATTCTAGAAGATGTGCAAGCCGTCCAAGGATATGCAAAACCTGACCCTTTCTCCAACACTTACAACACCGGCTGACGTAATCACCCCAACTTTGGTTGGACAAGCTAGAAACTACCGCAATTCCAAAACCAGCCCAGGCTAAACCAACAGCCACACTTGCCCCCCTATCAGCAAGGACCACCAGTTAGACCCCAATATAACCAAAATAGGGCGGCCCCTCCCCCACAAAACCAAATGGACACCCTAATAAAGATGATGGCTGACATGAACCAAAAACATCAGGAAGAAATGGCCTTGGTAAAGGGACAGTTAAGCCAACCCTTGGACTGTAAACAGCAAGGATCTCTACCTTCCCAACCGCAACCAAACCCGCGAAACATAATTAACAGAGGCCCCAATTCGCAAGGGTTCCAAGGCAACCCCGGGCAGGCTCATATGGTCCAACCGGCCCCACAAACACCTCCTGGGTTTGGCGCTTCTTCATCCTCGTCTTCTCAAGGATCACCCCATGGCCCCAATGCCTCTGCGAATGCGGTGACCTTGAGAAGCGGCACCAAAACCCAGGATCCCAAATGGCCGACTCTCCCCGAGACTTTACCCGACTTAGAAGAAACACCAACCAAGGACCCAAACATGGAACCAATTCAGACTCCCTATCCTGAGGCCTTGGAAACAATCAAGAGAAAAAAGAATACTATGGAAACTGAGGAGCTGATGGAAATTTTTAAACAAGTACAGATTAATATTCCGCTTCTAGAAGCTGTCAAACACATCCCCGCTTACTCCAAGTTCTTAAAGGATGCCTGTACACCCAAGCGTAAGCCGAGACCTCAAGCACCTAGGAAGGTTGTACTCTCTGAGCAAGCCAGTTCCGTGATATCAAGCAACCTTCCACTCAAACGAACTGACCCAGGAGCACCCCTGATTTCCTGCAACATCGGGGACATGACATTTGATAGAGCGCTCCTGGACCTAGGTGCTTCTATCAACCTAATTCCCACAACCTTGTACCGCCAATTTGGTTTTGGGGAGCTGGCACCAACCCCTGTCACCATCCAGCTGGCGGATAGATCAGTGAAAACCCCGAAGGGGGTTGTCGAGGACGTGATTGTACGGGTCAAGGACTTCTATTTCCCAGTCGACTTTTTGGTGCTCGACATGGAAGTCCCTGAAAAATTACATAATGCACCCATAATCTTAGGCAGACCTTTCTTAGCTACGGCTAAAGCAAACATCGATTGCGACACGGGATGTATGGAAATCGCCTTCGGAGACAGGAAAATGCAATTGGATATCTTTCGGGCAACAAAGTCTTTTGATTGTGATTACATTGAGGAACATGATCCCGTGGAAACTTTAATCGAGGAATGCCTTACCCTCAGTTCTGTCTCAGACCACCAAACTCGTAGTTCTGACTCGTCACCATCATTACCTGTGGACCTCTGTAAGGCTGAGTATCATCACATGACACCATTTGAAGAAATCAATGTTGATCAACTACCGCCCTTTCCATTCCCATCACTGTGGTCCCACCCGCACCTGAACTTAAACCATTGCCCGAGAATCTCAAGTACGTCTTCTTGGGACCTGGCCAGACCTTCCCAGTGATTATTAATTCCCATCTAACCAAGGATCAGGAACTAAGGTTGACTGCAACTCTTTCAGAACATCGGGCCGCCATTGGTTGGACCATCTCAGATCTAAGAGGAATTAGCCCCACCTATTGCACCCACAAGATTTACCTGGAAGACGGGGCCCGACATTCCCGCCCGATGCAGAGACGGTTAAACCCTAACATGCGGGAGGTCGTTAAAAAAGAAATTATCAAGTGGCTCGACGCCGACATCATCTACCCTATCTCTGATAGCCCTGAGTGAGCCCCACTCAAGTGGTTCCAAAGAAGGCTGGGCTCACCGTTGTCACTAATGATCATGGCGAATCCATCCCCACCTGCACCACCACCGCATGGCAGGTGTGTATTGATTATAGGAAGCTTAATGAAGCCACTAAGAAGGACCACTTCCCCTTGCCATTCATTGACCAAATCCTTGAAAGATTGGCAGGGCAGAAGTATTTTTGCTTCCTGGATGGATATTCAGGATATAACCAAGTCGCAATTGCTCCGGAAGATCAGGAAAAGACCACATTCACTTGCCCGTATGGCACGTTTGCATTCCGTCGAATGCCGTTCGGGTTATGCAACGCACCCGCGACCTTCCAGCGTTGCATGCTAGCCATTTTTTCAGAAATGGTGGGTGAATACTTGGAGGTCTTTATGGATGATTTCTCTGTATTCGGGAATTCATTCGACCATTGTTTGAGCAACTTGGAGAAAATCCTGAAACGATGTATCGAGGTTAACTTGGTGTTAAGTTGGGACAAGAGCCATTTTATGGTTCAAGAAGGAATTGTCCTCGGACACATCGTTTCGCATAGGGGCATCGAGGTAGATCGAGCTAAGGTTGATTTAATTTCCAAACTTCCTCCACCTAGTTCGGTCCGACAGATTCGCTCTTTCCTAGGACATGTTGGCTTCTACCGAAGGTTCATCAAAGACTTTTCCAAACTTTCCAAACCCTTGACCGACCTTCTAGCCAACGACGCCACTTTCCACATGTCTCCTGATTGCACCCAAGCTTATCATACCCTTCGGGACTTAGTCTCCACCGCACCTGTACTTCAACCCCCAGACTGGTCCCAGGATTTTGAGATTATGTGTGACGCATCAGATTTTGCCATAGGCACTGTCCTGGGACAAAGGCAAGATAAGAAGCCCGTGGTGATCTACTACGCGAGCAAAACGTTGGACGAGGCCCAACGTAATTATACAGTCACAGAAAAGGAGTTGCTCATTGTAATCTTTGGACTGGAAAAATTCCGATCATACTTGCTGGGATCCCACGTGACTATCTACACCGACCATTCAACCATCCGGCACCTGTTGGCCAAAAAGGATGCAAAACCCAGGCTCATCAGATGGATCCTGCTTTTGCAGGAATTTGACCTGGAAATCCGAGACAAGGCCAGATCGAAAAATGTGGTGGCTGACCACCTGTCAAGACTTCATCCAGACCACATTGGACCCTCCCTACCTCTATCTGATACCTTCCCTGATGAACACATCCTAGCCGTGCAAGACAAGAAAATGCCATGGTATGCTGACTATGTCAACTACCTGGTTATAGGACAAACCCCGCACAGTTGGTCCAGACAGCAGCGGGACAGGTTCTTGGCTGAGGCCAAGCACTATTTCTGGGATGATCCCATGCTGTTTCTCCTCTGTGCTGATCAGATCATCAAGAGGTGCCTCCCCGAAGACGAAGTTCAGAGTGTGCTTTCCTTTTGTCATGACCAAGCGTGTGGCGGCCATTTCTCTGGCAAGAAAACAGCTGCAAAAGTTTTGCAGTCTGGATTTTATTGGCCGTCCCTATTCAAGGATGCACACATCTTTGCCAAGACTTGCTCACGATGCCAAACACTAGGGACAATGACCAAAAAAGATATGATGCCCCTTCAGCCCATTTTGATTGTCGAAATTTTCGACGTTTGGGGTATCGATTTTATGGGCCCCTTTCCACCATCCAACGACTTCGAGTATATCCTGGTCTCGGTAGACTATGTTTCCAAATGGATTGAAGCTGTCGCCACCCGACGATGCGATCACAAGATGGTCATGGACTTTGTAAAGAAGAACATCTTTTCCCGGTTTGGAATACCCAAGGCCATGATCAGTGATGGTGGAAGCCATTTTATCCATTCCCAGTTCCGTGCCCTACTTAGAAAATACGGGGTAAACCACCGCATTGCCACCCCGTATCATCCACAAACAAATAGGTAGACTGAGGTCTCAAACAGACAAATCAAGAACATTTTACAGAAGACTGTGAGACCTAACAGGAAAGACTGGTCCACACGACTTGATGATGCCCTGTGGGCATACAGGATCGCTTTTAAGACCCCGATAGGCATGTCACCTTACCGCTTGGTCTTTGGCAAAGCTTGCCATCTCCCTGTTGAATTGGAACACCGGGCTTACTGGGCTGTTAAGCAATGTAACATGGATCCCCAGTTAGCTGGTGCGCAAAGGACTCTTCAATTATCTGAGCTTGAAGAAATTCGTCGGGACGCCTTTGACAATAGTCGGCTATATAAGGAAAAAATGAAAGCCGCCCACGACCGACTCATTCATAGGAAAACCTTTGAGCCAAACCAACAAGTCTGGCTATTTGATGCACGCCTGAAACTCTTCCCAGGGAAACTTATGTCCAAATGGACAGGACCATTTCGGGTGGTCAAGCCCTATTCCAATGGGGCAGTCGAAATCGTCGATCTTAATACCGGGCACACCTTTACAGTCAATGGTCAAAGATTGAAGCATTTCCTGGCCCAGGTACCCCCCAAGGAAAGTGTCACCCTTGTTGAGGGCTGACACCAAGCACCGCCCAGCTGGAGGCGTTAAACTCAGCGCTTCCTGGGAGGCAACCCAGCGGATTCAGACTGATCTGGTAGTTTACGTTACTCAGGTACTATCTTTTTGAACCCTTCTGCATCCATGCATCTGCCAATGAGGACATTGTCCAACTTAAGCATGGGGGGGATGGTAAATTGCATAATCCTGAGCTTAATTAATCAGTCTGAATGAATAAATTAATTGATTAAAAAAAAAAAATTGAATTTAGGAAGAAAAACTTAGGCATTAGAAACTTGTCAATAGTGGGAAATAATACAAAAAGAACTTAAACGCTTAGACTTTTCAGGCCTTCAGGCTTAATCAGCCCTAGTGTCCATTAAAATATGGATTTAGCGGCGAATCCTTGCAACTTTAAGCTATTCTAATCCACCTAATAAATAAGGTAATAAGTATACGACTTATCAACTCACCCTCTAACTCAGGAAAACTTTGAGTCTAAGCATCTACACACATTTTTGCACAGACTCACTTCTTGGAGATTTTGACAGAAATTGGGTAGCTAATGAACTCTCTAGGGTGGTATGGCTGGCAAGTTGTCGTGGGTAACAGCCCATTGGCAGGTTGTCCAAAACCCAGCCACAGGCCGTTTCTTTTTCGCTGCCTCTAGGTACATTTGAGATTAGGGAAGCCACCTACGAAGAAAAAAAAAAAAAGAGAAGAAAAGAAAATAAACCACACTTCACCGCACAAGTATGGCTAGCAAGTGATCGTGGGTAACAGCCCATTAGTCGGTTGTCCAGAGCCCAGCTCAATAATTGCACAAAAAAGACCAAAACACCTAAGGACGAAGCGGGAAGTAGTACAAGCCGGGGAGATATACACTGGAAAATCCTTGTGTTGACCCCAAGTAAAATGAACGTAGGGAGAAAGCTACCAGTCGAACAAATACACCTTCAGGCAAAAATTTATTTTCTTTTCCGGACACCTAGAGGCGTAGAAACTCGAAGTCTGTCTCAATTACCGTTAAGTGAGTCTATCACAACATTCACACCAAGATGCTTAGCACTTAGGGTTTTGACCGAGTTTTGGGTGGGTTGGGTAGCTGTAAAAAGTTACCAACCCACACTGAATTCCGAAAATTCTAAAAAGACATATATAGATATATACGTATACATATGTATAGTTATATATACAAAGCAAGGATTCAGGCGATTCGTATTTTGGAAGATACCCGGGCGCTGCTTAGTCTTTGTAGATTAAGATCTTCGTATATTTCCTCTTATTGACGAGTAACGAAGTGCCGAAGCAATTACTTCTTGAATTCTCCAAAGAAATAAAGGCTAGAATAAACCTTGCTAGGGACTATCAAGGAGTAAGCATGGGGGTATGATAACACCATGCAAGGGGGTAGTAATTAGGTTGAATATGGCCCATCTTTAGAATAAAAGGCACTACATAAAGTAGAATAGGAGCGTTGCATGCATCAAGTACCAAGATTGCTTATAAACCGTATTAATGGCCATTTGTGTAAAGTATTTGTCAAAGCAGGCCTCAGATGAGCAATCGGACCGCACGGATGGATTCAGGACGACGAACGGAGTCCAACGGACTCAAGATCAGCCAAATCCGACATCCGGAGCTCCCACAATGGGCCCAAGAAATCATGACCGTTGATCTGGAGATCAACGACCCAGAACGTGCCACGTCACCCCGCCCCCGCCGCTCTCTCGCCCTCAAGCCAGCCAAGAACGAATCTCGGCCATTGATCTTCGATCGAACGGCCGAGATCCGCGCGCTTGCCCGCGGTCGCCGCGACAAAGCGCGGGCGTGGCGCAACGGTTAGCGCGCACGCCCGCGTCGCAGTGACGCGCGTTCGAATCGCGCGGAGCAGAAATCAAGCACGAGCGAAGGGCGCGGCGAAATTGAGCCGCCCGATCAGCAGCGGGCGGTCAGGATTGCGCCACGCGGTGTGACGACAGTGCCCGAGCGCCCACGCGCGCGCGCACGCCAGGCGAAAACGCGTGCGCGCACGCACGCCCGAAGCGCGATCTCAGCACGGACGCGGGAGGATCTCAGCCGTCCGATCTTAGATCGGACGGCTCTCGTTCATCATCCACGGATCGCGCTTGGAGAGAGAGAGGGGGCGGGTAGCTGACCGGCGGTAGAAGGCCTTCACCGACGTATCTGGAAGCGGTTTTAGCGACGTTCTGAATGTCGCTAAAGCACATTCTTCTTCTAGGAGGCCCTTAACTCTATTTAAACCCCCTTCTACTACCATTCAAGGCATCCTCTCCCACTTGCAACTACTCCACTCCTCTCCTAGCTAGTCTTAGGCACTCTTGTAATCGCCGGAGACGACGAGCTGCCGACAGAGCCTCCTCCACCGCCGTGGCTGCCTCGTCGCTCTCCACTCTCTCTCTACCTCTCTCTCTCTCTCTCTTTTAAGCTTTCATTTACTTTTGTTGAAGCATGTATTTAATGTTGTAAACCATGAACTATGAATGCATGTTTAATGAAATTATTTTCCATTTAGTTGCCATTTTAATTTCTGTTTAAAGTGCATGATCAAAACCAAGAGCTTTCTAAGCCTAAACTCTCTCTATCTCTCGCTTTTCAAAACCGTCTCTTTTGCAAGCAAAACTCCACCTTTTTCGTGACAACAAGTCGTAAACAAAATCTGATTTCCACGCCTCCCTGAGATCGACACTCGGACTCACCTCCGTTTACTTCTTTTAAAACCGATGTATCAAGTGCAACTATAACGACACCTCTTAACACACACGCACGAAGGCATGTCAGAATCGCTCCTAGGCCACATGAAACTGCTCCCCCAGCCACTGGGTAAAGGTAGTGATTGCCCGTCTCAAAGCATTGGTACGACCGACAGGGAAAAATTTCTTCAGAAAGGCCGATTTCAACTCATTCCAAGTTGTAATTGGTCTTCCTATTGTCCTATACCAATGTGCGGCTTTATCCCTAAGGGAGTGGGGGAAGAGCCTCATGATCATTTGCTCCTCGTTAACATTTCGTGCCTTGGTGGTGTGGACCAAAGTGGTCAAATCTTCCAAGTGCTGAAACGGATCTTCGGAGCCAAGCCCATGATAATGTTTAATTAGGCTTAACACCTGGGACTTGATTTCTACATCACCGGCTTGAATCTGGATGCCGGGATGTTCCCCGTAATTTGAAGGATCATAAAAATCCTTCAAGGGCTGAGCACCCTGCATTCTCTGCATTTGTTCCAGCTGCCTTCGAAATTCTTCCTGTGGATTTTCAAGCAGAAGAGGCTGTTGTTCAGCCATGAGATCAAATTGACCAAAATCTAACTTGCGCCTCCTAGAATGTTCTAACGGTCCTTCCAATCGGGGATTCAATGACCGTCTTCCCAGTATAAACTAGGCGAAGGTCTGAAGGACTGGGGATAAGGACCCTGTAGCACAGCAAAACAAGGCTGTCCTTAAGTGGGATAGCCTAAGGATCTATTGACTCCCAAAACCAACCTTAAGACTGTAAATGATTTACTCTACTTACGTCTGTTTAATCCAACCAGTTAGAAGGAGGGACTAGGGAGAAGGTTCTTCCTTTGGCTTTCGCCTCCGGTTCCTAGTGTACCCCCCAGCCGCGGTCGTTTGACGCTACTCCCCTATCTAGACATCAGATTAATCAGTATAAGTAGGTTAATCAAAAATAATCTCAGACTAGGCCCTGAAGAGCGAATCAAACCTTAAGGCCAACGTCTACTCAATTTTATTAAGGCCTGGGATTGTGGTGCTTATGGAATGTGATGGGCCCTTACAATGGGTTGTGCCCTTAATGATTGATTGAGATTTGTGTAAGTGCGTGCACAACCAAGGTTTTCAAGCAAGATTATTGATAATGCATGAATTTTAATGTTCAAATCTTGCTTAAGTAGCTTTTAGGGTTTCAAATTAGGTGAATTGCAATCAAGTTTTGAGGCAAACCAAGTTGTAAAACACGGGTGAAGATTGTTTTCCTTTAAAATCAGAAAGAAAGTGGAGTGCCTGGAATATACCTAAATTGAAAACCCTAAGGAGGAGCTACTTGATGAGTTGGTTTTAAATAAAGTGGTACGGCCCAAACAACTCAAACAATTGGCCACAAATGCACCACTAAGTTAGGCACTCAAAAATGGTTAACCTAGAATAATTTCTACTATGTTATATGTTGCTTTGTGTGTACCGGTTCCACAGATCAGAACCCGGTTGAGTAGAAAACAAATCAAGTTGATCAAGTGCCTTGAATGTGGGTGTGTGTTGAAAATTACCCCACAAGATTATCTTTTTGTTGTTTTCTTTTATGGATGAGGGTGGAATGAATGTGAGTGAAAATTCAAACAACCAAACTATTCCTAGGATTTATGCAAACACCTAGGTTAATTGGGATTTGGATTTAATGTGGCGAATGAAATCTATGGAGGGGGAAAGAATAGGGGAGCACTTACAGTTGTCTTCAACTGCACTTTACTCCAATCTACCGCTTGTTGATTCCTTGATGGAGGTCTCTACAAAACAATAGACACAAGAGAAAGCTAGTTAGAAAACAAATAAAGTGCAAGAAATGCGAAGGAAAGATCGGAAATCGTTGCCTCCCCGGCAACGGCGCCAAAATGTTGAATCGTTTTGCGAATTGCTATGCTTACGTGTTTGGTTTTGGAAAACCTGTCGTTGTAGTTTGAAAGCGAAGAATTCGTGTTCAACAAATAAAATTTATACCGAAAGGAATTCCGGGTCGAACACAGGGAGGCTACGTTGATCTATGTTCGCAATTATATTTTTTTAGGATTTTTGATAAGCAAGGCGATATAATTACAATAGAGCTATCAGACTAAAAGAAGGAGAGAGAGAGAGAGAAAGAGAACATGCATTCAATATTCCAATTGTTTATAAAACTAAATAAAAGTTATACTAGAAAGCGGAAAATCAATTACACTATAAAGCAGGAAAATTCTACACTAGAAAAGCTGTAAATAAGAATGGGAGAGAGAAGTTATCCTCCTCGACGATTGCTTGGAGGACGAGCCGGACGGGACGACGCCTGGACGAAGGAGAACGAAGCAGGACGAAGGAGCATGAAGTGGAAGAACGGGAACGGAGCAGCACGCCATCGTCGTCGCGGGATCCACTTCCGAAGGGGAACGAAAATTGGACTTTATCTTGCGAGAAGCATCCCGGATATGGGACAAGCTTCTTTTGAGCTTTAGAGGGGTAGAGAAGAGAAAGAAGGGATGAGAATTTCGTATGGAGGGGGTCTCCTTTTATAGTTGCAAGGAGTGGGGGCAAAATGGACATTACAACTTCAAAATAATAAAAGAGGGGTCTTTAATGACGGATAAATCCGTCACTAAAGCCCTCAACGTGGGCGTCGTGGGTGGCTCGCGCGTGCCTCCTCGCCTGCTCGCGTGCTCAACGGCTTGCGCACGTTCGTCGCTTTTCAGCCGTCCGATCGCGAGATCGGATGGCTTAAGATGCGTCTCCGCCCGCTGCGTTGTTGGCCCGCCAGCGCGTCTGATTGCGCGTCCAATCTCACATCGACGCTATCGGGCGCGCGAGGCTGTCCGATCTCCATCTGACGCTCTACCCGCGCCCAATCGCCCGCGCCTGCCGCTCCTCGCCACGGTTCGAACCCGCGTCTGGCGCTCGCGAAAGCGCGCTCGACCACTGCGCTATGGGGCGCGGATGGTCGAGCGGACGCTTTTAAGCGCGAGCGCCCACAACAGTTGGATTAAGATCCAACGGCGGAGAGCGATCGGGCGTGGGGCCTTCACAAGGTGCAAGCGGCCGTTTGGGCGGCTGTGATGGCACCATGTGGCGCTATCTTGGCCGTCCATCTTCTGGAAGTTGTAGATGGTGCCACAGATGTCGGATTGACTCGATTTTTGTGTCGTTGGGTTGCGATCGTCGATCCGAATTCATCTGTGCAGTCGGATTCATCATCTGAAGTGCGGATTTACACCATCCAGGCCCGTGATCTTCTAGGATTCCCGGGTCACTATCTGATGCTACGGATGCCTCATTAGGGCGATATTAGAGTCGTTGAACTCCAATCGTCGCCCTGATCACATCCATACAGTTGGATCTTTGATCCGAGGCCCCGATAAAATGTTTGCCCTGTCCAAGTACATAAAAGGAGACAATTAACCTCCATTTTATTCAAACTACTCTAAATGCAAGATGATGCATGTAATGCAATATTTATATCATGAAATGCAATCCTATGCTTAAGAACATGCATAAATAGGCATTTTAAGTAGTGTAAATGTGTTTACATCACCGTCGAGGGAGATTCTTCTCACCTATCTCTATCTTTTTGCTTTTGTAGGGTAGTTTTCTCACTTCCTTAGTTGTAGTAAACATTTGATGAGAATTGTCTCTCTCTCTCTATCTTATTTTTGCAAGTATATTATATAGAAATTATTTCAACCTGATCTCTTGCTTGATAAAAACACCAAAAGAATTATAAAAGATAAAAATGACAAAAAGAAATAAAAGTGAGATGCGGATTTCAGAAAACCAAACGTTCACCTCGAGTTTCAGTTATAAATATTATCTAATTAACGAATTTTCTTGCGAATCGAACTACGAGACAGGTTTCGAAACTCAAATCTCTTTTGCAATGAATTTTCGACTCAACAGGGAGTAATCCCAAGATGAAAGCAAATAAAATGGTGAAGGCACTGAGGACAGGCCAATAATTTTCGCTAAGTTGTGAGGAGGCAAGATTGTAATAGAAATGAAGGAGACCAAAAATGGGTTTAAAGGTACCCGAAGACCATGTTCTATGATGTATCTACAGATTATGAACATCTCCTTCATCCCGTTAAAGTACAAATAGGTCATAGACCCGCAAGCATGGAATAGAACTCCACCGAGTTCATACGCATCTAGGAACACCAATGGCGGTCCGGCTATGAAAGTCAAAAGAAAAACTATACAGTTCCTTCATTTCAGGTGAGATGCCAGACAAGGAAGAAGCGGACTTACCCTTGCTCGCGAGCCCAGACATGTCTAAGCTTCTGCTGCTCCTTCAAACATGATGTTTCTGACGAATAAAAGCTCTCAAAGCTCATTGCAAAAGGAGCAGAAGCAAGCTTGCAAGGTGCTGCCACTGAGATAAAAACGGGTAGGTGGGGTAGAGTAAATGCCCCGCCCCCCTATTTATAACCTTTTGTTAGGGCATTTCCTCCCTTGAGGGGTGCGAGTTTCAAAAAAATCAATCTCACGAGATGCAGTGCGAATTTCAGAAAATCTTGCCATATTGGAAATGACCTTCGTTATCATTACGGGCATTAAATGTCCCTACGTGTGCATTATGTCTCCGCAATCAGGGTGGTTGCACCCCTATCCGTTGCGACGACTGAGGCAAATACACTTCATAATGATGGCAATTAATGCCGATCCTATTAAACAAAAGGACAAAAATTAATTCCCATAGTGATTAACCACCACTCACGAAAGATGACACTTACGTCATGATATCTCCTGAGATATTAGCCTCTTAAGGCCGACAGGGTCTAGGTGTCAATATGCCTATGGTCCCCTTAGTAAATGTTACCCTCTTAAGGCCGATAGGAACTCAAGCGAACACTCCCATGTTCCCTCATTAAATATCCACCTCCTAAGGCCGACAGGAACTCAGGTGGACATGCCCACATTCCCTTATTAAATATTACCCTCTTAAGGCCGGCAAGAACTCAGGTGGAACACGCTTACGTTCCCCATTAGTCTTAGTGGCCATACTCCACATTAACAAAGACACCTTGCCTGCCTAAAACTAAAGCATGTCTCATGACAAATGCTTACCCCACTTAAAATATAATCGGGATATCATTTGCAGGCATCATCCATATGCAAAGTTTTAAAACCTTGACTACTATTTCAACAGCATACGCTAGCTAGAGAGTGGGAACATATGATGAGTGACAAAAAGTGCCTTCGGATTTAAAACTTCACACGAAACTCAAAGAAGATTTGGCTACCTGGATACCCAGCAAATAGGCAGATCCGAGTCTACCCAACTCGCCTGTATCTAGATGGATCCGGACCTGCCAGCATCCAGGTGGATCTCGGTAAGTCCAACCAGCCAGAGAACCCGATTGATCGGAGTTGAAGAGGCAACAACATCCACGTCGGCGCTAATGAATGGCATTACCCATGCTACTTATAGCCGAGTAACAGACGTGCCAGGATATCTGCAAGGTCCATAACGAGGATTAAATGTTGTTACATATTTCCTCTACTATAAATAGAGAGGAGGGACCCTCAGGGACCTCCTCATGCAACCCTAGAGAGAAAATGAGAGACTATGCACTACCCACAATTCTAGTGAAAATTCCGAAACATCTCCTTCCCCCCAGATGTACACCTGTTTGGGTGGAATTAAGTCGCTAAACTCTTGTGTCTTCTTTTATGTGAGATTGTTGTTGATTCGGGTCCACTTCCACTTAAGGGCTCCGATCAGTGCCCTTCGAATGTAAAGTGTCCCACAAGCGGGAAGAGGAAAGCCTTCCACCCAGGTGTTGCGGCCAAATCCAGAAAGAGTTGGAGAGCAAGATGATTGATAGTGGAGCTATCAAGTTTTTGTAAACTTTTAAATGATTCCGATACTTCCATGGCACTCCACTGTGTCCAATAACTCTCACAACCAGCTATGAATTGATATTTACAGACAATTGGAGGAATAGTAATAAGCATAACCAAAACATTACAACAATTACAACACACACCATAGATACATTAACAATCTGTAGGAATTTCTTGCAAGTGTTAGAGAAAGGTGAAAACTTGAACTGTATATTTTTCATCACTGTTTTGTATTCCCCTGAACTCTTACCATTTAGAGAATAACAAAAATACATATATAACTTAAAACAAATTCAATGTGTCTAACACATACCTACCTACCTTGTGCATTTTTTTTATTACATCGATCATATAAATATGAACCAACAAACAGATTCAAAAGTGTACAAACAAATATTCTTTGTAATGGAACAACCGTGAGATAGCAACTGTAATTTTATAGTGCAAGAGTAGGCAGCAGAGAAACGATTCCTAAGCAGCGGTGCTGCACTTTGTGGGCAATCCTTGTGCGAACCTCTTGAAATCAGTGCAGTAGTTGTACATCATGTAGTATTTCTTGACCCATCTCATCCTTTCCTGGCTAGTGCCATCCAACTCTTGATTGAACCAATTAGCGCACTTGCTAGTGACAGAGCTCGTGGAAGGGCACTTGGATCCTGAGGAAGTAGTCACAGCACAGGCATCCGCATTGAAGCTCCTATAGGATGCGGTGAATGGCGCGTTGAACCAATCGGTCTTGATCAGCCCTCCCCTCGTTGCCCAATCGTCCGCGTTCCACAGGCTCGAGTAGATCCTCATGGGTTGGCTCTTGGGGAATGGCACACCACGTGCCTCGTTGTTCTTGAAGTCTGTGATCGGTGTGCCGTCAACATAGAAGCTGGAAAGCATATATGGTCGCAAGTTAAGGATTCCCTTTCTTTTCTTTTCTTTTTTTTCCTTAATTTTCAGAAATAATAGATATCCCAAGTGCCCAAAAATGATCGAGATAGATCGTAAACTAATTTTGTGGCTATATATATATATATATATATATGGTTGATGCCTGCTGCTCCAAGTGTCTTGTTTCTTTTATTTATTTAAGTGAGAGAAAAGTACGGGATGTGGAAATTAATCAAATAATAAGGTAGCCAGCAGCAGCTTACATGATGTGTTGAGGGTTCCACAGGATGGAATAGGTGTGGAAGTCCTTGGTGGGATCGAACCAAAGTTTGAACTGCTGCTCCCTGTTGCCCTTCCCCTGAGAGAAAACGTTGGTGTGGAGAGTATAGGGGTCGCTACTGAGATTGCCGTGGAATTCGAAGTTTATCTCATCATGGTTTGGCCCTTGCGAAGACAACTGCAAACACAAAATTAATGGGCAATATCCAAATTAAACATCGTAACAAACTAGTTAGCATGATGACATAGAGCATGTGCTTTCCAAAATCAAGAAGGAAAGAGATAAGTGCTTAGTCATATATGGAGATTAATAACCGAGGCCAACTTTTAATTTTCGACGGTCTGGTTTAAAAGTCGGTTATTTATATTTGCAGATTATAAGCAGTTATCATTAGATATACGAATGCTGGACGCATTTGGAACTTTCGGGATGAAGAAAATTGAGGTAGTTTGGACGAAAACAAGTCGAGATCAATTTGTCACTCAATGACGTAAAAGTCCGTATATATGTTAGAGATTACTCCACTTCATTGATTGAGGAGTAATACTCGATACGGCCTTCTGACCTCTTCGAGTGTCAGGTTGATGAGACCAATTTCGCGATATTTCTTGGTTCCAAGTGTGAAGACCTAAAGATGAAATTGTTGTAATTCCTAAACATAATTCCAGGAGAAAAAAAGGTCAAACCAGGCGGGATAAGTACTTAGTTTCACGAGGAGGGAAAAAAAAGAAAAAGAAAGTAAATAAATATATTATGTAATATATTTTATAATGTATGGTTGAGAGTTGTGATTTTAATCAATATATTTTAATTTTTTATAAGTAAAAATCACCTTTTATCAATAAAAATCACTTGTTATATGTAAAAATTTATATTCTAATTGAAAAATCACATTATTCAAGTAAAAAGATATTTTTTAACATTAAAAAGATAAAATATATTTGTGTATTTTTATTTTAAACCTATATTTTAACTTTTATCGGTTGAATATTATTTTTCAACAAATATTTTTTGATTTACTTAATTTTTAATTAATTGATTCTAATTTTTAATCAATTCATTCTTATCTATACGTTATAAAATATATTATAACCTCATTTTCGTACAGCAAATAGAAGGAAAAATACAGGGAGAGAGACAGAGAATCGTTGAACTATGCAGGGCGTTACGTGAGAAAACAATATATGATAATTTCCTACTTTAAAATTTGAGATATTCTGACCATCTATGGACACCTTCAAAGCAGAAAAGAGAAAGAATGGTTCTGCCCTGCGAAAACCTTCGAGAAACACATCATAGTTATGGAATTTTTATTCAAGCGGACATATAGATGATGAACAAATTTCCATGGTTACCGTGCACACGTACGTACGTGCGTACTTAGGTATCAAATTATTTGCATAAATAAATTGCATGCAATGCATATGTGGCGACGGTTCCAGCGGAGTTGCCAGGGACGAGCTTGATGTGCATGTCAATCCTACCGAACAGGTACTCATCCTTCGATACCTGTCCAGCGACAACGTAAGGTGCTGACCATCGTTGAGGATCATGCCCCGCCCATTGCCCCCATGTGATACTTGATATCTTGATAGAAATTGCCACCGTAAGCGGAGGCCAGCAAAGAAGACAAAGCTACCAGAAGTCCCAATGCATTTGCTTTGGGATGAATGGTAGCCATTTTGATTACTAAGATTTCATTTATTTCGTGTGTTAAAAATATTTAACATGTTAATTAATACATTTAAAAATGAGTAAACATATTTGAAAATTAATATAGTCGAAAACAAATTAACATGCTTAAAATTTATTCTACAGTTCTCTTTCTAGTAACGTTAACACGTCATTTAATATGTTTAAATATTCAAATCAATTAATTTATTTATTTTATTATTTATTTTATTTCTTTTTTATTTTTCTGTTTATTTTATAAATTTATTAAAAAAATAAAAAAAGCGTCAGAGATCTCGATCCTATTGTGACGTTGCATATATATATATATATATATATATATATATATATATATATATATATATATATCGGAGATTAGTGGTTGTTATATATATATTTTTTGTTTGGTTGAGTGGCGTCTAATAAGACGAAACAGTTGGCAACTCGATTGTCGTCGTCCTATGACGCTGACTCAAAGGACGTTTTAACTTTTGAGTTCGTAATCCGCGTGAGGTTAAGGTGGAAGCTGACAGCTCCTTTGGTAATTCTTTTTTTTTTTTTAAGAGTGAAAATCTAAGAGAAACATCTCATATAAGAAGATACACTTTGGAGGAGAAAGACAACGACTAAGAAGTTTAATAGCTTCATATTAAAATATGAAGAGAATATACCATGTAGAAATAGAGAAAAGTTAAAATACAAAGATAAGAAATAAAGGTAAAGAAAAAAAGGAAATATCTCATGATTTTGAAATCAGTTGATCTCCAAGGGGAGAGTGACTTCATATTTGTAGAACGATAAAATGTTAACGAGATAAAATCTAAAAAATTACACAAATGAGAGACTGAATAAATCGACCCCTGACTAATGATAGGAATCTTAACCCTGATATTCTAAAGTTACATGTCGTTCTTATTCAAAACAGAACTACATTAAAAAAATGAAAAAGAAGACCAAACTATCATCATCAATCAAAATCTTGCACATGTTACGACACGCTACAAACGGCTGCAGCTTCGACACCCACACAAGAATGCAACCTGAGACGATTGCCCCTTCGCATCTCCCAAGAATCACTAGCCCCTGACTGCAGCACTACCCATGACCAAGACCCAACATGGCTCGCGACCGCTGCAACCCACAACAGCCACTGTCGATCACACCAACCGAGGTCGCAAGATACGACCGCATTCGAAGCCACCTCTCACTTTGACCAAGAAGCGCAGCACTCGAACACGTAGGTGCATAGGGGAAAACATGTCGACATCCATTTAGCAATTGACAAATGGATATAGACAGGGCGATTGGTCTCTATGTTTGAATAAGTCAACTTGTGTAGGTGTTTCAACTGTTGATTTTAACGAGGGCACAGCACAGGGATAAGCGATGGATAGGCATTTTTGCACAAGAAACGTAGACTTCCGAAGCTTATACTACTAACAATACCTCCTTAGAGCGAACGTTCTGCGTGATGTTCAAATAACTTCCGTTTATCGAGAGGAACCATCAAAAACAAACCTAAAAATACCTAAAATAACAGAAAACAAATATACACAACAAAAATAAGGATATGGAGATCAGTTGAACGAAGTACTACGACCTCCCGATAGTTCTTGGTTGAAGCGGTGTATGCACAGAAAAAACAAGTATATATATAGCAAGGAACCTTTGATGGAGGATCACCAGACGTAATTAAGATGAGTAGCCTTACTTAGAGATGTCTCCTGAAAGGGACGACATATGAGAAGTACCGACACGTGCGCATCTCCACGCCAATAACCAAGAGACTAAAACAGAGATGGAAGATGCTCAAGACGGTTCACTCACCTCTTAATAAAAACCAGAGACGGGTGCATGGGGGTTGGGGATGGAGCTCGAATGACACCTTCGAACTTGCCAACCACTGAGCTGCAGGACGTCCGATTTGTTTTTTTAAATTCACCCAAGATTGCAGTTGTTCAGCATAAAATAATAAAACCAAAAACATCGTACAATAAATTTTCATCACACATTATTAAAATAAAAAAGAGTCGGCTGAACTGAAAATGAGAATCTGGTCAACAGAATTTATACCAATCATTTATAATCATTAACAACGAAAATATAAGGAGTACAAGTTCAAATAAAATGATTAAAAAGAAAAAAAAGAAAAAGAAATAAACCAAACTAGATGAATGTCTTATAAACCATCTATGATGCCAAACTCTCATTAGCATCGTCTCCTCCCTCAGTCATAGGATTTGGTCGTTGCTCTTTCAAACTTGAGTACAAGGTTAAAATAGAGAACTTAGTAAAAGTTAAGTAGAGTAGCAATTATGATGTAACTCATTTATGTTAATTAGTTTATTCAATTACGTGATTATTACTCAATTTTCGTATTATATAAGCCTTCTTAATTTGCAGTTATCAATAAACCCACGATCATTTTCTCATAAAGCACAAGGAGATACCTCTATGATATTCTAAACACTAAGATCAATACGAGACATTCTCTTGATTAGGAGAATGACCCACATCTATCCTATGACTTGGTTAATCATCTCACGCTCTTTACCCAAGTTAAGCGATGACTACGAGCTTGTATGTGGGGTGCTACTCTATATTAGCACACGGACAATCTCTTACACTATAGGCTATAAAAAGTGGTAGCAGAATCATATTACGTCAACTAATGCATACCCAAAGTATCCAGCTACTCGGTTGGCTAAATATCGTAACAATAGAGTTGCAAAAAAGCTAGTTGCCTCCCTTAATCAGTCTCAAGTAACATATATATTATAGAAGCTAATGCCATAATTTGTAGGCAATGACACTAGCTGTTTGTTTGTATGCAAGGAATTCCCATATTTTCATTTTTCAAGTACCAAGATGGTATCACATGTTCACTTGTTTCTTATAAAGAGATATTGCTATGATTTAACTTTTTTCATTCATGTGAGTTCCTTTATCTCATTCATTTAAGTTTGGTTTTTCTCATAGTTTAGATCGTATAATTCAATGCATTCACCTATTGACTCATTTGTTCAACAATTCGAGAATGCATCTACAAACAATTCACAAACTATTTGTATACGAAATTATATTACAGGCATAGTCCATTAATATTCAATCGATGCTCAATTATTAATTTTTGTAGATCGTGTAGTTCTTTAATAAGATTATAAACATTTTCTCGAGCATCTTCTCGTAGACTTTTCATTGCGTGCTTTTTCACCTTATCTCCCCCGATTGGTTTCTCGACATCCTCAATGGAGCTCACCCTCATAAAGACTCCAAATCCATCAAAGGCTTGATCCTCTTCATTTGGTACCACACTTGGTGGGCCAGGAACAAATGCAGAAATGAGGGTTTGGCATTTAGGGAGATTCCTCACTTTCTGGAGCTTAACTAGAGGAAGTTCAAAATGGCTTCTTGGTTCCACTGCTTTCGTCCCACTTGATTTGCGCTCTCTTGGGTCCGCCCCTCTCTAGGGTACAAGATTAACTTCTCTGTCTACTCCTCCAATCCATTCTCTTGTATCGCTTGGGTAGCTCATGATGCGATGGGTAATTTCTCTACAACTGCCGCGACTAAAATTCTGGCCCTTAACTACAACTTAGCTATTCTCAGTGCCATCCATCACTTCCTTGATTTTTGGCCCCATAGAAGCATCCCTACTATCTTAAAGGTCGATTTCACGATGATTCACTTCTGGTGGAAAGGCAAGCTCAAAGTTCCCTGGAGAGTTTAGTGGCACTATAACTAGGTCGTTTCACGCATGAACCACCACATGTCGCTGCACTACATTCACCCTAGTGTGAATAGCTTGGCGAACCTGATTGCCTCTTTGGCAAAAAGGTCTTGAAGTTTTATCAATCTGGACCATCTTGACCCTAGAGCTAAAATTATTATTTGGCTAGACAAAATTCACTTCCTTTATGTCATTGGGTGACTTCTGGTGTGTCCTCTTTTTTCTCTCGTATTGCTGGTTTTTGTACTTGACCACGAGTCGTGGTCCGCTTTTTGTGTAGCTAGCAGGTTTTGACCTAGTCCCCCTGCCATTGTTTGTTGCCTCCAAGTAGTGGGGGATGAATAAAATCTTCTCTCATTTTTGTTAAACAAAAAAACAAAAAAAAGAAGAGAAAAGGAAAAAAAAGATTATAAACATTACTAATCAATTAAACACGTAACTAATCACACACAACCATTTAAAAGTATTGGTTAGGTCATTCAAGTATCCACAAAACCATAGGCAACATATAGGATATTTCGGATAGTAATGCTTTCATTTTGCATTTCCCCAATCCTTCATTACATTATAGATTTCTTACTACTGTCAAACTTGTGATGGATTCTCTCATGATAAGTTTCATGTTCTCCACCTTGATTGTGTTCATGATGCTTTTCAAAAGAACAATTTTCAAACACTAATAGAGGCTTGAAGGATAATAGTAATTCTTTAACCTTGGAGTATGGAAATAGGAATATTATTTGAGGGATTTACATTCTGCATCCTTCACTACCTCCTAATCCCAACCCTGAGCCCTCGATCATCTTAGATATCTCCAATGAGGTTGAGGCTACTCATGTGAGTGATGATGGGAACACCCCTAAATCCAAGTTTGATGATGAGTCTCGGGGTTCGTTGGATGTTTTTTGATGAATTTTGATTTTTTTACTTGAATTTGCACATGAGGCACACTCTCCCTTACAGGCTAGAGGGGTCCCTGGTGGTCATTCATCTAGAGGATCAGAGCAGATGACCATAAGTCGATCAAAATCTTTATGGAATTGTAGGGCTATTTTGAATATTTCTTCTATCAATCGCATTAAAACCCTTATTTTTTACCATAATCTGTCGAATGTCTTTCTTTTTGAGTCATTTGCGAATCCTTCTGAGATCCACATCATCAAAGATAAAATATCTTTTGATTGTTGCCTCGTGGATTCCTCCTCTACCAATATTTGGTGCCTTTTGGAAAAACTCTGTTATTGTTTCCTGTTTACACTCTTTACCTCAGGCTTTCTTGGTGACCTACACTTTTGATAACCACTCTATTGTGATTTCTAGGGTTTAGGCTTCCTACAGTTTTGATGATCGTAAACTTTTGTGGTCCAGTTTGGTGACTTTAGCTGACCCTATTACTAATCCATGCTTTATCAGTGGAGATTTTAATTGTATCCTCCGTGCATCTGAGAAGAGTGGTGGTCTTACCTTTAGAAATGCACAAAGTGTAGATTTTAGCATGTTTATTGATAACCTTGGACTTCTTGACCTTCCTTTGGCTAGTAATAAGCTTCCTTGGTGTAATGGGAGGTCCAGATCTGCTCCAATATATCAAAAGCTTGACAAAATTCTTGCTAATACGGATAGTCTTTCTCTTTCTCCTTCAGGTTCCTGTCTCTCACGTAGGAACTTTGATCATTATTCTCCCATGCTTCTCTCTTTATCCTCTTCAAATTTTAATCGCCCTCGTCCATTTCGATTTCAAAATATGTGGCTTAGGGACGCTAATTTCAAAGATTTCATGGCCTCTATTTGGTAACAACCCTCTGCCCTTGTTGAGTCTGATTCGTGTTAGGCTCTAAACTCTTCTTGCACAAGAAGTCTCTTAAATCTTGGAATAAATCGACTTTTGGTGATATTGAGGCTATTGTTAAAACCCTCCAATCAGACTCAACCTATCCTTCCAAACTCACCCTAATTCATGAACCCCAATGCTATTGCTAGTGTCATCACACTTAGGAGTGGAAGAAAGACTCAAGATCTTTTATCCTCTACAACCATGCCCCAACAGGACCAGAAGACCCTAACCAAGGGGATCAATTTGACCTAGGGAATGATGGAAAAAAGAGTCAGAACCCCTCTCTTCTAATTCAACTAGAATACTTTTTCCTGAAGCCTTAGCTAGACCTAGGAAGAAAGAGACCAATGATAATGTGGAGTGGCTTGAAATTTTCAAACAAATTCCTGTGGATATTCCACTCCTCGATGCTACTGGGAATATCCCGACCTATGCAAAGTTTCTTAATTAGAAAATGTGTACACCGAAACTTCAGGCCAAAATATCCTGCGCTTATAGAGGTTTGTTCACATAGGGGGGGGGTTGTAGACAGGGGTGAATGGGTCGAGGTAAGGGCCTATAAAAGGAGGAAAGAGGTACCTTACGGATGTCCTAACCAACAAAAATGTTCCTCTTTTTCTCTCCTCTCCTCGTGTTCCTTGACCAGAGGTGTTGCGCAGAAGTGGTGTGAGAAGGCAAAGCTGTGTAGAGCTAGTGTGCTGCACCAGAGAGGACTGAAGTCACCGTTGGCAGTCCGGTGTGTTGTGATGCCAAAGGTTAGAGATATGCTTGGTCGTTCTTGGTTTAAGGTGGTAGCAGAAACACGCTATTCTGGTCGTATGTTTGTGTGCATACTTTGGGGGGTGGGGAGAAGCGGGTGGTGTTGGAAGTTGGGATTTTATCGGGGTTGGTGGTTGCTACCGCACATTCAGTTAATTTGGGACAAATCACCGAGTCAAATTGATCGGGCCATCCATGTGTGTGCACCTGCCTGAAACCAGTACTACCAACACATTCGTCAACGTTATCGCACGGGATTCACCGTGGTTCCTATCATGGTTGGCTCTAATCCCCCTTGGAGCCAGAAGTTCCTAATTCCGGGCTTTCACCGTATACGATAGAGGTGCTACACAAGTTATCCCCAACAAACTCATTAATGGTAATGTTAGTAAGCTCTCAGCTGCTAGGCACGCCCAAATTATCTGTTGAGATTAATCCGTCACTGATGATCATTCTTTCTAGTGTCTCCTAATTTTATTCTGGTTATCTTCTAAAAGCGACTCGTTTGAGCTATCCATCTTTCGTGGTTCGACAGGTAAAAATCTGCTGGCTTAAGTTAGAAGATAACCGAATAATTTAGAACATTGTGAGGATATACCGCTGGAATTGAGCTTATAACGAAAAACCTTAACCTCTATTGCCACTAATTCCAACAATTTTATCCTCAAATTTTTTCCGTAACTAAGGAAAGAAACGAAGCATTTCGCTTTGCTTTAAAAGTGAA
The DNA here is from genome assembly GCA_037157565.1 of Thalassia testudinum. Taxonomy (NCBI): domain Eukaryota; kingdom Viridiplantae; phylum Streptophyta; class Magnoliopsida; order Alismatales; family Hydrocharitaceae; genus Thalassia; species Thalassia testudinum. The sequence continues at coordinate 143,815,768 of JAZHRO010000031.1, read as the reverse complement.
GCAATAGGACGGAGGTTAGTATATATAAGTACATGTACACACAAAACATATGCATATATGGTGCCTACAACCAAAACATAAGATGCGATGAAGTTCATAAAGTGGAAATATACAAAAAAAAAAAAGAATAAATTAACTGAAGAATAGACATGCATGAGTATGCAGCAGAGAAACGATTCCCAATTAAGCAGCGGTACTGCACTCCGTGGGCAATCCTTGTGGGAACCTCTTGAAATCTGTGCAGTAGTTATAGATCATGTAGTTTTTCTTGACCCATCTCATCCTTTCCTGGGTGGTACCATCCAACTCTTGATTGAACCAATTAGCTCTCTTGCCAGTGACAGAGCTCGTGGATGGGCACTTGGATCCTGAGGAAGGAGTCACAGCACAGGCATCCGCATTGAAGTTCCTATAGGATGCGGTGAATGGCGCATTGGACCAATCGGTCTTGATCAGCCCTCCCCTCGTTGCCCAATCGTCCGCGTTCCACAGGCTCGAGTAGATCCTCATGGGTTGGCTCTTGGGGAATGGCACACCCCGTGCCTCGTTGTTCTTGAAGTCTCTGATCGGTGTGCCGTCAACATAGAAGCTGAAAAGCATATATGGTCGCAAGTAATTAAGGATTCCTTCTCTTTTCTTTTCTTTTTTTCCCTTAATTTTCAGAAATAATAGATATCCCAAGTTCCCAAACATGATCGAGATAGATCGTAAACTAATTTTATGGCTATCTACCTTATATATGCAGATTGGACAAATATATATATATATATATATATATATATGGTCGATCCCTGCTGCTCCAAGTGTTTTGTTTCTTTTATTTATTTAAGTGAGAAAAGTACGGGATGTGGAAATTAATCAAATAATAAGGTAGCCAGCAGCAGCTTACATGATGTGTTGAGGGTTCCAGACGATGGAATAGGTGTGGAAGTCCTTGGTGGGATCGAACCAAAGTTTGAACTGCTGCTCCCTGTTGCCCTTCCCTTGAGAGAAAACGTTGGTGTGGAGAGTATAGGGGTCTCCGCTTAAATTCCCCAAGAACTCGAAGTCTATCTCGTCGTGTGTCGGGCCCTGCGATGATAGCTGTTGAAACGTACGACAAATGATCAGACGTACAACCATATATATATATATATATATATATTCGGGATTAGACTAGGCTGTCGTTACTTTGAATATACGTATATAGATGGGAAATATGGTAGTGTTCAACATACGTTAAGAAAACAACGAAAAGAGAAGCATGCAGCTTAATTATATTACATAGTAAGCGGTGACGGTGCCGGCGGAGTTTCCAGGTACGAGCTTGATCTGCATATCGATCTTGCCGAAGAGGTATTGATTCTTGGATTGGAATCCAGAACCGGAGGTCCTGTCGAGTGAGAGGGCGAGAAGCTCGCCATTGTTCAATATCTTCCCGCGGCCATCGCCCCATGTGATGTCGACGTCTCGATGAAAATTGCCAGCAGCAGCAGCAGGTGCAATCTCAGGAGCCCAACAAGCAATTTGGAGCACCGCCATCATTAATATTATTCTAGTCGTATTTCCAACTGCACCCATATATGTAGGCGGGACCATTGCGTGGGAATCGTCAAGAAAGGAGGGATGGTGAGTGACCTTTGCGCTGTTCGTGGACTGGGTGGCTTTTGCTGCTAAATTGGTTTTGCGAGATTGGGAGAGGGAGAGATGCGTGTGGGCAATGTGGTGGATGGTGGTTGGCCTTTTATAAGCGAAATGCGGGAGATACGAGAGGAAGGGAAGTGGATGGTTCATCATTATCAATATAGTACTCGACAATCATTGTTTACGAAGGAGTCGGTGCTGCGTACGGTTTTTCTCTTCTCTCGCGTTCTTTCTCTGTCCTATTCCCTCTCACGCGCTTAATCCTACACGACCATGGAAGGACGACAGCTCGCTTGTCGCCCGGCACCGTCTGTTTGACATCATTTTCCTTTCTTTTTTGTTGTTTAGGTTTTTTTTCTTCCTTTGTTTAATATGTTGGTGTTGAGGCTTTGGCGCACCGATTTAGATCTGCACGTTACACATTGAACACCCGCCCCATGTCTGGACCGCACTGGTCCCTTTGTCTTTGATGATCAGTTTGCCCTAAAAGATTCTAAATATTCCTTCCATGTCCCAGCCATGGGGACGGTATGCATAAAGTGATGGGGCTATTTTGATTTCGGAAACCATTCATCTGCTGGAGCAACAAGTGGTATTTGTTAACAATTACTAACATATTTTTCCAAGTAGAGCTGGTTGCGAACGGGTATCTTTATTTCAGACGAAAAGGTTTAAATCCTATTTGTTGCATCTTTAAGATTTGATATTTTCAAGGAAAAATGCATGAACACCCCAATATATATATTTATATATATATATCGGAAACTTAGCCCAATTGTGATTATATTTCAAAAAATATCGATTTATACGTATCTCTCTCATTTGATATTTGTTTCTCATTTATTTTTTATACGCGTCTCTCTCATAATAGTTGATATCTATGATAGAAAGCCAGTAACTTTGAAATATCTGATTACAACAAAATTAACCTTAAGGGTGTTTAATTTTTAGTAATGTAGATTGCCATGTGGGCATTAAAAGTAAACGTTGCCACAACGATAGCGACTACTTACTCTCAGTTAAAAGAGACGATGTCCTTGTAATAATATGAAATTTATTAGCATGAAAATTTGTATGACGTCTAAAAGAAAATGTAGTTGTTTTTTTGGATATCAAAATCTCATCCTATATCCTCACGATCGGGCACTTTTCCTTTTTAATAGAATGTTATGCTTTTTTTAAAAAAAAGAAAAAATCTCATCCATACCCATGCCCTCATTGATGCCACGTAAACTCAAAAAAGTAAAAAGAAAAAAATCAAAGGCATTCATTTATCACTGCTTTGTCTCCTACGGACCATCAAAATTGAATTTCCTATACTAGAGCTTCAACTTATTTTCTTGGCGTTGAGTTCACTTCCACAAACAAAGGACTTCATTAGCCTTATCATCAACTTTACCACAACAGCTTTCAAAATTGACAACATATTGCTTGTTACACTCCAAAGATGATCCTACATATTATATTCATAACAGTGAATAATGAGATATAATGATTAAGAATTATTACTTTTCAACTTCAATTTAAGCATTTTAGGTGCTTGTTTGGGTTTGTGGGGCTGATAATAACCTAATCAATGATCCTACTATGCTTAATCTAGAGTTAGTTCCTAACTAAAACCAAGCATTTAAGTTATAAATATTGCATTCTAAACATACAAGCATAATTAAGACATGTATATATTTTATACATAATTTGTATGTAATTATCACCCTTAAAGTAATGGCTATGCTGTGATATCCAGTAGGGAAATTAAGAAAATTCTCCAAAATATTCTGCGTTTGGATAGAAAATATTGGTCCAACAAATTAGACGATGCTCTATGGGCATACCGGACCACCTACAAGACCACTATTGGAATGTCGCTATATTGGTTGATTTATGGCAAAATGTGTCATCTCCCTTTGGAATTGGAATATAAAGCTTACAGGGCCATAAGGACTTTTAACTTGAATTTGGATAATGTACGAAGGCATTGAAAGTTACAATTGACCAAACTTGAGGAAATAAGGAATGATGTCTACAAGAGTGCCTATTGATATTTGCATTAATAGGATTTCTGGAACTATATGAAGTAGGAGCTCTCTTCTATCATGCCTTTCAAATGAATGCCATGGGCTCTTATTTATAGAAGAGCTCCATGACATGATACAGACTCAACAACCTGCACATGCTCATGCTACAATTCAGTTGAGCAAACACCCAATAGAAAGACGTCACTTCAGCAATTACAACTAACATTATCAGTATTATTAACACCTCCCCTCAAACTGTAGGGTGTGGAATATCTGTATAGTTTGACAAAAAGTCTAGAATGAAGTTGTAGGTAAAGGTTTGATAAGAGCATCTACCAATTGCATTGCTAGTTGGAAGGTACTTGACATGAAGTTTTCCTTGAGCCACCAAATCTCTGATGAAATGAAAATCAATTTCAACATGCTTTGTCTTGGCATGAAAATTTAGATTATGTGGTAGACACATGCCCCTATATTATCTGTTACGACCCGGTTCCCGAATCCTTACAGGACACGAGATCGGACCGACTCGACTGATCCCAAGACCCAGTCGTCCAACAAAAAACTAACAAAAAAGTAGTAAAATAAATCACATTCACCATGCTAGTAACTAACAGTAATAAAGTACAGCAGTAAAGAAGTAACTACTACAGTACACACTACCACAACAGTAGGAAAGTAAATGGGTATAGGAATATAATGTGCAGAATGAAACAGTACAGAATATAAAATTACAAGAAGTTACTACTACAAACAAGTACAAAAGAACTACCACTACTGCGCTCTACTAGGCCCAGCACCCTCTACAGCCATATGCTCTGACTGCTCAACACGTAGACCTAAAACAGGTTATGAGTACAAAACATCGGCGAACGCTGAGTAGAGTGGCAACCAACTACTAAAGCAGTAAAGGTGGACAGGTAGCTGTTATTTTTCAATTTCTTTCTTTCACCACTTAATTTAATTATCAGGTCTCTTCCTTGATCTCGAATGTTCCTCGTGGGAACAATTTTGATTGCAGTCTTTTCCGAAGAGTAGAAGTAGCACGTGGTGCTCTCCTGGCCAGGAGAGTTCCACATGGTGGTCCTACACCCAGTCAACCACCCCAAGGTCACTGACAGACGTAACGGTGACTACGGCACCTACGATAAACGCACAGGTAGCTACGTCGCACTGACATACGGTCAGTTGTTTCCGTTAGCGGGTGCACCCAAAGCACAGCACGGAACCAGTATAGGGCATAGCCCTCTAAGTAATAGGGGTCTAGCCCCCAAGAACCAAACAGGGGTCTCGCTCCTCCACAGTCCGCGCACCCTCGCCTGACTACCTTGGTTTGCCCAGTGGGCCTAACAAGTCGGTGTAGGGCGGTTAGCTGAACCCCAGGACCTGTGGGGTGGCTATCTCTCTCCCTACACTAGTAGCTCTCCCCGGTACTATGTAAGCGAGGGCCAAGAAGTCAGTACAGAGTGGCCAATCCTAACCTCGGGTCCCAACCCAAGGGCAGCTAGCTCCGCTCTGCACTAAACAGGGGGATAGTTGCTCTCCTTGGTACTCCGTACTCAAGGGCTAGCTCATTTCCCCACTCACATTCCCAGTTTCATTTCATTTATTTCCAAGAGCTCTACTCCTAATTCCCCGTAGGGATCATGCTCATATTTCTCAGGCCAAGCCATACCAGGTTTCAGCATTTCTTTTTCCATTCTCAGGTTATACACATGCAATTTGTAACTCTATTCCATATTCAGTTTATTCACAGATATCTCATGTTTCCAACAGTCACCTTTCCAATTTCAATTTATATACATGCAGCTCATAGTATGTCATTTAACGTAAACAAAAGGAATTCACATGCAACAGTTTGCTAACGCAAGTATTTTACGTTTCACAGGCAGTTGTTATTTATTTACTGGCAATTGTTATCATTTTATCTACTCATTCAAGACTGTAATTCATTCATTCAATACAGACAATCCAGTAATTCTAGTCTTAGGATTCATGCCATATCCTAGGTTCTAATCATTCATCCCACATAGGCAATTAGGTTATAATTAAATTAAGGGGAAGCCACTCTATCAGTAAACCCAGGAGTAATGGGGGCTTAAACGGCAATCTCATGTGCCTTAGCAAGCCTCGAACCCACAACAGAACAAGGTCCTATCACAAGGATCAATCACAAGAGAATACTCAGAATAGTATAGAAAGTATTCCAACAAGTAGAGGAAATCATACGGGAAACATCAGTATCTCAATTGCGGAAATCGAACCTCAAACGAACCCTAAATGGGTAAAAAATAGTGATTCTGACTTAAATTAGACATCTGGAACACCTTCCAGACGTCTTAAAAGAGTCTAGAGCCCTACCTCAGTCCTACGCTACTCCTCAGACGTCCAAGAACTTCACTGAACCATCTGGACCTAATTCTAGACATTCGACAACCTCTCCGGATGCCTGAAAACGCTTCCCGTCGTCTGGTACCTCGCCCAGACGTCCGAAGTGCGTGGGAGGGCGTGTCCCACACCTTCCCGAAGCAACACCTGCACGAATCAACCGAAATCTTCTCAAAAAGGGTAGGGAGCAGTGTCTCGGCGGAGCAGCCTGCATGGCTGTATCCGCAAGAAGATGTACCTTCGCGAAGCCTCCTCCTCAAACGTCTGGCACCACCTCCAGATGTCTGCACCGTCGTCTGGCGGTCACTCCAGATGTCTGATTCTGGGAAAATCCCAGAACCAGAACCTGCCTTCGCCTTCTCGCGCCACGCCCGCTCGCCTGCTGCTCAGGCTGCAGCAATGCCGGGGAGGACCTCCCCGACACACTCCTTTGCCTTGCGCGCACGTCGACTAGCTGTGAGGTCACCGACGAGCTCCCACATGAGCTCGCAAGCCTTCTCTCCTCTCCTTCTCACGCTGCTCCTCTCTCCTCTCACGACGCTCCTCCTCTCCGCCGCTCTCGCTCAGTTGCACTCGCTGGAGGGTAGAGGAAGGAAGTGGCTGAAAGTGGGGGTGGACTGAGGGAGAGGAGGGGGGTTATATAAGGTGTAGGGTTAGGGTTTGCATCGGGAGAGAGGAGAGAGAAGGAGAAGAAAACGATGGACGTGTACTGTCTGCGTGCAGCACACACGCAGACGCGAGCTCGTACATGAAAATTTCAATTTTCAGACATCTGGGAATGAGTCCAGACGTCTTGCAAGACATCTGGCCCTCAGTCCAGATGTCTTACCAGACGTCTGACCTAAAGTGCGGATGTCTTAAAAAGGCTTAATAACACGGGTCTTAACATTATCACTCCATAGTGTAGGTATTTGTGATAAAGAAAGACAAAGTTCTATCAATAAAGTCTACAGCCATATAACCTCAGTAATAGTATATGCAATCGCCTTCTACTCAACTTCAGTGGATGATCGTGCACACTTGACTATTTTCTGTTGCTCCAAGGGATAGGATTATCTCCATGATAGATTGAAAAACCAAATGTAGACTTGAGGTCTAAGCCACAAGACACCCAATCTGCATCACTATAAGCTATAAGGGATTGTTTGGGTGTAGGTCTACAATGAAGACCATGGTTAAGGGTGCCCTTAACATATCATAGGAGATGCTTAAGAGTCTCATAATGCACAATAGAAGGTTTATGCATAAATTGGGATAGCTTGTTAACAGAATAAGCTAAATCTAAATGTGTATATAAGGCACATTAAAGACCACCTAATTGATGGTAAGAGATAGGATCATCAATTAGCACAGCCTCTATTGCTAGCAATGAAGATGCATTGGTGGCCATAGGTGTCTTCAAGGCTTTAAGTCCATCAAACTAAAATTTTATCAAGAGATCGACCAAGTATTTCTACTGAGATAAATGTAAACCTTTTGAAGTACGTCTAAACTCAATGCCCAAGAAATAATGAGGAAATACTGATGAGAACCTCGTCACAAACCCTAAACTAGCAGCATTTAACCCTGATATGAAAGAAAAAAGCTCCTACATAACTCTAGAAAGGCTTGGCTCAGAGAGATTCTGAGTTTGCAAAGAAAATAGAAACTAAGGGGTAAAAATGCAATTTCACCAATCCGATCTGAAAATAGGGTAACTCAGGGTCCAAACATAGGTCAAAACAACCTAATAAGAAGAAAGTGGGATGAGATGACTCATTAAGGGCTACAGCAACTCCAAGGAATTAAATGACATCCTGTAACCCTAAAAATAAACCCACTTCAATTCACGTGGTTCAAGGCAAAGTAAAAATCAAATAAACCCTCTAAAATTCATATAAAAATAATCTCTAGGGTTTAGGACTTTCAATTTGTCCTTAGGAACCCATTTTAACCTACATTGAGAACCTTGCCCAATTAACAACTTAATTTGGGTTTTTACGTAAATTAACCGGTCAAACAAGGTTTAATCTAGAAATAAAATTCACCATCAGAATCCTTAGGTTTTAATTAGTCATTTATAAAAACTTGGGCCTAAGAAGAAACCTTCTTGACCAACTTTACACTTTGGTCCTCATATATTTACTTTTTGGCCCTCAACTTTTGAACCCTCACATTTTGGACCCTAACTCTCCTTCGTTCTTTGCGTTTAGGTCCCTCCTGCAAAACCTGAGCAGCGCCATGCTCCGGCGACCTTGCGCGGAGCATGGCGCCACGCAGGGTAAGGGAGGGGCCCTGGCAAGTCAATGGGGGGTACCTTGCGTCGTCAGCCACCGCAAGGACACCCCCCTGAGCGCTGCACCCACCCATACCGGCTGTGCGAACGCATGGGCGGTATGGGTATCCTTCCTCCGGCGTCCTCCGGCGAGGGAGACACGTCGTCTCCCTCCGCCCTCCTCTCTGATTCTGCCCCTATAGATACCCCCGTCACTCCGCCGTTCTTCCCAGCTCGGATCTGACGGAGACACCCCCTCAATTCCTCCCTTCCCACTCCAACAGACGCCCCCTTGCTCCGGCGGCCTCTCCTCCTCCTCGTCGCCCTGCCGCACTACCAGCAGCAAGGTTACCTTCCCTCGATCTTTCCGCGTCACGCCGCACCCAGCTGGCGCCTCTCCGACCCTCTCCTTACCGCCGCCCCTTCCTCTGGGCAATTTCTTCTCCGGCGACAGTCGATACGACTGTCGCCCGCGCCAACCCCTCCTCGTCCAGCTTAGTAGGTAAAACTTCTCCTCTTCCTCCCCTCTTTCTTTTCCATACTGAAAGACCTTACTGTCGCCATCGATTTCCCACCGATCACCCTCACCTTCTCCACCTCCGGCCAAACTCCGGCGAACCGCTCCCATCGCTCCAGTACCCCACATGGCTCGCCGACCTGTGCATAACATCCGCCTCCTCACCCTGATCCTCTTCCACCCCTCCGCTTCCCACCAAACGCCCTCACCAGATCCACCGAACACACCCACTTCTCCGCCCGCAGTTTGACCTAGGGCGACCCTTTTGCTCCACCACGCCCCCTGCAGACCCTCTGACCACCTTCGCCGTGCCACTGCGAAGGTCCTCCGCATATCTGATTAGGCCGAGAGGCCGTGTTGTTGTACACAGGGTCTGTGCTCGCCGCCGCCATTGACGAGTGACGAAGCTCCTTCGACCTGCTGCTCCAGGCACACCACGCCCAGATCCGACTCCCAGGCTGCGCGGGGTAGCTTCGCGAAGTGTCAGGCTGCAGTTGAGGCGAAGCCCTTGCCCGAAGCCCTCGCGCGAAGTTCGGCTGCCGCTGCTTCCTCTGCGCAGGTGCCCAAATTGGGGGTGGGACATTTAGTCCCACCTTGGAAACCCGCTGAGGCGAATGGGCGCTTAAAGGCAAAAAGTGCCTTAAGCTGTTCGCCTCAGCACACGGGGTGAGGTCCCTCTCACACTGCTTCACCCGGCCCATCCGCAAGCTCATCACGCGGATCCGGCCGACCCGACCCGACTTGACTGGCACTCCTCGCCCACCACCGCACGCCGGTGGGCCTGGACCTGGGCGCGACCCGCGTACCCGATTACCCGATTGCTCTGGGAGAGCCTTCCGAAGAGTGAATACTGAGAGAGAGAGACGCGGGGGGGGGAGAGGGTAGAGTAGGTTTTTGCCCTCTGATGCTGAACTCTTGAGCATGCAGGCACAGGTGAAGAAGAAGAAGGACTGCGGAAGAAGAAGAACTGAGGCGACACTGTAGCATCCGCGGGTTAAGTCCTCTGATTGGAAAATCAGACGACGTCCTGAAGACAGGTGAAGACAAAGAAGAAGAAGAAAAGAAGAGAGAAGGAGCAGCCAAGTGAAGAAACAGAAAGCATAAGAAGAAGAGAAGCAAGAAGCAAGAAAAGAAGAAGAAGAAGAACAGGAAGAACAAAAGCCAAAGAGGAGAGAAGACAAAGAGGAAGAAAGAAGAGAAGAAGAAGAAGCCAAACTTTCATCTCTCTCTCTCTCTCTCTTTATTTTTGTAATAGAACATGTATAACTCTAGAATACGACTTGCTCCCTGAGTTCGACCTCGGGAGAATTGTTATTCCCGAGTAAAAAAAAAAAAAAAATATATATATATATATATATATTTGAAATGATGGCAATAACTAGCTATACTACAACGCCATAGCAAAACCTAGTCATAGTTGTCACCGACCGTTTTCATTTTTGGCGCCGTTGCCGGGGAGCAACGACTATTCTAGAGGTAGACATTTCTGTTTCTTTTTAGTTCTAATAATCTCCTCTCTTTTGTGCAGCTACAGGAAATCAAGAAGACAAGCAACCGCACGACAACCACTCCGAGGACAGGTAATTTTTTTTTTTTCCTCTCGCTATTAACCCCTAAACTCTAAAGAGGAAGAAAAGAAAAGAACAAGCAATATAGGGCTAACCTGTCTTCTATACTTAGTATACCATAAGAAGTTACATGTTTTTCAACCTATTATTCCTGCACACTATTAAGGGTATTTAGGGGCTAACACATTCTTGCTTGAGCCCTAATTACCCACCAAAGAACTAACTGGACCAAGTAGAGCCAGCATAAGATTCAACATTAGGGTTTTAGAGACACACTACTTAAATCAAGAATGGAGAAAATCCAAAAGAAGTATGCCTAAGCCATTGATTGAACACACTTATTCAGAGAAACCCTAAACAATCGGCTCTCTAAACACTTGAACCCAAAAAGAAAGGACCCAAAAGCTCTCAAAGGAACAAGAGGTAAAGTTGACCCCTTGGGTCAACCAACCTTAAAATTAGGTCACTTTCTCACTCAAAATACCTAAGAGTTCAAGTGTAACTTTAAGCACCCTGATCTTAAACTAAAATTGGTAGACTTAAGAGGTCAAGATCCCCATTCTGGTCTACCTGGAACCGCAGTGACAAGAGAGGTCGGGTGGGGGAAACCCTGTAACCCGTGGGGACGCTCTACCGTGTAGGGGTCTTCGCGGGACTCACCCTCTCTGGCTGCCCAGGTAATTCTCAGGTGGACGATCTTTCTGATCAAGGGGTCCATCTGCCCCGCACCTCTATAGTCACCCAACACATTTTTGGGTGTCTCGATTGGGTCCAGCACCTTCTAACCTCCTCCACTCCAACAGTGCATGAACGGTAGGAGATCCTTAAGACCACCCTTAAGATCTCCTTTAAAATTTCACTCTCGTCAAGGCCCGGCCTTGACTTCCGTGTTTGAGCAGCAACCTAACCCCATCAGTCTCTCTTCCGATTCCGAATCAAACTCTTCTTCTATCATGGCTCAGCCAGTTGAGGAAGAAAACAATCTGGAGCACCAGCTCCAGCGACTCAACGACCTCTTCCAAAACTTTATGCACCCACCGCAGCGTCCCATGATGCGGGACTATTATAATCCTGCTACGGTGGCCATCGAGCCTCGAGTCAGAATCCCGACTGGGGGACCTGACTCTGAATTAAAGCCCAATATGATTCATGCTATACCTAAATTCCATGGGCTTAATTCGGAAGATCCCTTCCAGCACATCAAACAACTAAAGCATTTGGCCCAAACTTTCGGGTCAGACGCACAAAATCGGGATATTCTTCTCATGAAGATGTTCTCCTTTTCTCTTATGGACAAGGCCGCCCATTGGTATCAAACTCAGACCCGGCCGATCAACAATTGGGAAGAACTTCAGTCCGAGTTCCTGAAAAAGTTCTTCCCTGTTGGACGAACCAACGCCTTGCGCCATCAAATTATACATTTCACCCAACAAACAGGGGAACCTCTCCATGAGGCATGGGATCGTTTTCAGGATCTCATGAGAAAGTGCCCCCATCACGGAGTTCCTAAATGGGAACAGGTCCAATCTTTTTACCAGGGACTCCGTGAGGACATCCGTCTTTTCGTCAATGCAACCAGCGGAGGAAATATCATGGGTCAACATGAAGACACCGTGTGGGAGATTCTCGAAAACATGTGCGAGAACTCCATCAACAATGACTCCATGGGATTATTCGACAGGATGAATACCCGCGCAGCGACGAATCTCAGGGGAGCACACGAGACGCAGGGCCTATCCGCATCAGTCGACTTGGAGTTAATGGCCAGTCGATTGGACAAGGTCTCGATTATCGAAAAGAAGGTGGATGAGCTGACTCAGCATCTGCAGCGAGCCACCACTGTGCATAACCCTTTCGCACAACCTCCTTCCACAAGGGAAACTGTGCAAAACATTCTCCATCGATCTTCTCCTAGGATGGACCCATCATCCGAATCTTTGCCCGGAGGTCCTTCCGATTCCTTCTACACCTGCCAAGGGAATTCCATTCCCTCTTTCTCTAACCCTTTGGAGGTTCCTCAGACCTGCGAGGACCTCAACGCCATCCAGAACGACCCGTTCTCCAACACCTATAATCCTGGATGGCAAAACCATCCTAACTTTTAGTGGGCGGGAAATTCCCAAACCCAAAGACCATCCTTCCAACCCCACCCACAACCTCCTCATCCTTACCAGCCGCCTCAGCCTCGGCCCAACCCTACTTACCCATCTGGGCCAAATCAAGATCAAATGTCCCTTATCCTTCAGACCCTGGCTGACATTCAAAGAACGAATGCGGCTATCCAAAAATAACATAAGGATGAACTTACAGAGGTCCGAAACCAATTGACCCAGTTGGCAAACTCTTGCCAGCCAGGTAGTCTTCCTTCCCAACCTCTGCCTAATCCTAATAACGTGCCAACCCAGTGGCACGTTATGAACCCAAACCCGGCCCATGCCCATATGATTTATCAGGTCCCCTCTGTTCCTTCACCCGACGGGATAGAGGCCTCCACTTCCTTTGCAGGTTACCAGCAGCAAGCTATCTTACCCAATCCCAATCAAAACCAGGCAGGACTTAATTCTGTAACAACTCGTAGTGGCAAGGAAACTCAAGACCCACCTCATCCAAACCACTCCAAGCCTGGTAGTGATCCCAAGCCTAGGACAGTAATCCACGATGTGCCCACCCCTATCCCAGATCCACAACCTGGACCTATCCTAGAGGAACCACCCAAGATCCCGTTTCCTGAGGCCTTGACCAAGGGAAAGAAGACTACCAAACCCGTGGCTCCTGAGAAGGACCTGGTCAAGCTCTTTGAGCAGGTCCACATAAACATCCCTTTGATGGATGCAATCCGCCACGTACCGGCTTACGCACGATTTCTAAAGAATATTTGTACACCCCAGCGTAAATCGCGAACCAAGGGTGGGAGCCCAATTGTTCTGTCAGAGCAAGCCAGCTCTGTAATCCTCAGTAAACTCCCACCCAAGGCAAAAGATCTTGGTACTCCCCTGATTTCCTGCAAGATAGGTAATACCCAATTTGATAGAGCTTTGCTAGACTTAGGTGCATCCATAAACCTGATACCCACATCCTTACTTGACCATCTAGAAGAATCTGAGCTAAAACCAACCGAGGTGACATTACAATTAGCAGATCGATCTATAAAGTCACCAAAAGGGATTATCGAGGATGTTATCGTAAGAGTGCGGGATTTCTATTTCCCTGTGGACTTTATAGTCTTAGATATGGATGTGCCTAAAAACCCTAGGGATACACCAATCATTCTAGGGAGACCTTTCTTGGCTACTACTAGAGCCAACATCAGCTGTGAGGAGGGCCAAATAGAGCTTAAATTTGGAGATCAAACCTTAAAAATTGATATATTTAAGGCCCAACAAGGAATTAATTGCGGTGTCATCGAACAGATTTGTGACGTTAGGATTTTGGTTGATGAATCACACCTCCAGAATGACTCGATTATGCCTCATCAACCACAGAAGGATCTTGACCCGCAAACGGAGGAGTTGAATCCAGATAGAAACAACCCAGTAACTCCTACCCTTGAACCTCACATCTACACTGAACCACCAGCTGCTGCTGATAATCCTATCCTCGAGTTAAAGCCTCTTCCTGCTCACTTGAAATACATCTTTTTGGGTTCCAATCAGACCCTCCCTGTGATTATCAATTCCAACCTCAATCCCGAACAGGAATCCCATCTGAGTGCTGTCCTCCAGCAACATCGCAGAGCCATCGGGTGGACTCTCGATGATTTGACTGGAATAAGCCCCTCTTATTGTACTCATCATATCTATTTAGAAGAGGGCGCACGACCTTCTCGTGAAATGCAGAGACGTTTAAACCCTAATCTGCAGGAGGTCGTGAAAAAGGAGATCATCAAGTGGTTAAATGCCGGAATCATCTACCCGATCTTCGATAGTCGTTGGGTGAGCCCAATTCAGGTTGTGCCTAAGAAGGTAGGACTCACCACCATAACGACTGAAACCGGAGAAATCATTCCTACCCGATTAGCCAATGCGTGGAGAGTCTGTATAGATTATCGCCGACTCAATTCCTCCACGAAGAAGGATCATTTCCCACTACCCTTCATTGATCAAATTCTCGAGAAACTAGCGGGAAATAGGTTCTTCTGCTTTCTTGACGGGTACTCCGGTTATAATCAGGTGGCAATCCATCCTGAGGACCAAGAAAAGACCACATTCACCTGCCCCTTCGGAACGTATGCTTTCTGAAGGATGCCTTTCGGTCTTTGCAATGCACCCGGTACTTTTCAGCGGTGCATGCTTGCCATATTCTCCGATATGGTAGGTGATTTTTTGGAAGTCTTCATGGATGACTTTTCAGTCTTTGGAGAATCTTTTGATGATTGCCTCCAACACTTGGTCCGGATACTCAGGCGTTGCATTGAGGTGAATTTGGTTCTTTCCTGGGAAAAGAGCCATTTCATGGTGCCTGAGGGAATTGTCCTGGGACACTCATTCTCGGAAAAAGGCATCCAGGTGGATCGAGCTAAGGTTGATCTATTTCTCGCCTTCCTGTACCTAGCTCGATCAGGGACATCCGTTCCTTTTTAGGGCACGTCAGTTTTTACCGCCGTTTCATTCTAGATTTCTTGAAAATCGCGTGCCCCTTGACTTCTCTTCTCTCTAAGGATGTACCTTTTGAAATCTCCAAGGAATGCACGCTAGCCTTTGAAAACCTGCATGACCGAGTCACCCAGGCACCTATCCTACAATCCCCTGATTGGTCTCAACCCTTTGAGATCACGTGCGATGCATCTGATTTCGCTGTAGGAGCGGTCCTGGGGCAGAAAGCTGACGGGAAACCCGTGGTCATCTACTACGCTAGCAAGACACTTGACGAGGCTCAGCGTAACTGTACGGTTACGGAAAAAGAGCTGCTAGCCGTAGTATTTGCCCTTGAAAAATTTCGATCGTATTTTCTGGGTTCCCATGTCATCATTTACTCGGATCACACGGCTGTAAGGCATCTCCTTGCCAAGAAGGATGCGAAGCCCCGACTAATCTGTTGGATCTTGCTGTTGCAAGAATTCGATCTTGAGATTCACGACAAGGCGGGAAGGCAGAATGTGGTAGCCGACCATCTATCCCATCTTCCTTCTGAGATCATCGACCCTTCCGAACCCATCACGGAACATTTTCCTGATGAGCACCAGCTTCTTTTGGTACTAAACTTCCATGGTTTGCTGATATAGTAAACTACTTGGCATCTCATCAGACACCGTCTGATTAGCCGAAGGCCAAGAAAGACAAATTGCGTTCTGATTCCAAGTATTACATTTGGGAAGACCCGTACCTTTTCCGCATAGGTGCTGATCAAAATATTCGGAGATGCGTCCCGGAAGAGGAAATCAGCAAAATCCTATCTTTCTGCCATGACCAGGCATGCGGTGGCCATTTCTCAGGGCATAAAACCGCATCCAAAGTCCTCCAGTGTGGCTTCTACTGGCCTACACTTTTCAAAGACGCATACAGTCACTGCAAGGCATGCAGTCGTTGCCAGATTTTGGGCAACATGAACCATCGCGACATGATGCCTTTGCAGCCGATTCTCGTATGCGAAATCTTCGATGTATGGGGGATTGATTTTATGGGCCCCTTTCCTGTTTCGGATGGTTTCGAGTACATACTGCTTGCGGTGGACTATGTGTTCAAATGGATCGAAGCCATACCGACCCGAACCTGCAATCACAAGATTGTTCTTAAGTCATACATCAAAACATTTTCTCAAGGTTCGGGATTCCCCGTGCTATAATCTCTGATGGGGGGACCCATTTTACAAATGCTCAGTTTAGGTCACTGATGGCCAAATTTGGGGTGTCTCACCGAATCTCTACTCCTTACCACCCCCAAACAAATGGCCTAGCTGAGCTGTCAAATCGGGAGATCAAGAAAATCCTACAAGTCACTGTTCGGCTTGACAGGAAGGACTGGTCATCCCGACTTCCGGAAGCATTGTGGGCCTATAGGACCGCCCACAAGACCCAATTGGGCATGTCTCCCTTTAGACTGGTGTACGGAAAGGCATGTCACCTTCCCGTAGAACTGGAGCATAAAGCCTATTGGGCAGTACGGAACTGTAATCTAGATCTTTCCAAGGCTGGAACCCACAGAAAACTCCAAATCAGCGAGATCAATGAATTACGCCTAGACGCGTATGAGAACTCGCGAATCTATAAGGAGCGGGTTAAAGCCTTCCACGACAAGCACATCTCGAGGAAGATCTTTCATCCTGGTCAAAAGGTCCTACTCTTTGATGCCCGACTCAAACTTTTCCCGGGGAAACTGAGGTCCAAGTGGGTCGGACCGTATTTAGTCCGACAGGTTTTTGGAAATGGAGCAATTGAAATCAGTCCACTCAGCCATGATTCCGAACCTTTCATCGTGAACGGTCAGAGACTCAAACCGTTCATTGCTGTGACTTCTACTGATTCGGCTGAATCATCCCTCATCCTCCATTCCCCTTTAGCTTACTGCGCCCGGCCGATGACGTAAAACTCAGCGCTTAACGGGAGGTAGCCCGTCATTTCTTGAAAATCTAAAACCTTTTTCTGACACCATTGTGCACTTAAGGTTCACCCTTTAAGACAGCTGACTCCACCTCAAATGCTTGCATTTGAGATTAGAAATCGTCCGCAGAATTCATCCCTACCCATTCACTCACAAAAATATCTGTCTTAAGGAATAAATTAAGTAAATAAAAACCCCTAAATCACAATGAGGACATTGCAAGTCTTAGGCATGGGGGGGTATAAGTGCAAAACTTGTAGAAAAAAAGGTTTTAAACAAAAAAATTCACATATGCCAAAAATACCATAAAAGTTAAAAATTTTTCAAAATAAAAAGAATAAGAGGAGAAAGGAAATTTTGTGGAGAAGGAAAAGAAACAAAATGAAAAGGAGCACAAAAAGATGAAAGAAAAGAGTAATAGTCATTAGTAAGAAGCTAAGGAATTAACCTTAGTCTAGACCATTTTTCAAGAAAAGAAATGAAAAGTGCTTGGTAAGATTAGTAAGAACGCAAAACCTTAGGCATTCTTGATAGACTCTTAGTACCCATTAAGATTTAGACAATCCTCAAGAGGTTGAGGAAAATGAAAAGCTTAAGTACTAGGTCCAAGGCTTAGGGAGTATTTGACCTCGCTAACTAACTTCTGGTTTACGGGACTCAGTAACCTAAGCACCCCAACCCCACACACTGCCTGGTTCAGTAAGCATAAAAAATTCAAAATCACGCAGGAGCGTCGCAAAAATTCTGAAAATACACCTAGAATAGTAACGGCTAATCAACACAAGTTGATTTGGACGAGTTCCCAGCGCAGAGAGGTGGGAAATCCCCTCAAAGATGCGTAACAAAATATCATCTCCTCGGTGCTTGTCTCTTAGGATATTCACATATCCTACTGGGGCATGTAAGCACCCTGATGGTTCAGATTCCATGGATGGCATTATCACGAAGTGTCAACTGCCAGGGTCTGAACTCGGCCACGGAACACCATGGATGGGATTATCTCGAAATCTCAATAGCCAGGGTTCTGGGGGTTGCCACGGGCGGTGCTATCTCGAAGCATCGATCGCCAGGAACCCTTGAGGATTGATGATGGGAGCAATGAATCTGATACAGACCGTGTTGAAAAAGCCAATCCTAGGCTAGAACTAAAAAGAAAGAGAGAGAGAAAACTCTCCAAACAGAAAAACTTTCTATCTCTCTCTTGCAAAACGCACTGCGAACTGAACCAGGGCAAAAATCGTTTCAAGCACGGGGTGCTTTAACTACAAAGTCCAATAAACCTTAGGTTAGTTCTTGTGGGTCTAAAAAACCTTTGCTAAGGACTGAGGCTGAGGCTAGACAGATTTGGATCTTGATTGGTACTAGAGTACCTTTTAAGCCTATGGTCAGCATTCTAACCTAATCTAGGTTCAAAAGAAAAGGCACTTACCTAAAGTTGTTAAGAATATCATGGTCTAGAACAAAGGTTAAAACCTTAAGTTTTTGCTAAGGGACTAGCAAAAGCTAGGCATGGGGGTGTGATGAGAACCTCGTCACAAACCCTAAACTAGCACCATTTAACCTTGATATGCAAGAAAAAAGCTCCTACATAACTCTAGAAAGGCTTGGCTCAGAGAGATTCTGAGTTTGCAAAGAAAATAGAAACTAAGGGGTAAAAATGCAATTTCACCAATCCGATCTGAAAATAGGGTAACTCAGGGTCCAAACATAGGTCAAAATAACCTAATAAGAAGAAAAGTGGGATGAGATGACTCATTAAGGGCTACAGCAACTCTGAGGAATTAAATGACATCCTGTAACCCTAAAAACAAACCCACTTCAATTCACATGGTTTGAGGCAAGGTAAAAATCAACTAAACCCTCTAAAATTCATAGAAAAATAATCTGTAGGGTTTAGGCCATTCAATTTGGCCTTAGGAACCCATTTTGACCTACATTGAGAACCTTGCCCAATTAACAACTTAATTTGAGTTTTTGCGTAAATTGACCGGTCAAACAAGGTTTAATCTAGAAATAAAATTCACCATCATAATCCTTAGGTCCTAATTAGTCATTTATAAAAACTTGGGCCTAGGAAGAAACCTTCTTGACCAACTTTACACTTTGGTCCTCATATATTTACTTTTTGGCCCTCAACTTTTGAACCCTCACATTTTGGCCCCTACCTCTCCTTCGTTCTTTGCGTTTAGGTCCCTCCTGCAAAACCTGAGCAACGCCATGCTCCGGCGACCTTGCGCGGAGCATGGCGCCGCGCAGGGTGAGGGAGGGGCCCTGGCAAGTCAATGGGGGGTATCCTGCGTCGTCAGCCACCGCAGGGACACCCCCCTGAGCGCTGCACCCACCCATACCGGCCGTGCGAACGCATGGACGATATGGGTATCCTTCCTTCGGCGTCCTCCGGCGAGGGAGACACGTCGTCTCCCTCCGCCCTCCTCTCTGATTCTGCCCCTATAAATACCCCCGTCGCTCCGTCGTTCTTCCCAGCTCGGATCTGACGGAGACACCCCCTCAATTCCTCCCTTCCCACTCCGACAGACGCCCCCTTGCTCCGGCGGCCTCTCCTCCTCCTCCTCGTTGCCCTGCCGCACTACCAGCAGCAGGGTTACCTTCCCTCGATCTTTCCGTGTCACGCCGCACCCAGCTGGTGCCTCTCCGGCCCTCTCCTCGCCGCCGCCCCTTCCTCTGGGCAATTTCTTCTCCAGCGACATTCGATACGATTGTCGCCTGCGCCAACCCCTCCTCGTCCAGCTTAGTAGGTAAAACTTCTCCTCTTCCTCCCCTCTTTCTTTTCCATACTGAAAGCCCTTACTGTCGCCACCGATTTCCCACCGATCACCCTCACCTTCTCCACCTCCGGCCAAACTCCGGTGAACCGCTCCCATCGCTCCAACACCCCACACGGCTCGCCGACCTGTGCATAACATCCGCCTCCTCACCCTGATCCTCTTCTGCCCCTCCGCTTCCCACCAAACGCCCTCTGCAGATCCACCGAACACACCCACTTCTCCGCCCGCAGTTTGACCTAGGGCAACCCTTTTGCTCCACCACGCCCCCTACAGACCCTCCGACCACCTTCGCCGTGCCACGGCGAAGGTCCTCTGCATATCTGATTAGGCCGAGAGGTCGTGTTGTTGTACACAGGGTCTGTGCTCGCCGCCTCCATTGACGAGTGACGAAGCTCCTTCGACCTGCTGCTCCAGGCACACCATGCCCAGATCTGACTCCCAGGCTGCGCGGGGTAGCTTCGCGAAGTGTCAGGTTGCAGTTGAGGCGAAGCCCTCGCGCGAAGTTCGGCTGCCACTGCTTCCTCTGCGTAGGCGCCCAAATTGGGTGTGGGACATTTAGTCCCACCTCGGAAACCCGCTGAGGCGAACGTGTGCTTAAAGGCAAAAAGTGCCTTAAGCTGTTCGCCTCAGCACACGGGGTGAGGTCCCTCTCACACCGCTTCACCCGGCCCGTCCGCGAGCTCATCACGCGGATCCGACCGACCCGACCCGACTTGACTGGCACTCCTCGCCCACCACCGCACGCCGGTGGGCCTGGACTCGGGCGCGACCCACGTACCCGATTACCCGGTTGCTCTGGGAGAGCCTTCTGAAGAGTGAATACTGAGAGAGAGAGACGCGGGGGGGGAGAGGGTAGAGTAGGTTTTTGCCCTCTGATGCTGAACTCTTGAGCGTGCAGGCACAGGTGAAGGAGAAGAAGGACTGCGGAAGAAGAAGAACTGAAGCGACACTGTAGCATCCGCGGGTTAAGTCGTCTGATTGGAAAATCAGACGACGTCCTGAAGACAGGTGAAGACAAAGAAGAAGAAGAAAAGAAGAGAGGAGCAGCCAAGTGAAGAAACAGAAAGCAGAAGAAGAAGAGAAGCCAGAAGCAAGAAAAGAAGAAGAAGAAGAATAGGAAGAACAAAAGCCAAAGAGGAGAGAAGACAAAGAGGAAGAAAGAAGAGAAGAAGAAGAAGCCAAACTTTCATCTCTCTCTCTCTCTTTATTTTTGTAATAGAACATGTATAACTCTAGAATACGACTTGCTCCCTGAGTTCGACCTCGGGAGAACTGTTATTCCCGAGTAAATATATATATATATATATATATATATATATATATATATATATATATATATATATATATATATATATATATATATATTTGAAATGATGGCAATAACTAGCTATACTACAACACTATAGCAAAACCTAGTCATAGTTGTCGCCGACCGTTTTCAAATACCATGTCACAAATAGGGAATTCAGTCTTCAAAGCATCAAGCAGTTGAATCAATGCAAACTTTGTTGAATTAAAAAGTAGCATATCATCTACATATGTCAATAGGAACATAAGACTATCAGCCATTCTCTTAATATACAAGGAAGTATCAGTTTTAGAGCCAACAAAGCCTAGAGGTTGTAGAAAAGTAGTAAGTCTTTTGAACCATGCTCTGGGTTCTTGCTTTAGACCATAGGGTGATCGATGTAATTTACACACATGATTGTTTAGTTCAAGATGAATGAATCCCTGTGGTTGAACCATGTATACATCCCCATCAAGAGTTCCATGAAGAAACACATTATGAACATCTAATTGAGAGAGAAACCATTTGTTTATGAGACATAAGTTGAGAAAAAGATGAATTGTAGTAGGTTTAACCATTGGACTGAAAGTTTCATGAAAATCTACACCTTTGACTTGATGGAAACCTTTGGCTGCTAAATGAGTTTTGTATCAGTCAATGGTCCCATCTGGTTTTCGTTTAATCTTATACACCCATCTATTGCCTAAGAAAATCAAGCAATATGTTCATGGTACATGAGACCACATTCCATTCTTTTGCAAAGCATGAATTTCATCAGCCATTGCCTGACGCCAACGAGCATGGTAACTGGCTTGAGTGTAATTAGGAGGCTCCTACTTGTTATAAAGAACATGTAGATGAGCTAAAAGAGGATGTAAGGTGGCATTGTAACACTTCTTTTCAAAAATTCCATGCATCGACCGTGTGCACATGGGATTTATTCTTAGATTTTTACTAGCATGCTGTTGAGTTGAATGGGTGAAAGCATTTTCAGTGGTTGATGGTTGTAACATTGCAATATCATTAGGATTGGAATTATTAATAGCAGTAGGGCTTGAATTATTTGTAATGGTAATAGTTGGAGAAACAATAATGGTTGAAGCCATATTTTGAGAGCAACTGGAGAATCAGTTGCTTGTGCTGAATGTTGATCAACAATAGCCGTTAGTGAATGAAGTGTAGGAGAAACAGGCAGAAACTGAACAGGAGTAAAGTCATTGCTACGAGCAGAAGAAATACTATGGGAAAGCTGCTTAAATGGATAGAGAAATTTATCAAACATAATAGTATGAGAAAATGCCCATCTTGTAAAAATGGGTTTTAAGTGTTGTTGTAACACATAAATTCGCACACTTTCAAATTTATAAAATCAACTACTCAGGGAATATTTAGGTGGTCCAAGTAGACAACATTAGTTATAGAAATGAAGAAACTCTCTCTCTCTCTAATCTTTTTTTTTGCCATTTTTGTGGTTTTTGCGATTGTTTTAGGGTTTTGAAATTCAGGGAAATCAAGATGGAAATATTCTTAAATAAATGATGGGAACACCATCATGAGCCCTAATTAGCTCATTTTGACCCAAAAAAGAGAATAAAAACTCCTACATAACCAACTGGAGGTCCTAACTCAAGGAATAACCCTTCTGAAAGAAAAGTAAGAAACAAGGGGTAAAACTATAATTTTACCATTGCAGTGAAACAAAGGGATTTCTCATGGGCTAAACATATGTCAAATGGTCTTAATAAGATAGAAAGTTGGTTGGTTCAAACAAAAAAGGGTTCATGTGAAATCTGGGAATTAAACGACTTCTTGTAATCCTAAAACAGACCCACTTAATTTATCAAGGTTCTGGGTAGAATAAAATTCACCTAAATCCTCTAAAATTCATGGAAAAATATCCTCTAGGGTTTAGAACCTTCAATTTGGACCTTACAACCTATTTTGACCTAAATTGGGGTCTTAGTCAATTATTTACCCTAAATTAGATTTTTGTGTAAATTATCCAGTCAAACATAGTCAAACCTAAAATCCAACTTCACCATTGGATTCCTTAGGTCCAAATTAGGTTTGTACCAAAATTTGGACCTAATGGAAATTCACCTTGACCTACTTTGCAAACTAGTCCAGCCTAATTACATTTCTACCCCTAACATTTGAAAAATTCTGCAGATACCCCCCTAACTTCCTCATCATTCTTTGCAATTAGGTCCCTCCACCATTACAGCGGAGGGAATCCTACTCCGATGAGGTATTGGGGGCAAGTACTCCTTGATTCCTCAGAGAATCCCTTTCAAATTTGAAAGGGAGATTCTCTAAGAAATCTCCTCTCATGTGAACCCATTATCAAGTCTTAATTTCCACCCAATCTCTCATGCGAACGCATGAGAGATTTGGGTCTCTCTGACCTTCCAACTCCGATGAGGTTGCCGTGCTTGGAAGCTTCGCTTCCAAGCACATGACCTCCTACCAGGGCTTATAAAAGCCTCCCCTGATCATTCCGCAGATCGGAAGCTTGAATTTGGCCTGAGATGCCCCCCAATTCCTCTCTTCCCCTCTGGTCAACCACCCAGCAAGCTCCGGCGACCCTTATCTCCCTCTATCGTCGCTCTGCCACAATACCAGTGGCAGAGTTCCCTTTATCCCCTTCGTCCACGTCACGCAGCACCAGCCGACGCCCTTGCACCCTTCTCGTCGTCGTCGTCCTCCTCCCACTAGACCTTTCATCTCCGGCGATGGCTGTACGAATCGGCTGCCTCGTCTGCACCCCCCTTCGTCCATTCATATTTAGTTAAGTTCTCTTTATCTCTTCTCATCATTTTTATAACATTTATTTCTGCTATTACTCCTCGACTCTCGCAAACCACCACCATCTTCTCCACCTCCGATCAAACCTTCGACGAGGTGTTCCCACCGCTCCACGACTCCATCCACCTCACCAACTACCTCATGAGCTATGCCACACCTCATTGACACAAACCCTCATTCCATCTACTGCGCCAAGCTCCCAGAACTCCCCCTGAACACACCCACATTCGCACACATAGGGTGACCTAGGCACCCACGCTCAGGCCACCCCATGCCACGCCGACCACCGTACCACCTTCGCAGTGTTCAGGCGAAGCTCCCTGCATGTTTTGATGAGGTCACAAGGCTATTTTCTTGTTGACAGGGTTTAGGCCTTCGTCGCCATTGACGGAGCATGAAGCAAGCTTGAGAGCTCCATCCAGGACTCCAGATCCCAGGCTCCAGGTCCCAGGTTGCACGGACTCTCCCCGTGCACGACTTCAGCCAAGCATTTGGCATTAAAAGCCACAGCAGCAGCCACAATTTGACGCCATTTGCTGTAGGTGCAAGCAACAGGAAGGTGGGACATTTAGTCCCACCTAGGAAGATAATGAGTGGAAGCAGTGATATAAAGTGAAAAAGTGTTAGGGGCTTATAGCCTCCTGACCATGGGGTAAGGTCCCACTTGCCCACCGCCTCGTCCACGACCCCACTGCCCGCGGACCTGGCTCTAACCAATATACCCGACTAGTCTGTGCACTCCTCACCCACCACGCATGCCAGTGGGCCTGGTCCCGGGCACGCATCCCGACCCGATAACCCGAGAAGGCTCTGGGAGAGCAAGCCTAAGAGAGAAGGAAGAGAGATCGCAGGGGGGTAGGGGTAGGTTTTGCTCTCAGGAGAAAAAGAGGAAGCCAAAGAAAGAAGAAGAAGAGGGAGCCAAGGAAGAAGAAGAGGCAACCAGAGAAGCTAAGGAGAAGGCACGGCTAAAGAGGAGCAAGGCTGAAGAGGAGCTGAAGTTAGAGACAGGAAGAAAGGAGAAAGAAGAGGAAGAAGAAGACAAGGGCCAGAGCAAAGACAGAAGAAATCAAAGAAAGAAGAAGAAGAAGCCAAGAAGGAAGAAGGCAGTCAGAGGCAAAGAATAGAAGAAAGAAAAGAAAGGAGATCAGATAGAAATCAAAGAAGAGAAGCATTGTAGCAATTTCACATTTAAGACGTCTGATTTTCACATCAGACGTTCATATTTTATTTTGTGCTTATATATACATTGACATTATATTTCTTGCATTATAACTTTGATTTTTCATTGCATATTATATCAAATTTGAAAGTTGTGTTCTTGATTTTTGGACCCCAATTTACTCCATGTGTTCGACCTCGGATTTAAAACTTCGAGTAATAAAATTCATTTGTTTTCGAGCGATTTCAACTATATTACGACGCATTAATTTAACATTGATCTCGACTCAATAAACATTTTGGTGCCATTGCCGGGGAGCAACGAGTGATTTGGAAACCTTAATCACAACTTTTGATTCAATACTAAATTGTTCTCTCTTTTGTTGCGATTGTTTTAGGGGAGAAGATTTAAAAGAAGATTGCCGCACAACAACCACACCTGGGGCAGGTAATCTTTGATTAGTCCTTTCTCTTAATCCCTCCATTCTGAAAAGGAGAAACAAGATAAAAATCAATTTAGGACTACCTGCTTCCCATATTTAGCTAATTCACCAAAGTTTCCTAATTTTGATTTCAACAAATATTGAATTGTGCATCCATTTAAGGTAACTAGGGCTACCACCTTCTTGATTGAGCCCTAGATACCATATTTGTGGCAACTAAATTGGACCAAAATTAGAGCCAACTTAAGGATTCCAATCTAGGATTTTAGAAACACATCTTTTCTAAGCAAGAATCAATTTTTCAATAAGAGATGTGCCTAAGCCTTGATTGAAAAGACTTATTCAAGAAAAACTCTAAGAAAATCAAGCTCTTAATTTCACTTGAACCCTAAAAGAAAGGACCTAAAGCTCTCAAAGGACAAATAAGTGAAGTTGACCTCTTATTGGGTCAACCAACCTTGTAATTAGGTCACTTTTGCACTCAAAACATCTAAAAGTTCAAGTGGAACCCTAAGCACCTTTGATCTTAAATAAAAGTGGTAGACTTAAGAGGTCAAGGTCCCCATTTTGGTCTACCTGGAATCTCAGTGACAAGAGAGGTCAGGTGGGGGAAACCCTGTAACTCATGGGGATGCTCTACTGTATAGGGGTCTTTACGGGACTCTCCCTCTCTGGCTGCCCAGGTATTTCTCAGGTGGATGGCTTTTCTAACTAAGGGATATCATCCGCCCTGAGCCTCTATAGTCATCCAAATTTTTTGGGTGCCTTGATTAGGTCCAGCACATTCTAATCTCATCTAAACCATCAGTGCATGTTTGGTAGGAGGTCCTTGAGACCATCCTTAAGACCTCCTTTAGCAATCCACTCTCGCCAAGGCCAAGCCTCGACGTCTATGTTTGTGCAGCAACCCCACCACATAGACATCTCCTATGATTCATCAGAACCCAATTCCCCTTCTTCCATCATCATGGCACAACCAGTTGAAGAAGAGAACAATCTTGAACACCAACTTTAGCGCCTGAATGATCTTTTTCAAAACTTTGTAAACCCACCGCAGCGTCCTATGATGCGAGATCACTATAATCCCACTATAGTGGCAATCGAACCTCGAGTCCAAATCCCGACTGGAGGTCCTGATTCTGAACTCAAGTCCAACATGATTAATGCTATTCCAAACTTTCATGGGCTTAACTCCAAGGATCCCTTCCAGCACATCAAACAACTCAAACATCTGGTCCTGACCTTCGGGTCAGATGTACAAAATCGGGATATTCTTCTTATGAAGATGTTTTCCTTCTCTCTCATGGATAAGGCAGCTCATTGGTATCAGACTCAGACGCATCCAATCAACATGTGGGTTGAACTACAATTTGAATTTTTGAAAAAGTTCTTCCCAGTTGGTTGGACGAATGCTTTACGCCACCAGATCACACACTTCACTCAGCAATCTGGAGAACCTCTTCATGAGGCATGGGACCATTTCTTGGATCTCATGCAGAAGTGCCCCCATCACGGAGTTTCTAAATGGGAACAAGTTCAGTCTTTTTACCAAGGACTCTGTGAAGACATTCGCTTATTCGTCAATGCAACCTGTGGAGGAAATATCATGGGTAAACACGAAGACACTGTGTGGGAGATTCTTGAGAATATGTGCGAGAACTCCATCAATAATGACTCCATGGGCTTATTCAATCGAACAAATGCCTGTGCATCAACAAATCCAAGGGGAGCACATGAGACGCAGGACTTGTCTGCATCCGTCGACTTGGAACTGATGGCCAGTTGGTTGGACAAGGTCTCTATCATCGAGAAAAAGGTGGACGAGTTAACTCGACATCTGCAGCGAGCCACCTCTACGCAAAACCCGTTTGCGCAGCCACCTCTTGGGAGGGAAACTATGCAGAACATCTATCACCGATCTTCTCAGGGGATGGACCCGTATCCACCCTCGTCTGACTCCAGGACAGGAGGAAACTCCTATCCGACCTACTCTAGTTGGGGGAACTCTGAACCCTCGTACTCTGATTTTCCTGAGGTTCCTCAGACCTGCGAGGACCTCAATGCCATCCAGAATGACCCATTCTCCAATACCTATAACCTTGGATGACGGAATCATCCCAACTTCCTGTGGGTGGGAAATACTCAGAATCAAAGACCACCTTATCAACCCCGACCACAAGCTCCTCGTCCACATCAGTCGCCTCAGCCTCGGCCCAACCCCACCTATCAATCTGGGCCAACCTAAGCAAATCAAATGACTCTTATCCTTCAGAATCTAGCTGACATTCAGAAGACGAATGTGGCAATGCAAAAACAGCACAAGGATGAGATCATAGAGGTTCGCATTCAACTCACCGAGATGGCAAATTCCCACCAACCTGGCACACTCCCTACACAATCTTTGTCGAATCCAAATAAAGTGCCAAACCAGAGGCGTGTTATGAACCTAAATCTGGGCCAAACCCACATGATTTATCAGGCCCCTTCTGTTCCATCACCCGACGGGATGGAAGCTTTGACATCTTATGCGAGATTTCAACAGCAGCCACCTATTTTACCAACCCCAGACCAAAACCAGGTAGGACAAAGCTCCGTAACAACCCGTAGTGGTAAAGCAACTCAAGACCCACCTTATCCAAGCCACTCTAAGCTTGGTAGTAACCCAAGGCCTAGGATAGTTATCCAAGACACCCCTATCCCAGATCAAGAACCTGGATCTATTCTAGAGGAACCAACCAAGGTTCCATTTCCCGAGTCCTTGACCAAGGGAAAGAGGATGACCAAACCTGTGGCTCCTGAGGAGGATCTGGTCAAGATCTTTGAACAGGTCCATATAAACATCCCCTTGATGGATGTAATCCTCCACGTATCGGCTTACGCACGATTTTTGAAGGACGTTTGTACACCTAAGTGTAAGCCGCAAACCAAAAGTGGGAGTCCGATCATACTGTCAGAGCAAGCCAGCTCTGTAATTTTGAGCAAACTCCCACCTAAGGCTAAAGACCCAGGTACTCCCCTGATTTCATGTACCATTGGTGATAACCAATTTGACAGAGCCTTATTAGATTTAGGTGCCTCCATAAACCTAATACCTACATCCCTCCTCGACCACATTAAGGAACCTGAGCTTAAACTGACAGAGGTGACATTGCAGTTAGCTGATCAATCCATTAAGCCACCTAAAGGAGTACTCGAGGATGTCATCGTTAGGGTACGGGATTTCTATTTCCCGATAGATTTTATAGTCTTGGACATGGATGTACCAGAAAACCCAAGGGATATACCAATTATACTAGGGAGACCCTTTTTGGCCACTGCTAGGGCCAATATAAACTGTGAGGAGGGCCAAATTGAACTAAAATTCGAGAACCAAACACTAAAAATTGACATCTTTAAGGCCCAACAAGGGATTAATTGCGGTGTTATAGAACAAATATGTGATATCAAGGCCGTGGTTGATGAACCGTATATCGAGGACAACCTGATTACTCTTGATCAACCACAAGAAGATCAAAACCTGCAATTAGAGGAGTCTGACCCTGGTCTAGAAACACCCATAACTCCTTCCCTTGCTCCTGACACACACCCTGAACCGCCTACTGCTACTGATAACCCTGTTCTGGAACTCAAGCCTCTTCTCGACCATCTGAAGTATTTCTTTTTGGGTTCCAATCATATGTTTCCTGTGATTATCAACTCCAGACTCACACCTGACCAGGAATTTCGTCTGATTACTGTTCTCCAGCAACATCGTAGAGCCATTAGATGGACCTTTTGATGATTTGACTGGTATTAGCCCCTCTTACTACACACACCAGATCTATACCGAAGAGGGCACACGACCTTCCCGAGAAATGCAGAGATGTTTAAATCCTAATCTATAGGAGGTCGTGAAAAAGGATATCATTAAGTGGTTAGATGAAGGGATCATTTACCCGATCTCCGATAGTCGGTGGGTGAGTCCAATCCAGGTTGTGCCTAAGAAGGTAGGACTCACCGTTATCACAACTGAAGTCGGAGAAGTCATACCAACCCATGTAGCAAACTCGTGGAGAGTCTACATTGATTACAGAAGACTCAATTCCTAAAAGAAGAAGGATCATTTCCCACTACTGTTTATTGATTAGATCCTCGAGAAACTAGTGAGAAATAGGTTCTTTTGCTTTTTGGATGGGTACTTCGGTTATAACCAGGTGGCAATCTTGAGGACCAAGAAAAGACTACTTTCACCTGCCCCTTCAGGACTTATGCATTCCGAAGGATGTCATTTGGTCTCTGCAATGCACCTGCTACTTTTCAGCGGTGCATGCTTGCCATATTCTCAGATATGGTAGGTGATTATCTGGAAGTCTTTATGGATGACTTTTCATTATTTGGAGAATCATTTGACGATTGTCTCCTACACTTGGTCCAAATCCTCAAGCGGTGCATTGACGTGAATCTGGTTCTTTCCTGGGAAAAGAGCCATTTCATGGTGCTTGAAGGAATTGTCCTGGGACACCTTATTTCAGAAAAAGGCATCCAAGTTGATCGAGCCATGGTGAACTTGATTTCCAAACTCCCTATGCCTAGCTCGATCAAGGACATCGAATCTTTTCTAGGGCACGTCGATTTTTACCCTCGATTTATTCCTGATTTCTTGAAAATCATGCACCCCCTGACCTCTCTACTCTCTAAGGATGTACATTTCAAAATCTCCAATGAATGCACTCAAGCATTTGAAATCCTCCGTGACCGAGTTACCCAAGCCCTGATCCTACAATCCCCTGATTGGTCTCAACCCTTTGAGATCATGTGCGATGCATCTGATTTCGCTGTAGAGCAGTACTTGGGGAGAAAATTAATGGGAAACTCGTGGTCATCTACTACGCTAGCAAGATACTTGACGAGGCTCAGCATAACTACACAGTTACTAAGAAAGAGCTGCTAGCCGTAGTATTTGCCCTGGAAAAATTCAGATCTTATCTCCTGGGTTCCCGTGTTATCATTTACTCAGATCATACAACTATGAGGCATCTCCTTGTGAAAGACGCGAAACCTCGATTAATCCACTGGATCTTCTTGTTGCAAGTGTTTGAACTTGAGATTCACGACAAAGAGGGAAAACAGAACGTGGTAGCTGATCACTTGTCCTGCCTTCCTTCTGAGATCATCGACCCTTTTGAACCCATCATGAAACATTTTCCTGATGAGCACCTTCTGACTATCAATGCAGGGCTTCCATGGTTTGCTGATATAGTAAACTACCTGGCATTACATCAGATCCCGTCCGATTGGCTAAAGGCCAAGAAGGATAAATTGCTTTTCAATGCCAAGTATTACTTCTGGGAAGACCTGTATCTTTTCCGCATCAGTGCTGATCAAATTATTCGACGATGTGTTGCGGAAGCGAAAATTCAAGACATATTATCTTTCTGCCATGATCAGGCATGCGGTGGACATTTTTCAGGTCATAAAACCATAGCGAAAGTTCTCTAGTACGGCTTCTATTGGCCTACAATTTTCCAAGATGTGTACAATCACTGTAAGGCATGTACTCGATGCTAGAACTTGGGCAACATGAGCCATCGTGATATGATGCCTTTACAGCTGATTCTGGTATGCAAAATCTTCGACATATGGGGGATAGATTTTATGGGACCCTTCCCTGTTTCGGATGGCTTCGAGTACATTTTACTCGCTGTTGACTACATGTCCAAATGGATCGAAGCCATTCCGACTCGAACCAATGATCATAAAGTAGTTATCAAATTCATTCATCAGAACATCTTTTCACGGTTCAAGATTCCAC
Organism: Thalassia testudinum; assembly: GCA_037157565.1. NCBI lineage: Eukaryota > Viridiplantae > Streptophyta > Magnoliopsida > Alismatales > Hydrocharitaceae > Thalassia > Thalassia testudinum. Next base: position 143,784,596 of record JAZHRO010000031.1, on the reverse strand, counting down.
GTGCTATAATTTTTGACGGAGGAACACATTTCACTAACGCTTGGTTCAGGTCAGTGATGACCAAATACGGGGTGTCACACCAAATCTCTACTCCTTACCACCCCCAAACTAATGGTCTAGCGAAGCCATCAAATCGGGAGATCAAGAAAATCCTCTAGGTTACTGTTCGACCTGACAGGAAGGACTGGTCATCCTGGCTTCCAAAAGCTTTGTAAGCTTATAGGACCGCCCACAAAATCTAATTAGGTATGTCTCCCCTCAAATTGGTGTACGGGAAGGCATGTCACCTCCCTGTCGAGTTGGAGAACAAAGCCTATTGAGAAGTACAGAACTGCAACCTAGATCTTTGTAAGGCAGAAACCCATAGAAAGCTTCAAATGAGCGAGATCGATGAATTACGCCACGATGTGTATGAGAACCCGTGAATTTACAAAGAGCTGGTTAAGGTCTTTCATGACAAGCACATATCTAGAAAGATCTTCCATCCTGGTCAAAAAGTCCTACTCTTTGATGCCAAGCTTAAATTGTTCCCAGGAAAAATACGATCAAAATGGATCAGACCCTACCTCATCCGACGAATCTTTGGAAATGGAGCCATTGATATCACTCCACTCAGCCATGATTCTGAACCTTTCATCGTGAACGGTCAGAGACTCAAACCATTCATTGACTTGACCGATACAAATTTGGCTGAGATATCCTTTACCCTCCATTCTCCCTGAGCTCATTGCGCTCAGCTAATGGCGTAAAACTCAACGTTTAATGGGAGGCAACCCGTCATTCTTGAAAAACTTGAAACCTTTCTTGACATTCCTATACTGAATTCATATTGCACTTTAAGGTTCATCCATTAGAACAGCCGACCCCACCTTAGGTACTCGTACCCAAGTCTAGAATCATTCGCAACAGTCACCTTGACCCGTTCACCCACCCAAGGCCTGTTCTAATGAATGATCTAAGCTGAATTTGAACCCACGTAATTTACAATGGGGACATTGCAAATCATAGGCATGGGGGGTATGGAAGTGCAAAACACCATGAAAACTCATCTCACAGGAAAAGGTTTCAACAAAAAATCACATATCACAAAAAACACCAAAAAATGAAAAAATATTGAAAAAGAACAAAAAAAATATTGAGGGGAGGGAAAATTTTGAGGCCATACAAATCATGAGGAGAACATGAGGAAAAGAGCAAAATGTCAAAAAAGAGCACAAAATGAAAAAGAAAAAAGAGATAGTCATTAGTAAGAAATTAAGGGATCAATCGAAGTTCTGGACCATATCAAGAAAAAGAAAAATGAAGGAAAAAAAGTGCTAATGAGACACAAAAGAGATTAGTAGGAATGCTGATCTTAGGCCTTTTGGGCTAGACTCTTAGGCTTAAAAATTCAAGTTTCCGCTAAGATCTGGATAGTCCTCAAGAGGTTGGGAAAAATGCGAAGCTTAAGTATTAGGTCTAAGGCTTAGGGAGTATTCGGCCTTGTTAACTGACCTTTGGTTTACGGGACTCGATAACCTAAGCACCCCAATCCACACACAGTCTGGTTCAGTATGCATAATTATCAAAATCATGCAAAAGCATTTAACTGTTCTGAAAAAGTTGCCTAGATTAGGAGTGATCTATCAACACAAGTTGATTTGGACGGGTTCCCGATGAGGAAAGGCGGGAAATTCCCCTCGAAGATGCATAATAACATATCATCTCCTTGGTGCTTGTCTCCTTGGATATTTACATATCCTACCGGGGGCACGTAAGCACCCTGCGCTAGTTCAGATGCCATGGGTGGTATTATCACGAAATGTCGATTGCCATGGTCTGGATTTAGCTACAAAATGCCATGGGCGGGATTATCTCGAAATCTCGAAAGCCAGGGTTCTGGGGTTGTCGTGGGCGGTGCTATCATGAAGCATCGATTGCCAGGGACCCTTCGAGGATTAATGATGGGGACGAGGAATCCGATACAGATCGTGTTGAGAAGCAAATCCGAAGCTAGAAATAAAAAGAAAAGAGAGAGAAAACTCTCCAAACAAATAAATCCTCTGTCTCACTCTTACAAAAAAAACACTACAAACTGAACCGAGGCTAAAATACGTTGCAAGCACGGGTGCTTTAACTGCAGCGTCCAACGAACCTTAGGATAGTTCCTGTGGGCCTTAAAAATCTTTGCTGAGGATCGAGGCTAGACCTGGACAGGTATGGATCTTGGTTGATACTTGAGTACCTCTAGGCCTACTGTTGGCATTCTAACCTAATCAAGAAAAAAAAGAAAAAGCACTCATCATAATTTGGGAACATCAAAGAAATTCATGGTCTAAAACAGAAGTTAAAAACTTAAAATTTTGCTAAGGGACTAGCAAAAGCTAGGCATGGGGGTATCATGGGAACACCATCATGAGCCCTAATTAGTTCATTTTGACCCAAAAAAGAGAACAAAAGCTCCTACATAACCAACTGGAGGTCCTAACTCAAGGAATAACCCTTCTGAAAGAAAAGCAAGAAACAAGGGGTAAAACTGTAATTTTACCATCGCAGTGCAACAACGGGATTTCTCATGGGATAAACATAGGTCAAATGATCTTAACAAGATAAAAAGTGGGTTGGTTCAAACATAAAAGGGTTCATATGAAATCTGGGAATTAAATGACTTCTTGTAACCCTAAAATAGATTCACTTAATTTAACAAGGTTCTGGGCAAGATAAAATTCACCTAAACCCTCTAAAATTCATGTAAAAATATCCTCTAGGGTTTAGAACCTTCAATTTGATCCTTAGAACCTATTTTAACCTAAATTGGGGTCTCAGTCAATTATTTGCCCTAAATTGGGCTTTTGTGTAAATTGACCTATTAAACATGGTTAAACATAAAATCCAAATTCACCATTGGATTTCTTAGGTCCAAATTAGATTTTTACCAAAATTTGGATCTAAGGGGAACTCCCCTTGACCTACTTTGCAAACTAGTCCAGCCCAATTACATTTCTACCCCTAACTTTTGAAAACTTCTGTAGACACCACCCTAACTTCCTCTTCATTCTTTGCAATTAAGTCTTTCCACCATTACAACGGAGGGAATCCTACTCCGGCAAGGTATTTAGGGCATGTACTCCCTGAGTCCTCAGAGAATCCTTTTTAAATTTAAAAGGGAAATTCTCTTAGAAATCTCCTCTCATGTGAACCCGTTATCGAGCCCTAATTTCCATCCAATCTCTCATGTGAACGCATGAGATTTGGGTCTCTCTGACCTTCCAACTCCGGCGAGGTTTACAAGACCTCCTACCAAGGCTTATAAAAGCCTCCCCTGATCATTTCGCAGATCGGAATCTTGAATTTGGCCTGAGATACCCCCCAATTCCTCTCTTCCCCTCCGGTCAACCACCCAGCAAGCTTCGGTGACCCTTATCTCTCTCTCTCGTTGCTCTACCATAATATGAGTGGCAGAGTTCCCTTTATCCCCTTCGTCCGCGTCATGTCGCACCAGTTGACGCCCCTGCACCCTTCTCGTCGTCGTCGTCCTCCTCCAACTGGGTCTTTCGTCTCTGGCGACGACAGTATGAGTCGGCCGCCTCTTCTGCACCCCCCTTCATCCATTCATATTTAGTTAAGTTCTCTCTCTCTCTTCTCATCATTTATATACCATTTATTTCTACTATTAAGCTCGTAAACCACCACCATCTTCTCCACCTCAGGCCAGACCTTCGACGAGGTGTTCCCGCCGCTCCACGCCTCCATCCACCTCGCCAACTACCTCACGAGCTATGCCACACTTCACTGACACAAACCCCTCATTCCATCCACTACACCAAGCTCCCAGAACACCCCCCGAACACACCCACATTCACACACACAGGGTGACCTAGGCACGCACGCTCATGCCACCCCATGCCACACTGACCACCGTACCACCTTCGCAGTGTTCAAGTGAAGCTCCCTACATGTTTTGATGAGGCCACAAGGCTGTTTTCTTGTTGATAGGGTTTAGACCTTCGCCGCCATTGACAGATCACGAAGCAAGCTTGAGAGCTTCATCCAGGACTCCAGACCCTAGGCTCTAGGTCCCAGGTTGCACGGACTCTCCTCGTACATGACTTCAGCCAAGCATTTGGCATTGAAAGCCATAGCAGCAGCCACAATTGGACGCCATCTGCTGTGGGTGCGAGCAACAGGAACGTGGGACGTTTAGTCCCACCTCGGAAGATAGTGAGCGAAAGCAGTGATATAAAGTGAAAAAGTGTCAGGGGCTTATCGCCTCCTGACCACGGGGTGAGGTCCCACTTGCCCACTGCCTTGTCCGCGACCCCACTACCCGTGGACCTGGCTCTGACCCGTATACCTGACTAGCCTGTGCACTCCTCGCCCACCACGCATGCCAGTGGGCCTAGTCCCGGGCGTGCATACCTGACCCGATAACCCGAGAAGGCTTTGGGAGAGTGAGCCTAAGAGAGAAGGAAGAAGAGAGATCGTGGGGAGGGTAGGGGTAGGTTTTGCTCTTAGGAGAAAAAGAGGAAGCCAAAGAAGGAAGAAGAAGAGGGAGCCAAGGAAGAAGAAGAGGCAACCAAAGAAGCTAAGGAAGGAGAAGGCACGACTGAAGAGGAGCTGAAGTCAGAGACAGGAAGAAAGGAGAAAGAAGAGGAAGAAGAAGACAAGGGCCAGAGCAAAGACAAAAGAAATCAAAGAAAGAAGAAGAAGAAGCCAAGAAGGAAGAAGGCCGTCAGAGGCAAAGAATAGAAGAAAGAAAAGAAAGAAGAAGGAGATCAGACAGAAATCAAAGAAGAGAAGCACTATAGTAATTTCACATTTAAGACGTCTGATTTTCACATCAGACATCCATATTTTATTTTGTGCTTCTATATACATTGACATTATATTTCTTGCATTATAATTTGATTTTTCATTGCATATTATATCAAATTTGAAAGTTGTGTTCTTGATTTTTGGACCCTAATTTGCTCACTGTGTTCGACCTTGGATTTAAAACTTCGAGTAATAAAATTCATTTGTTTTAGAGTGATTTCAACTATACTACGATGCATTAATTTAACATTGATCTCGACTCGATAAACAATAAAATACAAAATAAAATGAAATCCAACCTTCATAAGCTCACCCTAGGCAAGTGTGACCTAAGGTAATTAGGAAGGGGTGTGTGCAATAAAAGCTACGGGAAGAGAGGTATAACTTGAACACAAAAGTGGAAAGGCAAACTTTGTATTTAATTGTAGAGAAAAATGTGACAATTGGAGGGCTCGCTTGTGTAGAGGATTCCTATACAAGTAACCTCCAAATATAGTGGAAAGCTTTGCTACTAAAACATAAAAATACAAAGAAAGTAAAAGATAGAAAGATCCTCAAATATGGTGCTCGAAGTGATCTTCGCTCCAAAATTGGAAGCTTCCAAGTGTGAAGAGGATGCTCCTTTTTCTCCTTAGATGGTGATGCTCTCCAACTTGCTCCCATGGGTGGTGGACATCCACCCTTCCTCCTTGCGTGGCCATCCTCCTATAATGCTCCTTGGCTTGGTTCCATGGAGAAGAGAGTGAGAGTGTAGAGACTAGAGGGGGGGTGGTAGGGAATCCCTCCTAATCTCCACATTTTCTCTCCTTCCAAGGGTATATTGTAGATGGTTTAGGTAGAAGAATTATAGTAGCCAAGGATGGGGATTATGGTGGTGGTTAATTGTGTTTATATGGGAAAGGGGTAGGTGGTGGTTGTAGGTTGAAGGGGTACACAGGGGTGGTGCAAACCATAGAAAGCCACCAAAGTTGGTGACACTTTTAGGTGTTTTAGAAGGTTGGAAGTTATGGATTTTTGGCACCAAAACCTAAGGTTAGGATGGTGGTGGTTGTAGGATGAAGGGTGGATATGGGTGGGGTGGTTGTAGGTGAAGTTGGCACCAATTTTAGTGGTGGTTAAGGGTGGTTCTAGAAACACAATTGGCACCATCTATGAAGGGATGCAAAGGGGTGATTTTGGATGGAAAGTGAAGAGGTGCTTATGGGTGGTGGTTGGTGGTGTTTCTGGAGGGAAAAAGGTGGTGCCATTAAGTAGAGGTTGGTGGAGTAGGGAGCTAAGTGGAAGGCATGCAAGAGGAGGACTTGGTAGCTAGCTTAGCTAGCTTGAGCTAGCTAGTAGCTAAGAGGAGATAGGTGGAGCTCCCTTGAGTTGTCATGGAGCAGAGAGAAGTTGAAGCAGAGCTGCATGTAAACTCATCAGCTAGCTTAGCTAGCTAACTAAGAGCTAGTAGCTAAGCTAAGTTGAGTTGAGCTGGCAAGAGCTGGATAGAGCTGAATGATTTGAAGAGGGAGCTGGGATAAGCAGAAATGTAGCTAAAAAAGCTTTTATCTTCTTCTTTCAATTAGGGTTCTACCTTTCTCTTTAGTTTGCAAGGGTTTTGATAATCTACAAAGGTTCCACAACCCTTAACAAGCAAGTAATGTGCATTAATAGCATAAAACACCCTGAAAACCTAGCAATGGATGCAAAGACCCTAAAAATGAATGTATGCCTAATTCTGACCTAACACTACAAGAAAAACCACTTTTGACCCATCGCCAAAAGTAACAAAACCGTCTCAAGTTGGCGTCGTGGAAAGTTGCAAAGCAAATACTCTTTTGCAATGATTATTAATACTAACCATCTCTAATAGCATCGACCCTACTTGTCGTAATTAGCTTTCTTTTGCGATAACTTATAACTGTTGTTAAACCACTTTTGTGACAGTTATTAAATAATGGTCGCAAATGCATTATTGGCGACGGTTCTTTGATAAATGCCTCTAAATATAATTTTGCCACAATTGAATAAACGTTAGGAAAAATAGGCTGTGAGGAGTAGCGGGTCATTTTGCTAACTTTTGTGATGATTTTAGAATCGTCACTAAAGGAACATTTGCGACGATTATTAGAAGAACCGTCGCCAAATATAATTTTATTGTGTTAATTGATTAGATTTTATTAATGGTGATCAAAGGTAACATTTAAATTAACCTACATAACATCAAATAACACATATATAACATTCAATAAAATAAATATAATAGGAAATAAACATTACATAACTACAAATTTACTTAGAGAATGTTTACAAAAGAGTAACAATACATAGATAAACCCTAAACATTACATAAATAAAAATAAGAAATATAAAGAAAAGATGCGAGCTAAACTTCTGCACCAATACCATGACCAACACCTCCTATGCCAAAATCGTCGTATGGGCCACGACATGTAGGATAGTGGAAGCTATTGTGATCAGGTCCACCTCCACCTCAAAGTATGGCCATCATCTCCGCCCACTGCGCCTACTATTGTTCCATCTACTCCATGAAATCCTGTCTCTGCTGGCAGATCTCCTTTATAGTAGCTCGTAGCTCTTCGGTCACATTGGTCAGCTGCCTCTGAGTTTGCTGTACCTACGACCTCAGCTGCTCCACCTCAGTAGAAGACCCGCCAGATGATCCCTTTCATTCGTAGCAAGTGGTGAGCATCTAGCTTCGACCTTTATAGCGAACAAATCCACCATGCTTCGGAGGCATGAGTGTCCGGAAAGCCTCCTCAGGTGTCATAGGAGGCTACTGGGTCACAGAGTTCTCATCTGTAGGCAGAGGTGGGTAGACCAAGTCAAACATTTCTCCCTAATACATCTTTATCTAAGTAATATGCTCCACTGAAATGAAAGTTAAATTTAAATAATTAAAAAGAAATAACTTACATGCTTGGCTTGGTAGGTCATGAATCCATGTACGTCCGCCGTCCGTAACCTTGCTACGAGTGATTTCATAGACTTCAAGACGATCCAATTGGGCATCGTCATGTGTACTTGCCTAAAATTAAGTAAATATAAAAGATAGTTAATAATTTAAAGTTACATGTTAATTAGAAATATAAATAAATAGGAAATATACTTACATATCTTGTCTTGAGCTTATCAATACTCATCCAACCCAAGACATGAGTCTACAATGGAGCTTTGGCCCTATTGGCCTTGCTCTTCTTCGCCTGATCATGTAGAAAATACATATATACATTTTTATTAGTAAAAAATTAATAATAATTAAATTTTAACGCATAAAAATTATTTAACTACCTCTGTCTCAGGCTTCCTCCAATACAGACAACAATCCTTCCATACCTCTGGCAGTATGGAAGGAGGTACATTCCTCAAGGCCTCCTCATATGACCTATTTGCAAAATACTAAATAACAAAGACAATAAATTATATAATTGAAATGTGTATATCAAAGAAATTTAAAAATTCTTTTGTTACCATTTTTTTCATATGAAGCTGCTAGTCTCGTTGCCGCCCCGACGCATGGTTGAGGATATACTTGGTGGCCTCTGGATCGTCCCCCCAATCGAAGATCACCTATAAATTAAACATTTATATACATTAAATCACATTAAAAGAAACATATATAAACCTCAATATATATTAATTACCTCTAAGTGATGAATGATCTCCCTCTTGAGCACTTTTGGGACAATTCGCCAATCAAAACAAGAGAGGGGGATGATGCTCTTCACAACCTTAGAGAGCCTGCTGCTAAATGGAGGGTAGTTAGGATCTTTCCCACCAGAGGTGATCTTACCTTCACCGTTGTGCCCTCTAGTATAGCCTCCAAGTCCCTATTTCTCGTTGGGCCTCTTCCTTTCTTCTTCATTGAAATTAATAACAACAATAGTATTATGAATGAAGAGTAAATACGAAATTTAAAAACTTCTAAAATATAGAAAATAACAATTTATTTACCAGTAGTATTGGGCTTTACCTAATCAGGGTATATGTTGGTCTTAGGGTGGCCAATGTCCCCCTCGTACCCCTCCTCATCCTCACGTCATCATGGGAGTCCTCTACGTCGTCCCTACCCCCACATCCTGGTTAGGGTCATGACTGCCAACCTCATCCTCAGGCTCAGGTAATGTCACAAACTCAGGGATGACTAACTTCTTCCCCTTCCCAGTAAAAAGGGATTGTGCAAGTGCACCAGGAGGGATATATGTGTGTGTATGAGGGGGGTTGAAATTGGGAGTGGATACTAAATATGTATCGATGGTAACACAACAACAGTATGAACCTACACCGACAGTCAGTAACCGTCGGTATAGGTTAAAATGACCGTCGTTGTAGCTTCAAGTGCCTATTCCGATAGTCAACTTCGGCGTTCTCTTAAGAGGCATCGCTGTAGGATACCTCAACGATAAAAATTGTCAATGTTGTACCTAGTTCTACAGCGACAGTCATCTTTGCAAGGCTATGCAATCAAGTATTTAGGCCAACAGCAATGGTTAGTGTTGAAGCTACGAGTTACTACGCTAACGTATTTGGTTTTGAAAAAAACCTGTCGTTGTAGTTTGAAAGCGAAGAACTTGTGTTCAACAAATAAAATTTGTATCGGAATCGAAATCCCGAGTCGAACTCAGGGAGGCTACGTCGATCTATATTCGTAATTATATTTTTTTAGAATTTTTGTTGAAAAGCGAAGCGATGTAATTACAATGAAGAAATATTAATAATCAGAATAAACAACAAAGAGAGAGAGAAAACATGCACTCAATAATTCAAAATGTTTATACAATAAAATCAGAGAAGAATTACACTAGAAAGCGAGAAATCAGCTACACTAGAAAGCAGGAAAATTCTACTCTAGAAAGCAGTAAAGAAGAATGGGAGAGAGAAGTTATCCTCCTCGACGATCGTTTGGAGGACGAGCTGGACGAGACGTCACCTGGACGAAGGAGGACAGAGCGGGAAGAAGGAGGTCGAAGCAGGAGGAACGAGAATGGGGCAGCACGTCGTCGTCGTCGCAGGATCCGCTTTCGAAATGAGGGTGAAATTTTGACTTTATCTCTTGAGGAGTATCCCAGGTGTGGGACAAGCTTCTCTTAAGCTTTGGAGAGGTAGAGGGGAGAAGGAAGGGATGCCCATTTCGTATGGAGGGGGTCTCCTTTTATAGTTTCAAGGAGTGAGGGCAATTTGGTCCTTTTAACCTCAAAACATTAAATAAGGGGTCTTTAGTGAGGGATGAAACCATCGCTAAAGCCCCATTGTGAGCAATGTGCGCCGCCCGCTCGCCTCCCACGCATGCAACGCATGCTCACATCCTTCGATTCTCGGCCATTCGATCATGAGATCGAATGGCTGAGATGCACCCTCGCCGTGCCTCTTCAAGCCGCAATGCCTGCGTCTGATGGCACGTCATGTGCGGGCGTGCGATAGAACATGGGCGATGTTGAGTGGTCGCAGCTGTTCAATCATGATCGAGCGGTCAATTAAGCTCCCTCACCGCACCTCAGCTATCACTTGCGCAGGCTCGAACGCATGCCGTTGCATCGTGTAAGTGCATTCGACCAACGTGCTACAAGTGCGTTTGTGTCGCGCTTACAATTCGTGCGTGTGCATCCACAGCCGTTGGATGCGCATCCAACAGTGGAGAATCGTCGAAGAAGAGAGGGTGCGACGGGTGTAGCGGCCAGTTGGGCGGCTAAGATGGCACCACGTGGCGCCACCTTAGCCGTCCATCTTCTAGATGATGTAGATGGTGCCATGGTTGTCAGATTGAGTCGATTTTCGCGTCGTTAGGCTGTGATCGTCGATCCGAATCCATCCGTGTGGTCGGATTTTTCATTTAAAGTGTAGATTCACACCATCTTGGCCCTTGATCTTCTAAGGTTCCCCGATCTCTATCTGATGCTACAGATGTCTGATTAGGGTGATCTTGGAGTCGTTGAACTCCAATCGTCACCCTGATCAAATCTGTACAATTGGATCTTCGATCCAAGGCCCCGATAAAACTTTTCCCTATCCCTGAACATAAAAGGAGACAATTAACCTCCATTTTATTCGAACTAATCTAAATGCAAGATGATGCATGTTATGTAATATTTATAGTATGCAATGCAATTCTATTCTTAATAGCATGCATAAATAGACATCTTATGTAGTGTAAACATGTTTACATCACACCCCCATGCCTATCTTTTGCTAGTCTCTAGCAAGAACTATATGCTATTTATAAAAGAATTAGGTTGGATTATTTGGACATGAGTTATTTTCAATCATTAAGAAAATGTTTACTTAGGATCTGAACTTTCAAAGACACAATAGTGCCCGAGTATCTACCAAAATGTAGACCGTCTCAAGCCCTCGCCTTATTCTAAGAAAAATTTATTTTTCTCTTTTTCTTCTTTTATAATTTTTTTTTTAATTTTTGAGTTTTAGTGTTTAAGAGTGGCTTTCTACGGCCATTCAATTCACCCAAGATTTGATGAGAACCCTAAGTTCTAAGCATCTTATTGTGAATGTGATTGACTCGTTGATCGACAGTTAAAACAGACTTCGGATTTCTACGCCTCTAGGTGACCTTAAAAAGAGAATTCTGCCTAAAGGTGTATCTTTACAACCGGTAGCTTTCTCCCTACTTTTATGTTTATGGGGTCAATACAAGGGTGAATCCAGTGTATATCTCCCTGGTTTATTCTACTTCCCTGCTTCTTCCTAAGTGTTTTGGGAATTTTTAGTGCAATTATTGAGCTAGGTTCTGGACAACCGGTCGATGAGCTGCTACCACCGACAACTTGCCAGCCATACTCGTGCGATGAAGTGTAGCTTATTTCTTTTTTTTTCTTTTCTTTTTGACTTTCTTTTTCTTGTTTTTAAATAGGTGGCTTCCTTGGTCTAAGATTTACCTAAGGCAGCAAAAAAAAAAAAAGAATGGTCCAGTGACTAGGCTCTGGATAACCTACCTATGGGTTGTTACCCAAGATAACTTGCCAGCAATATCGCCCTTAAAGGTTCATTAGCTACCAAATTTCCGTTAAAATTGCTGAGCAAGTCAGTGCAAAGAAAGTGTGTAGATGCTTAAAACTCAAAGTTCCCTCAAATCAGAGGGTGGATTGATAAGTCGTGTACTTATCACCCAAACCTATTTACTCCAATTACAATAGAATTAAGATGGCGAGGACTCGAAAAATAAATCCACATTTTAGTGGATACACGACCCGATTAAGTCCAAAGACCTAAAGGGTCATTGTGTTCAGATCCTAATGTAATATTTCCTAAGATTAAAAAGTCCTAATGTCCAACTATTCCTTCCTAATTCAACATTATTTTTTTTGTATAAATAAGAAGAGAAAAATAATTTACATGAATTTCACAAGGCTAACCAAATGATTTAAAAATGAATCCACCCCCCCATGCCTAGCTGATGCAAAGTCCACATTGAGAAAGAGACATGAAAGAAAGGGTAGAGTATGAAAGATGTCACCTAAATATGAAGCTCGTGTCAGCTTTGTGTCATATGTACAACTGCTGAGTTTAATGTCGTCAGCTAGGCGAAGTTCAGCAAAAGAAGTCACAGAATGGCTAGAGTAACTGTGTCTGTCAATAACAGGCTTCAGACGTTGACCGTTGACTTTAAATGTGTTACCCATCTTTGAGTCAGAAATCTGAACGGCTCCATTTGAAAAAATCTGGTCAATTATGAATGGGCCATTCTATTTAGATCTAAGTTTGTCAGGAAAGAGCTTAAGTCTAGAATCGAATAACTAGACCTTCTGGTTCGGCTCAAAGCTTTTGCGAGAAATCAATTGATCATGTAGAGCTTTGGTCTGAGCCTTGTAGATCTTAGCATTCTCGTATGCATCATTTCTTAGCTCTTCCAACTTAGATAGTTGGAGTTTCCTGGTCTTCCCAGCTAAATTCAGATCTAAATTGCATTGTTTGATCATCCAGAATACCCTGTGTTTAATCTCTATGGGTAGATGGCACGCCTTTCCATACACCAAACGAAATGGAGACATGTCGATGGGCATTTTATACGTTGTACGGTAAGCCCAAAGATCATCCTCAAGCTTTTGAGTCTAATCCTTGCGATCAGGCCTAATCGTTTTCTACAGAATATTCTTGATCTTCCGATCGGAGATCTCGACTTGTCCATTCATCTGGGGATGGTAAGGTGTGGAAATTCGGTGATTAACCCCGTATTTGGCCAACAAATTTCAGAATTGGGCATTAGTAAAATGAGTGCCACCGTCACTGATGATGGCTCTTGGAATCCCGAACCTACTGAAGATATTTTTCTTGACAAAGTCGATGACCACCTTGTGGTCATTGGTTCGGGTGGGAATTGCCTCAATCCATTTGGACAAATAATCAACAGCAACAAGAATGTACTGATGTCCAAATGAAGGGAGAAAGGGTCCCATGAAATCGATGCCCCAAACATCGAAAATTTTGACAAGAAGAATTGGGTTTAGGGGCATCATATCTCTTTTAGTTATGCTCTTGAGTGCCTGACATCGAGAACAAGACCTTGAGAAATCTTGGGCATCCTTAAATAAAGATGACCAATAGAAGCCAGATGGCAAGATTTTTGCAGCCGTCTTTTTCCCGGAGAAATGTCCACCACACGCAGATGCATGGCAGAACTCGAGTATATTATTGAATTCATTCTTCAGTACACATCGGTGAATAATCTGATCAGAGCCAATGCGATATAGTTCAGGGTCCTCCAAGAAGTAGTATTTGGTCTCAGATTTGAGTCTATCCCATTGTTGCTTGGTCCAATCCTGGGGGATTTGACCAACGGCCAAATAGTTAACACTGTCAGTAAACCACGGGGTGTAGACACCTGAAACTGCAAGAATAGCTTCATTTGGAAAAGTGTCAGCAATCGGAATGTTCGGACAAGAAGAATCACCTAGGAGTCTCAACAAATGATCTGCCACCACATTTTGTACCTTGATTTTATCCTTGATTTCAAGATCAAATTCTTGAAGCAGAAGAATCCAACGAATAAGCCGGGGTTTGGCATCTTTCTTGGCCAAGAGATGTCTCAAGGCCGAGTGGTAGGTATAGATGATAACATGAGACCCTAAGAGATAAGCCCTGAAGTTTTCCAAAGCGAACACTACAGCTAGTAATTCCTTTTCAATAATAATGTAATTCCTCTGGGCTTCATCTAGAGTTTTATTAGCGTAGTAGATGACAACAGGCTTTCTATCAATTTTCTGAACCAAGACAGCCCCGACCGCGTAATCGGAAGCGTCAGTCATGATCTCAAAAGGGGCTGTCCAAATTGGTGGTTGCAAAACTGGAGTACAGGTGACTGCTATTTTCAGGAAATCAAATGCCTTTCGGCATGATTCGTTGAAAACAAACGGCTATTCTTTGGCAAGAAGATTGCTCAAGGGACGAGCAACCTTCGAGAAATCCTTGATGAATCTTCGATAGAATCCCACATGGCCAAGAAATGATCGGATTTGTTTAATAGATGTGGGAGGAGGAAGTTTAGCGATAGCATCAACCTTAGCTTTATCCACTTCAATTCCCCATTCAGAGATTACATGACCCAAGACGATGCCTTCTTGGGTCATGAAATGACACTTTTCTCAACTAAGGACCAATCGTGTATTGATACATCGCTTAAGAATCATTTCTAGATTAGCCAAACAAGAGTCGAAAGATTCTTCAAAAACAGAGAAATCGTCCATGAAGACTTCCATAAACTCTCCCACTATATCAGAGAATATGGCTAACATACACCTTTGAAAAGTCACAGGTGCATTGCATAAATTGAAAGGCATCCTACGGAAAGCAAAGGTTCCGTAGGGACAGGTGAAAGTAGTTTTTTCCTGATCCTCAGGATGGATAGGAACTTGGTTATATCCTAAGTAGCCATCAAGAAACATAAGTACTTCTGCCCGGCTAGTCTTTCCAAGATTTGATCGATGAAAGGCAGGGGAAAATGATCCTTTTTAGTGACTGTGTTCAGCTTCCTGTAATCAATACAAACCCTCCAAGAGGAAGCTGAACGAGTTGTGACAGATTCTCCTCTCTAGTTAGTCAAAACAGTAATCTCGACTTTCTTCGAAATAATCTGCACGGGACTTACCCAGGGACTATCAGAGATTGGATAAATAATTCCTACATCGAGCCACTTGATGATTTCCTTTTTGACCACTTCTCGCATATTTGGATTTAATCTCCTCTACATCTGGCGGAAGGGCGGGATCCATCTTCCAAGAATATTCTGTGATTGTAGTAAGATGGCTTGATCCCCTTGAGGTCATGAATGGTCCAACCAATTGCCTCCTTGTGTTCATTCAGGACCTTGATCATTTTAATCTCTTGCACCTTTGTTAATTTAGCACTGATAATCACAGGGAGCATCTTCTGAGGTCCTAAAAATTGATGTTTCAAATTCTGAGGCAATGGTTTCAGTTCAAGCTGGGGCTGGTTGATGATTGATGGTAAGGAAGATGCTGAAGACTCAACAAGAGGAAGAGGTTGTGAGTGAACAAAATCAATAACCTCTTCAGAAGATGGCAGGTCCACCATGGAGGGTTGCGGGTCGAATTCATCATCAAAGGAGGAACTTTCAATTGAAGAAATCATCAAACAAGTTTTAATGTTTTCATTATCCTCATCAAATTCCTCAATAAATCCACAATCCTCAAATTTATTGATCGCTTTAAAAATATCCGATTTCATTCGTTGATCCACAAAGGCGATTTCCATGCTATCACTTTCGCAATTAATGTTGGCCTTAGCAGACGCCAAAATGTTGAAGCTACGAGCTACTACGCTAACGTATTTGGTTTTGAAAAAAATCTATCGTCGTAGTTTGAAAGTGAAGAACTCGTGTTCAACAAATAAAATTTGTACCGAAATAAAAATCCTGGGTCGAACTCAGGGAGGCTACGTCAATCTATATTCGCAATTATATTTTTTAGAATTTTTGTTGAAAAGCAAAGCGATGTAATTACAATGAAGTAATATTAACAATCAAAATAAATGAGAGAGAGAGAAAACATGCACTCAAGAATTCAAAATGTTATACAATAAAACCAGAGAAGAATTACACTAGAAAGCGAGAAATCAGCTACACTAGAAAGTAGGAAAATTCTACTCTAGAAAGCTATAAAGAAGAATGAGAGAGAGAAGTTGTCCTCCTCGACGATCGCTTGGAGGACGAGCCGGACAAGACGTCGCCTGGACGAAGGAGGATGGAGTAGGAAGAAGAAGGTCGAAGCAAGAGGAATGAGAACGGGGCAGCACGTCGTCGTCGTCGCAGGATTCGCTTCTGAAATGAGAGCGAAAATTTGACTTTATCTCTCGAAGAGCATCCCAGGTGTGGGACAAGCTTCTCTTGAGCTTTGGAGAGGTAGAGGAGAGAAGGAAGGGATGCTCATTTCATATGAAAGGGGTCTCCTTTTATAGTTGCAAGGAGTGAGGGCAATTCGGTCTTTTTAATCTCAAAACATTAAAGAAGGGATCTTTATTGACAGATAAAACCGTCGCTAAGGCCCCATCGTGGGCGACGTGCGCCACCCGCTCGCCTCCCACTCATGCAACGTACGCTCATGTCCTTTGATTCTCGGCTGTTTGATCATGAGATCGAACGGCTGAGATGCACCCTCGCTATGCCTCTTCAAGCTGCAACGCCTGCATCTGATGGAGCGTCACGTGGGGGCGTGCGATAGCGCATGGGAGCTATTGAGTGCTCACGGCCTTTCGATCGTGATTGAGCGGTCAATTGAGCTCCCTCGCCGCACCTCAGCTACCGCTCGCGGAGGCTTGAACGCACATCATTGCGTCGCGTAAGTGCGTTCGACCAATACGCTACAAGTGCGTTTGGGTCGCGCTTACAATTCATGCACGCGCATCCATAGCCATTGGATGTGCATCCAACGATGGAGAATCATTGAAGAAGAGAGAGTGCGGCGGGTGTAGCGGCCGGTTGGGCAGCTGAGATGGCGCCACGTGGAGCCATCTTGGCCGTCCATCTTCTGGATGATGTAGATGGTGCCACAATTGTCAGATTGAGTCAATTTTTGCGCTGTTAGGCTGCGATCGTTGATCCAAATCCATCTGTGCGGTCGAATTTGTCATTTAAAGTGCAGATTCATACCATCTTGGCCCTTGATCTTCTAGGGTTTCCTGATCTCTATCTGATGCTACAGATGTCTGATTAGGGCGATCTTGGAGTCGATGAACTCCAATCGTCGCCCTGATCAAATCTGTACAGTTGGATCTTCGATCCGAAACCCCAATAAAAATTTGCCTTGTCCTTAAACATAAAAGGAGATAATTAACCTCCATTTTATTCAAACTAATCCAAATGCAAGATGATGCATGTTATGCAATATTTATAATATGCAATGCAATTCTATGATTAAGAACATGCATAAATAGACATCCTATGTAGTGTAAATATGTTTACATCAGTTAGCTTGGATCTATCACCGACAATTTATTATGTCAGTGTAATGCCTATATATACACCAACGAACACAATTGTCGGCAGGATCGACACTGTAGACAAAAAAGTGGGGATTTTATATGGTAATTCTATCCATTACTACAACCATTAGAGTAGGTCTTACATGTAATATTCATTAATATCCCTACTACAATATTTACCAACAATGCCCTATTCCTGATAAACTATATACTATGCATAAATGAAATTTTCAATACAGATACTAAAAAATCATCTAATTTAATTAACACAAATTAGTCAAACTATCCCTTACAAAAATTTTCAAATGTAAGCATTGAAATAAAAAGAATTCAACATTTGTATAAGGATTTAACATAACTAAAATATGATCCATCATTACCCACTTGAAAGTATGACCTTGTTCTGAACACCAACAACAAACACCCAACACCTTAATCTGTAAGAACAAAATCAAAGTCTATTTTTTAGTCCTAAGGCTCTAATGTGTTCATATTTGGATTGTGGTCTCATCCCTACTACAAAGTGTATGCCCTATTCTCTCCCACACAATCAAATGCAATATACCTTATTCTAATGATCAACACTTGAAGTATAACTAATAAAAATATATGCTATTTATGCATTCTTATTTATCACTAGGCTAGAGAAAAGCGAGTGGCACTACATTACACTTACCACTTACACTAGCTTGGTTAAATGGTCACATTGTTTACATCGTCACCCTTCCCAAAACTACTTTATGATATAATCACTATATCAATAAAAAAAATCTCTCTATATAAGTATACGACTCTACTCACTTTTAATTACAAATAAATAATGTGACCATCGGTTGATGTTATTCTCCATGCATCATTCTTGCAATTTATACACCATGCCATTTGGCTCTAAAAATAGTTAATCGAACATCCTAAGATGAACATAACATTTCCTCAAAATTCAAATTACAACTTGTATCATTGTCATAAAAGAGGAAAGAAAGTATTGTCATGTAGTTACTTATAATTCTTTTATCCTTAAAGAACCTCCCATTTCTTTGTTTGAAGAAACGAAATTCAAGATGCATAAGGATTAAGAAATGGATCCTCCAACTTGGAACCAAAAAATGATGCACCAATCGGGAATCGAACCTAGGTCTGTACCATGGAATGGTACTATTCTACCACTAGACCATTGATGCTATTCATATTTCATGAGCTTAAAATAACACAAACTAAGAGTTGTCAGAAGATGAATAATCTTGAAGTCATTCCTAATAATTTTGAAATAATAATGACATAAAGCTTCACTATTGAAAGAAATGATATGGAAAAAGAGTATTTAACTCCTACACCATCCTAAATAGGGTTCTTCAAGAAATTTGGACATTTAAGATTTTAAGCAAATTAGCATTTCATGAATAAAGACATTTATCATCAAAAAGGAATTGTGAAATGATTTTCATTTTATGATTTAGTAGAATTATTCAAAAAGAAAGATCGTAAAACATCAATCTATAGATCTATACAGATCAACCTCTCCTTATGTCTTTTACTCAACATTGCTCTTCAACTCATTCGCCTAAACAAACAAACAAGCAAACAAATGATCTGTATCTTCGTCTAACATTAGTTATGAGTCAAGTAATGTTATTTAGGAAAGGTTGTAGAAATATTATCATATGCAACAAACTAATTTTGATTTCATGGAGGGCTTACCAATACTTGAACTGCTGGTGTTCAAGTGAGGAAAGCATCCTGCAAAATTTAGTGAAGCATAGGTTAATAAATTAAAAGGTAAAGATAATGATTACTCCGCTTAGTGGAAATCAAACATAAAGTATTAAATCAAACCAAATAGGGAAAAGTATCAAGTCTAGTGATTGTGTTATTTGATGTTTGCAAAATATTGAGTCCAACTGTTGTGTTATTTGCTCTTCTTTCTACATTACTCTTCTTTATGATAACCCAAAGCATCATCTTTATCAGTTTGCAGTCTGCAGTCAACCGCTTCAGCAGGAACTATTATAGCAGAAAGCTAACACCATGGATTATTAGGAACTATTATAACAGTTTGGGCAGAAAGATCAAACCTTTAGCAAAGTACACAACATCATATCAACAAATTAAGCAACAAGACCACACTAACAACAACCACCATGGATTAGAATTGTTATAGCAATAATGGCAGTAACAACCACCACAGAAACATCATTATGGAGGAAAAAGTGGTCTAGGAAGGACATCCTTGCATATTTTTTTCTGAGGCTTTTTGCTTGTTCTATGGAACCGATGAAAGTGGTTGGTCCTCCTAATCCATTCTTGGGTTTGTGGACACCTACATTTAAAAATGCATTATTTTCATAAAGGCTTGAGAACCATTTTTTTTGTTCTTCATAGTATTTTGGGGCTCCATTTGACTTGATGAGGATGCATGTGTTTGGTTGTGTGGAACCTTTTTGGTCTGAGAATCTTACTGGTTGCAAATGGGGGTGGTTGTGGCTTTTTTGAGGGGCTACCTACTTAAACGCCCTTGCAAAAAATGGGAATTTTCCCTTAAAAATAAAGAAGAGGGAATTACTATCCAAAAAGTAATGGCCCCCGCTAACCAGACCTAACCCTTTGACACCCTTCATATTTTCATCATTTGGTTGAGACCCATCTCAAACTATCATCTAGAGAAGATTAAGGGTGTTAGATTTTTCTCATTAGGGCATAAAAAATAGAAACCTAAATTCAAGAAGATGACATCTTTGAGAACATCTTCCCCACTTGGATGAAAACACTTATGGTACCCTTCGTTGAGTAAATTCCCCAGAAAATCCCTAGATAGGTTATGGACCAGGCTTTGCTACAAGATGATTAATTAGTGCTTCCATATTAGAATAATATCTTAAGGCTAGGTTATCTTTAAGTAAACAAAAAAAGAAACTATCTTCAAGCCTTTAAAAAAAATAAACAGCAAACCTTAACAAAGGAAAAGTTTTAAAAGAAAATGACAGCAGGCACTGATGTTGAATCAAAAGACAAAATCTATGTGGAGCTGTATCTATAAATAACACATTTTATTTTGTGTTCAACAAGTAATGTATAAGATAACCTGACAACATTAGGAAAATGTAAATCCTTTGAGTCAAAATACAAACGTCTTGTGCACTTATTCAAGAAAGCATTTAAGCAAGTAGAAGATCAATAACCAGACCATTATTGAGATGATTAAGATAAACTTACCCCCAATCATACAAAGAGACACTATGAAGATGCAATTACTCCTGTGCTAAATCATATAATTCAACAACACCTTTCCTACAGCCAACAACAAGAATTTGTTGGTCTGAGGCTATAGATGAACAGATTCCATCCTCAACATTCAGCCATCTCTCAAATTTGTCAGAGTCTATAGACTTGAGGCTTTTTCCACTGATGGAACAAAGTTCAACACCACTGTCAAAATATAACACCACCATCAGAATATAACAGCAAGAATATCCAAAGTATTGAAAACTTATTTGATTCTTACTAGTTAGTGGGGGCCGTTGTCTAGGTGGTGTCAAGTTGAAAATCTAGATGATCCAAGAGTTAATACCAATGCAATAGCTACTATCCAAAGAGTAGAGAAATTACTAGCCTTTGTGGTCTAACAGAAACAAAATGATGCAATCTAAAAATAATAATAATTATAAAAAAAGCATCCTCTATTTGATCCCTGACCAACAACTGAGGGTTTATTGGAAGAGGTAGCTTCTTCCTCATCTATAATCGAGAGATCCTTAACCGAAGAGCCTTTTTCTGTCTTCAATCTTAGTGAAGAAACAACATCATCCCATGTTTCACTCTCCCCTTTGCTTTCAACATTCGAAGCTATAGATGTAGGTGAAGTGTTATTAGAAAGTTCAAAGCATTCCAAAATGGTTTGCTAAGTGGTATCAACAACCAAAACTAAAAAGTCATTAGCATACATTGTCGACTAATATGATGTTCCTCAGGTAATATCAGGTTCTCTGGTGCATTCGCTTAATAAACAATCAGACACAACCTAATTTGATTTATATTAACATAATCTTCCTACGATTTGATCAATAAAATGACAATCTAATTTGTTTAGTAGAAACACCATCTAATCTGTTAACATAAATTGTAGAAACATAGCCTTGATTAGCAGTTGAAAATTATAAACAAACAAAAATAAATAGTAGCTCTTTCAAAAATAAAGAAATAAATAAAAGATAGCCCATTAAGAATATTTAGGATGCATTAAAACCAGAAAGAAAAAGTCAATCCACATTAATGATTACTCTTGGCAGCTTATTTTTATTTTACTAAGAATATTTTCTTAGTAGCAAACCATTGTCCAATATAAGAAAATGATAGTGCAGTTATTGAATTGTTTTCTGGAGCATATTGTTGATGTGTTTCCTTAGTTCCCAACCTTCATCCCATCAAAAAGGTTAGGCACAAAGCACCAAAATACATGATTTTCTCAAATATATATATAGTGGCAAGCTACTTTAAGTGGAACACAGATTATACTGAAAAAAATACCAATACAAGCTAAAACATGACTGATCAAGCGGTAAACAAATATAGAAAAATAGATCTGCAAATTTAGCATTGTTTTACTGATTATCTTGAAAATCTAAAAGAAAAATGAAAACTACAGCCTCTATCTATGTAGATTCCTTGAATGTAGTCATGTGGATGAAGCAAAATAGATGGATAAAAAATTACAAGGCTTGGTAATGTTTGAGACAAAAGAATTCAACAAAGATGAAAGAAAAAAAACTTACTTCCGCAAGCATCTATCATAGAATCCATAAATCTGTGTTATCTGGGCACAACCATCCTCATATTTGAGTATATGAAAGTATGGTGAAAGGAAACATGCAGCTTACGCAATTATAGATAGGTCAAGGTGACAATCAAGAATATGAAGGAAGCAAGACCACTTGAAGATTGGGCAATTGAGAGAGTAAAATTCCATCAAAGAGCTCAAACAAAATAACTCTATTAATCAGGCAAAGGTTATATATTTGAGATGACAAATTTTCTGAGGGAGTCACTTCATTGAAATTAATATAACATTCTACTGGTGCATCCTATGTGACATGGAAATTTAAGAATAGGACATGGCACATTTAAAAACATCACATAAGCATAAAAGAATACCTGATGACTCACATGATTTCCTTGAAGAATAATAATTCTCTGCGAGTAATGCACTTTAAGGGCAACCACTAGCTGAAAAATAATTTTATAAGTATTGGCAATAATTGAGCTTAGCTTCCTATAGAAAATAAGAAAAAACAAGGCAGAAAGATAGGCAAGCATCAATGTGCTAAAAGTCTCTGAAGCAGCAAAAGGAAGGAAAATAACCATGATGGAACAAAATATATGCCAAATATCATATAAGTGATCACACAATTTTGGGAAGACAAACTATAGTTGTTAGTTATAAATAAAATATTAATTAGTTGTGTTGCATGCAAACTCCAAAAATGATTAAACCCAAAAAAAAATCCTTTTGCAGAGAGTATTAGCATGAAAAATAGTAAGAACGAAAATTCTACATTGAGTAGTCCAAGCAAAATCATTAATCTGAAAACGAGCACAACATTCAAGATAAGTTTTCTATGTGAGTAATATTTAGGGGTAGAAGGGACAAGATCATGGCTTATCATTGATTATATTTATATTTTGGAAAAGGGATTTGCATTATCCCAATCCATACTTGGCCAAACAACCATACCAAGGCAAATACCATATTATCACATAGCAGCAAGCAATTAGCAATAGCATAATTAAACATATTTTCATGGATTTCATCAAATTCATAGCTTTTTTCTACCATTCACACTAGATAATACAAAAGTAGAGTTTTAAACCTTCCCCTTCCATCCCCCTACACCCACCACCCAAAAAAAAAGGAAGACGCTACTAGTTTCCTGAATTTTAAATAATAAATTCCCAAAATCATACTCCCAATTAAACTGAACGAAAATCCTAGAATCAAAATTTTCAACCATAGAAATAGAAGGAAAAAAAAGTGAAATACATTCAAATCTCCCATTCTTATGCTTCTATATAGGCTCGCCAATGTCCTGTAGATTCATCAAAAACTAGCTTCAGATTCAAACTTTTTGGTAACCTATTCTTCCAAGCTTGGGGATGTACTTGAGGAAAATAGTGGGACCAACCTTTCTATTGGTATTAACAATAAAAGTTTAATCTCATCAAAGCTTCTACAAATTGTATTAGCCGTTTTGCCTAGTACTTAAGATCGATTAAGTTGGATTCAAAGTATCCTAATACATGGAGATCAAATTGGATTATGGACTTAGCCAAATCTAGTATCTAAGTAATCCAACAGTATGACGAACCTTAACCTCCAAGGGTATATTAGCTTCTCACAAGAAATAGTTCCCACTTTCCTTTCAAGAAAGAAAATTAGAGGGAAAAATCAACGTCTCTTCATCAATATATCCAAAGGAGAATCATTTTAAACAAAATGTTATCATTTTCTTCTACATCATATTAATGGAAATAAGTCATGGAATCAATACGCAGAAGAGCCATTAGCCATTTTTTTCCTCCATTACCTCTCAAATAACAGCACACACTTCTCCTCCTCCCCTAATGTATCCAACAAGCAAAGGAGGGCCCTCATGGCGTTCACCTGCACCTGCAGACCCCATATGTACCTCATGGTCTCCTCCAAAAGCCTCAACACCTCCATATCCTCACCCCCAGGCACCACCCTCCTCATCCTCTCCAACTTCTTCTCTAACCCCACCTCTTCCTCCCCATCCCCCACCCACACCCTCCTCCTCACCAATCTGCCACTACCCATCTCGCCTTCCACCACCACCGACGCACTCCTCTTCTCTATCACACTACCGCAAACTAGTTCTTTGCTGCACCCTCGAGGACCATCTCCTTCACCTTCGCCTCATGCACCAGCACTGGCGGTGGCACCTTCCTCTCCTTGAGGGCCTTCAGGAGTACCTCCACGCTCACTGGATCCCTTCCCCCTCTCTAGATTGCCTCAAGCCTCTCACGGAGGGTAGCGATCTTGTGGAGGAGCAACTCACACTCGGTGTTGCATCGGGACTCCTCTTGGATCCACCACTTCTCCTCTTTAACCCACCGCTGCTCACGCAGCCATCGTTGCTCGTCGTGGAGCCATCGGGACTCGTCACTCTTCGACAAGGAAGGAGAGGGAGAAGGGGAGGTAGAGATGGAGGACGTTGATCGAAGTGGGAGGTTGTTACGGTTTGGTCGGAGGAGAGGCTTGTGGGAATGGTGGAGTCTGGAAGGGGATCTATGAGGGGAAGGGGAAGAGGAGAGGGGAGCATGGAGGTGGAGGTGGATTTGGAGGGGCTTAGGGTGAGGTGCATGGGGTGTTAGGCCTAAGTGGATGTGCTGGAAGTGCGAGGGGCGTTCGATGTTGGAGGTGGGAAGTTGGGAAGGAAAGAAATTGAATATGAATGAGGTTTAGCAATGTAGAAATGTAATGATACATCTAACCCTAATTGTTCGTAGGTGCAGCATGTAATATTAGTGACATATAATTAAACCTATAGCGACATATATTTTATGTCAGTGTATGTACACTGTTGGTGTAGAGCTATTTTTTTGTAGTGTAAGAGTGTATGGGTCCTAGGGGGGAGTAGGCTGGGTAGGGAAGGTCTAGGTGCAGGGAGGTCGTGTACGGAGAGGCTAGGTGGTTGGTGGCTACATGAAAGGAGGTTGTGTGGTATGGGGGTCCTGGGTATCGGGGGTGGTGTCAGGACTCCTCCAATGGGAAGCCCACCTCTTTAGTTTCACCATTTGCACAACACAAAGAAACAATTAGTGACAAAAAAATACATAAATATATAATTTATATGAAAAGCATGCATATAACTAAAAGCAATCATTAATGTTACCATGAAATAGTACTAGCCATGTAAAAGGAAAAAATTAACAGAACTATGCCAACAACCTATAATAAGAGTAAACAAATTATTATATCAGAATAGCATAAGAATGATTTATGAGGAAATTTATATTATAAAAAAAAAGTTTGTAAATTATACCTTATATATCAATGTTTGTTGCACTTGGATCTAAATCTGGTTGTTGAAGTTCTTGATTTGCTTTAGGTTCTAATTTAGGTTCCCATTCCTTTTGAGAATCATAATAACTATGTGGCATTGTTCTAACAGGAATTATCCATCCACTTTTGCTATTATCAGTCACGTAGAAGACTTGAGAAACTTGACAGGCTAAAGTGAACAGTTCAGTGTTCTGAAGACTTCAACGATTATTATTCAGACTTATATACTTGTGCCTTTTACCAACCTTAAATCTGATGCCTTCCTTAAAAACATCAAACCATTTACACTTGAAGAGGAAAAATCTGTGATCATATCTGAAGCTAATCTCAAGAATTTCCTCTATCTGTCCATAATAACCATCACACCCACAAGCTAATTCGCAAAGGACAACAAGGCCAGCTTGCTCTGTAGCCTTTACATCATTAACAAATTTGATTATGAATCTAAAGCCATTTATGATGTACCTAGAATGGTAATGTCCATAACTCAACAGACGGTCAGATATTACGTCAGAATCTTCCGCCCACCGTGGGTCGTTATTTTCTATCATTTAATTAACACACTACTTAAACCACTTAGGAAAGAGTACATCGCATGCATTTGGATGTAACGATTGTTTAAATTCATCATAGAAAGGGTTGACTTCAGGAATTTGCTTTAATATATACAAGTGTGCCAATTACCAATCTACTTCTGGAATCTCAATAAATTCTATGTGCAGAATTGACCTTACCAGAATTTTAAAAATAGAAAGATAATCTTTGTCATGCTCATTGTATCCCTCATCATAATTTCTCTCAAAATGATTGAATTTGTGGTCTATCTCACCCAGATACATGCTACAGAAGTTCATGAATTCCTCAACTAAATATCCCTCGACAATTAACCCTTCCGTCTTAGCTTTATTTAACACGTAATCCTTCAATTTTTTCAAATACCTCTCTATAGGATACATCCATCTATATTGAACTGGCCTGCAATCCTTGCTTCATTTGCCAAATGTAATGTTAAATGCACCATTATGTCGAAAAAAGTTGAGGGGAAAATCTGTTCTATTTTACACAATGTAGTGGCAACTTGTTTGTCCCAGAGCATAGTATTTCATCATCTAACGTCTTCAAACACATAGCTTTGAAATATTGACTCATGTCTGTAAAAACATCTACAACAGGATCAGGTAAGACTCCATGTTTGGCTAATGGGGAAATCACTTAAATTTATAAAACTCAAAATCAGAAGTAAGTTCGAGGTCATTCGCAGGAAGCAATTATGCAATTTAATTCACCAATCACAATTTAGCAAGAAATATACATGCGATTGGAATCAAAAAAATTCTCAGAATGATATTTCAATGAAGAATAGAGTATCAGCGTAGAAAGATCAGGTTAAAATGGTAATTTGAATCACGAATTAACCTTCAATGTTAAGCTCACAATCTACTTAAATATTTCAATAGTAATCTTCAACTAATAATCCATGTCAGCTCAAGTAAATGTTTCAACAGTAACCAGTAGAATGCCTCAAACGACAGGATAAGGCTTTCAGACGCCTTATCAGAAGAGGCACAACACCACTGAAGGCACAAGGGCCTTTACCAAGAGCACAAGGCTCTCTTAAGAGCTTTAGGAGCTAAGGCATGGAACAATAGAGACATAACAGAGGCTCAAGGGCCTCCTCAGAAGCTAAGTATAGAGAGCTGAGGGGGGGCACGAATCCCGAGGTAGAGCAAAACCTACCGCCCTCTCTCTCTGATTTTCTTTCTTCTCTTCCCTACTTAGAACAAACCAGACCTGGCAATCGGGTAATCGGATTAACCCAGACCTGCCTGCATGCGTGACGGGTGAGGGCATGAGTATGCACGTGCGTGAGTGGGTCCTCACCTCGTGCTCACTGAGGCAACTGGGTGAGATCACAAAAACCTCTTATATGCTGCAGTGAGGTCTGCTGTCTACAATGTGGGACTATCCCACAAGGTCTTCATCTTGCGCAGTTGCAGGTGACTTCTTCGCCAAATCAACATAGCTACTGTGGCTTCGTGTCCCAATTGAAGCCCTAGGATGACTCCTGGAACTGGGTCGCAGCTATTGAGAGTAGCAACTAGGTGGATGGTGGCTGGAGTGGTGTTGTCGAGGTCGTAGAAAACAATGGCGATGGCGGTCGTCCAGTGAATGCTTGAAACCAAGAACACGGTCTTATAGCCTCGTCAAAATAGTTCAAAAGCTTCACCATGAAGCGGCGAGTGCAATGGTGTCTGTCATGTGGTGTGTGGTGGTCTGTGGAATGCTAACGTTGACGGAGATGGCAATCAGAGAAGGAGGTGTTTGGGGAGGAGTTTTAGTGGTTGGAAAGCAAAATTTGTTGAGGGCTTTTGAAGGGTGAGCCTTGGCGGAGCTAATGGAGGTGGTGTGAGGGCATTTGGAGGTGTTTGGAGCATGGAGGGCCTCATCATAGGCTTGGTCGGAGCGGAGGACGATAAAGTGATGTAAGTAGTGCGATGTGTGAACCTAGGAAGTAAGGAGTGGGAGAAGATCATGAAGGAGAGAGGAAGAGAAGGAGAGACTTAGAGAGGGAAGATGTGGATGGAGTATCTCTCAAGGATTCTCCCTTCCAATTTTAGAAGGATTTGACTAAGAATCGAGCGAGAAAAGCTCACTCGAATCTCGTTGGAGAAGCTCCATTCACACTAATGGTGGTAGGGACCTTTTTGCAAAAAATGACGATAAGATTAGAGACCTAATCACAAATATTTCAAAGTTGAGGAGCTAAATGTAAGAAATAAAGTTTGAAGAGCTAAATTACAAACTAAGTCAAGATGGACTCTGATTGGGCCAAAATTTTGGTATCAACCTAATTTGGACCCAAGGAATCTAATGGCAAAGTTGGATTTCAATTTTGACCAAGTTTGTCTAAATAATTTGCACAGAAGCTCATATTAGGGCAAAAGCCCATTTGTGACTCTGTTTAAGGTCAAAATGGGTTCAGAAGGTTAAACCAAAGATACCAACCCCTCAAAATATTTTTCTATGAATTTTACGAGGTTTAGATGATTTTTATCCTAACCGAAACTACTTCAATTTAAGCAGGTCTGAAATTAGGATTTTTTGTGCTGTTGTAATTCTCAAAATGCGTGCAACCCTATTTCTATATGCATGGACCCCCTTATTAGTCTTTAATGCTCATTTGACCTTCAGTTTATCCCTGTCAAATCCCATGGTTATTCTATATTCATGATATGCTGTTAAAATTACATAATTAACCCTAGTTTGCTGTTCTCTTCTCAAAACAGAATGATGTGGACTTATAACCCTCAGATGGTTATGTACGAGCATTTATCTTTCAAACTTAACTAAAAGTGGCTAGTTAGGGCCTATGATGGTGTTCTCATCACTGACATCAAATATTACTTTTGGGAGGAGCTCGACCTTTTCTACATTTGTTCTTATCAGGCCATTCGACGGTGTGTCCCTGACTCATAAATTCATGATATCCTGACACACTGTCACTCAATGGCCTGTGGCAATCATTTCTCAAGCAAGAAAATTGCAACTCAGGTCCTCACTTTGGATTCTTCTGGCCAGCTTGCACAAAGATGCTCATTCTTTTGTTCAATCCTGTGTGCATTGCTAGATCATCGGCAACATGACTCGAAAGGATATAATGCCCCTAAATCTGATATTAGAAGTTGAAATTTTTAATGTTTGGGGCATTGACTTCATGGGACCGTTCATCAACTCTTGTGGGTATTTATATATACTAGTCACAGTTGATTATGTATCAAAATGGATTGAAGCAATACCCACACGCATTAATGATCACAAGGTTGTTGTCGAATTCATCAAGAAAAGTATTTTTTCGAGATGTAGCATTCCCAAGGCCATCATCAGTGATAGAGGATCACATTTTACTCATTCACAATTCTATCACCTTCTATCCAAATCTGGGGTTAATAATAAAATTTCTACCCCCTACCACCCCTAAATGAATGGCCAACCAGAAGTTTCTAATCGGGATATAAAAAATATTTTACAAAAGATAGTTAGGCCCGAGTGTAAAGGCTGGTCCACAAAATTGGATGATGCTTTATGGGCCTACCATACAACTTTTAAAACTCCTCTCAGCATGTCTCCTTTCTGTCTAATTTTTGGAAAGGCATGCCATCTCCCAATAGAACTAGAACACTAGGCTCTTTAGGTGATTAAACAATTCAATATGGATTTATCTGTCGTCTATAACCACAGGAAGTTACAATTAACTGAATTGGAAGAATTGCATAATTTCTCTTACGAAAATGCATAGATTTATAAAGACCAAACAAAGAAATTTCATGATAAATATATCATTCGGAAATAATTTGATATCAATCAACGCGTTTGGCTTTTCAACACAAGATTACAAATTTGTCCAGGAAAACTTAAATCCAAGTGGATCATCCCGTTTATCGTCCTCAAAACTTATCCTAATGGCGTTGTTGACCTTTTTGATCCCAAAATGAATACTACTTTTCAGGTTAACGGCCAGCGTTTAAAGCCCTACTTAGATAATACCCTGAATCTCCCATCTGACACTATTGATTTAATCGACCTTCCTTCTGATGATCTTTGAATGGCATAAAAGATAGCACTGGATTGGAGGTAACCCATCATTTTATTGCTTTATATTTTTTCTTCGTTCTTTCAAAGGTTTTTCCTATCCTGATTTGAGCTGCCCTGATGGGAACACCATCATGAGTCATAACTAGCTCATTTTGACTCAATTAAGTCAGTAAATGCTCCTACATAACCGTCAAAGAGTCATAATTCATTGCATATTCATTTTGAAAGAAAAAATAAGAAACTATGGTTAAAATTATAATTTTATCAGCTTATCATAAATGCAGCACAACCATGGGTTTTCTCAAGGGTTTAATGAAGGTTAATTAGTCTTAAAAAGATAACAAGTGGGATAGAATAAGCAGAAAAGGGTTTGCACGTGTTCTGAGAATTAAATGACTTTTAAAACCCTGAAAACAAACCCACTTAATAAACTAAGGTTATGATCATGATAAAATTCACCTAAATCCTCTAAAATTCATAGAAAAATATTTTCTAGGGTTTAGAGCCTTCAATTTGACCATCAGAACCCATTTTGACCCAAAACATAATCATAGACAGATATTTACCCTAATTTAGGTTTTTGCATAAATTACCTAGTCAAATATGGTCAAAACCAAAATCCAACTTCACCATTGGATTTCCTAGGTCCAAATTAGGTTTACACTAAAATTTGGACCCAAGATGAATTTGTCTTGACCTAGTCTACAAATTGGTCCTGTCTAATTACATTTCTACCCTTAACTTTCAAAATCCTTTCAAAAAGGTCCCTAACTTTGTCATCATTCCCACATCCAGGTCCCTACCACCATTAAACCTATTCCTACTTGCTCCAGCAACCTTAGAAAGGAAAGAACTCCTTGATTTCTTGACGAATCCCTTTTAAATTTGAAAGGAAAGTTCGTCGAGAAATTCCCTTCCTTTCGAACCCAATCCTAAGCCCTAAAACCAACCCAATCTCTCATGCGAATGCATGAGAGATTTGGGTATCAAGAAACTTCCAACTCCAGCGAGCTTTCCAAGCTTGGGAAGCTTGCTTCCCAAGCTCTAACCACCCTCTGATGACCTATAAAAGAAAGCCCAGACCAGGCCGAACTTCCCAAGCTTGAATTTAGCTAGAGATTCCCTCTAATTCCTCTCCCCTCCTCTGGCCGATTTGCTCTTCAAGATTCGGTGACCTTCTCTGCTTCCCCTCATCATCTAACCACAATCCCAGTGGCAGACTCTTCCTCCTTGTCTTCTTTCGCGTCGCGTAGCACCAACCGACTCTCCTACCCCTCTTCATCCTCGCCATCCACATCTCTCTGAGCAACTTCGTCTTCGACACCGAACACACCTCACCCAGTGCCAACTCTACCCCCCTTCGTCTGCCTCCCTGGTCAGGCTCGGATAGGTTGTGTTAATATGATGAAATTATCGTTGAAGTGAGTATAGTGGTTAACCTAAATCGAGCCTAACCATCCTTTTACAAAATTTTTAACCTGGCCTACTTAATTTTATCTTAGTCACTTTTAGGCCCAGGGTCGAACTCAGGGAGGCGGGAATTAGAGGTGAATAAGTTTCTACGCCTTTCCTATAATGAATCTCTTCCGTGCATTTATTATGTTTTTGGTTCTTTTCTATTTAAGATTTTTTTTGCTGATAATTTTGTCCTTGAGGTACACCCTTAAAATCAGGTCCTTGGCTTTGAGCCAAATTGTTCTTGGCTTTGAGCCAATTTAGGGTTCCAAAAATTGGTCTTGCTATTCACAAGACTAGGATTATCTTTTCTCTTTTACTATTTCTTTTTATCTTTTTAATAGCAGGAAACAAAAGAGAAATAGCAGTTGCTTGTAAAGAAATAAATATAGTCTATATATATACTGATAGATATATATATAACATCTCTATAGGGGTGAGGGTGGAAGTGGAAATGGCATGTAGTACGGTGTCGAGTTGGTCGACATCTAGGAAGATGCAACCAATAGGACGAAGTGCCGCGTGGAGTATAGGATGGATGTGTGGAAGTGTGTGCGGAGGCGCTTTCTCTATGCGGGTATCGGGGAATATTAGCAACTAGTGCAGATATTCCCGCGATATAACGCGTGGTGCAGGGATACAGGTAGGTGATATGAATGTAAATATATATATATGGGTATATGTAAAAATATATATTTATATATATGTATAGATAGGGTTGTAATTATATAGATGTATAGGTAGTTATGTATATATATGTATATAGATATGTAAATATATATATAGGTATATATATGTATTTGTAACTAGATATCTATGTATATATATAACTATATATATATATAATAATAATATATGCATATAGATATATTAGTATAAGTATCTATATATATAGATATATGTAGATATATATATATATATATATGTATATGGATATATATATATATATGTATGTATATATATATATATATATATGTGTGTATATATATGTATATAAATATATATGTATATATATATAAGTATATATATAGGTGTGTACAAGTGAGTGTGTGTGTGTACAAGTGAGTGTGTACAAGTTTGGTGTGTATGTGTGTGTCTACGGGAGAGTGAGGGAGTGGCTGTGAGAGAGAGAGCGCGGGCGTTTAAGCCGTCTGGAGCATGCAGGCGCCATCTGGACGCCAAGGCACCGACGCGGGCACGCGTAGGCACAGGCATGCAAGGATGCGCACTCACACTGGAGGGAGTAGGCATGAGGGAGAGCGCAATGCAGCACGCTGCAGGCGAGAGTGGATGCGAATGAAGATGCAAGCACGAGCGCGGCCAGGTGCGGGTGCTGGAGCAGAAGCGGGTGCAGACACGGGCGTGGGCGCTGGAGCGGGCGCGAGCGCTAACGCAGTGACAGGCTAGAGGCGGTAGCGGCACAGCGAGAGAGCACGCGGTGACCGGATAAGTGAGAATCTTTCCGGTCACCGCACTGTAGCTACAGTGTTGGGCAGAAACGCGTGAACAGTATCTACAGTGCCCGCGTGGCTCGGACAACCGGTTGCGGCTGGTTCTACGTGCGTAGGCACGTTGGAGCGAACCTGCACGCACGGAAGGAGCTTACGTCGGCCGCTGGCTTACGCGCTGGGGCTTGCGCGCTGTGTGAAGGGTATTGGTGCCGTGCTGCTGCTGCTGCTGAGCTCTAAAGCTTGGAGCTGCGGCAATGGCGTGAAGGGCTGAGCGATGGAAACAGAGAGTGGAATCCACCACGCCCACCTGCTCTTGGATGAGCTGGGTGGTGGTGGGACTCATAGTGGTGGGCGTAGGACCATTGTGAGCTTGCTCCTGCCCGCAGCGTATCTCTTCAGTGGGAAGAGGTGCTGCGTATGGAGGGGAGAGAGGGAGGAGGGAGGCCTGACGAAGGTGGTTGCCGTGTCTCTATGTGCTAGGCTCCCTGCCCAAGGAAGTGGGGAGGGCTTTTTAAAGGAGAAGGAGGCATGCACGGCCTTGCCCTGGGTGTGCATGCCCAGCCATGCAGCTGGCAGGGCATGCATTGGCAGAGATTGGCACGAAGAAGAAACAACCCATGTCCTGAGCCGCGAGGAGAAGAAGTTCAAAGAAAAATAAAAAAATATAAAGATGGTGAAATTGCGAAGCAGCACTTGAAGAAGATGTTATTTACATGGCCAATTATTCACTTTCCTCCCTTCTCAAATAAATAAATGCATGTGTCAATTTTTACAAATGCAACTATGGCTACTTAATATGTAATGGCAATGTTAGGAAATAACACAAGATGGCATTTTTATTGGTGTATTTTTGCTGTGCAATCATACCCCCATGCCTATCTTTTGCTAGTTCCTAGCAAAACATTTTGTATTGTATTTAGAAATGATCTTAAGCTGAAGATTTTCTTTTGAGGCATCATAGGTGTGTTTATTTGATATTGTGAGAACCAATTGCAGAGAAGACTACCAGTACTTTAAGTCTTATGTGACATAGACCATCTCTCAACTAACCTGGACTCTTGATATTTAAACCTTAAGAACGATTTCCAGGACTCAGGAGGTTTTTGCCATACTCAAGAACACAAGAGATTATGGCTTGTGCGTAGTGAAGGATCAAGACTGACTAGATGAACATTAAGACTCAAGCCCAGGGTTTCACGAATTTTTAAGTGTAGGTTGGTCCCAATTTCAGCTCGTGTCTTCGGATTGACCCTTAAAAA
The DNA here is from genome assembly GCA_037157565.1 of Thalassia testudinum. NCBI lineage: Eukaryota > Viridiplantae > Streptophyta > Magnoliopsida > Alismatales > Hydrocharitaceae > Thalassia > Thalassia testudinum. The sequence goes on along the minus strand of JAZHRO010000031.1, from coordinate 143,750,523 downwards.
GATGACGGAAAACTCAACCCTCATTTTTTTCTTTTGTGGCTCAAAGAATATGGTAGAAACAAGGTATTTGTAACTTTGCCCTGAAACATTTTTTGAGGGAGACAAATTTACAGACATTTGCGAGATATACTGACTTATTTGCACAGTTTTTTTTTTTTGAAACACGTGTCAGTATATCGCTTACAACTTTATTTGGAGGAGCACACTTTTCTTTTGGTGGGAGAGTTCCTTTTTGGTGGGAAGAGTCTCTCCTAAACACAAGACTAAAACCTGGGATAAAAAGTCTACCTGCACGCACAGGTAAGGACTCCACCTTCCCTAATGAACACTAGGGTTGGATCATATGTTCACCTGGTCTTTCTTGATATGTGTAGTGTGAATGAAGATTACTTAGGCTCTCGAGTAGAAGCAAACCAATGGATCTTGTACTGATGTCTTAGGTACAAGAATACATCCTTAGTTAGGAGAGATTCTGTTCTATCTTGTCAATGCTCAAGTGAATTAAGCCGAGCCTGAGCGAATCAAGCTTCTATGGCCTGGAAAGTCTTCAAAACATTGGTTGGATATTCATAAACACTTATTTTAGTTTCAGCCTTCAGATCATTACTAAACACGTTTTTTTTTTTTTTGACTATGTACATATTTATAGATGGATGGATACTGCATGATACCATATAATACCCAGATCCTATAGATGCCTATTCACCCCACATGCCAAACGATGCTATGTCCTTATATGCATGCAGGTAGGGTAGAGGAAGGAGCAAGGAATGGGAACGAGAGCTGAGGTGCAGGGTATTTAGCAGGGAGGTAGGGTGGGTGGATGGTGGGTGCTGAAGTGAAAAGGTGTAAAGTGAAGTGTATGTGACAGTGGCTTAGTGTTGCTGGGGTGCCTCCCAACGAGCGCTGAATTTAACGTCCCCAGCTAGACTCAGAATGAGGCACGGCATTAGTTACCCTCCAGCAGGGCAACAGTTTCTCCAACAGGGGTAGGTTCATGAGTAAGATAAGGTTTTAAACATTGCCCATTGACCGTAAATTTATGCCTAGATTTGGGATCTTCAATTTCAACATCCCCGTTGGGAAATGGTCTCAAGACCAGGAAAGGACCAGTCCATTTGGACTTCAATTACCCAGGAAAGAATTTGAGCTGGGCATTATAAAGCCAAACTTGCTGAGATGGCTTAAATTCCTTCCGTCAAATACGGCTGTCGTGAAAAGCCTTAGTGCGTTGGTTGAAAGTTAAGGCAGAATCATAGGCTTCACGATGGAGCTCTTCCATCTCTTGGAGTTGGAGTTTCCTTTCTCGACCACACAGGTCTGGGTCGAGGTTACATTGGCGAACCGCCTAATAAGCGCGGTGCTTCAGCTCCACGGGCAAATGACAAGGCTTCCCGTAAATGATTCTATAAGGAGACATACCTAGGGGAGCCTTGAAGGCGGTCCGATACGCCCAAAGTGTGCCAATCAGCTTGTCAGAACAATCCTTACAATCAGGCCGAACCGTTTTCTGGAGAATTTGCTTGATTTGTTGGTTCGACACCTCAGCCTGGCCGTTCGTTTAAGGGTGATATGGAGATGCAATACGATGGTGGACTCCATATTTCCTCGGAAGTGCCCGAAAAGAATCATGGGTAAAGTGGCTTCCTCCATCCGAGATAATGGCTCGAGGGATCCCAAAGCGTGCAAAAATGTGGTCTTTGACAAATCGAGTGGATGTGACATGGTCAGCATGGCGTGTGGGAAAAGCCTCGATCCATTTCGAAACATAATCAACAGCCATGAGGATGTATTTGAAGTAGTTGGAAGGAGGAAAGGGACCCATGAAATCAATTCCCCAAATGTCAAAAATTTCAGTAGCTAGGATGGGTTGCAAGGGCATCATGTCATGGTGTGACATTGACCCTAACGACTGGCATCTAGTGCAATGTTTGGCATAATTGTGTGCATCCTGATGAAGGGAGGGCCAAAAGAACCCACACTGCAACACCTTGGCTGCAGTTTTCCTCCCAGAGAAATGGCCTCCGTAGGCTTGATCGTGGCAGAAGGATAGCACACTAGGGAATTCACTGTCAGGACTACAGCGATGGATGATTTGATCAGCACCTATTCGAAAAAGAAGTTGATTATCCCAGAAATAATACTTCGCTTCTGCCATGAGATGCTCACGTTGGCTTTTAGGCCAGCCACACAGAAGGGAACTAGAAGCGAGGTAATTGGCAATGTCGACATACCAAGGTCCACTTGCCATATTAATTGCCAATAGGTGCTCATCGGGAAAAATCTCATTGATCTGCAGGGTAAGTCTAATGTGGTCAGGGTCTAGTCTCGAGAGATGATTGGCCACAACATTCTGGGCTCTGGCCTTATCACGGATCTCAATGTCAAATTCTTGGAGCAGAAGGATCCAATGAATCAATCTAGGCTTGGCATCCTTCTTGTGCATGAGATGGCGAATGGTCGCGTGATCTGTGAAAACAATAACATGTGAGCCCAGAAGGTAAGAGCGGAATTCTCCAACCCAAAGATGACTGCCAGTAGTTCTTTCTCAGTGGTTGTATAATTATGCTGGGCCTCGTCCAACATCTTACTGGCGTAGTACACCACGAAGGGGTGTCTATCGCGTCTTTGTCCTAGGATGGCTCCGACTGCAATGTCGGAAGCGTCACACATGAGTTCAAAGTCGAGGGACCAATCAGGTGGCTGGAGAACAGGGGCCATGGTGATAGCATCATGTAGCTGCGTGAATGCTCATATGAAGTCGGGGCCCATATCAAAGGGTACGTCAGTCGATAGGAGATGAGTTAAAGGTGGAGAAATCTTGGAGAAGTCTTTGATGAATCTCCTATAGAAAACGACGTGTCCCAGGAAGGAGCGGATTTGTTTGACAGAGCCAGGCACAGGTAAATCAACAATTACATCAAGCTTAGCTTTGTCAACCTTGATACCCCTATCGGAGATGATATGCCCGAGAATAATTCCCTCGTGTACCATAAAATGACTTTTTTCCCAGGAAAGCACGAGGTTCACATCAATACATCTTCTAAGGATACGGGTTAGGTTGGCAAGACAGCCATCAAAAGAGGGTCCAAAGATCGAAAAATCATCCATGAAAACCTCTAGAAAGTCACCCACCATGTCATGGAATATCGCCAGCATACATCTCTGGAAAGTTGCTGGTGCGTTATAAAGTCCGAACGGCATCCTTCTAAATGCAAAGGTGCCGAAGGGGTAGGTAAAGGTGGTTTTCTCTTGGTCCGGGAGTCAATTGCCACCTGGTTATATCCTGAGAATCCATCCAGGAAATGAAAAAATTTATTTCCCGCTAACCACTTTAGGATTTGGTCAATGAAAGGTAGTGGAAAGTGATCTTTCTTAGTTGTAGCATTCAGTTTCCTATAATCTACACACACTCTCCAAGATGTAGGAGTGCGTGTAGGGATGGATTCGCCCCTGTCAATGACATGAATGGTGAGTCTCACCTTTTTGGGCACAATGTGAATCGGACTCACCCAGGGGCTATCGCTGATCGGGTAGATTATACCCGCATCCAACCACTTAATAATTTCTTTCTTAACGACCTCCTGCATGTTGGGGTTGAGACGTTGCTGCATCTCACGGGAAGGTCGAGCCTCCTCCTCCGTAAATATACGGTGAGTGCAGTAGGAGGGGCTAATGCCAGTTAAGTTTGATAAAGACCATCCAATGGCTGCCTTGTGTTCCATAAGGACCTTTGTTAGTTTGCACTCTTGCTCCCTGGTCAATTTTGAACTGATGATTATGGGGAGTGTTTCATTTGGTCCCAAGAAAACATACTTAAGCATATCAGGCAGCTCTTTTAGCTCGGGAGTGGATGGTGAAAGATCTGGCATTTCTTGGGACGGGAGTGTCCCAAACGGATCAGAAGAAAATAATTCAGGAGGAAGAAGTTGGCCCTCAGATTGGCCAAGAAGAGGGGCATCTTGGATAGATGGATCCAAAAAGGGATAGTCCCAGTGAGTAGTATGTGGGCTCAAGGTCCTAGTGTGGGGTTGCAGTTCCACTTGATTTGGCGGGAAAGAAAGGGCAATCCGATCTTCAAGAGTGTGGATCGATGGTGAGTAGCCCGGATATGACTCAGACCACGAGGTATGGGAAGCGAAGAAAACCTCGTCAGAAGTCTGGTCAGGGAGGGATGGGGAAACGTCACAATATGTGTCGGTCAGGTAATCGTCAGTGTTTAAAGGCAATCCGCAGCAGTCAGAATAGGTCCCAATTAGTCCAATACATGCGCTGACGGCCATGTCCTCGTCAGACGTGTCATCCTCGATGCAATCACAATCAAAGTTCTTGGTTGCCTTGAAGACGTTAAGCTTGAGCTTCTCAGATCCAATGGTAATCTCAATATAGCCCAATTTGCAGTCGATATGGGCGCGGGCTGTGGCCAAGAAAGGTCGACCAAGGATGATTGGACAATTAAAAAGTAATCTAGGAACTTTCATATCCAAAACAAGAAAGTCAACAGGAAAATAGAGACTGTTGACCCTAACTACCACGTCTTCCACCATTCCCTTTGGAATTTTAACAGAACGATCTGCCAACTGTAATGTGATATGGGTGGGTTTTAGATTTCCTAAGGAAAATTTTTTGAGCATGATGGTTGGTATAAGATTGATGGAAGATCCTAGATCAAGCAGAGCACGGTTAAAATTGCAGCCTTGGATGCTACAAGAAATAAGCGGTGTGCCCGGATCTTTCTGCTTCGGTGGTAGATTTGACAGTATAGCACAACTCGCATTAGGCGAGAGAACCACCGGATTCTTTGTTTTCTTTGACTGTCTCCTGGGTGTTGTGTAGTCTTTGAAAAATCGGGCGACAGTAGGTATGTGGTCCATGGCCTCTAGCAGGGGTACCTTGATTTCAACATCCCTGAATAAATTATGCAGGTTATCAAAGGCCTGTGTATCCTTTTTCTTACCTTTTGGCTCCCTCAGTAGAGCCTCAGGGAATGGGACTGATTCTGGCACCAGTTTGGGTGCGCATCCCGAATGAGAGGGCGATGAAGAAGATGGGCCAGGATCAAGTCGAGGCGGATCAACGGTTTGCTTACTGCTCCTTGTAGTAATCGCATTGGATGATGCGGGTCCAGTGGGATCATAAGCTGGAGGAGGGTTCACAATAGGGACATAAGAGTGAGGTGCTGCAGCGGGATTAGCCTGAAATCCCGGTGGAATGCTCGGAGCTTGCAGAATCTGATGAACCTGCCCCTGAGAAGGTCGTACCTATGGTTGAGGACCACAGGGTACGAAATTTCGTGGGTTGGGAACAGGTTGGGCTGGAAGAGTGCCCTGAGATCGAGTCACCATGCGTAGTTGACTGATCTCAGCATTCTGCTGTGCCAATTGGTGCTGAAGAGAGGTCATGTTCTCTTCATGGCGCCTTGACATTTCCGTCATCATTCGCATCAATTTCTCAAGAGGACTTGATGCGTGTTCTATTTGCGGTATGCAAGGACCCGATGGTGGCTTCGCCACAGGATTAGACTGGGCCCTTGGGATGACAGGTGCGGACGGTCGCATTGGCCCACCCGTGGGGTTTTGGCGCTGCGGGTTGCTGGACCATGCTAAGTTTGGATGATTTTGCCACCCTAGGTTATAAGTAGCAGAGAACAAGTTGTTCCCCAGGGCACAAGCATCTTCTAAGCCAGAAGACGAGTCTGCATGTAAATACGCATCCGAGCACATGGAGGCTTGGTCCTCCATGTCAAAATACTGGCTTGCAGAAGCCAGATCCACATGACTTATCGAATCGCTCGGCGCGACGCTCGGTAAGGAAGATCTTACGGGGTTTCTAGGGATAAGCCTGGTGTTGGAAGAATTGGGATTGTGACAAAGTGGTGAGGTAGGGGTGTTTGCGATAGAACGGGCAGAATTGGCCAGAAGCTTGTCCAGCTTCTTGTGCACGACAGAGACTTCATCCAATTTCTACGTGATAAGGTTAAGATCAATGGATGAATGGGAGGGTCCCGTGTCAACCTCATGAACATTACGAGGCAGGCTGGTACGATTAAAGGCGACAATGGAGGCATTGTTCATTGAGTTTTCGCTCATGTTCTCAAATAATTCGAATGCTCCATTCTCGTCTTTATTCATGAAATTTCCTCCACAGGAAGCATTTGTAATCCGCTTCAAAGTCTCATTTAGCCCATAATAGAAAATCTGGGCTATATGCCACTTAGGCAGATCGTGGTGCGGACACTTCCGGAGGAGGTCATTATACCTCTCCCAAGCCTCATGAAACTGTTCGCCGTTTTGTTGCGTAAAGGAAGTTATAGCACGGCGAAGCGCATTGGTTCGCCCGATTGGGAAGAATTTCTTGTGAAATGTTGTTCTCATCTCTTCCCAAGAATGGATGGTTCTCCCAAGGGTGCGTAACCATTGCGACGCTTTATCTCGCAATGAAAACAGGAACATTTTCATGAGGACTATTGGTAACCCGATGTTTCTCGGTTTAACAGTTTCAGCCAATCGGGTTAGGTCTTCCAAATGGAGAAATGGATCTTCACTTGCAAGACCATGGAAGTGGAAATTAATTAGGCCAATTATATTGGGTTTCAGTTCAAAGTCATCCCCGCCCATGGGGACCCGAATTTGTCCTATGGTCTCTGTAGTAGCGGGATTCTGATAGGAGCTAAGAGACCTAGGCTCCTCCCGTTCAGGAGGGTTCTGCATTTCCTCCAAGGTTTCCCTAATGGCTTCAATTTGCTCATTATACATTTCCATTTGGGCTTGGAGGTGGGTTATGGGATCCATGGCTCCACCACCTGGTGGGTTTTGAGGGTGGTTTCCTCCCTCAGGATTTAGGGGTGGGCATGCAGCCATGTTTGTGGAGGAGGATGACGATTCGGCTTCTGTTCTTCTAAAATTATCAGACAATTCAAATAATTCAGGGTTTTGTGACCTCCTCCCAAACATGCACTACCGCAGGAAGAATTGGGGGGATACGAAGGGAAAAGGAGATGAGAGAAATGACACCGCAAAGGTACACTTGATGACAAATCAAGACAATCAAAGTCCTAACCTCTATAGTGTGCCATTAGACCTAAAGATCTAAGTTACCTACTATCACAACCTACGGAATCAAATGCGAGCACCGCGGAACCACTGGGCCAGATTGAAAGGCCGTTTTCCCCAGTCTTAGACACCGATAGCACGCGGGAACCCTCACCAGCACGTAGGCGCTACATGCAGGTAGTTAGACCTCCAATCCTTAATAAGGGGCAAGTTGCTACCAGTTTTAATTAGAGGCTTAGGATCAAGTGCTTCTGGAATGTGAAGGGTGTTGTTTACGAGTAATGCCCAAGTGCGTTGATTTTATAAAGTGTGTAAACCAAGCATGCAATGGGGAAATCTCCCCGAATTGAAGTTTTAATTGGTGAATGGTTTTTAGAGTTTCAGCCTTAAGTAGTATGGATTTTAGGATTTCGCTGAATTACCAATTCAACCAATCTCCGGGTTTTGAGGGAATACAAGTTTTTCTATGCCCAACAAACCCTTCTTCAATATGAGTTAGTTAATGCATTCTAAAAATGCAATGGGCTTCCCTAGGTGGAAATTTCTATGTGTGGATGCACGAGTCAATTTTAAGTTAATGTGAAAGGGAGCCAAAGCACTTCAATTCAAGTGCTCCTAATCACCAGAATGATGTTCCACACACAAGGCTCAACCACAAGATAAAGAAAATCAAAGTGTTGGGGTTGAAGTATTCGGGATCAAATCTTAAGCACGTGAAAGGTCATGGTGGGGTTGGAATCAACTCAATTCGAAGTCTCCCCACCAAAAATGTGATCCCGAATTGCGGATAAATGAGGCAAAGAGGGATGGCAATCAATCTATTTATTTTTGCCTCAAAGAATACTTCACATGGCGAAAGATTCAAGAATCAAGATTCTTGGATCTTCACTGTGCGAAGTTTGGTGGGAAATCCCGAGGCGGTGGGAGTGATGGCAAACAATCAAACAAGTGATTTTTAATCCACTTGCCCCAAGAGATCCCAAGAAGTTTTTATTTTTCTTTTTATTAAGGTGACAAGTTGACCTAAGTTGCTAAGAGAGAGGCTTACCTGTTTAGCAACGTGGGCGATGCTCCAATGCGGTGTCGGCGACTTCTTGCTCTCGTTCCCACCTTGGATCTGCCTACATCTCCGACTTCCTCTGCTTGCCTCCTCCTTGCACCTGGTTCACCTGCACACCAGCAAACAAAAACACCTGTGAAGAGAAGGGTGTGAGAAGAGAAAACTAAAGGAATAGAGTAGAAACTTACCTAAATGCATACCTCCCCAACAACGGCACCAGAAAAACGTATGGTTAGGCTCAGATAGGTTGTGTTAATATGATGAAATTATCGTTGAAGTGAGTATAGTGGTTAACCTAAATCAAGCCTAACCATGTTTTTACAAAATTTTTAACTTGGCCTACTTAATTTTATCTTGGTCACTTGTAGGCCCAGGGTCTAACTCAGGGAGGCAGGAATTAGAGGTGAATAAGTTTCTACACCTTTCCTACAACGAATCTCTTCCGTGCGTTTATTATGTTTTTTGTTCTTTTCTATTTAAGATTTTTTTTGCTGATAATTTTGTCCTTGAGGTACATCCTCAAAATCAGGTCCTTGGCTTTGAGCCAAATTGTTCTTAGCTTTGAGCCAATTGAGGGTTCCAAAACTGGTCTTGTTATTCGCAAGACAAGGATTATCTTCTCTTTTACTATTTTTTTTATCTTTTTAATAGCAGGAAACAAAAGAGAAATAGGGGTTGCTTGTAAAGAGATAAATATAGTCTATATATATACAGATAGATATATATATATAATATCTATATAGGGGTGGGGGTGGAGGTGGAAATGGCATGTAGCACGGTGTCGAGTTGGTCGACGTCTAGGAAGACGCAATCAGCAGGACGAAATGCCGCGTGGAGTGTAGGATGGATGTGCGGAAGTGTGTGCGGAGGTGTTGATGTAAACACATTTACACTACTTAAAATGTTTATTTATGCATGTTCTTAAGCATAGGATTGCATTTCATGATATAAATATTGCATAACATGCATCATCTTGCATTTAGAGTAGTTTGAATAAAATGGAGGTTAATTGTCTCCTTTTATGTGCTTGGATAGGGCAAACATTTTATCGGGGCCTCGGATCAAAGATCCAACCGAATGGATGTGATCAGGGCGACGATTGGAGTTCAACGACTCCAAGATCGCCCTAATCAGGCATCTGTAGCATCAGTAGTGACCGGGGAACCCTAGAAGATCAAGGGCCAGGATGGTGAAAATTCGCACTTTAGATGGCAAATCTGACCACACGGATGAATTCGGATTGACGATCGCAGCTCAACGACACAAAAATCGAGTCAATCCGACATCCGTGGCACCATCTACAACTTCCAGAAGATGGACGGCCACGATGGCGCCACATGGTGCCATCTCGGCCGCCCAAACGGCCGCCTACATTCCATGAAGAATGAGCACCCGCCCCCTCTCCCCCGTTGGATCTCGATCCAACGGCTGTGGACGCGGCGCTTTAAAATCATCCTCGCGACCTTCTCGACGGCGTAGCGCAGCGGAGATGAAGCGGCGGGCGAAGCAGAGGTTGCGGGATCGAGTTCCGCGAGCCTCAAATTAGGCGCAAGCGAGCGACGTGTGGAGCGTCAGATTGCGATCCAACGGCTGCGCGCCCAATAGTGCCGACGCGTGATTGGATGCGCGGCGCGGACGCGCAATCGAATGGGCGGGCAGGCGCGCAATGCAGCGGGAGAAGGCGCGGCTTAAGCCATCCGATCTCGCGATCGGACGGCTGAGGATCACTGGACGTGCGTGTACATTGGGCGTGCGGGCAGCTGAAGCGACGCGTGTGGGCGCGGAAGCTACGCCCACGTCGGGGCTTTAGTGACAGATTTATCCATCACTAAAGACCCCTCATTTATTGTTTTGAAGTTGTAATGTCCATTTTGCCCCCACTCCTTGCAACTATAAAAGGAGACCCCCTCCATACGAAATTTTCATCCCTTCTTTCTCCTCTCTACCCCTCCAAACCTCAAGAGAAGCTTATCCCACACCCGGGATGCTTCTCGCGAGATAAAGTCCAATTTTCGTTCCCCTTCGGAAGTGGATCCCGCGACGACGATGGCGTGCTGCTCCGTTCCCGTTCTTCTGCTTCGTCCTGCTTCGTTCTCCTTCGTCCAGGCGTCGTCCCGTCCAGCTCGTCCTCCAAGCAACCGTCGAGGAGGATTTCTCTCTCCCTATTCTTTTTACTGCTTTCTAGTATAGATTTACTACTTTCTAGATTAATCTACTCATCCTCCAAGCGACCGTCGAGGAGGTCATTTCTCCCTCCATTCTTTTAATGCTTTCTAGAGTAAATTTATCGCTTTCTAGAGTAATTGTTTTATGCTTTCTAGTTGTAATGAACAATCTCCTCAATGAAAAATTCCTTGTTTATTCTACATCTCATTTTGATTTCTCTGTGTAATATTCTCTTTCTCTCTTACTCTCTCTCTCTCTTCTATTTATTGTAAATAATTAGATAGTTTCAAATTGAATTATTCTGTGACAAATAAAAAGAAATGTGTAGTTTTTAAATCAAACGTCCGCCTCCCTGTGTTCGACCTGGAATTTTAATTTCTGTATAAATTTTATTTGTTGAACATGAATTCTTCACTTTCGAACTACAACGACAGGTTTTCCAAAATCGAACACGTTAGCGTAGCGATTCTCTTACGTTCAACATTTTGGCGCCGTTGCCGGGGAGGCGACGCTCTTTGATTTCTCTTCGCGTTTTGTAACTTACAAATCATTTACCTCACTTTTCTCCTTTCTTATTGTAATTGCAGGTACTCTTTTGAGACGAGCAAAAGCGGTAGATTGGAGTAAAGTGCTATGGAAGGTTTTGTAAGTTATCCCCCATTCTTTCCCCCTCCATAGATTTCATTCGCCACATTAAATCCAAATCCCAATTAGCCTAGGTGTCTGCATAAATCCTAGGAATAGTTTGGTTGTTTGGATTTCCACTCACATTCATTCCACCCTCATTCATAAAAAAAAAAAAAGAGATAATTTTGCGGGGTAATTTTCAACAAAGACACAACATACACCCACATTCAAAGGCACTTAACCTAATTGATTTGTTTCTACTCAACTGGGTTCTGATCTGTGGAACCGGTACACATAAAGCAACACATAAAAGAGTAGAAATCATTCTAGGTTAACCATCTTTGTGTGCCTAACTTAGTGTTGCATATGTGGCCGGTTGTTTGAGTTGTTTGGGCCGCACCACTTCAATTAAAATCAACTCATCAAGTAGCTACCAATTAGGTTCAACTCTTAGGGATTTACCAGGCACTCCACATTCTTTTTAAGCTTTAAAGGAAAACATCTTCACCTGTGCTTCAAAACCTGGTGTGACAATGAAACCTGTTTGAAAACACCTAAAGTTGAATCCTAAAAGCTACTGAGCAAGATTTGAACCTTAAAATTCACCACATCAAAAATAATCTTGCTTGAAAACCACTGGTTGTGCACGCACACACAAATCAATCAATTATTAAGGGCACAACCCATTTAAAGGGCCCATCACATTCCAAAGCACATTCAAACCTAGCCCTAAATAAAATAGAGTAGGTGTTGGCCTTAAGGATTGAACTCGCTCTTCAAAACTCAGAACGAGATTATTTTCGATTAGTTTGTTTCTACTGTTCAATCTGATGTCTAGCTAGGGGAGCAAAGTCAAACGATCGTGGCTGGGGGGTACACTAGGAACCGAAGGCGCAAGTCGAAGGAAGAACCTTCTCCCCAGTCCCTCCTTCTAACTGGTTGGATTGAACAGACAGAAGTAGATCAAATCGTTCCTTTATCTCAAGATGGGTTTTGGGAGTCTGTAGGTCTGTAGGCTAACCCATTTAAGGACAGGTTTGATTGTTTGTATTGCAGGGCGCCTTTCTTCCTCCCGTGTCTCATGAATTCTTCCACATATTTCACGCATTCCCGCTCTTTCCCTCCTGTTGTGAATTATCCTCAACATGATGATTATCCCAACTCGTATTGTAATCAACCATCAGTTAGTTGGGATAATTCGGATTGGGGATACAATTCTGGACCCCATGTTTAGGGTCTAACCCTGAACACTTTGATTCTGATTTCTATCCTTCTCAGAGCTACATCGATTATAGATCATCTTCCTTTCATGCACAACCTAATACGATCTACAATCAAGAAGGATACACCGATCCTTACCCATCCTCTGATTTCATTGCCTTTAGGTCATCACCATCTTTTCAACAGTCTGAAATGACCTATTATCAGGAAGGGTATAACGAATCTAAATTCGTTAATTCCCCTGCATTAAGCCCAAACCCGCCCAACCTTGAACCAACTCATTTGGTTCAGGTTAACCAGGTTGAAGATAAGGTTCTGGCTAACTTGAGGAATATCATTCAATCTTTAGAAGTTTAGCCAATACCTTGCATTGAGAGATTGGAGCCCCTGATTGAAATGATTGATGATTTAAACAAGTCTTTGTTGGATTGGCTCCAGGATGTTAAGGATAAGAACCCAGGTGAGTTTCTACTTGGGAAATTAGCGAAATTGAGGATGAGATTTGTGGTTGCTTTAATTCAATCTTGGAATAATTCTCAGGATGAACCCTCTTCAGAAAAGCCAATGACAGAACCTGCTCAGGCACCTGTTGGGGGGGACACGTGTTACGAGGTTGACCAGATTGAATTAAAACAACCAATTAAGGATGATTTGATTTCTTCACCTGAGATCCCTAAGTCGGGTTACGAGGAAACGTATGTCTCCTTGGAACAGAAAGTGACAAATGATTTTGGGACATACATTGATACGGATCCTGATGGTGAAGATTTAAGTTGCGAAGTCTCACGCGAGTTTTCTGAACACGATTTCTGTGAGATGATTGGGCCTGAGGAATCTAATAGATCATTTGATAGCCCAATAACTGAGGACACTAATCTTATTAGGGCACACATTACGAATCCAGAATCGCATTTTCTGGAGGAATCAATTCAATGCCTTGATTATCAGTTACACCCTATTGAGCTTATTGATGATTCTAATTCTGAGATAATTAGACCCAAGTCAATTTTGATTCTGCCACATCATTTAGACTTGGAGATTTCAGACTGGGTGATGAATATACAAGAGGTCCTGGAATTAGATATGCTGAATGAGGAGGATAGGAGATGGGAAGTTCTAATTTGGGAAGTTAATTTTGGAGGAAATAGAAGATTGAGTCGAAGGGTTCCTTTTAAGCTGGAACCATCAAATCAGAACCCTTACGACATTTGTTTCGAGGATGTCAAACTCAAGCACACATTCAATGATTATCCTTTTGAGCTTCAATTCTCTGTAACCTGACTTTTTGGTCTTGGGTTGCATCCTCATAAATCGCAGGCCCGACCCTGCTTACATTCTGATTTTAGGTTTTGGGTAATTTTTATCCAGAACCTAAGATATTCTCGATTATGGGGTGTGGGTCTGCACCACAATCTGGTCCACATCTGTAGACCTCTGTTGACAGGTCGGAGGATTCTTCTATTTATTCTAATTCTGACCTGCACTTGTGAATTCTTCGTTTCTTTTCTTTGTATAGTGTGCCTAGATGAAGGTACTAAACTCAGCACATATATAGTTCTTTTTAATTTTTCATCTCGGAGCGGACCTGACATTCACGCAATTCAGGTGCTTTCTTCGCTTTTCCACTCTATTTTATGTCTTTTTAATACAATGAGGACATTACATTAGATAGGCATGGGGGGTGGATATTTATCTCTGAATTCATTCGTCAGCTCCGTAGATTTGTTTTATTTTGATTAAAAAAAAATCAAAATTAGGAAAGAGAATTTGGGTTTAAGAAAATTTTCAATCTTAGGAAAAACTACATTAAGATCTGAACACAAAGACCCTTCAGGTCTTTGAACTTAATCTGCCCGTGTATCCACTAAAATGTGGATTTGTTTTTCGAGTTCTCAACAACTTGAATTTTATGTTAATTAGAGTAAATAAAGTTTAGGTGATAGGTACACGACTTATCAACCCGCCCTCTGATTTGAGGGAATTTTGAGTCTTAAGCATCTACACACTTTCTTTGCACTGACTCGTTGTTCAGCGATTTTAACGGAAATTGGGTAGCTAATGAACCTTCTAGGGTGATATGGCTGGCAAGTTATCGTGGGTAATAGCCCATAGGTAGGTTGTCCAGAGCCCAGTCACTGGACCTTTCTCTTTTTCCTGCCCTTAGGTAAATCTTAGACTAAGGAAGCCACCTATTTAAAAAAAAAAAATCAAAAAGAAAAGGAGAAAAGAACAAAAAGAAATAAGCCACACTTCGCCGCACAAGTATGGCTGGCAAGTTGTCGGTGGTAACAGCTCATCGACCGGTTGTCCAGAACCCAGGTCAGTAGATGCACTAAAAAAATTCCTAAAACACTTAGGAATAAGCGGAGAAGTAGAATAAACCGGGGAGATATACACTGGATTCACCCTTGCGTTGACCCCGTAAAAAAATAAAAGTAGGGAGAAAGCTACCGGTTGTAAAGATACACCTTTAGGCAGAAGTCTTTTTGAGGTCACCCAGAGGCGTAGAAATCAGAAGTCCATTTTAATTACCGGTCAACGAGTCTATCACAATCACAATAAGATGCTTAAAACTTAGGGTTCTCATCAAATCTTAGGTGAGTTGAATGGCCGTAGAAAGCCACTCTTAAACCCTAAAATTTGAAAATCGAAAAAAAATTAGAAAAGAGTAAAAAGAGAAAAAGAAATTTTTCTTTTAATATGGCAAGGGCTTGAGGCGGTCTGCATTTTGGCTAATACCTGGGCACTGTTGTGTCTTTGATAGTTCAGTTCCTAAGTAGACAATTTCTTAATGATTGAAAATAACTTAGGTCCAAATAATCCAACCTAATTCTTTTATAAATAGCATATAGTTTTTGCTAGGGACTAGCAAAAGATAGGCATGGGGGTATGAAGTAAACACATTTACACTACTTAAAATGTCTATTTATGCATGTTCTTAAGCATAGGATTGCATTTCATGATATAAATATTGCATAACATGCATCATCTTGCATTTAGAGTAGTTTGAATAAAATGGAGGTTAATTGTCTCCTTTTATGTGCTTGGATAGGGCAAACATTTTATCGGGGCCTCGGATCAAAGATCCAACCGTATGGATGTGATCAGGGTGACGATTGGAGTTCAACGACTCCAAGATCGCCCTAATCAGGCATCCGTAGCATCAAATAGTGACCGGGGAACCCTAGAAGATCAAGGGTTAGGATGGTGAAAATCCGCACTTCAAATGACAAATCTGACCGCACTGATGAATTTGGATCGACAATCGCAGCTCAACGACACAAAAATCGAGTCAATCCGACATCCGTGGCACCATCTACAACTTCCAGAAGATGGACGGCCACGATGGCGCCATGTGGTGCCATCTTGGCCGCCCAAACGGCCACCCACATTCCATGAAGAACGTGCACCCGCCCCCTCTCTGTCGTTGGATCTCGATCCAACGGCTGTGGATGCAGCGCTTGAAAATCATCCTCATGACCTTCTCGACGGCGTAGCGCAGCGGAGATGAAGCGGCGGGCGAAGCAGAGGTCGCCGGATCGAGTCCCGCGAGCCTCAAATCAGGCGCAAGCGAGCGGCGCGTGGAGCGTCAAATTGCGATCCAACGGCTGCGTGCGCCCAATAGAGCCGACGCACGATTGGATGCGCGGCGCGGACGAGCAATCGGACGCACGGGCATGCGCGCAATGCAGCGGGAGAAGGCGCGACTTAAGCCATCCAATCTCGTGATCGGACGGCTGAGGATCGCTGGACGTGCGTGTACGTTGGGCGCGCAGGCAGCTGAAGCGGCACACATGGGCGCGGAAGCTACGCCCACGTCGGGGCTTTAGTGACGGATTTATCCATCACTAAAGACCCCTCATTTATTGTTTTGAAGTTGTAACGTCCATTTTGCCCCCACTCCTTGCAACTATAAAAGGAGACCCCCTCCATACGAAATTTTCATCCCTTCTTTCTCCTCTCTACCCCTCCAAACCTCAAGAGAAGCTTGTCCCACACCCGGGATGCTTCTCGCGAGATAAAGTCCAATTTTCGTTCCCCTTCGGAAGTGGATCCCGCGACGACGATGGCGTGCTGCTCCGTTCCCGTTCTTCTGCTTCGTCCTCCTTCGTCCTGCTTCATTCTCCTTTGTCCAGGCATCGTCCCGTCCGACTCATCCTCCAAGCAACCGTCGAGGAGGATTTCTCTCTCCCTATTCTTTTTACTGCTTTCTAGTATAGATTTACTGCTTTCTAGATTAATCTACTCGTCCTCCAAGCGACCGTCGAGGAGGACATTTCTCCCTCCATTCTTTTAATGCTTTCTAGAGTAAATTTATCGCTTTCTAGAGTAATTGTTTTATGCTTTCTAGTTGTAATGAACAATCTCCTCAATGAAAAATTCCTTGTTTATTCTACATCTCATTTTGATTTCTCTGTGTAATATTCTCTTTCTCTCTTACTCTCTCTCTCTTCTATTTATTGTAAATAATTAGATAGTTTTAAATTGAATTATTCTGTGACAAATAAAAAGAAACGCGTAGTTTTTAAATCAAACGTCCGCCTCCCTGTGTTCGACCCAGAATTTTAATTTTGGTATAAATTTTATTTGTTGAACACGAATTCTTCGCTTTCGAACTGCAACGACAGGTTTTCCAAAATCGAACACGTTAGCGTAGCGATTCGTTTACGTTCAACAGGCGCTTTTCCTATGCGGGTATCAGGGAATATCAGCAACTGGTGCAGATATTTCCGCAATATAACGTGTGGTGCAGGGATACAGGTAGGTGATATGAATGTAAATACATATATATATATATATATGTGTGTGTGTATATGTAAAAATATATATTTATATATATTTATAGATAGGGTTGTAATTATATAGTTGTATAGGTAGTTATGTATATATATGTATATATATAACTATTTAGATATAGATATTTATATATATGTATAGTAATATATGTATATAGATATATATATGTATATATGCATATAGATATATTAGTATAAGTATCTATATATATAGATATATGTAGATATATATATATATATGTATATGGATATATATATATATGTATATATGTATATATATGTGTATAAATATATATATACTTATATATAGTTGTATAGGTATTAATATGTATATATAAATATATATATAAATATATATGTATGTATATATAAGTATATATATAGGTGTGTACAAGTGAGTGTGTGTGTGTGTGCACGTGAGTTTGTACAAGTGTGGTGTGTGTATGTGTGTGTCTGCGGGAGAGTGAGGAAGTGGCTGTGAGAGAGAGAGCGCGGGAGTTTAATCCGTCTAAAGCACGCAGGCGTCGTCTGGACGCCAAGGCACGGATGTAGGCACGCGCAAGTGCAGGCACACAAGGGTGCGTGCGCACTCTGGAGGGAGCAGGTGTGAGGGAGAGCGTAACGCAGCGCGCTGCGGGAGAGAGGGACGCGAACAATGACGCGGGTGCAAGCGCAGGCAGGTGCAGGCGTTGGAGCGGAAGCGGGTGCAGACGCGGGCGTAGGCGCTGGAGGCGGTAGCGGCGATGGGATAGAGGCGGTGGCGGCGCGGAGAGAGAGTGCGTGGTGACCAGATAAGTGAGAAACTTTCCGGTCACCACACTGTAGCTATAGTGTCACGCAGAAATGCATGAATAGAAGCTAAAGTGCCCGCACGGCTCGGACAACCAGTTGCGGATGTTTTTGCGTGCGCGGATGCGCTGGAGCGAGCCTGCACGCGTGGAAGGAGCTTGCTCCGGCTGCTAGCTTGCGTGCAGGGGCTTGCACGCTGCGTGGAGGCTGCTGGTGCCGTGCTGCTGCTACTGCTGAGCTCTGAAGCTTGGAGTTGCGGCAATGGCATGAAGGGCTGAGCGATGGAAACAGAGAGTGGAATCCACCATGCCCACCTGCTCTTGGATGAGCTGGGTGTTGGTGGGACTCACAGTGGTGGGCGTAGGACAACTATGAGCTTGCTCCTGCCCGCAGCGTATCTCTTCAGTGGGAAGAGGTGCTGTGTATGGAGGGGAGAGAGGGAGGAGGAAGGCCTGACGAAGGTGGTTGCCGTGTCTCTATGTGCTAGGCTCCCTGCGCAAGGAAGCGAGGAGGGCCTTTTAAAGGAGGAGGCATGCACGACCATGCCCTGGGTGTGCATGCCCAGCCATGCATCTGGCAAGGCATGCATTGGCAGAGAATGGCACGAAGAAGAAACAGCCCATGCCCTGAGCCGCGCGGAGAAGAAGAAGTTCAAAGCAAAATAAAAAAATATGAAGATGGTGAAATTGCAAAACAACACTTGAAGAAGATGTTATTTACATGGCCAATTATTCACTTTCCTCCCTTCTCAAATAAATGCATGCATGTGTCAATTTTTACAAATGCAACTATGGCTACCTAATATGCAATGGCAATGCTAGGAAATAACACAAGGTGGCATTTTTATTGGTGTATTTTTGCGGTGCAATCATTGCCCTCCTAAACAACTCCTCAAGTTCCCCTCTTCATTTCTAGCCATTTGCCACTTCGTTTCGACCGTTGACTCACCCCGTCGCCCTCTGTCTTCTTCCGGTCCAGCGAAACTTCGACAATGCGCAACCGCTGCTCCACCACACGAATCACACTGCTATCACCTCCATAAGCTTAGCCGTGATCCACTCTTCAAAACCTATCTCCCCATTCATCCTCTCGCCCACTCAAACTCGCCGTTGAACAACCCACTGCTCTCCAACCTTCACTGCTTCTGCCCCACACACACAGACCATGCCACACCACGAAACCACCTCCACCACATCTGTGATGCTTCGACGGACCTTTTGAGGTTGTCTGACGAGGTTGAAAGACTGTATTCATCTTTTTCAGGTCCTAGGTCATACCACCATTGACGAAGCTTCAACCGAAGCTTGAAGCTTGCTTCCCAGCTGATAGCTCCAGGTTTCTGACTCTAGACGAAGTGAATTTGGTCCAGGAACACGCTCGCTTGGTCAGTTGGAGCTGTTGACCATTCCTTGCATGCGAATGAGACAAAAGCGTCTGCTGCTGCTGCTGTGGAAAGGAAGGCGGTGGGTTTAGTCCCACATCGTGGACTGAAGAGCGCCCGCCATCGCATAAGTTGAATTTGTGCTTTAGGCTTATCGCCTCAACATGCACAGGGGGTGAGGTCCCCGCGCGCCCCCCTCACGTGCCCAGTCCACGTCATCTCCCCCGCAGACCTTGTGTGCCCAATAACCTGCCTAAGCCCTGCACTCCTCAGCTGCGACCCATGCCTGTAGCCCTGGTCCCGAGTATGCTCTTGGTCCGATTACCCGTATACCCAGTACTATTGAAGGCTTTGGGAGAGTGTGACCCAGAGAGAGAAAGAGAGATTGCGCAAGGTGGGGGAGGGTTTTGCTACAGAAGACATTGGTTGACACTTAGCCAATTTTAGAAGTTCCCCTCCCCTATGCAAAAAAAGGAGAAGGCAGAAGAAGAAAAGGCAAGACAGCAGAAGAAGAAGAAGAAGTAGAGAAAAGGAAGAGAGCTACAAGAGAAAGGAAGAAAAAGAAGAGAAGGAAAACAGCTGCAGCAGAGAAAGAAAGAAAGAAGAAGAAGAGAGAAAAAGCAGCTACAGCAGAGAAAGAAGAGAAGAAGAAGAAGAGGCTGAGAAGAGAGGAAGAAGGCTGTGCACTGTAGCATTAGACGTTTAAGTCATCTGAGTCCATCTTCAGATGTCTGATTTGAGTTTCTAAAGCTATAATTAACTCTGATATTGTGCTTCTACTTACTATTACTGTATAAGGGTAATTGGTGATTTAAATCACCATTTTACCCTCTTCATTTTACACATTGATCATTGATTTCTATATTATTCTGCATTAAGCTTTTACTTATATATTGTGCTCAGTTATGAATTGTGATATTGAGCTTTAAATTCCACATTGCTCCCTGTGTTCGACCTCAGAATCTTTTTCAAGTAATAAAATTTATTTGTTTGAGCGCTATTGTGGCTATACTACAACACGACAATCTTAAAGCACCAATCTAACGTTCGAACATTTTGGCACCGTTGCTGGGGAGCAACGGGCAATTTAGAACTCTTGATTGCAATTCCTGATTCAGATTCTAACTTGCTATATCTCTTTTGCTATGGTTGTTTCAGGGGGAAGATACATTCAAGGAAGATCAGCTACACAGTAAACACACCAGGGGAAAGTAAGTTCTAACATCTCTCTCTCTCTTAAGCCCCTCATTCTGAAAAGGATAAAAGGAAAAAATCAATTAGGGCTACTTGCATTCTTTCCATAGATAATTCATCAAGTTGCCTGAGTTGATACACTTTATTTGGACAACAAATCTTGATTTGTGCACCCACTTAACACTTAAGATATCTATGGCGATCACATTCTTGTTTGAGCCCTAGGTACCACATTTAGACAAATTAAAGTGGACCAAATTAGAGCCAATTAAGGATTCCAGCTTAGGATTTTTAGAGACACACTTGCTTAATCAAGAAATCATCTTCCCAAACAATGTAGGCCTAGACCTTGATTGAACTGATCTATTCAAGCAAAACATTAAAATCAAGCTCTTAAAATCATTTGAACACTAAAAGAGGGACCTAAATTTTCAAGGACAATACAGGTGAAGTTGACCCACCTTGTTGAGTCAACCAATCTTCAAATTATGTCACTTTTGCACTCAACACATCATAAAGTTCAAGTGAAATTCTAAGCACCCTTTCTCTTAATTAAAACTAGTAGACTTAAGTGGTCAAGTCCCTATTCTGGTCTACCTGGAACATCAGTGACAAGAGAGGTCAGGTGGGGGAAACCCTATAACCCGTGGGGGCGCTCTACCATATAGAGGTCTTTGCGGGACTCTCCCTCTCTGGCTGCCCAGGTAATTCTCAGGTGCACGGCTTTCTGACTAAGGGGTATCATCTGCCCCGAACCTCTATAGTCATCCAAAACTTTTGGGTGTTTTGATTGGGTCCATCACATTATACCTCTCATCTACTCCATCGGTGCATGTTCGGGAGGAGGTCTCTAAGACCATCCTTGAGGCCTCCTTTAGTCACTCATTCACGTCGAGGCCAAGCCTCGACCTCCTTGTTTGTGCAACAACCCAATCCTATTGATATCTCTTTTGATTCATCTAAACCTGATTCTCCTTCATCCATCATCATGGCACAACTTGAAGAAGAAAATAATCTTGAAAATCAACTCCAGCGCCTCAATGATCTATTCCAAGCCTTTATGAACCCACTGCAGCGTCCAATGATGCGAGATTACTACAATCTCGCTGCGGTAGCAATTGAACCTTGAGTACAAATCCCTGCTGGAGGTCCTAACACTGAACTCAAGCCCAACATAATTCATGCCATTCCCAAATTCCATGGGCGTAATTCTGAAGATCCTTTCCAGCATATCAAATAACTCAAGCATCGGGCCTAGACCTTCGGGTCAGAAGCTCAAAATCTGGATATTCTACTCATGAAAATGTTCTCCTTCTCTCTCATGGATAAAGCTGCTCACTAGTACCAAACCCAAACACATCCAATCAACACCTGGGCGGAACTTCAATCCAAGTTTCTGAGAAAGTTCTTCCCTGTTGGTCGGACAAATGCTTTACGACATCAGATCACACATTTCACACAACAAGCAGGAGAACCACTTCACGAAGCATGAGATCATTTTCTGGATCTCATGCGAAAGTGCCCCCATCATGGAGTTCCTAAATGGGAACAAGTCCAGTCTTTTTACCAGGGACTCCGTGAGGATATTATATTATTCGTCAATGTGACTTACGGAGTAAACATCATGGGTCAACACGAAGATACTGTGTGGGAGATTCTCGAGAATATGTGCGAGAACTCCATCAATAATGAATCCATGAGAATGTTCGACTTGACGAATGCCCGTACATTGACGAATCCAAAGGGAGCACATGAGATGCAAGGCCTGTCCTCTTCCGTTGACTTGGAACTAATGTGCAGTCATCTAGACAAGGTCTCTATTATTGAGAAGAAGGTAGATGAGCTAACTCAACATTTGTAGCGAGCCACCTCTGCACAAAACCTGTACACACAACCACCTTCTGGAAGGGAGGCCGTGCACACATCTATCACTGACCTTCTCAAGGGATGGATCCATATCCACCCCCGTCTGATTCTGGCTACGGAGGAAACTTTGGATCCACCTACTCTAGTTGGGGGAGCTTTGAACCCTCATATTTTGATTTTCCTGAGGTTCCTCAGACCTGCGAGGACCTCAACGCCTTTCAAAATGACCCATTCTCAAACACCTACAACATTGGATGGCATAATCATCCCAACTTCACATGGTCAGGCAATAATCAAAATCAGAGACCTTAATATCCACCTCGACTACAAGCTCCTCATCTATATCAGCCGCCTCTGCCTCGGCCTAACCCAACATATCAATCTGGGCCGACTCAGACAGATCAAATGACTCTTATCCTTCATACTCTGGCTGACATTCAGAAGACGAATGCGGCTACGCAAAAATAGCACAGAGATGAGATCACAGAGGTTCACAATCAACTTGCCCAGACGGCAAATCCTCGCCAACATGGTGCACTTCCTTCACAACCTCTTCCTAATCCGAATAACGTGTCGAACCAAAGGCATGTTATGAACCCAAATCTGGGCCAAGCTCACTTTGTTTATCAGGCCCCTTCTACTCCATCACCCGATGGGATGGAGGCTTCGACATCATATACAGGTTACCAGCAGCAAGCACCTCTTCTACCCACTCCAAACCAAAACCAGGCAGGATTAAATTCTGTTACTACCTGCACTGGAAAAACAACACAGGACCCACCTTATCCAAGCCAAACCAAGCCTGGTAATACAAACCCTAACCCAAGGATAGTCATTCAGGACACCTCTATCCAAGATCAAGAACCTGTACCCATGCTAGAGGAACCACCTAAAGTTCCATTTCCTGAGGCAAGGATAACCAAAACCGTGGAACCTGAGGAGGACCTTGTTAAGCTCTTTGAGCAGGTCCATATAAACATCCCCTTGATGGATGCAATGCGCCACGTACCGGCTTACGCATGATTTTTGAAAGACGTATGTACACCTAAGCGTAAGCCGCGAATTAAAGATGGGAATCCGGTTGTACTGTCAGAGCAAGCCAGTTCTGTCATTTTGAGCAAACTCCCGCTTAAGGTAAAAGACCTAGGCACCCCTTTGATCTCCTATGAAATCGGTGATATACGATTTGACCGAGCTTTATTAGACTTAGGAGCCTCCATAAATTTGATACCCACATCCCTATTAGACTACTTCGAGGAATCTTAGCTCAAACCAACTGAGATGACTTTACAACTAGCAGACCGATCATTTAAGTCACCAAAAGAAATTCTCGAGGATGTCATAGTTAGGGTGCATGATTTCTATTTCCCAATGGATTTCATCGTTTTAGACATGGACACTCCTGAGAATGTGAAGAATACACCGGTCATATTAGGGAGACCCTTTCTGGCTACTACCAGGGCCAATATCAATTGTGAGGAGGGTAAAATTGAATTAAAATTTGGGAGCAAGACACTAAAGATTGACATCTTTAAAGCCCAAAAAAGAATTAATTGCGGAGTCATAGAATAAATTTACGATATTGAAGATGTGGTTGACGACTTCATAGAGAATTTGACTATTTCTGATCCACCAGAACTTATGATGGTTCAGGTGATTTGATCTCCTTTAATGTCTTGTAAATTACCTAGCTTAGTTTCCAATCCAAAAACTTACACCTTCTTGCATAATTCTTGTGTCAAATTTCACACACAAGCCAACACCTAAAAAAAACATTTAGAAATTAGAAAAACCCTTTGTTTGGCCTTAGTGAAATCCGAAGTAGATCATTGGTTTGAGTTCCTACCATCGAGAAGGAGGAAAATGCCTCCTTTGAGGACACAATGTCAACATGTTATTGCCTCAACGCTGTGCTATATCTATATTCCATATCTTTAGACGGAGCATTAAGGCATAATTTTTATAGCTCAAGTGTCTTGGACGATGCTCTACCCATAGCGTCGAAGCAAGAGCTTGAGTTTGCTTGGAGAACCTTTTCGCGAGGGAAGATTTGAGTTTCGAAACCCATCATTGTAATTCGATTCGCAAGAAAATACATCAATTAGATAATATGTATAACCGAAACTCGAGAGGAGTCCTAGGTCAAACACGGGGAGGCGAACGTTTGGTTTTAGAAAATCCACGCTTCATTTTTTATTTCTTTTTGTCATTTTTATCTTTTATAATTTTTTCTGTACTTTTTTCAAGCAAGAGATCAGGTCGATAAAAACTTTATCTACTTGCAAAAATAACTCAGAGAGAGAGAGAGAGTGTGTGAGAGAAACAATCATATATTTCTGATCAAATGTTTCTACAACTATGAAAGAGGGAAAACTACACTACAAAAATGAAAAGATAGAAATAGGTGAGAAGAATCCCCCTCGACGGTCGCTTGGAGGACGGCTCGCTATGATAGCCCCTCGAAGAAGGTGGTGAGGAGCGGGACGAGCGAGAACGACGACGGAGGAAGGAGGATGGGGCAGGACGTCATCACAGCAAGGATCTTCTTTCGAAAGTAGGTGAGAGGACGGTCACAGGATGCTCCACAAATAGGGATGAGAGGTAGGAAAATGTTTGACTTTTACTCTAGAGGAGCATCCCAAGCTTAGGATAAGCTCTCTCTAGAGCCTTAGAGGTGGTGAGGAGAAGAAATGAAGAGATGCCTAGGCAAAGGTGTGTAGGTCTTTATATAGTGGATGGGAGGGGGCTAAAAATGGACACAAAGTAATTAGCAACTTGCAGGACATCGTTGTAGGTCCAACTTAAGCGTCACTGTACCCACCTTATGCCCGCTCATGCGCGAGCTACATTGGCCCTCCATCACCTGTGTGAATCGCGCTTGCACGCGCTACTAGTGTGTGCTGGTGCGCGCTGGCGTGCATGCTGCTAGTGCGCACTAGTGCACGTAATTAGCTAATTGGGGGGGCTCTGTAGGTCTTGAACCTCTGCCCCTCCCCTGGAGGCCGAGTCTACAACCGATTCGCCAAGCTGACCGAAGTGTCGAGATGATGCGTTATGGGTGTGCAGTGGAGGAGGGCTCTTAGCCATTGTATTTGCATCCAATGGCTGAGATTACTTGTTGGATGAACTTTGGAACGACGCCGGGTGACCTTGGGCACTTCAGATGGTGCCACGTGGCACCATTTGGACCATCCACCTTTCCTTGCTTGCAGAGGATGTCACGGTGCTCGGATCGAGGTGATTTCCACACTGTCGAACTGCGATCATCGCTCTAGATCCATCCGTATGGTCTGATTCTTCATCCGAAACCCGTAAAGATGTCGCATACCTCCTGGCCATAAAATGTCAGAATTACTATACAACATACACAAATTATCCTAAATGCAATCTAATGCATGTTATGCACTATTTATACTTATGGAATGCAATGCTAAGCTTAGGAACATGCATGAACAGGCATATTAACCTAAATAGATGTTTCTACATCATGCCCATATGCCTATCTTTTGCTAGTCCCTAGTAAAATTAAAGTACATGCTATGTATAAAAATAGAATTAGGACTCAATCGCTTAGGCATAAGTTGTTTATTAACAATAGAAATTTTCAACTAAGGTCCTAAACTACAAAAACTCAACAGTACCCGGGTGTCTGCCAGAATGCAGATTGCTCAAGTCCTCACCTTATTTGAAAAGGGAAGATACATTTTTCTGCTTTTCTTCTTTTCTAATTTTTTTTGGACTTTTGGAGTTTGAGAGTTTTGAGATAACCTTTTACGATTACCTGACCTGCCCAAGACTAAAAAAAGACTCTGAGTGCTAAGCATCTTGTGAAAGGGTGATAGACTCATTAAGCAGCAGTTAAAACGGACTTCAGGTTTCTACAACACTAGGTGACCTTAAGAGTTTTTGCCTAAAGGTTTATCTTTCCGATGGTAGCTTTCTCCTTCTTTTTCTATTTTTTTATGGGGTCAACACAAAGGCGAATTCAATGTATATCTCCCTGATTTATTATACTTCCCCGCTTCTTCCGTAAGTGTTTTGGAAATTATTTGTGCATTTTTATGAGCTAGGCTCTAGACAACAGGCCAATGGACTGTTACCCACGGCAACTTGCTAGCCATACTCGTCAAGAGAGCCTCATCATGGCTTCTAATTACTCCTAATTAACTAGTTTCCCTAGTTAATTAGCTAGGAATATGTAAATATATGGGTTAATTATAGAGTAAGGGATAAAACATTAAAGGACCTTAAAATAAGTTTAAAATGCTATATTATTATCTAATTAATATTATTAATAATTTAATTAATAAATGGACTCAAAATATCATCAATTATTTACCTAATTAATGTGTTAATTAACTTAAGTATAACTTATACCTAAGTATGTAATAACTTAACTTTAATTAATTAAATAAATTAAGCTAAAAAGGTCAAAAATGTAAATCCAAGGTTTAAATATAATATTTGTCTAATTTATAATCATATATAAAAACTTGAAAAAGATTTAAATTAAAATAAGCCTTGAAAACTTTAGTTTACGTTTCAGTCCCTAGGTTTTATTTCAATCGAGTCCTTTTTCTTCACTTAGGTTCTTAGGTTTCATTGTAGACAGGTCCCTGTAAACATCTTCTTCCTCTTCATTTCTACTTCCTCTTTGACGGCTGATGACAGGAGGTTTCTACACCCGCCAATCACCGTCCATCTGACGTCCTCCCTTGCCAAACTCCTGGAGCTTTGCACTCACCACCCTCTTTTCATCCATTGGTCTAGATGATGCTTGAATCCTATTTAGGGCTTGAAGTTAACCTCACTGGCATCGAAGAAGACGTTGGTGGTTACTTTACACCTAGACTTCTTTCTATCCAGATTCACCCTCCTCCTCAGTCGCTGCAACCTATAAATACCACTCTACCTCTCCGATTTCAGGAGGTTAGCTCCCTTCCCACTTCCCTCACAGAGCTAGCAGATAGGCTATTCACTCCAAAATCTGGCGACCTTCCTCCATTAATCTTTACTCATTCTTGATCTTCGCCGTCGTCCGCTGAGCCCTCTGACATAGTGCCGACGTTGGACTTCCCTTTCTGCACTTCACCTACACCTGCCGGACTTCTTCCTCCGCCCTCTGATTTCCTCCTCCATTAAGATCCATCGACGGAGATCCTTTGCCCCCTTCATCCAGGTAAAAGTAGGGTAGGTAAATAGTGTAACTAGAGTAGTTAATTAGAGTAGTTTAGTTAGAATTAAGGCTAGATTTTCCATTGTCTTCCTAAGCTCCGACGTGCTCTCAAAGCTTGACTGAAGCATTCTTTTGTCTTTTTATTTCACTAATCACCTTTCTTAATCCTCCATGATCATTTCTGATACCTTAATTCCCTGATTTTAACACCTAATCGCCTAATCCATCTCCACCTTCACCGACTGCTTCCACTGTCCATGGCGAAAGTATCCTAGGGCAATTCACCTCCACTGGGGCCCTCCATCACTTAATCATCATCTTAGAGCCCCTATCCTCACTTTAATTTGATTAATAATCGTTCATCTATAAAATGCCTAAAATACATTCAACCTCCTGAGCTCGCTGTCAATGGAGGCTCAAGAGGAGTGTATCCACCTAATCAATCACCTAAACACCATCGCCACACTCCAATGACATGTTCTCTCCACTCAATTGAGTGAGAGAACTTGTCTTGAGTTCTAGCGAACTCAGGTCACAGTCTTTTTGAATCTAATGCATAACTTTGAGTATAATCAATAATTGAATAAATTAATGTGTTCCTGAGGTTCCTTGTGACCTCAGGAAACTTTTAAGACCTTTCATGGCCTGTTTTCATTATTTCTACTATCTTTTATCCATTGTCTAAACTCACCGAAGCTCCGGCGAGCTCCGATGAGTCAAAATGCACTCTTTAGCCTATAGAACTCCCTGAGAAGCTCCAGATCAGTTAATTGAGGCTTAATGATCATTCTGCAGTGTTTAATTTGAATTTTTAAAGCCTGGAGCTAGATTTAGACCTCTGTCTTCTCTAACTCTGACTAAGTTGGAGAAGACTGTTCATTAGGGTTAAGCTTGGTTTTAGAGATTTAGAAGCATCAGATGGATGCCCTGAGGTCAGATTTGAAGGTCATTTACTCAGATAGACCTTAGTTTGTTCTGTCGAACAAACTAATTTTAGAACCTAGGCGACAGACCTGAAACCCTAGGTTTCTTGGTCAAAACTCCTTTGTGAGACCTTGAACATGTTCTTGATGATGATTAGAGATGAATTGAAGTGTTAATTTCATCTAAAAATGCTTTATGAAGAATGTCAAATATTGAGGTTCAGTGGTCAAAATTGGGTCTAATTGGATGATTCATACACCAAATAGAGAAATTGATGAGTTCAAATGACTTCTGGGAAGATTTTAGATAAATTAGATTCAATTTGGATGAGTTTTAATCAAGGTTTCAGATGAATCCAACTTCTGTTCAGTTTTGGTTCATTTGAACCCAATACTGACTTCAGTATCTTTTCGATGAGATTCCAATGAAAATACTGCCCAGATAGATTCCTAACAACCTTTAGAGGTTGTTGAATTTGATTCAGCTGACCTTAAGCTGTCTGTTAAGCTTTTCAGAGCTTGATTTGAAGCTCTGAAGCTTCTAGTTGAAGCTCTTGAGCTTCTTCACCTTCCAAAATCCTTTTTGAACCTTTTTCGTTCACCTTCAGGGGTGGAATCAGCTCTTGAATCCTTTTAGTACCTCATCTGGGGTCAAAGAGCATGTCTGCAGGTCCTTAGACTTGAATTGCTGCATCTGCAGGCCAAAACGGCCGTGGAAACTATCGATTTTCACCCTTCAAATCGAAGGGTAGATTCTTTTCTCAGCATCAAATTGATGCTGCAATCCTTTAGAACTCCTCTAGAGCTTTCCAACGAGTTATAGTTTGCTCGATTTGGAGCTCTTAGTCGATCTGTGCCTCCAGCCAAAGTTTGGTCTGGAGGGGAAATAATTAGTCCCACATCGGTAAGGAATGAGTGCATGCTATGGAATAAAAGTAAAAAGTGTAATGGGCTCTTCGGCCATCAGCGCAGGGCGCATGAAGAGCATGTGTGTGTGTGTGGGTGCGTATGGTGCACGAGGCCCGGTGTGTGTGCACCTATGGACGTGCATCAGCGGGCGTGTGCATGTGGGCCTAGGACGCTGGAGATTGTGCATATGTGATGATTAAACTGGAAATAATCCAAACGTAATAAACTAGGCTTGGACCTAGTAAGGTCTGGTCCCACCCTAAGAGGGGTGCTGCGTATCCCCGACCGGTCCGAGATGCCAACCATAAACAAAATTTTTGGTTCAAAACGTGGTTCAAATGCATAGTTGGAGAGTAAGGGAAAAACAGAAGAGAAATGGTTAAGAAACTTAAGAGAAGAGATGAAGGGCTTGAGAAAGATAAAAACAGAAGGTTAAGGAGTGAAGTAAAGAAAGATAACAGAGGTGAAGAAGAGCTCGACAGAGAAGTAAACAGAGAGCAAAGGAGAAAGGTAAAGACAGAAGGAGAGAATGAGATGGCAGAAGAAGAAAATAGAAAAGTGAAGGCTGAAGAGAGAAGAGGATAAATGAAAAATTATGTTTTAGACGTCTGATAATTCAAAGCTTTTTTCTTTTAAGACATCTAATTTTTATATTTTACTCTAATACAATTTCTTCTGAGCTTTAATTGATGAATAAGGCACTTGTACTTAATTGAATTTCTTTTCTTGCCTTAATCTTTTGTAAATGAAATGAAATTAGTATTAATAAACATGTTTACTTGTTTTTAATAATAGATCACATGTGTAAAGATGTTTGTCTTATGGAATGTTGCATGTTTCTAATTAAATATCCTTTGTGCAAGATTCATGTTCTTAAAGTAATATAATTATAATTCTAATTGATTAAGTAAGTAGTAATTAAAGTTTAGGATTAAATGGTGAATGTAAGTTATGCCTCCCAGTGAACGACCTAGACTCAACCAGTTAAAAGGAATTAAAATTTAAAATATTAGGTTAGCTTGGCCCTATACTGCTCAATTGACATTAATTCAAGTTAACCTAAGTTACTTTCTCTTGCACTTAATTAAGCTTAATTAACTTAATTAACTGTGTTAGGAAATTAAACGAACATTTTAATGGCGCCGTTGCCGGGGAGGTAACGGTAATTATATTTGCCATTATTGTTTTTGTTTTATTTGGTTTTGTTTTGTTCTATTTTCTATCTTCTTTTTAGGATTACCTTTGCGGGTATTCTCAAGAAAGGAGACGGGTTTTCTTTTTCTATTCTCTATTTTTCTGGTCATTATAAATACCATTGTGAGTATTTCTTTCTTAGTCTCTAATGTAGTTTGTATTTCTACATTTAGTTAGTTTTAAAAAAATTAAAAAAATACAAAAATACACATACTTTTTGAGTAGCAGTAGCATGTTTTAGGCATACACTCCTTGGAGTACATATATTTGCTAGTTCTATTGTGATCTGACTTGGGAAAATTTTTCTATTATTTTTCTCGCATCAACAGGAAAACACGTAAAAACCCACGTAGATCCCTATCTTAGAGATAATAAACAATACCATATTTTTGTTGAAAATACTTAAAAAGTGGTCACTTTACTTATTTCTATCATATTTTTTAAAAAGATTAAGTAAAAAAAGAGGATAATAAAATTTGTGACTTAATTTGTTTGCAGAATGCATGCGGGCTTTTTCGCTATCGTCTGTTGCAAGCTATCGCACACACAGCGCGATCACTAGAGTCATAGGAGTCTGAATTTTCTACCTCTCCTCTTTGCACCTCTTAGGGCTTTGGTCGAAGATCAACAAGTTTGTCTCACTACTAGAACCCTGGGGAGCCTGTAGTGAGCGGTCTCGATTCTAGACCTTAGACCTTTGAGCTTTAAGGATATGCACTTAAGTAGACACGGGTTTAGGATGCGTATTTTAATACTGATATTATATTTGTTTGCATGCAAATTATTTTGCGTATTCTAGGACTCTCTTCTTTCCTTTGAACGAAGAGAAAAACCTACTGTTTTGTGTTGTTTTGCGGGTCTTGTTTGTCGCTGTTTTAGTGGTGTGAGTGCACCTTTGCACAGTTTTTTTGGTTTATGCATGGGAGGCGATCCCTGAAACTACCTCTCATATCTCCGTTGACAGATATACCTAGACCAGTTGCACCTAAGCAACTAATTAATTTCCCGTCTAATGCATCTGATTTTTCTGCATTTGATCCTATGGAGCAATTGCAGAACCAAAACCCCGAGATCCCTTCTTCTTCTGGTCAGGGGGAGATGCAGCCTTTTGATGTTCATGAAGCACTCCTGAACCAGAATCTCCAAATGCTTGAGCAAAATCGCCAAATTAATCTGTTGACGGCTGCTCTCCGCAATCTGCAAAATTTGCAAGCCCGTCTTCCACCTCGACCTGAGGTAGGTTTTGATATTCCTGATTTACCGATCCCCCATTCTAGGCCTCTACTCTGAGACTATTATAATCCATCTAATGCACAAGTAGAGCCAAATGTTAGGATTCCTATTGGGGAAAATGACCCAGAATTAAAGCCAAACATTATAGGTCTAATCCCACATTTCCATGGATTTGCATCCGAGGATCCATTTCAACATTTCGAAGATCTTAAAAATCTATCTCAAACTCTTGGACCTCGAAATCAAAATAGGGAAATCCTACTCATGAAAATGTTCTCCTTTAGCCTTAAGGATAAAGTTGCATATTTGTATAGAACTATTACAAGACCAATCTCAACTTGGGCTGAACTCGAATTTGCATTTTTGAAGAAATTCTTCCCTATTAGTCGCACCAATGCTTTAAGGCGAGCTATCACTACTTCTACTCAAAACCAAGGAGAACCAATTCATGAAGAGTGGGAACGCTTTCATGAATTTCAAAGAAAATGCCCACATCACGACATCCCTCGTTGGCAACTAATGCACATTTGTTATTATGGATTGCAAGAGGGCATTCGTAGTCTAGTCGATGCCTCTTGTGGAGGGAATTTTCTAAATCGCGATGCAGAATCCACCTCAGAACTATTTGAAGGGATGGTGGAAAACTCGATCAACAATGCATCCATGTTGCAATTCACGCGAGGCACCAATACAACACATCAAAATCCGCATAAGGGCATTCACGAGATCGGAATCTGTCCAGTTCCAAAGATTTAGAGATTATTGTAGAAAAACTAGACAAAGTCGACATCATTGCGAAGCATCTCGACGAGGTCCGAAATACGATGAAATCTCTTACACCTCTACTTGCTATGCAAAATCCCATGCATTTACCTATTTTGCAAATTCCCACGGGGAGGGAATTTGTGAATAATCTATATTCTAGAGATCCATCTTCCTTGGGTTTTCTATCTACTCCTGCACCAACCTAAGGAGGGACCTTTGTCCCACAATCTTTCCCACCTTTTTCCCCACTTCCTATTTTTGTGGAAAACATGCCTTATCCTTCAAATTTGAACTCCATTCAAGGATATGAACCAAGATCAAACCCATATTCTAATTCCTATAATCCTGGATGGCATAATCAACCTAATTTCTCTTGGTCTGACCATTCATAAAGACCTTCATATCCAACTCAGACCAAGCAAAACCCGCCTATGTTGCCGTTTCAGCAACCTAACGCGAGGCCATTTTACACAGGTTCATAGAACCTCACAGGGCTAAATAGAGATTCGCAGCTCAACTAGATTTTGCGAGCTGTGACTGAGAGCCAGCAACAGAATGCTGAGGCTCTTGCTGAAGTCCAACGGCAATGTTCGACGGAATTGGCTAATCTTAGAGGCCAAATCATGTAGTTAGCTGTGTCTCATTAGCTAGGGGCCCTTCCAACCCACCCGTTCCAAACCCTAGGAATATCCAGCAGAGACCACACCCGGGAGTTCAAAACCCAAATTAGGGACATGTCCATTTCCTTAATCAATTACCCCTGAATCAAAATCCGAATCAAAATCCGCCCTCTGCTACTCATGATTACGAGTATCTTAATCAACAGTAATCATTTCTAAATCAAGGTAATCAACCTTTACTTTCTAATCCATCTTTCCAGCACCAGCAAGCATCTTCCTCGCATGCAGATATTAAGTCTGTTACAACTTGCCGTGGAACTTCCACTAGGGATCCAGTTTACCCAAGGAACCTATCCCAAGATCCTAGTACATCTAGAACAACCCCTGTTTCTAGACCTGTAAGAGGTGCAGAACCTGATCCAGCAATTCCCACTAATTCGCGAGATCCGGGAAATGCCTCGATAGAACAGGAAATCCAAGTCCCATTTCCTGAAGCTTTGAAGAAGACTAGGAAACAAAAGCAACCTATTTCATTAGATGAGGATTTAGTTAAAATATTTGAACAGGTACACATTAATATCCCACTCCTAGATGCTATCAAACACATTCCGACTTACGCGAGATTTCCTAAGGAGTTATGTACTCCTAAGCGTAAGTTGAAGAAAGGAAGCATTGTGGTACTCTCAGAGCATGTGAGCTCTATCATCTCGAGTATGCTTCCTTTGAAAAAGAAAGATCCAGGATCTCCATTTATTTCTTGTATAATTGGGGACCAATGTTTTAATAGAGTCCTCCAAGATTTAGGAGCATCTATTAACCTCATTCCTTCATCTTTGGCAAACCATTTCCAAAGAGAAAACCTTAAGTCTATCAATGTGACTTTACAATTAGCTGATAGATCTATTAAGTCACCTAAAGGAATGTTGGAGGATATAATTGTAAGAGTTCGAGACTTTTATTTTCTGGTGAATTTTATTGTACTTGATATGGAAGTACCCGAACACATTAGAGATACCCCCATTATTTTAGGGAAACCCTTTTTGGCCACTGCAAAGGCCAACATAGATTGTGAATATGGAAAGATTGAGCCAAAATTTGGGAAGAAGATAATTAAATTGGATATATTTAGGGCTTCTAGAGGATTGGATTGCAATTAGATTGAGGAAATTAGATCTATTTTAATTTTTTAGGATGACCTTAGTTCCTTAGAACTAGAGAACACATCTTTAGATATCTTTTACTCACAAAATGAAAACCCGCTATCAGAATCTATACTCGATCCTGAATTTGAATCTCACGACTCATTTAATTCACTCTTTACAGTCGAAAATCCTGCCCCAAATCCTGCTATTGATTCTGCTCCTACTTTAGAATTGAAACCATTGCCTGATAATCTTAAATGTGTTTATCTAGAACCTGATAAAACATATCCTGTAATCATTAACTCTCATCTTTCCGAATCACAAGAATCAAAATTGATCAAGGTTTTACGAGATCACAAGATGGCAATTGGGTGGACCTTACACGATCTCACCTGGATTAGCCCCAATTTTTGTACTCATCGCATCTATATTGAAGATAAGGCACAACCTTCAAGAGAAGCTCAAAGACATCTAAATCTGAATTTAAAGGAGGTTGTAAAGAAAGAAATAATCAAGTGGCTAGATGCTGACATTATTTACCCTATATCTGATAGCCCTTAGGTGAGTCCAATTCAAGTGGTGCCTTAAAAGGCAGGACGCACTATAATCAAGATTGAATCTGGAGAAACCATTCCCACACGAATTGTGAATTCATGGCGGGTTTGCATCGACTATCACAAGCTCAACACATTTAGAAAGAAGGACCACTTTCCTTTGCCATTCATTGATCAGATCCTTGAGAGATTAGCTGGTAATAGGTTCTTCTGCTTGTTGGATGGTTACTCTGGATATAATTAGGTAGCAATCTATCCCGAAGATCAAGAGAAAATGACTTTCACCTGCCCCTTCAGAACCTTTGCTTTCCGAAGAATGCCATTTGGGCTTTGCATCGCACCTGCGACGTTTCAGCGTTGCATGTTATCCATTTTTACCAAAATGGTGGGTGAATAAATGGAGGCTTTTTTGGATGATTTTTCAGTCTTCGAGGAAACATTTGATATCTATCTTGATAATTTGTCGAAGATTCTCAAGAGATGTATAGAAGTGAATCTTGTCCTCAGTTGGGAGAAGAGCCATTTTATGATTCCAGAGGGCATTGTATTTGGCCACCTTGTGTCTGAGAGAGGTATCCAAGTAGATCGAGCCAAGATCAATCAAATTGCAAATCTTCCAATTCCTGGCTCTATCAAAGGTATTAGATCTTTTCTCAGGCATGTGGGATTTTGTAGAAGATTTATACTTGACCTTTTAAAGATTGCCCGACCACTCACAAACCTCCTCACAAAGGATACGACTTTAAGATGAGTGAGGAGTGTATATCTGCATTTGAAACATTAAGAGACAGAGTTACACATGCTCCAATCTTGCAACCACCAAATTGGGATTTACCATTTGAAATTATGTGCGATGCATCAGATTATGCAATTGGAGCTATTTTGGGATAGAAAATTGAGAAAAATCCGGTAGTGATTTACCATGCTAGTAAAACTTTGAATGAGGCACAAAGGAATTATACAGTTACGGAAAAGGAATTACTAGCGATAGTATTTGGATTAGAAAACTTTAGATCTTATATACTCGGATCTCGAATCATTATGTACTCTGATCACTCAGCTATTTGACACCTTCTATCTAAAAAGGACATGTGACGTGCTGTTGTGCGTGTGTGTTAAGGAGTGTTGTTATAGTTGCACTTGCAATGTCGGTTTTAAAATAAGTAGACGGAGGTGAGTCTGAGTGTCGGTCTCAGGGAGGCGTGGAAATCGGATTTTTGCTTATCACTTGTTGTCACGGAAAGTGCGGAGTTTTTCTTGCAAAAGATGAGGTTATGAAAAGAGAGAGAGAGATAGAGGGAGAGAGAAGGTTTAGGGTTAGAAAGCTCTTTGTTTTGATCATGCGACTTGAATAGAAATTAAAATGGCAATTGAACGGAAAATAACTTCATTAAACATGCACTTGTAGTTCATAACTTTCAACATTAAATGCATGCTTCAACAAAAGTAATACAAAGCTTAAAAGAGAGAGATAGAGTGTGTGTGTGGAGAGCGACGAGGCAGCCACGGCAGTGGAGGAGGCTCCGTCGGCAGCTCGTCGTCTCCGACGATTACAAGAGTGCCTAAAGCTAGCTAAGAGAGGGGTGGAGTAGTTGCAAGGGGGAGTGAATGCCTTGAATGGTGGTTGGAGGGGTTTAAATAGAGTTAAGGGCTTCCTAAAAGAAGAAGGGGCTTTAGCGACATCCAGAGAGTCGCTAAAACTGCTTCCAAAAGTGTTGGTGAAGCCCTCCCGCAGCTGGTCAGCTGCCCGCCTCATTCCTTCTCCTCGCGGGATCCGTGGCTGTTGAACGAGAGCCGTCCGATCAAAGATCGGACGGCTGAGAGTCTTCCTCGCCTGCGTTGGGATTGCGCCTCAGGCGCACGTGTGCGCGTGCGTCTCTGCCCGGCGTGCGTGCACGCGTCTTCGCCCGGCGTGCGCGCACGCGTGGATGCTCGTGAGCTGCGGTCGCGCCGCGTGGCAAGATCCCAGCCACCCGTTGTTGATCAGGCGACCCAATTTCTCCACGCCCATCGCCCGTCTTCAATTTCCACTCCGTGCGACTCGAACCCGCGTCGCGAGGGTGCGGGCGTGCGCACTCACCGTTGCACCACGCCAGTGCTTTGTTGCGGCGACCGTGGGCGGGCGCGTGGGTCTCGGTCATTCGATCGAAGATCGACGGCCGAGATTTGATCTCGGCTGGCTGAAGGAGCGGCGCGCGATGGGGCAGGCTGACGTGGCATAATCTGGGCCGTTGATATCCAGATCAACGGTCAGAACTTCTT
This sequence comes from Thalassia testudinum, assembly GCA_037157565.1. Lineage (NCBI taxonomy): Eukaryota > Viridiplantae > Streptophyta > Magnoliopsida > Alismatales > Hydrocharitaceae > Thalassia > Thalassia testudinum. The sequence goes on along the minus strand of JAZHRO010000031.1, from coordinate 143,713,593 downwards.
GGGCCCATTGTAGGAGCTTCGGATGTCGGATTTGGCCGATCTTGAGTCCGTTGGACTCCGTTCGTCGTTCTAAATCCATCCGTCTGGTCCGATTACTCATCTGAGGCCTGCTTTGACAAATGCTTACACAAATGGCCATTAATGCAGTTTATAAGCAATCTTGGTACATGATGCATGCAATTCTCCTATTCTACTTATGTTGTGCCTTTTATTCTAAAGATGGGCCATATTCAACATAACTATCACCCCCTTGTGTAGTGTTATCAACATGAAACCTAGGCTGATCAGATGGATCTTGCTTTTGCAAGAGTTCGACCTAGAAATTCGTGATAAGGCGGGACGATAGAATGTTGTTGCCGACCATCTTTCCCACCTTCCTTTTGATACTATTGAATCATCTCCTCCAATCACTGAACACTTTCCTGATGAACATCTTTTGACTATATCCTCAGATCTTCCTTGGTATGCAGATATTGTTAACTATTTGGTTGCACATCAATTCCCGCCAGACTGGGACGAGAATCGCAAATCACGACTCAAATCAGAAGCCAAATACTATTTCTAGGAAGATCCGTATCTTTTCCGACTCTACAATGATCAAATCATCAGGCGTTGTGTTACTTCTTCTGAGATTGATTCTATCCTTTCTTTTTGTCATGACCAGGCTTGTGGTGGTCATTTTTCTAGTCGAAATATCGCTGCAAAGGTTCTGCAATGCAGGTTTTATTGGCCCACTTTATTTGCAAAGTCACAAACATATTGTAAGGCATGTAGTCGCTGCCAAACTCTTGGTAGCATGTCCCGAAAAGACATGATGCCTCTGAATCCGATTGTTGTCTGTGAAATCTTTGATATTTGAGGCATAGACTTTATAGGTCCATTCTCGTCCTCTTTTGGCTTCGAGTATATTTTACTTGTTGATTATGTTTCTTGTTGGATTCAAGCCATACCCACACGCACAAATGATCATTGAGTTGTCATTCCTTTTATTCAGAGTCATATTATCGCTCGTTTTGGGGTACCTCGCACTATCATTTCTAACGGCGGTTCCCATTTTAATAATGCCCAGTTTAGGAATTTACTTAGAAAATATGGGGTTAAACATCGTATTTCTACTCCTTATCATCCCCAAACCAATGGGCAAACTGAGGTCTCTAATCGGGAGATCAAAAAGATCCTTCAAATGACAATCCAACCCGGTAGGAAGGATTGGTCTTCCCTTTTAGATGAGCCTTTGTGGGCTTATAGGACTGCCCACAAAACACCAATAGGCATGTCACCATACAGACTTGTTTACGGGAAACCCTGTCATCTTCCCGTAGAAATTGAACACAAGGCTTATTGGGTAATTAAAGCCTGTAATTTAGACCTCGCGAAGGCTGGTGATCATCGTAGGTTGCAGCTTAGTGAACTTGAGGAATTACGTTATGATTCCTATGAGAGTTCAAAGCTGTATAAGGAAAAACTTAAAGCCCTCCACGATAAACACATTTCCCGTAAATCTTTTACACTTGGTCAGAAGGTATTGCTTTTTGATGCCCGTTTGAAGCTCTTCCCTAGGAAACTTAGGTCTAAATGTCATGGACCATTTATTATTGTTAGAGTCTTCGATAATGGAGCTGTCGAAATCACCGAACCCAACAAGGATCAACCCTTCAAAGTTAATGGTCAACATTTAAAACCTTTCTTGGAACCACATGTTTTGGGTCTTGTTGGAGACTGTTACACGCTCCATTAGGGTTTGTTATCTATCCATCCACACTTTGTATATAGTTGTTTCTCATTTTCTACACTTTTCTCTTCCTATACACTTGAATTTGTATTTGATTTTTCACTTCATTGTACACTGATTACGCTCACTTAGTCTGACTGACCACTCTGACCTTTGGTCACAATAGAAATCGTCTGTACAGAGATCTTTGATCTCCTCTATCCGACTCCTTCCGTCACCCTACAATAAGTGAAGTGTAATATCTTTTTCACCCTTCTTACAATAAGGACATTGTAAAATCTTAGCTTAGGGGGTATGAAGTGAAATTTCCACTTCAAGTGTATTTATAGAGAAAATATATAAAAAATACATAAAAATTAAATATCCACAAAATTAAAAAAAGGGAAATACTAAAAATTAAAAAATAAAAAATATCATAAAAATTTGAAAAATTCATAAAAATTGGAAAATTTTTTAAAACAAAAAGCTAAAAATATACAAATATAAAAATTTGAAAATTACAAAATCATAAAAAGAATAAAGGGGTTTTACATTTATAATAAAGAAAAGAAGAAAAAGAAGAAGATATAAAAAATATTTATACTTATTTATATTATTAATTAAGAGCTTAATTTTTCTTTTAGGTCAGAAACAAAAAAATAAAATTAAAAATAAATATATATTGTAAAAAGTATTTTATAAGAGCATTAAATCCTTATTTAGATTTTTACTTATAACATTTTTCAGAACATACTTTTGTTTGCGAAATTTTAAACAGGATTTTATTTAAGTTAGAATTTTAAACCCTAGGGATTTGTTTTTCAATTCTTTACCCTGAAATTATGTAACTAAGGTGTATTAAGTTCAAAACTTAAGTTTTAGAATTAAATTGTAACTTTTTAATCAATTAGACTAAGTTATCCTTTTGCTTTTTGAATATTTGTTTTTTATCATCGTGTTAAGTAAAAAGGCCAGATATTCAGAATTAATTAAAGAGTTGATAGAATCTTAGTCTGAAGGCCTATCAGGCTATAGTTAGCTTAATTAGCTAAGGACATTCGGCTAGACTTGGTGAGTTATGTCTTGCCAAGATCCTGTAGGAGGAAACTAAAAGTTTAAAGAACCTGGGAGTGAACGGCTTTGCTGTCCAAGCTTTGGTTTGAGAGCTAAGTAACCTAAGCATCCAAAATTCACATACATAGAGTTGTCTTGTTGGCATCTGAGATCACGAAAACACAGAGGTTAAGAGATTGATTCTAAATGCTCTTTAGTCCAAGGATTTCCGTGGGGAGGATCTTGAAAGGGTGAAGGATGTGCCACTCATCTAGAAAAAGGATTTGGAGTATAATGTTAGTAAGAAAAATGAGAAGGGGGAGAAAAAGAAAAAAGAAAGAAAAAGAAATAAAAATAAAATAAAACACCTTGTAGTTAAGTACCTCATTACAAATGGGAACTTATGCAGTTTATCCACCAAATAAAGCATCTCGGTACAAATGGATGCTACCCTTCCTTCCATCAAATAAAAAGAACATCTCACTACATATGGGTGTTCTATCCTATAGAAAAGTTGAAAAAAATATGGAGATAAAAATTAGGAATAAGAGACCCTGTGGTCCATCGGGGAGATATACACAAAAAGTGTTGACCTCGAGATAAAAAACTGGTGAGGAGAAAGTAACCAAACCTGAGTAAGGCCAAGCCAAAGGCTTGAATTGGAATAACCTGGGTTGGAAATTGATGTCTTAAGATCTGGATTTTTCCAAATTTGGATGCCTTTAGGACAATTCTCTTCACAAGCACAGATGCTTTAAAATCGTAGCTACTGAACCTTTGTATTGGGCAGTGAAGCCTAAGAAATCAGGTTTTGAGGACTTGCAGTTGAGGCCTAAAAGAGAAAGATTGACAAAACCCTAGGTCTAAAAGTCTATTGTTGGTGCTGTAGGCTGGCAGATTAGGGTTTTACTACTCTAAGTTTGGTTAATAATGTCTATCTGGCTAATTTGCTAAAACTTAGATTGATAAAAATCAGATTTCATAAACTTAAGGATTAACTTAAGTCTATTGAGTTTTTGAGTTAAAATTTAATTTCTAACTCTTAAGCTTTGTTTTCTTAAATCACATAGAATTCTGAGTTTCTAGGGTTTAGAATGATTACAAAGAATAAGTGGGTTTTTGGGATTCTAATTTTTGATAAAATTCTCGTAAAAAACCCTATTTTTAATAGTGTGTTTTGAGAAGTTGTTTGAGTTATAAGTCTAAGTAAGGATATTCCCATAGAATGCTATGTATATTTATGGATACATATTTATATATACATAAAATCAAAAAAAATGAATATTCAAAAATCTAACCTAAGCATTCCTCTACTTAGTTTTTATTTATATTAATTTAAACCGAAGTGTTTAAATCATCATATTTCTAGTTAATTTTGCTAGAGACTAGCAAAACTTTGGCTTGAGGGTATGATGAGAGGCTCATCATGGCTTCTAATTACCCCTAATTAACTAGTTTCCCTAGTTAATTAGCTAGGAATATGTAAATATATGGGTTAATTATAGAGTAAGGGATAAAACATTAAAGGACCTTAAAATAAGTTAAAAATGATATATTATTATCCAATTAATATTATTAATAATTTAATTAATAAATGGACTCAAAATATCATCAATTATTTACCTAATTAATGTGTTAATTAACTTAAGTATAACTTATACCTAAGTATGTAATAACTTAAGTAACTTTAATTAATTAAATAAATTAAGATAAAAAGGTCAAAAATGTAAATCCAAGGTTTAAATATAATATTTGTCTAATTTATAATCATATATAAAATGTTGAAAAAGATTTAAATTAAAATAAGCTTTGAAAACCTTAGTTTACGTTTTAGTCCCTAAGTTTTATTTCATTCGAGTCCTTCTTCTTCACTTAGGTCCTTAGTTTTCATTGCAAACAGGCCCCTGTAAACATCTTCTTCCTCTTCATTTCTTCTTCAGCCTCTTCGACAGTTGACGACAGGAGGTTACCGATCATCGTCCATCTGACGTCCTCCCTTCCTTGCCAAGCTCCTAGAGCTTGTGCTCACCACCCTCTTTTCATCCATCGATCTGGATGATGCTTGAATCCGATTTAGGGCTCGAAGTTAACCTCACCAGCGTCAGAGAAGACGTCGGTGGTTACTTTACACCTAGACTTCCTTTTGTCTAGATTTACCCTCCTCCTCAGTCGCCGCAACCTATAAATACCCCTCCACCTCTCCGATTTCAGGAGGTTAGCTCCCTTCCTTCTTCCCCCACTGAGCTAGCAGATAGGCTATTCACTCCAAAATATAGTGACCTTCCTCTGCTTCCTTCTTCTTTCTCCGTTCATCTTCACTCATTCCTGATCTCCGATGTCATCCGCTGAGTCCTCTAACGTAGTGTCGACGTTGGACTTCCTCCTCTTCACTTCACCTACACCTGCCGAACTTCTTCCTCCGCCCTCTGATTTCCTCCTTCGTTAAGATCCATCGACAGAGATCCTTTGCCCCCTTCGTCTAGGTAATAGTAGGTTAGGTAAGTAGTGTAACTAGAGTAGTTAATTAGAGTAGTTTAGTTAGAATTAAGGCTAGATTTTCCGTTGTCTTCCTCAGCTCCGACGAGCTCTTAGAGCTTGACTAGAGCATTCTTTTGTCTTTTTATTTTACTCATCACCTTTCTTAATCCTTCATGATCATTTCTAATGCCTTAATTCCTTGATTTTAACACCTAATCACCTAATCCATCTTCACCTTCACCGACTGCTTCCACTGTCCATGGCAAAAGTATCCGAGGGAAATTCACCGCCACTGGGGCCCTCCATCACTTAATCATCTTCTTAGAGCCCCTATCCTCACTTTAATTTGATTAATAATCATTCATCTATAAAACACCTAAAATACATTCAACCTCCTGAGCTCGCTGTCAATGGCAGCTTAGGAGTGTATCCACCTAATCAATCAACTAAACACCTTCACCACACTCCACTGACATGTTCTCTCCACTCAATTGAGTGAGAGAACTTGTTCTGAGTTCTAGTGAACTCAGGTCACAGTCTTTTTGAATCTAATGCATAACTTTGAGTATAATCAATAATTGAATAAATTAATGTGTTCCTGAGGTTCCTTGTGACCTCAGGAAACTTTTAAGACTTTCATGGCCAGTTTTGATGATTTCTACTATCTTTTAGCCATTATCTGAACTCATCGGAGCTCCGACGTGCTCCAACGAGTTAAAATGCACTCTTCAGCCTATAGAACTCCCTGAGAAGCTCCATATCAATTAATTGAGGCTTAATGATCATTCTGCAATGTTTAATTTGAATTTTTAAAGCCTGGAGCTAGATTTAGACCTATGTCTTCTCTAACTCCGGCTGAGTTGGAGAAGACTGTTCATTAGTGTTAAGCTTGGTTTTAGAGGTTTAGAAGCATCAGATGGATGCCCTGAGGTCAGATTTGAAGATCATTTACTCAGATAGACCTTAGTTTGTTCTGTCGAACAAACTAATTTTAGAACCTAAGCGACAGACCTGAAACCCTAGGTTTCTTAGTCAAAACTCCTTTGTGAGACCTTGAACATGTTCCTGATGATGATTAGAGATGGATTGAAGTGTTAATTTCATCTGAAAATGCTTTATGAAGGAAGTCAAATATTGAGGTTCAGTGGTCAAAATTGGGTCTAATTGGATGATTCATACACCAAATAGAGAAATTGATGAGGTCAAATGACTTCTGGGAAGATTTTAGATAAATTAGATTCAATTTGGATGAGTTTTAATCAAGGTTTCAGATGAATCCAACTTCTGTTCAGTTTGGGTTCATTTGAACTCGATGCTGACTTCAGTATCTTTTCGATGATATTCCAATGAAAATACTGCCCAGATAAATTCCTAACAACCTTCAGAGGTTGTTGAATTTGATTCAGCTGACCTTAAGCTGTCTGGTAAGCTTTTCAGAGCTTGATTTGAAGCTCTTGAGCTTCTTCACCTTCCAGAATCCTTTTAAAACCTTTTCCCTTCACCTTCAGGAGTGGAATTAACTTCTGAATCTTTCAGTACCTCATCTGGGTTCAAAGAGCATGTCTGCAGGTCCTTAGACTTGAGTTGCTGCATTTGCAGGCCAAAATGGCCGTGGAAACTGTCGATTTTCACCCTTCAAACCGAAGGGTAGATTCTTTTCTCAGCATCAAATTGATGCTGCAATCCTTTAGAACTCCTCTAGAGCTTTCCAACGAGTTATAGTTTGCTCGATTTGGAGCTCTGAGTTGATTTGTGCCTCCAGCCAAAGTTTGGTCTGGAGGGGACATAATTAGTCCAACATCGCTAAGGAATGAGCGCACGCTATGGAATAAAAGTAAGAAGTGTAATGGGTTGTTCGTTCGTCAGCGCAGGGTGCATGGAACGCATGTGTGTGTGTGTGGGTGCGTGCAGTGCACGTGCCCAAGTGTGTGTGCGCTTGTGGGCATGCGAGCGTAGGCCCATGAGTGAGCGTGTGCATGTGAGCCTGAGAGGCCGGAGACTGTGCATATGTGATGATTAAACCGGAAATAAACCAAATGTAATAAACTAGGCTTGGACCTAGTAGGGTCTGGTCCCACCCTAAGAGGGGTGCTGCGTATCCCCAACCGATCTGAGCCGCCAACCATAAACCAAATTTTTGGTTCAAAACGTGGTTCAAATGCACAGTTGGAGAGTAAAGGAAAAACTGAAGAGAAAAGGTTAAGAAACTTAAGAGAAGAGATGAAGAGCTTGAGAAAGATAAAAATAAAAGGTTAAGGGGCGAAGTAAAGAAAGATAACAAAGGTTAAGAAGAGCTCGACAGAGAAGTAAATAGAGAGCAAAGGAGAAAGGTAAAGACAGAAAGAGAGAAAGAGATGACAGAAGAAGAAAAGAGAAGAATGAAGCCTGAAGAGAGAAGAATAAGATAAATGAAAAATTAAGTTTTAGACGTCTGATAATACAAAGCTTATTTTTTTTAAGACGTCTAATTTTTGTATTTTACTCTAATACAATTTCTTTTGAGTTTAATTGATGAATAAGGAACTTGTACTTAATTGAATTTCTTTTCTTGCCTTAATCTTTTGTAAATGAAATGAAACTGGTATTAATAAACATGTTTACTTATTTTTAACAATAGATCACATGTGTAAATATGTTTGTCTTATGGAATGTTGCATGCTTGTAATTAAGTATCCTTTGTGCAAGATTCATGTTCTTAAAGTAATATAATTATAATTCAAATTAATTAAGTACTAATTAACTCTTAGGATTAAATGGTGAATTAAATTAAGTTATGCCTCTCAGTGAACGACCTGGACTCAACCAGTTAAAAATAATGAAAATCTAAAATGTTAGGTTAGCTTGACCCTATATTACTCAATCGACATTAATTCAAGTTAACCTAAGTTACTCACTACTAGGAAAGGGAGAATTGGTGATGGATATTTGGTGACGTTTTTGGGAACTGTCATCAAAAGTAACCTATGGTGACAGTTCCACTCAAAATCGTGACCATAGAGGGAGAGTGAGATTTGCTTTCTGCTTTAGTGATGGTTCCAAGTGGGACCATGACCATAGGATACCTTTGGTGACGGTTCCAAGTGGAACCATGACCATATCCTTCCCTTTGGTGATGGTTTCAAGTGGAACTGTCACCGTAGCCTTCCCTCGTGAGCGTGCCCTCTCCGACATATCCCTTTGATGACGGTTTCAAGTGAAACCATCACCATAGCCTTCCCTTGCCTACCCGTCCTCTCCCTCATTTCCCTTTGGTGATGGTTTCAAAATTTTCCCATCCCACCCGTGCACCCTCCTCCGAAGTTCCTTGCTACCGACTTCCCCAAAAACCCAATCCTACCCCCATCACCTTCCCCCTCCCCCAACTCGCCGGCCCCCTCCCCAACGGTGTCAGCCCCCCTGACCATCGCTTGCCCCCTTCCCTCTCCCGACGATGGTGCTTCTACCCCCATTACCTTCCCCCTCCCTCGACTCTCTGACTGAATCCCCGACGGCGTCACCTCCCCAGACCATCCCCAACCCCCTTCCCTCTCCTGACAAAGGTGCCTCCCCTGACCATCCCCTCCCCAGCAGAACGTCTCCTCCCCCTCAAGACCACTACCTCTCTCCCTCCCTCATCTTCCCTAGTAGCACCTCCATTACCACTACTGCTGCTACAAGTAGGGTTAATCCACCACTCTTCATTTTATTTATTCACTTATTTCATACCTCCTCCTCCAACTCCACTTCTCTTGATCTCCTGTTATTATTGTTGTTGTAGTACTTGGTGGATCTATTGGCTGCGGGGTGGCTCAACGAGATCTATTGACCTTGGATTGGCTCAAGGGTTTACACGCACGCCAAGTGTTTAATGGTATGCCAACAAGTTTTGAAACTAGGAAGTTTTTTTTGGTCATAAACAACATGCATCTAGGAAGCTTCTTAGATAATCTTATCTACATCATGGTAGTTTTGCCATAGACCAGACCATTATTAGATGGTTAATCCCTCTACCCATGATGTGTGTTGTTAGTGTGGAGATGAAGAAAAAGAGGGTGTTTGTTGCTCATGACCAAAAGGAAATCCTCTTGTTGCCTTCTTTTTTTTTTCTCTTCTAGTTTTCTTGAGGTCACATGATGAGTTTCCAATCTTAGGTCTTCACAAGGCTTTGTGTGTTTGAGTCTTTTATTGCTACTATTTGTTGGTGTGTGTGTGCTTTTAAATATCTCCAAGGGGGGTTGTTGATTGGTGGGTGTGGTAGATGGATGTATCATGTAATTAATGAGGTGTAAAGTATAAGGGAATAAAGTTCCAGTAGATCAACTGCAATGCACGGGTGATGGAGGGTCAGGGGGGGCAAAAGGCTAAGGGAGATTGTGATGGGAGGAGGGGAGATCTCCATTGGTTGGAGCTGATCGCAGAGGGGAGGAATTTGGATGGTACCTCCAAAGCTGTTAATGGAAGAGTCAAACATGCGGTGTACTTAAAATGTTATGCCATTAATCCATGGAGAGACAGGAATCGAAGCTTACAGCCTACAAAAAAAAAAGTGTTAGCCGTGAGAAATGGAACATTCTGTAAAGAAGTAATTAAAATTGTTAGTGGCCTTTTTGACCATCTCTCGTGAGTTGATAATCATATGCATGGTTACTGTGTGCTAAGAGGTGGGTGTCAAGGTGTGATGTCTCTATGAATGGTTGTTAAGTTGGGTGGCATCAAGGTGGTGTATGTAAGGAATATGATTGCAAGCCTGGATACTTATTCTGTTCATTTAACTTGGGGACTGAAGGAAGATGCAGGCGTTGTTGGTCTGCTCCTATGGGTCCATTTGTCATAGAATTAAAAATGAGGCATTATCTTTCACCTTAAGGGTAGTTACTGCATAAATGAATAATATATGGTATTAAGGGACATCATATAATTTTTTTTTTATTCTTACTTTCATCATCTCAAAGTATACTTTACATCTACCTTGACAAATTTTTATTACAAACGAAAACAAAAATTACTTGCATCATATCCACTTATATATTGTATCTATTTTTGTTAATCTACTCATAATATAAATGAAAATAAAAAAAAAGAATAATATAAGAATTTAATCATCACTTCTATTGTTTACTAATCCATCACATACTCATCACTTTTAAACCCTACATATTTCTAAAGTTTGTCTAGTTTTGAACTTTAAACCTTTATTAAGTGAGACTTTAAGTTTTTTCACTGCTGCATTCGGTAAGAGTTGAGTTTACATAAATGTGACCCAATTGGAGAGGTTTGTAATTATTTTCAAGCTTAAATCCTTTAAAGTGTAGCCCTTCATGTAATTCCAAGCTTGGATCTAGGCAACATCCCTTGGCCGCATTGATAAGGTTATGGAAGAGCATATGGATAGCAGAAGAAAAAAGACAAATTGACTTGGATCTTTTGATATGCATTAGGGTGGACCACGCATCTAATATTCTATGGGTAAAGGGTATCTGTCTTGCAATCATGTATTGGATGCAAATGAAAATTTGATCTTGCCTATAAGGTCTGAATACAATTTGTCTTGAAGTTCACGTAACATGATCCAAGTGTCTACTATTCTAGCACTATTCTAGAAAACTTATCCTAGCATTTGATACAATTCAAATACTTCTTGATTTGGTTGGATTTTTTTGGTCAATTAAAACAAAACAACTGGTTTCCTTTGTTTTCTTTCCCTAATGTACATCATGAACTTTTGAAAGTTTATGAATGTTATTGCTACATTTATACTATCCCGATAGAATCGTAAATGTTAGGAAGAGAGGTTGGAAGAGAGAAGCATCATTATCCAGGTTGAGTAGGATAGGTTGAGTTAGGTAAATTGGTGGCTCAACATGGATGGGCAAACTAGCATGGGAGGTGTTATGCTTGAGAGGGTTAAGCAATCTTTGATGTTTTAATTTAGGTCTAGTTGTCATATTCTTCTAAATAAGAATCCATATAATCATCCTTTTAACAAGTAAATCTTGACCGAATCTACTTCAAATTGACTAAGAAGATATTCATTCTTGGTAGTAATACGTTTATGATGCTGACTTATGTTATTACTGTTCTTTTCGTTGTTAGTATTTATTTATGCAATTTGTAGATATCCACACTTACACAACCTTAGATGCACTCGATGACAAACAATAAGAAATATAACCCGCAGGGTACAAGTTGAAAGAGTAGGCAAAATTGTATTAATATACATGGTCATTCAAGACTTATAATCATGTCATACGGACAATGCGTTAATGTATGTGCATCTCGCATACATGCATGATGTGTTGTCTTTATAATATGTCTTAAGTCTTGATCGTCCTTAGTTCAGTAAAGTTTCGAACTAAGGAGGGTTCTTGAAGATTTGATCACAACTTAGGTGTTACTTGTTACATGTAATCTGTGTTTGGAGAAATCTTGGTGACATCTTTTTGCTCTTCTCTGGTATACTAACTAAACTTACTTAGGTTTCTTAAGCACCTTAAATTGGGTGTTAAAGGAATCTAGTTGAGGTTAGTCTTGGGGATATACTGGAGAAGCACCTTAAATTTGATCACAACTTAGGTGTTAAATATCAGATGTTTCTTCATGTAACTTATTTTCATTGTTTGTGGGTTTATTTGATTATAGGTTTCTATGGATAAGTCTTGGATTGGTTTGAGGATTTCTGATTATTTTCAATATAAGAGCGGAGTGATTTCATTCTTAGACTGGGCATTCCATGAAGATAGGAAGCAATATAGAAGAGAAGACTTCTACGAGAGAATTTGTTGTCCATGCAAAAGTTGTTTGAATGGATTTATGTATGATCATAACACAGTACTTGAGCATCTAATTTGTACTGGCTGGTGGCCTCACTACACAGTCTAGACCTCGCATGGAGAAGAAATCACTTATCCTTATATTGATAATGATGTTAAGAATCGCATTGAAGATATTGGAGGTGACAATGTTGCAGAGATGTTACAAGAGATGAGAGCTGCAAATGCTGATAGTCATGATAATGATAATATGTTTGGAGATTGTAATAATTTTTATGATGCACTGAAGGTAGGAGAGGAACCCATTGCTCTTGGAATTAATTCCATGTCAAGGTTGTCATTTCTTTTGAGAATGTTTCAAATTAAAGTGATGAATAAGGCAACATTTAAGTTAATGTCTGATGTCCTTAAGTTCATAGAAGAGTTGTTAAATAATCCCAAAGATTTTCCTCAGTCATGGTATGATGCGAAGAAACAGTTTCATGTACTTGGCTTGAAGTGTGAAAAGATTGATGCTTATAAGAATGACTGTATGCTGTACACTAAAGAAAATGCATGCTTGAATAGTTGCCTGCAATGTGGAGAAGGAAGATATGAAGAAAATACCAGTTCAAATGCATGAGGGAAGAAACGATCAAGGAAGATAATGCGTTACTTTCCTTTGATTCCTAGGCTACAATGTCTTTTTATGTCGAGTAAGACTGCAAAGTAGATGACATGGCATCATAATAACAAATCACAAGATGGACTTATGCGTCATCCAACAGATTCTGACAAGTGGGTTGCATTTGATAACAAACATTCTCTATTTGCAAAGGAAACACATAATGTTAGGCTTGGTCTTGCAAGTGATGGATTCAATCCTTTCAAAAATATGCATCCATCATATTCAATATGGCCAGTGGTGATATTTACATATAATTTTCTGCCATGGATGTGTATGAGATCTTCGTTTATGATGCTGACTCTTCTCATCCCTGGGAAGAAGGCACCAGGAAATGTAATCAATGTTTACATGCAACCACTCATCGATGAGTTGAAATTGCTATGGTATAACGGGGTTAAAACATATGAAGTAGCTAGAAAATAATTTTTTAAGATGCATGCAGCACTGTTGTGGACTATTAATGATTTCCCAGCTTATGCAAATTTATCTGGTTGAAGTACTAAAGGCAAGTTGGCATGTCCTGCATGTATGGATGATACTCATTACTTGCGTTTACCTGAAAGCAAAAAATTATGTTATTTAGGACATTGTAGATTGCTACCAATTGAATATAGATGACGACAATCCAAGTTTAAAGACAAATTTGATGGTAAACCATGCCGCTATTCATCCAAAAATCCAAAAAATTTTCAAAGAACAAATACAATCAGGTTGTTAGGATACAAGATAATGGAGAAGTTACAACAGATTAGTAATATCCGATTGGGTCATCTATTTCAGAAAGATCTTAAAGACTTATGTAATTCTGGATTTAGAAAGAAAAGCATATTCTTCATGGAGCTCCCTTATTGGCAAGATCTCACAGTTCGTCACAATCTTGACGTGATGCATATTGAGAAGAATATTATGGATAATATTTTAGATATGCTAAACTTAACAGATAGTCCAAAAGACACGTTGAAGACCTGTACTGATTTGAAGATGTTGGGCATTCGTCCTGAGTTGCACGTAAATCATAAAGATGATGGCGGTTATGACTTTCTTCAGGCATTATATACTTTGAAGGATGAGCAACGACTGAAGATATTATCTCTTCTTAAAAATATCAAAGTTCCAGATGGATTCTCGTCACCACTTTCTACATGTGTAAATGAAGCATTGAAGAAGGTAAGTGGGTTAAAGAGTCATGATTGCCATGTTTACGTGCAGATCTTGTTTCCATTAGCAATCTGTGGAGTGCTTCCTCAACCAGTGGTTGACTCTGTGACGGAGATAAGCCGATTCTTCAAGATTATATGTTCAAATACATTGGATTCTCAACTGTTAGACTATTGGGACAAGCAAATTGTGATCACACTATGCAAGATGGAGTAGATTTTCCCTCCTGCATTTTTCGATGTTATGGTACATCTTATACTCCACCTAGTGAATGAGGCAAGGATTGCTGGACCAGTTCAGTATAGGTGGATGTATTCAGTTGAGCACTTCTTGAAAAAATTGAAAGGCTACGTCTTCAATAAGGCTAAGCCAGAAGGTTCAATTGTCGAAGGGTATCTTGTAGAAGAATGCATTAACTTTTGTGCGATGTATATGGATGGTCTAGATAATCGATTCAATCGATTAGAAAGGAATGATGATAGATGAAACGATGAAAATGTGGAAGATTGTTTTTCTGTATTTGATATTCGAGGAAGGCCAATCATACGAACATAATTTAAATTGATGTCTGAACATGACTGACAATTAGCTCACATATATATATTAAAGTAGATTTCAGATTTTTACGATGAATTTCGACAATCTTCACGCATTTCTAGAGGTGAAGAAGACTTTATTGACTGGTTTAGAACTCATATGCAAGAAATGAAACAAAATAATGATCCACAATGGATAGAAGATTTTGATGTAATGATGAACATACCTTTAAATCATGCACATTATCACTCTTGATATATAATAAATGGGTTCAGATTTAGAGTGCAATCAGTTGATGATATGAAGGCTACACAACATTCAGGCGTTATTTTGAAATGTGATGACATACAAACTGGTTGTGATGGTTACTATGGGAAAATAAAAGAGATTGTGGAAGTCAACTATAGTCATGATTACCAAGTCATCTTATTTAAGTGTGACTGGTTTGATATTTTTAATAGTAGATATGCTGTTAAAGTTGACAAAGAAACTGGGTTCATAAGTTTGAACAAGGATCGTATAATTCTTCAAGCAGCTGAACCGTTTACACTAGCTTGTCAAGTTGAACAAGTTTTTTACGTGCCTGATAATAGTAGAAATGGCTGGATAGTACCAATAAGAACAATGCCACGTGATTATTATGATATAGAACATGATAAGGATCCCAACTTTGATTATGAAGCATACCAAGATGTGCTACAAGATGGAGGAATAGGTCATGGTGCAATGGATATTGATATTTGAGGTAAACGTTTTCAATTAAGTTATTTTGTAGAGTTTAATTATTTCATTCTTAAAAATTTTTTCATATATTTTCTCCCTTGCAGGTTTTCTTATTATATTGGGTTGATCTTTTACTTTGGTATACTTCTTTCGTTACAGTTGACTGTATAAAAAGTATGACATCATCCTTTTATAATTTGTAGCTCCTCTCTTATTTCTTGTAACCAAAGTTATGATTTTCTTTTGAATGAATCATACAAGAGCAAGCTTTCTATTTTCAAGTTTGTGCTTTCTATACATAGTGGCATGAAGTATAATCAAATTGAAATTATTCTATTGGAATAATCAAAGTGAAATTTAATACAAAGTGGCATCAAGTTGGAGTAAATAAGTTGGTCACATTCAGTAGTAAATTTTCTATTGTATTTTTTTAAATTAATAATTTATTTTTCATCTGTAGATGGCACCTAAGAAGTTGATGGCATACAAAAAGTGTCATCTTGATATGTGTAGTGATGACTCTTCATTTCAGCCAGATGACCAGGTCCAAGGACATGAGGGTGGCATTGACACCCAACCTGAGCCCCAACATGAATCTCAATGCCACTCACAGCATGACAATCAACTCTAGTTGCCTTCTCCCATGCCACTACCTCATACTTGACTTCGATCTCATACTCGACATGCTATGATTCCACTTCATACCCTTACAAAATCTAGGCCTCAGTATAAACCTCAACAAAATACACAACCTCACACTCAGCTTCCACCTAGGCACACACACCCTCAGCCCTTAGACCCTCCCCTGTGCCAGTTCCAGCAGCAGACACCAGCTCAGCTACTGCACCCTCCCCGGAGCCAGTCCCAGCAGCAGACACCAGCTTAGCCCCTACACCCTCCCTGGAGCCAGTCCCAACTATGGACACCAGCTCAACACCTACACCCTCCCCAGAGCCAGTCCCAACAGTCGACACTAGCTCAACACCTACACCCTCCCCAGAGCCAATCCCAACAGTCGACACCAGCTCAGCACCTACACCCTCCCTAGAGCCAATCCCAGCTGCAGACACCAGCTCTGCCCCTACACCCTCCCCAAAGCCAGTCCCAGCAGCTGACACCAACTTAGCCCCTACACCCTCCCTAGAGCCAATCCCAGCAACGGACACCAACTCAACCCGTACACCCTCCCCAGAGCCAATCCCAGCTGCAGACACCAACTCAGCACCTACACCCTCCCTAGAGCCAGTCCCAGCAGCCGACACCAGCTCAGCCCCTACACCCTCCCCAGAGCTAGTCCCAGCAGCACACACCAGCTCAGCTCCTACATCCTCCCCACAGCCAATCCTATTTGGGATTCGTAGAGCGCATTTTGATAGGAAAAGCATCGTAGTATAGTGCGCAATACGATCAAACAAAAATATTTATAAAAAGATAATGAGACTTTGAGTCCCGATTGTTCATCTCTGGGAGGCATTTGTTTAATTCTGAAATAGATCTTTTCGCTCTTCTTATTTACAATCTCATGGCGGTTTATGGTTATTACGTATTTAAACACGACATGCTTAGTTGCAATAGATGATAATGAAAAGTAGGCAACTTTAATCACACAAAATATTTTGCAATCAATAGCTCATGGTGATTTTCAACATAGAGACATGTATATAAGAAATATATCTTTTATTCATTCATTCAAGGGATGTTTGCAACATGGAATGTAGAGGAAAGCTTGTAAAGGAAAGCTTGAAAAACACCAATCTAGCTAGCAGAAAATGATTGCATACATGAATCTATGGGGGGATTTTGCATGCATCATTGGAGGAGAATAAGAGCTACACTACTAAGCAGTAAATGAAAGCAGTAAAACTATGAAGAGCTAAGCTACTAATCTAGTAGAAAAGAAGGACATTCGGAGGTGGGCTCTGATGGCCTTTGAGTGGTTGAGAGGAGGAGCGTCGGCCAATGGTGCTTAGGCCAGCCCTTGGAGAGAGGTTGGAGAGGTGATCCAGCATCCTGGTGTGGAGATGGTGGCTTCCATGGTGGTGCTCCTCATGGAGGTAGAGTGGAGGTGGAGATGTAGCTAACCTAGATGGATGAGTACCAAGAATGGGATGGCTAAGAGTGGATGGGTGCAAATGGCAACCTCTTAGGTCTTTTTGTAGACCTAAGGGAGTCTCTCTAGAGAAGTATGGAACTCTCTAGAGAGAGCTCCAATGAGTGGCCAGCCAAGTGGTTTTGAGATCCAAAAAAATGGATCTCAATTTGAATGCCTCTTGGTTGCTAATTTTGGCAACCAAGAGTGGCGCCACTTGGAGAGAGTTCT
Organism: Thalassia testudinum; assembly: GCA_037157565.1. Taxonomy (NCBI): domain Eukaryota; kingdom Viridiplantae; phylum Streptophyta; class Magnoliopsida; order Alismatales; family Hydrocharitaceae; genus Thalassia; species Thalassia testudinum. The sequence continues at coordinate 143,696,197 of JAZHRO010000031.1, read as the reverse complement.
AGAAAACTCTAGATGTGTGGGAGTACGTGAATGGGTGTGTGTGTGTGTGTGTGGTCATGCCGTAGGTGTCTAAGTGATATAGGTTAGGTCCTAAGGGGTTTGGGTAGGTGTATGCCTTGAATTAGGGTTGCAAACCCTAATTGCTAAGAGGAAATTGCAATTAAACTTAACCTAAGTTTAATTGAATGAGTGTGAACCTAATTGAGAGTGAAATAACTCAATTAGGTTGGGCTTGGGTCAATTAGACTCTCACTAAGTCCAATTGGACTTGTGTGGGTTGAGATCTGAGCTCAATTGGACCCTATGAGTCCAATTGACTTAGGTGATGGTAATTGACTTTGATCTAAGTCAATTGGGTTTGGTGAGGACCTAATTAGGTCCTTAAGGAGGTCTAGAGGTGGTGTACTAGGGTTAGGTACCTTAATTTAGGTTCCTATGGGGTTGGAATTGGTCTAGGGAGCTAGAGATCCAAGATCAAGGCTTGAATCTCAAAACAGGAACTGGAGAACAATTCCAGACGTCCAAAAACAGGATCAGACAACTTATACTCAAAAATCAAAAATCCAGACTTCAGCTCTGGACGTCCAATCTGAGTCAGGGAGAGTTCTAGGTTTTCTTTTGGGTATTCTGCAGAAATTGGACATCTGACAAAGTGTCTAGACGTCCAATAACACTATAGAAGTGGGTTTGAGGTGTGTTGGAATTGGCTAAGGGTTCTGGACGTTGAAATAAGGGTTGGAACTAGGGTTTTAGGGTTTCCTAGGGTGCGGTGACCTAATCTATGGGTGGCTAAGGCTTGGGGGAAGTCTCTAGGCTATCCTAGGGCTAGGATGGACCTAAGCTCTTCATATTTTACTGCTTTATTTCTACTTAATAGAATAGCACACCTTAAGTCCCTTACATCATTATTCCCTATATCTAATCTAAGTATTCTGCTCTAGTCCTGCTGCAACACCCATTATCTTGATCCAGCTTCAAATCCAGCTCCAGATCCAGCTTCGGATCAGCTTATTTCCTGCAATTGGCATAATGCACTTAATCAGCACATTATAACATTATTTTATGCATAGCTAAAGTAAAGCAGTAAAGATGCAGATGATGCATATGCATGCATGAATTACCCTAACTTATGCTAAGTCCTAGCCTAATTTAGGTCAATTAATACCTATGATTGGTGCGCAATCAAGTCCCAGCAGCCGACACCAGCTCAGCCCCTACACCCTCCCCAGAGCCAGTCCTAGCAGCACACACCAGCTCAACTCCTACACCCTCCCCGAAGCCAGTCCCAGCAGCGGACACCAGCTCAGCCCCTACACCCTCCCCAGAGTCGATCCCAGCAGCAAGCACTATCTCAGCTCCTACACCCTCCCTAGAGTCGATCCCAACAACAGGCACCATCTCAGTTTGTAAACCCTCCTTAGATCCAATTATATGGCCAATCTCAGTAGAATAGTCAGCCACAGAGTCAGTCACGGAGCCTATCTCAAGAGCAGAGTCAATCAGGGTCTAATGGTATATAAATTCTCACATTAATTTTCTATGATATTAATTCTTTATAACAATTTTATTTTGACTATTTGTTTACTGAAGGTATAAAATCAAATCCAAGGGGAAAGACAAGGAATTTGGAATTGAGAATATTAACTGAAGGGACTCAAATAACGATTTATGTAAATTGTAGCGGAAGATGTTCACGCTATAGACACTTTAGTAGTAGGATCCCTACACTTGTGAGACTGTTGATACCCCCATGTTATTTTGATTGGAGGCAGGTCCCTCAGCAACATAAGGATGAGTTCATCTGTGAGCTAGGGATATTAATATGATATTGCTGTTATGTCATTCATTTGTTTTACTTAAAATCTTTTATATATTATTCATTATAATATAAAATGCAGGTGACGTATGATTGGGGAACAAATCCGATGACGACTGCATATATTCTCCAAGTAATAGGGAGGGCACTTCATAGCTGGAGAGAAGAGCTTAAAAGCCAAGTAGGACATAAGCATAGATATAGAATTCATAATAACACAATTTACTTCTAGGTGTTGCTGACTTTTCTGTATATATAAATAGTTCTTTATTGGTAAGAATTATGAGGATGCACTGAGAGACATGCCATCAGGAATACAAGTTGGTCATTGGGTGGAGTGTTGCGAATATTGGGATCAGGAAAACACGAAGGTAATTAATATTTTATATTAATAACTTCTATTCTAACAGCAAAATGATTAAGTACCAATTTCCATAATTTGCTATTATAGGAGCAAGCTAAGAAAAATAAAGCTAATGGGGCAAAAGCTCCGACTGCAACCCACTGCTTGGGACGGATGAGCATAGATACCTTGAGGGATACTTATGTAAGTACATTTTCATTAGCTTAATTGACGATAGAAAGATTATTGATTATAATATATATTATAAAACTTACAAGTTACGAGATTTAAATAAGAGAAGCTTAAATTTAGATAACTTAATTCATAACCACATCTCAAATATGCAATCAGATACCCATAACGGTGTACAACTTGATCGTGTTTCGATCTATGAGAGGAGTCATAGCAAGTCTAATGTTGATGGGCCCTGTGTTTGGATTGATCAATTATATCAAGAGAGACATGTAAGATCGTTCAAACAAGTAATGAATAACTTAGTGATAGACATTTAAGAGAACTTACCATAGCTCAACTATGTGTAGGGTCGCATGATGGAGTTGATGCATCCTTCTAGTGATGATATGGATGAGCAATCAGAGATTGGCCCATTACAGCCTATGACAGCAAAGCAAGCATTTAGGATAGTTATGCCCCCCGAGCATGGTGGTTTTGTTGGTAGTGCTGGTGCAGGTGAGACTGTCACTGGTTGGTATGGAAGAAAGGGATGGGGGGGTTCAGAGAGGTTACAACAGTTACAGACACAAGTGGAGACATTTCAAGAGAAACTAAATGATGTTATGTCGAAATTGGACAAGACAAATGATATACTAGAACGACAGAGACATGAAGCACAACAAGGACGGGAGAAGATGCAGGCACAGATGTAGGCACAGTTTCAGTCAATCTTAAGTGCATTGGGACGAGGTGGTGTAGATCATGCTTCTTTTCACCTCCCACCTCATCCACCTGATGATGACTGCGGAGGTTCTGGAACAGGTGGCATAGAAGCCACTACATAGTTGCTTGGATTTTTTTTATTTTCACGTCTAGTTTTATGTATACATTTCAAAACATGTGATATATACATGTGTTTTATTTATGAATGAGTATCATGTATGTGGTGAATGATGGAATATATATATGAATGGTAGAATATATACCTGCACTTGTGGTATATGAATGTGGAAAATAATGATATGAGTATGTTTGCATTTGTAGCATATGAATTTGGGAAATAATAATATCAGTATGTTTGCATTTGTGGTGAATGTATGAGACAGGTATCATAATGATATAAAGAGCTCAGGTATCAAATCTACCTACCATATTTTCCTTCGTTCACCCTTTTTTGTTTAACTCTGATTTGTGGTGTTCTTTTTCTAGCGGTTACCTAATAGGTAAACAACATGGACACCTAACTGGAAACAAAGATTCAACATAATTCTTGGGATGGGTCGAGGGCTTGCTTATCTGCATGATGAGGGAGCCAACTCCTTGGGCTCGGTACTTTCCATTGCCTTTGTGATCATGTTTTCCAGTAGTTGTGTATGTTGATTAGTCATATTATGCATTAGTTCACTCTCAAGTAGTGTTAAAGTAATATTCATGCTTGATCTATTTGATAAAGAAATGCTTAACTATAAACCTACTCATGTGGTTATCTGACATTTTTCTTTATACATTTAGGTACCTGCTCAGGTTGTCTTGGCTAGAGATCTGATACGTGTTGGGGATGAAAAGGTCAGGACTCGCATTGCATTGATTATATACCCTATCCTTTGTTAAAAAAAATTAAAAAATTGTCTCTGGTTCCAATACCACTAAAATGTTTAGCTTCTTTGACACAGTGCAAAAGCATGTTGGATCTTTGACACAGTGCAAATCATTTGTGCACTAAGAAGCTTTTTTCATTTTACCATGAAGGTCTATGATTCAAGTCTATTTACCTATATAGATTCAAGATAGATGCTAGGATTGTTGAAATGATGAGGTCGTTAAAGTTGGATAATATGTTTGGTTTGCCATTTTACTGTTTTAGGAAAGTATTACTCCATAGATGTTCTTTTTGAGAAAAGGGGCTATTTTGGGACCAAAGTTGGATGTATCCCAGTTAAAAAAGAGGGTAGATGCTTTGAACTAGTTCTTGTTATAAAATGCCTAATTACGTTTACTTACAAAAGAAAGAGTCCATTTGAGCATCAAATAAAAAACAACTAGTGTCCTAATGGTTGACCTATGTTTCCACTTTCATCACTCCCAGAGCTGCTCCTGGACAACAAAATACTCAATTGCGCTCCTACCCAACTTTCAATTTTTAGCTTTGTAAATGATTCTTGAGTTTCTTCTAGGAGCTTCCGTTGGGTTCACATTGGCCTTTATATATATATATATATTATTTAATTAGCATGACTCATTGGTCCCCTTTAATCAGCTGAATTCTTATTCCTTTCTGTTGTGTTACAGAGGCTACTCCCAAGATAGTGACGAGGATAATCGGAATTTGAGGGGAATTCATATACCAAACACAAATAGAAGTACAGGCTTCTCCTTCTTGACCATTTTTATTTCTTATTTTTGTAGAAGTACAGCCTGAGCAAGAATCGTTAAAGCAGAAGCAGTTTGTTCCAAACAAAATGCTCAGTTGACTGTTAGCCTTGGGAAAAAGAACTGTTTTCTAATTTCAGCAGGTGAGCAGGGAAATATCATGAGCTTTAAATCATGTTCCATGTTCTACTAAAAAAGAAGCCAATTTTGCAAATACATCCAATCCACTTTGCCCCCACAGATGTCTTGTTGCAGTCCTTTCTCTGAATAATAGGTGGTACCAGAAAGGAAGCTTGTTATATGTCACAGCTGATTATATAACAGTCCTTCCTCTGAATACAAGGTTCTGCACGGGTGGAGACATTTAAGGTTCTACACGGAATTTACAAGGCAGTATTAGCAGGGGGCATGAGACTTGAACCTGCAGCTTTCAATGGGGGTTTCCCAGCATAGGTGTTATTATATAGAACTCTTAGTAGTTTGTTAACTGCATCTGCACATTGCAAAGCAAGCCATGTTCTACCTAACAAACTATGCATACATGAGAATTGTAATGCACCTTCCAACTTGTGTTCTACTTTTGTTCTGTCCATTACTTGATTTCATATAATTGTATGGAACTGCTACAATGACCATTAGTCAGTAGATGTAGATGAAATTACCACAGCCATAGTATATATTACAATCAATCAAACACCATGAAATTACCTTTTGTCACTTGATGGATTCCAAGATCACCTCTTCAACCTTGGTTTCTAATGTATGGTTGTAATAGCTTATTATTTAGTCATTGAAACTTGTGTTAATTGGTTGTGTATGCTGATGCCAATTTTTAACCATCATTATCGTAATTTCTTAAGCAGGTTGCAGTTTCCTTAATTTTGGATTTGGAGCTTTCAGCTCATCCCAATTTCTCCTGTCATGGGCACTGAACACTATAAAATTACTTGTTACTCTATCCAACTTATATTTTATATCTTGTTGAATTTGTTGTTCGAAAACAACTGAATTCGCTATAGGGCCATAGCTTGGTATATTAGCTTTTTATCTTTGGTATTTACTGATTGCCACATTTGGCACGTATGAATATAAATAGGGTTAGTTCCTTAAGAACATGACTGATTCTGTGGTAGAAGGATTTTCCAATGCATGCAAGAAAGACATTTAATATGTCATTTTCTCATGTACTAGTTGTAACATTTGTTGTTTGATCATAATTTGAGATAATAACCTATAAACTCATGTAGCTTTATTATTTTCAGGTACGGTTCAAAGTTGACCAAGAGTGTGCACCTCTGCGAATTAGTACCTTGTGTGGTTTATTGTGGAATTTTGATGCATGGGCAAATATGGTGAAACCTGAGCTTTCTATCGAACAAGTAAGAAACAAATGAAATCGTTGCCATTTTAAGTTTTGGATATTTATATCTCTATGTTTGTAGGGTAAGTGGTAAAACCATGTAACAGTCATGTTTTGACTATTTTAGTGACCTCTTGGCAACACTAGAAGTGGAGTGGTTTGCCCCCAATTGCAACCTATACCTATTATCACCATCATGTTTCTGTTATTGTGGAGATTTCTTGCCATTATGGTGCCTTCACCTTTTTGGTCTCACCATTCCATACTACTCTACCCTGTCCATTCCCCTTAGTTTGCTTCTCTGTCAATGATTCCAGGTCAATAAAAAAAGGTAGCCTAACATGTCACTCTTGTTAAATTACATATGCATTGATCCTCTTTTTTTTAAAAAAAAAGAAATACAGATGCGTTGAGGATATTGTACATTTGGAGGGATTTAGATCCATAGACTGTTTAAGGTTTTGACAATAAGAGCTCAAATGTTCTACTCATTGATGTTCTCATGTTTGTTGACTGCTGCAGAATGGCATTATATCTGCCTTGTATATCATCCCAAAGGGATAGGTGCGACTGACTTACAATGCAGATTTCATAGGAAATCCGCATCTTAGCAGTCTTTCATCCTCGGCTAATGAATATGGTCATTCTCAAGACAGTAATGAGCATGAGCTGGAGCTTTCAGAAGGGAGCAGTTTTGGGGAATGGGCACTTCTTGGTGAACAGATTCCTTCGATATGTGTAGTTGCTCTTGGCAGTGTAACTTATACAGTCATTACAAAGGAGAAGTTGGATTCAGCTGTCGACATGTTGTCCAAGCTGCAGCAAGATGACAGAAAGTATGTACATGATGTAACTAATTATGCAGTGGAAATTAGAAGCATCTACCATGTAGTGTTGGTACTTTAAGAGAAGGGTCTAGAATGAAAATGTTCCTCTCGCTTGTTTGTGTTCTATATTTTCTTATCAGGTCAAAAGATTCTTTAGCACCTCCTTCTGGGGGGTAGGCCATCAAGGATGTTGCTTACTGGTCGGCTGTGTTTCACGTGTTAGAAATCGGGGTTACAAGTAACCCATCGTCGTAGTTGGAAAACACGTCGATCAGATAAAATTTATACCGAAACTCCAAGGGAGTCCCGGGTCGAACACAGGGAGGCGACGTTTACTTTACGTGAAAACCACGTTTCGATTCGTTTCTTTTCGGTATTTTAGGGTTTTGTTATTTTTTTTGTATTTTTGTAAGAAGAAACAAGCAAACGTATCACAAGATAGAGATGTGGAACAAAAATGGTATATATTACTTCCAATGTCAATTACAAGAAACCATGAAAGCATATAAAGAGAGGGTGGTGAGAGGAAATCTCCCGAATCGGCTATTCGGCAAGACGACGGCGCCTGGCGGAAGCTCCGTCGAAGGAGGTGAGGAGCTTGACGACGGAGGTGAGATGTAGGAGGACGTTGGGTTGAGGAAAGCTTTGGCCTAGCTTCAGAATGGAGGTGAGAAGACGGAGTTGATCTGCTACCATAATGGAGGTGGGAGGACGGCTCCAAGGCGACTTATGAAGGGGGATGGGAAGTTGGAAGAATATTTGGTGGGGCAGAGGTTCACTACACTAATAGGCACCTTGGGAGCTTGAGAACAATCTCTAATGGAGCATTGGTAGGCTTGCTAGAGCTTAGGAGTAGGTGGGAGTAGAGTAGGTAGAGATGGCTTGGAAGGGAGGGGGTGTAGTTCCTTTTATAGTGGAGGAGAAGAGGCACAAATAGGTATGGGACCATTAGTGACATTTAGGCTATCGCTGGAAACGTCGCTATAGGCAGCTCATGCCCGCTGGCTTTGCTGGCATGCGATGAATTACCGACAGCTGTAAGCGTTGGTGTAAGTCCAGCTCATGCGTTGCTGTAGGTCCAGCTCACGCATAGCTGGTGCTGCGCTCCTGCCTTGCTGCACACGTGGGTGCCCATGCGCTGGCACTGTGCTGTGCTCATGCGCTCCTGCGTGCATGAGCTCACCCACGCTGCTACGCACATGCGTTGGGTGGCCTGGGCAGCACCACGTGGCTCAGTCTGGGCTGTCCATCATCTTCTTGTTGTAGGAGCTGCTACAAAGGTCAGATTGAGTCGATTTTCTCACCGTTAGGCTGCGATCGTCAACCCGAATCCATCCGCACGGTCAAATTTGTCATTTAAAGCTCCGAATTATGTCTCATAGTCCCTTACCCATTGATCTTCCTCGGACTACATATGGTACTACGGGACTCCGATCAAGGCGATTTCAGAGGCGTTGGACTCCGATCGTCGTCTTGATCAGATTCGTACGGTTGGATCGTCAATTCGAGGCTCCGAAATAAATATCCTTCTTTCCTAACCACAAAGGAGGCGTAATTAACCCGGATTATATACAACTACTCTAAATGCAGAATGATGCATGCTATGCAATATTTATACATGAAATGCAAATCTAAGCCTAGGAACATGCATGAATAAGCATTTTACCCTCAACAAATGTGTTTACATCATACCCCAATTCCTATCTTTTGCTAGTCCCTAGCGAAATTAAACTATATGCTTTGTATAAAAGTAGAATTTGGATTAGATCACTTAGGCCTAAGTCATTTATTAATAATAGTAAATTTTAACTAAGGTTCTAAACTATGAAAACTCAACAGTACCCGGGTGTCTGCCAGAATGCAGACCGCCCAAGTTCTCACGTTATTTGAGAAGGGAAGATATATTTCTTTTATTTTTCTTCTTTTCTAATTTTTTTGTACTTTTGGAGTTTGAGAGTTCCGAGATAACTTTTTACGGCTACCCGACCCGCCCAAGACTTGAAAAGGACTCTAAGTAATAAGCATCTTTGTGAAAAAGTGATAGACTCATAAAACGGTCGTTAAGACGGACTTCGGGTTTCTACGACCCTAGGTGACCTTGCCTAAAGGTTTATCTTTACGATCGATAACTTTCTCCCTACTTCTTTTATTTATGGGGTCAACACAAGGGCAAACCCAGTGTATATCTCCCTAGTTTATTCTACTTCCCTGCTTCTTCCCTAAGTGTTTTGGGAATTGTTGTGCATTTTTTTTTGTGAGCTGGGTTCTGGATAACCAGCCGATGAGCTGTTACCACCGACAACTTCCAGCCATACTCGTGCGGTGAAGTGTGGTTTTATTTGTTTTTCTATTTTCTCCTTTTTCTTTTTCTTTTTTTTCTTTTCTTTTTGTGTGTTTCTTTTTTCTTTTAAGTAGGTGGCTTCCCTGATCTAAGATTTACCTAAAGGTAGTACAACGAAAATGGTCTTGTGGCTGGGCTCTGGACAACCGGCCGATGACCTGTTACCTCCATCAACTTGCCAGCCATACCACCCAAGTCGATCCATTAACTACCTAATTTCCGTAAAAGTCACCGGAAAGTGAGTCAGTGCAAAAAAATGTGTGCAGATGCTTAGGCTTAAAGTCTTCCCAAATCAGAGGGCGGGTTGATAAGTCGCATACTTATCATCCCAAATTATTTACCAAATTAAAATGAATTTTAATTGGTGAGAACTCAAGACTAAGTCCACATTTGATTGAACACTCGGGCTAATTAAGCTCGAAGACCTGAAGAGTCTAAGTGTTTAGGTCCTCTCGTATCATTTCCTAAAGTTAATAACTTCCAAATGCCTAAGTTCTCTTTTCCTAATTTCTTTCTCTTTTTTATCTTTTTTCAAATTTTCAAAATTTTTTAAAATTTTATAATTAAAAGAAATTCTACGGAGTTAACATAATGATTTCAGAAATCGATTATCCAACCCCCCATGCCTAAATGATGCAATATCCTCATTGTAAAAATAAAGACATGAAAAGGGTGCAGTAAACTGAATATCACCTAAGTGTCGTGAAAATCTGGTTAGCTCTTCAGAGAGAAGAGTGTATACACATGCGCTAAGTTTAATGCCTTTAGCTAGGCATAACATACATACAAAGAAGAAATTGAGAATTCACAAGTGCGGTTCTGAATCAAAATCAAAATTTTGATCCTAAAACCCGTCAGCAGAAGATGTTCACAGATGTGGACGAGATTATGGTGCAGACCCATGCCCCAGGGTCGAGTGGTTCTCAGGTTCTGGATGAAAATCACCCAAAATCGAAGGTTGTTGTGTTTGTGGGGCCGAACCTGTGGTTTAGTGGTGTGCAACCCAAGACCAAAGTGTTGGACAACGGGTAAAGATGGTTCAATAGGTGTGGTTGTCCACTTAACATCTAGCTCAGAAAAATAATCAGTTATTCCAGGCTTGGGTTGCACGTGAAAGATATCATAAAGGTCCATATAGAAGATAGGTGGTTTCAGGTCAATAGGTACCCTTATATCCAAACTTGTTTTTCCCTCAAAATTAACCTCCCAAATTTTCATTTCCAACTTCCTATCCTCTGAAATCAAGGTTTCCGGGACCTCCAGATCATTGTACACCCCATCTAAAGTACCCAAGTCCAACAATTATGGCTGAATCAGGATTGACTTGGGCACAATGATATCAAAAGTATGTTCATTCAGCTCTTCAAGGTGTGGTTGAGGAATGGGGCTACTAACTGAGTCGTCGGGTATCGGATCCTCCAAGTTAGCCCCAACCGAATCAGAATCTTCAGTAGTTGAGCTACCAAATTGGTCGTCATACTCCTTGAGCCTGTATGTTTCACTAAAATCATTCTCCTCAAGCTTAAGTGAGACTTCACTAAGAGATTCCTTGCCCTCAAAATCAAAGAATTCATGATCCTCATTTGTATATGTCTCAACATCACAAGTCATTTCATCATCCAAGGAGACATAATTTTCTTTGTTTCTTGACTTGGGGATCTCAGGTGAATCAATCGGTTCAACTTCAAAGGGTTGCTCTAGACCAATCTGGTCATCTCTAATCTCCGAATATGTATCCCCACTAATAGGCACCTGAACGGGTTCAGACATTGGCTCTCTTGAAGGGGGTTTATCCTGAGAATCATCCCAAGATTTGACTAGTGCAACCACAAATTTCATCCTCAACCTCAACAATTTCCCAAGAAGAAACTCACCTAGGTCCCTATCCCTAACACTTTGGAGCAAATCCAATAGAGAACTATTAATTTCATCAATCATTTTGATCATAGGCTCTAGTACTTCAGTGCATGGTGTTTGGCTGAGCTTCTAAAGATTGTATAGTGTTCGTCAAATTAGCCAACACCCTATCCTGGATCTGGTTCACCTAAATCGACTGGTTCGGTTCAGGTTTGGGTGGGTTCAGGTTAAATCTAAGGGAGTCAAGATGTCGAGGTTCTCGAGTCCCTCCTTGATAGTAGGTCATTTCAGGTTGTTTAATGGTTGGTGGCGACCTAAATTCAGCATAATTTTGGGGAGGGTAAGTGTTATAATCAGCATATCCTTCACTGTTGTAGATCTGGTTAGGTTGATCATCAAAGGATGGAGATCTATAATCATTGTAGCTCTGGGAAGGATAGTAATCATAGTCATGTTGTGCAGCGTTAGGCCCTGGACACTGAGGTCCGAATTCATATCCCCAATCAAAGTCATCCCGGCTAGTGGATGGATAATTACAAGTTAAGTTGGGATAGTAATCATCTTGGGGGTAAGTGGTGGTAGGAGGATAGGATGTGAAATGTGTGTAGGATGTGGAAGGGTACATGGTGAAGTAAGGAGGGAAATCAGAATAGAAAGGAGCCCTATAATATGATAAGTCCACTTTTGTGGACTATTATTTCGCCTAAGTATTATTTAATTATTTGTTCTTAGTTGTTAATTAATTAGGAGTTATATGCCAATTCACCTTCACCTGCATTTAATTTTACGCTTCAATTTTACATTTAATAACAAATGTTATGATAATATAATTTATGTAATGAATGCAAGCTAGGTACAAGAATCAGATGCTCATGTTTACTTCTATAAGACGTCTTGGACTTGGATTGGACGTCTAGAACTACTATCAAAAATTCACGCCATTACATTTTTTTAAGACGTCTGAAGAAGAAACTGCCCGTGCTTATCTGCTGTTCCAACCACTCGCGATCGTCGCGAGTAGTTTGAGATACTTGCGACCGAAGGAAAAGGAGGAGATTTTTGTTTAAAAAGAAACCGCGTCCACCGAGGAGAGGGGCCTGATCTTCCTCCCCTGGCGGGGATCTTCTCCCTCTCCACCATCGTGGAACAAGTGCACCCTGTGTTTCAGGCTTGCACCATGGACCGAAGATGCCATCGACCTCCACTCGTCTCAACGAGGTGGTGCTCGATGACAGAGAGCACCACCACCATCAACCGCTCCCTCCACCGTTACCACCTTCACTTCTCCACTTTCTTCTTCAACCTCCTGCTACTGCTCCTCCAGTCGAATCCATCAACACCACCACTCCTCAACGCCACGATCACCGCACACACGCAGCCACCCCCTTGCGCAACGCCCACCAGGCAATAGCATTAGCTTCATCCTCCCATGCCAGCCTGTCCACCGCGCACGCGTGCGCCCTTGCAACCTCACCAGCACCCACAGGCACCACACCCATTAGCCGCGCATTGCCACAGTGCAGGTACCGTGCCCATGCAACCACGCACAGCGTGCAACCGCGCAGCGCACAACCGCACAGTGCACACAGTGCAAGCACACAACCATGCCCGGCTGCGCTTAAGCCACCACATGCAACGGGCCTCACACCCTTACCCGACATCATACTGTTCATCTTCTTCCCCGAAGGAACCCATCGCCGGCATTCCACCTCCAAGTGCAGCCACTTCCATGTGCCACGAAGCTTCGCTCCAACAACGCCATCGACTTCGCCTTGCCCTCACAAGGCTGCCCACGCCCGCGGCAGACCTTCCCGCTGTCCACGCACACTCGCGCGCAAGCCGCTGCCGACAGTGTCCAAAGCTCTGACCAGCCGCCGCCATGACCACCAACGCAAAGCCCACATCCCAGTCGATCTACTCCGAGCACTGCACCTCCAACCATGCCATCTCCTCCGCGTGTGCATGAGGGGAACAAAATCCCCTGTTTTGCTACACTAACACCTCAATTAGTATTTACGTTAAATGCCATTGCAGATGTTGCTATTCATTTATTTAAGGCATTACATTATTGAGGTGAATTTGCATAGCCCTCCTTCTACTTCATCTAATTTATTTGCATATGCATATCTCACATGAATGATTTAATGCATGTCATAGATATTATGGTAAACAAGTTATATTCTAGAAATTAGTATTTACAGTGTTTACCAGTATCAAGATCATTATTTTACATGATATTATATGATGGTGATTCTGCATGTGCACCCTTAGATTCTTGGTTAATTATCTAAATTGAGAATTTATGCTGGAAATGAGAATACTAATTAGCATGCACATCCATTGAAATTTTCGATTACTTGATACATCATTACTCATGTTTGATAGGTTAATTCCTCCTTGTGAAGATGACCTAACTATTCATGATTAGATTATGAAAATTAAAATGTTTTGAAAAGCAATTTTCGACCATGCTATTAAATACAACGACACATCATTTTATGTTAAAGTTTTCAACGAAAATGAAGATCGCACTTTCAAATGGCACCGTTGCCAAGGAGGAAACATGCCTATTAATTTTTTTCGGGAATTTTATATTATTTTGATGCTATTTTAACAGCTTTTCTGAATTATTGACATTGGTTCTCTTTGTATGCACGAATCGAATGACGAACGTGACGGGCACGCATGGCGGAGATGATCTTTTTGGTGGACCTTGACGCCACCTGGAGGCTAGCAACAGGAACACGTGGGCCTTGATCCCATGCGCATAGGCTTACAGAGAAGCCTATTTTTTATTTAGTCAGTAGATCTTAGTTAGATTTAGTTTAGATAGACATTAGAATTTAATTTCTGTCTTTTGGACCCTTGTCGAGTATTTTTGGGAATGTGTTCCCAGTGCTTCTTTATTTCTTATCGCTCTTGTATGCTGGAGCATATTTTCGATAGCATGTTCCCATTTATTTAGATTATAAGACTATTCGAATTGTTTGAACTGCATGTTTGTTAGTTAGTTCGATTAGGTCTATTTGCTTATTATTATTGAAAAAAGAAACAAAAAAAAATTCGAACTGCCTGCTAAAAGCTGCAAATCTATAGGACGACCATCTAGGACTGAATGAGCAGCATCTAGTTTATTTTTACTGTATTGCATACAATATTGCACGAAGAAAGCTGGAGTAAGGTACGTCTTCTCTTGAGCATCAATTACCTGTCATGCATCTACATTGAACCTAAATCTAAGACCACTAAAGTGCTTGAATCAAATTAATTCAGTGGTCACTTTAAAAATTGGGACCGCTAAGAGGTTGGACATTAAAATCTGTGACTTAAAATTATGTGCAAAAGGATCTTGTTTGCGAAATTTCATAACTCAAAACACGATCATATATTTGCACACCTGAGACACTGTGCACCTCACATATAAGTTCACTAGATAAATTTCTACCTCTCTACTTTTGCACCACAAGGGAAGTTAGTTGGAAATCAACAAGCCTATCCACCAAGTTATTTCGGTTCCTTGTGTGTGGGCTCGATTCGAGACTTCCATCCCTTGCGAGTAGGTTAGAGGCACCAACGAAGGTTGGCCTAGGAAGCATAATATGTGCAAAACTTGTTTGGCAACCAACTGAACATTTAATTCTAAGACCTACAATCTCTTGAAACAGATCCCACTGAATTTGCGTTTGCTTTGACAGTAGAACTCTCTAGGAAGTTTCTGCTTGTATTCTGAATTCTTCTAAATCCTAAGAGAGTTAAAACTGTTTGGCTTAAAGAAATGGATCACCCTTATTCCTATCATTTATATTATCAGAGTCAATACTTCCTATCTTTTAACCAGGATCCCATTCCCCGAGCGTATCCATCCTTTGATGGGTACATTGTCAATTCATGGGATCATTCATATTCCTATCCTGGGAGTACTGGCTTGATAACTCCCACTTTTGAGTAGAGCCTAGGAGCAGGATTTTCCAACCCTGGAATCCTTACTTCTATGCAAACACCCAACCCTCCCACCCTTCATGATTTTCCGTATCAAGGTTGGAACGATACCCCTAGGCAACCAGAGTTGAAATTGACTATCCTCCCCAACCTGATAATAGTAGCCTCTCCACTTTTATGATAGAAATACAAAAACAAAAAAAGGAAATGATGGAATCCATGGGAGAGATGTTGAGGAATAGTCAACAGTTAAATGAAGAAATAAGCTTAGCTACGTGCTTCCCAGTAATTCTGATCCCTACCCATACGACCATGATCATGAAAATAATTCTGAGGAAACCATTGACAATAGGAATCCAGTTTTATGTAGCTATCAATTAGACTCTCCCAATGAGACACGGCCACTAGAGGAGAACGATCATAGTGATTATCCACTCGAGCTATATTGGAGTCAAAAGGAAGGGAAGATGGTACCTCTTGAGGACCTTGACCCCAATGACAGTATTCTCCTTACCCCTACTAAAACGGGTCAAGGTTGTATTGTTCCTATCACTTCCCCTATTGATTATTGATTAGTCCATGTTTGTGGGCTATTTAAGTATTTAAGTGCCTAGACATTAAGTTAATTCTAACATTTATTTAGCATGCATTACGATATAAATAAATTAATTCATATTTCTGATTTAATTGCATTCATAACTAAATGCATTTAGAATTAACTTAGAATTGCATTCATTTAATTAGTTAACTAATTAGGTGCATTGCATGCATTGTTTTAATTTAACATAGAAGTTAAGGGCATATGCATAAATAACCATAATATTTTATTCTTTTATTTTTTTCTCCTTTGCACAGGTAACTCCTCCAGCTTCAGCTTCACCTCCTCCTGCGCATCACATTTATGTTAGGCCATTTTGAATTTGAAACGAAGGCTGTGGCTACAAAAGGAGGAGGGAGAGTTGCCATGTGGGACAGGCCACCATCCTCGACCCACCACTGTGCAGAGAGTTGATCTCTCGTCTGTTCCACCACCACCAGCCTCAACTGTGGCGGCGAGCGTCCATCACCATGGGCGTGTGCCATGACAGGCCACACCGCCATCTGGAGCTCGTCTGCATTATTGTGAGCACCTCAGCGTGCACCACCCTCACCGTCATCACCAACATCCACCACTGCAGCCGCCGCAATTTCATCTCCCCATGCCAGTTAAGACGTCTGGGAATGATCCCAGACTTCTGAACTCCCATATTTTCTTCCGTCATCTTTTTATTTCTTATGTTCTGTTTCCTCTCCACTTCAACAAAACCTCTGATCCCCACGCCACTGCAACCACCATCGCACACCACAGTTCCCAACGCCCACGCCCGCGCCTACTCCCTGCAGTGCCCACCTCCAGCACCTCTTCGTGTGCATCTACGCGCCTTCAGCAGCAGCAGCTGCTGCTCAGCACCTCTGCGCGCCCACTTCCGCACTTCCCTGCAGCGCCTCCAGCCTTTAGCACTCTCACTTCTACGCCCTCCTTGCAACTTGCAGAGCCGCACCTGCAGCGCCTCCCTGCAGAACGCTTGCCCATTCCTTCAGCGCCATCGCCGACCTCCTCCAACGCACCTCCAATGCCTAGCAGCACCTGCGCCGCCCTACAACGCTTCACCATGCGCCTGCAGAACACGCTCCCACCTCCGTGCGCACCTTGCGGCGCTCCAGCTCATGCCCGCGTGCCTCAGCAGCTGCACACCTGCAGCACGCGCGGTAGCAGTAGCTTCTTCACCGCCGCCACCCTTCTCCTCTGGCAGGCCAGCTCCGGCCACCTCACGACGTACCGCTGCCACCACCGTAACGGCCTCACTTCAGCCAACCTCCTGTGGGAGTCTCTCCTCGATTGAACCTCTCTCCCATGCGCAAGGAGAGAGGTGAAATCCCCTGTTTTGGTGTTAATTAAAAATTACATTTAATGCCATTGCCACCAAAATCAATTTTAATTTATGATTATTTTATTCTGGTGAAATTGTGACTGCATACTCATGCTTTCTGATAATTACGCAGTTATTGATATTCACATGTTTTAACATTGGTTTTGGGATTAAAATGTGCACAAATTTTCTCTAATACATGTTAATTGAAAATTACATAAAATCTTCACATATTTTTTTGAATATTTCAGTGAGGAAAAGTTACACATATACCCTTATATTTTGAGTTATTGTGCATCTTCTTTCCATCGCATTTCATGTCAGATTTGATTATGGATTTCGCATGTGATTGAAAGAATACGAAATAATTGAGATTTCATTGCATCATTGCCTCTCTATGGACACAACCCACTCCTAATTGAGTGGTTATTTTAGTTGTTGATTAGTCGATTTTTCCACCACTTACATACTCCAACAACACGTTACTTCATTTGCGAAACTTAATCGAAAGTGGAAAACTGACTCGTCAAATGGAGCCATTGCTGGGGAGGCAATAGACGTAATAATTTCACTTCATTTTATTTTTGATTATTTCTCAATGCACAGTGATCTGACCATTTATTATCTTTTCTGTGCAAGGAATTTGTGCGAGGAATTTGAGAGAGGTGACAAGCACATCGGGGAGTAGACTTCGACCTTGAGCGAAGTTTACATGCGGGGAAGACAAAGGAGACCTGGATTCTGCCTCTATAGGAGATTTCCCATTTCATAAGTTTTATTTCTATTTTCTCGCCCTTCTAGTAATTGGGGCTGATTTTTAAGAGCTTGTTCCCTTTTCTTTAGATTTAGGTTTTTAATTTATTTTGTGGATTGTTTACCCTCTATTTGCTTGTGCATAAGTAGTTTAAAAAAAAAAATGAGCTACCTGCTAGAAGCTGCCTGCCCTTAGGACGAACCATTTAGGTCTGTATGAGCAACCTCTAGATTTATTTCTCTGCATTGCGTGCATTCTCGCATCGTTGATTGCTAGAAGCAAGGTATGCATTCTCTTACTTAGCATCCTATTCTTGATCATGCATTGCATTTGGACTTAATTCGAAGACCACATAATTTGTCTTGAAGTGATCTAACAAGTGGTCACATATATTCTTGAAAAAGGACTAATTAAAAGAGGGACATCTAAAAATCAAGGACTTGATTTTCATACTTGGCGTGCGATTCAAAATTCAAAATCTTTTTGCGGTGTATGCACACTTATATCTTTTGCACCACGGCACGCATTTAGACACTCCTAAGTCTTGGAATGACTAAGACAAGAGCCCTCCTACCATTGGATTCTGAAGTGTTCGGAACTTAAGATCAAAGGTTTTGTAAATCCGAAAAGGGGGATACCTTGTCATGGATTTTTGGGGGTAGTTGAGAAGCACCGCGAAAGCACAGCTTCAAAGGAAGGCTTAGGCCTACTTTCATCCCTCGATCTTCCGTCTTTGGATTTACTTTACAATTTTAGATTTGGGGAAGAATACCTAAGCTCCAACTAGGTCTTTTTAGGCATTTCGAAGGTTGACAATAGGTGTGTAATTGATTGGGCAACTTGCTTTGTCACCTACAATTTGAACTAAAGTCAAAAGCCTAAATTTTTAAAGATCGAACAAGTCCTTTTGAATTGTGTTTGTAGTGCATGCTTGGTAGGCATTCTCTTAGGAGACAACTTGTGTTTGATCCTGAACCTGAAAGAATCTTAAGAGGAAACCTTCCAAGGGTAGAAATGGCCGGTCAAAGGAGCCTTAAGGAATATTTCATTCCAACCAATCAAGTTGGCCCGACACTACGTAGACCTGGAGGGGACAATCCTTATGAGATCAAAAGCAGTACCATATCCTTGCTGCCCTCCTTTTATGGTACTGCTAGCAAAGACCCTTACAGGCATATAGAGGAATTCACCGAGGTTTGTTTCACTGTGAAGCTGCAGGGCGTTACTGATGACGCTAAAATGTGGACCCTCTTTCCCTTCTCCCTTAAGGACAAAGCCAAGTATTGGTATCACACCCTTGATAATATTAACACTTGGGATGCCCTGAAGAAGGAGTTTTTGAAGAAGTACTTCCCCATGAGCAAAACCAATCACTTTAGGAGGGAAATTATGAGTTTTGTTCAAAAGGATGGGGAAGCTTTCCATGATGCGTGGGAGCGCTTTAACGACTTGCTGAGACTTTGCCCATACCACCAGGTGCTTAAATGGCAACTAGTTGAAAGGTTCTACATCGGACTTAATGATTCGCATAGGCAAATTGTGGATGGTGCCTGTGTAGGAACCTTTCTATCTAAGACTGAGGATGAAGCTTGGAACCTTTTTGATACTTTGAGTTAGAATTCTATTCACTTGAATTCTACCTACATGGATAGAAAGCCCACTCTCATGCAAAGAAAGTTAGAGGCAAATGAGGCAAGGGACACCCAGAATTTAGCCTATTAGATTCGATTATTGAATCAAAACATGGAAAGGCTTATGTCAAACCCAAGTTCATTCGTATCTAACACCTCCACATCCCAAGCTTCCGAATGCTTAATTTGCCAAGGCAATACACATGCCACTGTGGATTGCCACTTGGCCTCCCAATTCCATGAGGTTGTACAAGCGGATTTGAATGCCGCTCAAGGGTTCCATCCTAGACCTCGTAATGACCCTTTCTCCAACACTTATAATGAGGGATGGAGGCACCACCCAAACTTTTCATGGAGACAAGGAAATGTCTCAAATTCAAGGAATTATAAACCACAATCCTTTCAAAACCATCAAATGAACCAACCTCAGACCTTTGCCCAACCTAAGACCTCTGAGATGGATGAATTGAAGGCGATGTTGAAAACTATGCAAGAAAGTCAAAGTGCCATCATCCAATCTCATGACAAGGCTATACATGAGATGAAATCACAAATATAACACCTTGTTGATGCCGTTAGACAGAGGGAAACTGGGAAGCTCCCCAGTGCTGTTGAGGAGAATCCTAAAGGAAAAGGTATTATCTTTAGGGAGCATGCTCAGGCGGCGACTATTATGAGGAGTGGGAAAGAAATTTCCAAACCTGATGCTCCTATAGTCTCACCCCTAAAAAACCATCCACCCCGACTTTCACCCCCACTGGAGAAGACTTGCCCAAATCTTCTCCGCTTGAAATCACCTCACCGGAAGAAGTTGTCCCCGTTCCACCCCTTACTCGACATGACAATCCTTCCACCCAGAGATAGAGAGTGCCCTTTCCAGAGCACTTATCCACCTCTGGGCAGACTTCTGCTGGCTCATCTGGAGCCAAAGATAAGACGAATGAGATCATGGAAACTTTCAAGAAAGAGTAGATTAACCTACCTTTGCTTGAAGCTATCAGACAGATTCCGTCTTATGCCTGCTTCTTAAAAGACCTGTGCATGAAAAAGTGGCAATCTAGAAAACAGGTCCAATCAAAAGTTGTCCTACCTGATTCTGTTAGCTCAATTGCTCAACATGGCACACCCTCGAAACATAAGGACCCAGGAGCCCCATACATCTCAGTAGTTATTGGTGACTTACAAATTAATGAGGCTCTACTTGATCTGGGTGCGGGGGTGAACATCCTTCCGAGCTATGTGTATGAACAACTTGGGGGAGGTAATTTGAAGCCTAGCCCTGTAATCCTTCAAGTTGCTGTCGATCACTTAAGACACCACGGGGAATTTTGGAAGATGTCCTCATAAGAGTGGAGGATTTTTTCTTTCCCGTTGACTTCTTAGTTTTGGACACTAACCCTACCAACAAGCCAACCAAACCCTCCATCATTTTGGGCCGCCCCTTCCTTGCAACTTCGCATGCTTCAATTAATTGCAATACTGGGGCATTGAAAATGGGCTTTGGGAACAGGAAAATTTGGCTTAATGTGTTTGATGCTTACAAACAAGCCAGACTTGAGCATTGTTCTCAAGTTGAGGTGATAGATGACCTGATTAAAGAGGCAACCCCTGCAATGTTATGTGATGAACCCCTTCAACATGTCATGATAAATGAGCATTCCCATCTCTTGAAGGAATGTGAAGGGGATATACTAGAACTTGAGAAATTGCTGGGTGTTTCTGCTGAGTCTCTTCCCCCATCATTTTTGCCTAAGGTAGATCTGCTACCTGAGATGGGGACATCTATTATGAAACCCTCAACCATACAAGCCCCTGACCTTGAGTTGAAAACCCTCCCTGACACTCTCAAGTACATTTTCCTAAGTGCTAATGATACGCTCCCCGTTATCATTTCGGCTATGCTATCTGAGGCACAGGAGGGAGCCCTGATTGAATACTTGTCTAGGCACAAGGAAGCTATTGCTTGGAGCATTGCTGACATTAATGGTATAGACTCTACACTTTGCATGCACCACATTTATACTGATGATTCCATCAAGCCATTTAGAAACATGCGGAGACGTCTAAACCCTAATATGAGGGAGGTGGTAAAAAAGGAAATCTTGAAGTGGTTGGATGCTGGGATTATATATCCCATTGCAAATAGTAAATGGGTAAGTCCTATTCATGTGGTGCCAAAGAAGGCAGGCTTTATTGTGGAATTCAATGACCAAGGTGAACAAGTTGTCACTCGACCCACAATTGGATGGAGGATCTGTATTGATTACTGCAAGCTGAACACCGCTACCCAGAAGGATCACTTTCCTCTGTCTTTTATTGATCAAATTCTCGAGAAATTGGCAGGGAATAAGTACTATTGCTTTCTCGATGGATATTTTGGGTACAACCAGGTGGCAGTCTTTCCTGATGACCAGGAGAAGACGACATTCACGAGTCCTTACGATACTTTTGCATTCAGGCGTATGCCGTTTGGATTATGTAATGCCCCTACAACTTTCCAATGGTGTATGATGTCTATTTTATCGGACATGATTGATGAGTGTGTTGAAGTGTTTATGGATGACTTCTCTATTTATGGCTCATCTTTCGACCAGTGTCTCTTGCACCTGGAGAATGTGTTGAAGCAATGTAAGGAGACTGGTTTAGTCCTCAACTGGGAGAAAAGTCACTTCATGGTACAGAAAGGAATTGTACTTGGGCATGTTGTATCCGAGCAAGGTTTGGAAGTAGATAAAGCCAAGACTGATTCTATTTCCAAACTCCCATTGCCCACGAACGTCAAACAGATTAGATCCTTTCTAAGCCATGCTGCCTTTTATAGGCGCTTTATTAAAAATTTTAGTAAAATTTCTAGGCCACTTTGTGTCTTGTTGGCGAAGGAATCTTCCTTCAATTTTGATTCAAAGTGTGCCGATGCCTTTCAAACTCTGAAAGAGGCCTTGATCTCTACGCCTATTCTCCAAGCTCCTGATTGGACACTCCCAGTTGAGCTGATGTGTGATGCTTCGGATTATCCAGTGGGAGCAGTCCTTGGACAAAGGGTTGAGGGAAGACCCCATGTGCTGCATTATGCAAGCAAGACTTTAACCGAACCTCAGCAAAACTACACCGTCACTGAAAAAGAATTACTTGCTGTAGTTTTTGCTCTGGAGAAGTTTAGGTCTTATCTGCTTGGGTCTAAGGTGGTTATTTTTACTGATCATGTGGCAGTGAAACATCTCATTGCTAAGAAAGATTCTAAGCCACGTCTGATTAGGTGGATCCTACTCCTTCAAGAATTTGACTTGGAGATATGTGAAAAGAAAGGAGTAGAAAATGTTGTGGCTGACCACCTGTCTCGCCTTCCTCTTAATGACTCTCTTTCTGGAGACATTCGCGAGACATTTCCCGATGAAACTCTGATGGCAGTAACACCAACTTTACCTTGGTATGTAGATACCGTAAATTACTTGGTCACTGTACAAACTCCAGGCTCTTGGGATGAGCAGAAAAGAAAGAGATTCATTTCCCAAGCAAGATATTTTCATTGGGAAGAACCAGAATTATTTAGAATTGGACAAGACCAAGTATTGAGACATTGTGTACCTGAAGAGGAACAACAAAGTGTGCTGAGTTTTTGCCACGAACTTCATTGTGGAGGACACTTTGGTGCTAAGAAAACTGCTTTTAAGGTTCTCCAGTATGGTTTGTGGTGGCCTTCCTTATTTAAGGAATCTCAAAATTTTGTTAAGGCCTGTATTAGATGTCAATGGATTGGAATGATTGGGAAGAGGAATGAATGCCTCAACATCTTATTCAATCTATTGAAATTTTGATGTGTGGGGAATTGACTTTATGGGCCCCTTCTCGTCATCCCATGGTTATGAATATATCTTGGTGGTAGTTGATTATGTCTCTAAATGGATAGAGGCCATTCCTACGCACACAAATGACCACTCTATGGTTTTGAAATTTGTGAAGGCCAATATCATTTCTCGTTTCGGCTACCCCAAGACCATTATAAGTGATGGGGGACCTCATTTTTGAAACCACTACTTCAATCGGTTAATCAGGAGTCTGGGAGTGACTCACAAGGTCGCTACCCCTTACCATCCTCAGACGAGTGGTCAGGTTGAAGTGTCGAATAGGGAGATAAAAAATATTTTGGAAAAGACTATTAAACCTGATAGGAAAGACTGGTCCCAAAAGCTCAATGATGTTTTGTGGGCATATCGAACGGCCTATTAGAGCCCTTTGGGTACTTCTCCCTTTCAGATTATGTATGGGAAAGCATGCCATTTACCTATTGAGTTGGAACATAAGGCACTTTGGGCTATTTGAAGTGTTAACATGGATTTAGAAAAGGCAGGTAAGGCACAACTTCTGGAATTAAGTGAGCTTGAGGAGCTAAGGAATGATGTTTATGACACCTCTCAAGCTTACAAAGAAAGAACTAAGGTCTTGCATGATAAGTATATACTTCGAAAGACCTTTGAGCCCAACCAACAAGTCTGGCTTTTCAATTCCAGAATTAAGCTTTTTCCTGGGAAGTTAAAATCTCGTTGGGATGGGCCTTACATAATCACTAAAGTGTTCCCGCATTGAGCTGTGGAGATTAAAAGCCATTTCTCTTCAGCAACTCCCTTTATCATCAACGGTCAACGGTTAAAACCATACATTACTTTGGAAGGCCATCTGGTTGACGAGGTCACTCTTGAGGAGCCTTAGCTCCTGCCATTATTCGCCTCAGGTAATATCTTCCTTTAACTATTTTTATTTTCAATGAGGACATTGTTTAAACCAGGCATGGGGGAGAGGACCTAAGGCATTTTGTTTATAGCATGTCTACATTTTGCATTCATAACTAAAAAATAAATAAATAAATAAAATAATTAAAAAAAAAGTTTTGAGCTTAACTGGCTAGATCCTGCATTCTTAAGCAAATCAGAACTCTAGGTTAGACTAAGTTGGTTCTAGGGTCAAACTTTAGAAGCTAAATGAGCTACTAGCTTTAGACCTTTAGGGTCCTTTGTGGACTTAAAAACTTAAGTAGGAGTTAAGTTGCGGACCATTCCTCAAGAGGTTGAGGAAGGAAAGCTAGGGTTTGAGTTAAAAGGTGGGGTAGTACCTGGAGTCTTGTTCTACCTTTTGGTTTACGGGTTCTTGCAACCCAAGCATCCAAATTTCACACACTTGGTCTGGTGTAAGTAAGTAATCAACTTAATTCCTTTCTTAAAAGAGATTTGGTTCTCTTAGTTTTGACTTAGGAGAGGCTTGAAAACACAATTTGATTGGAAGAGTTCCCGCTGTAGGAGAGGTGGAGTATATACTAACCTTGAGAATGAGATGATAACATATTACCTCCTCTGCGCTTGTCTCTTAGGATATCCATCTTATTGGGGGCATGTAAGCGCATTGTGTGGTTTAGGTACCATGGGCAGCCCTATCTCGAAGTGCCGATTGCCACAGGCCTGAATTCGCTTTAGAAATCCATGGGCGATACTATCTCGAAGTGTCGATTGCCAGTAGTTCTTGGGGTAGATATGGGTGGTGCTATCTCGAAGCATGGAAAGCCAGGCACCCTTCGAGGTATGGTGATGGGGACAATGAATCCGACACAGACCATGTTGATAGCTAACCCGAGATTAGACCTAGAGGAAAATATATATATATATTATTAAAAAAAATCCTTTTTCCTTTAACTCAAATAACTCAGACCAATGCACATGCATGGATGCTTTAATCTCAGGGATCAATAAACCGTAGGGTAGATTCAGAAATCAGGGAAACTTGTGCCAGCAACTCGTCTTTAGCCGACCTAGTCTGTAACTTAACAACTACTTGGGAACCTCAGGTCTAAAGTCTGAACTTAATATGTTTCTAAAGGAAGATCGATTGGGTTGGCTAGTCTACTTGGAGTGCTAGGTTTTGCTTGGATTTTCTAGGAACTAGCAAAAACTAGGCATGGGAGTATTTGATTAGCCCATGTTTGTGGGCTATTTAAGTATTTAAGTGCCTAGACATTAAGTTAATTCTAACATTTATTTAGCTTGCATTAGGATGTAAATAGATTAATTCATATTTCTGATTTAATTACATAATTCATGCATTGCATTCATAACTAAATGCATTTAGAATTAACTTAGAATTGCATTCATTTAATTAGTTAACCAATTAGGTGCATTGCATGCATTATTTTAATTTTACATAGAAGTTAAGGGCTTATGCATAAATAACCATAATATTTTATTCTTTTATTTTTTTCTCTTTTGCACAGGTAACTCCTCCGGCTTCGACTTCGCCTCCTCCTCCTGCGCATCACATTTACGCTACGCCATTTTGAATTTGAAATGATGGCTGTGGCTACAAAAGGAGGGAGAGCTGCCATGTGGGACAGGCCACCATCCCCGACCCACCACTGTGCAGAGAATTGATCTCTCATCCGTCCACCACCACCAGCCTCAACCGTGGCGACGAGCCTCCATCACTGTGGGCATGTGGTGTGACAGGCCACACCGCCATCTGGAGCTCGTCTGCATTACTGTGAGCACCTCAGCATGCACCACCCTCCCCGTCATCACCAACATCCACCACCGCAGCTGCCACAAATTCATCTCCCCACGCCAGTTAAGACGTCTGGGAATGATCCCAGACGTCTGAACTCCCATACCTTCTTCCATCTTCTTTTTATTTCTTATGTTCTGTTTCCTCTCCACTTCAACAAAACCTCTCATCCCCGCGCCACTGCAACACCACCGCACACCACAGTTCACAACACCCACGCCTGCGCCTACTCCCTGCAGTGCCCACCTCCAGCACCTCCTCATGTGCATCTACGTGCCTTTAGCAGCAGTAGAAACTGCTCAGCACCTTCGCACGCCCACTTCCGCGCCTCCCTACAGTGCCTCCAGCACGCTCACTTCCGCTCCCTCCTTGCAACCTGCAAAGCCGCTCCTGCAACGCCTCCCTGCAGAACGCACGCCCACAACGTGTGCTCCAGCCTGCAGAACGCATGCCCACTCCTTCAGCGCCCTCGCAAACCTCCTGCAGCACACCTCCAGTGCGTAGCAGCACGCGCACCTCCCTGCAGCGCTTCACCACACACCTGCAGAATGTGCACCCACCTCCGTGCGCACCCTACGGCGCTCCAGCTCACGCCCGCGTGCCTCAGTAGCCGCACACCTCAGCAGCTGCACACCTGCAGCATGCGCGGCAGCAGCAGCAGCTTCTTCACCACCGCCACCCTTCTCCTCTGGCAGGCCAGCTCCGGCCACCTCACGACGTACCACTACCACCACCCCGACGGCCTCACTTCAGCCAACCTCCTGTGGGAGTCTCTCCTCGATTGAACCTCTCTCCCATGCGCAAGGAGGAGAGAGGTAAAATCCCCTATTTTGGTGTTAATTAAAAATTACATTTAATTCCATTGCCACAAAAATCAATTTTAATTTATGATTATTTTATTGTGGCGAAATTGTGACTGCATACTCATGCTTTCTGATAATTACGCGGTTATTGATATTCACATGTTTTAACAATGGTTTTGGGATTAAAATGTGCACAAATTTTCTCTAATACATGTTAATTGAAAATTACATAAAATCATCACATATTTTTTTGAATATTTCAGTGAGGAAAAATTACACATATACCCTTATATTTTTGAGTCATTGTGCACCTTCTTTCCATCGGATTTGATGTCAGATTTGATTATGGATTTCGCATGTGATTGAAAGAATGCGAAATAATCGAGATTTCATTGCATCATTGCCTCTCTGTGGACACGACCCGCTCCTAATTGAGTGGTTATTTTAGTTGTTGATTAGTCGATTTTTCCACCACTTACATACTACAACAATGCATTATTTCATTTGCAAAACTTAATTGAAAGTGGAAAATCGACTCGTCAATTATCTGGTGGAATCCCATTCTACCCTTAGTGAGCCTACTTCTGACCCTCTACTTAGGGAATCAACACCTACCATTCAGCATCCTGAGGATTTAAATACACCCAATGAAGGTGACCCTAAGGGAATGGAGGATGAATTAGATCAATTTTGGTCTCAGGGATATGAAGAGTCTATTTCATAAAACGAGGATGCCCCAATAGAGGAACCTGGACTAAAAATCTGGAGTGAATCACAGGGGAATTATTTACCATTTAAGGATTTACCTCCAAAGGATATAAAAAATATGGTGAAATCCAGATTCCTCCCTTCTTTTGAGAGCCATCCTCCATCAAAACAGGAGTTGGTATTAGAGGAGGACAAACAAAATAGTGAGAATCCTATGCGAGACCCTTGGGGACAAAACACGTCAATTTAGGATTTATACCCCGAGAAGAATAACGAATTTAGTGATATAGGCTTGCTCCAAAATATTAAGACTAATCCTCCTTTAGGAATAATTAACGATACTGATCCAACTCCTAATGAATCACATATGCACCCCAACAAAAATTTGAGTGAACCAAATGAATCTGGGGATGAGCTTAATGATAATGATTCTGATATTTTAACCCTACCATCAAAGAGTTGTAATTTGGAGTCTACCCTTGATTCAAATATGACTCTGATCATTAATGCTAGGCAGGGTAACCTGAAGTTGTCTACAACTGTTAGGGAGTGTACACAATTTGAATCATTGTTGGAATTCGACCTGACACTGACTAAGCCCTCATTGGACTTAACCATTACCTTCCAACACTACAAACAATCCTTATACTCCCTAACCGATCCTTGGCTCAGATCTCTGCTCATGTACATTCTTTATGGAGAACATATCAGGCCAGTACATCCTCGGGTAGAATGGTGAGTGTGGATTGATGCTTGTACTTTTAGTTTTGCCATTCAAGGGTTTCAAATATTAATGTTTATATCTTTTAAAACCCATCCTATTTTGGAGGATCCGTATTATCCTCCACTTATTCCATTTCAGGAGGCCTCTTTTCATATTCCCTTTCTTATTTCTAGACCTCCCCAGGTAGCCAACGAGGTTTTCTACTTTCATACATTCTAACGAGAATTTGGGATTACGTTGCATCATCAGCTTACCAACATCTGTGGCTACCTATTTTCTAGGACCGTGCTGTTACGCATATTTTTAGGGCCTAACTTTTTCTGTCTAGAACCAAACTTACAGGTTCCTTATAAGTTTGGCTATTGACAAAAAATGGAGCGCTTGTTGGGAGGCAACCCAGTGGTCTGAATAACACCGTCGTCAGGTGATTTCTTTCCTTTCTCCCCCTATTTTAATTTTATAATGAGAACATTGTAGGATTTAGGCATGGGGGGGTGCATTTTGCATTTTAGGAAGTATTCATGCATTTAGGTTAGCACAAAAAAAAATTTCTTTTCTTGAGCTGAATGGGTTAGTCCCTAGCAAAATTTCTTTGTCATTGGAGGTTTTTCTTCTTGAATTATTTCTTAAGTTTAGAATCAAGTACATTTATTTCACATGCACGTAGATTGGGTAACAGATCCTTGAAGAAAATCGATAAGCATTTATAGTCTACTGAACCCTTGGATAGTTAATACGGAGTCAGGCATACTATCTTCTAGTAGATCCACCTCATATTTATGAGAAGAAAGTAGAGAGATTACTGGTGTACTAAGTCTAGTGCAATGACTCTTAAGTTTTGGACAATTAGATGATGATACTTCAGAGTTGGGCATAGTTTTAGCTTTCTGTTCCTGTGTGCGTACTTTGTGTGAATTCCTGAGAGTCACCAAATAAGGCAGATACACAGAGATTGAGTCTTAATAAAGCTATGACTATGGTGGATGGTTACGACCATCCTTCATAGAGTCCTCAGCTGAAGGAGGGTAATAGTGTCAAAGGTCAGAAATATGCCTGTCCTATCCATTCCTTCCTGGTGCCGAGAATAGGCACTTCCACCAAATAAGCCACACAATATCCTCTTGACCATCATCATCCCTAATAATGCCTCATAAATAGAAGTCTATATCATGTTATGTAGATTGATAAAGAAAGAACAAGGAAAAAGAGAAGAAGAAAAAAAAAAACAAGAAGAAGAAAAGAGAGAGAAAAAAAAGAAGAAAAGAAAGAGAGAAAAGAAAAAGAAAAGAGTCCAAGGTTATATTTTATCGTTGTAACATTGTTTCTGAGGCAACAAAAACACTTAGCGCATTTCACCAAATATGACCCATACCTACCTTTCAGTATTTCTGATCACCAGAATACTGGTTGAGGACTCTAACTTTGTTATAGAGTTATTAAGACTTTAATTAAAGTGTGAATGCCATGTGAAGCCACCAAACAGTGAGTACAATTACTAAATCTGGCAAGATTTGTGATCTTAGAAAGAAAAGAAAGAAAGGAGTGAGCGCCAAGGAACATCAAGAGAGTACAGTTGTTTAGCCTCTCTCCAAGTTGACTTATCTAATAGTCTAGAGATCTAGAGTCTGTAGTACTAGACTACATGTAGCACCAGATGAGTGTGTGCCACCAAATATAAATCCATTCAACACGATATCTCCTACCTAAGCCAAAAGCCATGGTCAAATTACGGATTATTTTCTGCTTTATCCCCGAGGAAAGTAGTAGCCTATCCCGATAGAAATATTTATTAAGGGTGAAGTACGAACTCCTAATGCAAATTGGCTTTTTCACTTAGATCTGTTACCTAGGCTATTATCACTTCACATTGGTTTGGATCTCTAAAGTTTTGAAATAAGAAAAGAAGAAATCTTTTGATTACTTCTATTATTTTTCATTTTTTCTCAGGACTAGCAAAACTTAGGCATTGGGGCATTTGATAAGTCCACTTTTGTGGATTATTATTTTGCCTAAGTACTATTTAATTATTTGTTCTTAGTTGTTAATTAATTAGGAGTTATATGACAATTCACCTTCACCTACATTTAATTTTATGCTTCAATTTTACATTTAATAACAAATGTTATGATAATATAATTTATGTGATGAATGCAGGCTAGGTACAAGAATTAGGTGCTCATTTTTACTTCTATAAGACGTCTTGGACTTGGATTGGACATCTGGAACTATTATCAAAAATTCACACCATTACATTTTCTTAAGACGTCTGATGCTCTAGTTAGATGTCTAAAGAAGAAACCGCCCATGCTTATTAGTTGTTCCAACCACTCGCGATCATCGTGAGTAGTTGGAGATACTTGCGGCCGAAGGAAAAGGAGGAGATTTTTGTTTAAAAAGAAGCCACATCCACCGAGGAGAGGGTCCTGATCTTCCTCCCCTTGCGGGGATCTTCTCCCTCTCCACCACCGTGGAATAAGCGCACCCAGTGTTTCAAGCTTGCATCGTGGACCGAAGCTAACCTTGACCTCCGCTCATCTCGACGAGGTGATGCTCGGTGACAGAGAGCATCACCACCATCAACCGCTCCCTCCACCCTTACCACCTTCATCTTCTCCACTTTCTTCTTCAAACTCCTGCTATCGCTCCTCCAGTTGAATCCATCATCACCACCACTCCTCAATGCCACGATCACCGCACACACGCAACCACCCCCTTGTGCAACGCCCACCAGGCAACAGCATCAGCTTCATCCTCCCACACCAGCCTGTCCACCGTGCGCGTGCGCCCTTGCAACCTCGCCAGCGCCCGTAGGTGCCGCACCCATCAGCCACGCACTACCACAGTGTAGGCATCGCGCCCTTGCAGCCACACGTAGCGCACAACTGCGCAGCACACAACCACGCAGCACGCACAGCGCAAGCACACAACCACGCCCGACTGCACTTAAGCTGCCACGCGCAGCGCGCCTCACACCCTTACTTGACATCGCACTGTTCATCTTCTTCCCCGAAGGAACCCATCGCCGGCTGTCCACCTCCAAGTGTAACCACTTCCACGCACCACGAAGCTTCGCTCCAACAATGCCATCGACTTCGCCTTGCCCTCACAAGGCCACCTATGCCCACAGTAGACCTTCTCACCGTCCTTGCACACCTGCGAGCAAGCCACCGCCGACAGCATCCAAAGCTCCGACCGGTCGTCGTCAACCACCTCCATCGATGCCACGACCACCAACGCGAAGCCCGCATCCCGGCCGATCTACTCCGAGCACCGCGCCTCCAGCCGTGCCTTCTCCTCTGCGTGTGCACGAGGGGAACAAAATCCCCTGTTTTGCTACAGTAACACCTCAATTAGTATTTATGTTAAATGCCATTGTGGATGTTGCTATTCATTTATTTAAGGTATTACATTATTGAGGTGAATTTGCATAGCCCTCCTTCTACTTCATCTAAATTATTTGCATATGCATATCTCACATGAATGATTTAATGCATGTTATAAATATTATGGTAAATAAGTTATATTCTAGAAATTAGTATTTACAGTGTTTACCAGTATTAAGATCGTTATTTT
Organism: Thalassia testudinum; assembly: GCA_037157565.1. Classification (NCBI taxonomy): domain Eukaryota; kingdom Viridiplantae; phylum Streptophyta; class Magnoliopsida; order Alismatales; family Hydrocharitaceae; genus Thalassia; species Thalassia testudinum. Next base: position 143,664,524 of record JAZHRO010000031.1, on the reverse strand, counting down.
ACATGATATTATATTAGTGGTGATTTTGCATGTGCACCCTTAGATTCTTGGTTAATTATCTAAATTAAGAATTTATGCTGGAAATGAGAATACTAATTAGCATGCACATCCGTTGAAATTTCGGATTACTTGATACATCATTACTCATGTTTGATAGGTTAATTCCTCCTTGTGGAGATGACCTAACTATTCGTGGTTAGATTCTGAAAATTAAAATGTTTTGAAAAGCGATTTTCGACCACGCAATTAAATACAATAACACATCATTTTATGTTAAAGTTTTCAACGAAAATGAAGATCTCTCTTTCATAATACAAAAATACAAGTCTGTCCTTAGGTTAGGTAGCTTAAAGGTCTACAGACTCTCAAAATCCATCCTAAGATTATGGACGATTTACTCTACTTATGTCCAGTCAATCCAACCAGTTAGAAGGAGGGACTGGGGAGAAGGTTCTTCCTTTGGCTTACACCTCTGGTTCCTAGTGTACCCCCCAGCCACGATCATTTGATGCTACTCCCCTAGCTAGACATCAGATTAACTAGTATAAGCAAGTTAATCATGAACAATCTCAATCTGGATCCCGAAGAGCGAACCAGTCCTTAGGGCCAACGTCTAATCAATTTTAGTTAGTCTTGGGACAATGGTGCTTCAGGAATGTGATGGGCCCTTTAGATGAGTTGTGCCCTTAATGATCAGTTAAAATGTGTGTGCATGCACAACCAGGGTTTTCAAACAAGGTTATTTGATGATGTGTCTTTTAGGGTTCAACCTTGTTTAGTAGCTTTTAGGGTTTAATTCTTAGGTTGGTTCAATCAAGGTTTGGTAGAACACTCCAAGTTTTGAAAGCACGGGTAATGATATGTTCCTTTAAAAATCAGAAATAAAATGTCGAGTGCCTGGTTCAGTCCTAAAAATCAACCCTAAGTGGCGAGCTACTTAATGAATCAATTTTAGATTGAGTGGTGCGACCCAAACAGCTCAATCAATTGGCCTATTGCACCACTTAGTTAAGACACACAGAAATGTTTGACCTATTCAGATTTCTACTCACTTATGTGTATTTAGTTGAAGTGTACCAGGTCCACAAGTCAGATCCCGGTTAACCGGTAGAATCAAAGTGACTGTGTGCCTTAGGATAAGAAGTTGTGGGTGTTAAGTGTGTAGCTTTCAGAAAATCCCACAATCAAATAACACTTTTTTTATTTTTTATTTATTTATGTGGATGGCGAGGTGAGTGGAGGTGGCAAACAAACAACCAAATCTAGCCTAGGGTTTATAAAAAGCACCTAAGTTGATTTAGGTTTGAGTTATTAGGTTATGGAATGAAAACTAAGGTAGGGGTGGTATGGGGGACACTTACAAAACACTCTACCCGCACTTTACTCCAGTCTACCGCACTTGGATCTCCATGGTAGGGTACCTACAAGACAGTAGATCAAAGACAAGTAGGGTTAGTGCTATGTACATGCAAAGAAATGCAGAAACAATAAAGTAAATTCCGATGCCTCCCCGGCAACTGCGCCAAAATGGTCGGGCATGTTTCGCGTGTTAGAAATCAGGGTTACAAGTAACCCATAGTCGTAGTTGCAAAATACGTCGATCAGATAAAATTTATACCAAAACTCCAAGGGAGTCCCGAATCGAACACAGGGAGACGACGTTTACTTTACGTGAAAACTGCGTTTCGATTCGTTTATTTTTGGTATTTTAGGGTTTTGTTATTTTTTTGTATTTTTGTAAGAAGAAACAAGCAGACATATCACAAGATAGAGATGTGGAACAAAAATGGTATATATTACTTCCAATGTCAATTACAAGAAACCATGAAAGCATATAAAGAGAGGGAAGTGAGAGGAAATCTCCCGAATCGGCTGTTCGACGAGACGGCGGTGCCTGGCAGAAGCTCGGTCAAAGGAGGTGAGGAGCGGGATGACAAAGGTGAGATGCAGGAGGACGTTGGGTTGAGGAAAGCTTCGACGTGGCTCCGGAATGGAGGTGAGAAGATGGAGTTGATCTGCTACCAGAATGGAGGTGGGAGGACGGCTCCAAGGTGACATATGAAGGGCGTTGGGAAGTTGGAGGAACATTTGGTGGGGCAGAGGTTCGCTACACTAATAGGCACCTTGGGAGCTTGAGAACACGATCTAATGGAGCGTTGGTAGGCTTACTAGAGCTTGGGAGTAGGTGGGAGTAGAGTAGGTAGAGATGGCTTGGAAGGGAGGGGGTGTAGGTCCTTTTATAGTGGAGGAGAAGAGGCAAAAATAGGTATGGGACCATTAGTGACATCCAAGCCATATCTAGAAACATCGTTGTAGGCAGCTCATGCCTGCTGGCGCCCACAACTAGCTTTGATAGCATGCGATGAATTACCAACAGTTGTAAGCACCGCTGTAAGTCCAGCTCATGTGTCACTGTAGGTCTAGCTCATGCATAGCTGGCGCTATGCTCCTACCTTGCCACGCGCTCGCGCGCACCCACGCACTGGCAGCGCTAGCACTGCGCTGTGTGCATGCGTGCCTGCATGCGTGTGGGCACTCGCGCTGCTACACGCGTGCGGTGCAGCGTGCGTGCACGCACTCGCGATGGGTGGCCTGGGCTGCGCCACGTGGCTCAGTCTGGGCCGTCCATCTTCTTGTTGTAGGAGCTGCTACAGAGGTCGGTTTGAGTCGATTTTTGCTTCGCTAGGCTGCAATCGTCGATTCGAATTCATCTGTGTGGTCGAATTTGTCATTTGAAGCTTCAAATTATGTCTCCTAGCCCCTTGGCCGTTGATCTTCCTCAGACTGCATATGGTGCTACGAGACTCCGATCGAGGCAATTTCAGTGGCGTTGGACTCTGATCGTTGTCTTGATCGGATCCGTACGATCAGATCATCAATCCAAGGCTTTGAAATAAATATCCTTCTCTCCTAACCACAAAAAGGATGCAATTAACCTGAATTAGATACAACTACTCTAAATGCAGAATGATGCATGCTATGCAATAATTATAACATGAAATGCAAATCTAAGCCTAGGAACATGCATGAATAGGCATTTTACCCTCAAAAAATGTGTTTACATCACTTACAGATTCACCAACATTGAATCATTTGATTTGGTATTTTTTCAGTGGTTTCAATCATGTATCTTCTTGTGTTTAGAATTACTGAGACATTAATCTAGTTATTATTCTGCCAAGGAATGGAAAATGGTTTTGTATTCAACCAACTGTTCAGAGATAGGCATCATGGTGGCCAAAGGATCAGGTAGATATCCATCTTCTCCTTTGAGAAATAGATTATAATTGACTTTATATTTTTTTCCAAAATGACTACCACCTATATGGAATATGATCACCCTTTCCTTCTCAAAAATATATGGAATATGATCTAGTGAATGGTATTGACATGTTTGTGGCTTCCCCGTGATTACTAAGCAGAAAAGTTACGTACCCTAAAAAGATATTTCGAGAGGAAAGTCAAGCAGCTTGGAAAAGAAGCACAGGTTTTGAAAGAGAGATCTGTTTAAGAGCTTGAGCCCATCTTCTTGTGTGCCACAAGTATTGCACACATGTTCTGATAAGTTTCATGCTGGCATTTTGCCAAGCACTTGTCTGGCTTGCCCACTGGCTTCAATACTCACTTCGCCTCTTGATGAACCATCTGCACGGTTTCGTGCAGCATCAATTGTAATTGCATTAGAAGAATTACACATGGTTATTGACATTTTCCAACTTCCATGTGCTTTAGACATTTGGTTCACTGGTTTGATGGAGTTGCAGTGTTATGGTGAAATACACTTATGGTTGCATTTTTTTCAATTCAGAATTCAGTTCTTTACAGAGGTGTTTCTCCTAATATCTAAATGCTTGACCAATGTGGACATCTACAGGTCTGTATTTCAATTATATTAAACAAACTTACTTTGGTATTGCAACAGGAAATAGTTTTTGTTCTCTAATCATGTTTCTGTCTTAAAATGTAGCTTATAGACTTTAGATTTGCAAAGAAATTGGCCAAGGATAAGACTTTTACTGTATGCGGAGTAGCAGATTTTTTAGCTCCTGAGATAATTCAAGGAAAAGGACATGGCTTTGCAGCTAACTGGTAAATGCTTTGCTAGTTCTTGATAAAATTTGTGTTTCCAAAACATAGTTCTATGTGCAATACCTGCCTATCTGTAACAGGTTGTCAACCTTATATATGTTTACTCCTTTAAGAAAATAGCAAGCTAAATGTTAATGAGATGATTGAGTAGTATGTGCATGGATTCATCACTATCATTTTCTGGTTCCTGAAGTCTGTACAATGTTGGCAAGTCATTCAGTTTACATGATATAAAAAGGTATGAAAATATGCTCTAGATTTGGCTGTAGGGTAACTCCTTAGCCAAGAACAAAGAAAAATAATTGTATGGTCATGACCTATCAGTGCTGTTGAGGTTGTCGCCCGAGGCAACCAAGCAACTGCGTGAGGCAAGTAACAAACCCATTGCCTCAAAGGTGAGGCTCTTTACCTAGGGGATCGCATCGTTGCCTTAAGCATGCCTTGCCTACCTCTTTCTCCCTTTCTTGAGTCACACCACCAGTTTCAGAGTCGAAGCTATACTCATGGGATCCTAAGTCAACTTACAACCATGATCCCCCATATTTTAAGAATATGACAATGTCTCCTCCTTCTCCACATGAAGTAAAAGATGCATATTGTTTGCTCAACTTAAGATATTGTACATTTGGAGGGATTTAGGGAGAATGCAAGTGGTGAGGGAGGAGAAAGGTGGTTTTTTGTCCAGAGGAGGGGTAGGATGGGGCCACTAGGAGGTGCTCTTCCTCCCCAAGAGGGAGTGATATACTATTGCTGTAGGGGGAGAGAGCCTTTTGTAGGTCTTGACCCTGCTCAATGTCTTCATCCTGAGACCATTTTCAAGGGTGGTTTAGTTTGTATAATAGGGATTGTAGCAGGATATTTTCAAGTAGATTTGCTAGGCTGGCCAATAAAGGTATAAGAAGTAGATTTGCTAAACAGCAGGCTGCAAATTAACTTTCCTGGTTAATCAAACATATTACATGATGATGCAGGACCCAAGTAAGTTTGTTGTTGCTGCTACTGGACCTGCTCCTTTTCCAGATAAACCAAGTGCTCATTTGCAGCCTTCAGCTCCTTCAGAGCATTCAACTCAGCAATGCAGTAGTAGAGATGCAGTAGAGATGCTCCTCCTTCAGTGGTCTATTTCCTAGGTAGATAGATAGATTTTGGAGCTTAATAGGTATTATATATATGTTCTTCTTTTCCATCCTTATTCCATAAAGAGTTGCCTTTCCAGATGCAGCAGTAGCAGCAGCAAATGCAGATGCAGCAGTAGGAGGTACACCTTTCCAGATGCAGTAGCAGTAGTAGCAAATGCAGCAATAGCAGTAATAGATGTAGATGCAGCAGCAACAGTAGTAGATGTAGCAATAGCAGCAGCAGATGTAGCTGGAAGTGGAAGCTCCAGTAGTAATTCACCCAAATCTTAAGTTCTATTTTTTTTGGATGGAGCTCGTTCTTGGCATGAGGTTTTTTGAAAGGATCATTCTTGGCATGATATCTGCAATTGCAGGTAGTTCAGTCCAATGTCCTGCCAGACATGTTCAGAAGCACCTATGAGGCCATCACAAAGGGCAACCCAATGTGGAATCAGGTACAAGTTCCAATGTCAAAGCTATACTCATGGGATCCAAAGTCAACTTACATCCACGATCCCCCATATTTTAAGAATATGACAATGTCTCCTCCTTGTCCTCATGGAGTAAAACATGCATATGGTTTGCTCAACTTTGGCAATATTATAACCACAGATCACATTTCTCCTGTTGGAAGTATTCATAAGGATAACCCAGCTGCAAAGTACCTCCTTGAACGTGGGGTTGAGTGTAGGGACTTCAATTCTTATGGAAGCCACTGTGGAAATGATGAGGTAATGGGTCGAGGAACATTTGCCAATATTCGTCTTGTTAACAAGCTGCTAAAGGGAGAAGTAGGACCAAAGACAATTCACAATCCTTCAGGAGAGAAACTTTATGTATTTGATGCTGCAATGGTTAGTATGAAATTTTATTCTTAATTCGATGTTGATTTATAGTTCAAGATAGAAAAGGATATATTTCCCTGATGTATTTTTGAATTTCTGAATTTTATTTGAAGTGCCATGTTCAGGAAAAAAAAAACATTTCATTTGAAATGCCCTTTGCATTATGTTGATTGTTTACGTGACATCTTGCATTGATTTAGGGACATGATAAAATACCCCGCACACTAAGAATTATACTGCCATTAATGAAATAGTCTCCCCTTCTCTCACAACTTTGCATCTATGTATCCATAAGGGGTGAAACAAATATACTATCAATTCCTTTTTTAGCCGTGTCAATTGAAATAGCTCAGTCAATTTTTCCATCTCATCCATCTAGCCATCTTCCTCAGGCCATGCTGTTATACCCTAATAAAACCAAATTGCCTTTGCAAAGGGGCGATTTTTAATCATATGCACCCAATCCTCTTTATCAATTCGACAAAAGGGGCACAATGAGTCTTCAATCTGAAATTTTTTCAATAATGTTCCCTTTAAAGGCACAGCATCAGTCACTGCTCTCCAAGAGGAATAACTTTGTTTTCAGAACTATATCCTTTATATTCCAAACCTTTTTACAATAGGCTATTTGTTTCTCTGTAAGACCATAGTTGATTCCCTCTTCATTTAGCAAGGTCATATACGCAAACTTAGCTAAGAACTTCCCATTAGGATGTGGTTTCCATATTAGCAAGTCTTGTCTCATGTCTATTGGAGTACTTAAAATTTTTTCTACAGTCTTACAACTAAAGCTACTGGAAATTTTTTCTTCATTCCAGTTCTAATTTTGTTCATTTATCAAATCTGCTGCCTTTAATTCCTGGAGTATACTCTATCTAATCGACTTTTACTCTTCAGCCTTCAACCATGGATCACTCCAAATATTTATATTCTCCCCATCTCCAACTAACCATAACACATTGCTAAAAGGCATACTTTTTATAGCTAGAAGCGCCTTCATGAAGGAAGAATCTGGTGACTTGGGCATATATTCCCAAAAATTACCACTGGGAAATTCTTGCTTCTTATTTGATTTTGTTAAAGACCCTCCTTGGTGAACAATAACTAGCCCATTTTTAGTAAGAAAGCTAAATTTACTAGCCTTACCAAAGAGAATCTTTGTTGATGGTTGGTTAGCTGTCACCAAAGGTAATTCCTTTGGTCATGATGACCCTTTGGTGACGGTTAGGGAACCGTGACCAAAGGAACTCTCTTTCTTCCATGCCAACCTCTAGTCATGGTTATTAACCGTGACCAAAGCTCTCTCTTCGGTCACAGTTCTCCATCTGTGACTAAAAGTCTTTGGTCACAGTTTATAACCATGACTAATGCTGTAGAACGTAGCTAATGGTGGGCTTTGGTGACGATTTTTGGTGGAGCTGTCACCAATGCCCTATGCTTCGGTGATGGTTCCACCTAAAACCATCACCAAAGCCTCGTGAACAAAGCTGTAGAGCCTAGCTAACAGTGCGCTTCAACGACAATTTTGGGTGGAACCGACACCAAATCCCTATGCTTCGATGACGGTTCCACCTAAAACCGTCACCAAAGCCCTGTGACAAAAGTTGCAGAACGTAGCTAACGACAAGCTTTCGTGATGATTTTCAGTGGAACCGTCACCAAAGCCTTGATCTTCAGTGACGATTCCACCTAAAACCATCACCAAAACCCTATAGCTTTGGTGACGATTTTGGGTGGAACCGTTACCAAAGCCTTTGGTAATGATTTTGCGTGGAACCGTCACCAAAGACCCTTCCGCAATGCAACTTTTGTTGTCGCTAATTGGTGACGGTTATGAGTCATTTGGTCATGGTTTTTAACCATGACCAAAACCCTAATTTCTTGTAGTGACTTTCTCTTGCACTTAATTAAGTTTAATTAACTTAATTAACTATGTTGGGAAATTAAACGAATAGTGAAGTGTGGTTTATTTTTTTCTCCTTTTTCTATTTTTTTATTTTCTATTTTTTATTTTTTTCTTGTTATTTTTTAGTATCATTTTTTTTCTCTTTCTAAGAAGGTGGCTTCCCTGATCTAAGATTTACCTAAAGGCAGTAGAATGAGTATAGTCATGTAGCTGGGTCTAGACAACAGGCTAATAGGTTGTTACCCACGATAACTTGCCACCCATACTACCCTAAAAAGTTCATTAGCTACCTAATTTTCATAAAAACCACCAAAAAGTGAGTTAGTGCAAATAGTATGTAGATGCTTAGACTTAAAGTCCCCTCAAATTAGAGGGTAAGATGATAAGTCGTGTACTTATCACCCCAATTTATTTACCAAATTAAAATAAAATTAACTTGGCGAGGACTCGAGACTAAGTTCACATTTGATTAGACACCCGGCTGATTAAGCTCGATGACCTAAAGAGTCTAAGTATTTAGATCCTACGTATCATTTCCTAAAGTTAATAATGCCTAATGCCTAAGTTCTCTTCTCCTAATTCTAGTTTTTTCTTTTTTTTTATCTTTTTTAATTTTTAATTTATAATAAAAGAAATTCTACAAAGCTAACAAAATAATTTCAGGATTAAGTATCCACCCCCCATGACTAAATGATGCAATGTTCTCATTGTAGAAATAAAGACATGAAACAAGTTGACTAACAGAATACCGCCTGAGTTTCAGGACAATCCAGTCAGCTCCGCAGAGAGGAGAGTATACACATGCGCTAAGTTTAATGCCTTCAGCTAGGCATAAAGTACAAACAAAGAAGAGGTTAAGAATTCACAGGTACGGGTTAGAATCAGAATTAAAAGATTGATCCTTAAACTTGTCAGCAAAAGATATCCATAGACGTGGACCAGATTATGGTGCAGACCCATGCCCCAGGGTCGAGTGGTTTTAAGGTTCTGGATGAAAATCACCCAGCACCTAAGATTGTTGTATTTACAGGGTTGGGACTGCAGTTTTGTAGTATGCAACCCAAGACTAAAGTATCGGACAAAAGGTAGATTTGATTCACTAGATTCGGATGTCCTTTTAGATTTCAACTCAAAAAGATAATCAATGATTCTAAGCTTGGGTTGCACCTGAAAGATATCATAAGGATCCTGGTAAAAAGTAGGTGATTTTAGGTCAACAGGAACCCTTAAATCCAAAATTGTGTTTCCCTTTGAGTTAGCCTTCCAGATTTTCATTGCCAAATTCCTATCCTCTAAAATCAATGTTTCCGAGACCTCTAAATCATTGTACACCCCATCGAAAGTACCCAAGTCCAACAATTGTGGCTCAATCAGGATTGAGTTGGGTCTGGTGATCTCAAGAATATCATAATTCAGCTCTTCAGGGTGTGGTTGAGCAATAGGGCTATTGATTGAATCATTAGGATTCAGATCATCCAAGTTAGCCCCAACATAATCATAATCTTCAATAATTGGGCTATCAAAAGGTTCGTCATGCTCCTCAAGCCCATTCGTCTCACTAAAATCCTCTTCTTTGAGCTCAAGTGAGACTTCACCTAAAGATTCTTCACCTCAGAGTCAAAGAATTCTTGATCCTCATTTACATATGCCTCAAAATCGTATGTCATTTCCTAGTCCATAGAGACATATTTTTCCGCGTTCGCTGGCTTGGGGATCTTGGGTGAAGCAATCAGTTCATCCTCAATGGGTTGCTCTAGATCAACTTGGTTATCTCGAGTCTCAAAAAATGTATCCCCCTGACAGGCACCTAAGCAGTTTCAAACATTGGCTCTCCTGAAGGGGGTTTATCTTGAGAATCATACCAAGACTAGACTAGGGCAACCACAAATTTCATCCTCAACCTTGACAATTTCCCAAGTAGAAACTCACCCAGGCCCCTATCCCTAAATCTTGGAGCAAATCCAAGAAAGAGCTATTAAGTTCATCAATCATTTTGATCATAGGCTCCAATGCTTCAATTCATGGTGTTGGTTGAGCTTCTAAAGATTATATGTTGTTCCTCAAGTTAGCCAACACCTTGTCTTCGACTTGGTTCACCTAAACCGAATGGTTCGGTTTAGGGTTGGGTGGGTTTGGGCTCATTCTAGGATAGTCAAGAAATTGAGGTTCTTGGCGTCCTCCCTGATAGTAGATCATTTCAGGTTGTTCAAAGAATGGTGGTGACCTATATTTAGTGGAATACTGGGGAGGGTAGGTGTGATAATCATCATATCCTTCCTGATTGTAGATCAGGTTGGTTTGGCCATCAAAGGGTGGAGATCTATAATCATTGTAGGAGTGAGAAGGATAATACTCAAAGTCTTGTTGTCTAGGGTTAAGCCCTGGACACTGAGGTTTGGATTCATATCCCCAATCAAAGTTATCCCGACTAGGAGATGGGTAGTCATAAGTCAAGTCGGGATAGTAATCATCTTGAGGATAGGCAGTGGTAGGAGGGTAGGATTGGAATTGTGTGTATGGTGTGGAAGCGTACATGGTGGAGTAGGAGGGAAAATAGAGGAGAGAAAAGTGCCCTGCAGTACAATCAACCAAACCTATCCTTAGGTGGGGAGCCTAAAGATCTATAGACTCTCAAAACTCATCCTAAGATTATAATGATTTACTCTACTTTTATCCAGTCAATCCAACTAGTTAGAGGGAGGGGCTATGGCGAAGGTTCTTCCTTTGGCTTGCGCCTCCGATTCCTTTGATACCCCCCAACCGTAGTCATTTGATGTTACTGTCCTAGCTAGACATCAGATGGACCAGAAGAAGTAGATTAATTAAAATAATCAAAATCTAATCCCCGAAGAGCGAATCAATCCTTAAGACCAACATCTACACAATTTTAATTAGGCTTGGGATGATTGTGCTCTTGGAATGTGATGGGCCCTTTAGATGGGTTGTGCACTTAATGATCAGTTAATATGTGTGTACGTGCACAACCAGGGTTTGCAAACAAGGTTATTTTATGATGTGTCTGATTAGCCCATATTTGTGGGCTATTTAAGTATTTAAGTGCCTAGACATTAAGTTAATTCTAACATTTATTTAGCATGCATTAGGATGTAAATAGATTAATTTATATTTCTGATTTAATTACATAATTCATGCATTGCATTCATATTTAAATGCATTTAGAATTAACTTAGAATTACATTCATTTAATTAGTTAACCAATTAGGTGCATTGCATGCATTATATGCATTAACATTTTATTGAGGGTTTGAACATAATTAACCAATCTTTTTATTATTATCATTTTCTCTTCTCTTTGCAGAATTCGCCGCTCCAATGCCACCAGCTGCCGCACTAAAACCTGCATTCAAGGACTAGCGGAGAATGTGGATCTACTCCCGCCTCTCCATTCAAATCCATGCAGACGGCTAGAAAGGAGGAAGAATGGCTGTCGTTCACCGGGTGACACCGCCCTACTCCACCACCGTGTACTCCATTCCACCACCATGGTCTCCAAGGACGAGCTCCACCACACCGTGGGCCAGCGAGGTGACAGCTCGCCGCGCCAAGCTGGTGAACTTGTGCCAACACTGTGAGCATGTGTCCCTAGCCATGCTTCCATCACTATGCCTCACTAGAATCAACATCACCACCTTCATCGCCATCACCAGCAACCACCACCGCAGCCGCCGCAACTCCATGCCTTGCATTTTCATCTCCTCCGTCAGTTAAGAAGTCTGGGAAATTTCCCGGACGTCTAAAGCTTTATCCCCACGCACAACAGCAACCGGCCTCTTCTCTAGCCCGTGCCATCACCAGCAGCTTCTCCCCACTCCATCAGATCCACCCTAGACTCCAGCCACGCACGCAGCCAGCGTGCAACACCGTCCACAGCTCCACTGCGTGCACTCATCTCCAGCAGCACCGCCGCGCCCGTGCATGCCCTTGCTGTGTGCACCATCCTCCACACTCCAGCCCCTAGCGCACCCACCAGCACCCCTCGACGTGCCTCACCTCCGGCAGCAGCACCTCCCACGCCTGCTGCTATGGTGTGTGCACTCGCCCGCAATAAAGCACCCGCGCGCCCAAGCGGTCTGCCAGCACTCGCACGACCGCGCACCCAGCAGCAGCGCTTCGCCTCGCCACTAGCAGCGCACGCACTGCGTGCTTCACTCCAGTTGACTTCTTCTTCTTCTCAGTTGACGAAGGTACCCAAAGCACCCACAACGCAGCCGCCTCATCTAGCCTCAGAGCTTCGCGCCACTAACACAATGAACTCGCCTCGACCTCAGAAACTCAACCATACCCTCTGAAGGCCGACAGCAGCTCGCCCAAGCTGACGAGCTGCCGCCACCATTGCCGGCCTTCCTCGTCGCCAGTGAGAACTCTGGCCGCCGTTTGACATGCCGTCACCACCAATGCGTAGTCCTCATCGTGGCCAACTACCTCCGAGCTCCGCACACTCGACGCGGCCTCCTCCTCACTCACGAACAAGGGGAAGAAGTTCCCCTATTTTGCTAAAGTAAAATCTATATTAATATTTACATTCTATGCCATTGTCAACATTTATTATTATTTTATTAAGCTACATTGCAAAATATATCCTTTAGTTGTTCAAAATTGCCATTTCAGCATGTTCTCTTGATGCTTTCTTAATTTGAAGGCAGATTTGGCTCGATTCTCATCGAAACTAACTGTGAACATATGTTTTTAACCAGTGCGAGTTTAAATGTCATTGCCTCCCTATGGACATGACCTGCTCTTCTGTGAGTGGTTATTTTAATTGTTGATTAGTCAATTTTTCCACCACATAGAACTACAAACGACTTTAAAAGCGAAGAATCAACTCATCAAATGGCACCGTTGCCAAGGAGGTAACAAACACAATTTTATTTTTGATTATTTCGCATTGCACTGTGATTTGACCATTTATTATTTTTTTCTGTGCTACAAAATTTGGGCAAGGAATCAGCCATCGTGAGAGGCGACCGTTGACGTCGCCAGAGGAGAAATTGATCGAGCTACCTTGCAAAGGAGGGGAAGGACGAGGATGCGATGATCATCTCTGTACATTTAGTCGCTGATTTGATTAGAGTAGGAATAAGAGTTTAGACTTAATTTTTCATTGCACATTTGGTTTGAAACCCTTGTTCTGGCGTATATTTTAAGGGGTTTGTTCCCCGATTTTGTTTTAGGCCCATGTTGGGTAATTTTTGGGAGCCTATTCCCTTTTCTTTAGATTTAGGTTTTTAATTTATTTTGTGGATTGTTTACCTTTATTTTCTTGTGCATAAGTAGTTAGAAAAAATAATTAAAAAAAAAAATTAGCTACCTGCTAGAAGCTACCTACCCCAAGGACGAACCATTTAGGTCTGTATGAGTAGCCTCTACATTTACTTCTCTGCATTGCGTGCATTCTCGCATCGTTGATTGCTGGAAATAAGGTACGCATTCTCTTCCTTTGCATCCTATTCTTGATCACGCATTACATTTGGACTTAATTCGAAGACCACATAATTTGTCTCGAAGCGATCTAACAAGTGGTCACATATATTCGTGAAAAAGGATTGATTAAAGGACGGACATCTAAAAATCAAGGACTTGATTTTCAAACGTGGTGTGCGATTCAAAATTCAAAATCTTTTTGCGGTGAATGCACACTTATATCTTTTGCACCACGACACTCATTTAAACACTCCTAAGTCTTGGAACGACTAGGACAAGAGCCCTCCTACCGTTGGATTCCGAAGTGTTCGGAACTTGAGATCAAAGGTTTTGTAAATCCAAAGAGGGGGATACCCTGTTACAGATTTTTGTGGATAGTTGAGAAGAACCGCGAAAGCACAGCTTCAAAGGAAGGCTTAGGCCTATTTGCATCCCTCGATCTTCCATCTTTGGAGTTGCTCTACCATTTGAGATTTAGGGAAGAACACCTAAGCTCCAACTAGGTCTTCTTAGGCGAGCCGTAGGTTGACAGTAAGCGTGTAAATTGATTGAACAAATTGTATTATCACCTACAATCTGACTTAAAATCAAAAGCCTAAATTGGGAAAGACCTAAAAAGTCCTTTTTGAATTGTGTTTTGCTTGGGGAATTCTGATTGAGGTGTGAGTTAGAATGGACCACATTGATTTTCATCCTTTCACATCTTGCCCACACCCTTACCCCCACTCTGCACTCTTCGATCCCATACGCCGAGATGGTCCATCCCTTGATGGACATAATGACAATCATTGGGATCCGTTTTACTCCTATTATAGGAGTATTGGCCTAGTTAGGCCCCAAATCAGTGAGCAGAACCTAGGAGTGGGATTTGCTTTGCCCAATATCCCATACACCATAGAAATACCCAACCCACCCTCCCTGAGAAATTATAATAGTTGGATGACACTCCTGGGTACTATAAGCCTGAGCCTGACTTCTCTCATGATAGAAATGACCTCTCCTCCTTGAAGATAGAAATACAGAAAATGCAAAACAAAATGATCGAATTGTTAGGAGAATCTTCGAGAGCAGGCCAATACGAAAGAGATGAAATTAGCCACCCAATCTACCCCAATGAGGATGATGTACACCCCTCTACAATAGATGCATCTCCCATGGGAGAGCTACACTTTAAGTTGGAGGGAAATTTTGGGGATTATGTAAGGGAGAATAGCTACTTTTTGAGGTTCGATTTTGAAACCTCCCTATTAGATGACAGTTCCTTGAGAGATCCATGCTTTAAATGGGAGGAAGATACATATGAAAGTAGCTATGCATTGGATGAAGAAAGGTGGCAACCCGAGGAAGATGATGATAAGGTTGAGTATCCACCTGGATTATATTGGAGTCAAAAGAAGGGAATGATGGTATCATTGGAAGACCTGGACCCAAATGATAGTATTTTCGTGACATTTGATGAAGTGGGTCGAAGTCAAGTTGTTAATCCTACCCTCCCTTCTGATCACGAGATGGAACTCAAGCCCACCCTTAGGGAACTTAATCCTAAAGAAATTGACCTATCTGAGGAGTCCAATGTTACCAGTGTAAACCATTTACCTCAGGTAGAGTACCCTAGGGGATCTGCTGAGATATTAAATGATTCTAGACCTCGGGTATATGATGAATCATATGATGAGGAGAAAGACGAATTATATGAGGAACCTACATTCAAGATTTGGAGTGACACTAAGGGTGATTATGTCTTATTTGAAAAGTTAGCCCCTGAGGATGTCACAAATTTGACCAAATTAGGTTTCCTTAGCACACCCATTGATGATATTCCTCCTCATGTTGAAATGATGGAAAATTTGGAAGCAACTTCTAAGATTTATGTGGATTCACATATAGACTCCAGGGAAGATTTGAGTAAAGAACAAAAACCCAGGGATGACATTGAGAGGATAATCCCTAGATCTGTTGCTTCCAACCTGCCTTCATTTTCGAAGTCACCCTCTGAT
Organism: Thalassia testudinum; assembly: GCA_037157565.1. Classification (NCBI taxonomy): domain Eukaryota; kingdom Viridiplantae; phylum Streptophyta; class Magnoliopsida; order Alismatales; family Hydrocharitaceae; genus Thalassia; species Thalassia testudinum. Next base: position 143,649,127 of record JAZHRO010000031.1, on the reverse strand, counting down.
TCACTTATGTCTAAATGCGAAATTGTGACTCCTGATGAAGGGCAGGAAGATACATGTGATGGTGCAAGAAATGCTAGGGATGCAATTGAGGATTTGGAAAGAGTGTTAGGGATGGACACCGAGCTGATTAAACCCAACCTAGATCTTATGGCCTTCCCTCAACCTCGAAACTTGGACACCCTAGATGATCCTTGCCTTAGAGAATTGCTCACTTTTGTTCTGACTGGGGGGCTTAACAAACCAATATTTCCCGTAATGGAGTATTGGGTATGGATTGATGATTTCTTTAGTTAGTTCATTGCCCTGGGGGTTTATCTCTGCACCATTCCTTCCTCATTCCTTTTGGAGGATCCTTGTCATCCTCCCCCTACCCCTTTGGAGGTTGTTATACCAGTTTATCCTTTAGAACCTCCTCTGGTGACCTGGAAAGATTTTATTCCCATCCTGGTTGGGCGAGCATTTGCTATCGAGATTCATCATCAGCTCGCCAACATCCTAGGTTACCTATTTTATAGGCTAGTATTACTTTGCTCATTTTTGGGGCCTATTTCTGCAATCCTTGAACCTGATTTGCAGGTTCTTTGGCTACTCGGCTCCTAACAAAAGAACGGCAGCCCAGCTCTGACCCAGGTAATATCCTTCTATGCAATGAGGACATTGCAGATTTTAGGCATGGGGGGGTGTACTTGGGGATATACATAGCATAGTGCATTAGTTGAATACATTTGCATTAAACAAAACATCTAAATAAATAAAAATAAAAAAATAATTTAAAAAAAAAGATTTGAGCTTAACTAGTTAGGTCTGGCATTCTTAAGCAAATCAGAACTCTAGGTTAGACTAAGTTAATTCTAGGGTCAAACTTTAGAAGCTAAGAGAGCTACTAGCTTTAGACCTTTAGGGTCCTTTGTGGACTTAAAAACTTAAGTAAGAGTTAAGTTGCGAACCATTCCTTAAGAGGTTGAGGAAGGAAAGCTACGATTTAAGTTAAAAGGTGGGGTGGTACCTGGAGTCTTGTTCTACCTTTTGGTTTACGGGTCCTTGTAACCCAAGCATCCAAATTTCACACACTTGGTCTGGTGTAAGTAAGTAATCAACTTAATTCCTTTCTTAAAAGAGATTTGGTTCTCTTAGTTTTGGCTTAGGAGAGGCTTGAAAACACAATTTGATTGGAAGAGTTCCCGCTGCAGGAGAGGTGGAGTATATACTCACCTTGAGGATGCCATGATAACATATTCCTCCTTGGCGCTTGTCTCTTAGGATATCCATTCTATTGGGGGCATGTAAGCGCATTGTGCGGTTCAGGTACCATGGGCGGCCCTATCTCGAAGTGCCGATTGCCATAGGCCTGAATTCGCTTAAGAAATCCATGGGCGATACTATCTCGAAGTGTCGATTTCCAAGAGTTCTTGGGGTTGTTATGGGCGGTGCTATCTCGAAGCATCGAAAGCCAGGTACCCTTCGAGGTATGGTGATGGGGACAATGAATCCGACACAAACCGTGTTGATAGCTGATCCAAGGTTAGACTTAGAGGAACAAAAAAAAAAATCCTTTTTCCTTTAACTCAAATAACTCAGACCAAAGCACATGCACGGATGCTTTAATCTCAGGGATCAATAAACCTTAGGGTAGAGTCAGAAATGAGGGAAACTTGTGCCTGCAACTCGTCTTTAGCTGACCTAGTCTGTAACTTAGCAACTACTTGGGAACCTTAGGTCTAAAGTCTGAACTTAATATGTTTCTAAAGGAAGACCGATTGGGTTGACTAGTCTACTTGGAGTGCTAGGTTTTGCTTGGATTTGCTAGGGACTAGCGAAAACTAGGCATGGGGGTATTTGATTAGCCCATATTTGTGGGCTATTTAAGTATTTAAGTGCCTAGACATTAAGTTAATTCTAACATTTATTTAGCATGCATTAGGATGTAAATAGATTAATTCATATTTCTGATTTAATTATATAATTCATGCATTGCATTCAAATTTAAATGCATTTAGAATTAACTTAGAATTACATTCATTTTATTAGTTAACCAATTAGGTGCATTACATGCATTATATGCATTAACATTTTCTTGAGGGTTTAAACATAATTAACCAATCTTTTTATTATTATCATTTTCTCTTCTCTCTGCAGAATTCACCGCTCCAACGCCACCAGCTATCGCACTAAAACCTGCATTCAAGGACTAGCGGAGAATGTGGATCTGCTCCCGCCTCTCCATTCAAATCCATGCAAATGGCTACAAAGGAGGAAGAATGGCTGTCGTTCATGGGGAGACACCGCCCCACTCCACCACCGTGGTCTCCAAGGATGAGCTCCACCACACCGTGGGTCGGCGAGGTGACAGCTCGCCGCGCCAAGCCAGTGGACTCGTGCCAACACCGTGAGTGTGTGTCCCTGGCCACACTTCCATCACTGTGCCTCACCAGAAGCAACATCACCACCTTCATCGCCATCACCAGCAACCACCACCATAGCCGCCGTAACTCCATGCCCTGCATTTTCATCTCCTCCGTTAGTTAAGATGTCCGGGAAATTTCCCAGATGTCAGAAGCATCATCCCCATGCACAACAGCAATCGGCCTCTTCTCTAGCCCGCGCCATCACCAGCAGCTTCTCCCCGCTCCATCAGATCCACCCTCACCTCCAGCCACGCACGCAGCCAGCGCGCCTGCTAGCGTGCAGCACCGTCCATAGCTCCACCGCGCGCACTCATCTCCTGCAGCATCGCCGCGCATGCCCTTGCTGAGTGCACCATCCTCCACAATCCAGCCCCTAGCGCACACCCACCAGCACCCCTCGACAAGCCTCACCTCCTGCAGCAGCACCTCCAGCAAGTCCCATGCCCACTACCGTGGTGTGCGCACGTCGCCCGCAATAAAGCACCCACGCGCCCGCGCGCCCAGTAGCAGCGCTTCGCCTCGCCACCAGCAGCGCACGCACTGCGTGCTTCACTCCAGCCGACTTCTTCTTCTTCTTCTTCTTCTCTATTGACGAATTTACCCAAAGCACCCACAATGCAGCCGCCTCATCTAGCCTTGGAGCTTCGTGCCAGCAACATCAATGAACTCGCCTCGACCTCAGAAACTCGGCCACACCCTCTAAAGGTCGACAGCAGCTCACCCACGTCGGTGAGCCGCCGCCACCATTGCTGGCCTTCCTTGTCGTCGGCAAGACCTCCGGCGGCCGTTCGACGTGCCGTCACCACCAATGCATAGTCCTCGTCGTGCCAACTACCTCCGAGCTCCGCACACCCAACCGCGGCCTCCTCCTCACGCACGGACAAGGGGAAGAAGTTCCCCTGTTTTGCTATAGTAAAAGCTATATTAATATTTACATTCTATGCCATTGTCAACATTTATTATTATTTTATTAAGCTGCATTGCAAAATATATCCTTTAATTGTTCAAAATTGCCATTTTAGCATGCTCTTTGATACTTTCTTAATCTGAAGGCATATTTGGCTCGATTCTCGTCAAAACTAATTGTGAACATATGTTTTTAACCGGTGCGAGTTTAAATATGTCATTGCCTCCCTGTGGACACGACCCGCTCTTCTGTGAGTGGTTATTTTAATTGTTGATTAGTCGATTTTTCCATAACATAGAACTACAAACGATGCGTCATTTTATGTGACAAACGACTTTAAAAGCGAAGAATCGACTCGTCAGTGTCTTTTATAGTTTAACCTTGTTTAATAGCTTTTAGGGTTTAATCTTTAGGTGTATTCAATCAAGGTTCAGTAGAATTCTCTAGGTTTTGAAAGCACTGGTGATGATATATTCCTTTAGAAATTAGAAAAAAATGTGGAGTGCCTGGTTCAGCCCTAAAAATCAACACTAATTGGCAAGCTACTTGACGAATCAATTTTAATTTGAGTGGTGCAACCCAAACAGCTCAATAAATTGGCTTGTTGCACCACTTAGTTAAGGCACAAAAAAAGTCTTAACCTAATCAAATTTTCTACTCACTTATTTGTGTGTTAAGTTGAAGTGTATCAGGTCCACAGGTCAGATCCTGGGTTAAGTGGTAGAATCAAAATGATTGTGCACCTTAGGATGAGAATTTGTGGGTGTTAAGTGTGTAGCTTTCAGTTAAATCCCATAAGAGAATAGTATCTTTTTATTTTTTAATATATGTGGGTCGGTGAGTGATGAGAACCTCATCATGAGCCATAACTAGCTCATTTTGACCCAATACAAAGGATAAAAGCTCCTACATATCTCAAGGAAAGGCGTAACTCAGAGAATTCTGAGTTTGAGAAGAAAACAAGTCATAAGGGGTAAAAGTGCAATTTTACCAGTATAATCTGCATACAGGGTAATTCAGGGCCCAAACATAGGTCAAAACAGCTTAATAAGAATAAAAGTGGGATGAAATGATCTAGCAAGGGCTACAGCAATTCCAAGAGACTAAATCTGTAACCCTAAAACAACCCACTTCAATTCACAAGGTTCGAGGCAAAGTAAAAATAGAATAAACCCTCTAAAATTCATAGAAAAATAATCTCTAGGGTTTAGAACCTTCAATTTGGCCTTTAGAACCCATTTTGACCTACATTGAGAACCATGCCCAATTAATAACTTAATTTGGGTTTTTGCGCAAATTGATCGGTTGAACAAGGTTTAAGATGAAAATAAAATTCACCATCAGATTCCTTAGGTCCTAATTAGTCATGTATAAAAACTTGAGCCTAAGAAGAAACCTCCTTGACCGACTTTACACTTTGGTCCTCATATATTTACTCTTTGGCCCTCAACTTTTGAACCCTCGCATTTTGGCCCCTAACTCTCCTTCGTTCTTTGCAATCAGGTCCCTCCTGCAAAACCCTGCCAGCACCATGCTCCGGCGACCTTGCGCGGAGCATGGCGCCGCGCAGGGTGAGGTAGGGGACCTGGCAAGTAAACCGGGGGTGCCCTGCGTCGTCAGCCGTCGCAGGAGCACCCCCCCTGGTCATTGTAGGCCACCATACCGGCCGTGCGAACGCACGGACGGTATGGGTTCATGTTCCGACCATTCTCCGGCGAGGGAGACACGTCGTCTCCCTCCGCCTTCCTCCCTGCTTCATCCCTATAAATACCCCCCGCCGCTCCACCGACGAGGGCAGCTTGGATCTGACGGAGAAATCCCCAACTTCCTTCTCTTCTTTCTCCGGCAGACGCTCACCAGCTCCGGCGGCTTCCTCCCCCTCCACCTCTTCGCTCTGCCGCAATACCAGCAGCAGAAACTTCCTCCCCTGTTCTTCCCGCGCCACGCCGCACCCAGCTGGCGCCTCTCCAGCCCTCTGCTCGCCGCCGCCCCTCTCCCTGAGCATCGTCTTCTCCGGCGACAGTCGATACGACTGTCGCCCTGTTCCTCCCCTTTCGTCCCTGCAAGTAAGTTAGACCTACTCCCCTTGTTCTCCTCTTTCTTTCCCCGCTTTCAATTTAGTCAATTAAACCCTCGATCGCTCCTGTTCACCCTCATCCTCTCCACCTCCGACCACCCTCCGGCGAGCCGCTCCCATCACCTCAGCGACCCACACGGCTCGCCGACCACCGCAGAACCTCCGCCTCCTCACCCTGATCCTCTTCCGCCCCTCCACTTCCCACCAAACACCCTCTGCAGATCCACCGAACACACCCACTTCCTCGCTCACAGTTTGACCTAGGACGACCTGTTAGCTCCATCTCGCCCCCTGCAGACCCCCTGACCACCTTCGCCGTGCCACGGCGAAGGTCCCCCGCCTGTCTGATTTGGCCGAGAGGCCGTTCTTCTGTGACCAGGTGACTCGCCCGCCGTCGCCATTACTGCGCAGGCAGAGCTGCTTCACCTGCAGGTGCAGGCACGCCTTCGCCCAGGGTTGACTCCCAGGTTGCGCAGGGACTCTCCGCGAAACGTCCCTGGTTCACAGACGGGGCGAAGGCCGCGCGGGAAGCCACGATCACCCACTGCTCCATCCGCGACGCGCGCTCAATTGGGGTGGGACATTTAGTCCCACCTCGGAACCTCTCGGAGGCGCGCAGACGCATAAAGGCAAAAAGTGCCTTATGCTGTCTGCCTCCTGACCACGGGGTGAGGTCCCTCTCACCCGACCCGACCCGGCCTCGTCCGTGACCACGCTCCGCGGACCTGGCCCGACCCGATTAGACTGACCTGCACTCCTCGCCCACCACGCACGCCGGTGGGCCTGGACCCGGGCCTGACCCGAACCCGATTACCCGGTAGCGCTCTGGGAGAGCTTCCGAAGAGTGATTTCAGAGAGAAAGAGAAACGCGGGGGAGGGGGGTAGAGTAGGTTTTTGCCCTCTGATGCTGAACTCTTGAGCGTGCAGGCACAGGTGAAGGACTGCGGAAGAAGAAGAACTGAAGCAGCACTGTAGCATCCGCGGGTGAAGACAGGTGAAGACAAAGAAGAAGAAGATCTGAAGAAAAAGAAAGAAAGAAAACAAGGAAGAACAGAAGACAGAAGAAGAAGAGCACGAGGGGAAGATCTGAAGAAAGCAGAAGAAGAAGAAGAAGAAGAAGAAGAAGAAGAACAGGAAGAACAAAAGCCAAAGAGGAGATAAGACAAAGAGGAAGAAAGAAGAGAAGAAGAAGAAGCCAAATTTTCATCTCTCTCTCTCTCTCTCTTTATTTTTGTAATAGAACTTGTATATCTCTAGAATACAACTTGCTCCCTGAGTTCGACCTCGGGAACTCTTTCATTTTCCGAGTAAAAAATTTTTTATATGAAACGTTGGTAACAACCGGCTTTACTACAACGTTATAACAAATACAAAACCGACGTCTTCATTTTTGGCGCCGCTACCGGGGAGCAACGGCTATTCTAGAGGTAAACATTCCTGTTTCTTTTAAGTTCTGATAATCTCCTCTCTTTTGTGCAGCTACAGGAACTCAAGAAGACAAGCAACCACACAACCACTCCGAAGACAGGTAAAATCTTTTCTCTCACTATTAACCCCTACACTCTAAAGAGGAAGAAAAGAAAAGAACAAGCAATATAGGGCTAACCTGTCTTCCATACTTAGTAACCATAAAAAGTTGCATGTTTTCAACTCATCACTCCTGCACACTATTAAGGGTATTTAAGGGCTAACACATTCTTGCTTGAGCCCTAATTGCCCAACAAAGAGTTAAATGGACCAAGTAGAGCCAACATAAGGTCAAACATTAGGATTTCAGTAGAGACACACCCCTTAATCAAGAATTGAGGAAATCCAAAAGAGGTGTGCCCAAGCCATTGATTGAAAATAATTAACAAGAAAAATCCTAAACAATTGGCTCTCTCTAAACACTTGAACCCTAAAAGACAGGACCCAAAAAGCTCTCAAAGAAAGCAAGAGGTAAAGTTGACCCCTTTGGGTTAACCAACCTTAAATTAGGTCACTCTTTGCACTTAAAAAGACTAAAGTTCAAGTGAAACCTTAAGCACCCTGATCTTAAAATTGGTAGACTTAAGAGGTCAAGATCCCCATTCTGGTCTACCTGGAACCGCAGTGACAAGAGAGGTCGGGTGGGGGAAACCCTGTAACCCGTGGGGACGCTCTACCGTGTAGGGGTCTTCGCGGGACTCTCCCTCTCTGGCTGCCCAGGTAATTCTCAGGTGGACGATCTTTCTGATCAAGGGGTCCATCTGCCCCGCACCTCTATAGTCACCCAACACATTTTTGGGTGTCTTGATTGGGTCCAGCACCTTCTAAACTTACCTCTCCCAACTGTGCATGTACGGAAGGAGGTCTCTAAGACCACCCTTAAGACCTCCATTAGAAATTCGCTCTCGTCAAGGCCAAGCCTCGACGCCCGTATTTGTGCAGCAACACCCTCACATTATTCTCTCTTCTGATTCAGAACCAAGTTCTTCTTCTTCCCCCATCATGGCTCAGCCAGTTGAGGAAGAAAATAATCTGGAACACCAGCTCCAGCGACTCAATGACCTCTTCCAAAACTTCGTGCACCCACCACAGCGTCCTATGATGCGGGACCACTACAATCCTGCTGCGGTGGCCATTGAGCCTCGAGTTAGAATCCCGATTGGAGGACCTGATTCCGAACTAAAGCCCAACATGATTCACGCTATACCTAAATTCCATGGGCTTAATTCTGAAGATCCCTTCCAGCACATCAAACAGCTAAAGCATCTGGCCCACACTTTTGGATCAGATGCGCAAAATCGGGATATTCTTCTCATGAAGATGTTCTCCTTTTCTCTTATGGACAAGGCCGCCCATTGGTATCAAACTCAGACCCGGCCGATCAACACTTGGGAAGAACTTCAATCCGAGTTTTTGAAAAAGTTCTTTCCCGTTGGTCGGACCAACGCCTTGCGCCCTCAGATTACACACTTCACTCAACAATCAGGAGAACCTCTCCATGAGGCATGGGATCGTTTTCAGGATCTCATGAGGAAGTGCCCCCATCACGGAGTTCCTAAATGGGAACAAGTCCAATCTTTTTACCAGGGACTCCGTGAGGACATCCGCCTTTTCGTCAATGCAACCTGCGGAGGAAACATCATGGGTCAACATGAAGACACCGTATGGGAGATTCTCGAAAACATGTGCGAGAACTCCATCAACAATGAGTGAGGTGAGTGGAGTGACAATCAAAGAACCAAGATCTAACTTAGGGTTTATGCAAGCACCTAAGTTGATTTGGGTTTGAGTTATTAGTGTGGTGAAATGAAATCTAGGGTGGGGATGGTGGGGTATACTTACAGAACCTTCTAACCGCACTTTACTTCGATCTATCCGCTTTGGCTTACCTTGGAAGGGTACCTGTAATCACAGAAAGAAAGGAGCAAAGTGAGCTAAAAGTTTAAGTAAGGCGGAAAAACGAGGAAAAAACTAAAGAGCGTTGCCTTCCCAGCAACGGTACCAAAATGATGAATGAGCTTTCGCGAGCGAAGATTTGAGTTTCAAAATCCATTGTTGTAGTTCGATTTGCAAGAAAATCCGTCGATCAAATAATATTTATAACCGAAACTCGAGAGGAGTCTCGGGTCGAACACGAGGAGACGAACATTTGGTTTTAGAAAATCCGTGTCTCATTTTTTATTTCTTTTTGTTGTTTTCATCTTTTATAATTTTTTTGTATTTTTATGAAGCAAGAGATCAGGTTGATGAAAGCTTTATCTACTTGCAAAAATAATACAGGGAGAGAGAGAGAGAAACAATCATATATTTCTAATCAAATGTTTCTACAACTATGAAAGCGGGAAAACTACACTACAAAAGAGAAAAGATAGAGATAGGTGAGAAGAATCCCCCTTGACAATTGCTTAGAGGACGACTCGCTTTGACCACACCCTAAAGAAGGAGGTGAGGAGCGAGATGAGGGAAAATGATGACGGAGGAAGGAGGACGGGGCTGGACATCGTCGCGGCGAGGATCTTCTTCCGGAAGGAGGTGAGAGGACAACCACGGGATGCTCCATGAATGGGGATGAGAGGCGAGAAAATGTTTGATTCTACTATAGAGGTGCATCTCGAGCTTGGGACAAGCTCTCTCTAGAGCCTTGGAGGTGGTGAGGAGAAGAAAGGAAGAGATGCCTAGGCAGGGGAGGTGAGTTGGTCTTTATATAATGGATGGGAGGGGGCTAAAAATCGACACAGGGTAATTAGCGACCTCCAGGACATCGCTGTAGATCTAGCTCAAGCATCGTCGTACCCACCTCATGCCTGCTCACACGCGAGCTGTGCTGGCCCTCCATCACACACGCAGGTGCACCCAATTAAGGAATTGAGGGGGGCTCTGTGGGTCTCAAACCCGCACCCCACCCTTAGAGGCCAGGTCTTCAACTGATGTGGCAAGCTGACCGAAGTGTCAAGATGATGCGTTGTGGGTGTGCGGTGGAGGAGGGCTCTCAACCGTTGGATTTGCATCCAACGGCTGAGATTGCTTGTTGGATGGCCTTTGGAAGGATGCCAGGAGACCTTGGGCGCTCCAAATGGTGCCACGTGGTGCCATCTGGACCGTCCACCTTTCCTTCCTTACAGAGGATGCCACAGTGCTCAGATCGAGGTGATTTCCACGTTGTCGAACTGCGATCGTTGGCACCATCTGGAGCGTGCACCTTTCCTTAATTGTAGAGGATGCCACAGTGCTCAGATCAAGGTGATTTCCATGCTGTCGAACTGTGATCGTCACTCTAGATCCATCTGTACAGTTGGATTCTTCATCAGAAGCCTATAAAGATGTCACATTGCCTCCTGGCCATAAAATGTCAGAATTACTATACAACATATGCAAATTATCCTAAATGCAATGTAATGCATGTTATGCACTACTTATACTTATGGAATGCAATGCTAGGCTTAGGAACATACATGAATAAGCATTTTAACCTAAATAGATGTGTCTACATCAGTGCCCCTTTACACCACATTGTGTTTTGGGGTTGTGAGCTACTAAGTGGTGTCTTGGACAGTACTATCTCGAAGTGCTGGCGCTATAGGCCCCTCAAGATTGGTAACGGGAATGATGATCTAAATACATCTATTATAGGATTAAGATAAGAATAAGCATGAGGGAGATTCCATGAAAAAAAAAGTTTTAAATAAATGCACGACCTTATAAATGTTGTCATTCACAAGCACAGACATAAGGTTTTAAAGGATTATGCAAGTTGAGAATCATATTCAAGAGCCGAAGAAATCCTACCTACAAAATAATTTTGGGTCATCTGAATTAACAAAGAGTTAACTCGTAAATTTTTGGAGGATACATTAATCTCAATTTATCTAATCTTTGGATCCAAAGATAAATCCCGATGTTTGTCTATAGCAAATCCTGTGCCTCTCGTGTTTTAACCAGCCAAGGTTTCGTAATTTTTTTCTCCTCAAAAGTAAAAAGAAAAAAATACCTTTCCCCAAAAATCCATTTTGTGAAAATTAGTTTTGTCAAAATGTTAGTCGCTCTGAAACAGGTTTTAAAATCGTTGCGTTGTAGTATAGTTCGAATCAACGTGAAAAACAAATAATATTTATTACTCAAAAGAAATTCTGAGGTCAAACACAGGGAGTAAGTGGTAATTTAACACTTCTCAAGATTGCAATTCAAATGCAATATAAGAATTTAATGATCTAGTCAATAATGTCAAGTTTCAATGTGCAAAAAGAATAGAATAAAATGGTGATTTGAATCACCAATTACTCGTCACAATAATAGTAACTAAATCAACAGTATCAATTAAGGAAATAAACCCTCAAATGTATGCAATCAGACACCAGAGTCTTGTATCAGATGCCTTAACAAAGGCAAAGGCCTCTTCCTTTTTCCTCTTCAAGCCTCAGGGAGAGGCTTCTTTCTTCTTTTCCACTTCTCTTCTTCTTTCTTCTTTGTCTCTCTTTCTTTTCCTTCTCTTCTTCCCTTAGCTTCAGAGAAGGTGCAACATAGAACTCAGCATGCCAACAGAGGCAAAGGCCTCCTTTAGATTTCACACGAGTCAAGAGGAGGGTGGCAGAGCAAAACCCCCTCTCCTTTCTTTCTGACTTCTTCCTTTCTTAGATCCAGCAAACCAAACCAGACCTAGGTATCCGGGTAAACGGATCAAGCCCAAACCCGCGAGGCGTGAGCGTGGGCGAGGGCGTGCGTGGGCACGTGCGAGGGGACCTCACCTTGTGCTTACTGAGGTAACGGGGCTATAGCATAAAATCAATTTAAGCTGCTTCGTGCGCCCATCAGCAAACGAGGTGGGACTAAAGTCCCACCCTTTCTTCGCATGCGTTGCAGGTAGTGAAGATGCCTCAAATTGAGGTAGTTGCAAGCTCTGGTGACCCCAGTCAAGGACCTGGGAAGGATCCTAAGACCACTCCGCGTGAATTGGGGCTGAAATCTGGAGCGGATGTGGTCGAAGGACTGAAGGCGTTGTCTGTGCAGCTGGGGCGGTGGCGGAGCTCCGATGGAAGACCTACAAGCACGAGAATGGCCTTACAGCCACATCAAATATGCTCAAAAGGATCGCCTGAGGATGGCAAACATGATGGTGTACGTGGTGAGGCAAGTGTGTGCGTGAGAAGGTCATACGACCTCGAAACGGAGGTGTGGTGAGGGTGGAGTTCGAGGGAGTCATAGAGTGGCGAATAGGGTGAATTGGTAGAGGGCATTTGTTGAGTGAAGCATGGCGGAGCTAATGGAAGTGATAGCAGTGAGTTTCGAGTAGTTTGGAGGTGTGTAGGCATTGCTGGAGCTTCGTCGGAGCAGAAGAAGGTGATGGCGTTGAGGGAGAATCGGTGGTCATGTGTGTGTTGCAAGAGTAGGGAAAAATGTAGAGAGGAAAAGGGAGAGATAGAGGGGCTTAGGGATGCAGTAGAGAGGTGGAGGGCTCCGATGTTGGTCGACAGAAGCCAGAGAAGGAGGTAGAGGCGGTGAGGCGGCGATGATGAATCAGACGGATAAACGCCCTCCCTTTGCCTTGGGAAGGTCGCGAGGAAGAGAGGAAGTTAGTCGACCGTCCAATTTGATGGTTGGACGACCGAAGGAGGAGGGTCGAAGAGGTTGCCGGAGTAGGGGTCGCTGGCAATAATGGCGGAGGGACCTTTCTGTGAAGTAGACAAAGATGTTGGGGGTTATTTGTAAGGAATTCAAAAGTTAAGGGTCTGAATAAGATAGAAAGAGTCTAACAAGACCAAAATGCAAACTTGGTCAAGATGATCTCAGATTGGGCCCAGTTTTGGTACAAACCTAATTTGGATCCAAGGAATCCAATGGTGAAGTTAGATTTAGGTTTTGACCTCGTTTGTCTAGGTAATTTATGAAAAAACCCAAATTAGGGAAAATATCAGTCTAAGACTCTATTTTGAGTCTAGATGGGTTCTGATGGTCAAATTGAAGGTACCAAACCCTAGAGAATATTTTTATATGAATTTTAGAGGATTTATGTGAATTTTATCCTAACAAGAACCTTAGTTAATTAAGCGAGTCTTTTTTAGGGTTTCAAAAGTCATTTAATTCTCAAAATACGTAAAAACCCTTTTCTGTTTGTACTAACCCACCTGTTGGACATTTAAGGCCATTTGATCCTTAATTACCCCCTAGGAAAACCCATGGTTGTTCTGCATTCATGATATGATGGTAAAATTACAGTTTTAACCATATTTTCTTGTCTCTCTCTCAGAATGATTATGCAATGAATTATGGCTCTCTAGCAGTTATGTAGGAGCATTTATTTCTTGATAATAACTAAATTGAGCTAGTTATGGCTCATGATGGTGTTCCCATCAAAGACTAGCAAAAGATAAGCATGGGGGTGTGATAAATGTCAGTTTATCATCATTCTTATGCCATAAAACAAACCTAGTTCTTAGGATTTTAACCCTACAAATAGATTTCTGGGCTGCATTTAGGCATCACTTAGGTTAGGCATGCATTGCATAATTTTTGTTATTTTTGACACATTTAATTGAGTGGTAGGGGTGAACAGATGGTCAAATCCCTAAAACCCTAGCATTCAAGAAGGCAACAGGTGAAGAGGAAGCTCAATTCAGTTGACTCCAACTAAATCCAGCTCATCATAGCTGGATACTTGATCGATCGGCCCGGATAGGTTGTTAATATGATGTTTTTATCGTTGAAATATGTATAGTGGTTAACCTAATTTGGACCTAAACATCTCTTTAAAAAATTTTTAACCTGGCCTAATTGATTTTATCTTGTCACTTTTAGGCCCAGGGTCGAACTCAGGGAAGTGGGGTTCAAGTCAAGTTTCTACACTTTTCCTAAAACGCGTCTCTTCCGTTCGTTTATTATGTTTTTGGTGTTTTTCTTATTTAAATTTTTTTCTGGTAATCCTTGTTCTTGAGGCACACCCTCAAAATTGTGTCATTGGCTTTTAGCCAAAACAGAGTTCCAAAATACGCCTTGCTACTCGCAAGATGGGGTTCCTGCAAATCAAAGATTATCTTTTCTCTTTTATATATTTTTTTATCTTTTTACTAAGAAGGAAGCTAACAGACAGAAAGTAAATATAGTATCTATAGATATATATATATCTGTAGTATATATATAAAGGGGTGGGGGTGGAGGTGGCGATGGAGTGTAGCACCGTGTCGGATCGATCGTCGTCTAGAGAGACGCAACCAATCACGACTATGTGCCGCGTGGAGTGAGGATGGATGATGGAAGATGTATATGTCCACGCTTTTTGTACGCGTGTTTCGGGGAATATCAGCAACTGGTGCAGATATTCCCACGATACAGCGTACAGTAAATAACGTGAAAATATATGTACATATGTATGTATATAAGTAAATATATCTATATATATAAATGTATAGGTATATATGTATAGATATATATAGATATATATGTATGTATATATATAGGTGTAGATGTATGTATATATATATATGTATGTTTATATGTATATAACTATGTATATATTTATATAAGTATATATATATAATACTATATAGATGTATATATATATAAGTATATGTATAAGTATATAGATATATATATAAGTAGATATATATATATATATTATATATATGTATGTATACATAACTATATAGATATACTATGTATATAAGTATATATGTATATATATATATGTATGTATATATGTTACTATATATAACTATAGTTATAGTGTAAGTGTGTGTGTGTGTGCGTAAGTGTGAGTGTAGGTGTGTGTACGTTGGTGAAGGTGTGTGTGTGTGTGTGTTGGTGTAGTGTGTGTTGTGAGTAAAAAAAGATAGAGAGAAAGAGAGAGAGAGAGAGTGGGAGGAGAGAGCGGGAGGGAGCGGACGCAGGAGCGAGAGAGAATTGGAGAGAGTAGGCGAGCGCCGCAAGATAAGCCGTCTGTAGAAGGCGCCCGGCATCTGGACGTCGCGTCGTCTGGAGATGGCAGCGGACGTTTGATGGTCGCGGGTGCAAGCGCGCCTTCGCGTGAGGTTTCTGCAGGCCGGCACGAGGGCGGAGAGCGGGCGATGGCGCGGGGAAGCGAACGCAGAGGAGGTCGGCAGGTGGTCACGGAGGGGCGCAGGGGCCGGCGAGAGGGTCTGGCCAGCCACTGCAGTGCGCGCAGCGGCCGGTTGCTGGTGCACGGCGGAGGCGTCAGAGCGGAAGACGGAGGCGGCGAAGGGCCCTGCGGGCACGTGCGAAGGCGGAGAGCGGCTGCGGGGAAGGTCACAGAGGAGGCGGGGGAAGCTGCTGCTGCTGCTGCCGCGGTTTGGCTGCTGCTGCTATTGCTTCAAGCTTCGAACCTTGAAGCGGCAGCAATGGCGTGGAGATGAAAACGAAAAGAAAAGAAGACACCACGCCCACCGGCTCGTTGAAGAGCTGGGCGGTGGTGTTCCCACTGTGGTGGTGTGCACCACAGTGGGTTCTCCTGCTCGCCGGGTGTCTCCTCGAAGGAGGGCCGGCATATGGGAGGGGAGAATGGTAGAGAGGAAGGTGGTGGCTGCGGGTTGGCGTTCTGCAGCCGGGTGCTATGGCGAGGAAGAGGCTGCGGCTTTAAATAGAGGAGGAGAGCGTGGCCATGCAGCATGCGGGGAATGGGGGAGATGGCCACCGCAGGGAATGGTGTGAGAAGGACAGCAGGGAGTGGCGTTGGCAGGACGTGCAACTGCAGCATGGCGTGGAGTGCATGCAGCCGTGGGAAGAAGAAGAACCGCAGGAAGAGAAAAGAAAGAAAGAGGAAATAAAAAATAGAGAGGGGACTTTTTGCAAAGAGGCACTTGCGAAAAAATGTAACTATGCAAGCCATTTATTCCATTCTCTTCTCCTCTCAATTAAATGCATGAATGCAAGTGTTTTTACAAATGCAACTATAGAATCCTAATATGCAACGTTAATGCTAGGAAATAGCATAAGAAGGCTTTATTGCAGGTGTATTTTGAGGTGCAAACAATACTAGATCACTTGAGTGTGGGTTAGCTCTCTTAAGCTCCATTTAACTCATCTTAGCTGGATGGTAGCTCAGGGTAGCTCAACCTAACCTAGATCAGCTCAGATCCAGCTCAACTTAATTGAGTCTAGCTCATCTTAGCTCCAATCAGTTCAGTGGGAGCTCTATTTAGCTCAACTAAGTTGACAGGAGTTCACCTCAGCTCAGGTCCAATTAATTTTAGCTCCACTCAACTCAAGTCAACTGAAGATGACCTCAACTAACTTGGCCAACTCAAGCCCAGCTCCCGGAGACTCCACTCAGCTCAATTTAGTTAAGCTAAGCTATTTAACCTAAGCTAGCTACTCCAACTAGCTAGGTTACTTCCTGGAAGATCAGACCCAGCTTACCTCAGCTCATTTCAACAGAAGCCAACTTACTTTAACTTGGCTTTGCAGCTAGGAAAGAACTAGAAAGCAAAGCTAGCTAAGGTAGCCCCTTGTTGTTCTCTTCAGTAGTCACCAGCTCCACTACAGCTCCAGATAGCTCTTCCTTAGTTCCTCTTCCCTAAACCCTAATTTCTCCTACCTTCTCCACTACTACCCTACTAGCTAAGCTAGATAAGCTAGCTTAGCATAGGTCCACCTAAGCCCTCCACTCCATGGCCATCCATCCTCTTCCTTAACCCCAATTTAACCTAACCCTAACCCACCTATTTGGCACCAAAACACACCTCCTTGCACTCCTTCACCTTGGAGCAAAATATGGTGCCTCTTCACTCCACCACAACCTCCAAAAGCCACCAATGTTGGCACCAAGTACCCCTTCTAGAACCTCCTATCTTTGGTGCCAAAACACCCCCAAATCCTAGCCTTACACCTACCCCCTAAACCCATCTCAACCTTACACACACCCGCCCCCTTGGTGCCTTCTTCCTCTCCTTCTTCTCCCTTAGCCACACCAAAGGAGGAGCTCTCTACATTGAGGGGATGGCCAGGAAAAGGAGGAGCCAACCAGGTGGTTGATGCCCACCTTGGAGGAGAGCTTGAAGGAAGGCCAATTGAAGAAGAAAGAGAAGGAAAACACTTTTCAAGTGTAGGGCAACCACACTTGGAGCAAGGGCCATCCGGATCTTCTACCAGAGAATCCCCCCTTCTTCTTTATCCTTCCATGTTCTTGTATTAGCTAGTTTAGTTTCTCTTTTTGTTGCAGAAGCATTTAGCTACTTGCCATCAACTTTGGTAAAAATACAAGTCATATTTGCCTTCCAAGCTCATGTTTAAATCTTAGTGTGTTTTTCATGTTGTTTTTGTAGTTGTAGTGTACCACAACTCTCTTCTAATTACCGATGAGCTTAAAAGAGAGGACATTCTTGTCACTTTAGAGTAGTTGATAGGTGTAGATTTAGCATACTTTCATCTTCGCATTCGTTGCCCGACTATTTCTAAAAACCCTAAAAATAACAAAATCAAAAAATACAAAAAGATATGTGTTGGTTTAAGAGGCAAGAGGGAGAACCACTCATGTGATTAACAAATTAGCCTCCTTAGATGACCCTAGATACTCCACTATCTAGGTATTATAAATTTAAGAATTGATTGCAAAAATACATGTTACAACCACATCAAAACCCGCTCTTAACAAAGCGTGTATTGTCTGCATCACCCCACTTCTTCATGTGCCTCCCCCACAGGTGTGTTGGTGCTAGAGCACCACGATCATTTGTTTTGATGATAACAAAACACGTGTTATTTAACATTTGCACTTGGAGTCTTAGATTTCAGGTCAATTGCAAATGTAGACATGATTAGACGGAATTCGAGCTCGCATCCAGGACGGATTGGAGGAGCTTGATGGAGAATAGAGGGGATTCGCGAGGAGCGATAGATTGAAGATGGAAGGACAAGAAGAATAGGATAGAATTCCATTTTATTCTTTTCATGTACTTTTGTCTTTATTTTCTTGCTCTTTATTTCCTTAGAAAATTATGTTAAAGAGCCTCAAAGTACCCTAACAGTAGTCCTAGGAACACCAGCACAACCCTAGGATACTTAGGTTTTCTGTAGAGAACTTAGAAAATCAATATAGGGTTCAAACAGCTTTTCCAGACGTCTAATTCCCAAATCTGACGCCTGATAATATGTTTCAAGACGTCTGACTGTTGATTCAGACGTCTGATAACATTTAGGCTGGACATAGTTAGTTCTGTCTGATGAAATCAGACGACCAGACCTTAGACCAGACGTCTTAGGAGACATCTGATGACTTTGCCAGACGTCCAATTAGTGGACCGTTGGCTCGCTTTGTAAACACTCAAGGATATGACCGTTAGAGCCTTATCAGACGTCCTTAAGCCCTTCCAAACGTCTGATAATTGACCGTTTTGCCTCGAATGACCCGAAAATCTCTTCTCAGAGATTTTCTAGCCATTGCAAATCCATTCCCACGAAAAAGTAGGTTTCCAGACGTCCAGACATAATGCCAGACATCCTGTATGTCGTCTGATGGACTTGCACTAGAACCCTGTTTAGATCTGATTCAAGTCAGGAAGAGACCCACCCAAAATCAGACGTCTAACCTTATTTTCAGACGTCTTAAAGTGGTCTTCCAGACATCTGATGCCAGAATAAGACGTCTGATAACCCTGTCAGTGCAATGATTGTTCCTGATTTTGGGTTGATTCACTTGGGTTTTGCATCCAATGGCTATGGAAGCTTTTCCAAGCCTTCCAAAGCCTTCCTAAGGCCTCTATAAATAGAGGGGAGCCTTTACACACCTAAGACACACAAGACACACCTTGCAATACACTTTCAAACCATTTTGTGTCTCTCTTGCTCTCCAAGCTCTAATTCTTCATCTAGAGAGCATCAAGCCTTCGCGCATCGGCTCTCCCGCCGTAGTTCATGAGAGCGACGTTGTGCCATCGCGTGGCTCACACACCTGCGTCATCGACTCGATGCACTCCTTGCAAAGGGGAGTTTCTTAATTCCTATAGAAGCTTAGGTTTAAAATTACTTTGTTGGCTCTATAGGATTATTTGTTATTTTATCTCTTTTATTTTGTTGGGTATTCGCTTTGCGAATTCCCATCTCCTTCGTGGGACAAAATCCTTCTCGTGGAGAGAAGGGGTTGAGGAATGCTATCCTCGCACTTGTAGCGTGGTTGTAATTGAGGTTGAATCACCCTCGTTTAAAGTGATTCGGTTAGTGGATTTGATCAACTTGGTTGATCGGAAAGTCCTAACTCGAGAGGGTTAGGTGGTGGTTTTCACCCGGTTTGGGTTTCCACCTAAAAATAATTGTGTACTCGTGTGATTGATATTTTGTGAGAATGTTTTATTCATTTCCGCAATTATTACGTCACCCCCTCCTGGTAGGGAAGAAACAACAAGGTGGTCACTCTTGCACCCATCTGTCCCTTAGGGAGCTGCACACTCTCGCCATGTTGCACATGTCCTCGGAAGAGAGTCGCTCTAGGACATTATCGAGGGCTAATTCAAGTAGAACAAAGATGGATACGCTCTATGTGGCTCCCGCATTGTGGAGCTCCTCCACCACCTTCCTCTTCCCAAGCATTCTACATGGGATCCTCAGGGTGGCAAGGCTCAGGGAAAGCCTACCATGTGTGATTTCCTTGAGGAAGAACGAGGAGAGCATCCTTGTTTTAGTGGCCCAGGAAGGGAGGAGCTATAACGAGATTGATTTGGAGAGGAGGATGAGGAAGGGAAGGAATGATATTAGGAAAAAAAGTATCCTTTTTCTTCTTTCCCCTACATAAAGATCGAAGCTTTGGTTGTACAAAGGCTGGAATTTGGCAAGAAAAGCGAGTTGGGTAAGTTTGGAAAGATAAAAAATAGATAGCTCTTTTTTTTGAAACTGGAAGGAGAGCTATCAAATCACTGATAGCTGTCCGTGAGAGCTTTTATTTGATATAATTAAATAGAAAAACAATTACAGGGTGGATCCCCATATATGTATGAGAGGCCAACAATTTCTCACAGTATGTTCCACGCACACCTGCCTCTCCTGAAATAAATGCTCAATTCTCGCTCTCCACACACACCATAGCACTACCACCATACACACATGTGGCTTATTACATAATAAAAAAGAATCCCATAAACTTTCCCATGTGAGGATCGGTTCTCGGCAAACAGCTTTCCACACATAGTCTGTAATGGTACACGAAGAGAAAATGTGTTGGCTACTATCATTATGCAGTCCACAAAGTTGACAAAATTGGGCAGGAGTTCCCATCCTTCTATGGCGTAGGTTGCCCGTTATCAAGCCATCTCTTCTACACAACCACAAAAAAAATTGGACCTTCAAGGGAACCTTCAAATTCCAAAGTTTCCTTCCAATCGCGTCACATTCGACTGACCAAGATGAAATTATAAGCTTTTCATATGCTGCTGCTGGTGTGAAAATCCCCTTCCACTTATATGTATCTTGCTCCTCTGGTGTGGGCCTAAAAGCACTCAATTCCTGTAACAACCGTTCATTATCTTCCCAAGTTCTCGTTCCATACCTGTAGGCTTCATAATCATTGATTTTCCACTAGCCTGGTTCCACTTCCTAGTAATCATTTACCACCGCTTGTTTGTCAAGAGCAGCTGAATATGCAAGTGGATGCTTGTCTTTTAGTGCCCCAACAGGGGCCCATTTCTCATGCCAAAATTTGAAGTTCTTCCCATCACCCAACACTAGTTTGAACATATTCCAATTCTTAAACATGGCACATACCACTGAACCCCAAAAAGGGGAGGGTGTGGACAGGTGCAGCCGTTTCATCTCATCATTTGAGGTCCCATAGCTAACTTTGATTATCTCTATCCAAAGCTTTTTCTCCTCTTCTAAAAGTCTAATTGCCCATTTCAAAAGTAAAGCTTCATTGAATTCTTTGAGTGATCGAACCCCCATGCCACCATAATCTTTTGGAGAGCACACTAGGTCCCATTTGATGGGTTGAAAAAATTGACCTTGATGAGAGGCTCCCTTCCAAAGGAACCTCTTTCTCATTACATCAAGACTCTTCCAAATCGACTTTGGCACCTTGAATATAGAAAAAAGAATATCAGGATTGATGTAATCACTGAGTTTAATAAAATGAGCCTTCCCCCTTTTGATAAATAATGATTGCTCCATCCTTCCAATTTGCCTGAAACCTTCTCAAATGGTATGTTCCAATCACTCTTTTTCAGCTTAGTGCATTTCAGAGGTAGCCCCAAGTACTTGATTGGAAGAGAAATCAAGGGGGTGCCTAGAAAAGATGAAATAGCATTTTGTTCATGCCCATTCATACCAAAACACACCAGTGAAGATTTACCTCCATTTAGCTTTAATCCAAAGATTTCACCAAAAATATTTACCATATGATAGATAGCTTGGGATTCCCTTACGCTTCCTTCCACAAAAAATATTGTATCATCTGCATATTGGAGAACTGGTGCCAACGCCTTTCTATTAGAAATCGAGTAGCCCCTTATCAACCCCTCAACAAGTTTACAAGCATATCTGGCTAATGTGTCCACAGCAAGATTAAATATTAAAGGAGCTAGGGGGCATCCTTACCGAACCCCACACTGTGGTTGTACCTAGGATCTACATGGCTTCCCATTAATCTGGGGGAGTAGGAAGCTGTTGTGATGCATCTTTTCATCCATTGGATCCAAACTAAGGGGAACATTCTCCTTTTAAGGATCTCCCATACATAGGAACACGAAACAAAATCATATGCTCTACTAAAGTCTACCTTCCAAAGGAAGGCCTTGCGTTTTCTCCTGTGCCATCCCATCACCATCTCTTGTGCCACTATAAAAGACTATTGCAAAGATCTACCTGGTAGAAAGGCAGATTGAACGTGCACAATTGAGCTTTGTAGAACATCATGCAATCTGTTGGCAAGGATTTTACTAATGATCAAGTATATCGAGTTCGACAAGGCAATTGGCCTAAAATTAGAGAAGCGTTTAGCCCCAAGCTTCTTTGGTAGCAGAAATAAATAGGCTTTATTTATCCTTTTGAACCTGAAGTTTCCCTTTTCAAACTCATGTATAACATCCATAACTTCCTCCTTAAGAACACTCCACATCTCTTTATATAAAAAAACCTGAATTCCATCCTGACTTGAAGACCCTTCATTGTTTAGTTCTTTTATCACATCCACAACCTTTTGTTCCAAAATGGGAGCGACCAACTTTTTACACAAGGAAAGCTTGCAACAGCTATCCTCCATGTTCCCCTTAGAGCAGCCTTTGAAACCTCTTTAAAGTAACGTGATGCTTCAACTCTTATCTCCTGAATAGATGTAACTCTCCTATTTCCAACCTTAATTGAAGAGATCAGGTTGCTCCACCTTCTAGTACTTATAAATCCCTACTTGGAGGGGGTGAGATCGGCGTGACATAAAAATGCAAAATAACAATCTCACAAAATAGACAATCACATAATGTACACAATGATTTTTAGGTGGAAACTGATAACACCACGCAAGGGGGTGGTAATTAGGTTAAATATGGCCCATCTTTAGAATAAAAGGCACAACATAAAGTAGAATAGGAGCATTGCATGCATCAAGTACCAAGATTGCTTATAAACTGTATTAATGGCCATTTGTGTAAAGCATTTGTCAAAGCAGGCCTCAGATGAGCAATCGGACCGCACGGATGGATTCAGAACGACGAACGGAGTCTAACGGACTCAAGATCGGCCAAATCCGACATTCGGAGCTCCCACAATGGGCCCAAGAAATCCTGACCGTTGATCTGGAGATCAACGGCCCAGAACGTGCCACGTCGCCCAGCCCCAGCCGCTCGCATGCCCCCAAGCCAGCCAAGGACGAATCTCGGCCGTTGATCTTCGATCGAACGGCCGAGATCCGCGCGCTCGCCCGCGATCGCCGCGACAAAGCGCGGGCGTGGCGCAACGGTTAGCGCGCACACCCGCGTCGCGGCGACGCGCGTTCGAATCGCGCGGAGCGGAAATCAATTGCCAGCGAAGGGCGCGGCAAAATTGAGCTGCACGATCAGAAGCGAGCGGGTAGGATTGCGCCACGCGGCGCGACGACAGCGCCCCACCTCCCACGCGTGCGCGCACGCCGGGCGGAAACGCGCACGCACGCCCGAAGCGCGATCCTAGCGCAGGCGCGGGAGGATCTCAACCGTCCGATCATCAATCGGACGGCTCTCGTTCGACATCCACGGATCGCGCCTGAAGAGAGAGAGGGGCGGGCGGCTGACCGGCGGTAGAAGGCCTTCACCGACGTATCTGGAAGCGGTTTTAGAGACGTTCTGGATGTCGCTAAAGCACATTCTTCTTTTAGGAAGCCCTTAACTCTATTTAAACCCCCTTCTACCACCATTCAAGGCATCCTCTCCCACTTGCAACTACTCCACTCCTCTCCTAGCTAGTCTTAGGCACTCTTGTAATCGCCGGAGACGACGAGCCGCCGACGGAGCCTCCTCCACCGCCGTGGCTGCCTCGTCGCTCTCCACTCTCTCTCTACCTCTCTCTCTCTCTCTTTCAAGCTTTCATTTACTTTTGTTGAAGCATGTATTTAATGTTGTAAACCATGAACTATGAATGCATGTTTAATGAAATTATTTTCCATTTAGTTGCCATTTTAATTTCTATTTAAAGTGCATGATCAAAACCAAGAGCTTTCTAACCCTAAACTCTCTCTCTATCTCTCGCTTTTCAAAACCGTCTCTTTCACAAGCAAAACTCCGCCTTTTTCGTGACAACAAGTGGTAAACAAAATCCGATTTCCACGCCTCCCTGAGATCGACACTCGGACTCACCTCCGTTTACTTCTTTTAAAACCGACGTATCAAGTGCAACTATAACGACACCTCTTAACACACATGCACGAAGGCACGTCAGTTTTTGGCGCCGTTGCCGGGGAGGCAACGGATTTGTTTTATCACCTCCATTCCACCTTCATTCTCATATCGTCTAAATGCCCTATTTTCCTTTTTACTTGACGGTTGCAGGAATTCGGCGCATGGACGGCGCAGCAACGCATTCCACTATGGTAGCTAGGAAGTAGGCGCCTCGAGGACCGATAGTGAGTACTCTCTCTCTCATTGTTTGCTTGCGTGAAAAAGCTAAAAAAATCATAAAAACTGAAAAAATTGGCGTGGCGAATGATTGCTTGACCCACATTCTTAACACACCACCCTACAAAAAAATGTACACTCTAATATACTGGACAAATTCTTGGAGTGTTCTTTTCTTTCTCTCTTGAGTGGTGTTTGCGAAGCCACCGTGAGTTGACCTGGGCCGCACCACTCAACCCTAAAAACTAACTCATCTAATAGAAGCTGCACGATCTTTAGGATGAGTACACTAGGGTTTTTAGAGCCTCTACAGAAGAAAAAGGAAATCTACTTTCATCAAATTGTGTGCAGAACTTGACGTGCCCATTGAAACTTGTCTGAAAGCATTAAGACACGTCAACCCTAAAAAACACTAAAGTAAGGATGAAACATTAAAAGACACCACACCCTAAAAATTCTTGCTTGAAAACCCTGTTTTATAGAAGCACACACCTTGAAAAGTGGAAAATTAAGAGGCACCACCCCAATCAACGCCTCATCACATTACCCTAAGCACAAGCACTATCCTAACCCGTTAAAACTGAGTAGACGTGCCCTAGGCAGGACTGAGTTAAGTCTCAAAAGGTGAGGTTTTGTTCGCTAGGCACTTGGCTTTCATTCCCTTGGTATAATCTGGTGGCTAGGCTGCGGGGCAGTGTCAAACGACCGCAGTTGTGGGGTCTATGGAACCGGAGGCGCAAGCCAAAGGAAGAACCTTCCCTGCAATCCCCTCGTAATCAACCTGGCCAGATTAGCCTTGGGAAGGGGAGTCCAGTGTTTACGGACTTAATCAACCTTTGTGAGATTTCTAGGTCTCCTAAGGAATACACCATAAGGATTAGGATTGTTTGTTTGATTGAGTGCACAACTCTCTCTCATCCGTTCTTCCCGCATCCCTCCATGGATTTCAATGCCTATCCATCTTACCCAAATTACCCCCAACAGGATTTGTATGCTAACCCAAGTAGACCATACCCACAGCCGACTTGGGCTAACCAACCACCAAGTTGGGGATGCAACCTGGAATATCCCTCTTGGCCCAACTATGACCAAACCGCACCAACCTCTTATTGGAATACACCTAACATAGCCACCCAAGGGTACGATTCAAATTGTGGGGCTCCATATCTCGATTGTCCTCACGATGCCTCCTCATTTAGGTCCGACCCGCTCTACTGTGATAGGACCTACACTTTAGGAGAACACCAAGAACCCTACCCATCTCAGGATAATAACCAAGAAAGGTCATCTGAATTCAACAACCTTGCCTACTTGACCTTTGGATTAGAAGGAGTTCTAGACAAATGGAAATCAGAAAATGCTCAGAAATCTAGGCAAGCCCAGGATCATCAACCTCTGATTTGGTCCCCTGATGAAGAATCTGACTGGGAGGAGGACTTAGAACCTCAACTATTCTGGAGTAGGTCCAAACAGAGAATGGTTCCTCTTGAAGAACTGGACCCTGAACATGATAGAATAGAGAACCCACCCAAGAACCTAAACACCAGTATGGGATCTGATCCACAACCTCAACCATACTCTCTTAACCAGGATTTCAAGGAGGAAATCCAAAGGACACCAAATGACACCATGTCAATTCTTGATAACCTCAAATTAGAACTACACAGACAAAATCAAGAATTGATTAAAGGACAACAGGCCATGATGGATTTGTTCCAACAATTGGGGAAAGAAGGCCAGAGAAAGATGTTGCACACAACGCCACTCATAAAGCAAGGACCTAACATGACCAATTGGACTACACCCAGTCATCCCGATTTGGTTCAGTCCACCATTGATACCCCTCAGGAGTTGGACAGCTCAGTGAATAAGGACAGTAAGGATTCCTTGGAACACAATTTGAGGGGCATTAAGAATGAACATCAGGAGGAAACTGAGAATGTAAGGGGAGAGGCCTTGGAATCTGAATCTAATCGGCCCAAGAGAAGCAATCCGGTGGGAGCAACAGCCACCATCATAGATGGAGAATGGAGTTACAATTTTAAAGAAATTGATTATGAATCAGTTGGAATCCCCATCACAAAGTTGGAGGAAGGCCGAGAGAAAGAATATGATCTAGAGGATGAAATTGACCCTACCTCTAATATAACCTCAAACAATGAATCTGATACAAAGAAGGTGGCAGAAAATATTCTTGAGATCAAGGGCTTGGAAGGAATGAGCGATGAAACCATAGTTGCGGAAGAGATGGATTCGTCTTTGGAGAGAAGCTTCATGCTTGATTGTAAGGCTCATTCTGAAACTCTGGACCTTATTACCTGCCCTACCAGAATAAAGATCCCCACTGGAATTGATACACTTTCGATGGATTACAATTTTATGGGGACACAAGTTGAATATCAGACCTACATCTTTAGTGTCTGGCATGTCATATTTGGGGTGCGTTCGTCCACAGCAACTTGTTTGCATGACCACAAACTAAGAGAGGATCTGACACAGGCATGCATGATATATCTGTTACAGAATTCCCGCCCCTTTGGAACGGGACTCCACCACAACCTTATTCGCATCTGTGGACTTCTGATTTTGGGTCTGGTAAATTTTGAACATATCTTCTTGACCCAAGCCATTCCTGTTTGTGCACCGCCCAGCTGGAGGCGTTAAACTCAGCGCTTCCTGGGAGGCAACCCAGCGGATTCAGACTGATCTGGTAGTCTACGTCACTCAGGTACTATCTTTTTAAACCCTTCTGCATCCATGAATCTACCAATGAGGACATTGTCCAACTTAAGCATGGGGGGGATGGTAAATTGCATAATCCTGAGCTTAATTAATCAGTCTAAATGAATAAAAAAAAAAAAAAATTTGAATTTAGGAAGAAAAACTTAGGTATTAAAAACTTGTCAATAGTGGGAAATAATACAAAAAGAACTTAAACACTTAGACTTTTCAGGCCTTCAGGCTTAATCAGCCCTGGTGTCCGTTAAAATATAGATTTAGCGGTGAGTCCTGGCAACTTTAAGCTATTCTAATCCACCTATTAAATAAGGTGATAAGTATACGACTTATCAACTCATCCTCTAACTCAGGAAAACTTTGAGTCTAAGCATCTGCACACATTTCTGCACAGACTCACTTCTCGGAGATTTTGACAGAAATTGGGTAGCTAATGAACTCTCTAGGGTGGTATGGCTGGCAAGTTGTCGTGGGTAACAGCCCATTGGCAGGTTGTCCAGAACCCAGCCACAGGCCATTTCTTTTTCACTGCCTCTAGGTACATTTGAGATTAGGGAAGCCACCTACGTAAAAAATAATAATAATAATTAAAACAAAAAAAAAACAAAAAAGGAAAAAGAAGAAAAGAAAATAAACCACACTTCACCGCACAAGTATGGCTGGCAAGTGATCGTGGGTAACAGCCCATTGGTCGGTTGTCCAGAGCCCAGCTCAATAATTGCACAAGAAAAAAGAAGACCAAAAACACCTAAGGAAGAAGCGGGGAAGTAGTACAAGCCGGGGAGATATACACTGGAAAATCCTTGTGTTGACCCCAAGTAAAATGAACGTAGGGAGAAAGCTACCAATCGAACAAATACACCTTCAGGCAAAAATTTATTTTCTTTTCCGGTCACCTAGAGGCGTAGAAACTCGAAGTCTGTCTCAATTACCGTTAAGTAAGTCTATCACAACATTCACACCAAGATGCTTAGCACTTAGGGTTTTGACCGAGTTTTGGGTGGGTTGGGTAGCCGTAAAAAGTTACCAACCCACACTGAATTCTAAAAATTCTAAAAAGACATATATAGATATATACGTATACATAAGTATAGTTACATATACAAAGCAAGGATTCGGGTGATTCGTATTTTGGCAGACACCCGGGCGCTGCTTAGTCTTTGTAGATTAAGATCTTCGTATAGTTCCTCTTATTGACAAGTAACGAAGTGCCTGAGCAATTACTTCTTGAATTCGCCAAAGAAATAAAGGCTAGAATAAACCTTGCTAGGGACTAGCAAGGAGTAAGCATGGGGGTATGATAACACCACGCAAGGGGGTGGTAATTAGGTTAAATATGGCCCATCTTTAGAATAAAAGGCACAACATAAAGTAGAATAGGAGCATTGCATGCATCAAGTACCAAGATTGCTTATAAACTGTATTAATGGCCATTTGTGTAAAGCATTTGTCAAAGCAGGCCTCAGATGAGCAATCGGACCGCACGGATGGATTCAGAACGACGAACGGAGTCTAACGGACTCAAGATCGGCCAAATCCGACATCCGGAACTCCCACAATGGGCCCAAGAAATCCTGACCGTTGATCTGGAGATCAACGGCCCAGAACGTGCCACGTCGCCCCGCCCCCGCCGCTCGCACGCCCCCAAGCCAGCCAAGGACGAATCTCGGCCATTGATCTTCGATCGAACGGCCGAGATCCGCGCGCTCGCCCGCGGTCGCCGCGACAAAGCGCGGGCGTGGCGCAACGGTTAGCGCGCACGCCCGCGTCGCGGTGACGCGCGTTTGAATCGCGCGGAGCGGAAATCAATTGCCAGCGAAGGGCGCGGCAAAATTGAGCCGCACGATCAGAAGCGAGCGGGTAGGATTGCGCCACGCGGCGCGACGACAGCGCCCCACCTCCCACACGCGCGCGCACGCCGGGCGGAAATGCGCGCGCGCACGCGCGCCCGAAGCGCGATCCTAGCGCAGGTGCGGGAGGATCTCAGCCGTCCGATCATCAATCGGACGGCTCTCGTTCGACATCCACGGATCGCGCCTGAAGAGAGAGAGGGGCGGGCGGCTGACCGGCGGCAGAAGGCCTTCACCGACGTATCTGGAAGCGGTTTTAGCGACGTTCTGGATGTCGCTAAAGCACATTCTTCTTTTAGGAAGCCCTTAACTCTATTTAAACCCCCTTCTACCACCATTCAAGGCATCCTCTCCCACTTGCAACTACTCCACTCCTCTCCTAGCTAGTCTTAGGCACTCTTGTAATCGCCGAAGACGACGAGCCGCCGACGGAGCCTCCTCCACCGCCGTGGCTGCCTCGTCGCTCTCCACTCTCTCTCTACCTCTCTCTCTCTCTCTTTTAAGCTTTCATTTACTTTTGTTGAAGCATGTATTTAATGTTGTAAACCATGAACTATGAATGCATGTTTAATGAAATTATTTTCCATTTAGTTGCCATTTTAATTTCTGTTTAAAGTGCATGATCAAAACCAAGAGCTTTCTAACCCTAAACTCTCTCTCTATCTCTCGCTTTTCAAAACCGTCTCTTTCGCAAGCAAAACTCCGCCTTTTTCATGACAACAAGTGGTAAACAAAATCCGATTTCCACGCCTCCCTGAGATCGACACTCGAACTCACCTCCGTTTACTTCTTTTAAAACCGACGTATCAAGTGCAACTATAACGACACCTCTTAACACACACGCACGAAGGCACGTCAGAAACCCAAACCGAGTGAAAACCATCACCTAACCCTCTCGAGTTAGGATTTTTCGATCAACCAAGTTGATCAAATCCACTAAACGAATCACTTAAAAGAGGGTGATTCAACCTCAATTACAACCACGCAACAAGTGCAAGGGTAGCGTTCCTCAACCCCTTCTCTTCATGAGAAGGATTTTGTTGCTCGATGGAGACGGGAATTCACAACACGAATACCCAACCAAATAACAAAGTAAAATACAACAATAATCCTATAGAGCCAACAAAGTAATTCTTAAACTAAGCTTTTATAGGAGTTAGGTGCTTCCCTTTGTTAGAAGTGCATTGAACTGGTGACACGGGAGCGTGAACCACGCAACGGTGCAACGGTGCTCTCGTGAACTTTGGCGGGAGAGCGGGTGCGCAATTTGATCGATGCTCTCTTAGGTGTAGAACTAAGCTTGGAGAGTAAGAGATTTCTTCGATTTGATCTTCTTCTTCTTGACACAAAAGAGTGGAAAGTATGTTGCTTAGTGTGTCTTGGTGTGTCTTTGAGTGGCAAGGGTTCTCTATTTATAGAGGCCCTAGAAAGGCTTCGGAAGGCCTTGGAAGGCTTCCATAGCCATTGGGTGCAAGGCTCAAGAGAATCAAGCCAGAATCATGATCAATCATGACTCTGACAGGGTTATCAAACGTCTGGTCCTGGCATCAGGCGTCTAAAAAACTTGTTTAAGACATCTAGGAACAAAGTTAGACGTCTGATTTTAGGCGAGTTTCCTTCCTGACTTCAATCAGATCGAAACAGGATTCTAGTGAATTGTCATCAGACGACATACAAGATGTCTGGCACAAAGTCTGGACATCTGAAAACCTACTTTTCTGCGGAAATGAATTCCCAAGAGAGTGCAACGGCTAGAAAATCTCTAAGAAGAGATTTTGGGTCAGTCGAGGCAAAATGGTCATGTATTAGACATCTGGGGTCCTCTACAAATGTCTGACACGAGGCTAACAGCGATATTCTCAGTGTTTACTAAGGCAGCCAACGATCCACTAATTGGACGTCTGGCAAAGGCATCAGACATCTTCTAAGATGTCTGGACTAAGGTTTGGATGTCTGATTTCATCAGACAGAACTAACTAAGTCCAGCCTAAACATTATCGGATGTCTGAGTCGACAGTTAGACATCTTAAAAGTCATTATTAGAAGTCTGATTTTCAGATTAGACGTCTGATAAGGCTGTCTAAATCCTATTTTGGTTTTTTTAGTTCTCTACAAAAAACCTAAGTATCCTAGGATTGTGCAAGTGTTCCTAGGACTATTGTTAGGGTACTTTGAGGCTCTTTAACAGATATTCTAAGAAATGAAAAGAGCAAGGAAATAAAGATAAAAGTACATAGAAAGAGATAAACAGAATTCTATCCTATTCTTCCATCTTCAAGCTATCGCTCCAAGCGAAGCTCCTCTATTCTCCATCAAGCTCCTCCAATCTGTCCTGGATGCGAGCTCAAACTCCGTCTAACCACATCTCCATTTGCAATTAACCTGAAATCTAAGACTTCAAGTGCAAATGTTAAATGACACGTGTTTTGTTATCATCAAAATAAATGATCGTAGTGCTCTAGCACCGACAGTACTGGTAGCAAGGTGGAAGAATTTCGTGTTGGCATCCCCTTCCTTTAGCCAAAGCTACCTACACCTCTCTCACCAAGCCATTTCTCTTTCCAAGTCCTCCTCTGCAACATCTTCCTGCTAGAACTTCCTTCTGTCCTGCTCTTAAGAACTAAGGACCACCATAGCTTCCTTTTGATCCAATTGTTGTACTGATGCCAATGCCTCAATTCTCTTCTGTTCGCGAATGTTCTACACTGCCTTACCGCCGTACTCTTTTAACATCACATGCATTTCTAAGAGCTTGGATACCAGCATTTGAGTTGCTGAACCCGTAGTTGGCTTGGCCTTCCACCAGTTTGCAAGCATATATCTGAAACCCACTTCCCTGAACCAAGACCTCTTATATTTGAAGTAGGATCCCACATCAGCATTCTCCCCACTATCCCATACGATTGGAGTGTGGTCTAAAAATGGCCTTTCCGAACCCATTTCTGACGACAATTGAAATCTTTCCAACAGTAATGAGTTACCAAAAAATCTGTCAAGTTTGGAGATCAATCCACTCCCATTTCACCATGTAAACTCCACTCCATTAGTAGGAAACTCTGTTAGACCCAGATTCTGCATGATTAGCTAAAAACCAGTTGTGGCCCCTTCTGTACTACCATTTGGTCTGTCCCCACTCGCCAAGTTGCAGTTGAAATCTCCACCTACGATCCAAGGCCTTTCTTGGACCATTTGTTGAGCAGCAGCTAGATCTTCCCAAAGCTCCATGTGAGCATCTGCAGCACAAGGTCCATACACGCAAGAGACAAAGCCGTCCAACTCCCCTTGATTGGTTTGGCACCTACATGTAAGTACATGCCTTGCCGTACATACATCAACCACCTTTAGACATGATTTTCTCCACCAAAAAACCATCCCACTAGACCTCCCATTTGTAGCCAAAGGAATACGGTCAGCCCTTCCAGAATGCAACAAAACATTCCAAGCCTCGTCAATACCTTCTTCTAAATGTGTCTCTTGAATAAAGAGCACAATCAATTTCCCAATCCAACAAATATCTTGAAAGAGATGCTCTTCTCACACTGCTGCGCATCCCACGCACATTCCACGTTAGGATTCTCACCCCTAAAGTGCTATCCTCCCTTGTGTTTCCTTCTTAACAATTTCAACCATGAGAGTCTTTGCAATGATGTCTTCATCAATAGGGCTTTGATTCTCCATTCTCCTCCTTCTGAGCATATACGGGAATCTCCCAATTCCCTTTAGTAGACATACACCTTTCCCAAAATTAATCTTTTTAGGAGGACGAAAGGGTACCTAATTATGAGCACCTAGTATGTTTCTTTCCATACTATTGTCAACGAATACGATCTCATTTTTTGAGGTATTGTGAAATACCACACACAATCGTTGATCTCCCATTCTAGAGGTTTCCCCCTCCATATTCACCAATGGCCCCCATCAATGTCCACCTGGTGGTGATCTTTCCTCTTTTTTTGTTCAGGTGCTTCATCAGGGGAAGTTCGGCTAGCCTGCCTCAAATTCAGATCATTGCCAGGCACTTCTGCATACGTCTTATCTAGCACAAGCTTTGGATGTATGATCTCACAATCACCTAAAGATAGCCGAATAAGCCATAAGCTACCTCCGCCTCTAAGTATGATTTTTTCTGGCACCGACTCGCTTCTAAAGACTTCTGCTCCAACCTTCATGACACCAGCATCACCTTCCCCTATGCCCACCTCTGCATCTTCAGATAGCTTGGCAAAGCCAGCGATCATTGTAGCTACCACACCTCTTGATCTCAAGTGTAAAGGAAGACCTTTGATTTCCAGATTGACATGCCTGGTGCCAACTCTCTGAGGGGGGCGATCAGGTAGAGCACCATCGAAAGGAGATACCAGCCTCCATAGCACCGTGACATTCTCAAAGGTACTCGACCAAAATCTAGGCTTTTCCACATCAATCATCCCCAATTCAAATACAAGAAAATGCGACGGGGATAGAGTAGCAACCCTCCAACCCAGTGAGACAAGAGAAATCAAACTCACCAGTTGATGAAAGCACTTAATAGATGGATTCCCCATCATAACTTCTCCTATCAGCGCTCCTCGAAGCACCATCTCTGCCGAATGAATATCTTCTGAAGTCGAGACCTCCACATCAACTGTATGGCCAAACTTCGTAGGTGGAGGCGGAGGTGGCAGCGCATCAGTGCCCTTTGACTTAAGGCGTGAACTATTCTCCTTCGCTAGTTGCATACCCACTTTGGCACATGTGCCACGTTTATGGCCTTGCCCTCCACATGCCAGACATAGTAGCGGAGACCGACAGATCGGAACCATGTGCCCTCTTCTTCGACACCTGTAGCAAAGGATGTCACCGTTCATTCTCCTCCAGCCCTCTCTTGTCACTGCCTTAGGACCCCTTCCCTGTTGAGATAGCCACCGACTCTCCCTTCTCCTCCAATATTTGGGTCTCCAAGTCCTCCATTCGTTGTCTTCCTTCTGATGCCCAACCCTAGCCGCACGGTCGCCAAAGCCCTTTCTCTCCATCTTCTCACTTCGAGGATAAAAAAAAAGATAGCTTTTACCTTGAATCTGAAAGAGAATGATCCAGACCCCAGGTGCTAGATGCCACCACCCAAAAACTATAGTTGCAGTGACTTTTAGCAATAGCAGAAGAAGTGGAAAATAATGAAGCTTGAGGTGAGAGAGAAAAAGGAGCAACCTTTGGCTGTTGCTCCCCTCCCCCTTAGTTCACCAGAATCTCCACCAAGATTGCCAAAGGTCCTTCCTTTCATTTCTTCCCTTCCTGATGCTCTCTTCCCTTTACTGGGTCCCCCTTCCTTGTCCTTCATCGATCAGGGAATGACGAAGATGAAGAGCCCTGCTATGATCCTCCCCTCCAACTCACCCACAATTCTAATATCGAGGAAGCATCTTGGGTTGGGTCAAGCACTTGCCCCTTCCACCATCGCTCCTTCCATCAAAACAGACTCAACGAATGAAAGAAAAAGTGTAAGAAAAACTCTCCATCAGAACATGGGATAGGTAGGCGATTAGGGCGAGGTCATGATAAAGCGAGGCCCACGATGGAGGGAGAGAATAGTAAGGGATGGTGACGATGGGCTACAATCACGATGGTTCCACGAGGGAGTAAGGGCAGGAGAGGAGGCATAACACCCCAGAGTCGAGGGCATGAGGAATCATGGGTATTTAACATGGGTTTCCTTAACATTGGTAGTAACTACTGTTAAACAAACCAATGTTAAGTGAAAGAGGGTTAACCCTCCAAGTAAACAGGGGTTAGCCCCTCTTTTGGATGGTTAACCCCTAAAGTAAACTAGGCCTAAAGGTATACCCTAACAAGACTTGAAGTTTAAAAGGCTATTCATCTAAAAGTCTTGTTTGAAAACCCTTTGTTTGTGCACAACATTACTAATTTGAAATTAAGGGCGCAAACCCATCAAAACATCCCATCACATTCCAAAGCAATATAGATCCCAATCCTTATTAAAAATCATTAGACGTTGGCCCTAAAGATTTCATTGGTCCAAGCTTTAGGAATCTAGGCTAAGGTGCATTTAATTGTCTCGATTACTTAAGGAAATCTTAGTGTCTATGGTTGTGGGTAGCACCAAACGACTGCGATTAGTGGGTACAAAGGAACCTTGTACTAAGTGGGGTTGAACCTT
This sequence comes from Thalassia testudinum, assembly GCA_037157565.1. Classification (NCBI taxonomy): domain Eukaryota; kingdom Viridiplantae; phylum Streptophyta; class Magnoliopsida; order Alismatales; family Hydrocharitaceae; genus Thalassia; species Thalassia testudinum. The sequence goes on along the minus strand of JAZHRO010000031.1, from coordinate 143,614,522 downwards.
CCCTCTAATCCCCTTGTATTCAATCTTGCTAAGACTACCTAGGTGGTTGAGTCCACTCTCTTGCATTTTTAGCTTAGTCTTTCTGAAGTTTAGGCCATTTATAAGTTTATAATTAAGGGTTAGAGTTTGGATTGCTTGTTTGAAATAGGAATTTTCTCTCATCTGTCTCCCCTCTCATCTCCTGGTATTTCATCCTATTTATGAACGGTAGGAGATTATTGCATTTGGAGTAAGAACCCTCGCTGGATAAGAATCCTAGGAAAAAATTATCTTATTCAACTATCCAACTTGTTACAATGGTAGTCATCAAATGGATTGTCACGACCCGATCTCGACTCCCTACAGAACCCAAGACCGGCTCACCTCGACGAACCCCAAGACCCAATCGTCCAACGAGAAACAACCAAATACATACTTATTCCACAACCACATGAGTAATGTAACTAAGTAGAAAATATATAACTTATAGTAAAAGAAAGAGAACAGCAAACCACTAGATTTTTACATGATACAGTGGAATCGTATTGATACAAATGTAGCCATTACAACAGAGAACTAGTAGAAATATAGCTGAATATAACCACAAGCTACAGGTACTCACTACAACAAAACTCTCTATAGCGAAACAAAAGAAAGGAAACTATGGCTAGGCTCGACTAGGCCCAGCGCCCTCAGTAGCCGATGGTTCTGGCTACTCGAATCCCAGACCTAGACATGGTTACAAAACTCCGGGGTCATCTAATGTTGAGTAGAGTAGTGGTTAAGTCATTTACATGCAACTAACATAATTAAACAAGCAACTAGCTAATCATACATTGCCGGTTATTTATTTTCATCTATTTCCATTTATCTCATTTATGCATTTCTGAGTTGAGTACTCTAACAGGATACATAACATTGCATACTCTTCTTGTTCCCTAAGGGAACGATCTCACTTAAGATCTCACTTGTAGATTCCCCGCGATGCAAGATGTACACGTGGCACTCTCCTGGCCGACAGAGTCCCCTGTGGTAGTCCTACACTCGGTCTATTACCCCGATGTCACAGTCGTGATGTAGTGGTGACTACGGCACGCGTGATAAGCGCACGAGTAGCTACCATGCACTGGCACACAGTCAGTCATTTCCGCTAGCAGGTACGTCCAAACATATAGCATGGAATAGCACAAGGCCTTGCCCTCTCAGAACAAGTGTCTCACCCCTCCACAGTCCATGTATCCTCATCCGACTATCCCGGTTTGCCCAACGGGCCTAACAAGAGTCGGTGTAGGGTAGCCAATCCTAACCCCGGGCCCTATGGGGTAGCTAGCTCCCCCCCTACACTAAGTAGCTCACCCCGGTACCACGTACGCGAGGGCCAAAATAGGAGTCGACGTAGAATGGCCAATCCTAACCCTGGGTCTCAACCCAAGGGGCGGCTAGCTCCCCTCTACTCTAAGTATCACACCCTGGTACCACGTACATTGGGGCCATACAGGAGTCATCGTAGAGTGGCCAATCCTAGCCCCTCTACTCTAAAGGGATTGTTGCTCTCCTCGGTACCACGTACACGAGGGCCAGCTCACTTGCCTTAACCAAGTCCAAACAGTTGCCCGTAGGCAACATGTTCCAAAACCATCAGGTTTTCCGTACTACAGTATTCTTGGTTTCTTTATAAATTCCTTGTAGGGTTTGTACATGTACTTTCTTATTTCCATATCTGGTTCATTACATGTAGAACAGGCAACTCAATTTTCACCATCGATTACTCAGTACAAATATGTATTTCCATTCATGACATGGTTCATTACAAGTAGTACGGGCAGCTCATGATTTATTTCTTTTTAGGAAGCATCACGGTAACTCAATCATTCATTAACTACACATGCATTTCTTCCAGCCCTAGTGTTCATTTCTCAACTGAGGGTTTAATCGAATATATTCTAAAGTAGCATGCATTTGTCTCTTTTCTGTCCTAGGGTTCATTTTACAACCTAGGGTTCAAATAATTTTACGCATGCAATTTAGTTATTAACTTCGGGATTAAGGTGAAAACCACTCTACCAGGTTAACCGGGTGGAATGGGGGCTCGTACGGTAGCTCTCGACATCTCCGCAGGTCTCGTGTACTCTATGGACTGGAGACCTATAACATGGACCAATAGGTCAAATGAGCTCAAAGTTGCATAGACACTACGTCATTACGTAGAGAAACTCAAACGGAATCCAGCAACGTTTCATTTGCGGAAATCTGACTCCGTTTGAGCCTCGAACAGGCCCAAAAACAGCAACTCTGACCAAAATCAGACATCCGGAAAGAGTCCCAGACATCTTAAATGAACTCAAAGACTCACCTTGCTTGGGGCACCTTTTTCGAACGTATGGAACTCCATGCAGATGTCTGAGGGTGTCTTTAGACATCTAGAGACACTCTCGGATGTCTAAAATCGCCTCGATCCTTGCACCGACGCACCTTCTCAACCTCTGACCAATGCATGCGAGGTCAAAACTTCGGCAGGGAAAAATAATTGAAAAAATATGCCCTATCAGACGTCTGGTATTACCTCTGGACATCTGATGATCTCTCTAGATGTCTGATTCTGTAGAAAAATGACTCCGTAAAATCATTTGCAAGCTCTCTCTCCCCGCAAAAACTGCAGCAACTGCAGCACCGCCTCGTCTCCTTCACAAGCTCTCTACTCTTAGGCCTCTGGTCTCCTCTGCTCTCCACTTTCTCCTTCTCCTACTCCCTACTCTCCCTCTCCTCTTGACTCCGGTGTGGGATGAATGGAGGAGTGGGGGTTTATATGGAGATGGGAGGTATGGGAAGAGGTAAGTTGGAGGTGGAGGGAATAGGGGTGTCGTCGTGGTTATGGAGGTTAGGGGGTGAGGTACGGTGGAGGGGTGTGTATGCATGGGGTAGGGGGATGGGGTGAGGTATGGTGGGGATGGGAAAATTATGGAGGCATCCCTGCAAGTTTTCTTTTTCCTTACATAGCCAAAACAAAAACCTAGGGGGTTAAAATTGCACAAAAACCCCTAAAATTTTTGGAAACGCCAAACTACCCTTGGGAAGGGTATTTCAACATAACAAACTTAAAGGAAGTTATGTCCCTGAAACTTAAGCTAACTAGGGTACGGAAAATAAATATATTTTTGCATAACAAACTTAAAGAGGATCAAAGTAGGTCAGAAGTGACGCACCCTCGAAAAGCTCTCGATAATGTTCTCGCATCGCCACCTCAATCTCCTAAGTGGCCTCCTCGAACCATTGGCTCCTCCACAAGACCTTCACCAAGGGTACCCCCTTCCGTCTCAGACTCCGGACGACTCTGTCTAGTATCTGTATTGGTCTCTCAAGGTAGGTCGGGTTGTTCCCCACCTCGATGTTCTCGTGGCTCAGAACATGGCTAGGGTCAGTGATGTATCTTCTGAGGTTGGACACGTGGAACACGTCGTGCACTCCAGAGAGCTGGGGAGGAAGGGCAAGCCAGTAAGTAATGGGTCCTACCTGCTCCAAAACCTCAAAAGGCCCTACAAACCTCGATGCAAGCTTGCCTCTCTCCCCAAACTGCTGCAAGCCCTTCATGGGCGAAACACTAAGGAAGACGTGATCTCCAACCTCAAACTGTGCCTCCCTACGCTTCAAGTCAGCGTAGCTCTTCTGCCTGCTCCTGACAGTACAGAGTCGTTTATGGATCTACTCTATCACCTCCTAACTCTAGTGTATCAGCCTAGGACCAACTTCTACTTGGTCCCCACCTCAACCCAACTCAAAGGAGCAGTACACCTCCTCCAGTACAAAGCCTCAAACGGTGCCATGCCGATGCTCGAGTGGTAGTTGTTGTTGTATGCAAACTCTACCAGGAGAAAATGCTCCAACCTAAGAGCCTCTGCAGTCCAGCACGCAAGCGCGTAGGAGATCCTCAAGGGTCTGAATGGTGCACTCTGACTGTCTGTCGATCTGGGGTGATAGGTTGTACTAAACCTCAGACGAGTCCCTAAAGCCCACTGAAACTCCGCCAAGAATTAAGAAGTGAAATGAGTGTCTCTATTTGAAATAATCTCGCAAGGGACTCTGTGAAGGCACACCACGTCTCGGATGTAGCGCTCTGCCAACTATGCTAGTCCAAAAGTGACTCAAATCGGCAAAAACCATGCCATCTTCATCAATCTGTCCACTATCACACAGACTACATCGTGTCCTCGCTGTGTCACAGGTATCCCCACTACCAGGTCCATAGTGACACTCTCCCACGTCCACTCCGGGATGGGAAGTGGCTATAGCAGCCCTGCAGGCCTCTGGTGCTCTGCCTTCACCTGCTAGCATATCAGGCACTTCTAACAAAACTGCCAACATCCAGCTTCATCCCCCTCCACCAGAAATCACATCGTAGGTTGTGGTACATCCTCATGTTCCCGGGATGTATGGTGAATCTAGATCCATGTGCCTCAATTAGGAGCTCTCTCAACAACTCCTTATCTCTAGGAACGCACAAGCGTCCCCTCATACGCAGGACCCCGTCAGTGAAAGATAACTCTCTTGGGTTCCCTGTTAATACCTAGCCTCGCAGTGTCTGCAGGTATGGATCCGTCATATGTCTAGTAACGATACGATCTATCAGCTCTGGTCATGTCTACCTCGCCACTGTCACTTCCCTGCAGTAACCCCGTGAATCCTGGGGTCGCCAACTACTCACCTCCTCCATGAGTCTCCAACTCTGTGCCTGTAGACTAGCCAAGTGGGCAAGCACCTTCTAGCTCAAAGCATCTACCACCACATTGGCCTTCCCTGGATGGTAGGAGATGTTGTAGTCGTAGTCCTTCGGGAGCTCTAACCAACATCTCTATCTCATGTTGAGCTCCTTCTAATCAAACGGGTATCTAAGGCTCTTATGATCAGTAAAGATCTCAAACGTCTCTCCGTATAAGTAGTGCCTCCATGTCTTCAGTGCGAAAACAGCAACTGCCAGCTCCAAGTCATGCGTGGGGTAGTTGTGCTCATGGGGCTTTAGTTGCCGCGAAGCGTAAGTGACAACGTGGCCCTGTTGCATGAGCACACCACCCAAACCCTACAGCAAGGCATCGGTGTAGACCATGAATCCGCAACCGCTATGTGGGATGGTGAGTACAGGAGCTAAAGTCAACCTCTCCTTCAGCTCCTGAAAGCATGACTCACACTCGCCTGTCCAAGTGAAGGGCACATCTTTCCTTGTCAACTGAGTCATAGGACGTGTAATCTGTGAGAAACCTCAGAAAAACGGCCTATAGTAGCCTGCCAGCCCTAGGAAACTGCATATCTCTATCACTATACACGGCCTCTCCCACCTGAGGATAGCCTCAACCTTGGCTGGATGCACTGCCAACCCATCTCCCAAGATCACATGGCCCAAGAAGGATAAAACCTGAATATCTGAGATCCATGAAAGATAAAATGATTGAGGATGCCCTTGAAATCTATGAAATCAAATATAAACCCTCAACACCAATAGGAAACATTCAGGTTGATGTTCCAACAACCACAGCTTTCATCATAAACTGTGCCCAAATTCTATTGACTGAAATTTCAAAAGGATCAACCCGAGATATGCTCATGACAGGATACATTGAGATGGAAAAATTACACCAATCTGAATACCTTCAATGCTTGACAAATCCTGTACTTTGGGAACAACACCAAGATGCCCTTATGAAACGGGTAGAAATGATGAAATCAGTAGAACAAATTATCAACCAGAAATACCCATATATACCAGAAACAGAGGATGAACCATCTTGGAACAGTATTAAGAAACAATCCAGTTTCCCAGATCTCGGGATTGAGGTACAAAGTGGTTGTAAAATCCCAACCCAGATAGAAGACAATGTTGAATTAGGTTGGGATATTGCAGGAGAACACAATGATGAGCCAAACTTAGACCATGAATTGTCAAGCCTAGAATTTCAAAACTCCTGCAATAATGAGATCAGAACTGAACCTTCTGAGGGTATAAATTCCGCCCCTTATTTTGATAAGGTGACCCTCGAAGGTTATTCGGACTTAGGTTCTAATAATTCTACCCACATCCTAAGCCTAGAACCTAGATCTGAAACTTATTGGGAAGATTATGAGGCCCCTTATGAGAAAGATCAAATTTTTACAGAATATGATTCCGGGCCTCTATTTGATGAATATCCCTCTCCAACATCCTCAGGAAATCTGATCGATTTTTCAGAAAACATGCCAATTTATGATACAGAAACTGAGGAGTTGAATGAGCAAGGTTTTAATGGGGTCTATCCTACCAGCTTAGAGCTTGAACAGAACATCTTTTTGAGCCCAGAAGTGACATATAGGCTAGAACCCAGTCAGGCTGCTGATTCCACATCTGATGATTTTTGCTGTGGTGGAATTCATGATCATGAATCTCATTTTCGCCAACTCTCCGACAATTTCAGATCTGACTATAATTGCGGAGAGATTCCCCTTCCTGAACACGCCAGGCCTATCTACGACCTCAGTTCACATGACTCTGACTCTGACTCTGAGGTCCTGATTCCCGAGATCACTGATAACACAGAATCATTCCTTTTCGATCCTCAGGAACCAAAAATAGAAAATGCCAAGAGTGATTACAACCAAGAATCCAAATTTTTTCTCGAATCCGATTCCTTTCATCCTACAGACACTCTTCCGGCATTTGATAGTTACCCAGAGGACTCTCTACAGAAAACCACCTATCATCTGTTTCTAGAAGAGCCCTCGTACACAATGGCCACCTCGTCCGCACACACAGAACGGATCAAAACCTCTCCCAAACCTCGACCCGCAACCGGACTCAATTTCTATTCAGATTCACCTCTCACCGAGCCGATTGCATTTCCACATCGGGTTTCGAACATTGATCAGACTACATACCATGCTCTATCATTCTCTGATCACCCCTGTAGGGTTTCCGCGTCATTCATTGATTATTCTACGGGTCCCTACTCTGACCAGGCTGATTCGACTCAGCCAAACCCTGCGTTTACACTTCCACATCCATCTGAGCTTCATAGTTTATGGTGGGTTCCACACCTTTTTATCCACATCTATCAACCCACCAGATTGATTGGGTTTGGGCTGGATCATCAGCCTGTTGATCTGAACAAGCACCTGGTTGGACCAACCAGTCTCTTAATCAAGGTGCTTGTCTTACAAAACTCCGCTGATTTGACCATCCCCTCTCCATCGCATTTCCCGCTTGGCTGAAGGCATCAAATTTAGCGCTCAACGGGAGGCAGCCCGTCATTCTCTTTGAAAACCTGAAACTTGTTCTGACACCTTTTTGCACTTGAAGTTCACACTTTAAGACAGCCGACTCCACCTCAGGTGCTTGCATCTGAGATTAGAAATCGTCCGCAACAGTCACCCTGACCCATTCACTCATCAAAACAGCTATCCTAATGTATGAACTTAGTTGAATAAAAACCTCTAGGTTACAATGAGGACATTGCAAATCTTAGGCATGGGGGGGTATGAAAGTGCAAAAACTTGTAAGAAAATGTTTCAAACAAAAAATTCACATATGCCAAAAATACCATAAAAATTAAAAAAAAATTTCGAAAAAGAATAAGAGGAAAAGAGGAGAAGGAAATTTTGTGAAGGAGAAGGAGAAAAGAAACAAAATGAAAAAGGAGCACAAAATTATGAGAAAAGGTGATAGTCATTAGTAAGGAACTAAGGAATTAACCTAAGTTCTAGACCACATTCAAGAAAATAACTGAAAAGTGCACAATGAGATTAGTAAGAATGCAAACCTTAGGCATTCTTGAATAGACTCTTAGTACCCATTAAGATCTGGACACTCCTCAAGAGGTTGAGGAAAATGAAAAGCTGAAGTATTAGGTCTAAGGCTTAGGAAGTATTTGGCCTCGTTAACTAATTTTTGCTTTACGGGACTCAGTAACCTAAGCACCCTAACCTCACACACAGCCTGGTTTAGTAAGCGTAAAAATCAGAATCACGCAGAAGCGTCGCAAAATTCTAAAAAGAACACCTAGAATAGGAGCGGCCGATCAACACAAGTTGATTTGGACGAGTTCCCAGCGCGGAGAGGCGGGAAATCCCCTCGAAGATGCGTAACAAAATATCATCTCCTCGGTGCTTGTCTCTTAGGATATTTACATATCCTACTGGGGGCATGTAAGCACTCTGCTGGTTCAGATTCCATGGATGGCATTATCTCGAAGTGTCAATTGCCAGGGTCTGGATTCGGCCACGGAACACCATGGATGGGATTATCTCGAAATCTCAATAGCCATGGTTTCGGGGGTTGCCATGGGCGGTGCTATCTCGAAGCATCGATCGCCAGGAACCCTTGAGGATTGATGATGGGAGCAAGGAATCTGATACAGACCGTGTTGAAAAGCCAATCCTAGGCTAGAACTAAAAAGAAAAAGAGAGAGAAAACTCTCCAAACAGAAAAACTTTCTATCTCTCTCTTACAAAACGCACTGCGAACTGAGCCAGGGCTAAAATCATTTCAAGCACGGGTGCTTTAACCACAAAGTCCAATAAACCTTAGGTTAGTTCTTGTGGACCTTAAAAACCTTTGCTAAAGACTGAGGCTAAGGCTAGACAGATTTGGATCTTGATTGGTACTAGAGTACCTTTTAGGCCTATGGTCAGCATTCTAACCTAATCTATGCTCAAATAAAAAAGCACTTATCTAAAACTATTAAAAACTTCATGGTCTAGAACAAGGGTCGAAACCTTAAGTTTTTGCTAAGGGACTCGCAAAAGCTAGGCATGGGGGTATGATGAGAACCTCATCATGAGCCATAACTAGCTCATTTTGACCTAATACAAAGGATAAAAGCTCCTACATAACTCAAGGAAAGGCTTAACTCAGAGAATTCTGAGTTTAAGGAGAAAACAAGTCATAAGGGGTAAAAATGCAATTTTACCAGTATAATCTGCATACAGGGTAATTCAGGGTCCAAACATAGGTCAAAGCAACTTAATAAGAATAAAAGTGGGATGAGATGATCTAGCAAGGGCTACAGCAATTCCAAGGAACTAAATGATAATCTGTAACCCTAAAACAATCCACTTCAATTCACGAGGTTCGAGGCAAAGTAAAAATAGAATAAACCCTCTAAAATTCATATAAAAATAATCTCTAGGGTTTAGAACCTTCAATTTGGCCTTCAGAACCCATTTTGACCTACATTGAGAACCATGCCCAATTAATAACTTAATTTGGGTTTTCGCATAAATTGACCGGTCAAACAAGGTTTAATATAGAAATGAAATTCACCATCAGATTCCTTAGGTCCTAATTAGTCATGTATAAAAACTTGAGCCTAAGAAGAAACCTCTTTGACCAACTTTACACTTTGGTCCTCATATATTTACTTTTTGGCCCTCAACTTTTGAACCCTCGCATTTTGGCCCCTAACTCTCCTTCGTTCTTTGCGTTCAGGTCCCCCTGCAAAACCTGCCAGCACCATGCTCCGGCGACCTTGCGCGGAGCATGGCGCCGCGCAGGGTGAGGGGGAGAGCCTGGCAAGTAAACCGGGGGAGCCCTGCGTCGTCAGCCGTCGCAGGGACACCCCCCTGGTCGCTGTAACCCACCATACCGGCCGTGCGAACGCACGGACGGTATGGGTTTCCATCTCCGGCGTCCTCCGGCGAGGGAGACACGTCGTCTCCCTCCGCCTTCCTCCCTGATTCGGTCCCTATAAATACCCCCGTCGCTCCACCGTTCTTCCCAGCTCGGATCTGACGGAGAAAACCCCCAACTTTCCTCTCTTCTCACTCCGGCAGACGCCCACCAGCTCTGGCGGTTCTTCCTCCTCCTCCTCTTCGCTCTGCCGCAATACCAGCAGCAGAGAGTTCTTCCCCTGCTCTTCCCGCGCCACGCCGCACCCAGCTGGCGCATCTCCGGCCCTCTGCTCGCCGCCGCCCCTTCCCCCGGGCATCTTCTTCTCCGGCGACAGTCGATACGACTGTCGCCCACTCCGGCCCCTCCTCCTCCTGCTAAGTAGGTAGAACTCCTCCTCTTCCTCCCCTCTTCCTTTTCCTCACTTTAAACATCTACTGTTGCCCTCGATTCTGACCCCTCACCCTCACCTTCTCCGCCTCCGGCCATCCTCCGGCGAGCCGCTCCCATCACCCCAGCAACCCACACGGCTCGCCGACCACCGCAGAACCTCCGCCTCCTCACCCTGATCAACCCCCGCCCTTCCAGTTCCCCCACATCACCCTCTGCAACCCCACCGAACAAACCCATCTTCCGACCCACAGTCCGACCTAGGGCAGCCCTTGCACGCCACCCCACGCCTCGCCACCACCCACACGAGCTTCGCCGCACTCTGGCGAAGCTCCCGGCACCTTCTGATTCGGCCGAGAGGCCATTTTGCTGTGAACAGGTCACTCGACCTCCGCCGCCATTGCCGTGCAGAAGGAGCTGCTTCCGCCTGCAGCTGCAGGCGCGCCACGCCCAGATTCGACTCCCAGGCCTTGCGAGGCATTTCGACAAAGCATCAGGCTCGCAGCTGGGGCGAAGGCCTCGCGTGAAGCCGCGATCGCCCGCTGCTTTCTCCGCTGCGGGCGCTCAATTAGGGTGGGACATTTAGTCCCACCTCGGAAAACTCTGAAGAGGCGCAGCGGTATAAAGCGAAAAAGTGCTGGAGGCTTATTGCCTCAGCACACGGGGTGAGGTCCCCTTCACCCGCCCGGTTACCCGGCCTCGTCCGCGCTCACGCCCCGCGGACCTGACCCGACCCGACTTAGACTGACCTGCACTCCTCGCCCACCACGCACGCCGGTGGGCCTGGACCCGGGCGCGACCCATACCCGGCTACCCGGCAGCTCTGGGAGAGCTATCCTATGAGCGGATTCTGTGAGAGAGAGACGGGGGGGGAGGGTAGAGTAGGTTTTGCCCTCTGACGTAAACTCTGAAGTGTGCAGGCACAGGTGAAGAAGAAGGACCGCGGAAGAAGAAGAAAGCTGAGGGAGACACTGTAGCAACAAGTGGTTTAAGTCGTCTGATTGGAAAATCAGACGACGTCCTGAAGGGAAAAGAAGAAAGAAGGAGAGACGACGTCCTGACAGGAAAAAGAAAAGACGAAAGAAGGAGATCTGAAGAACAAAAGAATAAGGAAGAACAACAGAAGAAGGAGAGGACCACAAGGAGATAAACACAGAAGAAGAACAGGAAGAACAAAAGCTAAAGAGAGAGAGAGACAAAGAGAAGAAAAGAAGAAGAACTCAAACTTTCATCTCTCTCCCTCTCTCTCTCTCTCTTTCTTTATTTTTGTAATAGAACATGTATATCTCTAGAATACAACTTGCTCCCTGAGTTCGACCTCGGGAACTCTTTTATTTTCCGAGTAAAAAATTTATATATTTGAAATGATGGCAATAACTGGCTATACTACAACGCTATAACAATAAAACCCGGTTATCTCTCGAAGCCACAACGTTTCAGCCTCTAATCAAGAATGGCTCCTCTAACAGTACACTACCTAATCCCAAACTGATGGCAAAACTCGTAGAGACAAACTAGTGCATGGCACTAGAATCGAAAAGCACGTAAATGAGCCTGCTGAAAATTGTAACCATACCTGCCACTACGGAGCCTGAAGCTCTAGCATCTCCGTGAGACAGGGCGTTAACACTCCCCTTAGCCCTCGATGCAGAAGTTGCCATGCTCTGAGCCAGGCGAGAAGTAGCTGGCCAGTACCCTCCTCGTGACTGCTGTCCTCCTTCTCGGGCCTGGTAACCGCGGCCGCCAGATCAGCCTCCAGTGCTCGATGCTAGGAGCATCTGCTATGCTCTAGCCCTAGATGGGCAGTCCAACCATACGTGACCCGGCTGGCCACACTGGTAGCAAAGAGGAACATGACCTCCTCCTTCTGTCTGCTATCCCTACTGGCAGCTAGGTGGGGGTCTACTGTAGTCGGTTGGTCCAGATCTGGGTCCCCCAAAGGTCACTAGTGGACCCACAAAGAGAGACGACTCCCCCACAGGTGCCGTGTGCCTCTTCTCTTGGCAACTCTGCGAGTGCTCCTACTGGTAGTACCTCTTTCTTCCTCCTCCGTCGATGTCTCGTTCGGCTGGGTTGGTCTCCTCGTAGGTCATGGCCTCCTCAACTACGTGGGAGAAAGTAGGCAACTTCAAGGGCTTCACATACCTCCGAATGGCAGGCCGGAGGCCCTCAGTGAACATCCACAAGCACTGCTCAGTAGATGCTGCTGTCGGGGTGAAGTGTGACAACTTTAGGAAACATGTACAGTACGCGTTAACTGTCATCGCCCCCTGGCGGAGAGTGTGGAACTGCAGCCTCCTCTGAAATTGCCAGGTCTGTGGGAAGTACTGCTCGTAGAAGAGCGCTACAAACCAATCCTATGTCTACTCTCCCTCCTATCCTCTAACTGCCCTCCACCACCTGGAGGCTGCACTCTCCAGCTGGTATGTGGCGAAGGCCACGCGGCACTCTGCAGGAGGATGGAGTGTGTCGAAGATCTTCTCCATCTGCTCTAGCCAACCCTCTACCTCAGACGAGCTCTCCTCCTCTGATGGGAACACCATCATGAGTCATAACTAACTCAATTTGATCTAATTAAGTCATTAAATGCTCCTACATAATCGCCAGAGGACTGTAATTCATTACACAATTATTCTGAGAGAAAGATAAGAAATAGGGTTAAAACTATAATTTTACCATCATATCTTGAATGCAGAATAACCACAGGTTTTCTTAGGGGTTTATTAAGGGACAAATGGTCCTAAAAGGCTAACAAGTGGGTTAGAATAGACAGAAAAGGGTTTTCGCATGTTTTGGAATTAAATGACTTCTGAAATCCTAAAAGTTGACCCTCTTAATTAAATGAGGTTCTGGTTAGAATAAAATTCACCTAAACCCTCTAAAATTCATAGAAAAATATTCTCTAGGGTTTGATACCTTCAATTTGACCATCATAACCCGTCTTGACCGAAAACAGAGTCTCAGACTAACATTTGCCCTAATTCAGGTTTTTGCAAAAATTAGTCAATCAAACAAGGTCAAAACCTAAATTTAACTTCACCATTGGATTCCTTGGGCCAAAATTAGGTTTGTACCAAAATTTGGGCCCAATATGAGGTCATCTTGACCAAGTTGCATTTTGGTTCAGTCAAACTCTTTCCATCTCATTCAGACCCTTAACTTTTGAATTCTCTTACAAATAGTCCCCCAACTTCTTTGTCTTCTTCACAAACAGGTCCTCGTGCCATTTTTGGAAGGTTAAACCTTCACCGTCAAGTTCGAGAGAGGATTTCTCGCTTGATTCTCAATCAATCTCTCCCAAAATTGATACTGGGATTCCTTGGGAAGTTACCTTCCATTTGAGTCATTCCTTAAGCTCTAGGTCTTTCTCAAAAGGCCATGCTAATCTTTCAAAGGTTCAGGTATCCTATTTCGCAAAAACCTTTCTAGCTTGGAAGCTTCCTTCCAAGCTTGGAAGGGCTTCCTATGGCCTATAAAAGAACCCCTGATGCACGACCAAGCTTTTTAGCAAGTTTTGGCAAGTCAAATCACCCTAATCTACCCTCTCCAGCCACCAAAAATCTTTTCTCCAATGACCTACCTGGATCCCCCTCCTTCGATCCTCCAACCATCAAATTGGATGACCTAAGTTCTTCCTTTTTTCTTTGCGACCGTCTCTAGACAAAGGGTGGGCATTCCTCCATTTGATTCATTGTCGCTGCCTCTACTTCCTTCTCCAGTTCCAGTCGACCAACACCGGAACCCTCTTCCTCTCTACCGCATCCCTAAGTCCCTCTATCTTTCCCTTTCCCTCTCTACACTATTTTCCCACTCTCGCAACACACGCACGATCACCTCTTCTCCTTTAACATCGTCATCTTCCCCACCTCCGGCGACACTCCAGCGATGCCTACACACTACTCGAAACTCGCTGCTACCACCCCCATCAGTTTCACCACAACTCCACTGGCTAAAGTCCTAACCTAAATCAACCTATCGCTCACCCTAATCACCTTCCAAACTCCACGCTCACCGCACTGTCATCTTGAGGTCGTTTGACCTCTTCACTTACTCCTGCACACCACCATCACGTTCGCCGTCATCAGGCGATCCTCCTAAGCATATTTGATGTGGCCGTGAGGCCATTCTTGTGCTTGCAGGTCTTCCACCGGAGCTCTGCCACCACCTTGGCTGCACCGACCATGCCTTCAGTCCTCTGACCACATCCGCTCTAGATTTCTGCCCCAGTTCACGCGGAGTGGTCTCAGGACCCTTCCCCGATACTTGACTGGGGTCACCAGCACCTACTACTGCCTCAATTTGAGGCATCTTCACTATAGCAGCGCACGTAAAGAAGGGTGGGACTTTAGTCCCACCTCGGCAGCTGACGAAGCGGCATAGGCACATAAATTGAATTCCTTCTATAGCCTTATCGCCTCAATAGCACGAGGTGAGGTCCCCTCGCACGTGCCCACGCACGCCCTTGCCCGCGCTCATTCCCCGCCAGTCTGGCCTTGATCCGATTAACCGGATTACCAGATCTGGTATGGTTTGTTGGTTCTAAGAAAGGAAGAAGAGAAAAAGAGAGGAGAAGGGGGTTTTGCTCTGCCACCCTCCTCTTGACTCTTGTGAAATCTGAAGGAGGACTTTGCCTCTGCTGGCGTGCTAAGTTATGTGTTGCACCTTCTCTAAAGCTAAGGGAAGAAGAGAAGGAAGGAAGAAGAAGAGAAGAGGAAGAAAAGAAGCGAGAAGCCTCTCCCTGAGGCTTGATGGGAAAAGAGGAAGAGGCCTTTGCCTCTGTTAAGGCATCTGAGCCTATTCTGTCGTTTGATATCTGATACCTTGGTTCTGTTGGTTAAATTGAGTTGTGCTTAGCTTATATGATCTATTACTTTGAGTAGCTTAAGCTTAACATTGTAGGGTAATTTGGTGATTCAAATCACCATTTTACCCTCTCATCTTTTTGCATTATTGACATTGGATTTCATTTATATATCTTTATTGATTGCAAATTTTTACATCTTTGATTGTGATCTTGAGAATTATATCGCCACTTGCTCCCTATGTTCGACCTCGAACTTCATTCGAGTAATATATCTTATATATTTTTGCAATGATTCAAGCTATACTACAACGTGACGATTTTAAAACATGTTTTAGAGCGACGAACATTTTGGAGCCATTGCTAGGGAGCAATGCACAATTAGATCTCTTGATTGCAATAACAAATCTGGTACTAACTTGCTCTATCTCTTTTTGATTGTGATTTGTTTCAGTGGGGGATTCATTGAAGAAAAGATCAGCCGCACATCAACCACTTCAGGGGCAGGTAAACTCCATTCACCCTCTTCTAAGCCCCTGAATCTGAAAAAGCTAAAAAGGGAAAAAATCAATTAAGGCTACTTGCATTTTATTCTTAGACAAATCATCAAGTTGCATAATTTGATACAGTCTAGAGAAACATCCATGCCCTGATTTTTGCACCTTCGTAAGAGCTTAAAGTATCTAGGGCTTTCACCTTCTCGTTTGAGCACTAGGTACCACATTTGAACTGATTAAACCGGACCAATCAGAGCCAACTAGGGTTTCCAGTTTAGGGTTTTAGAAACACACTTACTTAATCAAGAATTGATCTTTCCAAATAATGTGTGCCTAAGCTTTGATTGAATTGATTTATTCAAGCAAACCTTAAAATCAGGCTCTTAATTTCATTTGAACACTAAAAAAGGGAGTTAAATTTCTCAAAGAACAAAACAGGTGAAGTTGACCCACCTTGTTAGGTTAACCAATCTTTAAATTAGGTCACTTTGCACGAAAACATCTTAAAAGTTCAAGAGAAATCATAAGCACCCTTGCTCTTAATTTAAAATAGGTAGACTTAAGACGTCAAGTCCCCATTCTAGCCTACCTAAATCATCAGTGACAAGAGAGGTCGGGTGGGGGAAACCCTGTAACTCGTGGGGGCGCTCTACCGTGTATGGGTCTTTGCCGTACTCTTCCTCTCTGGCTGCCCAAGTAATTCTCAGGTGGATGGCTTTTTGACTAAGGGACATCATTCGCCCCGAACATCTATAGTCATCCAAAATTTTTGGATGTCTTGATTAGGTCCATCACATTCTACCTCTCATCTAATCTATCGGTGCATGTTTGGGAGGAGGTCTCTAAGACCATCCTTGAGGCCTCCATTAGCTACTCATTCCCGTTGAGGCTAAGCCACGACCTCCTTGTTTGTGCAATAACCCAACCCAATAGATATCTCTTCTGATTCATCTGAACCTAATTCTCCTTCATCCATCATCATGGAGCAACTAGCAGAAGAAAACAATCTTGAAAATCAGCTTCAACGCCTCAATGATCTATTCCAAGCCTTTGTGCATCCATCGTAGCATCCTATGATGCGAGATCATTACAATCATGCTACGGTGTCAATCGAACCTCGAGTCCAAATCCCCGCTGGAGGTCTTGATACTGAACTCAAGCCCAACATGACTCATGCTATTCCCAAATTCCATGGGTGTAATTCCAAGGATCCTTTCCAGCATATCAAGAAACTCAAGCATGTAGCCCAGTCTTTCAAGTCAGAAGCTCAAAATCGAGATGTCTTACTCATGAAAATGTTCTCCTTCTCTCTCATGGACAAGGCTGCTCACTAGTACCAAACCCAAACGCGTCCAATCAACACCTAGGAAGGACTTCAATCCGAGTTTCTGAGAAAGTTCTTCCCTGTTGATCGGACAAATGCTCTACGGCACCAGATCACACATTTCACGTAGCAAGTAGGAGAACAACTTCACAAAGCATGTGATCATTTTCTGGATCTCATGCGAAAGTGCCCCCACCACAGAGTTCCTAAATGGGAACAAGTCCAGTCATTTTACCAGGGACTCCGTGAGGATATTCGATTATTCGTCAATGAGACCTGTGGAGGAAACATCATGGGTCAACACGAAGACACCGTGTGGGAGATTCTCGAGAATATGTGTGAGAACTCAATAATAATGGATCCATGGGCATGTTCAACTGGACGAATGCCCGTGCATTGACGAATCCAAAGGGAGCACATGAGACACAGGGCCTATCCTCTTCCATCGACTTGGAACTGATGGCCAGTCACCTGGACAAGGTTTCTATTATTAAAAAGAAGGTGGATGAGATAACTCGACACTTGCAGCAAGCCACCTCTGCGTAAAACATGTTCTCACAACCTCCCTCTAGTTGGGAGGTTGTGATTTTGGGTTCGTAGGAAACTCTGGACCCACCTATTCAAGTTGGGGGAACTCTGAACCCTTGTATTCTGACTTTTTCGAGGCTCTTTAGACCTGTGAGGACCTCAACGTCATTCAAAATAATCCATTCTCAAACACCTACAACCCTGGATGGCGTAATCGTCATAATTTCACGTGGTCAGGGAACAACCAAAATTAGAGACCTCAATATCAGCCTCGACCACAAGCTCCTCGTCCATATTAGCTGCCTCAGCCTCGACCCAATCCAACTTATCGATCCGGGCCGACTCATGTAGATCAAATAACTCTTATCCTTTAGACACTGGCAGACATTTAGAAAATGAATGCGGCTATGTAAAAATAACACAAAGACGAGATCATAGAGGTTCGCAATCAACTCACATAGATGGCAAATCCCCGCCAACCTAGTGCACTTCCTTCACAATCTCTGCCTAATCAACCAAAGGTGCGTTATGAACCCAACTCAGGGCCAAGCTCACTTTGTTTATCAGGCCCCTTCTACTCCATCACCCGATGGGATGGAGGCTTCGACATCATACACAGGTTATCAACAACAATCACCCCTTTTACCCACACCAACCCAAAACCAAGCAGGATCGAATTCTATTACTACTCGTAGTGGCAAAGCAACACAGGACCCACCTTATCCAAGCCATTCCCAGCCTGGTAATGCAAACTCAACCCTAGGATAGTCATCAAGGATACCTCTATCCCAGATCAAGAATCTGGACCCATTCTAGAGGAACCTGCAAAAGTTCCATTTCCGAAGGCCTTGACCAAAGGAAAAAGGAAACCCCAACCCGTGGCACCTGAGGAGGACCTAGTTAAGCTCTTTGAGCAGGTCCAAATAAACATTCCCTTGATGGATGCGATGCACCACGTATCAGCTTACGCATGATTCTTGAAAGACGTGGGTACACCCAAGCGTAAGCTACGAACCAAGGGTGGGAACGCAATCGTACTATCGGAGTAAGCCAGCTCCGTTATTTTGAGCAAACTCCTACCTAAGGCAAAAGACCCAGGCACCTCTCTGATCTCTTGTGCTGTCGGTGATATACAATTTGACCAACCCTTATTGGACCTGGGAGCTTCCATAAATTTGATGCCTACATCCCTATTAGTCTACTTTGAGGAATCTGAGCTTAAACCGATAGAAATGACTTTGCAATTAGCCGACCGATCTATTAATAACCAAAAGGAATTCTTGATGATGTCATAGTTAGGGTACATGATTTCTATTTTCCAGTGGATTTCATTATCTTAGACATGGATGCTCCTGAGAATGTGAAGAATACACCGATCATATTAGGGAGACCCTTTCTGGCCACTGCCAGGGCCAATATTAATTATAAGGAGGGTTAAATTGAGTTAAAATTTGGGAGCAAGACAATGAAGATCGACATCTTTAAGGCCCAACAAGGAAACACACTTGATTTATGTTCTCCAGTAGCATCGGAGAGCCATTGGATGGACTCTCGATGATCTGACTAGTATCAGCCCTTCATACTGCACACATCACATCTACACTGAAGAGGGCCCACGACCATCCTGTGAAATGCGGAGACACCTAAATCCAAATCTGTAGGATGTCGTGAAAAAGGAGATCATCAAGTGGTTAGATGCAGGGATCATCTACCCGATCTCTGACAGTCGATGGGTGAATCCAATTCAAGTTGTGCCTAAGAAGGCAAGGCTCACTGTCACCACGACTGAAATTGAAGAAACCATACCGACCCGCATAGCAAACTCATGGAGAGTCTGCATTGATTACAGAAGACTCAATTCCTCCACGAAGAAGGATCATTTCCCACTACCGTTCATTGATCAGATACTTGAGAAGCTAGCGGGAAATCAATTCTTCTGCATTTTGGATGGGTACTTCGGTTATAATTAGGTTGCAATCCATCCTGAGGACCAAGAGAAGACCATCTTCACTTGCCTCTTTGGAACATATGCATTTCAAAGGATGTCGTTCGGTCTCTGCAATGCACCTACTACTTTTCAGCAGTGCATGCTTGTCATTTCTTAGATATGGTAGGTGAATACCTTGAGGTCTTCATGGACGACTTCTCGGTATTTGGTGAATCTTTTGATGATTGCCTCCTGCACTTGGTCCAAATCCTCAGGTGATGCATCGACGTGAATTTGGTTCTTTCCTAGGAAAAGAGCCATTTCATGGTACCTGAGGGAATTGCTCTGGGACATCTCGTCTCTGAAAAAGGCATCCATGTTGATTGAGCCAAAGTGAATCTGATTTCCAAACTCCCTATGCCTAGCTCGGTCAAAGACATTCAATCCTTTCTGGGGCACGTCGATTTTTACAGTCGATTCATTCCCGACTTTTCGAAAATCGCTCACCCTCTAACTAATCTTCTATCTAAGGATGTCCCCTTCGAAATTTTCGAGGAGTGCACTCAGGTATTTGAGATCCTACATGATCGAGTTACCCAAGCACCTATCCTGCAGTCCCCTAATTGGTCTCAACCCTTTGAGATCATGTGCAATGCATCTGATTACACTGTGGGTGCAATACTTGGGTAGAAAATAGACAGGAAACCCGTGGTCATCTACTACGCTAGCAAGACACTTGACGAGGCTCAGCATAACTACACAGTTACTGAGAAAGAGCTACTAGCCATCGTATTTGGCTTGGAAAAATTCAGATCTTATCTTTTGGGTTCCCGTGTTATCATATACTTGGATCACACTGCTGTGAGACACCTCCTCACGAAGAAGAACACGAAACCTCGACTAATCCACTGGATCTTGCTATTACGAGAATTCGATATTGAGATTTGCGATAAAGCGGGAAAACATAACGTGGTAGCTGACCATTTGTCCCATCTTCCTTCTTTTGTCATCGACCTGTCTGGTCCAATCGCCGAGCATTTTTCGGACGAGCACCTACTAGCCATTCACAATCTTCCATGGTCTGCTGATATTGTAAATTACTTAGTTATGGGGAAAGTTCCACTAGATTGGGTGACTTCCAAGTGGGATAAATTGATTGCCAAGGCCAAGTACTATATTTGGGAGGAACCATACCTTTTCCACATTGGCAATGATCAAGTGATCCGAAGATGCATTCCTAACGACAAGGTCAATTACGTGATATCATTCTGTCACGACCAGGCCTGCGGTGGCCATTTCTCCGAGCGTAAAACCACAGCGAAAATTCTTCAGTGTGGGTTCTTTTGGCCCACTTTGTTCAAAGACGCACAGACGTATTGTAGGGCATGCGCTCGTTGTCAGACCCTCGACAACATGGGCCCACGGGATATGATGCCCTTAAACCTGATTATTGTGTGCAAAATCTTTGAAACATGGGGAATTGATTTCATGGGACCCTTTCCCGGATCTAACAGCTTCGAGTACATTCTACTCGCTGTTGATTATGTCTCTAAATGGATCGAAGCCATCCCCACGAGAACCAGTGATCATAAAGTTGTCCTCCGATTTATCCAAGAGAACATCTTTACCAGATTTGGGGTTCCTAAGGCCATCATCAGTGATGGCGGGTCTCATTTTAACAATGTCCACTTCCAATCCCTGATGAAAAAATATGGGGTGTCACATCGTATCTCAACTCCGTACCACCCATAGACTAATGGACTGGCAGAACTGTTGAATCGAGAGATCAAGAAGATCCTTCAGGTCACTGTTCGGCCTGATAGGAAGGATTTGTCTACTCGCCTTCTGGAAGCCTCGTGGGCCTATAGGACCGCCCACAAGACCCAATTAGGCATGTCTCCCTTCAAATTAGTGTACAGAGAGGCATGTCACCTTCCCGTCGAGATGGAGCACAAGGCTTATTGGATAGTACGGAAGTGCAATCTGGATCTGATGAAGGCTGGAATACACCGCCAGTTGTAATTGAGAGAGATCGAGGAACTACGCAATGATGCGTATGAGAACTCGCGTATCTATAAAGAGCAGGTTAAGGCCTTCCATGAAAGGCACATTGTATGAAAATCTTTCCACCTTAGTCAGAAAGTTCTATTCTTTGATGCCAAACTCAAGCTTTTCCCAAGAAAACTTAGATCAAAATGGATTGGACCATTCTTGGTGAGACAAATCTTTGGAAATGGAGCCATTGAAATTAGTGAGCTCAGCTTTGATTCTGAACCTTTTTTCATGAACGGTCAGAGACTCAAACCGTTCATTGAACTCACTGACTCAAGCATGGCTGAGATATCTTTTTACCCTCCATTCTCCCTAAGCTCATTGCGCCTGGCCAATGGCATTAAACTTAGCGCTTAACAGGAGCAACCCATCATCTTTTTGAAAAATCCGAAACCCTTCTTGACACATCTTATGCTGAACTCATATTGTACTTTATGGTTCATCCATTAGAACAGCTGACTCCACCTTTGGCACTTGTACCCAAGCTTGAAATCGTCCGCAATAGTCACCCCAACCTGTCCACCCACCCAAAATCTGTTCTAATGTACATTCTGAGCTGAATTCGAACCCACCTAATTTACAATGAGGACATTGCAAATCGTAGGCATGGGGGAGTATTAAAGTGCAAAACACTATGAGAATCACTTCACAAGAAAGGGTTTCATCAAAAAAATTACATTTTCCAAAAACCAAAAAAATAAAAAACTGAAAAAGAACAAAAAATGGAGAAGGGATGAAATTTTGAGTGAATTAATTGCATATCATTTTTGAGGAGAAAAAGGGGAGGTGATATAAATGCCAAAAAGGAGCACAATTTGAAAAAAAAACAGAGAGAGAGATAGTCATTAGTAAAAGAGTAAGGAATCTACTTAGTTCTAGACCAAATCAAAAAGAAAGAAAATGAAAGATAAAAAGTGCTAAGGGATAAAAGAGATTAGTATGAACGCTGATCTTAAGCCTCTTGGGCTGTGATTTTAGGCTTCAAAAATAAGTATTCCTTAAGATCTAGATAGTCCTCAAGAGGTTGGGAAAATGCAAAGCTTAAGTATTAGGTCTAAGGCTTAGGGATTATTCGGCCTCGATAACTGACCTCTGGTTTGCAGGACTCGGTAACCTAAGCACCTCAATCCTCACACAGTCTGGTTCAGTGCGCTTAACTATCAAAATCACACAAAATGCGTTAAATTTGTTTTGAAAAAGCTACTTAGATTAGGAGTGGCTGATCAACACAAGTTGATTTGGAAGAGTTCTTAGCGCAGAGAGGAGGGAAATTTCCCTCGAAGATGTGAAATAACATACCGTCTCCTTGGTGCTTGTCTCCTGGGATATCTAAATATCCTATTGGGGGCATGTAAGCACCTTGTGCTAGTTCATGTGCCATGGGCGGCATTATCATGAAATGTTGATTGCCAGGGTCTGGATTTAGCTACAGAACGCCATGGGCGAGATTATCTTGAAATCTCAAAAGCCATGGTTTTGGGGGTTTCCAAGGGTGGTGATATCTCGAAGCATCGATTGCCACGGACCTTGCGAGGATTGATGGTAGGAGCTAGGAATTCGATACAAACCGTGTTGTAAAGCCAATCTGAAGCTAGAAATAAAAGAAGAAAAGAGAGAGAAAACTCTCCAAAAATAAAAAATCTTCTATCTCTCTCTTACAAAAATGCACTGCAAACTGAACTTAGGCTAAAACATGTTACAAGTACAGGTGCTTTAATCGCAGAGTTCAATGAACCTTAGGTTAGTTCCTATGGACCTTAGAAACCTTCGTGGTGGACTGAGGCTAGAGCTAGTCAGGTCCGGATCTTGGTTGGTACTTGAGTACTCTAAGCCTACTATCGTTATTCTGATCTAATCTACAAAAGAAAGCACACAGCAGAAATCTGAGTATAAAAAGGCAAGGTCTAGAATTTAAGTTAATTCCCTAAGATTTTGTTAAGGGATTAGCAAAAGCTAGGCATGGGGGTATGATGGGAACACCATCATGAGCCATAACTAGCTCAATTTGATCTGATTAAGGCATTAAATGCTCCTACATAACTGCTAGAGGACTGTAGTTCATTGCATACTCATTCTGAGAGAAAGACAAGAAAATAGGGTTGAAACTGTAATTTTACCATCCTATCTTGAATGCAGAATAACCACAGATTTTCTCAGGGGTTAATTAAGGGTCAAATGGTCTTAAAAGGCTGGGTTAGAACAGATAGAAAAGGGTTTTCGCGTGTTTTAAGAATTAAATGACTTCTGAAACCCTAAGAATAGATCCGCTTAATTAATTAAGGTTCTGGTCAGGATAAAATTCACCTAAACCCTATAAAATTCATAGAAAAATATTCTCTAGGGTTTGATACCTTCAATTTGACCATCAAAACCTGTCTTGACTCAAAATAGAGTCTCAGACTAACATTTACCCTAATTTGGGTTTTTGCATAAATTACCCAGTCAAATGAGTTCGAAAACTAAATCTAACACCATTGGATTCCATGGGTCAAAATTAAGTTTGTACCAAAATTTGGGCCCAATTTGAGATCATCTTGATCAAGTTTGCATTTTAGTTTAATTAGACTCTTTTTATCTCATTCAGACCCATAACTTTTGAATTCTCTTAAAATAGCCCCCCAACTTCTTTGTCTTCTTCAAAAACAGGTCCCCACATCATTTTTGGAAGGTTAAACCTTCACCGTCGAGTTTCGAGCGAGAATTTCTTGCTCGATTCTCAATCAATCTCTCCCAAAATTGATACAGGGATTCCTTGGGAAGTTACCTTCCATTGGAGTCATTCCTTAGGCTCTACGTCTTTCCCTAGGCTCTATGTCTTTCCCAAAAGGCCATGTGAACATTTCAAAGGTTCAAGTATCCTATTTTGCAAAGACCTTCCGAGCTTGGAAGCTTCTTTCCAAGCTTGGAAGGGCTTCCTATGGCCTATAAAAGAACCCGTGATGCACGACCAAGCTTTCCAACAAGTTTTGGTGAGCCAAATCACCCTAATCTACCCTCTCTGGCCACCAAAAATCCTTGCTCCAGTGACCTCTCTGGATCCCCCTCATCTGGTCGTCCAACCATCAAATTGGACTGCCTAAGTTCTTCCTCTCTTCCTCATGACCCTCCCCAGCCAAAGGGAGGGAGTTCATCCGTTTGATTCATCGTCGCCGCCTCGCCGCCTCTACTTGATTCTCTGGCTCCGGTCGGCCAACACCGGAGCCCTCTGCCTCTCTACCGCATCCCTAAGTCCCTCTATCTTTCCCTTTCCCTCTCTACACTATTTTCCCACTCTCGCAACACACTCATAATCACCGCTTCTCCCTTAACGTCGTCATCTTCACCACCTCCGGCGATGCTTACACACGGCCACACTGCTCGAAACTCGCTGCTACCACCCCCATCAGCTTCACCACAACTCCACCGACTAAAGTCCTAACCTAAATCTACCTATCGCTCACCCTAATCACCTGCCTAACTCCACACTCACCGCATTGTGATCTTGAGGTCGTCTGACCTCTTCACTCACTCCCTCGCACCACCATCACGTTCGCTGTCATCAGGAGATCCTCCTGAGCATATTTGATGTTGCCGTGAGGCCGTTCTCGTGCTTGCGGGTCTTCCACCGGAGCTCCGCCACCGCCATGGCTGCACTGACCACGCCTTCAGTCCTTTGACCACATTCGCTCCAGATTTCTGCCCTAGTTCATGCGGAGTGGTCTCAGGACCCTTCCCAAGTACTTGACTGGGGTCACCAGCACCTACTACTGCCTCAATTTGAGGCATCTTCACTGCAGCAGCATGCGTAAAGAAGGGTGGGACTTTAGTCCTACCTCGGTAGTTGACGAAGCAGCATAGGAGCATAAATTGAATTCCTTCTATAGCCTTATCGCCTCAGTAGCATGAGATGAGGTCCCCTCTCACGTGCCCATGCACGCCCTCGCCCACGCTCATGCCCCATGAGTCTGGGCTTGATCTAATTAACTGGATAACTAGGTCTGGTATGGTTTGTTGGTTCTAAGAGCGGAAGAAGAGAAAAAGAGAGGAGAGGGGGGGTTTTGCTCTATCGCCCTCCTCTTAACTCTTGTGAAATCTGAAGGAGGCCTTTGCCTTTGCTGGCGTGCTGAGTTTTGTGCTGTGCGTTCTGTGAAGATAAGGGAAGAAGAGAAGGGATGAAGAAGAGAAGAGGAAGAGAAGAAGAGAGAAGCCTCTCCCTGAGGCTTGAAGGGAAAAGAGGAAGAGGCCTTAGCCTCTGTTAAGGCGTCTAAGCCTATTCTGTCGTCTGATATCAGATACCTTGGTTCTGTTGGTTAAATTGGGTTGTGCTTAGCTTATCAGATCTGTTACTTTGAGTAGCTTAAGCTTAACATTGTAAGGTAATTTGGTGATTCAAATCACCATTTTACCCTCTCATCTTTTTGCATTATTGACATTGGATTTCATTTATATATCTTTATTGATTGCAAATTCTTACATCTTTGATTGTGATCTTGAGAATTATATTGCCACTTGCTCCCTTTGTTCAACCCTCGGACTTCATTCGAGTAATAAATTTTATATGTTTTTGCATTGATTCAAGCTATACTACAACGCGACGATTTTAAAACCCATTTCAGAGTGACGAACATCCCCTTTGAAGGAGGGTGGCTTCAGATTCCTGAACTGGCCAAAGATCTCGTGGTGGAGCCACAATGCAGGAACAGGTGCGCCTCCCGGCAAGGAGGGCTCATGCTCCGAAGTGTCTGAAGGAGGTGGGGTGGTGGAGGATCACCCCTTCCCTCTCCAGCTCGTCCAGCGCCATGGCGGCTTGCCTACCTCATGGAGGACTCCCCCTCTGCATCCTCAGGGGGAGGTGGCCAAGGAGGAGGCTACTAGAGCTCCTCCCGTATGATATCCCAGATTAGCTGAGCGAAGTTCAGGGCCTAAACGCCTGGAAGGAGAGGTGGAGCTGCCCCATCCTCGGCCATCACTCGTCCTCCTCTGTGACCACGACCACGCCTACGGCCACGACCACGTCCGCGGTCCGCCTCAAGAGTTCCCTGGCAAGGCATCTCCTCTACGGAGATCGAAGAAAGGACTGAATGGTCAAGGACACTCGATTACAGTGGGGAGTAAGACTCGAAAGTGAAAATCAAGATAATACGTTGTGATGGCTATCCTAGCTACATGTACAAACATGGTTACTTCCAGACCTCTAGTTCATTTCTCAGGATGACCTTACGCTGATACCAACTTGTCATGACCTGATTCTGGCTTCCTACAGAACTCGAGACCGGCTTCCCTCGACGAAACCCAAGACCTAATCGTCCAACGAGAAACAACCAAATGCATACTTATTCCACAACCACACGAGTAATGTAACTAAGTAGAAAATATATAACTTATAGTAAAAGAAAGAGAACAACAAACCACTAGATTTTTACATGATACAGTGGAATAGTACTGTTACAAATGTAGCCATCACAACAGATTACTGGTAGAAATATAACTGAATATAACCACAAGCTACAAGTACTCACTACAACAAAACTCTATGTAGTGAAACAAAAGAAAGGAAACTATGGCTGGGCCCGGCTGGGCCTAACTCTCTCAGCAGCCAATGGTTACAAAAGAAAGGAAACTATGGCTCTGGCTACTCGAATCCCTGACCTGAAAATGGTTACAAAAGTCGAGAGTCAACTAATGCTGAGTAGAGTGGTGGATAAGTCATTTACATGCAACTAATATAATTAAACAAGCAACTAGCTAATCATACATTGCCGATTATTTATTATCATCCGTTTCCATTTATCTCATTTATGCATTTCTGAGTTGAGTTCTCTAACAGGATCAATAACATTGCATACTCTTCGTGTTCCCTAAGGGAACGATCTCATTTAAGATCTCACTTGTAGTTTTCTCGCGATGCAAGATGTACACGTGGTACTCTCCTAGCCAAGAGAGTCCCCCATGGCAGTCTTACACCTGGTCTACTTCCCCGAAGTCATGATCGTGACGTAGCAGTGACTACGGCATGTGCGATAAACGCACAGGTAGCTACCTCACACTGGCACGCGATCAGTCATTTCCACTAGCAATTACTCCCAAACGTACAACACGGAACAGCACAGGGCCTTGCCCTCTCAGAACAGGGGTCTTGTTTCTCAGAACAGGGGTCTCACCCCTGCACATTCCGCGTACCCTCATCCGACTATCCCAGTTTGCCCAGCAGGCCTAACAAGAGTTGGTGTAAGGTAGCCAGTCCTAGCCCTAGGCCCCATGGGGCGGCTAGCTCCCCTCTACACTAAGTAGCTCACCCCGGTACCACATACGCAAGGGCCAAAATAGGAGTTGACGTAGACTGGTCAATCCTAACCTCGAGTCTCAACCCAAGGGGCGACAAGCTCTCCTCTACTCTAAGCAGCTCGCTCCAGTACCACGTATGCAAGGGTCAAACAGGAGTCGTCATAGAGTGGCCAATCCTAGCCCCAAGTCTCAACCCAAGGGGAAACTAGCTCTCCTCTACTCTAAAGGGATAATTTCTCTCCTCGATACTACGTACACGAGGGCTAGCTCACTTCCCTTAACCAAGTCCGAACAGCCGCCCGTAGGCAACATGTTCCAAAACCATCAGGTTTTCCATACTACAATATTCTTGGTTTCTTTATAAATTCCTCGTAGCGTTTGTACATGAACTTTCTTATTTCCATATCTGGTTCATTATGTGTAGAACAGGCAACTCAATTTTCTCCATTGATTAATCAGTACAAATATGTAATTCCATTCATAACATGGTTCATTACAGGTAGTATAGGTAGCTCATGATTTATTTCTTTTCAGGAAGCATCACGGTAAGTCAATCATTCATTAACTACACATGCATTTCTTCCAACCCTAGTGTTCATTTCACAACCTAGGGTTCAATCGAATATATTCTAAAGTAGCATGCCTTTGTCTCTTTTCTGTCCTAGGGTTCATTTCACAACCTAGGGTTCAAATAATTTTACGCATGCAATTTAGTTATTAACTTTGGGATTAAGGTGAAAGCCACTCTACCAAGTTAACCGGGTGGAATGGGGGCTCATACAGTATCTCCCAACGTCTCCGCAAGTCTAGTGTACTCTACGGATTTGAGACCTATAACATGGACTGATAGGTTAAACAAGCTCAAAGCTGCATAGACATTACATCATTACATAGAGAAACTTGAGCGAAATCCAACGGCGTTTCATTTGCAGAAATCCGACTCCATTTTGGCCCCGATCAACCCCAAAAACACCAACTTTGACCAAAATCAAACATCTGGGAAGAGTCCCAGACGTCTTAAATGAACTTAGAGACTCACCTTGCTCGGGGCTCCTTTTTCGGACATCTGGAACTCCATGCAGATGTTTGAGGGTGCCTTCAGCCATTTGGAGACACTCCAAGACGTCTGAAATCACCTCGGTCCTCACACCGACGCACCTTCCAAATCTCTGACACATGCATGCGAGGTCAGAACTTTGGTAGGGAGAAATAATTGAAAAAATATGCGCTATCAG
The DNA here is from genome assembly GCA_037157565.1 of Thalassia testudinum. Lineage (NCBI taxonomy): Eukaryota > Viridiplantae > Streptophyta > Magnoliopsida > Alismatales > Hydrocharitaceae > Thalassia > Thalassia testudinum. Next base: position 143,585,900 of record JAZHRO010000031.1, on the reverse strand, counting down.
ACATCTGGTATTACCTCTGGATGTCTGTCCACTGATGGTCTCTCCAAACGTCTGATTCTGTGGAAAAATGACTCCACAGAACTGTTTGCGAGCTCTCTCTCCCCGTAGAAACTGCAGCAACTGCACTACCCCCTCATCTCCCTCACGAGCCCTCTACTCTCAGGCCTCCGGTCTCCTCTACTCTCCGCTTTCTCCTTCTCCTGCTCCCTGCTCTCCCTTTCCTCTCAGCTGCGGTGTAGGATGGATGGAGGAGGAGTGGGGGTTTATATGGAGATGGGAGGTATGGAAAGAGGTAAGGTGGAGGTCGAGGGAATGGGGGTGTCGTCGTGGGTATGGAGGTAAGGGGGTGAGGTACGGTGGAGGGGTGTGTGTGCGTGGGGTAGGGGGATGGGGTGAGGTACGTTGGGGATGGAAAAATTGCAGAGGCACCCCCACAAGTTCTCTTTTTCCTCGCATAACCAGAACAAAAACCTAGGGTGTTAAAATTGCATAAAAACCCCTAAAATTTTTGCAAATGCCAAACGACCCTTGGGAAGGGTCTTTTCATGGATGAACGTGAGGAACAAATTCACCTTGGGGATGACCCCACAACTAAACTCCAACTTCAAATTAAGGCCCAAGGAGAACATCATTACTATCAAATAAACATCATCCACCAAGCCTTCATTGCTTTCAAAAATCCAATTAAGCCCAAATCACTTAGGGATTTTACAATCCCTCTGACACCCAACTAGAGCCATACCTTAGGGTACCCAATAATGAGGATGATTATGTACTCAAGCCCAACATTATCAACCTCATCCCTCACTTCCATGGTAATAATAATGATGACCCCTTTCAACATTTGGAAGAACTTCTAAATATTAGTAGAACCTTCAACCCTAAGAGCATGATTCAGGACACCCTTACGATGAAAATGTTTCCCTTTTCTCTCAAAGATAAGGTAGCTCAATGGCTTAGATTCACAGGCAAACCCATCCAGACTTAGGAAGAGCATAAGAATGTCTTTCTTAAGAAGTTCTTTTCCATAGGTAAAACAAATACTTTGAGATGTGCCATTACAACCTTTACTCAAAATCCAAGTGAACAACTTCACGAGGCATTAGGGCACTTCATTAACCTTATTAGAAAATTCAATCATGAGGTACTGAAATGGCATCTAGCCCAAATATTCTACCATGGGTTAAATGACAACCTTAGGAACTTTGTTGATGCTACAGGTGGAGGCAATTTCCTAAGTATAGACAAAGATGGAGCATTTGAATTATTTGAAAATATGAGTAAAAACTCTCTAAACAATGCCTCATGTCCACCTTTAATAGATCAAATCAACCAAAAAGCAGGATATATGAAGTCCAAGCAAATACGAGTGTGGTTGATTTGGGGATCATTGCTAAGAGATTAGATAAGGTGGATCTTGTTGGAAAAAGCGTGGAGAATTTGGACAAGAAATTGGACAACCTCCTCATGGGTAGGAACCCTCTAGGATCTACTTCCTATGCAATTGAAATGAAATAGGGGACTCCACTTTTCACCCATACCTAGACCACACTAGGTAGAGAAGTTGTGAATAATATTCACAACTTGACAGTGACTTAACCAACAAGCTTGTTGTTCTTGGACTAGACCTAATATGGATTCCAAGGAGGGACATTGATTCCCTCATCTTCTAATTTTGGTGACTTGTCACCTGTGTTCACCACGTATGGGGATGCCTTGTGCCATCAAGGATATAATAGGAATAATCTATTTTCTAACACCTATAACCCCGGATAGCGAAACCTCCCAAAATTTTCTTGTTCAAGTAAAAAATAAGTCCAAGGACCTAATCTGGCAACAAACTTACAACCTATCCTCAGGACAAAAAGTAGGCAAAATCAAAATCTAACCTATTAGATTCTTGCACAACAAAATCAACCTAGTTTATCCGTGGTCCTCAAGGAAATAAGAGACATAAATCAAAGATATAAGGAGGAGATGAATCAGTTGAAGATCGAATAGACGAGATGCATGGACCAACTTGCTTACTTTCAGCAACAAGGAATGTTGCCCTCTCAACCTGTCCCTAACTATAGGAATTTCCCCAGGAACATGAACCAAATCAAGGAGCAACAAGCTCAAATGACTCACATTGCTCCCCGAACCCCACCTAGATTTCAAAATCCTGATCAGGCTCAGCTTATCCTTCCAAACCCATCCTAATTCATGAACCCCAATGTTATTGCTAGTGTCATCACACTTAGGAGTGGAAAAAAGACTGAGGATGTTTTACCCTCTACAACCATGCCCTAATGGGACCCTAAAGACCCTAACCAAGGGGATCAATTTGGCCTAGGGAATGATGGAAAAAAGGGTCAGAACCCCCTCTCTTCTAATTCAACCAGAATACCTTTTCCTGAAGCCTTAGCTAGACCAAGGAAGAAAGAGACCATTGATAATGTGGAGTGGCTTGAAATTTTCAAACAAATTCACGTGAATATTCCACTCCTCGACACTGCTGGGAATATCCGACCTATGCAAAGTTTCTTAATTAGAAAATGTGTACACCCAAACTGCAGGCCAAAATATCCGGCGCTTACAGAGGTTGTTCACATAAGGGGGGGTTGTAGACGGGTGAACGGGTCGAGTTAAGGGCCTATAAAAGGAGGAAAGAGGTACCTTACGGATGTCCTAACCAACAAAAATGTTCCTCTTCTCTCCTCTCCTCGTGTTCCTTGACCAGAGGTGTTGCGCAGAAGTGGTGTGAGAAGGCAAAGCTGTGTAGAGCTACTGTGGTGCACCAGAGAGGATTGAAGTCACCGTTGGCAGTCCAGTGTGCTGTGATGCCAAAGGTTAGAGATATGCTTGGTCGTTCTTGGTTTAAGGTGGTAGCAGAAACACGCTATTCTGGTCGTACGTTTGTGTGCATACTTTTGTGGGGTGGGGAGAAGCGGGTGGTGTTGGAAGTTGGGATTTTATCGGGGTTGGTGGGTGCTACCGCTCATTCAGTTAATTTGGGACAAATCACCGAGTCAAATTTATCGGGCCATCCATGTGTGTGCACCTGCCTGAAACCGGTGCTACCAACACATTCGTCAACGTTATCGCACGGGATTCACCGTGGTTCCTATCATGGTTGGCTCTAATCCCCCTTAGAGCCAGAAGTTCCTAATTCCGGGCTTTCACCGGATACGATAATCCCCAACAAACTCATTAATGGTAATATTAGTGAGCTCTCAGCTGCTAGGCACGCCCAAATTATCTGTTGAGATTAATCCGTCACTGATGATCATTCTTTCTAGTGTCTCCTAATTTTATTCTGGTTATCTTCTAAGAGCGACTCGTTTGAGCTATCCATCTTTCGTGGTTCGACAGGTAAAAATCTGCTGGCTTAAGTTCGAAGATAACCGAATAATTTAAAACATTGTGAGGATATACCGCTGGAATTGAGCTTATACCGAAAAACCTTAACCTCTATTGCCACTAATCCCAACAATTTTATCCTCAAATTTTATCCGTAACTAAGGAAAGAAACGAAGCATTTCGCTTTGCTGCAAAAGTGAATCAATAGGATGCAAAAGTGAAGCAATAGGACGGACGTTGGTATATATAAGTACACGTACACACAAAACATATGCATATATGGTGCCTACAACCAAAACATAAGATGAGATGAAGTTCATAAAGTGGAAATATACAAAAAAAAAGAAAAAGAATAAATTAACTGAAGAATAGACATGCATGAGTATGCAGCAGAGAAACGATTTCCAATTAAGCAGCGGCACTGCACTCCGTGGGCAATCCTTGTGGGAACCTCTTGAAATCAGTGCAGTAGTTATAGATCATGTAGTTTTTCTTGACCCATCTCATCCTTTCCTGGCTGGTGCCATCCAACTCTTGATTGAACCAATTAGCGCTCTTGCCAGTGACAGAGCTCGTGGATGGGCACTTGGATCCTGAGGAAGGAGTCACAGCACAGGCATCCGCATTGAAGTTCCTATAGGATGCGGTGAATGGCGCATTGGACCAATCGGTCTTGATCAGCCCTCCCCTCGTTGCCCAATCGTCCGCGTTCCACAGGCTCGAGTAGATCCTCATGGGTTGGCTCTTGGGGAATGGCACACTCCGTGCCTCGTTGTTCTTGAAGTCTCTGATCGGTGTGCCGTCAACATAGAAGCTGAAAAGCATATATGGTCGCAAGTAATTAAGGATTCCTTTTCTTTTCTTTTCTTTTTTCCCTTAATTTTCAGAAATAATAGATATCCCAAGTTCCCAAGAATGCTCGAGATAGATCGTAAACTAATTTTATGGCTATCTATCATATATATGCAGATTGGACAAATATATATATATATCTATGGTCGATCCAAGTGTTTTGTTTCTTTTATTTATTTAAGTGGGAGAAAAGTACGGGATGTGGAAATTAATCAAATAATAAGGTAGCCAGCAGCTTACATGATGTGTTGAGGGTTCCAGATGATGGAATAGGTGTGGAAGTCCTTGGTAGGATCGAACCAAAGTTTGAACTGCTGCTCCCTGTTGCCCTTCCCCTGAGAGAAAACGTTGGTGTGGAGAGTATAGGGGTCCCCGCTTAAATTCCCCAAGAACTCGAAGTCTATCTCGTCGTGTGTTGGGCCCTGAGATGATAGCTGTTGAAACGTACAACAAATGATCAGATATACATGCACACGTATATGTATTCGGGATTAGACTAGATTGGTCTGCACTTTGAATATATACATGGATGGAAAATATAGTGGTGCTCAAACGTACGTTAAGGTTAAATATTTGATAAGAAAAATAAATTGAATAAGAAAGAAATAAAATAAATAACTGAAAAGTAAATTAATTTATTTTAATATTTTGATAAATTAAATTATTTTATAGAATAATTTTATCCTTAATTAAACCTACTTAATTTAACGTAAATGAGATGTTAAATATTTAACCCAACCTGCTTAATCCACCAACCAAATATAAACCAAAAAAAGTTTGCAGCTTAGTTGTATTACATAGTAAGAAGTGACAGTGCCAGCGGAGTTTCCAGGTACGAGCTTGATCTGCATATCGATCTTGCCGAAGAGGTATTGATTCTTGGATTGGAATCCAGAGCCGGAGATCCTGTCCAGGGAGAGGGTGAGAAGCTCCCCATTTTTCAATATCTTCCCGCGGCCATCGCCCCATGTGATGTCGACGTCCCGATGGAAATTGCCAGCAACAGCAGTAGCAGCAGATGCAATCTCAGGAGCCCAACAAGCAATTAGGAGCACCGCCAACAATAATATTATTCTAGTAGTCTTTCCAACTGCACCCACATACGTAGGAGGGACCATTGTCCGGAAATCGTCAAGAAAGGAGGGATAGTGACCTTTGCACGGTATGCGGAGTTGGTGGCTTTGGCTGCTAAATTGGTTTTGCCAGAGAGGGAGAGAGAGAGGTGCGTGTATAATGTGGTGGATGGTGGTTGGCCTTTTATAAGCGAAATGTGGGAGGGACGAGAGGAAGGGGAGTGTATGGTTCTTGAATATTATTATATGCATCGTTTGCGAGTATGTATGAGTTGGCAACAGATGGAAAAGAGGGCAGAGTCGGTGGTGTGTACGGCTCCGCTCCACATTTATCTCACTAAGTCTTGTCTCTTTCTCTCTCCGCATCTTTCCCACGCGCTTAATGGTGCAGGACCAGAAGGAGAGGATACAGCTCACTCCTTGGCAGGAGGAGCCATCTGGTTGTCAGCAATGCATTTGGTTTCTGATGGGTGCTGAGGTTGATGGGCGATTGGGTTTTGAATCTTTTCCGCCCACAGTTTCGGCAAAAATTGTAAAGGATAATTTGCATAAAGTTGTTCCAATTCAAACTCCAGACACCGTTTGTTCATAGGATTTGTGTCAATTATGTTATATTTGAATCTTTTAATCTAACGTTACAATAATGATGAGATAAAGTTTTGAAGCTTCAGATTATCTAATTTCAAAAGAGAGAATGAAATGAATTTATCTTAAGATTTTGTGAAAGAACATCTATACTTATTCTCCCAAATGTCCTAAGATTTAATTCATATTTTCCTCAAATATAAAAATTTCACAATTTAATATTTATTCTATAATCCCACCACCGAAAAAAATAATCATTCAAAATCTATCCCTAAAATTAAACGATAGCTTAAAATATTATCCGGTATGGATTTAAAATATAGCGTTGGGACTAACTTTTTTTTCACATTAAGTGTTGATACATATATCTATATTCTAAAAAGATGTGTTAGCATGTAGCGTTCAAGGCAAAGAAGCTTGGATATTGCATCCAAATCATAAACTTCGAAGCTTAATTAGGACATCTTGTATTAAGGATTAATATAATTCATAGAGGTTAGCATTCAAAATAAACTAGCTTGAAGACTTTGGGAAGAGCATTGGCATGCTTGTTGAGTATCTTAAGAGGGCGTCGTTGCTATGTTCGATACTAACCTAATCTCCGTTCACGGATTATTCTCACCGTTTCCAAGCATTCTGCATGGTTTACATTCATATCACATGAGAACCATGAAGGCTCTTCTTTGAGAGAAAGGTAGAACTTGGATAGTATCTAAAACACTGAAGGATGTTTTGTAATATTTTATTCTCGTATAGATTATGAATATAGGAGCCACTAAAATCATAGAAGCATAACCACAATTGCATATTTTTCCTCTTATGTACGATCAACTTAAGTTGTAATATCTTTTTATAAAATAATAATTTCATTTGAACTGATCCAAGACTAACGGAAATAGCATACATCACTGTTACGAACCATATAGCATAACAATAATGCTGGGAACTCTTAAATGTTCCAAGCCAAAGTCGTGCACAAGAAAAATGAGTAGAAATAGAACCAACAAGGTGAAGCCATCAGAGGAAGGTGAAATGCCTACTTGGAGATGTCACCCATGGTAAAATAAGTGACATATGAGGTACACATGCATCTCCAAAAACATGAACATTAAAAGGAGATGGAAGATTTAACTTGAAAACTTCCAAATGACAGTAAGAATGGATGTGGGAGTTGGGAGATGGACCTACGAAGCCATCCTACAACTTGCAAGCCCTTAGACCAAGATCAAGGTTAGAAGGACATAAAATAAGTTGTGTAGCCATAGTCAAGGATGGAAATGAAACTTCACAACCATTGCAATGAAGAAGTGGGCTAATGGATGATGGAGGATAAGTGTGTATGTAAGTAGGAGAAGGTAGTGGGGGACCCTCTTACAAGGGCAATAGGGGTCCCAATCACAACCAACATTAAAAACCCTAAATAGAATGGCAGAGAAAAGAGAATCTATGAGAGAAATGCCCCCTTCAATGTAGAGTGATAATACAGGTGAGTCGCAAAGAGATTCCTCAAGGATAATTAACTTAAGTTGTAATAGCTTGGGTGAATTCAAAACATTCAAGGTGTTGGTGCAAAAGCACGACGATCATTGATTTTGATGATAACAAAATACTTGTTATTTGACATTTGCATTTGAGTTTAAGATTTTAGGATGAAATGCAAATGGAAGTAAGTGCAAGAAGCTCAAGCTCACGTCCATGGTGGATTGGAGGAACTTGATGGAGGAGAACAAAAGCATCAAGGAGCACGGAACATGGATTGGGGGGCTCTGCTTAGGCTCAAAGCTTGAAGAAGAAGACTATGATAGAACATTTTTTGAATGTATTTATCTTTTATTTAGCTCTTTATTTTTCTAGATTTATTTAAAGAGCCCAAAGTATATCATCCTAGGTCCTAGGAACACATACTCTATCCTTGAACACTTAGGAAAAATCTAGAGTTGAATTAGAAAGCAAAAATAGGAATTAGACAGCCTAATCAGACATCCAACATATGTATCAGACGTCTAATCCTGACTTTTAAGATGTCTAATATTTTTACTAGACGTCTAATGACATAGGCTGGAAATTAATAGTTTGTAATCGTTCTATTCAGACGTCTTGACCCATTTTCAGACGCCCTTTCAGATGTTTAATAGTTTAGCCAGACGTCCAATGATAAGATCGTTTGCATGTCATAACATTATCTTCAAGAAGCTACTTAGGATTATTTTAATATTATTCCTGAATGTCCGAAGAGACCCTTAGACGTCTGATAAGGAGGCGTTAAACCAAAATCCTAAGTAGTTAGACTAAATCTAATAGTTGGGTTCTCGGAATCACTTCTTGTAGAGAACCATTATCACTAGACGTCCAATAGCATGAGCAGACATCCAATAAGACGTTTGACTACTTTACATTAGAACCCTGTTTCGCTCTAATCAAATTCTAAGGAAAATCCATTTAGAATTAGACATCCAATTTTTCACCCAAACATCTTAAAATGATTTCCCAGACGTCTGACCTAGAATCCTGTTTCCATCCAACTAAATCAGGAACTCTGACCCCTTACATCAGATGACCAAAACTTTTATCGGTCGTCTAACCTATCATCTGACCCACAAATCAGACGTTTGATTCTGCTGTCAGAGTCATGATGAGCTTGATTTGATTGGAATTTCGGCCTGATCTTATGGCATTTGTTCCTAATGTCTACAAGGACCCTCTCAAGTCTTCTTGAAGGTTCCTAACAACTCTATAAATAGTAAAGGGCCTTCCATTAGCAAAAAACACCTAGAGATAATACTTTCCATCATTCATAGTGTTTGAAAGAGATTTAAGAAGAGACTCTGCCACTCTGCTCTCCAAAGCTTACACTTCGCATCCGAGAGCTCCGAATACGTTGTGTGAAATGACCCTTCCCAAGGGTCGGTAGACTTTTTCCAGAGACTGTGAGGGTTTCATTGCAAATTTTAACCCTCTAGGTAATTGGTGGAAGGACTTGTGGGAGTTTGGGAATGATGTAGGGAATTTTGTGCAATTTCCCCGATCCCACCCACACGCACGCACACCCCTGAACCCTAAAACCCCCTCTATTAAAACCCACTACCTCGTTTCTCGAGGCCCCACCCCTCCTGTTCCCTCCTCGACGCCACCAGCGACTCCCCTTCTTCCCTTCCTCTCCGTGACCTCCCTGCCGCACAAGGAGTTTCCGTTGCGAGAGTTGAGTGCTCAAGGAGAGCTTGGGAAAGCTGGTGATGGAGCTTGGGGGAAAGATGCGTGTGTGGAGCTGAGGAGCACCATTGCTGCTGCAGCTCCTGGTGCGAGGTGCGGCTTCCGCAAAGGAGAAAAGGCTGGCAAGTAGTTCTGCGAAGTCATTTCTCGAAAGAATCGGACGTCTAGGAAATCCAACAGACATCTGATCGGACGTCTGGAGCTCTCACCGGACATCTGATACCACACAGAATCTGAGGTAATGCCCTTCTCGAGACTTGTGCATGTTTTTAGTACTTTCTTTTGCCCAGTAGACGTAAGGTTGAACGCCTAGGGGTGTGCGCTGCGTAGGAGAGGGCTTGCATTTCGCAAGAGAGGAAGGCTCGCGAAGGACCCTAAGGATATTTTTCTTCGCATATCAGACATCTGAATCTCTCAACAGACGTCGGACCGGGCATTCGATAAAGCAGATTCAAATGGTAAGAACCTGTTTGCCTGTTTCTTTTCATACAGGTTATCTGTGAGCGACTATATGAGTCTGTGTGCGCCTGCAGAGTCGTTGGGAAGAGGCACAGGCACAGCTTTCCAGACACTTTAGGATGTCTGGATGCATCTACAGATGTCTGATAGCTACCCCAGAGGTCTAGGTGCATTAACAGATGTCTGGAAGGACCCCAAGACGACCATGAGGGGGTTCTAGACATTCTACCTTCAGCACAGAACGCAAGGTGAGCTCCTTGTTACAATTAAGACGTTTGGGACCTCTCCCAGATGTCTGATGTTAGTTTGATTTGATGGATTTAGGCACCAGGCAGCTGATCCAGCTCAACTAGCCTACCTAGTCCGATTCAAGTGAACTAGGAAGGGTGTTTGGGTCAGTTCAACACCCAAACAAAGTCAATCTTTCGCAAATAAGGTACCGTTGGGTTCCTATTGGAAATTCCCATGTGATGAAGCCTTATTCTAGCTATTTTGAACTCTTTTTCCTGTCTCGAGAAATTTTGAAATAATTGACCTAACCATCCATGTTAATAGGATGCCTATCCGTGGTGTACATGGGACCTGCAAAGGCTACGTGGTTCGTTGTTCGTGCCCCCACAGCTCCTGGTTACTTTGGTAGAGTGGTCTTTACTATCTCTTGTGAATTAAATGATGAAAATGCATGTTATTTAGATCTAATTGGTTGAACCGTAGAATGTACAATTAACCCTAGGGCTGAGATAGAAAAATGAATAATTATACATGCCGTGAATGTTAAATTGTGGTAATGTTTCTGAATATGCTAAATTGTGAGCTTCCTATCTACATTTGTTGAATCTTGGCTTGAACTCAAATACATGTTATATCCTGTTTACATTTATTGATGAGATAATTGTCGAATTGTGAAACCATGAACTACCTATTATACCCTAAATTTATCATGATATGAATAGAGGCATGTGTGCTGTACAAAAGTAAGAAATTACTATGCACAAACCCTACGGGAAACCAAAAGACGAACTGACATGTATGTAATAAATGTTGATGGAAAGTAGCTGGCCCTCGCGTACACGGTATCGAGGAGAGCTACTGTCCGTAGTGTAGGGGGGAGCTAGCCACCCCACGGGACTCAAGGTTAGGACTGGCCCCCTACACTGACTCTTGTTAGGCCCACTAGGCAAACTAGGATAATCAAATCAGGGTATACGGATTGACCTCTATTCTGAGAGGGCAAGGCCCTGTATTGTTTCGTGTTGTACTTTCGGGTGTACTCGCTAGCAAAAATAATTGATCACGTGCCAGTGCGGGATAGCTACCCGTGCACTTATCGTGCGTGCCGTAGTCACCACTACATCGTGACCGTGACCTCGGGGTGGTAGACCGGGCATAGGACTACCACATGGTGCTCTCCTGGCCAAGAGAGTGCCTTGTTTACATCCTACATCGCAGGAAAACTGCAATCAAGATCATTCTCTTAGGGAACAGGAAGATTGAGAGACATTGCGGACCTTTTGTTAGAAAACCACTAATCATTAAATTAACTGTTGTTCAGATAATTAGATAATTATATGGAAATCTATGGTTTTCTTTATTACATAAATGATATAACTATTGTATATGCCACTCTACTCAGGATAAGCTGACTCCCCGTTATATATAATCGTATACAGGTCAGGGAGTCGAGCAGTCGGTGGTCATCGGCTGCAAAGGGTGCTGGGCCCAGTCGAGCCCAGCCTTAGTTTCCAGTACTAGTTCTCTTTCAGCCTTTTCTACTACAGTGAGTGTTTCTATTTCATGTTGGATTAAATGGTGTGAACTTTTATTGTTGTGATGGCTAGTTTTGGATTATGTTACTGTCTTTTGAGTTTCAGTTACTTTCGTTTCTTCCTTTAAATATTTCTATCTATTTTCATGTGTGGTATGTGTTGGTTTCGTGCATATGGATTAGTTTCTCTCTGGACAATTGGGTCTTGGGGTTAGTCGAGGTGAGCCATTTCTGGGTTCCCAGAGGGGTCGGATTTAAGTCGTAACAAGATGGTATCAGAGCAAAGTTGTCCCGAGAGATTTTTGGTGCTAGAGCACCGCGATCGTTTATTTTGATGATAATAAAACACGTGTCATTTAACATTTGCACTTGGAGTCTTCGATTTCAGGCAAATTGCAAATGGAGACGTGATTAGACGGAGTTCGAGCTCGCATCCAGAATGAATTGGAGTAGCTTGATGGAGAACAGAGGAGATTCGTGAGGAGCGATACATTGAAGATGGAAGGACAAGAAGAATAGGATAGAATTCTGTTTATTTCTTTCATGTACTTTTGTCTTTACTCTTTTTGTTCCTTAGAACATCATGTTAAAGAGCCTCAAAGTACCCTAACAGTAGTCCTAGGAACACCTGCACAACCCTAGGATACTTAGGTTTTCTGTAGAGAACTTAGAAAACCAATATAGGGTTCAAACATCCTTTTCAGACATCTAATCTGAAAATCAGACGTCTGATAATGAGTTTTAAGACATCTGACTATTGACTCAGACGTCCGATAACATTTAGGCTGCACTTATTTAGTTCTGTCTGATGAAATCAGACGTCCAGACCTTAGTCTAGACGTCTTAGAAGACGTCTGATGATTTTGCCAGATGTTCAATTATTGGACCGTTGGCTCACTTAACAAACACTGAGGAATATGACCGTTAGAGCCTTATCAGATGTCCGTAAGTGTTTCCAGATGTCTGATAAATGACCGTTTTGCCTCGGTTGACCCAAAATCTCTTTTCAGAGATCTTATAGCCATTGCAATCTCTTGGAAATCCATTCCCGCAGAAAAAGTAGGTTTCCAAACATCTAGACATAGTGCCAGATGTCATGTATGTCGTCTGATGGACTTGCACTAGAACCCTGTTTAGATCTGATTCAAGTCAGGAAGAAACCTGCCTAAAATCAGACGTCTAACTTTGTTCCCAGACGTCTTAAACTGATTTTCCAGACATCTGATGCTAGGATCAGATGTCTGATAACCCTGTCAGTGCAATGATTGTTCCTGATTTAAGCCTGATTCTCTTGGGCGTTGCACCCAACGGCTATGGAAGATTTTTAAAGCCTTCCAAAGCCTTCTTAAGGCCTCTATAAATAGAGAAGAACCTCTTGCACACCAACACACGCCTAGACATACGAAGAACAAGAATTTCCACTCTTTTGTGTCCAAAAGAAGCCCTTGCTCTCCAAGCTCAAGTTCTTCATCTAGAGAGCATTAAGCCTTTGTGCACCCGCTCTCCCGCCGTAGTTCACGAGAGCGACATTGCGCCATCGCGTGGCTCACGCACCCACGTCATCGATTTGACGCACTTCCATAAAATAGGAGTTTCCTAATTCCTATAGAAGCTAGGTTTAAATCTTTGTTGGCTCTATAGGATTGTTGTTATTTATCTTTGTTACTTTGGTTGGGTATTCGCTTTGCGAATTCCCGTCTCCTTCATGAGACAAAATCCTTCTCGTGAAGAGAAGGGGTTGAGGAACGCTACCCTCGCACTTGTAGCGTGGTTGTAATTGAGGTTGAATCACCCTCGTTTAAGTGATTTGTTTAGTGGATTTGATCAACTTGGTTGATCGGAAAATCCTAACTCAAGAGGGTTAGGTGGTGGTTTTCACCCGGTTTGGGTTTCCACCTAAAAATTTTTTGTGTACTTTGTATGATTGTTTATTTTGTGAGATAGGTATATTTTCAATTCTGCATTTTTTTTCATCACGCTGATCTCACCCCCTCCAAGTAGGGAATCTACAAGTCGAGGTGAGCCATATTTAGGTTCCCAGAGGGGTCGAATTTAGGTCGTAACAAGATGGTATCAGAGCAAAATCATCTTGAGAGATAACCCAATGGATTGAAAGTAACCACACATGTGCATGTAGCTAGAATAGCCATCACAACGTGCCTTCTTGATTTACGCATTTGAGTCTTATTTTGAACTTGTATCTTTGGCAATCTCTGTTTGTTTCCCTTCCATCTCTGTGTAGGAGATGCCTCATTACGAAGTTCATTGAGCCGGTCGTGGGCGTGGCCGTGGACGCGATCGCAGAGTCGAACGTGCAAAACCTAGGGTAGGGGCCGATCCACCCCTCCTTCTGGGCATCCAAGCTCAAGACTTCGCCCAGCTGATCTGCGACATCGTTCGAGAGGAGTTCCAATAGCCTCCTCCTCGACCACCTCCTCCTAAGGATGGGGAGGGTGAGTGCTCCGTGCGACAGGGGAGCCGCCGCAGCGCTGGACGAGCTGGAGGGGGAGGGGGTGATCCTCCACCACCCCCACCACCATCAGACACTTTTGATCACGAGTCCTCCCTACTAGGAGGTGCACCTGTGGCCGTTTTATGGCTCCACCATGACCTGTTCGCTCAGTTCCGGAAGTTGAAGCCCCCCTCCTTCAAGGGGGAGGAGAGCCCATCTGAGGCTAAGGACTGGCTGGAGCAGATGGAGAAGATATTTGACACACTCCACCCTCCTGCAGAGTGCTGCGTGGGCTTCACCACGTATCAGCTGGAGAGCGTAGCCCACAGGTGGTGGAGAGTGATCGGAGGCCAAGAGGGGGGAGAACTGACGTGGGACCAATTTGTGGCACTCTTCTGCAAGCAGTACTTTCCACAGACCTGGTAGGACCAGAGGAGGCGGGAATTCCACATTCTCTGTCAAGGGGCAATGACGGTCAGCGCGTACCGTACACGTTTTCTGGAGCTGTTGCGTTTCATGCTGTAGCAGCTACTACAGAGGAGGAGTGCCTGTGGAGGTTCACTGAGGGCCTCCAGCTTGCTATTGATAGCGAAATGCGCGTGATTTGTAAAAGCGGGTTTTTAACGTCGTTGTAACACGCGAATCCGCTTACGCTTTTAAAATTTATATCCTAGATAGGGGAGTATCTAGGGTCGTCCAAGGAGGCAAAAATTGCAATAATGATTCTCTTGCTTGGAATATAATCTCAACTTTATTTTTAATATTTTTCAATATGTAAAATTTTTTTTTTGTATTTTGAAAAGACGAGGGCAAACTGCAGATTGTAGCGAAGAGAACTAACACCTACAAATGATTAACTAAAATCTAAAAGATAGAAATATCTTCTTCCTAAGCTCACTCTAGGCAAGTGGAGGCCTAGAGTAATTAGGAAGAAGAGGTGAAACAAGTGCTAGAACCAAAACAAACAACTGCAATAAAAAAAACTAAAAGAAGGCAATTTTGATTGAGTAGAATGAGTGTTCTTTTCAAGGACAAGTAGAGGAATGCTTCTACTAGAATTAAACAATCTAAAAGCAAGAAAAGAAACACAAATCCTCTTGTAACAATGGTGAAGAAGGTTGTTGTCTTGCTCCAAGCCTAGCTGCTCCTTGGCTTGAAAAGAGGGCCTCCTTCTTCTCCTTCCTTGAGAGCTCCTCCAAGGTGGAAGCTACCACCTTTAATGCTCTCTCCAATGGGTGGGCGTGCACCACCCTCAAAAACTCCTCCAAGGTGGTGTGACCACCTTCAAGATCTCCTCCAAGATCTTCCTTGCCTGGCTTCTCCTTTGGCTGGCGTGACCCAAGAGAGAAGGGAAGAGGGGAAGGCACCAAGGGGACAGAATATCCCCTTAATCTTCTTCTTCTTCTTCTCTCTTGGACGTGGGATTCTTGGTGGAATATGAGAATGAAATGGCTAGCCAAGGATGGCTTGAATGGTGGTGGGTAGTGGTCTTTTTATAGGGTAGGATGGGGGGTTAAGGTGCCCCTTGAAATGGAGGGCTAGGATGGAAGAATGGAGGTGGTTGGTGATCCTATGGCTAAGGAGAGTTGGCGCCAACCCAAGAGGTGTTAAAGGGGGTAGTTATGGTGGTGTTGGTGTCTTTTGGTGGTGGAGAGACACCACCATGTTGGCGCCAACATGGGGTCTTCTAAAAGGGGGGTTATGTGGATGGTGGAGATGGGTTCAAGGGAGATTGTGTGGTGGAGATGAGGGGAGATTTTGGAGGGAAAAGTGGCGCCATTAAGGGGTGGTTATGGGTAGTTTTTGGTGCCACTTTTAGGTGTCTTTTGGAGGTGATGGGTAGGTTAGGTTGGTGCCAAGTAGGTTAGCTTATGTGGAGCTTAGGTGGAGCTAGTTGGGTGGAGTTGGTAGGTGGGTTTTTGGGGTGGTATAAGCCAAGGAAGTTGGAGCATAGCTAAGCTAAGCTAGCTTAGCTAATGGAGGAGTAGAGGAGAAGGTAATGGAGCTAGGGTTTAGAGGAAGGAGCTGAGGAGAAGAAGTCTGGAGTTGGAGCTGGAGCTGGCTGCTGATGAAGAGGCTGGCATGGGGCTACTCTAGCTGGCTTAGCTTGCTAGTTCTTTGCTTGTTGCTAAGCCAAGCTAAAGTGAGCTAGCTTCTACCAAAATGAGCTGAGGTGAGCTAGGTCTGGTGCTCCCGGGGAGAATCAAGCTGGTTGAGGCAGCTAAGGTAGCTTAGCTCAACTGAGTTGAGCTAAGCTGAGTCCCCGGGAGCTGGACTTGAGCTTCTTGAGCTGAGATGAACTCTTCTTCAGCTGGCTGGAGTTGAGTGGAGCTGAATGTAGCTGGATCTGAGCTGGGGTGAACTCCTGTCAACTCAACTGAGCTAGCTAGAGCTCCCTGTGAACTAGTGGGAGCTGAGATGAGCTAGACTCAGCTAAGTTGAGCTGGATCTGAGCTGACTTGAGCTAGGGTGAGCTGAGATGAACTCTCTTGAGCTGCCATCCAGCTGAGATTAGCTAAATGGAGCTGGGATGAGCTAACCCTAGTTCAAGTAAGCTAGGTTCCAACTGCGGTGAGCTGGATCAAGCTGAGGTGAGCTGGATTAGGCTGAGTTCCAGCTAGTCTGGGCTTCTCCTTCACCATTTGCCTTCTTGAGTGCTAGGGTTTTAGGGATCTGTGCATCTGTACATCCCTAACACTCACAAAAACACATTAAAACGACAATAAAAAATGCAATGCATGCCTATCCTAATTTATGCCTAAATGCAGCCCAAAAACCCGTTTGCGGAGTAAAATCCTAAGAGCTAGGTTTGTTTTAATGCATAAGAATGATGATAAACTGGCGTTTATCACACCCCCATGCTTATCTTTTGCTAGTCTCTTAGCAAAACTTAAAATGGAATTTTTGGGAAATGTAATTTTTTTTTTTTTTTGACTTTGGAGGAGAAAAAGAGATCAATGGACCTTGGTAGATTAAAAACACTGGAGGTATGTGATTTGTTAAAGATAAACATCGAGATTTATTTTTGGATTCAACCATTAGATAGAACGGGATCAATATATCTTCCAAAAAATTCTCAAATTAACCCCTTGTTAATTCAGATGACTTGAAATGTTTGTTTTTAGGAATTTTTTTTTGGCTCATGAATCTGATTCTCAACTTGCAGAATCCTTTAAAACCTTGTGGCTGTGCTTGTGAAAAGCCAACATTTATAAGGGCATGTTAATTTATTTATATATATATATATTTTTTTTTTCTCCCCCATGCTTATTTTTAGCTTAGTCTTACAACAGATGTGTTGGGATCATCATTCCCGTTACCATTCCTCGAGGGGGCTCTGGCGCCAGTACTTCGAGATAGCACTGTCCATGACACCACCCAGGAGCTCACAACCCCAAAACACGATGCGGTGAAAAGGGGCGCTCCAAACAAACTCAAGCTCTTGCTCCGACACTATAGGTAGAGCACCGTCCAAGACACTTGAGCTACTAAAATGCGCTTTAATGCTCCGTCTAAAGATATGAAATATAGATATGGAGCAACGTCGAGGCGATAACATGTTGACATCGCGTCCTTAAAGGAGGCATTTTCCTCCTTCTCGGCGGTGGGAACTTAAACCAATGATCTGCTTCAGACTTTCACTACGTCCAAACAAGGGAGTTTTTCAAATTTTTAGTTATTTTTAAGTGTTGGCTTGTGTGTGAAGAGTGACACAAGAAGTTTCTCAAAACATGCAAGTTTTTGAATCAGAAGCTAAGTCAAATAATTTCCATATTGCAAAATAGGATCAAGTCACCTGACCTATTATGAGTTCAGGTGGAATTTTATAGAAAGATATCTGATCTTGTCTAAAATAGACCCTGAAATTCTAATGATCAGATCCATATCCTCATCCTTAGTTTTTTAAAGATTAAATCCATTGTACCAAAAGTGAATTTTTTGACCTTAGTCCCGATTTCAAAATTTTTCCTCAAAAAGTTTTGAACATTTTTTTATTTTTTATTTTTTTGGGTATGCAAGCAGGAAATAAATTAAACAAAAATGCATGTTTTTATGTTTTGGAAATCCTGAATCGATCGTAAAAATTTAAAAACACCCCCCCATGCTTAAGATATGCCATGTCCTCATGCATTAGGAGGGAAAAGGGATCACCTTAGTGATGACGGTCGGGTTTAGGATGAACAAAACCTGGAAAAAGAAGAAAAAAGGAAAGCAAGAAAATGATGGGTTACCTCCCATCCAGTGCTATCTTTTACGCCATTCAGCCGGGCATGATGTGCACTAGTGATCAAGGGTGGCTGGCTCAGTAAAATTAAAAGATTCAGATGGAATTTTAGGCGTATGGTCAAAATAGGGCTTTAAACGCTGGCCATTGACTTGAAATATCGAATTAGTTTTTGGATCAAAAAGGTCAACAGCACCGTATGGATATGTTTTATGGACAATAAAGGGGCCAGTCCATTTAGATTTTAATTTGCTAGGAAAAAGACGTAATCTCGCATCGAAAAGCCAAACACGTTGATTAACGTCAAAGTGTTTCCGAACAATATATTTATCGTGAAATTTCTTTGTTCGGTCTTTATAAATCCTTGCATTTTCATAGGAAAAATTACGTAATTCTTCCAATTCAGTTAATTGTAATTTTCTATGGTTACCGGCGCCAGATAAATCCATATTAAGTTGTTTTATTGCCCAAAAAGCCCTATGTTCTAATTCTATCGGGAGATGGCATGCCTTCCCGAAAACCAGACGGAAGGGAGACATGCCAAGTGGAGTTTTAAAAGCGGTACGGTAGGCCCATAAAGCGTCGTCCAATTTGGTGGACCAATCTTTACGGTCGGGCCTAACCGTCTTTTGTAGAATATTTTTAATTTCCCGGTTAGAAACTTCAGCCTGGCCATTAGTTTGGGGGTGATATGGTGTGGAAATTTTATGATTAACCCCGTATTTAGAAAGGAGGTGACGGAATTGTGAGTGAGTGAAATGTGAGCCTCCGTCACTGATAATGGCTTTTGGTATGCCGAATCTTGAGAAAATATTTTTCTTAAGAAATTCGACAACCACACGGTGATCACTTGTGCGGGTGGGTATTGCTTCTATCCATTTAGAAACATAGTCTACTGCGACTAAAATATACAAATACCCACCAGAGTTGATGAACGGTCCCATGAAGTCGATGCCCCAAACATCAAAAATTTCAACCTCTAAAATAGGATTAAGGGGCATCATATCCTTTCGAGTCATGTTGCCGATGCTCTGGCAACGCACACAGGACCGAACGAAGTCATGAGCATCTTTGTGCAAGCTGGGCCAATAAAATCCTGCATTAAGGATTTTAGCTGCAGTTTTCTTGCCCGAAATATGTCCACCACAGGCCATTGAGTGACAATGTGTTAAGATATCATGGATTTCAGAATCGGGGACACATCGTCGAATGACCTGATCGGCACAAATGCGGAAAAGGTCGGGCTCCTCCCAAAAATAATATTTAATATCAGCAAAGAACTTATCCCGTTTTGTTTTTGGCCAATCAGTAGGGATTTGTTCTGTTGCTAAGTAGTTTGCGATGGGTGCAAACCAAGGGAGGGTTGCAGCAGCTAAAATACTTTCATCAGGGAACTGATCTGGCGGGGTCATTATGTCATTCGTCATAAGACGAGAGAGATGGTCAGCCACTACATTGTGCAATCCCTCCTTATCCTTGATTTCCAGGTCAAATTCCTGGAGCAGCAGAATCCAACGGATAAGGCAGGGTTTCGCATCTTTCTTTGTCAGCAAATATTTAATTGCTGAGTGGTCTGTATAAACAGTGACACGTGACCCCAACAGATAAGATCTAAATTTTTTTAAGGCAAATACAATGGCAAGAGGTTCCTTTTCAGTAACCATGTAATTCCGTTGTGCATCATCAAGGGTTTTGCTAGCATAATAGATCACAACGGGCTTCTTGCCAATTCTTTGCCCTAGAACGACCCCTACAGCAAAATCTGAGGCATCTGTCATTAATTCAAAGGGACTATTCCAGTCAGGTCCCTGCAATATTGGCGCCTCAGTAACCTCTTTCGTCAACCTCAAAAAACTCTCCAGGCACTTATTATTAAAATCAAATGGCTGGTCTTTAGTAAGAAGCTGACTTAAAGGCTTGGAGATTTGGGAAAAGTTTTGTATGAATCGACGATAGAAACCCACATGACCCAAAAAGGATCTGATTTGTTTGACAGTAGTGGGCGGTGGGAGCTTAGATATAGCATCTATTTTTGCTTTATCTACCGCGATTCCTTGTTTAGAAATAACATGGCCCAAGACAATACCTTCTTGGACCATGAAATGACTTTTTCCCAGCTGAGGACCAGATTAACTTCTATACACTTTTGGAGGGTTCTTTCAAGATTTTTGAGGAAATGGTCAAAAGAATCTCCAAAAATAGAGAAGTCGTCCATAAAAACTTCTAGACATTCACCTACCAGGTCTGAAAAAATTGCAAGCATGCACCTTTGAAAAGTCGCAGGTGCGTTGCAAAGACCGAAGGGCATTCTTCGGAAAGCAAAGGTTCCGAAGGGGCAGGTGAAAGTTGTTTTATCTTGGTCCTCAGGATGAACCGCTACTTGATTATAGCCGGAATAACCGTCCAAAAAATAGTAAAATTCCCGTCCGGCTAACCGCTTCAAGATTTGATCAATAAAAGGGAGCGGGAAATGATCCTTCTTGGTGGCGGTGTTTAATTTTCGATAATCTATACACACGCGCCAAGAAGAAGCGGTTCGAGTGGCTATATTCTCCCCCTTTTCATTGGTGACAACTGTTAGTCCAGCCTTTTTGGGGACAACTTGAGTTGGACTAACCCAGGAGCTGTCAGAAATGGGGTAGATGATATCAGCATCCAGCCACTTAATAATCTCCTTTTTTACCACCTCCTACATAATAGGATTCAAGCGCCTTTGTGGTTGGCAAGAGGGGCGAGAATCGTCCTCTAAAAATATACGGTGCGTATAATAGGACGGATGAATGCCTTTAAGATCAGAAAGGGTCCAGCCAATAGCTTTTCGATATTTACTCAAAACCTGGAGAAGTTTGTGCTCTTGTGCCCCGGTGAGTCCAGAATTTATAATCAGGGGCAGGGTCTGATTTGGACCCAGGAAAACATATTTAAGTGAATCGGGCAAAGGTTTTAATTCCAATTGTAGGCCCGGTTCCGAAAGAGTTTCTGCTTTGTGGGTTAGAGGTGAGGTGAGAGTGAAAGGGTCAGCTGGAATGTTAGCTGGTCGTGTGGTTGAGGTGGACGGGTGAGAAAAAATAGATTGTTCAGGAACCGTATTTACAGCAAAACAGGAACCTAATTGGGAAATCTGCAATGTTTCCACCACAATGTTTTCTATTTCTGAATCCGAATCATCAAAGAAATCTGGTTCCTGGAATCGCCTAGAGGCTTGAAAAATGTCTAGGGTTACAGATTCACCGCCACACATGATCTTCATCTTTCCAGAATCACAATCAATATTGGCGCGGGCGGTGGCTAAGAATGGTCTTCCAAGAATAATGGGGGCAAACTTAAGTGCTTCAGGTACCTCTATGTCCAGGACTAAAAAGTCTACTGCGAATAGACAATCTTTGACCCGGACAAGAACATCTTCAACAATTCCCCTCGGTTTAATTGTAGATCGGTCGGCTAATTGGAGAGTAACCTCAACAGGTTTCAATTCACCGATCTTAAATTCCTCAAAAATAACTGTGGGGATTAAGATTAATTGAGGCACCAAGATCCAGCAGAGCACGATCAAATGAGATATCATTAATGATAACTTGGATTAGGGGGGCGCCGGGATCTTTTCTCTTAAGAGGCAGTCGGCTCTGCACAACTGAGCTGACTGTCTCTAGAAGAATTACCTTTCCTAAATTCTTGGGCTGCCTTTTTGGAGTACATAAATCTTTTAAGAATTTTGCATAGGCAGGGATATACTTAATGGCATCTAGAATAGGGATATTAATTTCTACTTGCCCAAATAAATCCATTAATTCCTTCTCAGTGGGCTCAGATTTTGTTTTTTTCTTTTTTGAAGAGTGGAGGGCTTGTGGAAATGGGGCAGGGTTGCCCTGTTTTGCGTGAATTGGTTCCTGAACAATAGGAGGGGAAGAGTTAATCTGTGTGTCATTAGAGCGGGTTTCTTTAACAGGAAGGGTATTTTGAGTGGTTTTCCCATTCCTCAAGGTAACTGCATTGGCAGTCTGGTTGTTTCTAGGATGAGGTCGGGGGGCCTGGTTGTTATTGAAACCCGGCAGATGCTGAGGTGCTGGCTGAATAGGTTGACTGTGATATCCACCTTGGAATTGATTCCTTTGATTATTTGGGTTGGGCATGGGTTGGGATGGTAAATTCCCAGTAGGTCGATGATCAGGAGTAACCTTAACTTGTTGTTGTAAATTGGTAACCATGCGGGTTACTTCTGTCATTTGAGTCTGCATTCCTTGCAGAGTTTTCATGACCTGATTGTTAATATCATCCTGGGATGGTCCGGGTTGACACAAAGGTTGCCCATAATTCCCAAAATAGTTTTGTTTGGGAAAAGGAATCGGATTCAGGTTTTTCCAGGAGTGATTCGGGTTAGTCCTCCAATTTTGATTGGAAATGTTGGAGGGGTTTCTAAATTGCTCCTGAAGAGCATAAATATTTTCCGAGGTGGACTCAAAAACATTTTGGTCAAAATTCCCGGTTAAATCTTGCGGGAAATCAGCCGGAAATTGCTGGTCAGCAGATGTGGCATCGATATTGTGTAGATTCTCTCTTCGGAGAATGTGTGGGGGGTTAGTGTGTGGAGAGTGGACGTGTGGAGCTTGTTTGTTTGTGAGCTTTTCTTCTATTTTCTTTTGGTGAATTTGCATCTGGTCCAGTCGTTGAGCTAACATATATAAATCATCTTGTGTGACTGGAACAGAGGTGGTTTTGGAGTCAATTTCATGGACTCCGTGTCTGGGGTTTTGTGATCTGCCAAAAGTGTCCATTGAAGTCATGTTAAATGAGTTTTCACTCATTTCTTCAAAGAGAAGATAGGCACTTTCGGCGTCTTTGTTAAGAAAATTGCCCCCACATGAGGCATCCACAAATCGTTTTAATTGATCTTCTAATCCATGATAGAAGATCTGCACTAGCTGCCATTGTGGAATTTCATGGTGGGGACAACTTCTTAGAAGTTCCTGAAATCTTTCCCAGGCTTCATGGAGGGGTTCACCAATTTTTTGTTGAAAGGTCGTTATAGATCTTCTTAATGCATTTGTTCGACCGATCGGAAAATTTTTTTTAAGAAAAGCACTTTTTAATTGGGGCCAGGTGGTAATAGGACGCCCAACTGTTCGAAACCAATGTGATGCTTTGTCTTTGAGAGAGAGAGGAAAGAGTCTCATTAACCACAAGTCTTCCTGCACATTGCGGGAACGAGTGGTTTGAGCGAGGACAGTTAATTCCTCAAGATGACAAAAAGGGTCCTCTCTTGGAAGACCATGAAAATGCTTGATAAGGTTTAGAATAGCGGGTTTGATTTCGAAATCCCCTTGTGGTATGACCACCCCTGGTCTCTCCTCATAATTGGAAGGATCATAGAAATCCTTAAGAGGAACGACAGGCTGTTGGCGAGGTGGTGGATTTTGTCCTTGATTAGCTAGGTTCGTGACAGTCCTAGCTAGATCTTCTTGATTTTGTTGTAGTCGAGCCAAATGGTCGACCATTAATGCAAAGGGATTTGTATTATGGGTTATAATTGGAGGGTCACCTGGCCTAGCTGGTATTTTTGGTTGCTCCAAGTTAGGAAGGTGAGGGAGGGTGGAGTCAGCTTGTGGGTCGGCTGACGGGTTAGAAGTGGAAGCAGAATTTTTTTGACAGCTTCCTGGGTTTTCCATTTTTTTAGAAGACGAGGGGGAAGAAAACAATGATTTCTTGCTGCGGGGGGCGAAATCAGATGGTCCCTCGAGGTGTGGCTTTTGGGACCGTCGCCCGTGCATGCACTACTTGGAAGACTTGGAGGGGAGGAGAAGAGATAGAGATGAGAGAAAGTGTGCAAATCAAACAAACAAACTAGACCTAACTTAAATGTGACTCCCTAATAATAACCTAAGACTTGGTCTATATAGGAAATAAGTAGTCAATAGTGAATACCCGTTCTATCAACAAATCTAGCCAAGTTGCTTAAGGGGAGGTTTGGGCCCAAACGTTTCCCAGGGAAAACCCCAGGTGCTTGTACAAACCCGCGCCTGGTCGTTTGACACGGCCCCTCAGCCTGAACACCAGATATAGATGATAGAATTGGTATCAACTAAAGAAAACTTAAGACCTAAATAGCAAGCCTGAGTTGATAAAGCCTTAGGTGTCAAGTTGCTACAAATTTTAATTAGGTCTAGGATGCTATAGTGCACACGGAATGTGGAGGGCGTTTATTGGGTTGTTGCCCTGTTATTTGATTTTTTTGTGTGTGTGCAGGAATTGGAGAGTGGCTCCAATGAAAATCAAGTTGTCACACAATTTTTTTGTATTTTTGTCTTTTAGGATTTGATTTAATTGAATGTATTTTAGGGTTTCTTTAGTTAAATTTTCAAACAAGTTTGAAAACCCACAATCAAAGGAAAACAAGTTGTATGGGTGATTGTATATTTCCTTTGAATTAATCCTCAAAAGAGAAAGAAAGAAACCCTAAGCCAATTATCCCTAAGACAGAAATTTAACTACCAATGAGTTATTTTTTAGGCTTTCAGAATTAAGTAGTGGTCCAAACAAGTCAAACAACACCACTACTTTGAATAAAATCAAACAACGATTCCAGAAAATATTTTTGTAAGATTTTAGGAATTCGTTTGATAATTGTTTTGAATTTTTAATTGTACTGGTGTCAAAGTCCAGAAATAATACCTGTGGGTATTATGAACTTTTTGGTATTACCACCGACCTCAGAAAATTTTTATGATTTTATATGATATATAAAATTTCACAAGGATTCCAACAAGCTCAATTTCCCAAAAATTGGATGAGTATAAAAATTCTGAAAATTCGCGGACAGTAGCAAAACAGGAAGATAAGAGGGTATGACCTCTCTGCAATCCATGAATTTTTAAAAATTAAATACAAATCCAATTGATTTGAAATTTGGAACAGATGTTCCTAACTTAATTGGGAATCACTCTATGAAATTTTATGATTTTAGGAGGCCTGGGGTGTTAGGAATCTATTTTTTTCAAGTCCGGATAGAAATCTGGACCCAAAAAATAGAACACCAATACTTGCAATGGAATGGTGCTAAAGAAGCATACAAGCAAACAATGGATTTTAAAATGCACCACTCCACTTAATTTAAGTGTTTAGGGTCCTGAAAGCCAAGTTTAATATATTTTTGGTAGTTTTAATTATTTATGTGACCAGAAAGAGGAACCAACCTGAATTTTCGCGGGAAGAAAAGGACCTTTGAGCTCTCTCTTCCAGATTCCCGCCTTCCCGCTGTAGTTTCTGCACACACAAAAGAAAGAAAGAGAAGGGGATGAGATCCACTTCAAGCAAGAGAAAATGAGTTAATGCAAAGCCGTGCCTCCCCGGCAACGGCGCCAAATAGTGATAGCGAAATGCGCGTGATTTGTAAAAGCGGGTTTTTAACGTCGTTGTAACACGCGAATCCGCTTACGCTTTTAAAATTTATATCCTAGATAGGGGAGTATCTAGGGTCGTCCAAGGAGGCAAAAATTGCAATAATGATTCTCTTGCTTGGAATATAATCTCAACTTTATTTTTAATATTTTTCAATATGTAAAATTTTTTTTTTGTATTTTGAAAAGACGAGGGCAAACTGCAGATTGTAGCGAAGAGAACTAACACCTACAAGTGATTAACTAAAATCTAAAAGATAGAAATATCTTCTTCCTAAGCTCACTCTAGGCAAGTGGAGGCCTAGAGTAATTAGGAAGAAGAGGTGAAACAAGTGCTAGAACCAAAACAAACAACTGCAATAAAAAACTAAAAGAAGGCAATTTTGATTGAGTAGAATGAGTGTTCTTTTCAAGGACAAGTAGAGGAATGCTTCTACTAGAATTAAACAATCTAAAAGCAAGAAAAGAAACACAAATCCACTTGTAACAATGGTGAAGAAGGTTGTCGTCTTGCTCCAAGCCTAGCTGCTCCTTGGCTTGAAAAGAGGGCCTCCTTCTTCTCCTTCCTTGAGAGCTCCTCCAAGGTGGAAGCTACCACCTTTAATGCTCTCTCCAAGGGGTGGGCGTGCACCACCCTCAAAAACTCCTCCAAGGTGGTGTGACCACCTTCAAGATCTCCTCCAAGATCTTCCTTGCCTGGCTTCTCCTTTGGCTGGCGTGACCCAAGAGAGAAGGGAAGAGGGGAAGGCACCAAGGGGACAGAATATCCCCTTAATCTTCTTCTTCTTCTCTCTTGGACGTGGGATTCTTGGTGGAATATGAGAATGAAATGGCTAGCCAAGGATGGCTTGAATGGTGGTGGGTAGTGGTCTTTTTATAGGGTAGGATGGGGGGTTAAGGTGCCCCTTGAAATGGAGGGCTAGGATGGAAGAATGGAGGTGGTTGGTGATCCTATGGCTAAGGAGAGTTGGCGCCAACCCAAGAGGTGTTAAAGGGGGTAGTTATGGTGGTGTTGGTGTCTTTTGGTGGTGGAGAGACACCACCATGTTGGCGCCAACATGGGGTCTTCTAAAAGGGGGGTTATGTGGATGGTGGAGATGGGTTCAAGGGAGATTGTGTGGTGGAGATGAGGGGAGATTTTGGAGGGAAAAGTGGCGCCATTAAGGGGTGGTTATGGGTAGTTTTTGGCGCCACTTTTAGGTGTCTTTTGGAGGTGGTGGGTAGGTTAGGTTGGTGCCAAGTAGGTTAGCTTATGTGGAGCTTAGGTGGAGCTAGTTGGGTGGAGTTGGTAGGTGGGTTTTTGGGGTGGTATAAGCCAAGGAAGTTGGAGCATAGCTAAGCTAAGCTAAGCTAAGCTAAGCTAGCTTAGCTAATGGAGGAGTAGAGGAGAAGGTAATGGAGCTAGGGTTTAGAGGAAGGAGCTGAGGAGAAGAAGTCTGGAGTTGGAGCTGGAGCTGGCTGCTGCTGAAGAGGCTGGCATGGGGCTACTCTAGCTGGCTTAGCTTGCTAGTTCTTTGCTAGTTGCTAAGCCAAGCTAAAGTGAGCTAGCTTCTACCAAAATGAGCTGAGGTGAGCTAGGTCTGGTGCTCCCGGGGAGAATCAAGCTGGTTGAGGCAGCTAAGGTAGCTTAGCTCAACTGAGTTGAGCTAAGCTGAGTCCCCGGGAGCTGGACTTGAGCTTCCTGAGCTGAGATGAACTCTTCTTCAGCTGGCTGGAGTTGAGTGGAGCTGAATGTAGCTGGATCTGAGCTGGGGTGAACTCCTGTCAACTCAACTGAGCTAGCTAGAGCTCCCTGTGAACTAGTGGGAGCTGAGATGAGCTAGACTCAGCTAAGTTGAGCTGGATCTAAGCTGACTTGAGCTAGGGTGAGCTGAGATGAACTCTCTTGAGCTGCCATCCAGCTGAGATTAGCTGAATGGAGCTGGGATGAGCTAACCCTAGTTCAAGTAAGCTAGGTTCCAACTGCGGTGAGCTGGATCAAGCTGAGGTGAGCTGGATTAGGCTGAGTTCCAGCTAGTCTGGGCTTCTCCTTCACCATTTGCCTTCTTGAGTGCTAGGGTTTTAGGGATCTGTGCATCTGTACATCCCTAACACTCACAAAAACACATTAAAACGATAATAAAAAATGCAATGCATGCCTATCCTAATTTATGCCTAAATGCAGCCCAAAAACCCATTTGCGGAGTAAAATCCTAAGAGCTAGGTTTGTTTTAATGCATAAGAATGATGATAAACTGACGTTTATCAGCTATTCAAGTGTATGTGAAGCCCCTGAAGCTGCCTACCTTCTCTCGCGTGGTTGAGGTGGCCATGACCTACGAAGAGACCAATTCAGCCATGCGAGACACCGATGGAGGAGGATGGAAGAGGCCCTACTAGCCTGAGCACTCTCAAGGCCGCCAGGAGAGGAGGCGCGTGATTCCTGCGGGGGAATCGACCCGCTCTGTGGGGCCACCAGTGGCCTTTGGGGGCCCCAGGCAGGGGCCAACTGCCAGCACCAAACCCCCACTTAGTTACCAGTAGGGGCAGACCGAGGGAGGAAGTCGCGCCCCTCTCTGCTACTAGTGTGCCCAGCCGGGCCACATGAGGAGGGATTTCCCGTCTAGGGCTGGAGCACACCAAATGCTCCCCTCTCTGAACACTGGAGGTCGATCTAACAGCCGTAGGTACTAGGCACGTGGGGGAGGACAGTAGCCATGGGAAGGATATCGGCCAGTTGCTACCCGTTCGGTCCAGAGCATTGATTGCACAGCAATCATAGGTCTTAATTGACCTAAATTAGGCTAGGACTTAGCATAAGTTAGGGTAATCCAAGCATTCATAAGCATTACTTGCATCTTTACTGCTTTCTTTTAGCTATGCATAAAATAATGCTATAATGTACTAATTAGGTGCATTATGTCTATTACAGGTAATAAGCTGATCAGAAGGTAGATCTAAAACTGGATCTAAAGTTCAATCAGAAGAATAGAAGAATAATTGGTGTTGCAGCAGAGCTGGAGCGGAAGACCTAGAATAAGATGTAGTAGACAATAATGTAAGCGAGTTAGGGTATGCTATTCTATTAAGTAGGAATAAAGCAGTAAAATGTGAAGAACTTAGGTCCATCCTAGCCCTAGGATAGCCTAGAAGCTTCCCCAAGCCTTAGCCACCCCTAGATTAGGTCACCACACCCTAGGAAACCTTAAAACCCTAATTCCAACCTTTATCTGGGAGGCCCCACTCGGAATGTCACCATATCGTATGGTATATGGCAAGGCCTATCACATTCCTGTAGAGTTGGAACACCGCGCCTTTTGGGCGGTGCGAAAATGTAACCTTGACCTCGATGCAGGAGGTCAAGAACGGAAAATCCAGCTCAATGAATTAAAAGAGATCCGGCGGGAAGCCTATGAGAATGCATTGATATACAATGACAATACCAAGGCCTTTCATGACCGCCACATCCGGAGGAAAGCATTCACGCCCAA
Organism: Thalassia testudinum; assembly: GCA_037157565.1. Classification (NCBI taxonomy): domain Eukaryota; kingdom Viridiplantae; phylum Streptophyta; class Magnoliopsida; order Alismatales; family Hydrocharitaceae; genus Thalassia; species Thalassia testudinum. Next base: position 143,557,076 of record JAZHRO010000031.1, on the reverse strand, counting down.
CCAGCAAGTCTGGTTGTTTGATTCACGATTAAAACTTTTCTCAGCGAAGCTCAACTCCAAGTGGACTAGCCCATATGTTGTGATTCACCCATATCCTAATGGGGCGGTCCAGATCAGGGACCCAAAATCTGGGCATATATCTACTGTAAATGGCCATCACCTCAAGCCATTTTTGGCCCAGGAACCTCCTCCAGCTGACAAGATTGTTCATCTTGTTGAGGACGTGTGATTCAGTTTTCTCCCAGCTGGAGGTGTTAAACTCAGCATCTACCCCACATTCTACCATCACATACCATTTTTATACATAGCATATTTTTTTTTAAGAATATTTTCTTTCTACATATTGCATACTATCAGGTTGGCCAGTGCTGAATGTATAATTTCAGGTGCAATTACAGGTGATTTCTACCCATTTACTCCCTGCTGTATTTATTTTCTTTTATATTCATGCATGAGGACATGCAAGAACTTAGGCATTGGGGGGTAGATATAGTAAAATTGAAAAATTTTTATGCCAACCCTTAAGAAAACCTCAGAGCTGCATGTACACGTACCTTAGGATCCTAAATAAAAGAACAACCAACTCCACCTCTAATGCTTGCATTGGAGCTAAAAATCGTCCGCAACAGCCACTTTCAACTCACCCGCTCACCTTTTGTTCTAAATTTAGGGTCAAGATAAATGTAACCCGATACGGGAATTTTACGTAGTACAAATTATTCGAGGTTACTTGTTTATAGCATATATACATAGTGCATCTATGAATAAGATTATCTTATTAAGAGAATGCATTAGGGATTTTATCCTCTAGTTGATTCCTGTAATATATAATCCTGTACAACTTTTCACACACACATAGAATTTGCAATGGATTCACGGTGAAGGCTGATAAACGTCTTTAGTTTGTCGAGAAGAAGCAGTGCTTCTCCTGAACTCTTAGACAGTGTTTTGGGAGTCAGGCAGACTCCAAAAGTCCACCAAATAGTGTGAGATGAAAGTAGAGTGTACTGGTGCTCTAAGGTTAGTGCAAGGAATCTGGAATCCGAGATAATTAGGTGATGATACTCAGAGATAAGGCATAGTTTTCGCTCTCGATTCCTGCGTATACATTTTTGTGCTAATTTTGAGAGCCACCAAATAAGGCAAATATATGAAGAGCGAATTTTCATAAAATTAGGGCTAAGGTGGATGGGTATGACCATTCTTTATGGAATCCTCGGTGGAAGGAGGGTATTGATCTCAAGGTCAGAAATACACCATCCTATCCGTCTCTCCTGGTGCCGTGAGTAGGCACTTCCACCAAATAAACCACCCAATGTCTCTTGAGTACCACCAATCCCTAATAATGCCTCCTCAATAAAGTTCATGGGTATGTGCTAGTTGTGTTGTGTTGAAAAAAGAAAAAAAAATGAGAAAAAAAATGAAAAAATGAAAAGAAAGATAAATTGAAAAAAAATTTAGAAAAAGAAGAAAAAGCAAAGAAAAAAAAGTGTGAATATTTAGTGTTTATTTTAGTTGCATTGAGGGAATACCACCAAATAAATTTGAGATCCACCAAAAAAAAAGGCCTTAACCTATCTTTTTGTGTTTTTGATTGCCCGAATATTGGCTAAGGAATTCCAACTTAGTGTTAGAGTTATTGTTAAGACCCGTGCTGTTAAAGCCCTCTAAGACGTCTGGGATTTGGGTCAGAGGTCTGGACATCTTCCCAGACGTCTGGAAATCAAATTTTTCGTGTATGTCCTTGCGTCTGCGCACGTACTGCGCGCAAACAGTGTGTAGCCTCGTTTTCTTCTCTCCTTCTCCCTCCTCTCGCCAATGAAACCCTAACCCAGCACCTACTTAAACCCCCCTCCTCTCCCTCGTTCACCTCACCTTCAGCCACCCTCCTTCCTCCAGCGCGAAAGTAGCGGGCGTAAGCAGCGTGAAAGGAGAGGAGGAGCAGCGATGGGAAGAGAGGAGAGCAAGCGTGCAAGCTCGTGAGAGAGCTCGTCAGAGAGCTCACGACCGGTTAGGCGTGCGCGAGGCGGAGAGGTGCGTCGGGGAGGTCCTCCTCGACACTGCTGCAGCTAGAGCAGCGAGCGAGTGGGCACGGCACGACCGCACGTGGCGTGAGAAGGCAAAGGCAGTTTCTGGTTCTAGGATTTTTCCCAGAATTAGACGTCTAGATCAACATCTAGACGATGCAGATGATATCTGAAGGAGGTTCCAGACGATTGAGAGGTAAGTTCCGCGATGTACACCTTCTTTGTGGATACGGCCATGCAGGCCGTTCTGCCGAGGCACTGTTCCGTGCCATATTGAGGAGATTTACATCGATGCATGTAGGATTCGCTTCGGGAAGTCACGGGACATGCCCTCCCACGCAGTTCAGACGTCTGGGCATGGCACCAGACAGCGGAAAGCGTCTCTAGACATCCAGAGAGGTGGTCAGACGTTTGGAACTGGGTCCAGACAGTTCAGCGAAGTTCCTGGACATCTGAGGAGTAGCGCAAACTTGAGGTATGGTTCTGGACTCTTTTAAGACGTCTGGAACACCTTCCAGACGTCTGATATGAATCAGAATTATTATTTTTGACCCATTTAGGGTCCGTTTGAGGTTCGATTTTCGCAATTAAGATTCCGTTGTTCTCCGTTTAAGGTCCTCTACTTGTTGGAATACCTTTATCCTATTCTGAGTGGTCTCTTGTGATCGATCCTTGTGATAGGACCTTGTTCCGTTGCAGATTTGGGGTTTGCTGAGGCACGTGGACCTGCCGATCAAGCCCCCATTACTCCAGGGTTTACTGGTAAAGTGGCTTCCCCTAGTTTAATTACAAACATGAATGCATATGTGGAATGAATGTTAGATCCTAGGGTATGGCATGAATCCTAAGACTAGAAACATTGGAATATTTGTATGGAATGTATGAATTGCAATCTTGGATGAGTAATTAGAATAATAACAATTGCCTGTAAATGGATAACAGCTGCCTGTGAAATGTAGAGTATTGTTGTTAGCAAACTGTTGCATGTAAATTCTTGTTATTTACGATTAAATACGAGCTGCCTATATATGAAATAGAAATGGAAGATTGAATGTTGGAAACACGAGCTACCTGCGAATAAATCTGGAATGTGAATAATAAAGTTACATGCTACATGTGTAGAACCTGAGAAATGGAAATAGAAATGATGAAACCTAGTATGGCTTGGCCTGAGAAACATGAGCATGAACCCTACGGGGAATTAGGAGTAGAGCTCCTAGAAATAAATGGAATGAAACTGGAAATGTGAATGGCGAAGTGAGCTGGCCCTTGAGTACGAAGTACCAAGGAGAGCGACTGTCCCCCCTGTTTAGTGCAGAGCGGAGCTAGCCGCCCTAGGGTTGGGTCCCGGGGTTAGGATTGGCCACTTTGTACCGACTTTTTGGCCCTCGCGTACATAGTACCAAGGAGAGCTACTAGTGTTGGGAGAGAGCTAGCCACCCCATGGGGCCTGGGGTTCAACTAGCCGACCTACACTGACTTGTTAGGCCCACTGGGCAAACCAAGATAGTTAGGCGAGGGTGCGCGGACTATGGAGGGGTGAGACCCCTGTTTGGTTCTTAGGGGGCTAGACCCCTATTACTGAGAGGGTTTTGCCCTATACTGGTTCCGCGCTATGCTTTGGGTGCACCTGCTAATGGAAACGACTGATCACATGCCAGTGCGGGGTAGCTACCCGTGCATTTATCGCGCGTGCCGTAGTCACCGTTATGTCTATCAGTGACCTTGGGGTGGTTGACTGAGTGTAGGACCACCACGGGGCACTCTCCCGGCCAGGAGAGCACCACGTGCTACTTTTACTCTTCGAGAAAGACTGCAATCAAGATCGTTCCCATGAGGAACATTCGAGATCAAGAAAGTGACCTGATAAATAAACCAAGTGATGAAAGAAAAAATAGTTAGGTAAAGAAAGAAAGAAATTGAAAAACAACAGTTACCTGTCTACCTTTACTGTTTTAGTTAGCTGGTTGCCACTCTACTCAGCGTTCACTGATGTTTTGTACTCAAAACCTTTTCAGGTCTAGGTGTTGAGCAGCCAGAGCCTACGGCTGCAGAGGGTTCAGGGCCCAGTACAGCCCAGTAGTTGTAGTTTTTGATTGTACTCCGTTCCTGTTGTAGTGAGTAGTTGTTACACTTCTGTACTCGTTTATTGTAAACTTTATATTCCTGTACCTGTTTAATTTTCTACTGTTGTGGTGGTGTGTACTGTAGCAGTTTACTTCTTTATTACTGTACTTTTGTTACTATTAGTTTCTTGCATGGTGAATGTGGTTTATTTTACTACTTTTTGGCTACTTTCTCGTTGGACGACTGGGTCTTGGGATTAGTTGAGTCGGTCCGATCTCGTGTCCTGTAGGGATTCGTGAAATGGGTCGTAGCAGTTATGGGAACTCAATTAAAGTGTTAATGCCAAGTGAGACCACCAAATATAGGTCATATGTGTGAATTTGGTGAGATTGTGAGCTCTAAGAAAAAGAAAGAAAAGAAAATAAAAAGCAAAAGAGTAAGAGAGAATGAATACAAAGGAATCAAAAGAGAGCATAGTTTTTCTCGTCTTTCTCTGAGTTGAGTTACTTAGTAATCTGGGGATCTAGATTCTGTAGTACTAATCTCTATGTAACACCAGTCGAGAGTGAGCCACCAAATATATAATCTTTTCCCTCTAAGATTCTCTACCTAAGCTTAAAGCTGGGGTGGAATTCATAGAATATCTTGAATACCCCGAGGGAAAAAGTCCGCCTATCCCGTTAGAATTTTTACTAGGGGTCAAGTACAGGCTTTATAGGTGAATTAGTTTTTTACTCGAATCCATTGCAAAAGCTACATAGCTACACTTTCATGATTGTCTGGATTTCTAGAGCATAGGATGAAAACAAAAAGGAGAAAAATCTCTAGGCATACAATTGATAAAATAATCAATCCCTTAGGGACCCTTATGTGAATAATTTAGTCTTGCATTTGCTAGGATCTAGCAAGATTTAGGCATGGGGGTATGATTGCACAACAATCATAGGTCTTAATTGACCTAACTTAGGCTAGGACTTAGCATAAGTTAGGGTAATTCAAGCATGCATAAGCATTACTTGCATCTTTACTGCTTTCTTTTAGCTATGCATAAAATAATGCTATAATGTACTAATTAGGTGCATTATGTCAATTACAGGTAATAAGCTGATTAGAAGGTAGATCTGAAGTTGGATCTAAAGCTGGATCAGAAGAATAGAAGAATAATTGGTGTTGCAGCAGAGCTAGAGCGGAAGACCTAGAATAAGATGTAGTAGACAATAATGTAAGGGAGTTAAGGTATGCTATTCTATTAAGTAGGAATAAAGCAGTAAAATGTGAAGAACTTAGGTCCATCCTACCCGTAGGATAGCCTAAAAGCTTCCCTAAGCCTTAGCCACCCTTAGATTAGGTCACCACACCCTAGGAAACCTTAAAACCCTAATTCCAACCTCAATCTAGACGTCCAGATGAGTTATAGGACATCCAGAACCCTTAGCCAACTCCCGCACACCTTAAACCCACTTCTACAGTGTTATTGGACGTCCAAACACTTGGTCAGACATCCAATTTCTGCAGAATACCCAAGACAGAACCTAGAATCCATCCTGACTCTGATTAGATGTCCAGGATTGAAGTTTGGACTTTTGATATTTGAGTATAAGTCATCTGATACTATTATTGGACGTCTGGAACTGCTCTCAAATTCCTATTTTAAGATTCAAGCCTTGATCTTCGATCTCTAGCTCCCTAAACCCAATTCCAACCCCTTAGGAACCTAAATTAAGGTTCCCTAACCCTAGTACATCACCTCTAAACCTCCATAAGGAGCTAATTAGGTCCTCACTAAACCTAATTGACTTAGATCATAGTCAATTACCATTGCCTAGTCAATTGGACTCATAGGGTCCAATTGAGCTCATATCTCAACCTATACAAGTCCAATTGGACTCAGTAAGAGTCCAATTGACCTAAGCCCAACTTAATTGAGTTATTTCACTCTCAATTAGGTTCACACCCATTCAATTAAACTTGTGTTAAGTTTAATTGCAATCCGCCCTTAGCAATTAGGGTTGCAACCCTAATTTAAGGCCTATACCAACTTAAACCCCTTAGGACCTAACCTATATCACTTAGACACCTAGGGCACGACCACACACACACACACACACACACACACACACACACACACACACTCATGCACTCCCACACAACCTAGAGTATTCTAGGTTCTTCCGAAGGTGGCACCAATCTTGGTTGACAAAATTAGCAACCAAGAGCCATTCAAATTGAGATCCACTTTTTGTGGATCTAAAAACCACCATGGCCGGCCACTCTTGGAGCCCTCTTTAGAGAGTTCCACACTTCTCTAGAGAGCTTCCCTTAGGTCTATAAAAACACCTAAGGGGTGGCCATTTGCACCCATCCATCTCTTGGCTTTATTCACTTCCATTTAGGCTAGCTACATTCCACCTCCACTCCACCTCCACGAGTTGCCTCACCTTGGCCACCACCATCTCCATGCCAGGATGCTGGATCACCTCTCCAACCTCTCTCCAAGGGTCGACCTAAGCACCATTGACCACCCCTCCTCCTCTCAACCACTCAAAGGCCATCGGAGCCCACCTTCAAATGCCCTTATTTCTATTAGATTAGTAGCTTAGTTCTTCATAGTTTACATGCTTTTATTTACTGCTTAGTAGTATATCTCTTTATTCTCCCCTAATGATGCATGCAAAATTCCCCCATAGATTCATGTATGTGATCATTTTCTATTAGTTAGATTTATGTTTTCAAGCTTTCCTCTATAAGCTTTCCTCTAGTTCCATGTTGCAAGCACCCTCCTGAATGAATGAAAGAAATTTTTTTATATATATATCTCTATGTTGAGAATCACCATGAGCTTATTGATTGCAATATATTTTGTGATTAAAGTTGCCTACTTTTAATTATTATCTATTACAACCAGCATGTCGATACCAGAAAATATTGAGGATTTAACTATTAGTGCATTTTCCGTAAATAGCCACCACATAACTAGAATCATGCGTACTGAAACTCACACTTTCACATTTGTCATTTATCTAACACATGCTCACATAATCAGGGTTCATAATGAAAGTGGCAAAACATTGATTCGATGATTAGAAATCGGTGTGCGATTTTAAACAAGTAAAGCAAAAAAGATCGATTTTAGATTTGCATAAATGCCTCCTAGAGACGAACGACCGGGACTCAAGTCTCGTTATCTTTACAAAATCATTTTTTTTATGAACGTTTTAGTGCGACTATACTACGATTTCTATCAATTTTAAAATACGCAAAAAATGAGTTCTGTCAAGCATGGCGGCATCTTCCGCACCCAGAGCTGAGGGGCATGTGATGCAGAAAATTATGCGATTTATAAAATACGTCATTGTAACATGCAAAATCGATCAACTCTTAAATTTATAAACCTAGATAATGGGGTATCTAGGGTCGTCCAAGGAGGCCAAATGTTTGCAAAAAATACGTCTCTTGCTTGGAAATGAAATTCACCTTTCTTTTTGGTCTTTTTAATTTAAATATTTTTTTAGGGTTTTGAAATAATAAGCATTCGCAAAGTTGTTGACGAAGAAAAAGGCGATCAAAACCTAATCCACTAAACTATTGCTAGAGTGACAAGAAAGGCCTCTCCCTAAGCTTACTCTAGGCACGTGGGGGCCTAGAGTAATTAGGGAGAGGGAGTGAAAAAGTGCTTGATCAAGATAAAAGACAAATGCGACAAGAATTTAAAAGAAGGCAACTTGAATTGAATTGAACTTGTTCTACACAAAACACATAAAGGAAAGGTTCTAATCTACTTGAAATGCAAGAAGATAAAATCACAAATCCTTTAAATGAAATGGTGAAGAAGATGATGGCTTCTTGCTCCAAGCCTGATAGCTCCCGAGCTTGAAAAGAGTCCTCCAACTCCTTCCTTGTAAAGCTCCTTCAAATGGTGTCCTCCAAGGTGGAAGCTACCACCTTCAATGATCTTCTTCAAGGGTTAGCGTGTACCACCCTTTCTTCTCCTTGCCTGGTCATCCTCTTGATGGTGAGATCCTCCTCCTTCTTGGCATGGCACAAAGGGAAGGAATGGGGAGAAGGAGGCACCAAGGGGGTGGATGATGTGATCCCTTAATCTTCTTCTCTACTCCTTCTTCTTGGTCGTAGGTTTAGGTGGAAGTAAGGTGGAAATTATCTAATGGGAGGATGGGAAAATGTGCGTAATTAGGTGGGTATATATAGTGGTGGAGAAGGGGTAGTTGGAGTGGAGGTAATGGGTGGCTAGGATGGAGTTTGGGATGGTGGTTAGGAATCCCAAGGTGGAGATCACTTGGCGCCACCTTAAAGGGTGCAAGGTGGGGTAGTTATAGGTTGAATCCACCCCTTGGTGGACATCCATGGTGGAAGGATGCCACCATTTTGGCGCCAAGGGAGGTGGTTTCCAGAAGGAAGGGTAGGTGTAGGGTGGTGATGGATTGAAGGGGTATGTGTAGGGTTAAGATGGGGGAATTTTTGGAGGGAAAAGTTGGCACCAAAATGGGGGTAGTTATAGGTGGTCTTGGCACCAAAACTAGGGTGTCTTTTGCTGGTGGTGATGGGGTGAAGAGATGGCTAGGTGGTGGCGTAAACTTGGAGTAGATGGAGCTAGATTAGGTGAGCTTAGGTGGGGATAGTTGGTGGAGCTCGTTAGGTAGGGTTTTAGGGTGGTAAATGCCAAGGGAGTTGGAGCCTAGCTAAGCTAAGCTAGCTTAGTTAGTAATGGAGTAGAGGAGGAGGCAATGGGAGCTAAGGTTTGAAGAAAGGAGCCAGACAGAAAAAGTCTGGAGTTGAAATGGAGCTGGCAGCTACTGAAGAGGGTGGCATGGAGCTACTCTAGCTGGCTTAGCTTGCTAGTTCTTTGCTAACTGCTAAGCCAAGCTAAAGTAAGCTGGCTTCTGTAGGTTTGGGCCCTACGAGGAGGGGTGACGTAATAAAATGCGGAAATAAATTATAAAGCAATCTCAAAAAGACAATCACACAAAGTACACAAAGATTTTTAGGTGGAAACCCAAACCGGGTGAAAACCACCACCTAACCCTCTCGAGTTAGGATTTTCTGATCAACCTAGTTGATCAAATCCACTAACCGAATCACTTTAAAACGAGGGTGATTCAACCTCAGTACAACCATGCTACAAGTACGAGGGTAGCGTTCCTCAACCCCTTCTCTCCACGAGAAGGATTTTGTCCCACGAAGGAGATGGGAATTCGCAAAGCGAATACCCAACCAAAAGACAAAGATAAAATAAAACAAGTAGTCCTATAGAGCCAACAAAGGAATTTAAACCTAGCTTCTATAGGAAATAGGAAACTCCCCTTTGCAAGGAGTGCGTCGATGACACGGATGCGTGAGCCACACGACGGCGCAACTTCGCTCTCGTAGACAACGACGGGAGAGCGGGTGCGCAACGGTTTGATGCTCTCAAGATGTAGAACTTGAGCTTAGAGAGCAAGAGCTTCTTGGACACAAGAGTGTGAGAGTGTATTACAAGATGTCTCTTGGTGTGTCTCTTGTGTCTCTAAGTGTGTATGGGTGTGTAAAGGCTCCCCTCTATTTATAGAGGCCTTAGGAAGGCTTTGGAAGGCTTAGGAAAGGTTCTATAGCCGTTGGGAACAAAGTCCAAGAGAATCAGGCCGAAATCAGGACAATGATTACATTTGACGGGGTTATCAGACGTCTAACTCTTGCATCAGACGTCTGGAAGGCCACTTTAAGACGTCTGATTCCAAGGTCAGACGTCTGATTTTGGGCGGGTCTCTCCCTGACTTGAATCAGATCTAAACAGGGTTCTTGTGCAAGTCAATCAGACGACATACAGGACGTCTAGAACTATGTCTGGACGTCTGGAAACCTACTTCTACTGTGGGAATTGATTTCCAAACATTGCAACGGCTAGAAAATCTCTGAGAAGAGATTTTGGGTCAGCCGAGGCCAAACGATCATTTATCAGACATCTGGAAAGGTCTAAGGACGTCTGATAAGGCTCTAACGGTCATAATCTTGAGTGCCTGCTAAGCTAGCCAACGGTCCACTATCTGGACGTCTGGCAAGTCCATCAGACGTCTCCTATGACGTCTGGTATAAGGGTCTGGACGTCTGATTTCATCAGACAGAACTAACTATGTCCAGCCTAACAGTTATCAGACGTCTGAAACAACAGTCAGACGTCTTAAAATACTTTATCAGACGTCTGGAAACTCTGTTTGAACCCTATATTGGTTTTCTAAGTGTTCTACAGAAAACCTAAGTATCCTAGGGTTATGCCGGTGTTCCTAGGACTACTGTTAGGGTACTTTGAGGCTCTTTAACAATATTCTAAGGTAAATAAAAAGAGCAAAAAAATAAAGACATGAGATACAAGAAAAGATTAAAAAGAATCTATCCTATTCTTCTTGTCTTCTATCTTCAATCTGTCGCTCCACGCGAACCTCCTCTGTTTTCCGTCAAGCTCCTCCAATCCGTCCTGGATGCGAGCTCGAACTCCGTCTAAACACGTCCACATTTGCAATTGACCTGAAATCTAGGACTCAAATTGCAAATGTTAAATAACACGTGTTTTGTTATCATCAAAACAAATGATCGTGGTGCTCTAGCACCAACAATCTCCCCCTTTTTGATGATGACAAAACCGTAAATAATAATACAAAAAATCCTCCCCCTTTTTGACATTATCAAAAAGGTTTGATTGATTTTAAATTTCCTATAACTCCCCCTTAAAACATGCTCTTCTATGAATTTATTTTAACAGAGGTGATATTCTCCCCCTTTTTGTAACAACAAAATAGCTATTATTTTTCTCCCTCTTACTAAAGGAAAATTAGCTACCTTATATCTCCCCCTTAAAAATTGACAATTAGCTCATAAATTTTAACTCCCCCTATCTAAATGCTACTGATAAAAAGATAGGGTAAAGGGTTTTACCTCACCTACCATGGCCAATAAAATGGCCCGAATGGTGGTGGTGGATGCCACATCGGATGGGGCTCCCATCCGTAGCTTGGAGGCCCGGGCATCAGCGCCAGTCTCCAATCTGGTGGTCGACGTGTGGCGGGTCCGTCGTTTGTTCGCCGTCTCATCGGTCTTCTTGTTCTCCTCCTTGGTCTACTCCTTGGTTCTCCCAACTTGAGTTGACCAGTCTTGAGTTTGTAGGTCCAGTCCTTTGTGTTGTAATTATCCCTGAACCCTACAAAACAAGATTCTAATTCTTTTTTCGGTATCCAAGTGGGCTTGGATTCGGATTTGTTAGCGGGTCTCCTTGACGGAGATCCTTTCTCAACCTTAGGGCTATAAAAGTTATCTACTTTATTGATTAATTTGTTAGAGTTTTCCCTAAGTCATGCGATTTCTTTTTCTATAATACTCATCTTAGTCTTTAAATTAGAGATTTCTAACTTTAGACTATCATTTTCCTCAATCAATTTATTATTTTCATTGATGAGGTCTTGAGTTTCTAATAACAGGTTATTATCCTTAGGACTAGTTTCTATGTCCTTAAGTTTTATTTCTAACCTATCATTTTCAGATTTAAGAAAACTAAGGTTCTTTTTAATACTTTTGTTTTCTATTTTAAGTGATTTACTAATCTCAAATAGTTCATTAAAAGCTTCTTGTAAATCAAAATTTACCTCGTTGTCGCTATCGTCGCTTTCGCTGTCGCTGTTGCTTCCTCTGGCCATGAAACCAAAGCAAGCGATTTCTTCCTTTTCTTCTTCTTCTTCCTCCGAGCTGGAATCGTCCCAAGTGGCTTGGAATGCCTTCTTCTTAGATTTCTTTTCCTTTTCCTTTTTCTTCTTTTTGAGAAGAGGGCACTCTGGTCGTAGGTGCCCTTTCTCGTTGCAGTGGTAGCAACGTCTCGGGCTTTCCCTCTTCTCCTTTTTCTCTTTCTTTAATTCCCTACAAAACTTGGAAAAATTTTTAAGTAAAATTCTAAAGTCTTCATCGTCGGAACTTACCTCGCTATCCGACACGGCTCTGAAGGCAAGAGTCTTCTTCAGTTTGGGCTCCGGTGTATCCTTCTTTTTCTGCTTCAACTTTGTCTCGTAGGCCATTAGATTGCCTAGGAGATCTTCCATGTTGAGCTCCTCTACTTCGTTCGCCTCCTCGATGGCGGTGACTTTCTGTTCCCACTCCGGTCCAAGGGAACGAAGAAGCTTCCCTTGAAGCTCCCCCTTGATGAAGATCTTCCCTAAAGCTTTTAAACTGTTTACTATGAGAGTGAACCTAGTGTTCATCTCACTTAAAGTTTCGTTAGATTTCATAGAGAAAGCCTCAAATTCTTGTGAAAGTAAATTGAGTTTAGAAGTTTTTACCTTAGAGGTACCTTCGAGAGTTACCTCAAGTGTGTGTCAGATCTCATATGCGGTGGCGCATTGTGAGATTCTGTTGAACTCCTCCGAGCTGAGCGCGCAATACAACGCGTTCATTGTTTTTGCGTTGAGAGGGAGCTCTCGGATCTGCTGCTTCCAGTATCCTCCGGCGGGTTTCTCTGGGATGTCGAAGGGGGTCTCGCACCTAGCCCAGACTATGAAATCGGTGGCTTGAAGCCAGGTCTTCATCCGCAACTTCCAGTAGGGGTAGTTGCTCCCGTCGAAGAACGGCGGACGGGTTGTGGACTGCCCCTCGGAAATCCTGCTTGTGGAACAGCTTCCCTCCATGATCTCCTTGCCGGGTGTTACTCTGATTTTGCAAGAACCTGCTCTGATACCAAATGTAGGTTTGGGCCCTACGAGGAGGGGTGACGTAATAAAATGCGGAAAAAATTATAAAGCAATCTCAAAAAGACAATCACACAAAGTACACAAAGATTTTTAGGTGGAAACCCAAACCGGGTGAAAACCACCACCTAACCCTCTCGAGTTAGGATTTTCCGATCAACCTAGTTGATCAAATCCACTAACCGAATCACTTTAAAACGAGGGTGATTCAACCTCAGTACAACCACGCTACAAGTACGAGGGTAGCGTTCCTCAACCCCTTCTCTCCACGAGAAGGATTTTGTCCCACGAAGGAGACGGGAATTCGCAAAGCGAATACCCAACCAAAAGACAAAGATAAAATAAAACAAGTAGTCCTATAGAGCCAACAAAGGAATTTAAACCTAGCTTCTATAGGAAATAGGAAACTCCCCTTTGCAAGGAGTGCGTCGATGACGCGGATGCGTGAGCCACGCGACGGTGCAACTTCGCTCTCGTAGACAACGGCGGGAGAGCGGGTGCGCAACGGTTTGATGCTCTCAAGATGTAGAACTTAAGCTTAGAGAGCAAGAGCTTCCTGGACACAAGAGTGTGAGAGTGTAATACAAGATGTCTCTTGGTGTGTCTCTTATGTCTCTAAGTGTGTATGGGTGTGTAAAGGCTCCCCTCTATTTATAGAGGCCTTAGGAAGGCTTTGGGAGGCTTAGGAAAGGTTCTATAGCCGTTGGGAACAAAATCCAAGAGAATCAGGCCGAAATCAGGACAATGATTACATTTGACAGGGTTATCAGACGTCTAACTCTTGCATCAGACGTCTGGAAGGCCACTTTAAGACGTCTGATTCCAAGGTCAGATGTCTGATTTTGGGCGGGTCTCTCCCTGACTTGAATCAGATCTAAACAGGGTTCTTGTGCAAGTCAATCAGACGACATACAGGACGTCTGGAACTATGTCTGGACGTCTGGAAACCTACTTCTACTGTGGGAATTGATTTCCAAACGTTGCAACGGCTAGAAAATCTCTGAGAAGAGATTTTGGGTCAGCCGAGGCCAAACGGTCATTTATCAGACGTCTGGAAAGGTCTAAGGACGTCTGATAAGGCTCTAACGGTCATAATCTTGAGTGCCTGCTAAGCTAGCCAACGGTCCACTATCTGGACGTCTGGCAAGTCCATCAGACATCTCCTATGACGTCTGGTATAAGGGTCTGGACGTCTGATTTCATCAGACAGAACTAACTATGTCAAGCCTAACAGTTATCAGACGTCTGAAACAACAGTCAGACGTCTTAAAATACTTTATCAGACGTCTGATTTTGGAATTAGACATCTGGAAACTCTGTTTGAACCCTATATTGGTTTTCTAAGTGTTCTACAGAAAACCTAAGTATCCTAGGGTTGTGCCGGTGTTCCTAGGACTACTGTTAGGGTACTTTGAGGCTCTTTAACAATATTCTAAGGTAAATGAAAAGAGCAAGAAAATAAAGACAAGAGATACAAGAAAGGATTAAAAAGAATCTATCCTATTCTTCTTGTCTTCTATCTTCAATCTGTCGCTCCACGCGAACCTCCTCTGTTTTCCGTCAAGCTCCTCCAATCCGTCCTGGATGCAAGCTCGAACTCCGTCTAAACACGTCCACATTTGCAATTGACCTGAAATCTAGGACTCAAATTGCAAATGTTAAATAACACGTGTTTTGTTATCATCAAAACAAATGATCGTGGTGCTCTAGCACCAACAGCTTCTACCATGAGGAGCTGAGGTGAGCTGGGTCTGGTGCTCCTGGGGAGGATCAAGCTAGTTGAGGCAGCTAAGGTAGCTTACCTCAACTGAGTTGAGCTAAGCTAAGTCCCTGGGAGCTGGACTTGAGCTTCTTGAGCTAAAATAAAGTCATCTTCTACTGGTTGGAGTTGAGTGGAGCTGGATCAAGTTGGTCTTGAGCTGAGGTGAACTCCAGTCAACTCAATTGAGCTAGCTAGAGCTCCCTGTGAACTAACGGGAGTTGAGATGAGCTAGATTCAGCTAAGTTGAGCTGGATTTGAACTGACCTGAGCTAGGGTGAGCTAAGATGAGCTCTCTTGAGCTGCCATTCAGCTTAGATGAGCTGAATGGAGCTAGGATGAGCTAACTCTAGTTCAAGTGAGCTGAAATCCAGCTATGGTGAGCTGGATCTAGCTGAGTTCCAGCTGGTTTGGGCTTCTCCTTCACTGGTTGCCTTCCTGAGAACTAGGGTTCTAGGGATCTGGCAATCTATATATCCCTAACACTGACAAAAACACATTAAAAAGACAATAAAAAGTGCAACGCATGCCTACCCTAATTGATGCCTAAATGTGACCTAAAAACCCATTTGCAGAGCAAAATCCTAAGAGATAGGTTTATTTTAATGCATAAGAATGATGATGAACTGGCATTTATCAGCTTGTTAATGCCCTAACTCATAGAGACGCCAGAGCTTCAGGTTCTGTGGTGGCAGGTATGGTTCCATTTTTAGGCAAACTTTCTGGTACCACACACTCTTTCATCTCCATGAGTTTTGTTATTAGTTTGGGGACAGGAAACACTTTATTAGAGGATCTATTCTTGATCAGAGGCCCAGATGGGTAGTTGTTCATGGCTGAGGAGATTTACTTAGATTGGGAGGTCATCATAAGGGGACACAGCCTTCCCACTGACCTGATTGTGATCCAGATGGAGGACTTCGGTGTGATTCTAGGGATGGATTGGCTGTCCGCCTATCATGCCCTGGTGGACTGCTTCAGGAGGAAGATTTTGTTCTTCATACCTGAGCTGCCTCCCTTTGAAGTTCCACGATTAGCCAGTGGATGGAGGGTTCAGGTGTATCTCCGCACTTTGGGCAGCGAAGCTACTAAGTTAGTGGTGCAAGGACTTCTTAGCTTGTGTTGTAGCAGAGCCCAACCCAGCGACTAATCTGTAGAGTGTTCTGGTGGTCTGCGAGTACCCCGACATCTTCCCAGATGAGTTACCAGGACTACCGCCAGAGAGTGAGATCGAGTTCGAGATCTCACTGGTATCGAGGACCAGCCCCATCTCTACAACACCATACCGAATGGCTCCGCTTGAGCTGCAAGAGCTCAAGTCTCAGTTGCAGGACCTGTTGGAGAAGGCCTTCATGAAGCCCAATGCATCCCCATGGGGAGCCCTTGTGCTTTTTGTGAAGAAGAAGGATGGTACCCTTCGGCTTTGTATCAACTACAGACAGCTGAACCAGGTCACCGTCAAGAATAAGTACCCACTACCCCATATTGACAACCTCTTTGACCAGCTAAGAGGTGCCATGATATTCTCTAAGATAGACTTGAGGTTGGGTTACTATTAGCTGAGGGTCAGGGAGATGGATGTCTCCAAGATAGCTTTCCATACGTGTTACGGTCACTACGAGTTCTTGGTTATGCCATTTGGGCTGACCAACGCCCCTGCCGCTTTCATGGACCTGATGAACCGTGTCTTCAGACTGTATCTGGATCAATTTGTGGTGGTATTCATTGATGATGTACTCGTTTAATCTTGGGATCAGGAGCAGCATGAGAAGTATTTACATATGGTTCTGGATACCCTGAGACGATGCAAGCTGTACGCTAAGTACAACAAGTGCGAATTCTAGTTGAGACAGGTCACTTTCCTAGGCCATGTGATCTCAGGAGATGGATTGGCTATGGATCCAGTCAAGGTTGAGGTGGTACTCAGGTGGGAGAGGCCACGTACCGTGACATAGATATGCAGCTTTTTGGGACTGGTAGGCTACTACCGACGATTCATCAGGGGTTTCTCTCAGATTGTGCGTCCTACGACCCAGCTGACTCGAAAGAACATGCCTTTCACCTGGATGGACGAGTGTGAGTTATGGTTTCAGGAGTTCAAGGAGAGGTTGACTTCAACTCCCGTACTCACCATCCCAGACAGCAGTGGTGGATTTGTGGTTTACACCAACGCCTCGTTGTAGGGGTTGGGTGATCTGCTCATGCAGTAGGGCCACGTTGTCACTTACGCTTCACAGCAACTAAAGCCACATTAACATAGTTACCCCACCCATGACTTAGAGTTGGCAGCAGTTGTCTTCGCGCTAAAGACATGGAGGCACTACCTGTACGGTGAGACTTTTGACATCTTCATAGACCATAAGAGCCTCAAGTACCTTTTTGATCAGAAGGAGCTCAACATGGGACAGGGACGTTGGCTAGAGCTCCTGAAGGACTACGACTGCAGCATCTCCTACTACCCAGGGAAGGCCAATGTGGTGGCTGACGCCTTGAGTCGGAAGGCGCTCACCCACTTGGCTAGTTTACAGGCGCAGAGTTGGAGGCTCACGGAGGAGTTGGGTAGTTGGCGACCCCTAGAGCCGCGAGGGTACTGCGGGACTGTGACAGTGTCGAGGTAGACAGGACTAGAGCTTTTGGACCGTATCATTGAGGGACAGATGGCCAACCCATACCTATGGGCACTACATGACAGAGCGTTGACAAGGGACGCAGGAGACTTTACTTTCACTGATAGAGTCCTATGTATGAGGGGACGTTTGTGCGTTCCTAGAGACGAGGAGCTGTTGAGAGAGCTCCTGACCGAGGCACATGGGTCCAGATTCACCATACATCCCAAGAACACAAAGATGTACCACAACCTGCGACGGGACTTCTGGTGGAGGGGGATGAAGTGGGATGTTGGTAGTTTTATGTAACAGTGCTTGGTATGCCAGCAGATGAAGGCCGAGCACCAGAGGCATGCAGGGCTGCTATAGCCACTTCCCGTGCTGGAGTGGAAGTGGGAGAGTGTCACTATGGATCTGGTAGTGGGGTTTCCTATTACATAGCGAGGACACGATGCAGTCTGGGTGATAGTGGACAGATTGACAAAGATGACACAATTTCTGCCGATCCGAGTCACTTTTGGACTAGCATAGTTGGCCGAGCGATACGTCAGAGACGTAGTGAGCCTTCACGGAGTCCCTCGTGAGATTATTTCAGAAAGAGACACTCATTTCACTTCCCATTTCTGAGTAGAGTTTCAGCATTCAGTTACACTTACCACCCCCAGACCGACGAACAGTCGGAGCGCACCATCCAGACACTCGAGGATCTTCTATGCGCTTGCACATTGGACTGTAGAGGCTCTTGGGAGGAGCATTTATCACTGGCAGAGTTTGCGTACAACAGCAGCTACCACTCGAGCATTGGCATGGCACCGTATGAGGCCCTGTACAGAAGGAGGTGTATAGCACCCCTGAGTTGGGTTGAGGTGGGGACTAAATGGGAGGTTGGTCCTAGGGTGATCCGCCAGAGCCAGGAGGTGATAGAGAGATCCACAGACGACTCCGTATAGTCAAGAGCAGATAAAAGATCTACGCTGACCTAAAGCGTAGAGAGGTACTGTTCAAGGTTGGGGATCATGTCTTTCTTTGTGTTTCGCCCATGAAGGGCCTAGGCGATTCAGGGTGAAAGGGAAGCTCATGCCGAGATTTGTGGGACCTTTTGAGGTCTTGGAGCAGGTTGGACCTGTTGCTTACCGACTTGCCCTTCCTCCCCAGCTTTCTGGAGTACACAACGTGCTCCATGTGTCCAACCTCAAGAAGTACGTCTCCGATCCCAGCCATGTCTTGAGCCATGAGAGCATCGAGGTGGGTGATGACTTGACATATCCTGAGAGACCCATGTAGATACTAGACAAAGCCATTCGGAGTCTAAGACGGAAGGAGGTGCCACTGGTGAAGATCCTGTGGAGAAACCAGCGACACGAGGAGGCGACTTGGAAGCTTGAGTTGGCGATGCGAGAACGGTACCCGGAGCTTTTTGAGGTACGTTATTTCTGACCTAGTTTGATCCTCTTTAAGTTTGTTATGCGCACTTTATTTACCTTTGCATCTTGTTTTAGCCTAAGTTTCGAGGGCAAAACTTCCTCTAAGTTTGTTATGTTGAAATGACCCTTCTCAAGGGTCGGTAGACTTTTTCTAGATACTGTAAAGGTTTCGTTGCAAATTTTAACCCCCTAGGTAATTGGTGGAAGGACTTTTGGGAGTTTAGGAATGATGTCGAGCATTTTGTGCAATTTCCTCTGCCCCACCCACACCCACGCACACCCCTAAACCCTAAAACTCCCTCTATTTAAACTCGCTACCTCGTTTCTCGAGTCCCCACCCCTCCCATTCCCTCCTCGGTGCCACCAGCGACTCCCCTTCTTCCCCTTCCTCTCCATGACCTCCTTGCCATGCAAGGAGATTCCATTGTGGGACTTGAGTGCTCAAGGAGAGCTTGGGCGAGCTGGCGACAAAGCTTTAGGGAAAGACGCACATGCAGAGTTGAGGAGCACCAATACTGCTGTAGCTCCTGGTGTGGGGTGCGGCTTCTGCGAGGAGTAAAGGCTCGAGAGCGATTCTGCGGAGTCATTTTTCTGCAGAATCGGATGTCTGAGAAGTCCAACAGACGTCTGATCGAACGTCCGGAGCTGTTACTAGGTGTCTGATACCGCACAGAATCTAAGGTAATGCCCTGCTCGAGACTTGTGCAGATTTTCAATACTTTCTCTTTTGCTCGGTGATGTATGGCTGAACGCCTAGGGGTGTGCACTGTGTAGGAGAGGGCTTGCTTTTCGCGAGAGAGGAAGCTCGCGAAGGACCCTAGGGAGATTTTTCTTTGCATATCAGACGTATGTATCTCTCAACAGACGTCTGATCGGACGTCCAGAGGTAGTGCTAGACGTTTGATAAAGAATATTCAAACGGTACGGACCTGTCCACCTATTTCTTTTCGTACGAGTTATCTGCGAGCGACTGTACGAGTCTGTGTGTGCCTTCAGAGTCGTTGGGAAGAGGCACAGGTGCAGCTTTCCAAACGCTTTAGGATGTCTGGATGCATCTACAGACATCTGATAGTTACCCTAGATGTCTGGGAGCATTGACAGATGTCTGGAAGGACCCCAGGACGACCATGAGGGGGTTCCAAATGTTCGACCTTCAGCACAGAATGCAAGGTGAACTCCATGTTACTGTTAAGATGTCTAGGACCTCTCCTAGACGTCTGATGTTAGTCTGATTTGATGGATTCAGGCACCAGGCGGCCGATCCAGTTGAACCAACCTACCTGGTCCAGTTCAAGTGAACCGAGAAGGGTGTTTGGGTTAGTTCATGACCCAAACGAAGTTGATTTTTTGTAAATAGGTTCCTATTGGAAATCCCCATGTGATGAAGCCTTGTTCTAGCGATTTTGAGCTCTTTTTCCTATCTCGAGAAATTTTGAAATGGTTGACTTGATCATCCGTGTTAATAGGATGCTCATCCATGGTGTGCACGAGACCAGCAGAGGCTACGTGGTCCGTCATTCATGCCCCCACACCTCCCGGTTACTCTGGTAGAGTAGCCTTTACTATCCCTTGTGAATTAAATGATGAAAGTGCATGTTATTTAGATCTAATTGGTTGAACCCTAGGATGTACAATGAACCCTAGGGCTGAGATAGAAAAATGAATAATTATACATGCCGTGAATGTTAAATTGTGGTAATGTTTCTGAATGTGCTAAATTATGAGCTTCCTGTCTACATTCGTTGAATCATGGCTTGAACTGAAATACATATTGTATCCTGTTTAGTTTGATTGATGAGATAATTGTCGAATTGTGAAACCATGAGTTGCTTGTTATACCCTAAATTTATCATGATATGAATAGAGACATGTGTACTGTACGGAAGTAAGAAATTACTATGCACAAACCCTATGGGTAACCAGAAGAGGAACTCACATGTACGAAATAAATTTCGATAGAAAGTAGCTGGCGCTCGCGTACACGGTACCAAGGAGAGCTACTATACATAGTGTAGGGGGGGAGCTAGCTGCCCCATGGGGCCCAAGGTTAGGACTAGCCCCCCTACACCGACTCTTGTTAGGCCCATTGGGCAAACTGAGATAGTCGAACGAGGGTACACGGACTTTGCAGGGGCGAGACCCCTGTTCTGAGAGGGTAAGGCCCTGTACTATTCCGTGTTGTACTTTTGGGTGTACTCGCTAGCGGAAATGACTGACCGCGTGCTAGTGTGGGGTAGCTACCCATGCACTTATCGCACATGCCGTAGTCACTACTACATCGCGACCGTGACATCGGGGTGGTAGACCAGGTGTAGGACTACCACGGGGTGCTCTCCCAGCCAGGTGAGTGCCACGTGTACATCCTACATCATGGGAAAACTGCAATCAAGATCATTCCCTTAGGAAATGAGAAGATTGAGAGACATTGTGGACCTTTTGCTAGAAAAACACTAATTATTAAATTAACTATTGTTCAGATAATTATATAATTACATGGAAATTTGTGGTTTTCTTTATTGCATAAATGATATAACTATTGTATATGCCACTCTACTCAGTGTAAGCTGACTCCCCGTTATATATAATCATGTACAGGTCAGGGAGTCGAGCAGCCAGCACTATCGGCTGCAAAAGGTACTGGGCCCAGTTGAGTCTAGCATTAGTTTCCAATACTAGTTCTCTTTTAGCCTTTTCTACTGTAGTGAGTGTTTCTATTTCATGTTGGACTCGATGGTGTGAACTTTTATTGTCGTGATGGCTAGTTTTGGATTATGTTACTGTCTTTTAAGCTTAGTTACTTTCGCTGCTTCCTTTAAATATTTCTAGCTATTTCCATGTGTGGTATGTGTTGGTTTTGTGCATATGGCTTAGTTTCTCTCTAGACGACTGGGTCTTGGGGTTAGTCGAGGTGAGCCATTTTCGGGTTCCCAGAGGGGCCAAATTTGGGTCATAACACTGTACGATCACGCCTAATCTCTTCTGTATAAGGGAAGTGCCTTAACCTATAGAAGCTCATATTAGATCTACATTTTGGGCTCTATAGGTTCTTTATTTTATCTTTTCTTTGTTTTTGTATTCATGTTGCGAATTCCCATCACCTTCGTGAGAGAAAATACTCTTCATGAAGAAGAAGAGTTGAGGTACACTACCCTCGGGTTCAAATAGTGTGGATGTATTAAGGTTGTACCACCCTCAGTTTAAGTGGTACGGTTAGTGGATTTGATTTATTCGGTAGATCGGAAAATCCTATGTTAGGAAGACTTAGGTGGTGGTTTTTACCCTTGGGGTTTCCACCTAAAATTTTATTGTCTCTTGTGGTGAATGCTTGTTGTGAGATTGTTTTATTTGCATCTATTTTATCTACCACACTATTCACCCCCTTCTAGTGCACCTACATAAGGACCTCAGATGTAGAATTCATTTCTGTCTTAGTTTCTCCTCTAAAATCACAACCTTAATGTCCCTATCTTCTAAATCCTCTAAATCAAGTTCATTGTTTAAGGCCTCATTAATGACATCTCCAAGTTCACTCGTGTCTTCTGTCATTGGTTCAGTGGAAAAGTCGTGAGTTGGATTTATGACAGGGGGGTCATCATCGGGCTTCTCGACTTTTGTTTTAGGTGGTTCATCATTTATCAATCATTAAAGTCGGGCAACTGTATCATTTCCATCATAAGCATAGACCTTAGTTTTTTAAACTTTTTGAACAATATTTCAGTTTACTTCCATCAAGCCTAATCTCTCACTTGGTTTATTTGTTGTATCAATGTGTCTATCATATCATTCAACTTCTTTTCTCTTTCCATCATTTGCTCAAACTGATTACTTATAGGTATTAATTAACTGGCCATAGGTTAATCTTGAGTTTAATCTTGATTGAACCCATAATGATGATCTGAGTTAGGCAGTATGGGTTTAAGTCTTGAGGATAGGAATAAAAAGGTCCTGAACAACAATCAGTGTTTGAGCTAGACTTTTTAGGTGGGTCCTCTATCCTATCATTTTTTGGATCTAGTTCTTCTAGGGGCAACATTTTCCCTTTAGTTTTGTTCCATAAAAATTCAAGTTCTAAGTCCTCCTCCCTATCAAATCTTCATCAGGGGACCAAGGTTGAGGATCACTATTGTAACATCCCAAAATCAAGGTTCTGAGTCATTTCAAAGTGGTCAAGTCAATTTGAACTCGGAAACCCAGTTGTAGTTCATGTTGGTATCAACACCTCTTTAAATTGCCCAAAAACAAGTATTTCGAGTCAACCCCTAGTCAAACATTGTCAAAAGAGTGTCATATATGACACCGTTGGATTCTTCTCATCGCAAGCTTTCCAGTAATGCTTGTTTCGTGTGAATCCGAGGTGTATAGCTTAAGTTATGATCAAAACAAGTCAAGAAGGACTTATGTGTAAGGTGGACCCCAGGCATATTTTAGGTATTTCACTCCACTCATCCTAATCCCAATCGAATTTAGGCCTATAAAAGACCCTCTTAGGTCTTTGGGTCGACATTAGTCAATAGGCTACCAAATCAAAGAAGAAAAGAGAGAGGAAAGAGGTAGAAAATCAATTAGGAATTCTTAATTAGGAAAGTTACTGTTCGCGCGCTAAATCGGTGTTTTAAGAATGTCGCGTTGCAATATAGCTAAAATAATGTTTAAGCAAGTAAATTTTATTACTCGAAAAAGTTCTAAGGTCGAACACAGGGAGCAATATGGAATTTAAATCTCAAGAATTACAATTTAAACACAACATAAGCAATTTGTAATAATACTCCAAACAATAAAGATATAAAAGTGAAAACATATGTCAATAGTGCAAAAAAAATGAGGTAAAATGGTGATTTGAATGACCAATTACCCCTCAAAATAACAATAAATTTCTCAACAGTATCAATCAAATAAAGCTTAGAAATCAGTGATCAGACGGCTGAATGGTTAATCAGACGGCCTAAATGTCTAATGCTACAATGCACAACCTTCTTTCTCTTCTCTCAGCTTCTTCTTCTTCTTCTTTCTCTATTGCTGCTTTCCTTTTCTTCTTTCTCTACTACGACCTCTTCTTTCTTTTGTTCAGCCTCTTCTTCTTCTGCTTCCTTCTTCCTTCTTTCTTTCTCTACTACAGCCCCTTCTTCTCTTACTTCCTTCTTCCTTCTTCACATAGGGGAGGGGAACTTCTCAAATTGGCTAAGTGATGTAAACATGTTTATATCACATAAACTGTCTATTTATGCATATTCTTAAGCATAGAATTGCATCACATACTATAAATATTAAATAACATGCATCATTTTGCATTTAGGTTAGTCTGAATAAAATGTACGTTAATTGTCTCCTTTTATGGCCAGAGATAGGGCAACTTGTTAATTGGGGCCTCAGGTCGAAGATCCAACCGAACGATCTGATTAGGGCGACGATTGGAGTTCAACAACTCTAAGATCGCCTTGATCGGGCATCCGTAGCACCAGATATAGATCGAGGAACCCTAAAGATCAACAGCCAAGATGGTGTTAATCCACACCTCAGACGACAAATCCGACCATATAGATGGGTTTGGATCGATGATCGTAGCTTAACGACGTGAAAATCTGTCCAATCTGACATCCGTAGCACCATCTGCAACGCTCAGAAAATTGATTGCGCAGCAATCATAGGTCTTAATTGACCTAGATTAAACTAGGACTTAGCATAAGTTAGGGCTATTCATGCATACATACACATTATCTGCATCTCTACTACTTTACTTTAGCCATGCATAAAATAATGTTATAATGTGCTGATTAAGTATATTATGTCAATTGCAGGGAATAAGCTGATCAGGAGCTTGATTTGGAGCTGGATCAAGAATAATAGGAGTTGTAGCAGAGCTGGAGTAGAAGGCTTAGTTTAGATATAGGAATAATAATGTAAGGGGTTTGAAGGTTTTCTATTCTATTAAGTAGGAATAAAGCAGTAAAATGTGAAGGGCTTAGGTCCATCCTAGCCCTAGGATAGCCTAGAGACTTCCCCAAGACTTAGCCACCCTTAGATTAGGTCACAACACCTTAGGAAGCCTTAAAACTCTAGTTCCAGCCCTTATCAGGACGTCCAGGACCCTTAGCCATCTCCTGCACACCTCAAACCCACTTCTGCAGTGTTATTGGACGTCCAGACACTTTGTCAGACGTCCAATTTCTGCAGAGTACCCAAAACAGAACCCTGATTTCCCCCTGACTCAAATTGGACGTCCAGAATTGAAATCTAGACCTCTAATTTTTGAGTATAAGTCGTATGATCCTATTATTGGACGTCTGATGCTGGTCTCCAGTCCCTGTTTTGAGATTCAAGTCTTGATCTTGGATCTCTAGCTCCCTCGACCTAATCCCAACCCCATAGGAACCTAAACTAAGGTGTCCTAACCCTAGTACATCACCTCTAGACCTACCTAAGGACCTAATTAGGTCCTCACCAAACCCAATTGACTTAGATCAAAGTCAATTACCTTCACCTAAGACAATTGGACTCACTGAGTCCAATTGAGCTTAGATCTCAACCCACATAAGTTTAATTGGACTTGGTGAGAGTCCAATTGACCTAAACCCAACCTAATTGAGTTATTCCACTCTCAATGAGGTTCACATTCATTCAATTAAACTTAGGTTAAGTTTAATTGCATTTTCCCCTTAGCAATTAGGGTTTGTAACCCTAAAATCAAGACACCTACACAAACCCCTTAGGACCTACCCTAAGCCACCTAGCCATGTAGAGCATGACCACACACACACACACACACACACCCATTCACGTACACACTTCTCTAGAATTCTCTAGAGATCTCTTGAGATGGCGCCACCTCTTGGTTGCCAAATTTAGCAACCAAGAGGTATTCAAATTGAGATCCACAATTTTTGGATCTCAAAGACCACCTCCAACCCCATGTGGCCGGCCACTCTTGGACTCTCTCTAGAGAGTTCCACACCTCTCTAGAGAGAAGCTATTGGGTCTATAAAAAGACCCCATGGGTGGCCAAACACCCCCATTCACATCCCTTGGCTTCATTGGCACCACTCATCTCATTAGCTCCATACACACCCACCTTCACTTAGGTTAGCTACTCCACCTCCATGAGCTCACCACCATCGTGGAGGACACCATGCCGAGATGTTGGATCAACCCTACCTCTCTCCAAGGGTCGGCCTAAGCTACATTGGCCGTCCCTCATTCTCCCCCCAACCACTCCAAGGCCATCGGGGACCACCCCTGGATGCCCTTTCATTCTTCTAGATTTAATTCATGCTCTTTATAATTTTATTGCTTTTATTTACTGCTTAGTAGTGTAGTCTTACTTCTCCCCCAATGATGCATGTGAAATCCCCCCATCGATTCTTGTATGCGATCATTATCTGGTAGCTAGGTTTAATTTTCAAGCATTTATGTACAAGCTTTCCTCTAGATTCCTTGTGCAACAATTCCCAAATGAATGAATGAAAACACATTTATATATATATATATATATATCTCTTTATGTGTTTGAATCACCATGAGCTTAATAATTATCATATTTGCGTGATTTAAGTGCCTGCTCTTTAACTGTCTACCTATTACGCACCAGCATGTCGTTTCCTGAGGATATTGCAAATCTAACAATAGATGCTTTCTCCATAACTAGTCACGACCTCACTAGAATCGTGCGCACAGAAACTCACACGTTCACTTTCGTAATTTACTTGACGCATGCGCATGTGATCTGAGTTAATAACCGAAGTGATGAAGTTTTAGTTAGGAGATTGGAAACCGATGTGCGTCTTTAAATGAAGTAGAGTAGTAAAAAAAAGATCGATTTTAAAAAGTGAAAGCAATGCCTCCCAGAGACGAATGACCAGGACTCAAGTCTCGTAATTTTTTTAAAACAGTATCTTTGTTGGATCGTACTTCGCGACTATACTACGACACTTTTTTCTATCAAATACGCGATCTACGACAATCCAAACAAAGATGGATGGCCAAGATGGTGCCACGTGGTGCCATCTCAGCCGCCCAATTGGCCGTAGATCTTCTCTTCTTCAATCGCTCGATGCATCTACACCGTTGGATGCTCATCCAACGATCGCATGCACCCACGCACAAATTCATCCACGTGCCTCAACCGCACGCGTAGCGCAGCGGTTAAGGCGCTGCGTAGGCGGGAGGTGCAGGTTCTAGTTGCAAGTGCAACATCCCTCCTCACGTGCAGGCACACTATTATAGCCATGCGATGGGCATCTAGCAGTGCGGATCAGCCGATAGCACCCACGTGCAATCAGACGCGCAGCGCAAACATGTGATTGCATGCGAGCGCGCGACGTTGGCAAGGATGGCTGAGCCTGCGCGAATGTGCGCAAGCGTTAAGAGCACGAAGGCGAGGGGGCGCACGTGCAACGCATTCACGTCGGCCACGTTCAGTCCATTAGTGACGAATTTATCCGTCACTAAAGGTCCTGAATTAATGTTTTTGATGTTGAAATGTCCAAAATGCCCCCACTCCTTGCAACTATAAAAGATGACCTCTACCCTACGAATTTCTCATCCTTTCTTCTCTTTTCTCACCCCTTCCAAAGCTTTAAGAGCTTGTCCCACGCCTAGGATGCTCCTCTTGAGTAGAAATCTTAATTTTTCTACCTTCATCCCCCTTCGTGGAGCATCCTGCGGTTGTCCTCTCTCTGCATTCGAGAAGCGGATCCTGCGACGATAAGGATGTGCTTCTTTGCTCCCGTTCCTCCCTCTTCATCCTCCTTCTTCCCGCTCCATTCCCCATTTTCCAGGCGTCGTCCCGTCCGGCTCGTCCTCTAAGCGATCGTCGAGGAGGATCCTTCTCTCCCCATTCTCTTCACTGCTTTTTAGAGTAGATTTACTGCTTTCTAGTATAGATTTCTCGCTTTCTAGTCGTAATGAGTAGTGTAATGAACAATTTCTGATAATGAAATCCATGTTTATTCTACATCCCTTTTTGCTTTTATTTGTAATATTCTCTCTCTCTCTCCTATTCATTATTTGTTAAATAGATAGCTAGTTTTCAACTAGCTAATCTGTTTTGTGACAAACAAATAAAACATGTATTTTTAATCAAACACCCCCTCCCTATGTTCGACTCAGAATTTCTTTACATATTTTTTGGTATAAATTTTATTTGCTGAATGAATTTCTTCACGATTTGAATTAAAATGATGGGTTTTCAAATCCAATTCCGATAGAGTAGTCATCCACCATTCAACACTAAGTATCAGCCAATGTCATTTGTAGCAAAACCCTCCCCTTACCCCGCTCTCTCTCTCCTTCTCTCTCTCTGGGTTTCGACCTTTCTTCCTCCTTCACAAGGACATGCACAATACCAGGTTATCGGATTCGGACATAAGTGCACCTGGGACCAGGGCTTCCTGCAGTGGGTAGCAGCCGAGGAGTGCATAGCTAGGCGAGTAATTGGGTGTACCAGGTCCGCGGGGGCAGTGTTGCAGGTGAGGCTTGTGAGGGTGTGGGAGACCTCACCCCCCAAGTGTTGAGGTGATAAGCCCTCTACACTTTTTCAATTTATGCCACGTTTCATCTCCACTGCTTTCTAAAGTGGGACTAAACGTCCCAACATCTTCACGCGAGTGTCTGCAGGTGGAACTCTTCCTGATTGCAGTAGCTGCTGAGCAGAGCTCCCCCAATTGGAGACCTGGGCATGTGCCTTAGGCAAAGCTGCAATGCCTAGAAGTGTTGGTGATGAAGAACATGGCTAGAACATGATGAACATGGTCAAAGGAGATGTCATGGCAGCGGAGGTCTGATGGTACACCTGAAACATGAAATATGGGCTAAAATCCCCAATTAAAAGGTTCAACAGTATCGTCATGAGGCGAGGAAGCGAGTGGCGGTGATTTTGTGGAGGATGGCAACCTGTGGTGGTCAGTCAAATGCGGATATGGCCAGAGGGAGTGGGTCTGTTCGAGGGTGAGTTTGGGTGAGCGAGAGGATGAAATAGGAAAGGGATTTTGTGTAGGAAGGTGAGGCGGAGGTCTTGAGGTGGTCGGCGAGACAGATGGAGGGTTGTAGCGATGGAGGTGCCTCGTCGAAGGTTCGGTCGGAGACGGAGACAATGAGGGTGAGCGTGTCGAGTCGAGGGTTTTTTTTTGGTTTTGAGGGTATAAAACTAACCTAAGGAGACTAAGAGAACTAATTACCTATTCTAAGTGGACGAACGGAGTAGGAGGATGACACCGGTTGGTATGGCCGACGTCGGGGAAGATGAATTCTCCGGTGATGGAGCAGCGAGGAAGACGTGGAAAAGGGTGTCCGCTAGTATTGCGACATGCGGAAGAAGTCAGGGAGGATGAATCCACTGCTCGTTTTGCAAGATGGATGAGCAATGTGGACGGGGAACTTGTCAGAGCTTGTGGAGACTTGCGGCCAAAGAGGAGAGGAAGAGGGGGGTTTTCGTCTGCAATTCAAGCTTGGGAAATCCGTTGTGATCTGGGGAGTCTTTTATAGGTCATCAGAGGTTGATTAGAGCTTGGAAAGCTCACCGGAGTTGGAAGTTTCTTGATACCCAAATCTCTCATGCATTCGCATGAGAGATTGGGTAGGTTTTAGGGCTTAGGATTAGGTCCAAAAGGGAAGGAATTTCTTGACGAACTTCCCTTTCAAATTTGAAAGGGATTCGTCAAGAAATCAAGGCGTTCTTTCCTTTATAAGGTTGCCGGATCAAGTAGGAATAGGTTTAATGGCAGTAGGGACCTGTTTGTGAGAATGATGACAAAGTTAGGGCCCTTTTTGAAAGGATTTTTAAAGTTAAGGGAAGAAATGAAATTAAACAGGACTAATTTGCAAACTAGGAATCCAAATTTTGGTACAAACATAATATAAACCTAAGGAATCCAATGGTGAAATTGGATTTTGATTTTGACTATGTTTGACTAGGTAATTTATGCAAAAACCCAAATTAGGGCAAATGTCTGTTTGTGGTTCTATTTTGGGTCAAAACGGGTTCTGATGGTCAAATTGAAAGTTCTAAACCCTAGAGAATATTTTTCTATAAATTTTAGAGGGTTTAGGTGAATTTTATCCTGATCATAACCTTAGTTAATTAAGTTTGTTTTCATGGTTTCAAAAGT
The DNA here is from genome assembly GCA_037157565.1 of Thalassia testudinum. Taxonomy (NCBI): domain Eukaryota; kingdom Viridiplantae; phylum Streptophyta; class Magnoliopsida; order Alismatales; family Hydrocharitaceae; genus Thalassia; species Thalassia testudinum. The sequence continues at coordinate 143,527,377 of JAZHRO010000031.1, read as the reverse complement.
CATTTAATTCTCAAAACATGTGTAAACTCTTTTCTGTCTGTCTTATCCCACTTGTCATCTTTTTAAGATCAATTAACCTTCATTCAACCCCTGAGAAAACCCGTGGTTGTACTGCATTCATGATGAGTTGGTAAAATTACAGTTTTAATCCTAGTTTCTTATTTTTCTTTTAGAATGATTATGCAATAACTTATGACTCTCTGGCGGTTATGTAGGAGCATTTATTGACTTAATTGGGTCAAAATGAGCTAGTTATGGCTCATGATGGCATCCCCATCAGTTATGGACCTATTCGTAATTTTGAGAACAGCGAGCTTCCCACTACAAATTTCACAAAACTTGATGGCGTCTTGGGAGACGTGCAACACACGGGTGACGCGTGGCGACAGCACATGCGAGAGAGTGATGCGTGGGAATTCACGAGGGTGCACACAAAGGTGGGCGCTAGTGAGAGCGTTGGATGGGAACACATGGCAATCGAGCAGACGAATAGCGTGATGCAAGAGATCTAGGTCCACACATGAGGGTGAATTGGCATGCGACATGTGTCCTCATGTGATTCACATGGACCAATTGACCGATTTGCTTGAACCGATTGATTCAGCGACCCCTCACACTATTTTGACCAGTTCAATGCCTTCCTGACCTTAGATTTTAATAAATAAGGTGCCATTGGAATCATATCAATGCGTACTACGCTTTGTGGTCAGGCATTCTTTGCTTGCAAAAATAATGTGTATCAGAAACATAAGTTGTCGCATTGAAATCGCATGGTGGAAAAATCCCGAACAAAACTAATTATCAGTAAAACTAACCACGATGGATTAGGTCGTATCCACAGGGAGGAATAGATGCAATAAATTCATGAATATTGTTTCTTTCTTGTATTCGTTCAATTGAGTGTGAAACCTGTGGTCAAATCTGACATGAAATGCGATGAAAAGAGACACACAATAACTCAAGAATGTAAGGTTATATGCCTAATTTTTCCCCAATAAAATATTCAATAAATATGTGATCAATCTATGTAATTTCAATTGCATATGTATTAGAGAGAAATTGTGTAAATCTTAATCCAAAACCAATGTCGAAGGATATGAATAACAAGAGCCAAGTAATTATGAGAATGCATGAGCATGAAGTTGCAATTTCACTCAATATATCAAATATTAAAATAAAAAATTAGAGCTTGGAAATGGCACTCAATGTAAATACTAATTGACCCTTTACTGTAGAGAAATAGGGGACTTAATTCTCCTTGTTAGCACACAAAGAGGGAAGCACGGTTGACGATGCAAAGCTCGGAGGAGGTCACCGGGGGTGAGGGGATCGCGATGGCGGTGACCCCATCAACAGCGGTGGCCAGAGCTGGCCAGACGATGAGGAGATGCTCGTCAGCAATGGTGGTGTCCACACGTGCACATGGGTCGCAGATGGCATATCTGAGGGCATGGTTAGGCCCGTGGCGTTGAGGTGAGGTGAATGGCTTTGATGGAGTGAAGTGTGGTGGCCGAATGAGGTAGCTGCGTGTGGAGATGAACGACTGGTGTTGGGTTCTTCTTTAGAGAAGAAGAACAGTGCACGGAGCGGAGGGGAAGGTCGGCTTCTACAGCTGTGGTGGGCTTTCGTGGATGGCGCATGCAAGGGTGCATGGGGCTGTTGTGCAGAAGGTCCATGAGTGATTAGGGCACGCTGGAGGAGTTGGTGCACGGAGGAAAGAAAATGAGGCACGATGAGGTCACAGTTTGGTGTGGTGCTGCTCCATGGCTGAGCAGGAAGGTTGCGCAGGCACTGGTGGTGCATAGAGAGGAGATGCACACAAGGCTAGTGTGTGCGTCTGGAGGAAGTGCTATTGCACGAAGGCATGGGAGCGCATGCATGTGCGAGGACTACTGATCGGTGCAGGAGTCCTTGTGCGGTCCCTCATTTGGTTTAAGCCGTGAGAGATCTCCTCCAACAACGCCCATGCGATGGGGTGCTGCTGTTGATAGGTTGCGAGAGGCACGGTTCTACTGGTGGAGGAGATGGTGAAAATTGCACTCAAAACCTTGCATAAAAATATATATGTATCAAATTTTACCAAAGTATTCTCTAATTAATATAAACTAACACTTAACTCTAATTGCAATCTAGTGAGGCATGTTTTACATGTATTTAGGCTAAATAGCACTCCACTAAAGTGGATTGATCACTTTGGTATAGTTTATTTTCGATTTTGAGTATTCTTTCCCTAGTGAAAAATTAAAAATGTGATTAGGTGTTTTTGACCCTGTTGTTGGTCTATTTGAATTAGGTTTTTCCCTGGTGCATGCGTGGATTGCGAGGTGGCCATGGAGACTACCCCCAGGTTTTGTGCGCATGGTTCAGAGTCACCGTTCCCTCTAATGACATTAGGTAGAGTAGTCTACCCTTCTCTTGTTTCGATCTAGTTTTCAGAACCGTCTTATGCGATTATTCACGTGTACCGCTTTGGTTGGTGTGTGGTTCTCCCTCTTACTGAGTTTGGAACCCTCTGGCGTTTCCCCTGGTTTATGGGCACTGTAATAAGAAATAACACGATTATGTGAAAAGAATTAAGAATTGACATTTACCTCTGTAGTTGCATGCATGAAAAGGACCCAGATTTATGTGAAACCAGTTCCGTTGTAGTTGTAATTGGTAAATAATATGAAATCAATATCATAATGTGGGAATCTTCTAATATTAAAGGTGATATAATTACCTGCTCATCCTAGGCTTAAGGATGTGGATTAGTTAAACAAGATTGGATTTAACATGGACAAAAGATACAATTATCTGGAAAAAATTTGATACAAAGGATTTGTCAAAAATTAAAAAAATTAGATAACTGATTTTAGCCTCACTACTCGTCAGATTTTTAGATGTAGCTTTGATCTTTTAGACCAGTTTCAAGGGCTGGTTTAGGGAATTGCTGGCCTCCCTATGACTCTTTGGTTAGGCTTAGCAATCAACTAGGATAGTGGGATGTAGGGCTCGAGGTTTGGTTCTTTCTCGGTCGGAGGGTAGGTCATTGGTTGTCTATGGTTCAACATATGTAGCACTTGTACATGTTCATGCTACACGATGTAGCCACCACCCCTTTTCGTAATGATCCCAGGGTGACGAAGAGTGGTGACTTGATGGGTATAAGCCATCTTCTCGGCTAGGACGGTGGCTTATACCGGTCTTGTGCTATAGGAAATTACACAAGATTATCTCATACCCGAGACGTCGATTGACAGATTGAGAAATGTAGTAATATGGACAAATTACATAAATAGAATTGGATATGAAATAAATTGTAAACAAATGAACTTTTGGTATGATGCCCCTCTTCCTATACTTTTGTTACTGTTGTTACTTGTCTAGTTTTTCTACTCTACTCAGTTTTACTGACGTGTTTTGGGTTCCATACTTAGGTATACTTGGTAGTTCGCAAAGTGATTTCTGTTGTACATCTCCTTGGGATTACATACTTATGTTCTATGGTAAATCTTTTGGTTAGTATTCAATTTATGTTCATTTAGTTTATTTAATATGAATTGTTTATTGGCTATGTTTATATTTTATAATTGTGTTGGGTGACTGCGATCTTGTGAGTGAGTTGTGCTGGTTGTTACCACAAGGTGACCCAAGTTTCGTTGCTTGGCGGGACTCGGGTCGTCACAACTAGGTTTGGTTAGCCCTTCCAAATTGTGGGTCAAACAAGAGTAATCAGTCGATTTAGGTGACCCATGTTGAGAGTTATCATGGGTAGGGTAAGGGTTTGGATATCCTCCTAACTTGCAAGCTTGATTTTAATAATTAGTAGAAGATGTGGACCCATACTTAGGATGATGTTGAAGATAAAAAGTTCAGGTTTGACATTGCAATCCAGGCTGGTTATTGCATCCTTGATTAGAGTTATCCAAATTTGTGTATTGGAAAATTTGATTTGAATTGGGAGGATAGGAGCTTTGATATCATAAATTAGATGTGGAATCATCCCAACTGGAGGATGGGTATGATTGCATCAAATTGGGATTCAGGTTATAATCATTTTGGAGATAAGGAGTTTGATCTGGATATTACAATACCAAGTAGTATTCCTAATCAAAGTTATGCCAATTAGAAGATGGATATTGTTGTGTCGAATTGGGATATGCATTGAAGGATAAGAGTTACAAGCTATTGTGAGCGGATACGAATAGAATAGGAGAATGTGTGTGCCCCTAACCAAGAAAATCAAGCAAACAATTTCTAACCTTACGGTGTAACCCTAAAGGACCTAATCTAGGTATAATTAGGGTTCGATTAAATCTCTTCGACCCTTGAATGACTTGGCTAGCCAAATGGAAGGGACCCCCTAGGATAATCCACACAGTGGTCCACCCTAGAGGTTAACATGGTTACTGCATCATCCTGTCTAGTCATTGGTTGGTCCAAGTAGACAAGGCCTCGATTCCACTTAATGAATCCTGCCTTGGGCACATCTAATCAATTTTAATTAGGGTTAGGATAATTGTGCTCTACGAATATAATGGGTGTTAAGGGAGTGTTTTCCCTTAAAGATCAATTACAACTGTGAAGTGCAGTAACAAACACACAAACAAGGCCTTTTGCAATGAATGAACAAATTTTAGCATTTTGCCTTGTTCAGTACTCTTGTAGGGTTCCACTGGCTTTTTTTAAGCTTTGCGAATAACGTTATTGTTGCTGATGTCAATTCGTTTAACCGATTAATGTTGATGCGTATGCGTGATGGTTTCAGGAAATCTTAATCACAGAAATTGAAGCCCACTAGAGGTAACAGAAACCCTAGAATGAATGCCCCTATGATAGTTGTTTTTCGTAGAAATAATTTATGCAATCATTGTAACACAAAATACGAAATCAAACCATAAAATATTTAATTATAAGTGGTGAGTATGGGCCAAATACGACAAGGCGAATGACTCTAAGTACGAATTTACTAACTAAACTATCTATCTAAGCATGCAATCACAAGAATCAAATTGAAAATAGAAATCTGAATTATGTTATTAACTGAAAAATCATTGTTTACAACTATGGAATTGAAATTGCAAGATCAAATTGAAAATAGAAATCTGAATTATGTTATTAAATGAAAAATCATTGTTTACAACTATGGAATTGAAATTGCAAGAAAATAAGAAATTCAAAAAGTAGAAATCCGACGCCAAGAGCGGTGTCGAGGATGGAGCCTGAAGATGGAGGATGTAAAGGTGGAGATGAGAGTGCCCACATGCAGAACCGTGCCAAAGACTAACGTGGGATCCTTAGATGCAAGAGGCTTGCACCCAAGTAGAGAAAACCTTAAGTAGAGAAGGGCTCCAACAAATGGAATTAAGGAAGATAATAAAATCCCCTCTGTGGTCCTCCACTAGGGTTTAAATAGAAGATTTGGAGGCCTCCTATTAGTAGATCTAGGTAGTTTCGGATCAAGGATGTGTAGGGCTAGGATTAGATCTTGAAAAGTCAAAGGCTATGGTTTAAAGTTGAGGCTAGAAAGAGAGGTGGTTTTTGTTGGAACCTAATGGAGGGCTAGGATCTAATTAAAGGGAGGATTAAGGGCTAGAATTAGATGTGGGGTTTTGGATAGGCTAGGGTTTGTTAGGTGCAAATAATGGAGGGTGTTGCAACAACTTTTTAAGATTTATCTCACTTGTCTTGAATTTTTGGCCTCTTTTTGTTTTGAATTTTAAATTGCAGATAAAAAAGCATTGTAGCCCTTGAAATCAACTTTCAAATGCAACTTGAATCACTCAATTTGGATTTTTTTTTTAAAGGCACTCGATTTGATTTAAAATGAAAAAGTTATGGACAAAATATTAGAGTTGTGTTAGGTTGTCCCAAATTTTAGGATTAAGATTAGGATTTGGCTTAGAATTAGGTTTAGGGCCTTAAGATCTAGATTTAATGGCGAGGATTAAAGGTGCAAAGGTTTATTAAGTTAGGTTTTGTAGGATTCGTGGTGAAAATTTGGTGTAGGATTGTCAATTGGGTTAGCTTGGATAGAATTAGGTGAACTTAATTAGGAAATGTGACCTCAAATGGATTTGGCCATAGAGAGGAGCTCCATTTAATTCCAAACCTATTTCTTGCACACATGTAGATAAATACATCAAGGAACCACATATAGATAACAAGAATATTGCATAAAAACCCTAGAGAATGTAATATTTACAAAATGATGTAATATGACTAAATTTACCTATTCTAATACAATCAAACCCAAATTACTCTCAAACCAATGTTACTTAGGCATTAATTAAATATGAATATATATATCACCCTACCACAAATAACTTCTAGCTTCATGCAAGTTTTAGGGTGGGAGATACAGATTTTATTTGTTTATTTTTTTTCAATGAAAAACTAATCTAAATGCAACCCTAATGTAAGTGGGGCATTCTGACTTGGCCCAAGGTTCGTATCTTCCCTACAACAAACAAACAAAGGTAAATGAGTTAGTAACTAACATGCAAAATAAATGAAAGGGAATGCAAATGTATGAACTAGAAAGCAACCTAAACACATTGCCTCCATGGAAATGCCACCAAAAACTGATCATGAAATCACAAATAAGATAAAATCGTCATCGTAGTTGTGAAGACACGTTGTTTACAATTTATAAACCTTCTCCTAAAAATACAAACATAATATCAACAATATGGGTCATCTCATAAGGAAAAAAGGATGCCTAGATGTTTCCTGAACTAAATAAGCTAAAGGGGATTTTTTGGGGATTTTTTGAAGTATTTTGATAATTTTTGGATAAAAATAAGTAGAATGGACTAAACTGACCCCTAACCAAAAACACAATCAGACCTTAAACCTACAATTGTTGGAAAGCTTCATTGATTTTATAGGAGATTTTTTATTTGAAGAACAAACTAATGCAAGTGATTTCGTACAATTTGGATAAGTATAAAATTTAGGAAAAATCCAAGAAGTTAGGAAAATTTGATTCTATTTTACTATCTGACACCCAATTAGTACGTGAATTTCCAAAAATAAAATATATGGAATTACACTTCTAAATTTGGCACAGTGAAAATAGATTGGAATCTCTATCAGCAACCAAAATTTGGTGATTTTATGATGACTACATCGTACAAAAAAAAGTCTAAATTAGGGCTCAAACTTTGAAATTAGTACAAATTTCTAAACTACTAGACTAAGGACTCTTTTTTTGGGGGGGTTTGGATTTCTCAATTTTTTTGGGGATTTTGTAATAATAAGGAAAACATAAAGTGACACAGGACAGATACTATAAAGCCATCAAAATATTATTGCAACTCAAGCAAAGTCTACACTAATAAAGCAAATACAGAAGTAAGAAACAAGAGGAGGAAGAAAAATAAGGAGTAGAAATAAAGTTTTCTTGTAGCAAAACCTTGGAGAAATTGACAGTGGCGAAGACCATCTTGATCCGTGAAGTTCAAAGAACAAGAGATCTTGTAGAAGTTCAAAGAAGCGTGAAGAAGAACTTGGAGAGGTAGAAGAAGAAGAAATATAAGTGTAGAAGAATGGTTCTAAGGGAAACCCAAGGGAATTGGGGATCTTAAGGAAGCTATGGAGCCTAACTAGGAGGTAGAGAAGGCAAGGAAAAAATCTTGGTGCATGAAGAAGGAGGAAGAAGGTGGTGGGCAGCTAGGGTTTTTCTAAGGAGGGGGAGGAAGAAGCTAAGGGATATTAGAGGTTTTTATAGACAAGGGTAGATGTCCAAAAGATGTTTGGAGGGTTTACTTAGAGGCCAAGGTGGTGGTCATGGTTTAGGAAAGGTTCTAGAAGTGGAGGCATGTTGACACCATAATTCTATTCACATTAGTCTTGATTAGTAAGGATTTTAAGAGGTTAATTGGGAGCCTAATTGATATTATTAGATAATAGATTTTATTAGGTGATTCCCAAGAATAATTATGGAGCTTTTGGATGTAGAAAAATATGTAGCAAGTGGATAATGTTGGAGTCTTCTACAAGATAGGTGTAGGGTTATGATTTCAGGTAGTTTCATGAGAAATATGAGCTGGAATTTTTGGGATTACGTTTGGGATGAGGTTTAAGGTTAAGGCTAGAGTTTAAGGAGAAAATATGGTAGGTTAGGGTTTAGGTCAAGGGTTAGGATTAGGGTTTTTGGTGTGGGAAAATAAGGCAGGTTCTGACTGGGATTAGGGTTAGGGATTTTATGATCAGATTGGATTGTATTCCTTTCAATTTGAGCTCTGATGACTTAGATTCCTATTTCTCCTCCTCTTGAGCTTGGATAAAGTGTTCCTGCATAGAGCAGAATCTCGAATTAGCACAAAATAGGCTCAAATGCACAATCTTAATGCTAACATGCAAAGATGTAATTATATACATAATGACCTAATTATAATGCAACTAACACCCCAAAAATAACAAAACTAAGCATGCTATTATGTAATTATGCCCGCTTATCAATGTGCTGGCGGTAATTCCTAAAAAATATGATCAGGTCCTTCATCTTGTCACACTGAGGGAAGGTCGAGTACTTGAAGCATTGGGGGAAGGGTGCGTTCATCACTTCCTTCATGAAAGGGAAGGTCGTGGCGAACAACCTCCTGTAAAACCCACTCATCGCTTAGGTGACTTGTCGAACAATGTCCAACAATTGGTCATCCTAGCATGAGGGAATTTTAGGCGAGTCCTCGAGTTCTCATCCAACTTGGCGGTGGGTGAGTTTGCACAACTCTTCCAGTTAGTGCTTGATGCGAGTGTTGTTCTCCTTAACTTGTTGGAGGCGGACTTCGTCCTGCCTCTCGAGTTGCAGGTCTTGCTCCATGGGTCCCACCTTCTCCTTAAGCGTAGTCTCTTTTCAGTCTCACACATCAAAGAGTGACTTTGCTAGCTTCCATTGCTTCTCCCCAATGGCTTCTATACATTCTCAGCACCTCTTCTCATCCTCCTTTCCTTAAGAGAAGGGGCTGTAAGGGTCATCTTGCTTTATGGTTTGGAATTCAAAGGATTCTACCTCATTTTCATCTTCCTACATAGGGACTTCCCCCTCCTTCCTTTGAACAAACGAGGAGCACTCCTCGAAGGGTCTTTTGATATCCTTAATTTCTAGTTTACTTCATGGGTTAGGAAAGTGGTGTTAAGAAATGTGAAACTAGTGTTAATCTCCATTTTTGTTTACTTGCAGGATGGTATTGATAAATCTACATTTATCCATGTTAAAATGTCTATTTATGTGTGTTCCTAGACTCATAGAAGCATCATGCATTATAAATATGTCATAACATGCATCATTCTGCATTTAAAATAATTTATGGAAATTATGTATTAATTCTCCTCTTTTTATGGAAAGGGTAGAAGCCGATATATTTCAAGATCTCAGATTGAAGATCCAACCATACAAATATGATTAGGACGATGTTCAAAGTCCAATGTCTCTGATATTACCTTGATCGGACCTCCGTAGCATCATATGCAGTCTGAGAAAGATCAAAGGCCAAGGAGCAAGGTGGTGAAAATTCAAACTTTAGACAACAAATTCGACTGCACTGATGGGTTCAGATAAACAATCGTAACCCAACGGTGCAAAAATCGATTCAATCCGACATCTGTGGTGTCAATTACTAGCAAAGGAAGATGGATGGACATGATGGCACCATCACAACCATCCAAAGCCCCCAATAGCATCTGCACCTCTTTCTCTTCTTTTGAGTAATCAATCTCGACCGTTGGATTTGCATCCAATGGCTAAGAAGATCACTAGTACAAGCCCCTTGCCTAACCTCTAAAGCTCCGTAACCTTTAATCATAACCCTTGGATCTACATCCAACGGTCATGGTTGCACCACGTTGCCTCCACCTTAGCACCTCATAGCTTTTGAAGACAAAAGCTCACGCACCGTCAGCCATTGGATCTTTGATCGAGAGATTTCTCTTGAAAGATGATACGTCAGAAAAATACGTCATTGCGGTGTAAATCATGGAGTGGAAAAATCCCAGATCAAAAATATTTATCATTGAAAACTAAACACAAAAAGTTAGGTCATATCCATAGGGAGGCATAAATGCAATAAACCCATAAATATTTTAGTGCCTGATTTGAGTACTTTAGGTGAGGCACTAAAATATTGATGCAAAATAGGTTTGTAAATATGTTGTGGCAGCAAATAAGAAAGAGGGTGATTTGAATGAGTCCTAATGAGAAATAGAGAGAAAGATAGGGTCTCATAGCAAATGCCATGAAATATAGAATATTAAATCCAAAAATCAACACATGGCAATGGCATATGAATGTAATTACTAATACCATCTTCACTGTAGCAAAACATAGCACTTTGTACAAGTGCTCTCCACACACAAGGGGAATGCAGGCTGGAGATGAGGAGCTCGCCGATGGGAGAGTAAGCCAATGTGCATCTGATGGCAGTGGCAACAAGAAGCGAGACGGTCAGAAGTGGCCGACTGGAGGAGAGGTGATCATCGGCGGTGGGTTGTCTGCGTGTGCGCATGGACTACCATCGGCGTGTCTAATGGCATGGCGGGGCTTGTGAAGGTAAGGCGAGTCCGGTGGTGTCGACAGTGGGAAGGATCGAGGCTGGAGTTAACGGTTGCATGGGCTGGCTTTGGGTTCTTCTCTGTCATGGGTGGTAATGAAGAAGAAGACATCGGGCGCTGAAAGGGGTGGAGTACCGCCAGTGGGTATGGTCGGAGGTGGAGCAACGTCGATGGGCATGGATGGGGGTGGAGCAGGTTGTCGAATGTGGCTTTAGGTGAGGACGGTTGTTAGCGATGAGGGCTAAGGCGGTGATGTCGATGTGGGAAAGGGATTAAGAAGGTGGTGGTCTAGAGCTGTGCATGGGTGTGGAGTTGGTGGTGACGGGTTCTACTGGAAGGGAAAATAGAGAAAGAAGAACAAAGAAGATGAGGAGGCACACGGTCACGGTGGCTCGCGGTTGGGGAAGAAGGTTGTTGTGGCTGCGGCAACTAGAGGACGAGGCACGGTCTTAAAGACAGGTAGAGCGTGGTGGTGGCCTATGCATGGAGTTGCGATGGTGGAGGTCATGGACAGCTCACAGTTTGATGGTCCTGGTTGGTGCGTGCGGTCGTGAGGAGGTGTAGGCTAGGTGGTGATGAGGAGCATGCTGTCAGCACGCTTGTTGAAGAAAACACGGTCGCAGCCAAAGCGGTGAGCGAGATGCAATGATGGAGAGTATGCAGATGCCTCGTGGTGATGGCACGGTCGTTGAAGAAGATTGTGGGCGGCTCGCGGTGGTGGTTGTGGGCGCATGGTCTTGAGAGAGAGAGTTGTTGGAGGGTCATCCTCCCTCCTACGAGAGGAAGAAGATGATGCCCCCCGACCGTCCTTTGCCTGTTATAAAGAGAAACAAAAAGAGAGAGAATTAGAGAATGAGAGTAATTATTGGAGAGATTAAGGGAAATAGGGAAGGGAATCTTTCTGTTGGTGTTTTTATGTATGAGAGAGATGCGTGGAAATTTAAAATGGTAAGTGATGGATTTGGGTGATTTGAGGGAAAGAAATTTCAGGGAAGGACTATGCTGGGATTTCTTTCTCTCTTTCCTTTGATGCATCAACCACCACTTTCCTTTTTAATGGCATTTGCCAAAACCAAGGGCCAATAAAGGTAATCCCACTTACTTCCTTTTGCTAATATGTTTGGAAAATCAGGTGACAAAATGACATTCCCAATTGGCCCTTCAATCAATCCCTGTAAAAAAAATAATATGTCAATAGAAGAATATTCATCAATTAATAAAACGTATGCCTGTAGCGTGAAAAATGCTAGAACACCCAAGACACAAGCTTAACTGATTTCTCAATGAAATCCATGCTTTAAATTGAATTCTTAATCCAACTATAATGCACTTAGGCACTAAGTTAGTCCACTAAAGTGGACCTATCAATCTTCATCCAAGGGTTGAGGGCATGCAAGCGATAAATCAGGAATGTGACACATTGAGGCGTGTAGCACAGCGGTTAAATTCCTTCTCCGAGGTGAGGTCACCCATTCGAAACCCAATCTTCCCCCCTCTTTTGGTATGAGCAAGGGAGAAATTCCATTGCATGATCTTGATCGTGTGGTGTCGATTAGTCCACGACAGCACCAAGGGCACCCTTCACAGCCTCAACGTGCGTGCCATGCACAATGGGACCCATTGATTGAAGATCAAGCAGACACAGACACACCACGTTGCGCAACGGATTGCAAGGATGCAATGACATGCCATCATACACTCAGGAGGTGTGATGTTTAAGCTATCCAATCGAATGGTCAAACATTTGATCACGATCTGAATGGCTGATCGTGCAATCCGCGGCTGTTTAATCAAGATCAAAGGGTTAATGTTCCATGCACGCCAATGGTCATGCTACCTTTCGTAATGCTTATATGCATCACTAAAGGTCGTATATTAATTATAAAGTCCTTGAAATGACCCTTATGCCCTCATTTCTTCACCTATAAATGGCCTACCTCCCTTTCCTTCTTCTTCATCCATTTCTTTCTCTTCATCTCCTCTCCAAAGCTCTGAAGAGCTAGTCCCATACCTGGGATGTTCCACTAGAGTTTAAAAAACTAAATTTTCCCATCCTCTCACCCCTGTTCATGGAGCACCCATGGTTGTCTTCACCCCCATTCGAGAATCGATCCTACTGCTGTTGTAGTAAAAAATTGTCATAGTTTAAAAAATCGTGTCATAGTGCAGCGACGAAAATCGAATCAACATTTAAATTTATAGTGCTTGAAAAATTGAGTTTCGAGGTCGTCGCAAGGAGCAAGTATAGCAATTCAATCCACCAATCACAATAATAAAAAATAATGATGCGATTAATATTCAATCACCAATATGAGAATAATCAATTAATGCTCAGAATTGTATCTCAGAATAAAAATAAAGAGAATAAAAATGGTAGTTGGAACCACCAATTATCCTCGACAATTAGGCACGAATCCCAACTTAGATCTTAATTTCTCAACAGTAGTCAAAACCAATTTCCTTCCCCAATTGGACGTCCTGAGAAGACCTCAAATGACTTAACTATCAAGCCCAAACACCCTCAGAATTTGCCTAAGTGTAGGCATAGATCCCAAGAATACACCATGCAAAACTCCCATCCTTTCCTCAGAATTTCCCTTCTCTCTCTCTCTCTCTCTCTCTCTCTCTCTCTCTCTCTCTCTCTCTCTCTCTCTCTCTCTCTCTCTCTCTCTCTCTCCAGAACCGGGTATATGGGTAAACAAGTAAACGAATCCGAGGACTAGGCCTACCCGGGTGTGGGCAATGGGAGAGGACTGAGAGGGTATGAGTGAGGAGGGACCTCACCTCATGCTTATAGGTGATAAGGTTATGCGCGAAATTCAACTTATACGCATTTCAAAAGTAAAATCTTCTAAGGTGGGACTATCTATCCCAATGTTCTTTACGTGCACTTGTTGAGGGAACGCTCTCAAATCTAGTATCTGTTGACTACTTCTTCGCTCTATCAAAGCCCTAAAAGGCTTCATGGTGATGATGCATGTCTGCTGGAGGTAGCAGCAAGGTCGGAGATGGTCAAATGGTGATGGAGCACGACGGTGATGGCAGCAACTTCGGTAAAACCCTAAAATGCATGAAAATGGCCCTATGGCCCAATTAAAAAGCTCTTAAGCTTTACCGTGAGGCGAGGAGTGTAATGGTGGGGTCAATTTGGTGAACCATGTGTTGAAGAGGGTCGAACGGCGACTGTGATGGTGGGTGAGAGTGGCTGTGCTCAGTTGATGGTTCCAAAGATCAAAAGCTCCAATAACCTTGGGGCTTTTGATCTTTGGGATGTAAGGAAGGTGCTGGTGGTCGTGGCAAGGTGTTTGGTGGTGTGGTTTGCTGGTGCAAGCTCGCTGGAGCTCTTATCGGACGTGGGGAAGATGAAGTGGGAGAGGTTAAGGTGCTTAGGGGAGCTTGAGTGGGTGAGATGCGTCTGGCATTAGCTGGCCGGATGCAAAGACGAAGGTGGATTCTAGTGGAGGTATCGGCAAGGAAGAAGAGGCTGGGAGCGGCCATGCTTTGACTGGCGACAGTCGCAAGGAAGTGGGGAAGGGTGTAGGCCACCTAATTTGAGGGGCTTGTCAGAGCTGAAGAGGATGATGGCTGGAGGAGGAGGAAGGGAGATTTCCGGTCAAATCTTGGTTGAGGAGCATGCTAGGAAATGGGGGAGTTTAAATATAGCTGCTCTAGGCCTTAAATTGACAAGATTCGTGAAGTTTTCTTTGCGAATTTGGCAACTTGAAGACCTTGATTTTTCAAGCTTTGTCAAGGCTCATTGGGTCCAAATTGGGCTCCCCAGTTGTGTTCGAATGGTAGATCTTCTTAGGAGTAATCTCTCCAAGCTTGGAGAGATTCTACCTTAGATTGGAGGAGAAATCTCCAATCAAAGGTCGGCAGCTCTAGGTTGAAGATTCCGTTCAGACAAAATGGCAGTAAGGGCCTTTCTCCAAAGATGAAGATAAAGTTGGGGTCCTTTTGGTAATAAACTTAAAACCTAGGGTCTAGATGTGAGAAATAGAGTTTTTAGGGGCTAAAATGCAAACTAGGTCAAGATGGACTCTGATTGGGTCTAAATTTTGGAGTTAACCTAATTTAGACACAAAAACTATAATGGTGAACTTGGATTTAAGTTTTGATCACGTTTGACTAGGTAAATTGTATAGAAACTCAAATCAAAGTAAATTCCCATCTGAAACTCTAATTTTGGTTAAAAAGGGTTCTGACGGTCAAAGTAAAGGTAGAAAATCTCTTAGAATATTTTTTAATATTTTTTAGAAGGTTTATATTGAATTTATCTTGACCATAACCCTTTCAATTTAAGTAGGACTATATTAGGGGTTTTAATGAAATTTTAATTCCTGAAATGCGTGAAACCCTGATTCAGTTAATGTAAGCCCACTTTTTAGTCTTTTATGTTCATTTGACCTTGAATTCACCCTTGATTAATCTACATTAATGATGGAATGGTAAAACAATAGAATTAACCACATTTTTCTGACTTCTCATATTAGTGTAACATGGAATTATGATCCTCAATTTTTCATTTAGAATCTAATTAATTTTGGTTAGTTAGGACTAATGATGGTGTTACCATCATACCCCCATGCCTAGCTTTTGTTAGTCCCTAGCAAAATCCTATGGACCAAATAAGATCTCTGAGCCTGATTTTAACTATCAGGATGCCTTACTAAGATGTGCCTCTAGAAATTAGATCAAAATACCAACAATAGGCCTAGATGTACTCAAGTACCAGCCAAAATCTAGACCTGACTGGCAAGTACTCAAGATACATTAACCAGAGTTTGTATCGGTGAGTTCAATGAATGGCTTAAGTCACTGGCCATTCACAACAAAAGGTTTGGAATTAAGGTTGGGTTGACTGATTTCAACAGCTCCATTTCCAAAAATCCATTGGATAAGATATGGTCCAATCCATTTTGATCTGAGTTTGCTTGGGAAGAGTTTTAGTTTGGCATCAAAGAGTAGGACTTTCTGACTAAGGTGAAAGATCTTTCTACATATGTGCTTGTCGTGAAAGGCCTTAACCTGCTCTTTGTAATTTCGCAAGTTCTTGTACCCGTCATTACATAGTTCATCGATCTCGCTCATTTGAAGCTGTCTGTGGGTTCCTGCCTTAGAAAGATCTAGATTACACTTCCGTATAGCTCAATAGGCTTTGTGCTCCAACTCGACGGGGAGGTGCATGCCTTCCCATACACCAATCTAAAAGGAGACATGCCTAATTGGGTCTTGTGGGCGGTCCTATAAGCCCACAAGGCTTCCTGATGTTGGGATGACCAATCTTTCCCATCAGGATGGGCAGTAACCTAAAGGATTTTCTTGATCCCCCAATTCGATAGCTCAGCTAGACCATTGGTTTGGGGGTGATAAGGAGTAGAGATTCGGTGTGATACCCCGTACTTGGTCATCAGTGATCTGAATTGAGCATTTATGAAATGGGTCCCTCCATCAGAGATAATGGCACGTGGAATCCCGAACCGAGAAAAGATGTTCTGATGAATGAATTTGATTACCACCTTATGATCATTAGTTCGGATCGGGATGGCTTCGATCCATTTGGACATGTAGTCAATAGTGAGAAGAATGTACTCGAAGCTGTTCGAGATAGGGAAGGGTCCCATGAAATCAATCCCCAGGATATCGAAGATTTTGCACACGAGAATTGGCTGTAAAGGCATCATATCGCGGTGGCTCATGTTGCCCAAGGTCTGGCAATGAGTGCATGCCTTACAATGATCATATGCATCCTTGAAAATTGTAGGCCAGTAAAAGCCACACTGGAGGACTTTTGCTGCGGTTTTATGTCTGGAGAAGTGTCCGCCACAGGCCTGGTCATGGCAGAAGGACAAAATTTTTTGAATTTTCGCTTCCGAGATGCACCGTCTGATGATCTGATCAACACCAATGTAGAAGAGGTACGGATCTTCCCAGATGTAGTACTTGGCATTGGAAAGAAATTTTTCTTTCTTGGCCTTCAGCCAATCGAATGGAATTTGATGTGATGCCAAGTAATTCACCAAATTAGCAAACCAAGGAAGTCCCTCACTAATAGTCAGGAGGTGCTCATCAGGAGAGTGTTTTGTGATAGGTCCGGAAGGGCAATAATGTCAGAAGGAAGGCGGGATAAGTTGTCAGCTACCACATTTTGCCTTCCTGCTTTATCACGAATCTTGAGATCGAATTCTTGCAATATCAAGATCCAGCAGATTAGTCGAGGTTTCACATACTTCTTCGCGAGGAGGTGCCTCATTGCAATGTGATCCTAGTATATGATAACACGGGAACCCAAAAGATACGATCTGAATTTCTCCAGGGCAAATACTACGACTGGCAGCTCTTTCTCAATAACTGTGTAGTTACGGTGGGCCTCGTCAAATGTCTTGCTAGTGTAGTAGATGACCATGGGTTTCCTATCTATTTTCTGCACAAGTATCGCACCCACAGCATAATCAGATGCATCGCACATGATCTCAAAGGGTTGAGACCAATCAGGGGACTACAGGATAGGTGCTTGGGTAACTTGATCACGTAAGATCTCCAATGCCTGAGTGCACTCCTCAATAATTTCGAAGGGGACATCCTTGGAAAGAAGATTAGTCAGGGGCGCATAATTTTCGAGAAATAGGGAATGAATCGGCAGTAAAAATCGACGTGCCCCAGAAAGAATCGGATGTCCTTGACCGAGCTAGGCATAGGGAGTTTGGAAATCATATTCACCTTGGCTCAATCAACCAGGATGCCTTTATTAGAGATGAGATGTCCCAGGACAATTCCCTCAGGTACCATGAAGTGGCTCTTTTCCCAAGAAAGAACTAAATTCACGTCAATGCATCGCCTAAGGATTTGGACCAAGTGTAGGAGGCAATCATCAAAAGATTCTCCAAATATCGAGAAGTCATCCATGAAGACTTCAAGGTATTCACCTACCATATCTGAGAATATGGCAAGCATGCACCACTGAAAAGTAGCAGGTGCATTGCAGTGACCGAAGGGCATCCTTCGAAACACGTATGTCTCGAAGGGGCAAGTGAAGGTGGTCTCCTCTTAGTCCTCAGGATGGATTGCAACCTGGTTATAATCGAACTACCCATCCAAAAAGTAGAAGAATCGATTTCTCGCTAGTTTCTCAAGTATCTGATCAATGAACAGTAGTGGGAAATGATCCTTCTTCGTGGAGGAATTCAGTCTTCAGTAGTCAATGCAGACTCTCCACAAGTTTGCTATACAGGTCGGTATGGTTTCTCCGATTTCAGTCGTGATCACGATGAGTCTTGCTTTCTTAGGCACAACTTGAATTGGACTCACCCACCGACTATCGGAGATTGGGTAGATGATCCCTGCATCTAGTGACTTGATGATCTCCTTTTTTATGACATCTTGCAGATTTGGATTTAGGTGTCTCAGCATTTCACGGGATGATCATGAGCCCTCTTCGGTATAGATGTGATGTGTGCAATATGAGGGGCTAATGCCAGTCAGATCATCGAGAGTCCATCCAATGGCTCTTCGATGCTACTGGAGAACAGAAATCAGGCGTGTTTCCTGATCAGGTGTGAGTCGAGAGTTGATAATCACAGGAAACATCTGATTGGAACCCCAAAAGACATATTTGAGATGGTCAGTAGGGGTTTTAATTCCATAACAGGATCATCAGCACCAGCAGGTGGTTCAGGGTGTGTGTCGAGAGCAAAGGAAGGAGTTATGGGTGTGTCTAGGTTAGGTTCAGGCTCCTTTAATTGTGGGTTCTGATCTTCTTGTGGTTGATAAAAAATATTCAGGTTTTCCTCGATACATAGGTCATCAACCATAGCCTCAATATCACAAATTTGTTCTATAACCCTACAATTAATTCCTTGTTGGGCCTTAAAGATGTCGATTTTCAGTATCTTGCTCCCAAATTTTAACTCAATTTGGCCTTCCTCACAATTAATATTAGCCCTAGCTGTGGCCAGAAAGGGTCTCCCTAATATGATCAGTGTATTTTTCAAGTTCTCAGGAGCATCCATGTCTAAGGCAATGAAATCCACAGGAAAATAGAAATCGCGTATCCTAACTATGACATCCTTGAGAATTCCTTTTGGTGACTTAATAGATCAATCAACTAACTACAAAGTCATCTCTATCAGTTTAAGCTCAGATTCATCAAAGTAGTCTAGTAAGGATGTAGGTATCAAATTGATGGAAGCTCCTGGGTCCAATAAGGCTCGGTCAAATTGTATATCACTGATAGCACAGGAGATCAGAGGGGTGCTTGGATCTTTTGTCTTAGGTAGGAGTTTGCTCAAAATGATGGAGCTAGCTTGCTCCAACAGTACGATTGGGTTCTCGCCTTTGGTTCACGGCTTACACTTAGGTGTACACACATCTTTCAAGAATTGTGCATAAGCTGGTACATGGCGAATCGCATCCATCAAGGGGATGTTTATATGGACATGCTCAAAGAGTTTGACTAGGTCCTCCTTAGGTGCCACAGGTTTGGTTGTCTTCTTTCCCTTGGTCAAGGCCTCAGGAAATGGAACCTTAGATGGCTCCTCTAGAATTCGCTCAGGCTCTTTATCAAGGATGGGTGTGTCCTGGATGACCAATCTAGGGTTAGGGCTTACGGTCTTAGGATGTTGTGGCTAGGAAAGGGTAGGTCTTGTGTTGCTTTGACACTATGGGTGGTAACAGAATTTAATCTTGCCTGATTTTGGTTTGGTTTGGGCAAAATAGGTGCTTGCTGCTGAAATCCCGAATATGAAGTTGAAGCATCCATCCCGTCAAGTAATGGAGCAGAAGGGGCCTGATAAACAAAGTGATCTTGGCCTTGATTTGGGTTCATAATGTGCCTCTGGTTCATCACGTTATTCGAGTTTGGAAGAGGCAGAGAAGGAAGTGCACCAGGCTGGCAAGCACCTGCCAGTTGGGTCAATTGATTTCGTAACTCAGAGATCTCTTCTTTGTGTTGTTTTTGCATGTCAACCAAGGTCTGGAGAATCAAAGATGTCTGATCTTCTTTAGGCATTCAAAATTGGAAATTTTGATTAGGCCTTGGTTGAGTAGGTTGATATGATCTCTGGTTTTGTGGTCGGGGTGGGAATTGGGATCTCAGATTCAGGTTATTTTCCGACCACGCAAAGTTAGGATGATTCCGCCATCCAAGGTTGTAAGTATTGGAGAAAGGATTATTCTGGATGGTGTGGAGATCCTTGCAGGTCTGAGAAGCTCTGAGATAATCAGGGTACGGGGGTTTAGAGTTCCCCCAACTGAGGTGGGCTGACCCAGAGTTGCCTCCGAGGCCATAATCTGACGAGGGTGGATATACATCCATCCCTGGGGAGTGGTAGATGTTGTGTGATAAACATGTATAAATTCATCGTAAAATGCTTATTTGTGATAGTTCCTAGGCTTAGCACTGCATATCATGATATAAATATCGCATAGCATGCATCATTTTGCATTTAGAGTAGTTATTTATATTTTTGGTTAATTAGGTCCTTTTTATGGTTAAGAGAAGAGAGGATTTATCTCAGGGCCTTGGATGGACAATCAGACCATACAGATCTGATCGGGACGACAATCGGAGATTAACGCCTTTGAAATCGTGCAGATCGGAGTCCCGTAGCATCACATGAAGCCCGAGGAAGATCAATGGCCGGGGGGCAATGCGACATCCATACGGGTTTTGGATGGAAAATCTGACCGTACGGATGGATCCGGAGCGACGATCGCAGTCCGACATCGTAAAAATCATCTCGATCTGAGCACTGTGGCACCCTCTGCAAGAAGAAGAAGACGGACGGTCCAGATGGCGCCACGTGTTGCCATCCAGGCCGCCCAAACCTAGCCAGCAGCCACCGCCCACTCTCCCTCATCATTTACACCGTTAATGCTAGCCGTTGGATCAAGATCCAACGGCTGGGAAGCGTCTGCACCGATTTCCTCCTCGCGACACAAAAGGAGACGTGGCGCATTGGTTGACGCAGCGGCTTGCAAAGGAGAGGCGCGGGTTCGATTCCCCGTAGCCCCTCCAATTTGCAATTGGGCGGGCGAGCTCAGCACAGCGGCAGAGCCAGCAGCAGCGTGTGCACGCACGCGCGGGCCAGCGCATTGCAAGCGCGCACGCCAGCGCACAGCACACGCGCACACAGCTGGGCGCGCTGTCAGCGCGCGTGAAGAGCAGGGCAGGCGGCGTGGGCCCAAGGGCCGGTTGGCGCCAGCTTTCAGCGACAGCTGGACTGACCTACAGCGACGCTTACAGCCGTTGCTGTTTCATTGCAAGCCAGCAGAGCCAGCTATGGGCGTGGGTGGAGGTAAGCTGTCTACAGCAACGTTTCCAGCGACGGTCTGGAGGTCGCTAAAGGTCCTTTGTCCATTTCTAGCCACTTCTCCACCACTATAAAAGGACCTTCACCCCCTCCCTTCCGAGCCATCTCTTCCTTTCTTCCTCTCACCACCTCCAAGGCTCTAAAGAGAGCTTGTCCCAAGCCCGGGATGCTCCTCTAGAGTAAAACCAAATAGTTTTCCGTCCTCTCACCCCCCTTCGTGAAGCATCCCGTGGCCGTCCTCTCACCGCCCTTCGGGAAGAAGATCCTCACCGCGACGTCTTCCTACCCCATCCTCTGTCCTTCGGCTCCGTCCTCCTTCATCCCGCTCCTCACCACCTTCCTCCAGGCGATGTCAGAGCGAGTCGTCCTCCAAGCAACCATCGAGGGGGATTTCTCTCACCTCATTTTATCTTTTTATACTTTCATAGTGTAGATTTTTCCTGCTTTCATAGTTGTAACGAACAATTCTTGAAAAATAGATGTTTGTTTCTCTCTCTCTCTCTTTCTCTCTCATATATATATTCTTACAAGTAGATTAGCTAGAACTCATCAACCTGATCTCTTGCCTGCTAAAAACCAAAAGAATTAGAAAAGATAAAAATGACCAAAAATAAATAAAATCGAAGCGCGGTTTTCAATTAAAGTAAACGTCGCCTCCCTGTGTTCGACCCGGGACTCCCTTAGAGTTTCGGTATAAATTTTATTTGATTGACGTGTTTTGCAACTACAACGACAGGTTACTTGTAACCTCGATTTCTAAACACGCAAAGCACGCCCGATCATTTTGGCACCGTTGCCGGGGGGGCAACGGAATTTACTTTATTGTTTATTGCGTGCCTTTGCATTTACATAGCATTAACCCTACTTGTCTTTGATCTACTGTCTTGCAGGTACCCTAGCATGGAGATCCAAGTGCGGTAGACCGGAGTAAAGTGCGAGTAGAGTGTTTTGTAAGTATCCCCCACACCACCCCCACCTTAGTTTTCATTCCATAATCGAATAACACAAACCCAAATCAACTTGGGTGCTTTTTATGAACCCTAGGATAGATTTGGTTGTTTGTTTGCCACTTCCACTCACCTCGCCATCCACATAAATAAAAAAATAAAAATAAAAAAAGTGTTATCCGATTGTGGGATTTTTTTGAAAACTACACACTTAACACCCACAACTTCTTATCCTAAGGCGCACAATCACTTTGATTCTACCACTTAACCGGGATCTGACCTGTGGACTCGGTACACTTCAACTAAATACACATAAGTGAGTAGAAATCTGAATAGGTTAAAAATTCTTGTGTGCCTAAACTAAGTGGTGCAATAGGCCAATTGATTGAGCTGTTTGGGCTGCACCACTCAATCTAAAACTAATCCATCAAGTAGCTTGCCACTTAGGGTTGATTCTTAGGGCTAAACCAGGCACTCCACATTATTTTTGATTTTTAAAGGAACATATCATCACCCGTGCTTTAAAAACTTGGAATGTTCTACTAAACCTTGATTGAAGCAACCTAAGGATTAAACCCTAAAAGCTACTAAACAAGGTTGAACTCTAAAAGACACATCATCGAATAACCTTGTTTAAGAACCTTGGTTGTTTACGCACACACATTTTAACTAATCATTAAGGGCACAACCCATTTAAAGGGCCCATCACATTCCTGAAGCACCATTGTCCCAAGCCTAACTAAAATTGATTAGACGTTGGCCCTAAGGACTGGTTCGCTCGTCAGGATCCAGATTGAGATTGTTCACGATTAACCTGCTTTTACTAGTCAATCTGATGTCTAGCTAGGGGAGTAGCGTCAAACGATCGCGGCTGGGGGGTACACTAGGAACCGGAGGCGCAAGCCAAAGGAAGAACCTTCTCCCCAGTCCCTCCTTCTAACTGGTTGGATTGCCTGGACATAAGTAGAGTAAACCGTTTATAATCTTAGGACGGATTCTAAGAGTCTGTAGACCTTTAGGCTACCCAAACTAAGGACAGGCTTGTATTTTTGTATTGCAGGGCTCCTTTCACTTCTGATTTCCCTCCTTACTTCACCATGTACCCTTCCACATCCTACACACATTTTACATCCTATCCTCCTACCACCACTTATCCGCAAGATGATTACTATCCCGACTTGACTTATAATTACCCATCCACTAGCCAGGATGACTTTGATTGGGGATATGAATCTGGACCTCAGTGTCCAGGACCTAACCCTGGACAACAAGACTATAATTATTATCCTTCCTAGAGCTATAATGATTATGGATCTCCATCCTTTGATGACCAAACCAACCCGATCTACAATCAGGAAGGATATAATGATTATAACACCTACCCTCCCCAGTATTCCATTGAAAATAGGTCATCACCCTTCTTTGAACAATCCAAGATGACCTACTACCAGGGAGGAACTCGAGAACCTCAACATCTTGACTCCCCTAGATTTAATCTGAACCCACCCAAACCTGAACCAAACTAGTCGGTTCAGGTGAGCCAGATCCAGGATAGGCTGTTGGCTAATTTGAGGAACACTATACAATCTTTAGAAGCTCAGCCAACACCATGCACTGAAGCACTGGAGCCTATGATCAAAATGATTGATGAACTTAATAGTTCTCTATTGGATTTGCTCCAAAGTGTTAGGGATAGGGACTTGGGTGAGTTCCTTCTTGGGAAATTGTCGAGGTTGAGGATGAAATTTGTGGTTGCACTAGTCAAATCTTGGGATGATTCTCAAGATGAACCCCCTTCAGGAGAGCCAATGTCTGAACCCGCTCAGGCGCCTGTCAGGGGGGATACATTTTCTGAGACTGGGGATGACCAGGATGGGCTTGAGCAACCATTTGAGGATGAACCGATTGATTCACCCGAGATCCCCGAGCCAGGGAGAGAGGAAAAATATGTCTTCACGGACCATGAAATGACATATGATTTTGAGACATATATAAATGAGGATCATCAATTCTTTGACTCTGAGGGTGAAGAATCTTTTGGCGAAGTCTCACTTGAACTTAAGGAAGAGGATTTTAGTAAGACAAATGGGCTTGAGGAATCTGACAAACCAGTTGATAGCCCAATTATTGAAGATTTGGATTTAGTTGGGGTTAACTTGGAGGATCCTAATCTTGATGATTCAATAAGTGACCCCAGTCCTCATCTACACCCTGAAGAGATGACTTCTGAGATCTTTGTGCCCAAGTCGATCTTGATTCAGCCACTATTTTTGGACTTGGGCGAATCATATGGGGTGAATAATATGCTAGAGGTCCTGAAGACTAAGCCCTTGATGTTGGAGGATAGAATTGTTGAAATAAAGATTTGGGAGGCTAATTCTGAGGGAAGTTTGATTTTGGATCTAAGGGTACCTATTGACTTAAAATCACCTACTTTCTACCAGGACCCTTACGATATCCTTCACGTGCAACCCAAGCTTGAAATAACTGATTATTTTTCTGAGCTATATGTTAAGTGGACAACAACACCTATTGAACCATCTTTACCCGTTGTTCGATACTTTGGTCTTAGGTTGCACACCACTAAACTGCAGGCCCGGCCCCACAAACACAACAACCTTCGGTTCTGGGTGATTTTCATCCAGAACCTGAGAACTACTCGACCCTGGGGAATGGGTCTGCACCATAATCTCGTCCACGTCTGTGGACATCTTCTGCTGGCGGGTTTTAGGATCAATATTTTGATTTTGATTCTGAACCGCACTTGTGAATTCTCAATCTCTTCTTTGTATGTATGCTATGCATAGCTGAAGGCATTAAACTTAGCACGTGTGTATACACCCTTCTCTCTGCGGAGCTGACCAGATTTTCACGACACTCAGGTGATGTTCTGTTTACTCTACCCTTTTCATGTCTTTATTTTTACAATGAGGACATTGCATCATTTAGGCATGGAGGGGTGGATAATCAAGTCCTGAAATCATTATGTTAACTCCGTAGAATTTCTTTTAGTTTCTTATAAAATAAAAAAAAAATTGAAAAAAAAAGAAATTAGGAAAAGAGAACTTAGGCATTTAGAAGTTATTAACTCTAGGAAATGATACAAGAGGACCTAAACACTTAGACTCTTCAGGTCTTCAGGCTTAATTAGCCCGGGTGTCCACTCGAATGTGGATTTAGTCTCGAGTCCTCGCCAATTAAAATTCATTTTAAGTTGGTAAATAAATTGGGATGATAAGTATATGACTTATCAACCCGCCCTCTGATTTGGGGGGATTTTAAAGCTAAGCATCTACACACTATTCGCACTGACTCACTTTCCGATGGTTTTTACGAAAATTGGGTAGCTAATGGACCGACTTGGGTGGTATGGCTGGCAAGTTGTCGGTGGTAACAGCTCATCGGCAGGTTGTCCAGAGCCCAGCCACAAGATCGTTTTCGCTATACTGCCTTTAGGTAAATCTTAGATCAGGAAAGCCACCTACTTATAAAAAAAAACAAAAGAAAAAAAAAAGAAAAAGAAAGAAAGAAAGAAAATAAATAAATAAATAAAAATAAATAAAACCACACTTCACCGCACGAGTATGGCTGGCATGTTGTCGGTGGTAACAGCTCATCGGCCGGTTGTCCAGAACCCAGCTCACAAACAAATAAATGCACAATAATTCCCAAAACACTTGGGGAAGAAGCGGGGAAGTAGAATAAACCGGGGAGATATACACTAGGTTCGCCCTTGTGTTGACCCCATAAATAAAAGAAGTAGGGAGAAAGCTACCGATCGTAAAGATAAACCTTTAGGCAAGGTCACCTAGGGTCGTAGAAACCCGAAGTCCATTTTAACGGCCGTTTTGTGAGTCTATCACTTTTTCACAAAGATGCTTAGTGCTTAGAGTCCTTTTCGAGTCTTGGGTGGGTCGGGTAGCTGTAAAATGTTATCCCGTAACTCTCAAACTCCAAAAGTACAAAAAAATTAGAAAAGAAGAAAAATAAAAAATATATATTTCTTCCCTTCTCAAATAAGGCGAGAACTTGGGCGGTCTGCATTCTGGCAGACACCCAGGTACTGTTGAGTCTTCGTAGTTTAGAACCTTAGTTGAAATTTTCTATTGTTAGTAAACAACTTAGGCCTAAGCGATCTTATCCTAATTTTGATTTTATACATAGCATGTAGTTTAATTTTGCTAGGGACTAGTAAAAGATAAGCATTGGGGTATGATAAACATGTATAAATTCATCATAAAATGCTTATTTGTGATAGTTCCTAGGCTTAGCACTGCATATCATGATATAAATATCGCATAGCATGTATCATTTTGCATTTAGAGTAGTTGTTTATATTTTTGGTTAATTAGGTCCTTTTTATGGTCAGGAGAAGAGAGGATTTATCTCAGGGCCTTGGATGGGCAATCAAACCATACAGATCTGATCGAGACGACGATCGGAGATTAACACCTTTGAAATCGTGCAGATCGGAGTCCCGTAGCATCACATGAAGCCCGAGGAAGATCAATGGCCAGGGGGCAATGCGACATCCATAGGGGTTTCGGATGGAAAATCCGACTGTACGGATGGATCCGGAGCGACGATCGCAATCCGACATTGTAAAAATCATCTCGATCTGAGCATTGTGGCACCCTCTGCAAGAAGAAGAAGACAGACGGTCCAGATGGCGCCACGTGGTGCCATCCAGGCCCCCCAAACCCGACCAGCAGCCACCGCCCACTCTCCCTCATCATCTACACCGTTAATCCTAGCCGTTGGATCAAGATCCAACTGCTGGGAAGCGTTTACACCGATTTCCTCCTCGCGACACAAAAGGTGACGTGGCGCATTGGTTGATGCAGCGGCTTGCAAAGGAGAGGCGCGGGTTCGATTCCCCACAGCCCCTCCAATTTGCAATTGGGCGAGCGAGCTCAACGCAGCAGCAGAGGCAGCGGCAACGGGAGCGCGCACGCGTGGGCCAGTGCATTGTAAGCGCGCATGCCAGCGCACAACACACGCGCACACAGCTGGGTGCGCGGTCAGCGCACGTGAAGAGCGGGGCAGGCGGCGCGGGTGCAAGGGGCGGTTGGCGCCAGCTTTCAACGACAGCTGGACTGACCTACAGCGACGCTTACGGCCGTTGCTGTTTCATTGCAAGCCAGCAGAGCCAGCTATGGGCAAGGGTGGTGGTGAGCTGTCTACAGCAACGTTTCCAGCGACAGTCTGGAGGTCGCTAAAGGTCCTTTATCCATTTCTAGCCACTTCTCCACCACTATAAAAGGACCTTCACCCCCTCCCTTCCAAGCCATCTCTTCCTTTCTTCCTCTCACCACCTCCAAGGCTCTAAAGAGAGCTTGTCCCAAGTCCGGGATGCTCCTCTAGAGTAAAACCAAATAGTTTTTCGTCCTCTCACCCCCCCTTCGTGGAGCATCCCATGGCCGTCCTCTCACCGCCCTTCGGGAAGAAGATCCTCGTCGCGACGTCTTCCTACCCCATCCTCTATCCTCCGACTCTGTCCTCCTTCGTCCTGCTCCTCACCACCTTCCTCCAGGCGATGTCAGAGCGAGTCGTCCTCCGAGCAACCATCGAGGGGGATTTCTCTCACCTCATTTTATCTTTTTATACTTTCATAGTGTAGATTTTTCCTGCTTTCATAGTTGTAACGAACAATTCTTGAAAAATAGATGTTTGTTTCTCTCTCTCTCTTTCTCTCTCATATATATATGCTTACAAGTAGATTAGCTAGAACTCATCAACCTGATCTCTTGCCTGCTAAAAACCAAAAGAATTAGAAAAGATAAAAATGACCAAAAATAAATAAAATCGAAGAGAGATTTTCAATTAAAGTAAACGTCGCCTCCCTGTGTTCGACCTGGGACTCCCTTAGAGTTTCGGTATAAATTTTATTTGATCGACGTGTTTTGCAACTACAACGACAGGTTACTTGTAACCTCGATTTCTAAACACGCGAAGCACGCTCGATCATTGTGCGTAGTCTCCCTTCCCGTGAATGGGTGTGAGTATGTGCTTTGAGGTGTAGAGGTGGATTTGTGTAGATGACGAGTGATGTTGTCCACCTTCTTCTCGGTGATGGAGACCTTATCCAATTGACTGGCTACCAACTCCAGATCAACAGATGTGGAAAGGCCTCGAGATTTGTGTACCCCTTGATTATTTGTCAAAGCACGGGTGGACGTCCGGTCGTACGCACCCAATGACTCATTATTCAGGGAATTCTCGCACATGTTCTCGAGAATTTCCTAGATCATGTCCTCATGTTGACCCATGATGCTACCACCACAGGTTGCATTGACAAAGAGCTTGATATCTTCACGGAGTTCGTAGTAAAAGGATTGGACTTGTTCCCACTTCGGAACTCTGTGATGTGGGCACTTGCGCATGCGATCCAGAAAACGATCCCATGCCTCATGTAGAGATTCTCCCACTCCTTGGGAGAAGTGCGTGATTTGGTGTCGCATTGTGTTTGTACGACTAATGGGGTAGAATTTTTGCAGGAAGGCAGTTTGAAGTTCTCCCCATGTGTTGATCGTGTGTGGTTGAGTCTGAAACCAGTGAGCTACTTTGTCTTCCAGAGAGAATGAGAAGAGTTTCAAGAGTAATCCATCCCGATTCTACACATTTGCCCAAAAGTGTGGGCCAGATGTTTTAGGTTTTTGATGTGCTGGAAAGGATCCTCGGAGTTCAAGCCATGAAATTTTGGGGTCATATGAAGCATACTAGGCTTGAGATCTACCTCGGGTCCTCCTACATGAATGTTGATTCGGGGTTTAATCTCCATCGTTGCAGGATTATAGTGATCTCGCATTTGAGGACGCAGCTGTTGGTTGATGATGGCATTGATTTGGTTTCAAAAATCATTTAATTGTTGCTAAATGTTAGGTTGATCTCCTTGGTGATCCATAGCTAATAAGGGGGAAAGGTTCTGAATTAGAAGATATGTCAATGTGATCGGGTTGTTATAGGGTAGAGTGCCCCCATGAGTTACAAGGTTTCCCTTACACAGTATGTATATGTCAAGACCCCTACATGATAGAGCGCCCCCATGAGTTACAGGGTTTCCCCCACCCAACCTCTCTTGTTATTGAGGATCCAGGTAGACTAGAATGGGGACTTGACCTCTTAAGTCTAGCAGTTTTAAGTTAAGAGCAAAGGTGCTTATGATTTCACTTGAACTTTAAGATGTTGTGTAAAGTGACCTAATTTGAAGATTGGTTAACCCAACAAGGTAGGTCAACTTCACCTGTTTTGTCCTTTGAGAATTTTAGGTCCCTCTTTTAGTGTTCAAGAGAAATTAAGAGCCTGATTTTAGGGTTTGCTTGAATAGATCAATTCAACCAAGCCTTAGGCATACACTGTTTGTAAAGGTTAATTCTTGATTAAGCAAATGTGTCTCTAAAACCCTAAATTGGAAACCCTAATTGGTTCCAATTGGTCCAATTTAATTCGTCCAAATGCGGTACCTAGGGCTCAAGAAAGAAGGTGACAGCCCTAGATACCTTAAGTCCTAAGTAGGTGCACAAATCAGGGTTTGGATGTTCTCTAGAATTTATCAAATCAAGAAAGTTGATGTTTAATCTAAGAATAAAATGCAAGTAGCCCTAATTGATTTTTTTCCTTCTTTTAGCTTTTCAGAATCAGGGGCTTAGAAGAGGGTGGATGGAGTTTACCTGCCCCTGGAGTGGCTAATGTGCGGCTGATCTTCCTCCAATGAATCCCTAAAACATATTGCAGTCAAAAGAGATAGTGCAAGTTAGTACCAAATTAGATATTGCAATCCCGAGATCAAATTACTCATTGCTCCCCGGCAACGGCGCCAAAATGCTATTCTCTCTGAAATGGATTTTAAAATCAATGTGTGTAGTATAGGTTGAATCAACGCAAAAAATAAATAGAATTTATTACTTAAATGGAAGTCCGAGGTCGAACACAGGGAGCAATTGACAAAAATGATTCTCAAGATTGCAATTCAACACAAATAAGCAATAGAATTCCAAGCAATAATGATATATGAATGAAAGTGTATGTCAAAGAATGCAAAAAGGATGGGGTAAAATGGTAATTTGAATCACCAATTACCCCTCACAATTATATCAAACAACTCAATAGTACTAAGCAATTCAATTCCACGTAGGATAAGTGATTTGAATCTCAGATGTCTGCTCAGCCAATCAAATGGCTTAACCCGCTCACTACTACAGTGCCCTTCTGCTTCATCTTGTTCTCTGGCTTTCTCTCCTTTCTCTTCTACTCCTGGCTGTGCTTTCTTCTCCTTCTTCCTCTAGCTTCCTCTCCTTCTTTCTCTTCATGCACAAGGGGAAGGGCTTCTTGAATGGCTAAGTGTCAGCCGTTTGAACCACAGAGCAAAACCCCCCTTGCCCTCGCTCCCCCTTTCTCCTTTCTCTCTCTGGGATCTGCCCTCCCAGGGCCACAATCCGGGTTATCTGGTATTCAAGTAGAGCACACCCGGGACCAAGCTCACCAGCAGGGTGGTGAGTGAGGAGTGCTTAGAATAGGCAGGTAATCAGATCAACGCCAGACCCGTGTGAGCAGTGTGGGGCATGCGAGGACCTCACCTCCGATGCGTGCTAAGGCAATAATCCTATGAGAAAAAATCACCTTGTTCGGCTGCGGGTGCTTTTTACCTTCCGAGGTGGGACTATTCCATCGCCTTCCTTCTACATGCAGCTGCAGTTGCTGCTTCATTCAATTGCAGTCAAAGGCCCGGTCAAAGGGCCAAATTGGTCCCTGGGTTGTGATCCTGGAGACTCTCTGCTATGCCTGTGACTTCACCTGGGGCTTGTAGATGCTAGAGCAAGCTTCAAGCTTCGCTCGAAGCTATGGCAATGGCTACGGATGGTCGGGACCTGGATAGGTGTGTTAATATGGTGATTTTATAGTTGAAATGTGTATAGTGGTTAACCGAAATCGAGCCTAACCATCTCTTTACAAAATTTTTATCCTGGCCTACTTGATTTTATCTTGGTCACTTTTAGGCCCAGGGTCGAACTCAGGGAAGTGGGATTAGAAGTGAAGTTTCTACGCCTTTCCTACAACGAATCTCTTCCGTTCGTTTATTGTGTTTTTAGTGTTTGTCTATTTAGATTTTTTTCTAATAATTCTTGTTCTTGAGGCACACCCTCAAAATCAGGTTCTTGGCTTTGAGCCAAATCAGGGTTCCAAAATTGGTCTTGCTATTCGCAAGACTGAGTACCTTCAAGTCAAGGATTATCTTTTCTCTTTTATATATTTTTTTATCTTTTTACTAGAAGGAAAGCGAAATAGAAATAAAGTAAATATAGTATATATATATAGGTATAAATTATAAATGTATAAAGGGGTGGGGGTGGAGGCGGAGATGGAGTGTAGCACGGTGTTGAGTCAGTCATCGTCTAGAAAGGTGCAACCAACAGGACGAGATGCTGTGTGGAGTGTAAGGTGGATTGATGGAAGATGAGTGTGACCACGCTTTTTGTTCGCGTGTATAGAGGAATATCAGCAACTGGTGCAGATATTCTCGCGATACAACATATGGTAAGTAATGTGAAAAAATATATATATATATGTATGTGTAAATATATCTATATGTATATATATATAGTTATAAATATATAGGTATTTATGTAGTTATATGTGTATATATATATATATGTATATGTATATATATATAGATATGTAAATATATGTATAGATATATATATATATATGTATGTATGTATATATATAGTAATATATGTATATAGATATATGTAGATAGATATGTATATATATATATATGTATATATATATATATGTATATATAGTTATAGATATGTATATATGTATGTATGTATGTATATATATATATATATATATATATTTTTTTTTTTTTTTTTTGTGTGTATAAACATATGTGTATATATATGTATATATATATAAGTATATAGATGTATATATATATGTATGTATGTATATAGACTAATACATAGTTATATAAGTACTAATATATGTATAGATATATGTATATATATATATATGTATATAAATATATATATATATATGTATGTATATATATATATGTATAAAGTAGAGTATAGGTGTGTGTGTGTATGAGAGTGTGAGTGTGTGTGTGTAAGTGTCGGCAGAGAGAGTGAGAGAGTGCTGTGTGAGAGAGAGAGAGAAGGATCGTCTACTGGAGTGAAGGAGCGAGCGTTAAGTCTTCTGCAGCCTCCAAGTGCCGTCTGGTGATTCACGCGTGCGGAGAGGCACGCGCTGGGAGGGAGTGAGCACGGGGAAGAGAGGCCGCAGCGCACCGCGCTACATGAAGATCGGGCGCTGAAGCGGGTGGGTGCGGACGAAGGGAGACACGGACGCAGACGCTGGAGCGGGCAGATACGCGGGCAGGTATGGGCGAAGGAAGACACGTGGGCGGGCGCTAGAGCGGGACGCGGGGCGGGATGCACGCGCGGGCTAGCAGCGGTTGCGGCGCGCTGGGTGATCGGTTAAGTGAGAAACTTGCTAGTCACCGCACTATAGCCACAGTGTTCCACTGAAACACGTGAACAGTGGCTACAGTGCCCGGGCAAGCCGCGCAACCGCCTGCATCCGGTGCTGTGAGCGCAGAGGGCGTGGAGGGCTCGGCGCGCACGCGGAAGAGTGGCACCGGCTGTTGGCTTGCGGAGAGCATTTCGCGATAGGGCTCGCGGAGAGGGCTAGGTCGCCGGCGAGGGAGCGCGAAAGGGCACACGGTGGCCTACGGGTGTTGGCTGACGTGCACAGTGAAGCTTGGCTGGCCGCTGCAGGGGCGTGTGGTGGCCGGTTGAGCTTCAAAGCTTGAAGCTTTGTGGCAATGGCGAAAGTGCTTCAAACGAAGAAACAGGGAATGAACCACCACGCCCGTCGGCTCTTTGATGAGCTGGGTGGTGGTGGACTCACGGTGGTGGTTGTGCACCACAGTGAGGTACTCCTGTCCGTAGAGTGGCTCCTCAGAGGAGGAGGGGTTGCGTATGGAGGGAGAGGGGAGGGAACGGCCTGGAAGGGAAGAGCTGTTGTTTGGTTTTTTTTGGTGAACTTGGCCCCCCTTGCAAGAAGAAGCCAAGCTCTTTTTATAGAGGAAGAAGGCATGCACAGCCATGCCCTGGCTGTGCATGCGGTTGTGCAGGGAGTGGTTTGCTGCAGAGCATGGCTGAGCAGGACAAGGTACGAAGAAGAAGCCATTCCTTGTAGGTGCGGGAAGAATTTCAAAGTCAAATAAAATTAAAAATAAAGATGGAGATTTCGCAAGGCAGCACTTGAGGAATTTGTTAATTGCAAGGCCATTTTATTCACTCTCCTCCCCTCTCAATTAAATGCATGCATACGTGTATTTTTACAAATGTGACTATGGATACCTAATATGCACTGGTAATGCTAGGAAATAGCACAAGACGGTACAATTGCAGATGTATATTTGCGATGCAATCATACCCCCATGCCTATCTTTTGCTGGTCCCTAGCAAAACATTTTTTTGAATTGTATTTAGAAATGATCTTAAGCTGAAGATTTTCTTCTGAGGCGACATAGGTGTGTTTATTATTGGATATTGTGAGAACCAATTGCAGAGAAGACTACCAATACTTTAAGTCTTACCTGACATAGACCATCTCTCGACTAACCAGGACTCTTGATATTTAAAACTTAAGTACGATTTCCAGGACCCAAGAGGTTTTTGCCATACTCGAGAGCTCAAGAGGTTATGGCTTATGCTTAGTGAAGGATCAAGACTGACCAGATGAACATTAAGACTCAAGCCCAGGGTTTCACGAATTTTTAAGTAAAGGTTGGTCCCAGTTTCAGCTCGTGTCTTCGGATTAACCCTTAAAAAGATGAAGGAAAACTTAACTCCAATTTTCTGACATTTGTGGCTCAAAGAAAATAGGGTATTTGCCCTGAAGAACTTTTTTGTAGGAAGAAAACTTTACAGATATTTGCGAGATATACTGACTTATTTGCATCTTCTTTTTTTTTAAACACGTGTCAGTATATCTCTTACAACATTATTTTGAGCACACTTTTCTTTTTGGTGGGAGAGTTCTTTTTTGGGTGGAAAGAGTATTTCCTAAACACAAGACTAAAGTCTGGGATAAAAAGTCTACCTGTGCGCACAGGTAAGGACTCCACCTTTCCTAATGAACACTAGGGTTGGATCTTATGTTCACCTGGTCTTTCTTAATATGTGTAGTGTGAACCAAGATTACTTAGGCTCTCGAGTAGGAGCAAACCGACGGATTTTGTACTGGTATCTCAGGTACAAGAATACGTCCTTAGTGAGGAGAGATTCCGATCTACTTTGTCAATGCTCAAGTGAATTAAGTCGAGCCTGAGTGAATCAAGCTTCTGTGGCCTGTAAAGTCTTCAAAACAGAGGTTGAATATCAATAAACACTTATTGTATTTTTGTTTCAGCCTTCAGATCATTACTAAACACCATTTTTTTTATATATATAGATAGATAAAGACTGCATGATACCATAAAATACCCGGATCCTATGGATGCCTATCCACCCCCCATGCCACACGATGCTGTCCTCATATGCATGCAAGGAAGGGTAGAGAAAGGATGAAAGATCGGGTAACGAGAGTTGAAGTGTAGGGAATACAGCAGGGTGGTAGGGTGGGTGGATGGTGGTGGTGAAGTGAAAAGTGAAGTGATCGTGATAGTGGCGTGAAAAGTGATGGTGGATAGTGAGTGTTGTTGGGGTGCCTCCCAACGAGCGCTGAATTTAACGTCCCCAGCTGGACTCAGAATGAGGCACAACATTAGTTACCCTGTAGCAGGGCAACAGTTTCTCCAACAGGGACAGGTTCATGAGTAAGATAGGGTTTCAAACGCTGCCCATTGACCGTAAATTTATGCCCAGATTTTGGATCTTCACTCTCAATGGCCCCGTTGGGAAATGGTCTCAAGACCAGGAAAGGACTAGTCCATTTGGACTTCAGTTTCCCAAGAAAGAATTTGAGCCGGGCATTATAGAGCCAAACTTGCTGAGATGGCTTGATGAGAGCCTCATCATGAGCCATAACTAGCTCATTTTGACCTAATAAAGAGAATAAAAGATCCTGCATGACCTAGAAGAGGGCTTAATTGGAGAAATAAGTGTTCTGAGAAGAAAACATGAAATAAAGGTTAAAACTGTAATTTTACCATTGCAGTACATAAATGGGATTTCTCAGAGACAGAGCATAGGTTAAATGGTCTAAATGAGATAAAAAGTGGGTTGAATCAATCAGAAATGGATTCATGTGCAGTCCAGGAATTAAATGACATCTTGTAACCCTAAAACAGACCCGCTTAATTCAACAAGGTTACGGTCAGGATAAAAATCAATTAAACCCTCTAAAATTCATGGAAAAATATCCCTTAGGGTTTGGAACATTCAAATTGGCCTTTGGAACCTAGTTTGACCTAGAATAGGGTCCTAGCTCATCAATTGACCTAATTTAGATTTTTATGCAAAATGTCCAGTCAAACGTGGTCAAACCTAAAATCCAACTTCACCATTGGATTCCTTAGGTCTAAATTAGGTTTGTACCAAAATTTGGACCTAAGGGGAGGTCATCTTGACCTACTTTGCAATTTAGTACACCCAATCACATTTTGGTCCCTACCTTTTGAAAACCATCACAAAAACCCCCCTATCTTTCTCTCCAATCTTACAATCAAGTCCTTCCACCATTATTGGGGCAGAATCCTTCTCCGACGAGGTTGACAGGGGGGATACTCTCAGATCCCTCAAAGATATCCTCCCAGAATTGGAAGGGAGATTCTCTGAGGAATCCCCTTCCATCTAAACCCGACCATGATCCCAGATTTGCACCCAATCTCTCGTGCGAACGCACAAGAGATTTGGGTATCTAACCACCTTCCATCTCCGGCGAGACGTCGGTGGCTAGAAGCTTGCCCTCCACGCACCAGAAGCACGACCAAGCACCTATAAATTAAACCCTAACTCCGACCGAACCTCCTCAGCTCGACTTGGCTGGGATTCCACCTCAGATTCGTCTCCTTCTTCTCCGGCCAAAAGGTCCAGTGAGCCCCCCTCCCCTTCCTCTTCACTCTGCCACAAAACCAGTGGCAGAGTTGTCTTCCTCATCCTCCTCCGTGTCGCGCAACACCCGTGCGAGTTGCCCTAGCCTCGTCGTCGCCGCCGTCTTCCTCCACTGGGCTCTTTCTTCTCCGGCAACAGCAGGTACTTCCATCCGCCTCTTCATCCCCTTCGTCCCTTTAGTTAGGTTAAAACCATTCTCCTCTATCCCCTCTTTCATTCCCTTCATTTTATTTCATCAAAAACCCCTCGACCGCCGCTATTCACCATCACCTTCCTCATCTCCGGCCACCCTCCGGCGAGTCGCTCCCATCGCTCCGCAACCCCACACGCCTCGCCGACCATCACATAGCCTCCGCCTCACCTCACTAAGTAACATCCACCCATCCACCGTCCCTCTACGCCTCCACAACAGTCCCCCGAACTCACCCATCCATCCGGCCACAGGGTGACCTAGGCACGCATGCCTAGGTCACCCCGCAGCCTGCCACATAGCTCATCACCTTCGCCGTGACACGACGAAGGTTCCCCGGTGATCTGATTAGGACGCGAGGCTCTTTTCGTGTCTGACAGGTTCCACACCCAGGCCGCCATTGACGGCAACTTGAGGAAGCTCCACGCTTGCTCCAGGCTTCAGGACCGCAAGGCTCCAGGTGCAGCTCACTCGGGGAGGCATTGCGAAGATATCTAACCCAGCAAGAGACGCTGCGAAGTCCGCAGCTATGGAAATTGAACGATAGACTTCTGCGGGTGCGCGCGAGAGAAGGCCGGGAGTTTTAGTCCCACATCGGTAACTTACAACGTGCTACCATGGTTTATATTGTTTTTGTGATAGCGGTTCAGTGCCTCCAAACGCACTTGGGGTGAGGTCCCTCACCTATCTCACTGTGCCTCGTTCGTGGTTTCACCTCACGGATCTGGTGCGATCCGACCCCTGAGCACACCTCGCGCATCACCCTCACGCCGGTGCGCCTGGTCACGGACGCGCGATCCAACCCGTTTATATCCGACTCTGGGAGATCATCCTGAGAGTGGTTTACAGAGAGAGAGAGACGCGCGATTGTGGGTAGAAGGTTAGGTTTTGTGCTTTGCTGTGGTTGTGCATGGATGAAAGAAGGAAGGAGTGAAGCCAACACTTGGCCGCTACTAGCAAGGGAAATGAAGAAGAAGTAAGGAAGCCTTCGCAGAAGAAAAGGAAGAGGCGAAGGGAAAAGAGAGGAAGAACTGAAGAACAAGAAGAAGAGGAACTGAAGGCAAACAAAACGAAGAAAAGGAGGCAAAGCCAAGGAAGAAGAAGACCCGTAGAGAGATATTGCAGGAGAAGAAAGAAGCAAGGCAGAAGAAAATAAGAAGAAAAGCAAGGCACTGCAGAAGAAGAATCAAAGAAGGGAAAACACACTTTTAAGACATCTGATCCCATGATCAGACGTCCAATTCTTTCTTTTTACCTCAATTACTTTTCAAACTCATGCATTTATATTTGAATTAAAGTTTTGAGTAATTAAAGTGTTCAATTACATTCTTGAGATTAGTAGTAAATTCCAATTGCTCCCTGTGTTCAACCTCGGATACTCCGATTTTCTTGTAAGAAAACTTTTATTTGTTGACGACGCTTGATCACCTATACTACGACGTAATTAACTGTTAAAACACGATCGAGTTTCACGCATCAACATGGCTCAAATTCTTTCCGCCGAATACGGTTGTTGTGAAAAGCCTTAGTACGTTGTTTGAAAGTTAAAGCAGAATCATAGGCTTCACTATGGAGCTCTTCCAGCTCCTGGAGTTGGAGTTTCCTTTCTCGACCACACAGGTCTGGGTCGAGGTTACATTGGCGAACCTCCCAATAAGCGTTGTGCTCCAACTCCACGGGCAAATGACAAGGCTTCCCGTAAACGATTCTATACGGAGACATACCAAGGAGAGCCTTGAAGTCAGTCCGATACGCCCAAAGTGCGTCAATCAGCTTGTCGGACCAATCCTTATAGTCAAGCCGAACCATTTTCTGGAGAATTTGCTTGATTTGCCGCTTCGACACCTATGCCTACCCGTTCGTCTGAGGATGATACGGGGATGCAATACGATGGTAGACTCCATATTTCCTCAGAAGTGTTCGAAAAGAAGCATGGGTAAAGTGGCTTCCCCCATCCGAGATAATGGCTCGAGGGATCCCAAAGCACGCAAAGATGTGGTCTTTGACAAATCGGGTGGATATAACATGGTCAACACGGTGCGTGGGAATAGCCTCGATCCATTTCGAAACATAGTCAACAGCTACGAGGATAAATTCAAAGCCGTTGGAAGGAGGAAAGGGACCCATGAAATCTATTCCCCAAATGTCGAAGATTTCTGCAGCTAGGATGGGTTGTAAGGGCATCATGTCACGACGTGACATTGACCCTAACGACTGGCACCTAGTGCAATATTTGGCATAATTGTGTGCATCCTGGTGAAGGGAGGGCTAAAAGAAACCGCACTGCAACACCTTGACTGCAGTTTTCCTCCTAGAGAAATGGCCTCCGCAGGCCTGATCGTGGTAGAAGGATAGCACACTGGGGAATTCGTTGTTAGGAATACAGTAACAGATGATTTGATCAGCACCTATCCGAAAAAGGAGTGGATTATCCCAGAAATAATGCTTTGCTTCTGCCATGAGACGCTCGCACTGGTTTTTAGGCCAGCCACGTGGAAGGGATCCAAAAGCAAGGTAATTGGCAATGTCGGCATACCAAGGTCCACTTGCCACATTAATTGCCAATAGGTGCTCATCAGGAAAATTTTCATTAATCAGAAGAGTAAGTCATATATGGTCAGGGTACAGTCTGGAAAGGTGATCAGCCACAACATTCTGGGCTCCGGCCTTATCCCGAATCTCAATGTCAAATTCTTGGAGTAGAAGGATCTAACGAATCAGTCTAGGCTTGGCATCCTTCTTGTGCATGAGATGGTGAATGGCTGCGTGATCAGTGAAAATAATAACGTGTGAGCCCAGAAGGTAAGAACGGAATTTCTCTAGCCCAAAGACGACCGCCAGTAGTTCTTTTTTAGTGGTAGTGTAATTATGCTTGGCCTCGTCCAACGTGTTACTGGCGTAGTACACCACGAAGGGGTGTCTATCGCATCTTTGTCCCAGGATGGCTCCGACTATAAGGTCGGAAGCGTCACACATGAGTTCAAAGTCAAGGGACCAATCAGGTGGCTGGAGAACAGGGGCCTTGGTGACAGCATTGCATAGCTACATGAATGCTCGTATGTAGTCGGGGCCCATATCGAAGGGTACGTTGGTTGATAGGAGATGAGTTAAGAGTCGAGAAATCTTAGAGAAATCCTTGATAAATCTCCTATAAAAATCGACGTGTCATAAGAAGGAGAGAATTTGTTTGACAGAGCTAGGCACAGGTAAATCAGCAATTACGTTAAGCTTAGCTCTGTCAACCTCGATACCCTTATCGGAGATGATATGCTCGAAAACAATTCCCCCATGTACCATAAAATGAATTTTTTCCCAAGAAAGCACGAGGTTTACATCAATACATCTCCTAAGGATATGGGTCAGGTTGGCAAGACAGTCATCAAAAGATGGTCCAAAGACCGAAAAGTCATCCATGAAGACCTCGAGAAAGTCACCCACCATGTCATGGAATATTGCCAGCATACATCTCTGGAAAGTTGCTGGCACGTTGCAAAGTCCGAACGACATCCTTCTAAATGCAAAGGTGCCGAAGGGGCAAGTAAAAGTGGTTTTTTCTTGGTCCTGGGGGTCAATTGCCACCTGGTTATATCCTGAGAATCCATCTAGGAAACAGAAAAATTTATTTCCTACTAACCGCTCCAGGATTTGGTCAATGAAAGGTAGCGGAAAGTGATCTTTCTTAGTTGCAGCATTGAGTTTCCTATAATCCACACACACTCTCCAAGATGTAGGAGTGCGTGTAGGGATGGATTCACCCCTGTCATTGACATGGATGGTGAGCTCTGCCTTCTTGGGCACAACGTGAATCGGACTCACCCAGGGGCTATCGCTGATTGAGTAGATTATACCCGCATCCAGCCACTTAATAATTTCCTTCTTAACGACCTCCTGCATGTTAGGGTTGAGATGTCGCTGCATCTCGCGGGAAGGTCGGCCTCCTCCTTCGTATATATACGGTGAGTGCAGTAGGAGGGGCTAATGCTAGATAAGTCTGATAAAGACCATCCATTGGCTGCCTTATGTTCTATGAGGACCTTAGTTAGTTTGTACTCTTTCTCCTTGGTCAATTTTGAAATGATGTTTACAGGGAGCGTTTCATTTGGCCCCATAAAAACATATTTAAGTGTACTAGGCAGCTCTTTCAGCTTGGGAGTGGATGGTGAAAGGTCTGGCATTTCATGGGATGAGAGTGTCCCAAGCGGATTGGAGAATAAGTCAGGAGGAAGAAGTTGGCCCTCAGATTGGCCAAGAAGAGGGGCTTCTTGGATAGATGGATCCAAAAAGGAATAGCCCCAGTGAGTAGTATATGGGCTCAAGGTCCCAGTGTGGAGTTGCAACTCCACCTGATTTGGCAGGAAAGAAAGGGCAATCCGGTCTTCAAGAGTGTGGACCGGCGGTGAGTAGCCCGGATATGACTTAGACCACGAGGTATGGGAAGAGGAGAAAACCTCGTCAGAAGTCTGGCCAGGAGAAGGTACTGGACTAGGGAGTGATGGGGGAACATCACAATATGTGTTGGTCAGGCAGTCATCAGTGTTTATAGGTAATCCGCAGCAGTCAGAATAGGTCCCAATTAGTCCGATACACGTGCTGATGGCCATGTCCTCGTCAGACGTGTCATCCTCGATGCAATCGCAATCAAAGTTCTTAGCTGCCTTGAAGATGTTAAGCTTGAGCTTTTCAGATCCAACAGCAATCTCAATACAGCCCAACTCGCAGTCGATATGGGCGTGGGCTGTGGCCAAGAAAGGTCGACCAAGGATGATCGGACAATTAGAAAGTGAGCTAGGAACTTCCATATCTAAAATAAGAAAGTCAACAGGAAAACAAAGACTATTGACCCTAACCACCATGTCTTCCACCACACCCTTCGGGATTTTGACAGAACGATCTGCCAACTGTAATGTGAAAGGGGTGGGTTTCAGATTTCCCAAGGAAAATTTTTCGAGCATGATGGTCAGTATAAGATTGATGGAAGATCCTAGATCAAGCAGGGCACGGTTAAAATTGCAGCCTTGGATGCTATAGGAAATCAGTGGTGTGCCCGAATCTTTCTGCTTCGGTGGTAGGTTTGACAGTATAGCACAACTCACATGAGGTGAGAGAACCATCGGATTCTTAGTTTCTTTGACTGTCGCCTGGGTGTTGTGTAGTCTTTGAAAAATCGGGCGACAGTAGGTATGTGATCGATAGCCTCGAGCAGGGATACCTTGATTTCTACATCCCTGAACAAATTACGTAGGTTATTGAAGGCCTGCATATCTTTCTTTTTTGCCTTTTGGTTCCCTCAGTAAAGCCTCAGGGAATGGAATTGATTCTGGCACCAATTTGGGTGTATCGTCCTCTCGCAAATGCGATGTGCATCCCGAATGAGAGGGCGATGAAGATGGGCCAGGATCAGGTCGAGGAGGATCGATGGTCTGCTTACCGCTCCTCTAAGTGATAGCATTGGACGATGCGGGTCCAGTGGGATCATACGGCGGATGAGGGTTCACAATAGAGACATAAGAGTACGGTGCTGCAGCGGGATTAGCCTGAAATCCCGGTGGAATGCTCCGAGCCTGCAGAATCTGATTAACCTGCCCCTGAGAAGGTCGTACCTGTGGTTGAGGACCACGGGGTATGAAATTTCGCGAGTTTAGAATCGGTTGGGCCGGAAGAGTGCCCTAAGAACGAGTCGCCATGCGTAGTTGACTGATCTTAGCATTCTACTGCGCCAATTAGTGTTGAAGAGAGGTCATATTCTCTTCATGGCACTTTGACATTTCCGTCATCATTCGCTTCAATTTATTAAGAGGACTTGATGCGTGTTCTGTTTGCGGTACACAAGGGCCTGATGGCGGATTCGCCATAGGATTAGACTGGGCCCTTGGGATGATAGGTGCGGACGGTTGCATTGGTCCACCCGCGGGGTTTTGG
Organism: Thalassia testudinum; assembly: GCA_037157565.1. Classification (NCBI taxonomy): domain Eukaryota; kingdom Viridiplantae; phylum Streptophyta; class Magnoliopsida; order Alismatales; family Hydrocharitaceae; genus Thalassia; species Thalassia testudinum. The sequence continues at coordinate 143,485,409 of JAZHRO010000031.1, read as the reverse complement.
CATTGCGGGTTGTTGGACCATGCGAAGTTTGGATGATTTCGCCACCCTGGGTTATAAGTGGCAGAGAACGGGTTGTTCCCTAGGGCGCAAGCATCTTCTATGCCAGAAGACGCGTCTGCATGTAAATTTGCGTCTGAGCACACAGAGGCTTTGTCCTCTGTGTCAAAATACTAGCTCGCAGAAGCCAGATCCGCATGACTTACCGAGTCACTCGGCGTGACACTTGGTAAGGAAGGTCTTACAGGGTTTCTCGGGATAAGCCTGGTGTTGGAAGAATTGGAATTGTGACGAAGTGGTGAGGTAGGGGTGTTTGCCATAGAACAGGCAGGGTTGGCCAGAAGCTCATCCAGCTTCTTGTGCACGACGGAGACTTCATCCAATTTCTGTACGATAAGGCTAAGATCAGTGGAGGGTCCCGTGTCAACTTCGTGGACATTACGGGGTAGGCTGGTACGATTAAAGGCGACAATGGAGGCATTGTTCATTGAGTTTTCACTCATATTTTCAAATAGTTTGAATGCTCCATTCTTGTCTTTATTCATAAAATTCCCTCCGCAGGAAGTGTCTGCAATCTGCTTCAAAGTCTCATTTAGCCCAAAGTAGAAAATATGGGCTATATGCCACTTAGGCAGACCGTGGTGCGGACACTTCCTGAGGAGGTCATTATATCTCTCCCATGCCTCACAAAATTGTTCACCGTTTTGTTGTGTAAATGAAGTGATAGCACGGCGAAGCGCATTGGTTCGCCCGATTGGGAAGAACTTCTTGAGAAATGCTGTTCGCATCTCTTCCCAAGAGTGGATGGTTCTCCCAAGGGTGCGTAACCACTGCGATGCTTTATCTCGCAATGAAAACGGGAACATTTTCATGAGAACTATAGGTAACCCGATATTTCTTGGTTTAACGGTTTCAACCAATCGGGTTAGGTCTTCCAAGTGGAGAAAAGGATCTTCACTTGCAAGACCATGGAAGTGAAAATTTATTAGGCCAATTATGTTAGGTTTCAGTTCAAAGTCATCTCCGCCCATGGGGACCCGAATTTGTCCTATGGTCTCTGTAGCAGCGGGATTCTGATAAGAGCTAAGAGACTGTAACGACCCGATTCCCGAGTCCCTACGAGACACGAAAATCGGACCGACTCGACTAATCCCAAGACCTGGTCGTCCAACGAGGAAGTAACCAAAAGAGCAGTAAAATAAACCACATTCAGCATGAATATAACTAACAGTAAGAAAATACAGCAGTAAGGAAAGAAACCACTATAGTATATACCACCACAACAGTAGAACAACATTCATAGCACAATATGAACTGCAGGTAAAGAAAAGTACAGCGGTAACAAGAACTACTCACTACAGTCGAACCAGAAAGAGGTACAAGAGAATAGTGGAAACTCTACTGGACCCTACTCGGCCCAGCGTCCTCTGCAGCCACTGACCCTGGCTGCTCAACACCTGGTCCTGAAAGGTAACGAGTGTAACACGTCAGCAAAACACTGAGTAGAGTGGCAGCTAAACTAAAGAAACAGTAAAGTGTACAGTAGCTGTTTTAATTTTCTTTCTTCCTTTATTTACGTCTTTCTATTGTTTCAAAATTTATCTATTTCTCAGATCCTTCACTTGATCTCGAATGTTCCTCGTGGGAACGATCTTGATTGCAGTCTTTTCCAAAAAGTAGAAGTACCACGTGGTGCTCTCCTGGCCGGGAGAGTCCCCCGTGGTGATCCTACTCTCAGTCAACCACCCCAAGGTCACGGATAGGCGTAACGGTGATTACGGCACGCGTGATAAACGCACAGGTAGCTAACCCGCACTGGCACGCGGTCAGTCGTTTCCGTTAACGGGTGCGCCCAAAGCACAGCACGGAACCAGTACAGGGCAGAGCCCTCTCAGTAACAGGGGTCCAACCCCTCCACAGTAACCAAACAGGGGCCTTACCTCTCGCCTGACTACCCTGGTTTGCCCAGTGGGCCTAACAAGTCGGTGTAGGAGGCTAGCAGAACCCCGGGGCCCGTGGGGTAGCTAGTACCTCCCTACACTAGTAGCTCTCCTCGGTACTACATACATGAGGGCCAGCAAGTTGGTACAAAGTGGCTAGTCCTGACCCCAGGTCCCTGGGGCGGCTGGCTCCTCTCTGCACTAAACAGGTACAGGTACTTCCCTTGGTACTACGTACCCAAGAGACAGCACACTACCACGTCTTTCTTTCTCAGTTCCATTCCTTTCTCTTTCCAGGAGTTCCACTCCTAATTCCCCGTAGGGTTCTAGTTCTTTTAACTCAGCACATTCAGGTTTCACCTTTCCAGTTTCACGTTCATACATCCCATATTCTCAGACATGCTCATTTATTCATAACAGGCAGCTGTTAAACCAATTTACAGGTAGCTATTATTTCCTTTCCACATTTTCCAAGACTGCAATATTCATATATTCCACTAGTTCTTCCCATCCTAGGATTCATGCCATACCCTAGGATCTATCATACAATCTAGTTTTCCAGCCCTAGGATTCATGCAACACCCTAGGATCTACCATTCATTCCAGCTTCTTATTCCTAGGATTCATGCAATGTCCTAGGTTCTATTTATGGTACCATATTTAACAGATTATACTAATAAACTTAAAAGCCACTCTACCGGTTACGACAGGCGTACTGGGGCATGGTCGGGAATCCCACGTACCTCCGCAACCCCCGAGACTGCAACGGAATGGGGTCCTATCACAAGGATCAAACACAAGGAGTTTCTCAAAACAGTATACAACTACTGTAGATGGGTAGAGGATTTAATTCCGAAGAGCACGCAACTCGAAACGTGGAAAATAGACTCCGAACGGGCCCTAAACGGGTCGAAAACGACGAAGCAGTGCAAAATCAGACATCTGGAACCTCTTCCAGACGTCTTAAAAAGTGGATCAGAGGTTACCTTTGCTCTACATGGTCTCTCAGATGTCCAAAAGCCTGCGGGGGCGTCTGGCCTAGTTCCCAGACATCCGATGGTCACCCCAGACGTCTGGAAGTCCCTCCAGTCGTCTGGCACTACTGCCAGACGTCTGATTCGCGTTGGATGCGAATCCAAAACCTGTGCGTACCCATTTCTCTCTCTCAGTACGGACGGCTGATGGGTCGGCCCGGATAGGTTGTTAATATGGGGATTTTATCGTTGAAATGTGTATAGTGGTTAACCTAATTCAGACCTGGCCATCTCTTTACAAAATTTTTAACCTGGCCTAATTGATTTTATCTTGTCACTTTTAAGCCCAGGGTCGAACTCAGGGAAGTGGGGTTCAAGTCGAGTTTCTACGTTTTCCTTAAAACGCGTCTCTTCCGTTCGTTTATTGTGTTTTTGGTATTTTTCTTATTTAGGTTTTTTTCTGGTAATCCTTGTTCTTGAGGCACACCCTCAAAATTGTGTCATTGGCTTTTAGCCAAAACAGAGTTTCAAAACACGCCTTGCTACTTGCAAGACGGGGTACCTGCAAATCAAAGATTATCTTTTCACTTTTATACCTTTTTTTATCTTTTTACTAAGAAGGAAGCTAACAGATAGAAAGTAAATATAGTAGCTATAGATATATATTTATATGTAGTATATATATAAAGGGGTGGGGGTGGAGGTGACGATGGAGTGTAGCACTATGTCGAGTCAGTCGACGTCTAGAGAGACGCAACCAACACGACTAGGTGCCGCGTGAAGTGTGGATGGAGGATGGATGATGTATGGGACCACGCTTTTTTTGTACGCGTGTATCAGGAAATATCAGCAACTGGTGCAGATATTCCCACGATACAGCGTATAGTAAATAACATGAAAATATATGTACATATGTATGTATATAAGTAAATATATCTATATATATATATAAATGTATAGTTATATATGTATAGATATATATATATATATATATATATAGATATATATTTGTTTATATATATAGGTGTATAGATATATATATATAAATGTATATATATATGTATATAGATATTTATATATGTATATAAGTATATATATATATATATATTACTATATAGATGTATATATATATATATGTATATAGATATGTATATAAGTATATATATATATATATATATATAAGTATATGTATAAGTATATAGATGTATATATAAGTAGATATATATATATATATTATATATATATGTATGTATACATAACTATATAGATATACTATGTGTATATATATATATATATATAAGTATATGTATAAGTATATAGATGTATATATAAGTAGATATATATATATATATTATATATATATGTATGTATACATAACTATATAGATATACTATGTGTATATATATATATATATATATATATATGTATGTATGTATGTATGTATATATATATTTATATATATGTTACTATAAGTGTGTGAGTGTGTGTGTATGTGTTGGTATAGGTGTGTGTGCGTCGGTGAATGTGTGTGTGTGTGCGTTGCTGTGAGTGTGTGTCTGTTAGTGAGTAAAAAAGAGAGAGAGAGTGTGTAACGACCCGGTTCCCGAGTCCCTACGAGACACGAGAACCGGACCGACTCGACTAATCCCAAGACCTAGTCGTCCAACGAGGAAGTAACCAAAAGACAGTAAAATAAACCACATTCAGCATGAATATAACTAACAGTAAGAAAGTACAGCAGTAAGGAAAGAAACTACTACAGTAGCTACCACCACAACAGTAAAACAGCATTTATCATATAACAAGAACTGCAGGTAAAGAAGGTACAGCGGAAACAAAAACTACTCACTAGAACAGAAACAAAAGGAGTACAAAAGGCTGTGGTAACTCTACTGGACCCTACTCGGCCCAGCGTCCTCTGCAGCCGCCGACCCTGGCTGCTCAACACCTGGTCCTGAAAAAGGTAACGAGTGTAACACGTCAGCAAAACGCTGAGTAGAGTGGCAAACTTACTAAGGGCAACAGTAGAGTGTACAGTAGCTGTTATGTTCTATTACTTCCTTTATTCACATCTTTACATTTTTCTCACTATTTCATTTATTTCTCAGATCCTTTACTTGATCTCGAATGTCCTCGTGGGAACGATCTTGATTGCAGTCTTTTCCAAAAGTAGAAGTAGCACGTGGTGCTCTCCTGGCCGAGAGAGTCCCCCGTGGTGATCCTACCCTCAGTCAACCACCCCAAGGTCACTGACAGACGTAACGGTGACTACGGCACGCGCGATAAACGCACAGGTAGCTAGCCCGCACTGGCACGCGGTCAGTCGTTTCCATTAACGGGTGCGCCCAAAGCACAGCACGGAACCAGGGCAGAGCCCTCTCAGTAACAGGGGTCCAACCCCTCCACAGTAACCAAACCGGGGCCTTGCCCCTCCACAGTCCGCGCACCCTCGCCTGACTACCCTGGTTTGCCCTAGTGGGCCTAACAAGTCGGTGAAGGAGGCTAGCAGAACCCCGGGGCCCGTGGGGTAGCTAGTACTCTCCTAACACTACTAGCTCTCCTCGGTACTACGTACACGAGGGCCAACAAGTCGGTACAGAGCGGCCAATCCTAGCCCCGGGTCCCTGGGGCGGCTGGCCCCACTCTGCACTAAACAGGTACAGGTACTTCCCTTGGTACTGCGTACCCAAGAGACAGTACAAACACATCTCAGTTCCATTCCTTTTTCTTTCCAGGAGTCCCACTCCTAATTCCCCGTAGGGTTCCAGCTCTTTATCTCAGAACATCATATGTTTCACTTTCCAGATTCACGTTCTCAAAATCCATGATCTCAACATGTTTCTTTATTCATAACAGGCAGCTGTTAATTCAATTTACAGGCAGCTTTATATTCCTTTCCATTTTTCCAAGACTGCAGTATTATACATTCCACTAGTTTTTCCATCCTAAGATTCATGCCACATCCTAGGATCTAACATACAACTAGTTTTCCAGCCCTAGGATTCATGCATCGCCTAGGAGCTATCATTCCATACATTTCTCATTCCTAGGATTCATGCAATGTCCTAGATTCTAGTTATGGTTCCATACTTTAACAGATTTTAAAATAACTTAAGCCACTCTACCAGGTACAACGGGAGTAATGGGGGCGTGATCGGGAATCCCGCGTGCCTCCGCGACTCTCAAGACTGCAACTGAACAAGATCCTGTCACAAGGATCAAACACAAGGAGTGTCTCAAAACAGTGTATAGCTACTGTAGATGAGTAGAGGAATTAATTCTGAAGAGAACGCAACTCGAATCGCGGAAAACGGAGCCCGAACGGGCCCTAAACGGGTCGAAAAAGACGATACTGTGCAAAATCAGACGTCTGGAACTCCTTCCAGACGTCTTAAAGAGTGGATCAAAGAATTACCTGTTCAGCGTGGTTTCCCAGACGTCCAGAAGTCTGCGGGGACGTCTGCCTAGATCCCAGACGTCCGATGGTCACTCCGGACGTCTGGAGGTCACTCCCGCCGTCTGGTACAACTTCCAGACGTCTGATTCGCAAAGGATGGCGAATCAGCGAACCTGCGCACAGCCAACCCCCCTCCCTCAGTACGGTCAATCGACAAGAAGGAAGAAGGCGGAAAGCTCACCTTTCAGACGTCTGTATGATCTTACAGACGTCGACCTTTCCGTCTGGCTATCAACCCAGACGTCTGATTCTGGAAATTTTTCCAAAATCAGAACCCTGCTCGGCCTCCGCTTGCGACGCCGCCCGCGTCGCACCTCGCGCGTCTGCTGCTCAGCCCGCAGCAGGTCCCTCTCTGCGTCGCTCCGCGCCCCCCTGCGCCCTCCGCCAGCCGGCCAAGCCGCTCCGGCGAGCTCGCCCGCACGGCAGAGCTCCGCCCTCGCACGCCGCACCTCCGCGCTCACTGCGGCCGCCGCTGCCGCCCTCGCGTCCGCTCGCTCTCGCGCACAGGAAGGAGAAGAAGGAGGAGACGGTGGAGATGGTGGAGACGGTGGAGACGCGCCCCTTTTTAACGCCGCGCGGAGAGGAGAGAGAGAAGGCGGCAGGCCGCCTGCAGCCGCAGAGAAAAGAGGGAATATGCGGTCTGCGCGCTCAGGCGCGCAGCCGACTCGCGTGTGTCGAAAATAATGGATTTCCAGACGTCTTGAAACTATCCCAGACGTCTTATCAGACGTCTGGTTGTGATCCCAGACGTCTTGTCCGACGTCTGAGCCACCTCCCAGACGTCTTAAAATACGTCTGGGGCACACATTCGTTACAATATAACAAACTCAAAGGAAGTTTCGTCCCCGAAACTTGCGCCAACTAGGGTGCGGGAAAAAGATGTCCAAATAACCATAACAAACTCAAAGGGGACCGAAGCCGGTCCGAAAAGACGTACCCGCGAAAAGCTCTGGGTACCGCTCCCGCATTGCCGCCTCAGGCTCCCAGGTAGCCTCCTCGTACCGCTGGCTCCTCCACAAAACCTTTACCAGGGGTACTTGCTTTCGTCTCAACCCGCGGACGGCTCGGTCTAGGATCTGCACTGGCCGCTCAGGGTAGGTCAGGTCGTCGCTCACCTCGACGCTCTCGTGACTCAGTACGTGGCTGGGATCGGCTACGTACTTCCTGAGGTTGGACACGTGAAACACGTCGTGCACACCAGAAAGATGCGGGGGAAGGGCAAGTCTGTAAGCAACGGGTCCAACCCGCTCCAGGACCTCAAAGGGCCCCACGAACCTCGGCGCGAGCTTCCCTCTCACCCCAAACCGCTGTAAGCCCTTCATGGGCGAAACACGAAGGAAGACGTGGTCCCCAACCTCGAACTGCACCTCTCTGCGTCTGCGATCTGCGTAGCTCTTTTGTCTGCTCCTGACAGTGCGGAGTCGTCTGTGGATCTGCTCAACTACCTCCTGACTCTGCCGGATCAACCTGGGGCCAACCTCCCACTTGGTCCCCACCTCAACCCAACTCAAGGGTGCCGTGCATTTCTGTCCGTACAGATCCTCGTAGGGAGCCATTCCGATGCTCGAGTGATAACTGTTGTTGTATGCAAACTCCGCCAGGGGCAGGTGCTCCTCCCAAGAGCCCCTCCAGTCTAGTACACAGGCACGCAAAAGGTCCTCAAGTGTCTGTATCGTGCGTTCCGACTATCCGTCCGTCTGGGGGTGGTAAGCCGTGCTAAACCTCAACCTCGTCCCCAAAGCCTGCTGAAGCTCAGCCCAAAACTGGGACGTAAAGCGGGTATCCCGGTCGGATACGATCTCCCGCGGAACTCCGTGTAGTCGCACCACATCACGGATATACCTCTCTGCCAACTGTGCTGGTCCCAAAGTGACTCGGATCGGCAAAAATCGTGCCGTCTTCGTCAATCTATCCACTATTACCCAGACTGCGTCGTGTCCTCGCTGGGTAACAGGTAAGCCCACCACCAAGTCCATGGTGATGCTCTCCCACTTCCACTCTGGCACTGGAAGCGACTGAAGCGGCCCTGCAGGCCTCTGATGCTCGGCTTTCACCTGCTGGCACACTAAGCACTGCTGCACGAACTCACCCACATCCCGCTTCATCCCTCTCCACCAGAACTCGCGTCTCAAGTCATGGTACATTTTCGTGTTTCCGGGATGTATGGTGAATCTGGAACCGTGTGCCTCAGTCAGGAGCTCTCTCAACAGCTCCTCGTCTCTGGGGACGCACAACCGTCCCCTCAAGCGTAACACCTGGTCTGTGAAAGAGAAGTCCCCTGGGTCCCCTGATAGTACTCTGTCGCGCAAAGACTGCAAGTACGGATCGGTCATCTGTCCTGTGATGATGCGGTCTATCAACTCTGGCCTGGTCTGCCGTGTCACCGTCACTGCCCCACAGTACCCTCGTAACTCTAGAGGTCGCCAACTGCCCACCTCCTCCAAAAGGCTCCAACTCTGTAACTGTAGACTGGCCAAGCGTGCGGGCGCCTTACGGCTCAAGGCGTCAGCCACCACATTGGCCTTTCCCGGGTGGTAGGAGATGCTGCAGTCGTAGTCCTTCAGGAGCTCCAACCAACGTCTCTGTCTCATGTTGAGCTCCTTCTGGTCAAAAAGATATCTGAGGCTCTTGTGATCTGTAAAAATCTCGAAGGTCTCACCGTACAAGTAGTGCCTCCATGTCTTCAGCGCGAAGACAACAGCTGCCAACTCTAGATCGTGGGTAGGGTAGGTATGCTCATGGGGCTTCAGTTGCCGCGAAGCGTAAGCGACCACGTGACCCCTCTGCATGAGCACACCTCCTAACCCCTGCAAGGAAGCGTCCGTGTACACAACGAACCCGCCACTACTGTCAGGGATGGTGAGCACGGGAGCCGAGGTCAACCTCTCCTTCAGCTCCAGAAAACACGCCTCACAGGCATCTGTCCAAGCGAAAGGCACATCCTTCCGGGTCAACTGTGTCATAGGACACGCAATCTGTGAAAATCCTCTGATGAACCGTCTGTAGTAACCTGCCAGTCCCAGGAAATTGCGAATCTCAGTGACTGAACGCGGTCTCTCCCACCAGAGCACTGCCTCGACCTTGGCGGGGTCCACCGCCAGGCCGTCTCCAGAGATCACATGACCCAAAAAGGTCACCTCCCTTAACCAGAACTCGCACTTGCTGTATTTGGCGTACAGCCTGCGTCGTCTCAGAGTGTCCAGAACCATCCGCAAGTGCTGTCCGTGCTGCGTCCGATCTCTAGAATAGATGAGTACATCATCTATAAAAACCACCACAAACTGGTCCAAGTACGGTCTAAACACCCGGTTCATCAGGTCCATGAAAGCAGCGGGGGCATTGGTCAGCCCAAACGGCATGACCAAAAACTCGTAGTGTCCGTACCGGGTGCGGAAAGCTGTCTTGGAGATGTCGGTCTCCCTGATCCTCAACTGGTGGTATCCAGACCTCAAGTCGATCTTGGAAAACATCGTGGCACCCCGCAACTGGTCAAGCAAATCGTCGATCCTCGGCAGCGGATATCTGTTCTTGATGGTGACCCTATTCAGCTGTCGGTAGTCCACACAAAGGCGTAGGGTCCCATCCTTCTTCTTCACAAACAGTACTGGGGCTCCCCAGGGAGACGCACTGGGCCTCACGAAACCTTTCTCCAAAAGGTCCTGCAACTGGGACTTGAGCTCTCGCAGCTCAAGCGGTGCCATTCTGTATGGCGCGGTGGAGATGGGGCTGGTCCTTGGTACTAGTGAGATCTCAAACTCGATCTCACGCTCGGGCGGTAGTCCTGGTAACTCGTCTGGAAACACGTCGGGGTACTCTCTGACCACCGGGATGCTCTGGAAGTCTGCCACGGGGCTGTGCTCTGCCACCACACAAGCTAGGAAGCCCTCACACCCCTGGCTCAAAAGTCTCGCCGCCCGAAGTGCCGAAATGCACCTGAAACCTCCGTCCACTGGCTGCCCGTGAAACTCGAAAGAAGGCAACTCCGGAATGGAGAAGACAATCTTCCTCTCAAAATAGTCTACCAAGGCGTGGTAAGCGGACAGCCAATCCATCCCCAGAATCACTCCAAAGTCCTCCATCTGTATCATAATCAGGTCAGCTGGCAGGCTATGTCCCCCGATGCTGACCCCGCAACCCGTGTACACCTCCTCAGCTACAAATAGCTGACCACTCGGACCTCTGATTACGAACGGATTCTCTAACAGTGTATAATCCTGGTCCAAACTAACTGCGAAACTGGCTGCGACAAACGAGTGCGTAGCGCCGGAATCGAAAAGCGTGTAAACGAGTCTGCCAGAAACTGAAACCATACCTGCTACCACGGATCCCGATGCTCTGGCGTCCCTGTGTGTTAGGGCGTTGATACGCCCCTCAGCTCTAGGTGCGGACGAAGCAGCCCCACTCTGCGTCGGACGGGTAGGTGCTGGCCGGTACCCTCCTCGCGACTGCTGTCCTCCTCCTCGTGCCTGGGAACCTCGGCCTCCTGCACGCCCTCCAGTGCTCTGCACGGGAAGTATCTGCTGACCTCCTGCCCTAGATGGGCAGTCCCTCCTGACGTGGCCCGGCTGGCCACACTGGTAGCAGAGGGGAACCCGACTCCTGCCCTCAGTGAGTCCCTGCTGTCGGCTAGGCGGGGGTCTGGTGCTGGCGACTGGCCCCTGTCGAGGGCCCCCAAAGGCCACTGATGGCCCTGCACAACGTGACGGCTCTCCTGCGGACGCCACATGTCTCCGTTCTCGCCGGCCCTGTGAGAAGTCTGGCTGAAAGGGCCTCTTCCGCCCGCCGTTGGTCTCTCGCGCGGATGGGTTGGTCTCCTCGTAAGTCATAGCTGCCTCTACCACCCTCGAAAACGTCGGCAGCTTCAGGGGTTTGACATACCCCCGGATCGCAGGCCGGAGCCCCTCGGTGAACCTCCAAAGGCGCTCCTCCTCAGTGGCTACCGCTGTCGCTGCAAAGCGGGACAGCTCCAAGAAACGCGTGCGGTACGTGCTCACGGTCATCGTCCCTTGGCGGAGAGTGTGGAACTCCCGCCTCCTCTGGTCCTGCCACGTCTGGGGAAAGTACTGCTTGCAGAAGAGGGTGACGAACTGGTCCCACGTCGACTCGTCCCTCTCCTGTCCCCGGACCGCCCTCCACCACCGGTGTGCCGCACTCTCCAGCTGGTACGTGGCAAAGGCCACGCGGCACTCCACCGGGGGGCGAAGGGTGTCGAAGATCTTCTCCAGCTGCTCAAGCCAGTCCTCTGCCTCGGTCGGGTCCTCATCCCCCTTGAAGGAGGGGGGCTTCAGCTTCCGGAACTGCCCGAAAAGCTCGAAGTGGCGCTGTAGGGGAGGTGCTGGTGCACCTCCAGGTGAAGGTGCCTCGTGTACAGAAGTGTCGGAGGAAGGTGGGGGCGGCAGGGGCCCATCCCCTCCCTCGTGTCCAGCGCCGCGTCTGTCGCGTGGTCCCACAGAGGACTCTCCCTCTGCAACCCCAGGAGGAGGTGCTCGGGGCGGTGGGTGGAGCTCCTCTCGTACAATATCCCGTATCAGTCTGGCGAGGTCCTGGGCTTGGACGCCAGGGAGTGGTGGCTGGTCGACCGAGACGTCAACGACAGCACGTCCACCTCGCCGACCTCGCCCTCAGCCGCGCCCGCGGCCAGTCTCGCCAGTCCCGCGACGAGGCATCTCCTGCAAGGAGACGCGAAACAAAACAGAAACGTCAAAACAGACGGTACCTAACAAAACTTGTAAGAGCTCATGTCAAGAGATATGTTGTGGTGGCTACTCTAGCTATAAACATGTGAATTGGTTATTTTCCAGTCAGTTGATTCACTTCTCAGGACGACCTTGCTCTGATACCATCTTGTAACGACCCGGTTCCCGAGTCCCTACGAGACATGAGAACCGGACCGACTCGACTAATCCCAAGACCTAGTCGTCCAACGAGGAAGTAACCAAAAGACAGTAAAATAAACCACATTCAGCATGAATATAACTAACAGTAAGAAAGTACAGCAGTAAGGAAAGAAACTACTACAGTAGGAACCACCACAACAGTAAAACAGCATTTATCATATAACAAGAACTGCAGGTAAAGAAGGTACAGCGGAAACAAAAACTACTCACTAGAACAGAAACAAAAGGAGTACAAAAGGCTGTGGTAACTCTACTGGACCCTACTCGGCCCAGCGTCCTCTGCAGCCGCCGACCCTGGCTGCTCAACACCTGGTCCTGAAAAAGGTAACGAGTGTAACACGTCAGCAAAACGCTGAGTAGAGTGGCAAACTAACTAAGGGCAACAGTAGAGTGTACAGTAGCTGTTATGTTCTATTACTTCCTTTATTCACATCTTTCAATTTTTCTCACTATTTCATTTATTTCTCAGATCCTTGATCTCGAATGTCCTCGTGGGAACGATCTTGATTGCAGTCTTTTCCAAAAGTAGAAGTAGCACGTGGTGCTCTCCTGGCCGGGAGAGTCCCCCGTGGTGATCCTACCCTCAGTCAACCACCCCAAGGTCACTGACAGACGTAACGGTGACTACGGCACGCGCGATAAACGCACAGGTAGCTAGCCTGCACTGGCACGCGGTCAGTCGTTTCCGTTAACGGGTGCGCCCAAAGCACAGCACGGAACCAGGGCAGAGCCCTCTCAGTAACAGGGGTCCAACCCCTCCACAGTAACCAAACCGGGGCCTTGCCCCTCCACAGTCCGCGCACCCTCGCCTGACTACCCTGGTTTGCCCTAGTGGGCCTAACAAGTCGGTGAAGGAGGCTAGCAGAACCCCGGGGCCCGTGGGGTAGCTAGTACTCTCCTAACACTACTAGCTCTCCTCGGTACTACGTACACGAGGGCCAACAAGTCGGTACAGAGCGGCCAATCCTAACCCCGGGTCCCTGGGGCGGCTGGCCCCACTCTGCACTAAACAGGTACAGGTACTTCCCTTGGTACTGCGTACCCAAGAGACAGTACAAACACATCTCAGTTCCATTCCTTTTTCTTTCCAGGAGTCCCACTCCTAATTCCCCGTAGGGTTCCAGCTCTTTATCTCAGAACATCATATGTTTCACTTTCCAGATTCACGTTCTCAAAATCCATGATCTCAACATGTTTCTTTATTCATAACAGGCAGCTGTTAATTCAATTTACAGGCAGCTTTATATTCCTTTCCATTTTTCCAAGACTGCAGTATTATACATTCCACTAGTTTTTCCATCCTAAGATTCATGCCACATCCTAGGATCTATCATACAACTAGTTTTCCAGCCCTAGGATTCATGCATCACCTAGGAGCTATCATTCCATACATTTCTCATTCCTAGGATTCATGCAATGTCCTAGATTCTAGTTATGGTTCCATACTTTAACAGATTTTAAAATAACTTAAGCCACTCTACCAGGTACAACGGGAGTAATGGGGGCGTGATCGGGAATCCCGCGTGCCTCCGCGACTCTCAAGACTGCAACTGAACAAGATCCTGTCACAAGGATCAAACACAAGGAGTGTCTCAAAACAGTGTATAGCTACAGTAGATGAGTAGAGGAATTAATTCTGAAGAGAACGCAACTCGAATCGCGGAAAACGGAGCCCGAACGGGCCCTAAACGAGTCGAAAAAGACGATACTGTGCAAAATCAGACGTCTGGAACTCCTTCCAGACGTCTTAAAGAGTGGATCAGAGAATTACCTGTTCAGCGTGGTTTCCCAGACGTCCAGAAGTCTGCGGGGACATCTGCCTAGATCCCAGACGTCCGATGGTCACTCCGGACGTCTGGAGGTCACTCCCGCCGTCTGGTACAACTTCCAGACGTCTAATTCGCAAAGGATGGCGAATCAGCGAACCTGCGCATAGCCAACCCCCCTCCCTCAGTACGGTCAATCGACAAGAAGGAAGAAGAAGGCGGAAAACTCACCTTTCAGACGTCTGTATGATCTTACAGACGTCGACCTTGCCGTCTGGCTATCAACCCAGACGTCTGATTCTGGAAATTTTTCCAAAATCATAACCCTGCTCGGCCTCCGCTCACGACGCCGCCTGCGTCGCACCTCGCGCGTCTGCTGCTCAGCCCGCAGCAGGTCCCTCTCCGCGTCACTCCGCTCCCCCCTGCGCCCTCCGCCAGCCGGCCAAGCCGCTCCGGCGAGCTCGCCCGCACGGCAGAGCTCCACCCTCGCACGCCGCACCTCCGCGCTCACTGCGGCCGCCGCTGCCGCCCTCGCGTCCGCTCGCTCTCGCGCACAGGAAGGAGAAGAAGGAGGAGACGGTGGAGACGGTGGAGACGGTGGAGACGCGCCCCTTTTTAACGCCGCGCGGAGAGGAGAGAGAGAAGGCGGCAGGCCGCCTGCAGCCGCAGAGAAAAGAGGGAATATGTGGTCTACGCGCTCAGGCGCAGGCGACTCGCGTGTGTCGAAAATAACGGATTTCCAGACGTCTTGAAACTATCCCAGACGTCTTATCAGACGTCTGGTTGTGATCCCAGACGTCTTGTCCGACGTCTGAGCCACCTCCCAGACGTCTTAAAATACGTCTGGGGCACACATTCGTTACAGAGAGAATACGCGAGAGAGAGCAGGAGCGGGCGGGAGAGATCAGCAGAGAGAGAGCGGGCGAGAGAGAGAGAGCGAACGTGCGAGTTAAGACGTCTACTCGCGGCGGCGGACGTCTGGAGTCGCGTCGTCTGGAGAAGGCAGCGGACGTCTGGAAACGGCGGGTGCTGGCACGCGCCTTCGCGTAGGGTTTCTGCAGGCCGACGCGAAGACGATGAGCGGGCGATGCGCGGAGGAGCGAACGTGGAGGAGGGTCTGCGGGCGATCGAGGAGGGGTGCGGAGGTTGGCAGGGGGCAGCGAGAGGGCCTGGCCGGCCGCTGTAGTGCGCGTAGCGGCCGGTCGCGGGTGCAAGGGCAGAGGCGACAGAGCAGAGGATGGGGCGGAGAAGTGCCCTGCAGGCGCGCGCGGAGGGCTGAGCGCCTGCGGGGAAGGTTGCGGAGGAGCGAGGGGAGCTGGTGCTGCTGCCGCCGTCGCGGTTTGGCTGCTGCTGCTGCTGCTTCAAGCTTCGGACCTTGAAGCGGCAGCAATGGCATGGAGATAAAAACGAAAAGAAAAGAAGACACCACGCCCACCTGCCCGTTGAAGAGCTGGGCGGTGGTGTTCCCGCTGTGGTGGTGAGCACCACAGTGGGTTCTCCTGCTCGTCGGGTGTCTCCTCGAAGGAGGGCCGACGTATGGGAGGGGAAAACGGTGGAGGAAGGAGGTGGACTGCGGGTTTTGGTGCAGCAACTACGTGTCTCGTCCCCCTTCGCGTAGAAGAGGTTGTGGCTTTAAATAGAGGAGGAGAGCGTGGCTGCAAGCATGGCTGCAGCAGAGGGGATGGCGTGGGAGTGCTAGTCGCAGGGAATGGCTGCTGCAGGAGGCATGGCGTGCATGTGGGCGCGGGAAGAAGAAGGCAGCCGTGGAATGAGAAAAAAGAAGAAATCAAGAGGAAAAATAAAAAGGTGGAATTTGCGAGGCACTTGAGATAAAATGTGAATTACGAAGTCATTTATTCATTTCTCCTCCTCTCATGATTAAATGCATGCATGCAAGTATTTTTACAAATGCAACTACAGGATTATAATATACATAGTTAATGCTAGAAAATAGCACAAGAAGGCGTTATTATAGGCGTGTTTTGAGGTGCAAACAACGGCCGAAGAAAAGGAAGAAGGTATGAAAATAACTTACCTTTCAGACGTCTGGACCGTACTCCAGACGTCTTCCCCGTCGTCCGGTTGGAAACCCAGACATCTGATTCTGGAAAAACTTTCAGAATCAGAGCGTGACTCGCCCTCCGCCCGCGACGCACGGCCGCGCCGCGCCTCGTCCGCCTGCTGCTCGAGTTGCAGCAAGCCTCCCGCGTCACCCTGCGTCTGCTGCTCCCCCGCCGGCCGGCTTTAGCAGCCCGGCAAGCTTGCCCTCACGGCAGAGAGCCTCCTCTTCTCGTGCAACACCTCCTCCCGCACTCGCCGCAGCTACCACCGCTGCCGCTCGCTCACTCGCTCTCGCACTCACGCACCGGCTGGAAGGAGAAGAGGAAGGGGGCGGAGGTGAGAGTGAGGGCGAGGCTTTTTAAAGTCGCGTGGGGAGAGAAAGAGAGAGAGAGCGAGAGAGAGGGGCGCAGCCTGCGCTCGCAGGAGGGAGAGGGAAAAAGAGAGGGGGGTGCGTTCGCAGGTCTGCGCACTTAGGCGCGCAGACGAAACTGCGCGTGTCGAAAAAAATCGAATCCCAGACGTCTGGAAGGGGTTCCAGACGTCTGGTCCGACGTCTGAGCCACCTCCCAGACGTCTTAAAGACGTCTGAAGCTGCGCGTTCGTAACAGAGACCTAAGCTCCTCCCGTTCGAGAGGGTTCTGCATTTCCTCCAATGTTTCCCTTATGGCTTCAATTTGTTCATTATACATTTCCATTTGGGCTTGGAGGCGGGTTATGGGATCTAAGGCTCCACCACCTGGTGGGTTTTGAGGGCGGTTTCCTCCCTCGGGATTTGGGGGTGGGTGTGCAGCCATGTTTGTGGAGGAGGACGATTCAACTTCTTTTCTAAATTTATCAGGAAATTCAAACAGTTCAGGATTTTGTGACCTCCTCCCAAACATGCACTACCGCAAGAAGAATTGGGGAGATAAGAAGGGAAAAGAGATGAGAGAAATTACGCCGCAAAGGTACACTTGATGACAAATCAATTCAATCAAATTCCTAACCTCTACAGTGTGTCCTTAGACCTAAAGATCTAAGTTACCTACTATCACGAACTAGGGAACCGAATGCGAGCACCGCGGAACCACAGGGCCAGATTGAAAGGCCGTTTGCCCCAGTCTTAGACACCCGATAGCACGCGGGAACCCTCACCAGCACGTAAACGCTACACACAAGTAGTTAGACCTCCAATCTTTAATAAGGGTCAAGTTGCTACCAATTTTAGTTAGAGGTTTAGGATCAAGTGCTTTTGGAATGTGAAGGGCGTTATTTACGAGTAATGCCCAAGTGATTGATTTTTCAAAGTGTGTAAACCAAGCATGCAATGGGGAAATCTCCCCGAATTGAAGTTTTAATTGGTTAATGGTTTTTAGAATTCAGCCTTAAGTAGTATGGATTTTAGGATTTCGCTGAAATACCAATTCAACCAATCTCCGGATTTTGAGAGAATACAAGTTTTCTTCTAAGCCCAACAAACCCTTCTTCAATGTCAATTGGTTAATGCATGCTAAAATGCAATGGGCTTCCCTAAATGGAGATTTCTATGTGTGGTTGCACGAATCAGTTTTAGATTAGTGTGAAAGGGAGCCAAAGCACTTCAATTCAAGTGCTCCCAATCACCAAAAAGATGTCCACACACAAGGCTCAACCAAAAGATAAAGAAAATCAAATTGTTGGGGTTGAAGTATTCGGGATCGAATCTTAGGTAAGTGAAAGGTCGTGGTGGGGTTGGAATCAACTCAATTCCAAGTCTCCCCACCAAAAAATGTGATCCTGAATTTGCAAATAAATGAGGCAAAAAGGGGTGCAAAAAATCTTTTTATTTGCCTCAAAGAATACTTCACACGACGAAAGATTCAAGAATCAAGATTCTTGGATCTTCGCTATGCGAAGTTTGGCGGGAAATCCCAGGGCGGTGGGAGTAAAGGCAATCAATCAAACAAGTGAATTTTAATCCACTTGCCTCAGGAGATCCCAAGAAGTTTTTCTAGTTTTTAGTTTTTTTCTTTTTTTATTAAGGTGACAAGTTTACCTAAGTTGCTAAGAAAGAAAGACCTACTTGTTCAGCAACGTGTGCGGAGCTCCAGTGCGGTGTCAGCGTCTTCATGCTCTCGTTCCCGCTTTGGACCTGCCCACGTTTCCGACTTCGTCTGCTTACCTTCTCCTTGCAACAGGTTTACCTGCACAGCAATAAACAAAAACACCTGTGAAGAGAATGGTGTGAGAAGAGAAAAATTGTAGGAATGGAGTAAAAACTTACTTGAAGGCGCACTTCCCCTGCAACGGCGCCAGAAAAGGTTATGGTCGGGACCCGGATAGGAGTGTTAATATGGTGATTTTATCGTTGAAGTGTGTATAGTGGTTAACCTAAATCGAGCCTAACCATCTCTTTACAAAATTTTTATCCTGGCCTACTTGATTTTATCTTGGTCACTTTTAGGCCCAAGGTCGAACTCAGGGAAGTGGGATTAGAAGTGAGGTTTCTACGCCTTTCCTACAACGAATCTCTTCCGTTCGTTTATTGTGTTTTTGGTATTTTTCTATTTAGATTTTTTCTGATAATTCTTGTTCTTGAGGCACACCCTCAAAATCAGGTTCTTGGCTTTGAGCCAAATCAAGGTTCCAAAATTGATCTTGCTATTCGCAAGACTGAGTACCTGCAAATCAAGGATTATCTTTTCTCTTTTATATAATTTTTTATCTTTTTACTAGTAGGAAAGTGAAACAGAAATAAAGTAAATATAGTATATATATATAGGTATATATTATATATGTATAAAGGGGTGGGAGTGGAGGCAGAGATGGAGTGTAGCACGGTGTCAAGTCAATCATCGTCTAGAAAGACGCAACCAACAGGACGAGGTGCTGCATGGATTGTAAGGTGGATTGATGGAAGATGAGTGTGACCATGCTTTTTGTATGTGTGTATCGGGGAAAATCAGCAATTGGTGCAGATATTCCGCAATACAACGTATGGTAAGTAATGTGAAAAAAAAAAATATATATATATATATATATGTATATGTAAATATATCTATATGTATATATATGTATATGTATATGTATATGTATATATATATAGATATGTAAATATATATATATATATGTGTATATATATACGTATATATATATAAGTATATAGATGTATATATATATATATATGTATGTATATAGACTAATACATAGTTATATAAGTACTAATATATGTATATATATATATATGTACATATATATATGTGTATAAAGTAGAGTATAGGTGTGTGTGTGTGTATGAGAGTGTGAGTGTGAGTGTGTAAGTGTCGACAGAGAGAGTGAGAGAGTGCTGTGTGAGAGAGAGAGAGAGAAGGATCGTCTGCTGGAGTGAAGGAGCGGGCGTTAAGTCGTCTGTAGCCTCCAAGGGCCGTCTGGTGATTCACGCACGTGCGCAGGCACGTATGCGTGAGGAGAGGCATGCGCTGGGAGGGAGTGAGTGCGAGGAAGAGAGGCCGCAGCGCACCACGCTGCGTGAAGATCGGGCGCTGAAGCGGGCGAGTGCGAGCGAAGCCAGATGCGCGAGCGAGCATTGGAGTGGGACGCGGGGTGGGACGCGCGCGCGGGCTAGTAGCGGTTGCATCGCGCCGGGTGACCGGTTAAGTGAGAAACTTACCGGTCACAGCACTGTAGTCACAGTGTTTTGCTGAAATACGTGAACAGTGGCTACAGTGCCCGGGCAAGCCGCGCGACCACCTACGTCCGATGCTGTGAGTGCGGAGGGTGTGGATGGCTCAGTGCGCGCACAGAAGAGTAGCGCCGGCTGCTGGCTTGCGGAGAGTGTTTCACGACAGGGCGTGTAAAGAGGGCTGGGTCGCGGGCGAAGGAGCGCAACAGGGCGTGCGGTGGCCTACGGGTGTTGGCTGGCGTGCGCGGTGAAGCTTGGCCGGCCGCTGCAGGGGTGCGTGGTGGCCGGTTGAGCTTCAAAGCTTGATGCTTTGTGGCAATGGCGGAAGTGCTTCAAACGAAGAAACAGGGAAAGAACCACCACGTCCACCAGCTTTTTGATGAGCTAAGCGGTGGTGGACTCACGGTGGTGGTTGTGCACCACGGTGAGGTACTCCTGTCCGCAGAGTGGCTCCTCAGAGGAGGAGGGGCTGCGTATGGAGGGAGAGAGGAGGGGACAGCCTGGAAGGGAAGAGCTGTTGTGTGGTTTTTTTTTGGTGGACCCGGCCCCCCTTGCAAGAAGAAGCCGAGCTCCTTTTATAGAGGAAGAAGGCATGCACAACCATGCCCTGGTTGTGCATGGCTGTGCATGCACCTGTGCAGGGAGTGGCTTGCTGCAAAGCATGGATGAGTAGGACAAGGTGCGAAGAAGAAGAAGCCATTCCTTGCAGCCGCGAGAAGAATTTCAAAGTAAAATAAAATTAAAAATAAAGATGGAGATTTTGCAAGGCAGCACTTGAGGAATTTGTTAATTGCAAGGCCATTTGATTCACTCTCCTCCCCTCTCAATTAAATGCATGCATGCGTGTATTTTTACAAATGCGACTATGGATACCTAATATGCACTGGTAATGCTAGGAAATAGCACAAGACGACATAATTGCAGATGTATTTTTGCAGTGCAATCAACGGAGGACCTGCTACCTGAAAATCAGAATACGGCCTCTCGACCTTGTTAAATAGATTCAGGAGCTTCACCGTAGGATGGTGAGTACAGTGGTAGGTGCGACGTGTCATGAAAGTGGTTGGTGAGGCCTATCGACCTCGTGGAGGGTAGACGAAGGAGCATGAGTTCAGCAAAGGGTTTGGAGGAGCAATCGACCTAACTAAGTTAGGACTTTTGCTCCTGAGGTCAAGGCGGAGGTGTAGAGCATGGAAGCGTGGACGTAGGTGGTCTGTAGTGGCCGCTGGGGCTTGCCGATGAGGTGGAAGATGAGGTTGCGGAGGGTAGTGCGAAAGTCGAAGCGAAGTGTCGGAGGTGTTGTCGTGACGTGGAGAAGCTGAGGCATCGATAGAGATAGGTAGAGGACGACGGGGATCAGAGTTGGCACCAGCTGCGGTATGGCCGACGCCGAAGACAAAGGTGACTCTAATGTGGGTTGGACGGCAAGGACGAAGGAGATAGGGACGTCGGCTGGTATTGCATGGCGCAGATGAAGGTGAGGGAGGCAAATCCATCGCTGGTATTGCGAACGGATGAGGAAGGAGGTCGGGAGGAATCGTCGGAGCTCGAGGAGCCTTTTGCTTCCCAAGCCAAAAGCACCCTCCAGAGGGCTATAAAAGATGCCCTAGATCAGACCGAAGATCCCACGCTTGATTTTGGCTGGAAACTCCCCAATAAATCCACAATCCTCAAATTTATTGATCGCCTTAAAAATATCCAATTTCATTCGTTGGTCCCCAAAGGCGATTTCAATGCTACCGCTTTCACAATTAATGTTGACCTTTGCGGTAGCCAGGAACGGACGCCCCAGAATGATGGGCGTGTTCCTTAGATTATCTGGTACATCCATGTCAAGGATAAGGAAATCTACAGGAAAATAGAAATCCTTGACCTTAACTATAACATCTTCAATAATGCCTCGCGGGTTTGTGACCGAACGGTCTGCTAACTGTAGCGTTACTGAAGTTGGCCGAAGTTCACCTAACCCAAACTTCTCATAAAGAGAAGTTGGAATTAGGTTGATGGATGCACCGAGATCCAAAAGTGCTCTATCAAATGTGTAATCTCCGATAATGCAAGAAGTCAAAGGAGCACCAGGATCTCTCTTTTTCTGAGGGAGGTAGTGCAGGATAACAAAACTAGCCTACTCGGAGAGTACCACTTTCCTCGGAACAGATTCTCTCGACTTACTCTTTTGTGTACATAATTCCTTTAAAAATCTTGCATAAGCTGGTATGTGCTTGATAGCATCAAGGAGCGGAATATTGATCTCAACATTCTTAAATAAATTCAAAAGCTCCTCATTACTATCAACAGACTTCTTCTTTGCTTTGGTTAAGGCTTCAGGAAAAGGAACATGAGTCAGATCTTTGGAATCAAGTTCTTGAGCCTTGATTTCTCCTCTAGAATTCTCCTCTCTCTCCTCAGATTCTTCAGGATTCAAAAGATCAGAATAGTGTGGTTGTGGATCCTGAGTCTTCTTACCACTCCTTAAATTTACAGAATTTACAGAAGCGTAAGAATTTGGGTCTTGGGGAGGATTAGGAAAGATTGGAGGGGCTTGATTGACCATAAATTGTTGATTTGCAGAAGAAGAAGACGAGGAACCCTGCTCAACCACCTGAGCATGTGCGTGCGGGTCCCTCTGATTTCTGTACCCTTGAGCTTGACTGCCCAAATTCATAATGTTTCGCGGGTTGGGTACGGGTTGGGATGGTAGAGATCCGGGTTGACGAGAGTTAGTAATGAGCCCAGATTGCAAGTTGTCCAGCGAGTTTTTCATTTGCTGCATGAGCTGGAGCATAGATCCTTACATCTCTACCATTTGATGGTTCAAATCAGCCTTCCCTGCGGGTTGACGGGCATTCCAAGCTGGCTGATTGACCTGATTCGGAGGCAACTGAGTATATACTTGACCCTGACCCATTGGTCGTTGCGGAGCATAGTTGCTGGGTCGGAATTGGGTCTGTTGCCCCAGATTTTTCCAAGAGAAGTTAGGGTGGTTTCTCCAACCTAGATTATAGGCATTCGAGTAGGGGTTGGATCTAACATTCTCTTATATAGCACAGACATCCTCATAGGGTGAGGATGGAGAAAATGAAAGGGAAGGACCAGAAAAACTGGGATCAAAGGCCCCAATTGGGAACCCATGGGGTTCCGAAAAATGCTGACTCATAGGTTGAGTCGCATCGAGTTGATTCACGAACTCCCGTCCAGAAGGAGCTCGTGAGGAATGGAATCCCGAATTTTGAGATTGAGTGGATTGAGAGTTGTTCACAGAATTGCCAGTCATCCACTCTTCCATTCTTTTAGCAACCAAGTCCACCTTATCAAGTTTATTACAAATCAATTCCATATCAAATGAATGAGTCATGGACTTCATTGACATTTGATCTGGGTTGCTAGGACCAGTTAAAAGTATCCATGGAGGCACGATTAATTGAATTCTCACTCATTTCCTCAAATAAATCATGTGCACTATCTGCATCTTTATTGAGGAAATTGCCTCCACAAGAAGCATCCACATGGTTTCTGAGTTGCTCATTCAACCCATGATAGAAGATCTGCACGAGTTGCCATTTCGGCACCTCGTGGTGTGGACACCTCCGCAATAAGTCCTGGAATCGCTCCCAGGCCACATGAAACTGCTCCCCCGGCCGCTGGGTAAAGGTAGTGATTGCCCGTCTCAAAGCATTAGTAGGACCGACTGGGAAGAATTTCTTCAGAAAGGCCGATTTCAACTCATTCCAAGTTGTAATTGGTCTTCCTATTGTCCTATACCAATGCGCGACTTTATCCCTAAGAGAGTGGGGGAAGAGCCTCATGATCATTTGCTCCTCGTTAACGTTTCGAGCCTTGGTGGTCTGGACCAAAGTGGTCAAATCTTCCAAGTGCCGAAACGGATCTTCGAAGCCAAGCCCATGATAATGTTTAATTAGGCTTAACACCTGGGGCTTGATTTCTACGTCATCGGCTGGAATCTGGACATCGAGACGTTCTCCGTAATTTGAAGGATCATAAAAATCCTTCAAGGGCTGAGCGCCCTGCACTCTCTGGAACCATTCCTGCATTCTCTACATTTGTTCCAGCTACCTTCGAAATTCTTCCTGTGGATTTTCAAGCAGAGGAGACTGTTGTTTGGCCATGGGATCAAATTGACCAAAATCTTACTTGTGCCTCCTAGAATGTTCTAACTGTCCTTCCAATCGGGGATTCAATGATCGTCTTCCCAGCATAAACTAGGAGAAGGTCGGAAGGACTGGGGATAGGGACCCTGCAGTACAACAAAACAAGGCTGTCCTTAAGTGGGGTAACCTAAGGATCTACTAACTCCCAAAACCAGCCTTAAGACTGTAAGTGATTTACTCTACTTGCGTCTGTTTAATCCAACTAGCTAGAAGGAGGGACTGGGGAGAAGGTTCTTCCTTTGGCTTTCGCCTCCGGTTCCTAGTGTACCCCCCAGCCACGGTCGTTTGACGCTACTCCCCTAGCTAGACATCAGATTAATCAGTACAAGTAGGTTAATCAAAAACAATCTCAGACTAGGCCCTGAAGAGCGAATCAAACCTTAAGGCCAACGTCTACTCAATTTTATTAAGGCCTGGGATTGTGGTGCTTATGGAATGTGATGTGCCCTTACAATGGGTTGTGCCCTTAATGATTGATTGAAATTTGTGTAAGTGCATGCACAACCAGGGTTTTCAAGCAAGATTATTAATAATGCGTGAGTTTTAATGTTCAAATCTTGCTTAAGTAGCTTTTAGGGTTTCAAATTAGGTGAATTGCAATCAAGTTTCTAGGAAAACCAAGTTGTAAAACACGGGTGAAAATTATTTTCCTTTAAAATCAGAAAGAAAGTGAAGTGCCTGGAATATACCTAGATTGAAAACCCTAAGGAAGAGCTACTTGATGAGTTGGTTTTAAATAAAGTGGTGCGGCCCAAACAACTCAAACAATTGGCCACAAATGCACCACTAAGTTAGGCACTCAAAAATGGTTAACCTAGAATAATTTCTACTATGTTATGTGTTACTTTGTGTGTACCGGTTCCATGGATCAAAACCCGGTTGAGTAGAAAACAAATTAAGTTGATCAAGTGCCTTGAATGTGGGTGTGTGTTGTGTGTTTGTTGGAAATTACCCCACAAGATTATCTTTTTGTTATTTTTTTATGAATGAGGGTGGAATGAATGTGAGTGGAAATCCAAACAACCAAACTATTCCTAGGATTTATGCAAACACCTACATTAATTGGGATTTGG
The DNA here is from genome assembly GCA_037157565.1 of Thalassia testudinum. Taxonomy (NCBI): domain Eukaryota; kingdom Viridiplantae; phylum Streptophyta; class Magnoliopsida; order Alismatales; family Hydrocharitaceae; genus Thalassia; species Thalassia testudinum. The sequence goes on along the minus strand of JAZHRO010000031.1, from coordinate 143,460,435 downwards.
ATTTAATGTGACGAATGAAATCTATGGAGGGGGAAAGAATTGGGGAGCACTTACAGTTGTCTTCAACTGCACTTTACTCCAGTCTATCGCTTGTTGATTCCTTGATGGAGGTCTCTGCAAAACAATAGACACAAGAGAAAGCTAGTTAGAAAACAACATAAAGTGCAAGAAATGCGAAGAAAAGATCGGGAATCGTTGCCTCCCCGGCAACGGCGCCAAAATGTTGAACGTTTACGAATCGCTACGCTAACGTGTTCAATTTTGGAAAACCTGTCGTTGTAGTTCGAAAGCGAAGAATTCGTGTTCAACAAATAAAATTTATACCGAAATGAATTCCGGGTCGAACACAAGGAGGCTACGTTGATCTATATTCGCAATTATATTTTTTTAAGATTTTTGATAAGCAAGGTGATATAATTACAATGGAGCTATCAGACTAAAAGAGAGAGAGAAAGAGAGAGAGAGAGAGAGAAAGAGAACATGCATTCAATATTTCAACTGTTTATATAATCAAACTAAATAAAAGTTACACTAGAAAGTGGAAAATCAATTACACTATAAAGTAGGAAAATTCTACACTAGAAAAGCTGTAAAGAAGAATGGAAGAGAGAAGTTATCTTCCTCAATGATTGCTTGGAGGACGAGCCGGACGGGACGACGTCTGGACGAAGGACAACGAAGTAGGACGAAGGAGGACGAAGCAGAAGAACGGGAACGAAGCAGCATGCGGTCGTCGTCGAGGGATCCACTTCCGAAGGGGAACAAAAATTTAGACTTTATCTCGCGAGAAGCATCCCGGGTGTGGGACAAGCTTCTCTTGAGCTTTGGAGGGGTAGAGAAGAGAAGGAAGGGATGAGAATTTCGTATGGAGGGGGTCTCCTTTTATAGTTGCAATTAGTGGGGGCAAAATGGACATTACAACTTCAAAATAATAAATGAGGGGTCTTTAGTGACGGATAAATCCGTCACTAAAGCCCCCAACGTGGGCGTAGCTTCCGCACCCACGCACGCCGCTTCAGCTGCCCGCGTGCGCAACGGCTTCCCACGTCCTTTGAATCTCAGCCGTCCGATCACAAGATCAGACAGCTTAAGTCACGCCATCACCCGCTGTGCTGCGCACCCATCCGCGTGCGATCGCGCGTCCCTGCCGCGCGTGTAATTGCGCGTCGGCTCTATCGGGTGCACGCAGCCGTTGGATCTCCATCTGACGCTCCACGCGCCTGCTTGCTTGCGCCCAATTGATGCTCGCGGGAGTCAATCCCGCGACCTCTGCTTTGCCCACAGCTGCGTCTCCGCTGCTCTACGCCGTCGAAAAGGTCGCATGGATGAATTAGCCAGCCGCATCCACAGCCGTTGGATCAAGATCCAACTGCAGAGAGCGAGCGGGTGCGGGGCCTTCGTAGAATGTGTGCGGCTGTTTGGGCGGCCGAGATGGCACCACGTGGTGCCATCTTGGCCGTCCATCTTCTGGAAGTTGTAGATGGTGCCACGGATGTCGGATTGACTTGATTTTTGTGTCGTTGGGCTGCGATCGTCGATCCGAATTCATCCGTGTGGTCGGATTTGTCATCTGAAGTGCGGATCTTCACCATGCTGGCCATTGATCTTCTGGGGTTCCCCGGTCACTATCTGATGCTACGGATGCCTGATTAGGGCGATCTTGGAGTCGTTGAACTCCAATCGTCGCCCTGATCACATCCATACGGTTGGATCTTTGATCCGAGGCCCTGATAAAATGTTTGCCTTGTCCAAGCACATAAAAGGAGACAATTAACCTCCATTTTATTCAAACTACTCTAAATGCAAGATGATGCATGTTATGCAATATTTATATCATGAAATGCAATCCCATGCTTAAGAACATGCATAAATAGACATTTTAAGTAGTGTAAATGTGTTTACATCAACCGCCCATGGCAACCCGCAGAACCTTGGCTTTCGACACTTCGGGATAGTGCTGCCCATGGAATTCTATAGCTAAGTTCAGGCCTTAGCAATCGACATTTCGGGATAATTCTGGCCATGGCACCTAAACCAGCAAAAGGTGCTTACATGCCCCTAGTAGGATATTTAGATATCCTAGGAGACAAGCACCGAGGAGACGATATGTTATAATGCATCTTCGTGGGGAGTATTTTCAATTTCACCTCTCTATGCTGAGAACTCATCCAATCAACTTGTGTCTTCAAGTCGCTCCTAAGCCAAATCTTTGGGAAAATATTTTTTAGAGTAGAACACTTTGGACATTATACTTCATTATGCACACTGAAATAGACTGATGTGTGATTTTTGGGTGCTTAGGTTACCAAGTCCTGCAAACCAAAGAGTAGGTAACGAGGCTGAATAATCCCTAAGCCTTGGACTCAATACATCAGCCTCACACTTTCCTCAACCTCTTAAGGATTAATTCAGATCCTAACAAATACATGAGTATTTAAACCCTAAGGCAGGCCCAAGAAGCCCAAGGTCAGTATCCGTCACTTATCTCCCAAGTTTTAGCCCTTCAAGTTATAATTCATCGTCCGATCCAGCTTAGAACTTAAGTAAGCTCCATACTAAATTACAACGGCTAACACCATTTTTTCTGTTTGTTTTCTCCCTCTAGCTTCGTTATCCCTTGCCCAGCAGCTCACCACCATCTTCTCTTCTCTTTTTATCGCTTTCTAGAATAGTTTTATTTTCTACAAGTAGTTGTAATGAACCCTGATTTGTTTTATGAAATAATTATTTTCTCTCTCTCTTTCTTCTATTATTTATTTTTTAAGTAGAATACCTTGTGTAGATTAATTTCAACCGACTATTCTACTTGTAACAATAATTTCAAATGTGGCTTTTAAATCAAACATTTGCCTCCTCATGTTTGACTTAGGACTCTCTTCGAGTTTCGGTTATAAAAATATTTGATTAGCAGATTTTTCGCAACTATGACAATGGATTTTCAAACTAGATATTTCTCGCGTAAAATCTTGCTCATCAGTTATTAACACTAGTTTTTGTTTCCTTAAATTGGTGTTAAGCTGTAGTGTTAACTCTTGTTGTGTTTACTTGAACTGGTGTTAACACCAATTTCTGTAGAGTGGAGTTTAGGTGTAAGGGAGTTATGAAGTTAACACCTGTTTTGCTAACACTCCTTTTAAGGGGTGTCAGTAAAATAGGTGTTAAGCCCTCAAAACAGGTGTAAAGATTATGGGGGTTAAACCCCTCAAGTAAACAGGGGTTAACACCTAAAAATAAGGGTTATCCCTCCAAGTAAACTAGCCCTAAGAGGAAAGTTTGGTTTGTTTTCAACTCTCTTGTCAAGGCTAAGCATCTTCAACTTCTTCATCTTTGGGACCATATCCCTTGGCTACGAGCCTTAGCTTTTTAATTGACAAATCGTTTAATATTCCTATAGACAACGCCAAATGATCAAGTTCTCTTAAACTCAGTCAGAAAGATGAATGATCGAGGGCACAATAGTGATAAAATTGGTGATTTAGTTCCACCTAAATGGTGTATGTCTGAGGTGGTATCTAACCCTCAATAGTGTACTAGACTGTTATTTTCCTTTTTTGAGTACAATCAAGGTGATTACCCATTTTCTGTATACATTGAACCCTTTTTATAGGGGACGTGGAGACCTAATTATTACACATAATCATTTACTCTTTAGGGAGCACAACCATTTTCTCCACTTCCTAAGGTCTTACCTTGCCATTGCGTCATTTCACCTTTAGGGTGAATGCTGCTTGGGCTTCGATCTCCTGCAAGTTGGGTGCAACACCTTGTTTGGACATAAAGTTGCTTGTATACCAAGGTGGATTGGGCAAGCCTACTTCTCTCTACGTGAGTTTCTCAGGCGCCTGGCTTTTCCATCCTAGGGTCGTTCAATTGGCTCGGTTGGGCAAAAGCACTGGCTAGCTATGGTGGTATGTTACGACCCGATTCCCAGATTCTACAAGACCTGAGACCGGCTCATCCTGACTAATCCCAAGACCTAGTCATCCAACGAGAAATAACCAAAAGCAGGAAATAAACCACATTCACACATGCATTATAACTAAGCAGAAGGAAAATGAAATAGTAAAGGAAACTACAACAACTGTCTCAAAATAGTATATGCCACCACAACAACAGCGGAAAGAAAATAGAAAGTAACAGGAACAGTAATTTAGAAGTCCATTACTCACAACTACAGCAGAAACAAAAGGGCTGGAAGGAAACTACTACGGTTGGGCTCTGCTGGGCCCAACACCCTTTACAGCCGAAAATCGAGCTGCTCAACTCCTAGTTTTGAATAGGGTTACGAAAAGATAGAGTCAGCGAATGCTGAGTAGAGTGGTGTTTACATTATTTATGTGCAAGTAAAGTAAAGCAAGCAACCGGGTTTTATTCTCATTTCTATTTATCTCATTTATGTATTTCGGGTTCATTTATTTCACAAAGGATCCAAGTATTTCTTGATCTTGCTTGTTCCTCATGGGAATAATCTTGATTGTAGTCTTTTCCATGGAGTAGAAGGTACACGTGGTGCTCTCCTAGCTGGGAGAGTCCCCCGCGATAGTCCTACACCCAGTCAACCACCATGAGGTCACTGTCGCGACGTAGCGGTGACTACGGCATGCGTGATAAGCTCACGGGTAGCTGCCCCACACTGGCACGTGGTCAGTTGCTTCCACTAGCAGGTACGCCTAAGGTACAGCACGGAATAGTAGAGGGCCTTGCTCTCTCAGAATAGGGGTCTCGCCCCTCATAACCAAACATGGGTCTCGCTCCTCCACAGTTCGCATACCCTCGTTCGACTACCCCGGTTTGCCCAACGGACCTAACAAAGTCAGTGTAGGGTGACTAGCTTAACCCCGGGTCCCGTGGGGTGACTAGCTCCCTCCCTACACTAGAAGCACGCCTCGGTACCACGCACGTGAAGGCCAACAGGAGTCGGTGTAGAGTGGCCAATCCTAACCCCGGGTCTCAACCCAAGGGCGGATAGCTCTACTCTACACTAAAAGGGATCGTTGCTCTCCTTGGTGTCGTATACACAAGGGCCAGCTCACTTCCCATCTACATTCCAGATTCCTTTCATATACAGGAGTTCTACTCCTAATTCCCCTGTAGGGTTCATGCTCATTTTCATCTCAATTATCAATATCTAGATCTCATGTTTCATAACTCGTTCCTTATCCATATACAGGCAGCTCGTGTTTTCACAATTCAATTCTCAATCATATACATGCAACTTGTGGTTTCACAGTTCAATTTCTCATTCACATACAAGCAGCTAGTATTTTAACATACATCTCAAGTAAATAGAGTAGCTCAGCATTAGGCTCATACATTTCTACCTTAGGGTTCATTCCACATCCTAGAGTTTTAATCAATTTAATCTAATCAAGCATATTCTTTATTCACATATTAACATCCCGATAGAGTGGTTTCTCAATGCCCTTCACTTGCGTACGAAAGTCGCCGGCCCATTCTCAGCTCGACATCTCCTGTGCTACAATCTGCATGGCTGAAAGTAGCGTAGGAAATATGTACCTCATGCGATATTATGCTTTCAGACGTCCGACTTCAACTTTGGACGTCCTGATGCCTCGCCAGATATCTGGTTGATGCTCCTGACATCTGATACTAGAACTTTTCCAGTACCAGAACCTCCTCCGCGACGCTGCTCTCCCCACAATGCTTTTCGCAATGCACCACAACAGCTTCAGTAGCTGCAAAGGGCCGGGAGGTCGCCTCCCCGAGCCTCTCCTCATGCGCGTGCCCACCGCCGGCTGCGCGAGCTCCGTCGAGCTCCCTAAAGGTCCACCGACCTCCCTTCATGGTCTTCCTTCCTCTCTCCTACTCTCCCCCTCGTTCTCCCTCGCTCACCCTCTCTCTCTTCGCTCTCATTCTCCCTCGCTGCGGCTGCACAGGGACGATGGCTATAGGTGGCGGTGATTGGTGGTGAGGAGGTGAGGAGAAGAGGGTGTTGAGAAGGAGGGTTTAAATAGAAGGGGGTTAGGGTTTAAGGGTGACGGGTGTGGAGGGGAGAGAAGCTCTGCACGCTGCTCGCACGCAGAGCGCAAAAGAACATACGAAAATTCCCACTTTCAGATGTCCGAGCCTATATTCAGACGTCTGATTGAAACTCCAGACATCTTATCCGACTAAAAAGGCAACGAGTCATTTCATGACATGATCCAACCATATCAACATGGAGAGCAACCATGTCATCAGAAAGTGGTGACGTGGCCTTGGGCCTACTACCATGGAGTTGCTTCTTCTCGACACTGGGCCAACCCATTCCTCGAGTAAGTTAGGCTTATTGGATCGACTATTTTGGGCTTCACTTTTGTCCCCTCAATAATAGGCAAGTGATGATAACATGCGAGCATAAATAATTACATAACATATGTAGAACAACTGTATAAGAAATTTGAAGTTTAATTTTCAACTAGAAATATTTTGGAAACATAATGGAAGTTGGAAGTTTGGGTTTCTTCTTTTTTTATGACATATATATACCATTTGAGTCAAACTCTTAAAATGGTTCAACCAAAGGATTCAATTTGATAAAACCAAGTTGATTTAATTGGTTGGACCATTATTCAATTTAGTCCATGCTAACAATCTTCATTAATCAATTAACTATTCAAATAAGCTAAGGTTGATCTTATATAGGTAATGAGAGGAGAAATGCTAACTCTCAATGAAGGGACGAAGGAGTAACAAGAAAGGAGAAAAGTGGAATGGATAGATGACGAGGGAGGGATGGTTGCAGGAAGAGATTGAGCCAGTGGCAGTAGAGGTTGAGAGGGAAACAATGGAGATGAAGAGATGTGAGGTGGAGTAGAATATGATTTACTGAGAGGGAGGTAAAGGAGGATGATGCATAATTGTGACACTGAAAGTAAATGAGAAAACCAAAAGAAGGTTGTGGAGGGAAGATTGCGGCGATGAAGGTGTGAGAGGAGACAAAGGACCAATAATGAAGCAAGGAGTTGAGAGAAGGGAAGCAGAGATAGTGGTGGTGGAAAGGAAAATACTTTACAGAGAGAAAAATGTTATTGGTTTGAAGGGCTAAAGAAGGATTCCAATCTCAAAAAATAGGGATTAATAAATAGTTGCGATCCAAAAGTATCTTTGGTGAATGTCAAAATTGCATAAAGGATCATAGATGAAATTTCCTAAGGTTAAATGAAGATGACATCACATTAGAATGTGATTTGTATCGTAGAAATAGAGATCATATTACATATCTCCCTTACGCGTCCCCCTCACATGTGTAAGAATATATTCAAATGAGATCCATTAAAAGAATATACCTATACATTCAAAATATTATCAATGATATTTATTATTGCCATGAAAAACGATACGTATTCCTTACAATACATAGGGTGAGGCTTATCATCCACTATAGATCAAGAAATCATTATTGATTTTTACCAATCACCAGTGATATTTGAAATATTATTGATGATATTTAATTTAAAAGTATAAATTACTGGTGAAATTTTAATAATAATCAATAATGATATTTGATTTGAATGTAAAATTACTGATGTAATTTGATTTAAAATTAAAATCATAGATGATATTTAATTTAAAATTAAATATTAGTTATGAAATTTGATTTAAAATAAAAAATTATGAATCACATTTCTAACATTACTAATAAAAATCACAAATATTATTTGCTCTATGTAAAAGCTACCAATAATATTTAATTAGGATACAACAAGATTTACCGGTGCACAGTGATTCACAAGCATAAATTATCAATATGGTGTACGTTGAAAATATAAAAGTTGACTTAAAAATGTTGACACATAGTTATAAATATGTTTTTGATCTGTGTTCTTCGATTTTATGTAAAAAAAGTGCTGATACATGGTGTGGTCTATCACTGTTGAAATTAATAACAAATTATCTTCGTAGGGTGAGTAGTTGTGTAAAATCACTTTATATATTTAAAATAATTTTGCACAATCTTACTTTGAACTATTTTGTATCGGTGTAATATTTTTTTTACACGGGTACAAAATAAGATTTCACCTTACTTTGAACTACTTTACACTAGTGTAATATTTTTTTGCATAAGTACAATATTTTTTTACATTGGTGCAAAGTAAGATTGCACCTTACTTTGAATTACTTTGCATTGGTGCAATATTATTTTACACAGGTGCAAAAATATCTTTTTGCACGGGTGTAAAATAAAATTACACCGGTGCAAAATTAAATTCCAAGTGTTTCTTCACATATAACAAGTAATTTTACACTTAAAATGTGATTTTCACCTTAAGGTTTAGGGTTTAAACCCTAAACCCTAAGGTGAAAAATCACTTCTCATACGTGAAATAACTTTCCATAAACTTAAATTGTAAGCCCTAAACTCATAGATCAAAATTATTTTACGTTGGTGCAAAATCATTTTGGACGGGTGAAACTATCTTTGAAATAATTTTACACTGATACAAAATGAGATTGTATCGGTGTAAAAATACCTTACAATAATTTATCACTAATGTAAAATTTTTTATCACCATACATTTTAAATTAAAGTGATATAATAATTTTTTTGAATATAATAAAAATTATTACGTAACAAATATTACATTTTTTATTTTTTATATTAAATATTAATTATGAAGTAAACTAATATTCTCAATATTATATAAAATATGAAAATAGTAACACAGTTCAACTTTTACGTCACGGATATATTTTCTTACGTTAATGCATGATGATCCACACGTGGTTATGTTCCGTTGCTGTGAAAAGAACAACGATCGTGCCGATTATTTATGTCTATAAGTCGGTAAATGATTTACATTACACTTATGTCCCATAATTTATCAAGCGTACACTAATACGTCAGAGTACCCTTTGCATAAATACCGATAGAATGGAATTTACTTTTTTTTGTTTCACCTGTTCCAAAAATAAGTCCTTTTTCGTTTCTCATTTCCTAATAACAAAATTAACATCACTTTTGTCTTTAGGTGGTGTCTGTGACAAGATTGCCATATTTGAGTTGGATCTCAATCTCCAAACACCTACTTAGGTCTTACTCAATATTAATCTTGCCATAAATTATCTCATATATGATCAATACCGAAGCTCAAACCAATAGAGGTGCATAGAAATTTGAAATAGTAAATCCACACAAGGATATGATCTATGTAAGTATTAGAGCTTTATTTAACGATGAATATGCAATATTCGACACATACATATGTAAACTTTATTGCTAGACTGAAACTTATAATTGTGGTGTTCCTTCGCAGCGTCAATAAAGTGGTTCCGGTCCTGTCCTTTCTACCGTGTAGTAGTAGCATGATGGCCAATAATGCAATGCAATGCGACATGAAAGTGGGGGCGAAGGAGACAGCTGCCATCCAACAGTATTCCACCTAAAAAGCCATGGAAAAATCCGGAAAGATTACAATAGCTTTTCGACTTGGACAAAACTAGAGAATATGTCGTCAGCTGAGCCATCTTCATCTCCTGCATATCATTTTGCCTTGATCCAAGCGTTTTTTTCATGTTTTTAATTTTAAATGGCAACACTCAAACGCCATTAGCAAGAGAAAGACTTCGAAGATGGAAATATACCAAAAAGTTCGGGGATGTACAGGGGAAGAAACCAAGAAGCTTTTACAGAACGAGTCTGCCTACGTGCGATTGTACTTACGTACACATTGATGTACGCGACATCGTCGCCAATTTGCCCTCCCACGCCCTCATTTTGTGAGGATAATAAATTTGTGAAATAAATAAAAAAATAAAAATTTCGGAAGTGAACGATGAAATAAGTGAATTGGTTTGTTTAAATATTTCGATGAGTAAAAATTATTTTTTAGAGAAGGTAGGATAATTTATCTTAGATTAAGTTTATTTAATTTGATATAATTAAGAGGTGGGTTAAGTGATGTATTAAATATTTAATCGGATGTAAATTTATTTAATTTGTCAATCAAATACTTCTTCAATGTACAAAAAGTTAGTTTTTCTTTTTTAGGTTGTCATCTCTTTTGATTTGAATGTGGAGTAAGTAAATGGGATAACTGACATGTCATAGATGAGATGAATAGTATGATGGATGATGATAAGATCATACTTTTAGTGTGTTATGATATATATATAGATAAGACGAGTGATGATCTCATGGAGATGAGTGTAATAAAAGTTGTTAACAAGAACAATCAAATCAAATTATATGAGGATCAATGTATATGAAATAAATCTCCCATAACTCATAAGTTATTATATTCATGTGAGGTAAAATTTATCCCCCATCCAAATAAAATCAATCAAACCTTTCATGTTGCCTTTTGTCTACTTATTCTCTGTGTTCCTTTTTTTTTTTTGTAGTAATGTAAGATGAGAATCCTAAACCTTTGGATGGAGGCCACCTGCTCAAACTATTGAACCGTTCAAATATTTTATGTACGGTCCTCCTTCTAACAATGAGAACCAATATAAAATTAAATTAAAAATTAATTGTTCTACAGAAAGGTAATATAAAAAAAGAAGTTAATATCTCGATGCACTGATTTAGTTAACTTCCAAATTTATCTCCAAATAGCCACGAAGGGTTGAGTCAGTGGTATCCAACAAGCAACAGGATCAAACCCTGTGCCCATCACATTTGTCTTGAAAATAAAAAATAAAAAAAGAGGGAAAGTTTGGAAATCACCAGAGATGATTTTAAATTACATGTAATGCTAGGTACTTATGCCTGTGTACTTTCAGTTTCAGCTACATCATCCATGTTAATCTTCGTTTTTTATTTTCAACTATTTTTATGACAGGGAGCAATAAGTTTGCTCAGAAGGATAATGGACGGAACCCACACGTCAGCACATTGTGTAGTGCCTATCCAATTCGAACCTGTGAGATATTTCACAACCATCATACCAATTGGACTGCGTACATGTCCTGAGACGGAAAGGATCGTTGACACACACACACACACAGGCAGATAAATAAATAATAATAAACATGGTCAGAGGAAAATAATAACGTCGATCAGATACACGTGCGGACGAGAGTGGAGACAGGCAGAGGATGGAGGGGGGCATGTCCACTAATTAAATGAAATTAATGTGGATATATACTTGAAAGCGACCACCATCAAGCTGGAAGTGATAAGATACAACAATTGTCTCCGTTTAACAGCCTGTCAAGATCAACAGTGGTATTAACTCCAATTCAAAGTTACCAGATCTTGCCGGTCTCGGATGTCATCCCAAGGACAACCTCCGGTCACCACCGATAAAGAAATAGCTTCTACCTTCTTGCTCCATGCCTATAAATGATTCACTGAAAATAAGAGTTGATTAAATGTAAATTTTTTCTGCTTGTTGCTTAATTAATCGTTTCAATTACACAGTACAAAATAAATCACCTATATCTTTGAGAGGATTGTTACTGGCAATTTGAACCCTACCATAGCTATGTAGTGTTCACATCTATGTTGGTGGATACCTCGACATGTGAACCTCATTGTTACCTTCCTAAACTCATCTCTTCTCTCCTTTAAGGCCCTTGAGGTTGATTATCGTTGTGCCTATGTCAAAAATGATGCATCGCTTTGTCTCATCATCTCATCCTCCATCTCACATTAGTAATAGTTGACATTTCCTCGCCGCCTTGTATTTTCTATAGGTCTCTCCTTTCTCTCTTCTCTCTCTCCCTTCCTCTAATCATTCATCCTCTAGAGTTTCTAATCACTCCCCTTTCACATTAGGGTTTCTCCCTCATCCCCTCTTCCATCTTTCCATTGGAATCTTTAGGGTTTTCAATCCTCCTTCAAGTCCTCCCACCTCGCCTTCGTTGTTGTCTTGGCCCATCACACTTTAGCCTCTCTTGGTGACTCCCATTCACCTTCCTTAAAGAACCCTTTGCCACACCATGTTTACGGGCTCTCCATCCTCCCTTGATGGAGTGATGGCAAGGACCCCCCCTCACCCCTCCTGGTTAAGGCCCCTTCAAGAAGAGCATGCTAGGGATTGAGATCAGAGAGTCGAAGATCTAGAAGGGCTTCCTACAAGAATGTAGGATTGCTATAGTGCTTTTTGATGTATACTTCAAGTGCTTTAATTCAGTGGTGTAGGACCTGAGTGAGAATATTATGTTGGACTTATGTGACCTTGGCAATCCAACCTGACTGGAATCACTTGATCATTGATTTGGATTTGAATGTTAGATCATATGGATACACTAATGTGGTTAGTTGGGTCCCTCAGTATAATTGGGAGAACGTACTATAGGTGTGTTGGGTATAATTGATGACAGGTATCGAAAATTCAAATAGTTTGGATCAAGGATTTTGATAAGTTATGAAGAATCGTCATGATATACAACAGTTATTTCCAATCTGAGAAGGAATAGCAATCTTCTTAAGAGATTGTTGCCTAATAGAGGCCCTTGATGCACATCTTCTGCATAGGAATGGAGATTCGGGCTATCACATAGGTTGAGTCAAAGAGATTGACTCAATGAGATGTAGATGCGATAAGTCATTCTCTTATCACTGTTACGAAGACAGTGTATTCTTTGACCTAAGACAGATGTGTCTTTGTGCTTGAACATATATATTTGGTGGACTGATGGCTGATGCACCTACTACAGTGTTAAGACTAGAAAGTTGGTGTGTATGAGAGATACATGATCCCTGAAAGGGATCACATTGACCCACATTTGTAGGTGTACAGAGCAGTTTGGAAGACACATGCCCATTTTGCATATATTGAGATGTACGAAATTTCAAGCATAGTCATATCGATCCTAATCAAACCCATACATGAAAAATAAGAAGGCAATCCCTTTTGAAAATGAATTGTTCTTCGATTTCATCCTAGCAATACAAGGAGAACATAAATATATGTAATTCTTAGTAGGAAGGACAGTGGATTTGAGAATTAATCCTTAGGATTAGATGATTAAATCTTCCGCTGTGAAGGATTCATGGGTATTAGGGATGCCTAAGGGAAGCATAGTGTGGTAAATCCTAAATTGTAAGCACTTCACTATTGACATGATGAAAACAATGATGATTTTAGTAGGTTCCTAATTGTAGAGAAATCAAATACTATTTAAGGAGTCAAATAGTGTTTGATTTGGCATTTAATTGGACCAAAAATGTTTGGTTTTGATTTAAAATGGCTTAGATAGAAATTAAATATATTTTAGGTACTAAAACCCAATGAGCTAAATTAGTTAAAGGGCTAATCATGCAAATGTCATTTAGAATTTAATTCTAGCCAATAGATTTGATCCAATGGCTTTTACCATATTAGGATTACTAGGATTCTCTATAAGTATCTCTAAAAGGCAAGGTCGAAAGACCTAATATTAATCAACTTCTTTATTCACATAATAAATAGACCTATTGTTGCCAGAGAGAGGAAGAAATGAAGAGTTAAGGATCCCTTGATCCCCTTCTGTTCTTGGTCAACCAACAAGAGGATTGGTTGATCAACTCTTCAATTATTGAAAGACCAACGCTTTTGTTGGTCGATCAATAACACTTGTTGTTGGAGAGCACCAAGGCACCAGTTAACCAACACCCACATTGGTCAACCAATATATGTTGGGCTGCAAGTTGGTGGTCTTGTTGGTGTGTCATTGATCTTTCTCATGGAGCTATGAGGCGAAGGTCACTTCGGGTTTGCGAAGAGTGTTTTCGACATTGAGGGCCCCATCAGTTTGCTGAGAAGAAGGTCCTGTTGTCACGCTGGGACTTATTATAGGAGTTACAACATGTGGTGTTGTGTGAAGGTTCTTCCCTACTTGGAGGGGGTGAGATCAGCGTGACGAAAAAAAATGCGGAATTGAAATATAAACAATCTCACACAAAAAGACAATCGCACAATGTACACAATTATTTTTAGGTGGAAACCCAAAACGGGTGAAAACCACTACCTAACCCTCTCGAGTTAGGATTTTCCGATCAACCAAGTTGATCAAATCCACTAACCGAATCACTTTAAAACGAGGGTGATTCAAACTCAGTACAACCACGCTACAAGTACGAGGATAGCGTTCCTCAACCCCTTCTCTCCACGAGAAGGATTTTGTCCCACGAAGGAGACGGGAATTCGCAAAGCGAATACCCAACCAAATAACAAAGATAAAATAAACAACAAACCTATAGAGCCAACAAAGTAATAAACCTAAGCTTCTATAGGATTTAGGAAACTCCCCTTTGCAAGGAGTGCGTCGACGATGACGCGGGTGCGTGAGCCACGCAACGGCGCAATGTCGCTCTCGTAGACAACGGCGGGAGAGCGGGTGCGCGAAGGTTTGATGCTCTCAAGGGAATGGAGCTTAAGCTTGGAGAGCAAGATCTTTTCTGGACACAAAAGAGTGTGAAAGTGTGTAGCTAAGTGTATCCAAGTGTGTATTTGTGTTGCAAGGGTTCCCCTCTATTTATAGAGGCCTTAGGAAGGCTTTGGAAGGCTTAGGAGGGGTTCTATAGCCGTTGGGAACAAAGCCCAAGAGAATCAGGCCGAAATCAGGACAATGATTACATTTGATAGGGTTATCAGACGTCTGGAAGGTCACTTTAAGATGTCTGATTTCAAGGTCAGACGTCTGATTTTGGGCGGGTCTCTCCCTGACTTGAATCAGATCTAAACAGGGTTTTTGTGCAAGTCCATCAGACGACATACAGGACGTCTGGCACTAAGTCTGCACGTCTGGAAACCTACTTTTACTGTGGGAATTGATTTCCAAACATTGCAACGGATAGAAAATCTCTGAGAAGAGATTTTGGGTCAGCCGAGGCAAAACGGTCATTTATCAGACGTCTGGAAAGGCCTAAGGACGTCTGATAAGGCTCTAATGGTCATATTCTTGACTGTTTGCTAAGCCATCCAACGGTCCACTAATTGGATGTCTGGAAAAGTCATCAGACGTCTTCTAAGACGTCTGGACTAAGGTCTGGACATCTGATTTCATCAGACAGAATACTAATTCCAGCCTAACAGTTAACAGACGTCTGAAACAACAGTCAGACGTCTTAAAATGCTTTATCAGACGTCTGATTTGGGAATTAGACGTCTGGAAGTGCTGTTTGAACCCTATATTGGTTTTCTAAGTATTCTACAGAAAACCTAAGTATCCTAGGGTTGTGCCGGTGTTCCTAGGACTACTGTTAGGGTTCTTTGAGGCTCTTTAACATAAAATATCTAAGGAAATAAAGAGAAACAAAAGAAACGAAAAATACAACAAGTACAAAAGAAGGAAATCTATCCTATTCTTCATTTCCTTCCATCTTTAATCTGTCGCTCCACGCGAACCTCCTCTGTTTTCCGTCAAGCTCCTCCAATCCGTCCTAGATGCAAGCTCGAACTCCATCTAAACACGTCCACATTTGCAATTGACCTGAAATCTAGGACTCAAATTGCAAATGCTAAATAACACGTGTTTTGTTATCATCAAAACAAATGATCGTGGTGCTTTAGCACCAACAATCTCCCCCTTTTTGATGATGACAAAACCGTAAATAATAATGCAGAGAATTCTCCCCCTTTTTGACATTAGCAAAAATGTTTAATTGATTTTATATTTCCTATAATTCCCCCTTAAAAAATGCTCTTCTATAAATTTCTTTTGACAAAGTAATGTCCTCCCCCTTTTTGTAACAATGAGATAGCTATTATTTTTCTCCCCCTTACTAAAGGAAATTTAGCTACCTTATATCTCCCCCTTAAAAATTGACAATTAGCTCATTAATTTTTTAACTCCCCCTATCTAAATGCTTATGATAAAAAGATAGGGTAAATGATTTTACCTCACCTACCATGGCCAATAAAATGGCCCGAATGGTGGTGGATGCCACATCGGATGGGGCTCCCATCCGTAGCTTGGAGGCCCGGGCATCGGCGTCGGTCTCCAATCTGGTGGTCGACGTGCGACGGGTCCGTCGTTTGTTTGCCGTCTCGTCGGTCTTCTTGTTCTCCTCCTTGGTCTACTCCTTGGTTCTCCCAACTCGAGTTGACCAGACTTGAGCTTGTAGGTCCAGTCCTTTATGTTGTAATTATCCCTGAACCCTACAAAATAAGATTCTAATTCTTTTTTCGGTATCCAAGTGGGCTTAGATCCGGATCTATTAGAAGGTCTCCTTGATGGAGATCCTTTCTCAACCTTAGGGCTATAAAAATTATCAACTTTGTTGATTAATTTGTTAGAATTTTCCCTAAGACATGCAATTTCTTTTTCTATAGTTTGCATCTTAGTCTTTAAATCATAGATTTCTAACTTTAGACTATCATTTTCCTCAATCAACTTATTATTTTCATTGATGAGGTTATGATTTTCTAATAATAGGTTATCATTTTTAGGACAAGTTTCTAGATCCTTAAGTTTTATTTCTAACCTATCATTTTCACTTCTAAGAAAACTAAGATTCTTTTTAATGCTATTATTTTCTCTTTTTAGTGATTTACTAACTTCAAAAAGTTCATTAAAAGCTTCTTGAAGATCGAGATTTACCTCGTTGTCTGAGTCGCTTTCGCTTTCGCTGTCGCAGTTGCTTCCTCTGGCCATGAAACCAAAGCAAGCGGTTTCCTCCTTCTCGTGATCTTCTTCCGAGCTTGTCTCTTCATGAGTGCCTTCCAACCTCCTCCATATCTCGTGGGCGGTGGTGCACTCTTTGATTTTCTCGAACTCCTTCAGACTCAATGCGCAATATAGGGCATTCATTGCCTTTGCGTTGAGTGAAAGCTCTTGAATCTGCAGTTGCGAGTAGCCTCCTTGGGGTCGCTTCGGGATCTCGTATGGGGTTTCGCAACATCCCCATATCTCAAATTCAGTGGCTTGGAGCCACGTCTTCATCCTCAACTTCCAATATCCAAAGTCTCTCCCGTCGAAATAGGGTGGTCGGACGGTGGACTGCCCTTCGGAGATTCTGATTGCTGATGTGCTTCCCTCCATTTGATCTCTTGCCGGGTGTTATTCCGATCTCGCAAGACCTACTCTGATACCAATTGAAGGTTCTTCCCTACTTGGAGGGGGTGAGATCAGCGTGACGAAAAAAAATGCGGAATTGAAATATAAACAATCTCACACAAAAAGACAATCACACAACGTACACAATTGTTTTTAGGTGGAAATCCAAAACGGGTGAAAACCACCACCTAACCCTCTCGAGTTAGGATTTTCCGATCAACCAAGTTGATCAAATCCACTAACCGAATCACTTTAAAACGAGGGTGATTCAACCTCAGTACAACCACGCTACAAGTACGAGGGTAGCGTTCCTCAACCCCTTCTCTCCACGAGAAGGATTTTGTCCCACGAAGGAGACGGGAATTCGCAAAGCGAATACCCAACCAAATAACAAAGATAAAATAAACAACAAACCTATAGAGCCAACAAAGTAATAAACCTAAGCTTCTATAGGATTTAGGAAACTCCCCTTTGCAAGGAGTGCGTCGACGATGACGCGGGTGCGTGAGCCACGCAACGGCGCAATGTCGCTCTCGTAGACAACGGCGGGAGAGCGGGTGCACGAAGGTTTGATGCTCTCAAGGGAATGGAGCTTAAGCTTGGAGAGCAAGATCTTTTCTGGACACAAAAGAGTGTGAAAGTGTGTAGCTAAGTGTATCCAAGTGTATATTTGTGTTGCAAGGGTTCCCCTCTATTTATAGAGGCCTTAGGAAGGCTTTGGAAGGCTTAGGAAGGGTTCTATAGCCGTTGGGAACAAAGCCCAAGAGAATCAGGCCGAAATCAGGATAATGATTACATTTGGCAGGGTTATCAGACGTCTAACTCTGGCACCAGACGTTTGGAAGGCCACTTTAAGATGTCTGATTTCAAGGTCAGACGTCTGATTTTGGGCGGGTCTCTCCCTGACTTGAATCAGATCTAAACAGGGTTTTTGTGCAAGTCCATCAGACGACATACAGGACGTCTGGCACTAAGTCTGGACGTCTGGAAACCTACTTTTACTGTGGGAATTGATTTCCAAACGTTGCAATGGCTAGAAAATCTCTGAGAAGAGATTTTGGGTCAGCCGAGGCAAAACGGTCATTTATCAGACGTCTGGAAAGGCCTAAGGATGTCTGGTAAGGCTCTAACGGTCATATTCTTGACTGTTTGCTAAGCCAGCCAACGGTCCACTAATTGGACGTCTGGAAAAGTCATCAGACGTCTTCTAAGACGTCTGGACTAAGGTCTGGACGTCTGATTTCATCAGACAGAATACTAATTCCAGCCTAACAGTTAACAGACGTCTGAAACAACAGTCAGACATCTTAAAATACTTTATCAGACGTCTGATTTGGGAATTAGACGTCTGGAAGTGCTGTTTGAACCCTATATTGGTTTTCTAAGTATTCTACAGAAAACCTAAGTATCCTAGGGTTGTGCCGGTGTTCCTAGGACTACTGTTAGGGTTCTTTGAGGCTCTTTAACATAAAATATCTAAGGAAATAAAGAGTAACAAAAGAAACGAAAAATACAAGTACAAAAGAAGGAAATCTATCCTATTCTTCATTTCCTTCCATCTTCAATCTTTCACTCCATGCGAACCTCCTCTGTTTTCCGTCAAGCTCCTCCAATCCATCCTGGATGCGAGCTCGAACTCCGTCTAAACACGTCCACATTTGCAATTGACCTGAAATCTAGGACTCAAATTGCAAATGTTAAATAACACGTGTTTTGTTATCATCAAAATAAATGATCGTGGTGCTTTAGCACCAACATTGTGCAGTGCTGCTCCAGAGATATATCTCTATACTCTTGGGGACCCTAGAATGGGAAGATGTTAGTTCTTCTTATGTGGTACCGGTTCAGTTGTTTAATGCTTTTATTGTTCGATTTTAGGCACTGAATTGCTTTCGAATTGAAGTTTTAAATGATGGTTTTTCATGCTTCTGTGATTCCACAAACGAATCATTCATCCATTCATATTAAGTGAGAGGATCCACTAGTAGTTAGGGTTAATGGGGATATAATATTGGTTCTAGGGTTTTCTATGGGTTCACCAAGGTTCATTCCATCAAGTCATTTTTATTTTCTTTCTTTTATTGGGGGAAAAAGGTATCCCTTAGATATTAGTTATCAATATTTGGAGTAGCAGGGTTGATTGGTTCTTTAAGCCTTTTCCATTCTTTGCATGTGGTTTAGTTAAAGCAACTTCTTTTAGGGGTTCCCATTTTAGGATGGGAGATTATTTCATGTTGTTGGTTGATTTGTTGTTGATGGAATCAACATTGGATGCCATGATAAGGAGTGTTAATCTGATCCATGTTGGGAGAAAAAGATCATAATTTGCTAAAGGAAGCAATGGCCTTTGTTGTAGAGAGATATGCCTGTGCAAATTTAAGCGTTAGGAAGATTATGGAGTGTTATGTCATGACAAGGATGAGGATTGCAACATGGAGACCCCCTATTGTTGTTGTGGTAGTTCCAAATATTCTCTTTGCAAATGCATCTAGAGATGGAGTAATGAGAAAGGTGATCTAATTTTTTAGTTATGATTTTAGTAATTTAGGTTTGGATATACTACTCTTTCCAAGTTTTTTGTTATGGAAATGCTCCAATGAATTTATAGTGACTTTCATTTAAATTTGCTGAGTCATTTCAAACATATTGCATAAATTGCATGGCATTCTCAAAAAAAGAGAGAAAGAAGCAATTAGAATGCAAGTACGCAACTTGCTTTCATTTTTATTATTTCATCATCTATATGCATGTTTACCATGCTACTTTGAATTAATGGTGTATTACTTATGTTTTAAATGAAACGATTTCAGTTTAGAGTGATTTTGAACAAAAAACAAGGAAAAAATTGAGCTTCCATGCAAGTAACTTGTATAAATTAAACTTTGTTTACTTGTCTATATCTATGTATGGATATAGGCTTAATAATAATAGGTGATAGATGAAATGAGAAAATGTCTAGTCTTGTAGTAGGTGATTTCATGATTTTTATCTAAATTGTGCTTATTTTAATCCTTGTCAACAACCATCACATTAGTGTTTGAGAATCTGTGCTTGTCATCAATAAGTGTTTATAATATAATTTAATCTTATTCATGACATGGCAATCCAAGTGCTTAGTTTGTGTTCCATTTTAAAGGTGTTTATAGCATTATTTTGTATATGATCCTTGTCAACATGTCTCTGCATAAGTAATCATAGAAATTTTCTTTATCCTTTGAATGTGTACTATATGGATTTCACAATATTGCTTATTTTTTAGTCATGTTAGTCGTCTCTTATAATGATATAGGGTTGGAAGCCATAGTTGTGCATGGGCTCTTGAATGGTTTTTCTTTTTTTTTTGTGAGTTCTACGTCAAGTTCATGGTTTGACCTACAATTTTTGTATTTTTGCTTTTTTTGTTGGCGGAGGGGGAGAGGCTTAGTTAGTAGTAGTTAAAGGATCTCTTTTGAATGGGATTCTAATATCAGTGAATTTAACTTGTGTTGAAGAATGCTAGAAAAACATATTGATTTTGAAGAGATTAATATACAAAAATGACTTGATGTTAACAAAATATAAGAATATAATCTACAAGGTTATTGAAGTTATTATTATCTAGCTAATTATGTACAAGATATATGTTCATTGCAAAGAAGAATAGTTGATTAATGATAGAAACAATATCCAGGTTGATAATTGACTTGATGAAAAGGTTATTGGCACTACAATATATGTGGGTTTCTGATCGTTCTTCTGGATCGCATGTTAATTATGTCGTTAATTAAGTCATGTTGTAATATAGATGCAATCTAGACGGATGACATGTCATTTATTTATTATAATTTTTACTGATTTTATTCGAGGTCATTTACTGGGAGACAGTTATTGATATACATCACTCTTTATGTTGAAATATGCTCTTTTATTCCAAAAATGTTAAGCTTATTTACAAAAGAATGAATGAATCAAAGATTTAATCAATCTAAGTCAATTATGTACAAAATTAATCAATTAAGGTTAATCACAATGCCTCAAACATATTTACAAATGGAAAGGCATTAAAAATCAATTTAAACTACTCTATGTTAGTTATGTATGCTAGTACCTAACAAAAGCCTAAGTATAAGGTACAAAAAGAATAAAAACACTTAGCATATACCATGTTAACGTATATAACCACTTATATTAACACATCTAAATGTCACTAAAGACACTAAAAACATATATACATATCAAGGCAAAAAGACTGTATAATTTACACTACTATATATATACTAACTATACTTATGGTTATACATATACACACACTAGCACTTAGCTTTAACTAACACATACATATACACCTAGACAATACAACACACGCATACACTTAACACAACACTTACACTTACGCTTAGCATAGGCTAACAAATGCTCAACACGTAGTCATTTAACTTAACACTTAACCATAATTAACTATAACTTAGACCAAAATTATTTGTTTGCGTGCCCACCATTTACAAGATCAACGTACCCTTTCATGGTCGGATCGGTACCATTACTAGGCAGGCCTTCATTTGATTAGGATGTATTTTGATATAGTTTCATGCCCAAGTGTGCTCACACGTGAGCACCTGCATGTAGGTGCACGCACACATGCACACAATCAAGAGGTACCTGTATGCCAATACTCATTTCAACGTGCTTAGCATAAGCACGTGAATCAATTTAGGTGGCAAGTCAGATTTCATCCCACCGATGTGGGACTAAACATTGGCAACATCAGGAGGTTGAATCAACATTCAATTACGTGTGGAAGAGGCATTTAAAAACATCGATTTAAGTGGTTTATTGATGCTTATTTCCAAATTAAATTTTATAATCTTAAAGCTTATACATAGGGCTACCTATTGATGTATTTAATTTATAATAATTAATTATTTAATTATATTTAAAAAATGTTAAAGTTAGTGAATTAATCATAC
This sequence comes from Thalassia testudinum, assembly GCA_037157565.1. Lineage (NCBI taxonomy): Eukaryota > Viridiplantae > Streptophyta > Magnoliopsida > Alismatales > Hydrocharitaceae > Thalassia > Thalassia testudinum. Next base: position 143,438,560 of record JAZHRO010000031.1, on the reverse strand, counting down.
ATATTTATTACTTAATTAGTTAATTAATGTACAAATTGATAACTTAAACACTCAATTGATTTATAATTTAGTCAGTATACATTATGAAGTATTTATTACATATTTTAATTTATTTTTAGTTATTTATTTTAATTTATATACACTTATTTACATAATTTTTATAAATAAATACATAATTACATTATAAATACTATGATACAGTATATATACGTAATAAATACATTAAAAATATGTAATATGGTACAAGTATACAACATAATTTACTAATTTAATTTATTTTAACTTAATAACCTAGCTAATTAATTTAATAACTTAATTATATACAATAAATACTTAAATAAATAATTGTACAAGCATATTACAATATATGATAATTCCTTTAAACTATTTTTACAGTTATAAATACGATTATACATATATACATTGTTATTTGTATTTACATAGATACATGTACATATAATCTAAATAAATAAAGATATAATTATATAATTATGATATATATAGTTTAACTCAATATAAATATTTATTTAAATAAATATAATAGATATGTAAGTTAGTTATGTACATTAAAGATATATATTTATTATTTACAACTAACTTAGTAATAAATTATATATACAAGGTATTTTTATAGAATGTTTGGCTTTTTCAAATTTTTATGGTCTTTTTATATTTAATAAGGATAGAAGAAGAGAGAGAGAAGGTGAGATGACAGAAGAAAGGGATCTTTTTGTGTTTTTGATATAGAGTTCTTTATTTCATTACCAGAGTAGACTTAATCATCTACTGGTATGTTCTACTAGCTAGAGGGTTCAAAATCCACTTAAATTTTACACACACCTAAAAATATACCTAATTTACTCAAGAAACTTTTATTTTATTTATTTACATTATTTTTGTATTTTTTATATTATTTACAAAGTGGAACAAACATGTGTTAAAGGGGTGTGGACAAGTGAAACCTAAGCCATGAAATTGAGTTTGAATGGCTGGAATTGGTATGTAAACGTCCAAGAACATCCAACAAACCACATGCAAGAGTTTTGAACCAATAAACATGATTTTCACTTTGATTTCATTAAAATTTTAGATTAGACCGTTATGACCATTTCATGCTACTGACAACAGATTTAAAACATGGATTACAAATCATTCACATCAATTTTAAGGTATGAAATTAAGATGTAAATGCTCAAAAACATTTAGACAAAAATATGCACATGAACAGGAAATAAAGCATGATTTTTTTTAAGTTCAATTTTCATTTAACTTAGACTTGGATAGATTGAACAGTGAACATGCAGCTGTCAAAGAATTTAAAACATGAATTATGCTACTCAACTCAAAATTGACTCACTTAAGTGCACATGAATGCTTGTTCACATGAGGTTCTGAGAGTACAATACATCAACAACTCATTTACATCTAAGAATCAACTCAACCTTCTTCTGAATTCAGCAAACCAAGTGTAGTAGCTATTGCTGCTGTTGCATTTGTAGTCAACTGCCCAGATGGCTCAAATCAGATCATTAATGTGTGATCTTAAACAAACCAAGCAGCTTCAATCTGGAAATCGTATCTTCCAAAAATCATTCAAATCCAAAGATGAAAATCCTATAGAAGACTTTTAGATTCAATGAACAGGGTAGCTGCTATTGCTGCTGTTCAAATATAATTCAAATCAGATTCAAACATTAAAATCCCCATTGAGATCTGTTGCAAACATTCCATAGAAGATATGAAATCCATTAACACTGAATCATGATTAAAGAACCCTAAAAACCCTAGTTCAATTCGTTCTCTTTTTCATAGACAACACAAGAGAATTGGATTAAACTAGACATTAAATCCACTAAAAAATCAACTTAGAATCTTCATTAGTATCTTTTAGAACTCATTTAAGCCTAGATTATCAAATTGAAATCATTTCGAGTTGAGAAAGCAATGTTGCCTCTATTAGGCTGTTACTTTAGATCCACCTAGGTGATTTGATCATCGGGAGCTCCTGAACACTATCACTTAGTGTTTAGGACCTCAGGTAGTCATATAGAACAAATGAGTCATTGTTAAGCCTCATCTTAATGAATCTGAGATTCCTTGGCTAAAACTACCCAAAACGGAGCTCAAATTAGGCATTTGCTCATCTGAGTATAAAAATCAAATTAAAACACCTCAGATTCATCACAATGCATCCAATTTGGCAAATACAAACTCAATTCCCTCGATTAACTCCATTTCAAATCAAATTGACTCCAAATCTCTCGATTGACATAAAAGTCAAATCTAAATGAATCGAGTGAATCAATGCAACCAAAACCAGATGGGGGGTCTTTGTGATCAGATGGAATGAATGGAGAGACCCCCAGGTGGATTTGAGTGCTATTCAAATCTAAAAGTTAGGAAACTTCAGACCTAAATATGCTCGGGTAGAGGGAGTGAAATGTGGATTAAAGAAATGAGGGAAGAAGATGAAAGCGATCGTGAGGTGTAGAGGAAGACCAGTGAACATGCGAATGAAGGAAAATTTGCCTCTCTTATCTAAATTGATCAGAGAGGTGCAATTTGGTGAATTATAAATCTACTTTAATCTAAATCTAATGTAAAGCAATTCAATCAGTAGACTATGATTTAAACTATCTAATTGATCTAGTAAAGTAATAAATCTAATCTAGGAAAGCAATTAAATCTATCTAATAGAAGAATGGGATCTACGGAATCATGACTAGCGGTTAGTGGTGACGAAGTGAGACAGGAGTTCTCTAGTAAGTGAAAAGCTCGCTAATAGAGCTTCTGGGACGTCCCCTGGTGTTACGTGATCTAGCTTGACGTGGACAAAGGAGGAATATCAAACACGTTGCTGTCATCGATGAACTAAGTGAAGAAGAAAGGAGAAGCTAGAGAGGGAAGAATGGTAGCTTGAGAGGTGTAGTGGAGAGCTGCCTCCCTTGCTAAGGATGCTCTCGAGATCCTTAAATAGGTGATTGAGTGAAGGTGGTCATCGTATTTTAAGGTTATGTGAATTGGGTATAAATGGTGAAGATGAGAGTGAGGGGAGCATGGGAATCTCTACATCAAAAATCGACAGTTGGATGAGATCTGGGAGGTGATAAGAAGCCGCGTGCTCTGGCGCTAAGTCTATGGTGGGTGATTCACCATTGATCTTGAGATCCAAGTAATGGATGGTGGCTGCTTCTCTAGTTCATCGATGATGAACAATATAGAGAGTTAAGGAACATTGCCCAGCAGGTGTTTCATTGATTTTACACAAGAGGCCCTCGAAGTGAACCATTAGAATAATTAGGGAAGGTCCCATAAGTGGCAAGAAGTAATGCAGAGCTGTCCCTAGAGTCTTGTAAAGAAGCCCTTGCAGATTTTAAAGATGAGGAAATGTATTGATCAAAGGACCTAAGTGTAATACTCTAAATGCAAGGTCCTAATGTTGTTTAAATGCAATGAGACTTTTTATGGAAGCTTAATTGAATATGTTAAAATGTAATTCAACCCTTAATTTGTACTTTGAAGCTCAAATATGTGTTCAATTGTCATTTGGATCATCAAATTCTATTTTGTGAATAGAATATCTCAAATATGACCTAATTATGTATTTTTAACACAAATTGAGTGTTTTAGGTCTTTTCCATTAATTCTTACACTTAACCCATATATTATGTTAAGAAAATAGTGTTTAAACTAGTTTCTAATTTAACTTGGGCATTTTAGCTATGATGAGTCACACCTCATCATACTCCCATGCTTAGGTTTTGCTAGTCTCTTAGCAAATAACTCATTCAGTGCAAAGCATTTAAGTATTAGCTAGGTAAGTGTAATGAGATTTCTATTTAACACTTTTGAATTGTTAAGTGTTTAAAGATGATCTTTAAGCTAAAATTTTTTGTATAGCAAACCAACCGTGTTTTTATTTAAACATTGTGAGAACCGGCTGCTAAGGAAGACTTACCAGAACTCAAGGCTTACATAATATAGACCATCTCTCGACCAATAATGATGATGATAACATCATCATGAGCCATAACTAGCCTTAATTAGTCAGAATTAATTGACAAAAGCTCCTACATAATCACCTAAGAGCCATAACTCACTGAATATCCATTATGAGAAGAGTGCATTAAATCAGGGTTAATTCTGTAGATTTAACAACAGATCATGAATGCAAAATAATCACAGGGTGTTACGACCCGGTTCCCGAATCCCTACAGGACACGAGACCCGACCGACTCGACTGATCCCAAGACCCAGTCGTCTAACGAGAAAGCAACCAAAAAGCAGGAAAGTAAACTACATTCACTATGCTAAGCAACTAACAGTAACAAAAGTACAACAGTAAATAAGTAAAACTACTATAGTACACACCACCAAACAGTAGAAAGTAACCAGGTACAAGAATATAAAGTGCAGAATGTAAGAGTACAAATGTAATGGTACAAGAGTACTCACTACTACAAACGAGTACAACAAAAGAGCTACAACTACTGGGCACTACTGGGCCCAGCACCCTCTGCAGTCGTAGGCTTTGGCTGCTCAACACCTAAACCTGAAAAGGGTTATGAGTACACGAAGTCAGCGAACGCTGAGTAGAGTGGCAACCAACTAACTAAAGTAGTAAAAGATGACATGTAGCTGTTGTTTTTCCAATTTCAATATTTCACAAGTTATTCCCTTTTTACCACTTGGTTTATTTATTAGATCTCTTTTCTTGATCTTGAATGTTCCTCATGGGAACGATCTTGATTGCAGTCTTTTCCGAAGAGTAGAAGGCACACATGGTGCTCTCCTGGCTGAGAGAGTCCCCCGTGGTGATCCTACACCTAGTCAACCACCCCAAGGTCATGGACAAACGTAACGGTGACTACGGCATGCATCATAAGCTCATGGGTAGCTACCCTGCACTGGCACGTGGTCAATCATTTCCGTTAGCGAGTACGCCCAAAGTACAGCACGGAACCAGTATAGGGCCTAGCCCTCTCAGTAACAGGGGTCTAGCCCCTCCACAGTCCTCGCACCCTCACCGGACTATCCTGGTTTGCCCAGTGGGCCTAACAAGTCGGTGTATGGTGGCTAGCTGAACCCCGGGCCCCGTGGGGTGGCTAGTTCTCTCCCTACACTAGTAGCTCACCCCGGTACTATGTACGTGAGGGCCAAGAAGTCGGTACAGAGTGGCCAATCCTAACCTCGGGTCCCAACCCAAGGGCAACTAGCTCCACTCTGCACTAAATAGGGGGACAGTTGCTCTCCTTGGTACTCCGTACTCAAGGGACAGTTCATATCCCTACTCACATTTCCAGATCCATTCCATTTATTTCCAGGAGCTTTACTCCTAATTCCCCGTAGGGTTCATGCTCATATTCCTCAGGCCAAGCCATACCATGTTTCATTATTTCTATTCCCATTCTCATGTTATACACATGCAACTTGTATTTCTACCGTTCACATTCCCATACACAGGTTATACACAGGTAGCTCGTATTTCCATCATTCATTTTACCATTCTCAATTTATATATACATGTAGCTTGTATTATGTCATTTAACGTATACAACAGGAATTTATATGCAATAGTTTGCTAGCACAAGTACTTTACATTTCACAGGCAGCTATTATTTATTTACAGACAATTGTTATCATTCTATCTACTCATTCAAGACTGCAATTCAATCATCCATTACAGATATTTCAAGTATTTCTCATCCTAGGATTCATGCCATATCCTAGGTTCTAATCATTCATTCCACATATGCATTTAGGTTTTAATTAAATTAAGGGGAAGCCATTCTACCAGTAAATCTAAGAGTATTGGGGGCTTGAATGGTAGGCTCACATGCCTCAACAAGCCCCAAACCCGCAATAGAAGGAAGTCCTATCACAAGGATCAATCACAAGAGAATATTCAGAATAGTATAGAAAATCTTCTAACAAGTAGAGGAATTCATACGGGAAATGTCGGTATCTTATTTATGGAAAACTAACCTCAAACGGACCCTAAACGGGTCAAAAATAGTGTTTCTAACTCAAATCATACATTTGGAACAACTTCCAGACGCCTTAAAAGTGTCCAGTGTCATACCTTAACCCCTGCACCAATCCTCACACGTCCAGGAACTCTTCTGGACTGTCTGGACCCAGCTCCAGACGTCCGACCACCTCTCCGGACATCTGGAAGTGCCTACAGTCATCTGGTAAGCTCCCCAGACATCTGAAAAGCGTGGGAGGGCATGTTTCGCGCCTTCCCAAAGCGAATTCTGCACGCAGACATTCGATCTTCTCAAAATGGCATGGAAAAGGGGTATTGGCGGAGCGACCTGCATGGCTATTGAACCTTCGAGTTGCTATGCTAACGTGTTTGATTTTGAAAACCTGTCATCGTAGTATGAAAGCGAAGAACTCGTGTTCAACAAATAAAATTTATACCGAAATAGAAATCCCGGGTCGAACACAAGGAGGCCAACGTTTGATTTAAAAAAACACGCGTTTGTTTTATTTGTCATGAAACAGAATAATTGATTAGAAACTATCTAACTATTTATAATAAATAGAAGAGAGAGAATATTACAAAATCCAAAACGAGATGTAGAATGAACATGGAATTCATCATCAAAAAGATTGTTCATTACACTAAACATTACAACTAGAAAGCAGGAAAATGATTACACTAGAAAGTAGTAAATCTACTCTAAAAAGCAGTAAATCTACTCTAGAAAGCAGTAAAAAGAATGGGGAGAGAGATATCCTCCTCGAGGTCGCTTGGAGGACAAGTCGGACGGGACGACGCCTGGACGAAGGAGGACGGAGCGGAACGAAGGAGGGCGAAGCAAGAAGAACAGGAATGGGGCAGCACGTCATCGTCGTCGCGGGATCCGCTTCCGAAAGGGGGATAAAAAATTGACTTTATCTCGCGAGAAGCATCCCAGGTGTGGGACAAGCTTCTCTTGAGCTTTGGAGAGGGAGAGAAGAGAAGGAAGGGATGAGAATTTTGTGTAGAGGAGGTCTCCTTTTATAGTTGCAAGGAATGAGGGAAAATTGGTCTTTTAAATCTCAAAAGATTAAATAAGGGGTCCTTAGGGACGGATAAAACCGTCGCTAAAGCCCCATCGTGGGCAACGTGTGGTGGAGCGCACGCGCCCGCTCGCCTGCTCGCATTTGTAATGCGCGTTCACATTCAGTTGATTTCACGATCGGACGGCTTATCTTGTGCCTCCGCCCGCCCGCGTCTGATCTCGGGTGAGGTGCGGCATGAGATACGGCGTGAGTGCAATTGCGTGCACGCGACCGTTGGATCGTGATTGAGTGGTCAATCACGCCAGCTCACTGCGCCCCAGCAGCCGCTAGCCGCGATTGGAACGCGCACCGCTCGCTTGTGTAAGTACATTCACCTGCTGCGCTGTAAAGGAGAAATGGTCGCGCGGATGTTTTGAGGTGCAGCTGCCCACAGCCATTGGATCACGATCGTGCGATCCAGATCTAATTCGCAATGATCTTCAAGATCAGTTGGGCCGATTTGGGCGATCGAGATGGCACCATGTGGCGCCATCTTGGTCGTCCATCTTCTAGATGATGTAGATGGTGCCACGGTTGTCGGATTGAGTCGATTTTCATGCCATTAGGCTGTGATCGTCGATCTGAATCCATCCGTGCAGTCGGATTTGTTGTTTGAAGTGCGGGTTCACACCATCTTGGCCCTTGCTCTTCTAGGGTTCCCCAATCTCTATCTGATGCTACAGATGTCAGATTAGGGCGATCTTGGAGTCGTTGAACTCAAATCATCGCCATGATCACATCTGTATGGTTGGATCTTTGAATTGAGGCCCCGATAAAAAGTTTGCCCTGTCCATGAACATAAAAAGAGACAATTAACCTCCATTTTATTCAAACTAATCTAAATGCAAGATGATGTATGTTATGCAATATTTATAGTATGCAATACAATCCTATGCTTAAGAACATGCATAAATAGACATCTTAAGTAGTGTAAACATGTTTACATCATACCCCCATGCCTATCTTTTGCTAGTCCCTAGTAAAAACTATATGCTATTTATAAAAGAATCAGGTTGGATTATTTTGGCATGGGTTATTTTCAATCATTAAGAAAATGTTTACTTAGGATCTGAACTTTCAAAGACACAACAGTTCTCGAGTATCTGCCAAAATGCAGACCGCCTCAAGACCTCGCCTTATTCAAAGAAAATTTTCTTTTTCTCTTTTCATCTTTTCTAATTTTTTTGGATTTTCAAGTTTTAGGGTTTAAGAGTGGCTTTCTACGGCCATTCAACTCACCCAAGATTTGATGAGAATCCTAAGTTCTAAGCATTTTATTGTGAATTTGATAATCGTTGATCGGCAGTTAAAATGGACTTCGGGTTTCTACGCCTCTAGGTGACCTTAAAAAGAGAATTCTACCTAAAGGTGTATCTTTACAACCGGTAGCTTTTCTCCCTACTTTTATTTTTACAGGGTCAACACAAGGGTGAATCCAGTGTATATCTCCTTGGTTTATTCTACTTCTCCACTTCTTCCTACGTGTTTTGGGAATTTTCAGTGCATTTCTTGAGCTGGGTTCTAGACAACCGGTCGATGAGCTGTTACCACTGACAACTTGCCAGCCATACTCGTGTGGTGAAGTATGGTTTATTTCTTTTCTTTTTTTTTCTTTTCTCCTTTTTTTTCTTTTGAATTTCTTTTCTTTTTTTTTAAGTAGGTGGCTTCCCTGGTCTAAGATTTACCTAAAGGCAGCAAAAAGAGAAAGGTCCAGTGACTAGGCTCTGGACAACCTACCTATGGGCTGTTACCCACGATAAATTGCTAGCCATATCACCCTAAAAGGTTCATTAGCTACCCAATTTCTGTTAGAACCGCCGATTAATGAGTTAGTGACAAGATAGTGTGTAGATGCTTAAAACTCAAAATTCCCTCAAATTAGATAGTGGGTTGATAAGTCGTGTACTTATCACCCAAACTTATTTACTCCAATTAAAATAAAATTCAAGTTGGTGAGGACTCAAAAAATAAATCCACATTTTAATGGATACACAGGCTGATTAAGTCTGAAGACTTGAAGGGTCTTTGTGTTTAGATCATAATGTAATATTTCCTAAGATTGATAATTTTCTTAAACCCAAGTTCTCTTTCCTAATTCCATAATTTTTTTTAATAAAAGAAAATAAAATAAATCTACAGAGCTGACGAATAAATTCAGAGATGAATATCCACCCCCCCATGCCTATCTAATGCAATGTCCTCATTGTATTAAAAAGACATAAAACAGAGTGGAATAGCGTAGAAAGCACCTGAGTTGTGTGAATGTCAGGTCCGCTCCGAGATGAAAACTAAAAAGAACTGTATACGTGCTGAATTTAGTGCCTTCAGCTAGGCACACTATACAAAGAAGAGAAATAAAGAATTCACAGGTGCAGGTCAGAATCAGAATAAACATAAGAAACCTCTGACCTGTCAGCAGATGTCCACAAATGTGGACCAGATTGTGGTGCAGACCCATACCCCATAATCGAGAATATCTCATGTTCTGGATGAAAATTACCCAAAACCTAAAATCAGTATGCAAGCAGGGTCGAGCTTGCTATTTATAAGGATGCAACCCAAGACCAAAACGTCGGGTTACAGAGAATTCAAGTGTTGGGAGGTCATAGATCGCATTTTTGATAAAAGCGTCGTAGTATAGTTGCGAAATACGATCCAACAAAGATATTGTTTTGAAAATAACGAGACTTTGAGTCCCGATCGTTCGTCTCTGGGAGGCGTGTTTCTATTTTTTGAAATCGATCTTAAAGTTGCTCTACTTAGTATTCTGGTGCGCAATATATAGGCAGTTAAAGAACAGACACTTAAATCACGCAAATAAAATCATTCAGCTCTTGGTGATTTCAAACACATAAAGAGAGATATATATATATAAATGCATTTTTCATTCATTCATTGGGGGAGAGTTGTTTGTACAGGAAATCTAGAGGAAAGCTTATACAGGAATGCTTGAAATTAAACCTAGCTACCAGAAAACGATTGCATACAATAATCGACGGGGGGATTTCGCATGCATCATTGGGGGAGAAGAGAAACTACTCTACTAAGTAGTAAATGAAAGCAATAAAAATTATGGAGAGCATGATCTAGAGCTAGAAGAAAAGACGGCATTCAGGGGTGGTCCCCGATGGCCTTGGAGTGGTCGAGAGGAGAATGAGGGGCGACCAATGTAGCTTAGGCCGACCCTTGGAGAGAGGTAGGGTTGATCTAGCATCCCGGCATGGTGTCCTCCATGGTGGTGGTAGTGAGCTCGTGGAGGTGGAGTGAGTGGAGGTGGCGTGAATGGCACCAATGGAGAGCAATTGCCAAGGGAGTGAATGGGTGCCAATGGCCACCCATGGGGTCTTTTTATAGACCCAATGGAAACTCTCTAGAGAATTATGGAATTCTCTAGAGAGGCCTATGGTGGGAGCTCGTGGGAGAGTGAGAGAGAGAGGGTGGATGGTGGTTTTTAGATCCACCAAATGTGGATCTAAAAATTGAATGGCTCTTGGTTGCTATTTTTGGCAACCAAAGCAACCACACATGGTAGAGAGTTCTAGAGAACTCTAGGCTAGATATTTTCGTGTGGATGGTGTGTGTGGGTGTGTGTGGGTGTGTGTGGGTCAAAACTTAGGTGGCTAGGTTGATTAGGTTAGGTTCTAGTGGGTTTAGGTCAAGGTAGGTCTCAAATTAGGGTTATAAACCCTAATTCACTAAGGTAATGTGCAATTAAACTTAATACAAGTTTAATTGGGTGTGTGGAAATTTAATTGAGAGTAAAACAACTCAATTAAGTTAGGTCTAGGTCAATTGGACTCTCACTGAGTCCAATTGGACAGTGTGTGCTGAGATCAGGGCTCAATTGGACTTAATGAGTCCAATTGAATAGGCTGATGGAATTGACTAAGATCCAAGTCAATTAGGTTTAGTGAGGACCTAATTACGTCCTTAGGGAGGTCTAGAGGTGATGTACTAGGGTTAGGGCACCTTAATTTAGGTTCCTATGGGGTTGGAATTAGGTTCAGGGACCTAGAGATCCAAGATCAAGGCTTAAATCTCAAAATAGGAATTGGAGAGCAGTATCAGACGTCTAATTATAGAATTAGACATCTTATACTCAAAAATCAGAAGTCCAGACTTGTTGTATAGACATCCAATCAGAGTCAGGAAGGGTTTTGGGTTCTATTTTGGGTATTCTGCAGAAATTGGACGTCTGACAAAGTGTCTGGACGTCCAATAACACTGCAGAAGTGAGTTTGAAGTGTGCGGGAGTTGGCTAAGGGTCCTGGACGTCTTAAAACTTATCTGGACATCCTGAGAAGGGTTGGAACTAGGGTTTTAGGGCTTCCTAGGGTGTTGTGACCTAATCTAAGGGTGGCTAAGGCTTGGGGAAGTCTCTAGGCTATCTTAGGGCTAGGATGGACCTAAGCTCTTCACATTTTACTACTTTATTTCTACTTAATATAATAGAAAATCTTTAACCCCCTTACATTATTATTCCTACATCTAAACTAGGCCTTCTGCTCCAACTCTGCCACAACTCCCATTATTTCAGATCCACTTCAGATCCTGCTCCAGATCTAGCTCCAGATCTGCTTATTGCCTGCAATCGACATAATACACTTAATCAGCACATTATAACATTATTTTATGCATAGCTAAAGGAAAGTAGTAAAGATGCAGATAATGCGTATGCATGCATGAATAACCCTAACTTATGCTAAGTCTTAGCTTAATTTAGGTCAATTAAGACCTATGATTGCTACGCAATCATCAAGCTCAAAAGGATAATCATTGAATGCATGCTTAGGCTAGACATCCTCAGAACAGATGTCGTAAGGGTCCTACTTTGATGGTTTCAGATGAATTGGAACCCTTAGACTTAATCTTCTATTTCCTCCAAAGTTAGCTTCCCAAATCAGAACTTCCCAACTCCTATCCTCCTCAATCAGAATGTTAAATTCCGGGACCTTTTGCATATTAATCACCCCATCTAAAATTTCCAAGTCTAAAAGATGTGGCTGAATCAAAATTGACTTGGGTCTAGTTATCTCAAAAGCAGAATCATCGATAAGCTCAATGGGGTGTAACTGACAATCAGGGCATTGGATTGAATCCTCCAGAAAATGCGATTATGGATCCGTAATGTGAGCCCTAATAAGATCAGTTTCCTCAGTTATTGGACTATCAAATGATCTATCAGATTCCACAGGCCCAATCATCTCACAGAAATCATATTCTGTAAACTTGTGTGAGACTTCGCAACGTGAATCTTCACCATCAGAATCAAAGAAATCAAAATTTGTATTAATGTATGTCTCAAAATCATCCATCACTTTCTGGTCCATGGAGACATATGTCTCCTCGTACCCTAGCTTAGGGATCTTAGGTGAAGAAATTAGATCATCCTTAATTGGTTGCTCTAATTCACTCTGGTCAGCCTTGTAACACGTGTCCCCCCAACAGGTGCCTGAATGGGTTCTGACATTGGCTCTCCTGAAGGGAGCTCATCCCACGATTGAACTAAAGCAACCACAAATCTCATCCTCAATTTCGCTAACTTCCCAAGTAGAAACTCAACTGGGATCTTATCGTTAACATCCTGGAGCCAATCCAACAAATACTTATTCAAATCATCAATCATTTCAATAAGAGGCTCCAATCTTTCAATGCAAGGTATTGGCTGAACTTTTAAAGATTGTATGATATTCCTCAAGTTAGCCAAAACCTTCTCTTGAACCTGGTTACCCTGAACCAAATGAGTTGGTTCAGGGTTGGGCGGGTTTGGGATCAGTGCAGAGGAGTTAACGAATTGAGATTCGTTATACCCTTCCTAATAATAGGTCATTTCGGATTATTCAAAAGATGGTGATGACCTAAAGGCAGTGTAATCAGAGGATAGGTAAGAATCAGTGTATCCTTCTTGATTGTAGATCGTATTAGGTTGTTCATGAAAGGGTGATGATCTAGAATTGATGTGGCTCTGAGAAGGATAGAAATCACAATCATAGTGTTCAGGGTCAGACCCTAAACACGGAGGTCCGAAACTATATCCCCAATCCGAGTTATCCCAACTAACTGATGGTTGATTACAGTACGAGTTGGGATAATCGTCATGTTGAGGATAACTCAAAACAGAAGGGAAAGAGAGGGAATGTGTGTAATATGTGGAAGGATTCATGAGAGACAGGAGGAAGAAAGGTGCCCTGCAATACAAGCAATCAAACCTGTCCTTAAGTGGGCTAGCCTAAAGACCTACAGACTCCCAAAACCCATCTTGAGATAAAGGAACGATTTGATCTACTTCTGTCTGTTCAATCCAACCAGTTAGAAGGAGGGACTGCGGAGAAGGTTCTTCCTTCGGCTTGTGCCTCTGGTTCCTAGTGTACCCCCCAGCCACGATTGTTTGATTCTGCTCCCCTAACTAGACATCAGATTAAACAGTAGAAACAGACTAATCGAAAATAATTTCGTTCTGGGCTCTGAAGAGCGAGTTGAATCCTTAAGGCCAACGTCTACTCTATTTTATTTAGGGCTAGGTTTGAATGTGCTTTGGAATGTAATGGGCCCTTTATCTGGGTTGTGCCCTTAATGATTGATTGATTTGTGTGTGCATGCACAACTAGTGGTTTTCAAGCAAGATTATTTTTGATGCGGTGAATTTTAGGGTTTAAATCTTGCTTAGTAGCTTTTAGGATTCAACTTTAGGTGTTTTCAAACAAGTTTTGTTGGCACACCAAGTTTTGAAGGCATAGCTGAAGATGTTTTCCTTTAAAACTTAAAAGAATGTGGAGTGCCTGGTAAATCCCTAAGAGTTGAACCTATGTGGCAGCTACTTGATGAGTTAATTTTAATTGAAGTGGTGCGGCCCAATCAACTCAAACAATTAGCCTCTTGCACCACTTTATTAGGCACACAAGTGATTACCTAATATGATTTCTACTCAATTATGTGTTTGGATGTGTGTACCGGTTCCAAAGATCAGTTTACCGGTTAAGTTTGAAAATCAGATGAGGTTGTGCACCTTTATGAGATTTTTTTCTATTTTTCTTTTTTTATTTTTTAAATGTAGAGGTTGGGGCGGGTGTAGGTGTCAAACAACAAACAATCTAACCTTAGAGTTTATAAGAACACCTAGGTTGATTGATGTTTGTGTTATTATGTGGTGAAATGAAAACTAATGGGTGTGAGGTGGGGGATAACTCACAGAACCTTTAACAGCACTTTTCTCCGATCTACCGCATTTGCTTGTCTCAAAAGAGTACCTGCAATCACAATAAGAAAGGAGAGAAGTGAGGTAAATGATTCGTAAGTTGTAAAAACGTGAAGAAAAATCAAAGAGCGTCGCCTCCCTGGCAACGGTGCCAAAATGTTGAACCTCCGAGTTGCTACGCTAACGTGTTTGATTTTGAAAACTTGTCATCATAGTATGAAGGCGAAGAACTCGTGTTCAACAAATAACATTTATAATGGAATAGAAATCCCGAGTTTAACATAGGGAGGCGGATGTTTGATTTAAAAAGAACATGTGTTTGTTTTATTTGTCACGAAATAGAATAATTGATTAGAAACTATCTAACTATTTACAATAAATAGAAAAGAGAGAATATTACAAAAATCAAAAAGAGATGTAGAATGAACATAGAATTCATCATCAAAAAGATTGTTCATTACACTAAACATTATAACTAGAAAGTGGGAAAATGATTACACTAGAAAGCAGTAAATCTACTCTAGAAAGCAGTAAAAAGAATGGGGAGAGAGATATCCTCCTCGAGGTTGCTTGGAGGACAAGCTGGACGGGACGACGCTTGGACGAAGGAGGATGGAGCAGGACGAAGGAGGGCGAAGCAGGAAGAATTGGAACAAGGCAACACGTCGTCGTCGTTGTTGGATCTGCTTTCGAAAGGGGGACGAAAAATTGACTTTATCTCGCGAGAAGCATCCTGGGTGTGGGACAAGCTTCTCTTGAGCTTTGGAGAGGGAGAGAAGAGAAGGAAAAGATGAGAATTTCATGTGGAGGAGGTCTCCTTTTATAGTTGCAAGGAATGAGGGCAAATTGGTCTTTTAAATCTCAAAAGATTAAATAAGGGGTCTTTAGCGACAGATAAAACCGTCGCTAAAGCCCCATCGTGGGCGACGTGTGGCGGAGCGTGCCTGCCCACTCGCCTACTCGTGTGTGTAATGAGCATTCACGTTCAGCTGATCTCAGCCGTCCGATCGTGAGATCGGACAGCTTATCTCGCGCCTCCACCTGCCTCCTCTGCGTGCCCACCCACGTCTGATCTCGCGTGAGGCGCGGCGTGCAATACGGCGTGAGCGCAATCGCGTGCGCGCGACCGCTCGATCGTGATCGAGCGGTCAATCACGCCCGCTCACCGTGCCCCAGCAGCCGCTCGCCGCGATTCGAATGCGTGCCGCTCGCTCGCGTAAGCGCGTTCACCTGCTGCACTGTGGAGGAGAAATGGTCGCGCGGATGTTTTGAGGTGAGGCTGCCCACAGCCGTTGGATTGCGATTGTGTGGTCTAGATCTAATTCGCGGTGGTCTTCAAGATCAACTGAGCCAATTTGGGCGGCCGAGATGGTGCCATCTTGGCCGTCAATCTTCTAGATGATGTAGATGGTGCCATGGTTGTCGGATTGAGTCGATTTTCGCACCGTTAGGCTGCGATCATCGATTCAAATCCATCCGTGCAGTCGGATTTGTCGTTTGAAGTGTAGATTCACACCATCTTGGCCCTTGCTCTTCTAGGGTTTCCTGATCTCTATCTGATGCTATAGATGTCTAATTAGGGCGATCTTGGAGTCGTTGAACTCCAATCGTCGCCCTGATCACATCTGTATGGTTGGATCTTCGATCCGAGGCCCAATAAAAAGTTTGCCCTGTCCATGAGCATAAAAGGAGACAATTAACCTCCATTTTATTCAAACTAATCTAAATGCAAGATTATACATGTTATGCAATATTTATAGTATGCAATGCAATCCTATGTTTAAGAACATGCATAAATAGACATCTTAAGTAGTGTAAACATGTTTACATCAATGGCTGTATCGACAAAGAGACGTACCTCCGCGAGACTCTCTCCTTAGATGTCTAGAACCACCTCCAGACGTCTGCTCCGTCGTCTGGACGTCACTCCGGACGTCTAATTCTGGGAAAAACCCAGAACCAGAACCTGCTTCCTCCTTCTTGCGCTACGTGTGTCCACGTTGCACCCCCTCGCCTGCAGCTTCGGCTGCAGCAATGTCAGGGAGGACCTCCCCGATGCACTCCTCCACCTTACGCATGCGCCGCTCCTGCCGTGCGCTCATCGGTGAGCTCCCACGCAAGCTCACAAGCTCACCTCCTCCTCTCCTTCTCACACCGTTCTTCCTCTCCTTCTCACGCCGCTCCTCTCTGCCATTCTCGCGCTCTCTCTCACTCTGGGAAGAAAAGAGGAAGGTGGCGGGTGGCTGAGAAGTGGGGAGAACGAAGGTGGAGGAGGGGTTTTATAAGGTGGGGTTTAGGGTTCGCTTGGAGGCGAGGAAAGAGAGAGGAGGAAAAATGAGGGGTACTGTCTGCATGCAGCATGCGCGCAGACGTGAGTTCATACCCAAGATTTTTGATTTTCAAATGTCTGGGAATGTGTCTAGATGTCAGACCCACAGTCCAGACATCTTACAAGACGTTTGACCTAAAGTCTAAACGTCTTAAAAGGCTCAAACAACATGGGTCTTAACATCATAACAAACTTAAAGGAAGTTTCGTCCCCGAAACTTGAGCTAGCTAGGGTGCAGGAAAAGAAGAACATGCGCATAACAAACTTAAAGAGGATCGAAGCCAGTTCGAAAAGCCGTACCCTCAAAAAGCTCCAGGTACCACTCTCGCATCTCCACCTCAGGCTCCTAGGTAGCCTCGTCGTACCTA
Source organism: Thalassia testudinum (assembly GCA_037157565.1). Classification (NCBI taxonomy): domain Eukaryota; kingdom Viridiplantae; phylum Streptophyta; class Magnoliopsida; order Alismatales; family Hydrocharitaceae; genus Thalassia; species Thalassia testudinum. Next base: position 143,421,615 of record JAZHRO010000031.1, on the reverse strand, counting down.
TGGCTCCTCCACAAGACCTTAACTAGGGGTACCTGCTTCTGTCTCAAACTCTGGACGGCTTTGTCTAGTGTCTACACTGGTCACTTGGAGTAGGTCAGGTCGTGACGTGCCTTCGTGCGTGCGTGTTAAGAGGTGTCGTTATAGTTGCACTTGATACGTCGGTTTTAAAAGAAGTAAACGGAGGTGAGTCCGAGTGTCGATCTCAGGGAGGCGTGGAAATCGGATTTTGTTTACCACTTGTTGTCACGAAAAAGGCGGAGTTTTGCTTGCGAAAGAGACGGTTTTGAAAAGCGAGAGATAGAGAGAGAGTTTAGGGTTAGAAAGCTCTTGGTTTTGATCATGCACTTTAAACAGAAATTAAAATGGCAACTAAATGGAAAATAATTTCATTAAACATGCATTCATAGTTCATGGTTTACAACATTAAATACATGCTTCAACGAAAGTAAATGAAAGCTTAAAAGAGAGAGAGAGAGAGGTAGAGAGAGAGTGGAGAGCGATGAGGCAGCCACGGCGGTGGAGGAGGCTCCGTCGGCGGCTCGTCGTCTCCGACGATTACAAGAGTGCCTAAGACTAGCTAGGAGAGGAGTGGAGTAGTTGCAAGTGGGAGAGGATGCCTTGAATGGTGGTAGAAGGGGGTTTAAATAGAGTTAAGGGCTTCCTAAAAGAAGAATGTGCTTTAGTGACATCCAGAACGTCACTAAAATCGCTTCCAGATACGTCGGTGAAGCCCTCCTGCCGCCGGTCAGCCGCCCGCCCCTCTCTCTCTTCAGGCGCGATCCGTGGATGTCGAACGAGAGCCATCCGATTGAAGATCGGACGGCTGAGATCCTCCCGCGCCTGCGCTAAGATCGCGCTTCGGGCGCGCGTGCGCGCGCGCGTTTCCGCCCAGCATGCTGATGAGTGGCTACTCATCATAGGTAAAAGGCCGAAATTAATCTAGACAGTAAGTAAAACAATATCAAATTAACACATAAAAAGGGTTAAGTGTGGGAATTAAAGAAAAGACCTAAAACTTTTAATGTGTGTTAAAACCTCCTAATTAGGTCACAAAAATGAGATATTCTGAAAACTAAAGAACAAATGATGATCCATGCATCAATTGAACACATAAACAAGTTTGAAAAGATAAATCAGAAGTAAAATCAATGTCTTAAATGTTCAATTAAGCACATGTAAAAATTTGAAAGCAATTGGACATCATTTAGGCTTAGAAATAAATAGATTACAATTAGGTCCTTCATGCATTACATTTCTACCCTTCAAAACTCCTTCTTGGACCTTTTTGCAAGCCGCAGGGACCCTTCTGTATGACTGCAAGGCCCTTCCAGTTGTAGTTCTTTTCACTTTTGGACCTGCACGCTATTCTTCTACCCCTTCGTTCAAGGGTCTTCCTGCAAGTTTTCCCTCATTTCTGAGAGAAGCCTGTGTTCTTCACGCGCACTGTACCACGCGAAGAACACAGCCATTCTCGACCGTCCATTGCACTTTTGATCTCGATCTGCGACTGGAATCAAATGGAACCTTCGCGCGATTCGGTGCGTGCGTTCACCTCTCTTCCCTGATCTCATCTGACGGTCAGATCTCTCTCTTGACTCGCCGCATGCTCTACCCATCTCATCCTCACCGCCGGCCTAATTTTGATTAACCTCACCCTTGCGGTGATCTCAATCACTGAGCTGCTACTTAAGCACCTCAGTGGTGTCGCGCACAAAGGATCGCTCCCTCCTACATCTCTTAGCGATCAATTCTTCCACTCCAGTCTCTCCTCCTCATCTAGACCCTGATTTCACAGCCACCGGCTGTGGAATCATCACCTGCTCTCGACCCTCCTCGTCGCTAAGGACCTCGTAGCACCTGAGGACGACCCTGGAGTCTCACTAGCAGACTCTTCCCTCCGCTAGAGTCACCCTCCTCCTTTCTTCCTCCTTAGCCGCCGGCTAAGGACCCATAGGTCCCATTCTTCCTTTTAGTTTAGTTTTTAATTCTGCACAAGTAGTGTTAGATTTAGTTTGCAGTAGTTTAGAATAGATTTAGTTTTAATTGTTAGTGTTTAATGTTAGCTGTAGTTAGATTAGTCTTAGGAGTAGAATTAGTATTAGATCCCCTCCCTCACCTCCTCTGATCAGTCCAGATCAGAGGGGAAGAATCATCTGTTCATTGTTCAATTTATCTCCCTCTTCATGTTTTGTTTTTCCCATCATCCAAATTCTGATTCTTGTTTCTCCTTTTAACAACGAATTTTTCATCAATCACCCACACATCCTGACCCAATTTCAGATCTGATGGCACACTGCCTCAGATCTGAAAGTGGCGTCACAAGCACCATTTGGGGCTTCTCACTCACTCCATTTGTTTCACAAAAGCCCCTCTGTTTTAAATGGATTGCCTCAGTTTGTCAGAGCACTTTTGATTTGGATTTTAAAGGATTTTTACTCTCTTAAATGTTTTGACAGATCTGACAAATTGAAGGGATTTTTGGTTTTCATTGTAGGCAAGGATTCTGAGAAGCTCTCTGATGACAGAGAGCCAATCAGAAGAGCCTTTCATGATTCTGAGTATACTTTGTTTTGAATGCATTCGCCATCTCCCATGAATTTTCCTTAATGCATTCTTAAGTTTTGTCTGCTATTTCAGAACTGCCATACACTATTTGTGTTGATGATCATTTCTGTATGGTGATTCTCTAACCTAAGGAGTTTTCCATACTCCTTAAGGTTGAAAGAAACTGGGATTGTGTTTCTTTGGTTTTAATTGATTGAGCTAAGTCTTCCTTCATGCTGTCTATGGCATTAGGAAGACTAACTCAATGCCATTTGAGTTTTGATCTGAAAGGATGCTTCTGATAAGGTTTTTCCTAATGAGTATTTGAGCTGAATTTACATGAGATTTTCGTGAGATTTAAACCCCTTTCAGATTTGGATTTCAACTCTGTAAATTGTAGTTTGTTTTGAATTTTATCTTACTCCCAGTTACACAGCAATATGCTGCATCTAGCAGCTACATTCCCCTCTTCTCTAAACTCCCTTCTTCTCTAAATTTCCCTCTTCTCTGTAGAATACTTCCCCCCTCTTCAAGTGGACTAACTGCAGCAGCAGTTAGCCACTTGACAGTGGCTTAAGCCACTGCCACTGTAAACTACACATACTAAATACATTCTTCTTCTCTCCATCTCTTCTGACAGTAGCTGTGGCTGCTGTCTTAATTGAACACTAACACTCAATCAACTCTAATTCCCTAACTTTATACAAAAGCCTAATGACATAGACTTATTTTAAAACTGTAAATATACCCATTCATAGTATTATAACTATAGCATATCAGTTAGATACATAGTTATACTGTAAATATGTATAAAACCTGTACAGAAATTCGTATACATATGTAATCTATGTAAAAATATGTATATATACTAATCTATTATGTATGTATTTACTGATTTATGCATATATGTATGTACAGATTTATAATTACTTATTTAGTAGCTAAGTTAATAAGTTAGAGCAATAATCAAGTAAATAAATTTATAAACTTGGGAATATATATATATATATATATTAAGTAATTTAAGTTAGTCAAAGTATAATTATACCTAGTATAACTTACTGTAACTTAGTTTTAATTTTAAACACTCAGAACTGCTATTTTAGCCTAAATAAAACATAACTAAATTCATAAAAATACAATAAAAATATGTATTAAATACTTAAGTATGTAAGTTAAAACTGTTTAAGGTCAATTAGACCATTTACTAATTATTTTATAAGTAATTAACTATTTAATCACCTAAATCAACCTGTATAATCAGCCTAGTTTAGCGAATTTATTTGTATAGTAAATATATTTAAAATTCAAAATTAATTAATCAATTATGTAGTATTATGTAAATATTTTATTTACCATATTTTATTTTATTTTTTTAATAATTTATGGCCCCCAAATCGAGGGCCAAAAACGCGCACAGACGCAGCTGCGTCTGATTTCCAGCGCACGATGTGGCGCTGGAATAGCGCCACATCGTGTGCTGCAAACCAAACACAGCCATATAAATATAATTTATGCTATAGTTGAAGCAGTCGTCACGGCGCCGGGCGCCCGAAACGCGATCCCTTATCCGATTACCCGATTTGTGCTGAACTCTGATATGTGATGATATTGAATATGTGATGTATGTGTGGGGCCGGAGGCCCGAGCGTGTGCGAGCTTTGAGGCCTTTGGGCTGAGGCCTGACGCTGAGTTTGAAAACGTAACTAAGCCACCTAATCTGAGGTTAGGGCACGCTTAGTAGAGGTCTGGTCCCACCCGTAGGGTGCTGTGTATCCCTCGAAAAGCGCACCCGCTAATTAAACACATTTTACACTAAGGACGTTAGCCTAATAACCCTGTCTCCACCGCAGCCTCTGAAATACCACACAGAACAAAATGAAAGGACAGACGACTTAAAAAAAAAAAACAGAGAACACGAGATAACAACAGAAAAGACTTACTGTACATACAGCAGTAGAATAAGTAATATACATACGTATAAGTAAACCCACATAATTACTAACAGAATAAAACGACACTATAAATGTCGCTAAAGACCTCAGTTTGCTTCTTTAGGTTGTATATAGTGTTTTCTGAGATTTAGCGATGTTTATATCTGTCACTAAAACTGATCTATATGTCACTATAAATAAAAGACTAGTAAGTTAAGTTTTTACACTATGGTATCCTCATGTAGTATGAACTAACATATTAGTGTTAATAGTATAACTTGTAAATACATAGTTTAGAGTATAATAATAGATTGTTTGATGCTTGTTCATAGTTAGTATTTTTTGCAAGCACTTCTTAGTAACTAGGTAAATAAAACATTCATTCATTCTTTAAGTGTAAAGTTTCTTTTTGAATAAGAAGACAATTTTGGAGATAATCAAAGAGTGACCGAATTAAATTCAATAAATTGCCTCCCAGAGAACGACCTGGAACAAAACCAGTAAAAATTAGATAAATAAGCAAATGATAATAATGGTTGTAATGACTGGTACTCACCCATACTCACCACTATACGACATCCTTAAGGTTATATTATACACCCTATACTACAACGACATGATCAACAATTATCACCAACAACAACCATCATTATGTGCACGCGCTCGTGGGAGGTGGGGCGCTGTCGTCGCGCCGCGTGGCGCAATCCTAGCCGCTCGCTGCTGATCGCGCGGCTCAATTTTGCCGCGCCCTTCGCTCGCAATTGATTTCCGCTCCGCGCGATTCGAACGCACGTCGCCGCGACGCGGGCGTGCGCACTAACCGTTGCGCCACGCCCGCGCTTTGTCGCGGCGACAGCGAGCGAGCGCGCGGATCTCGGCCGTTCGATCGAAGATCAACGGCCGAGATGCGTCCTTGGCTGGCTTGGGGGCGTGCGAGCGGCGGGGCGACGTGGCGCGTTCTAGGCCATTGATCTCTAGATCAACGGTCAGGATTTCTTGGGCCCATTGTGGGAGCTCCGGATGTCGGATTTGGCAGATCTTGAGTCCGTTAGACTCCGTTCGTCGTCCTGAATCCATCCGTATGGTCCGATTGCTCATCTGAGGCCTGCTTTGACAAATGCTTTACACAAATGGCCATTAATACAGTTTATAAGCAATCTTGGTACTTGATGCATGCAATGCTCCTATTCTACTTTATGTTGTGCCTTTTATTCTAAAGATGGGCCATATTCAACCTAATTACTACCCCCTTGCGTGGTGTTATCATACCCCCATGCTTACTCCTTGATAGTCCCTAGCAAGGTTTATTCTAGCCTTTATTTCTTTGGAGAATTCAAGAAGTAATTGCTTCAGCACTTCGTTACTCGTCAATAAGAGGAAATATACGAAGATCTTAATCTACAAAGACTAAGCAGCGCCCAGGTGTCTTCCAAAATACGAATCGCCCGAATCCTTGCTTTGTATATATAACTATACATATGTATACGTATATATCTATATATGTCTTTTTAGAATTTTCGGAATTCAGTGTGGGTTGGTAACTTTTTACGGCTACCCAACCCACCCAAAACTCGGTCAAAACCCTAAGTGCTAAGCATCTTGGTGTGAATGTTGTGATAGACTCACTTAACGGTAATTGAGACAGACTTCGAGTTTCTACGCCTCTAGGTGTCCGGAAAAGAAAATAAATTTTTGCCTGAAGGTGTATTTGTTCGACTGGTAGCTTTCTCCCTACGTTCATTTTACTTGGGGTCAACACAAGGATTTTCCAGTGTATATCTCCCCGGCTTGTACTACTTCCCCGCTTTGTCCTTAGGTGTTTTGGTCTTTTTTGTGCAATTATTGAGCTGGGCTCTGGACAACTGACCAATGGGCTGTTACCCACGATCACTTGCCAGCCATACTTGTGCGGTGAAGTGTGATTTATTTTCTTTTTTTTTTTTTCGTAGGTGGCTTCCCTAATCTCAAATGTACCTAGAGGCAGTGAAAAAGAAAATGGCCTGTGGCTGGGTTCTGGACAACCTGCCAATGGGCTGTTACCCACGACAACTTGCCAGCCATACCACCCTAGAGAGTTCATTAGCTACCCAATTTCTGTCAAAATCTCCAAGAAGTGAGTCTGTGCAAAAATGTGTGTAGATGCTTAGACTCAAAGTTTTCCTGAGTTAGAGGGTGAGTTGATAAGTCGTATACTTATTACCTTATTTATTAGGTGGATTAGAATAGCTTAAAGTTGCAAGGATTCGCCGCTAAATCCATATTTTAATGGACACTAGGGCTGATTAAGCCTGAAGGCCTGAAAAGTCTAAGCGTTTAAGTTCTTTTTGTATTATTTTCCACTATTGACAAGTTTCTAATGCCTAAGTTTTTCTTCCTAAATTAAATTTTTTTTTTTAATCAATTAATTTATTCATTCAGACTGATTAATTAAGCTCAGGATTATGCAATTTACCATCCCCCCCATGCTTAAGTTGGACAATGTCCTCATTGGCAGATGCATGGATGCAGAAGGGTTCAAAAAGATAGTACCTGAGTGACGTAAACTACCAGATCAGTCTGAATCCGCTGGGTTGCCTCCCAGGAAGCGCTGAGTTTAATGCCTCCAGCTGGGCGGTGCTTGGTGTCAGCCCTCAACAAGGGTGACACTTTCCTTGGGGGGTACCTGGGCCAGGAAATGCTTCAATCTTTGACCATTGACTGTAAAGGTGTGCCCGGTAGTAAGATCGGCGATTTCGACTGCCCCATTGGAATAGGGCTTGACCACCCGAAATGGTCCTGTCCATTTGGACCTAAGTTTCCCTGGGAAGAGTTTCAGGCGTGCATCGAATAGCCAGACTTGTTGGTTTGGCTCAAAGGTTTTCCTATGAATGAGTCGGTCGTGGGCGGCTTTCATTTTTTCCTTATATAGCCGACTATTGTCAAAGGCGTCCCGACGAATTTCTTCAAGCTCAGATAATTGAAGAGTCCTTTGTGCACCAGCTAACTGGGGATCCATGTTACATTGCTTAACAGCCCAGTAAGCCCGGTGTTCCAATTCGACAGGGAGATGGCAAGCTTTGCCAAAGACCAAGCGGTAAGGTGACATGCCTATCGGGGTCTTAAAAGCGGTCCTGTATGCCCACAGGGCATCATCAAGTCGTGTGGACCAGTCTTTCCTGTCAGGTCTCACAGTCTTCTGTAAAATGTTCTTGATTTGTCTGTTTGAGACCTCAGTCTGCCCATTTGTTTGTGGATGATACGGGGTGGCAATGCGGTGGTTTACCCCGTATTTTCTAAGTAGGGCACGGAACTGGGAATGGATAAAATGGCTTCCACCATCACTGATCATGGCCTTGGGTATTCCAAACCGGGAAAAGATGTTCTTCTTTACAAAGTCCATGACCGTCTTGTGATCGCATCGTCGGGTGGCGACGGCTTCAATCCATTTGGAAACATAGTCTACCGAGACCAGGATATACTCGAAGCCGTTGGATGGTGGAAAGGGGCCCATAAAATCGATACCCCAAACGTCGAAAATTTCGACAATCAAAATGGGCTGAAGGGGCATCATATCTTTTTTGGTCATTGTCCCTAGTGTTTGGCATCGTGAGCAAGTCTTGGCAAAGATGTGTGCATCCTTGAATAGGGATGGCCAATAAAATCCAGACTGCAAAACTTTTGCAGCTGTTTTCTTGCCAGAGAAATGGCCGCCACACGCTTGGTCATGACAAAAGGAAAGCACACTCTGAACTTCGTCTTCGGGGAGGCACCTCCTGATGATCTGATCAGCACAGAGGCGAAACAGCATGGGATCATCCCAGAAATAGTGCTTGGCCTCAGCCAAGAACCTGTCCCGTTGCTGTCTGGACCAGCTGTGCGGGGTTTGTCCTATAACCAGGTAGTTGACATAGTCAGCATACCATGGCATTTTCTTGTCTTGCACGGCTAGGATGTGTTCATCAGGGAAGGTATCAGATAGAGGTAGGGAGGGTCCAATGTGGTCTGGATGAAGTCTTGACAGGTGGTCAGCCACCACATTTTTCGATCCGGCCTTGTCTCGGATTTCCAGGTCAAATTCCTGCAAAAGCAGGATCCATCTGATGAGCCTGGGTTTTGCGTCCTTTTTGGCCAACAGGTGCCGGATGGCTGAATGGTCTGTGTAGATAGTCACGTGGGATCCTAGCAAGTATGATCGAAATTTTTCCAGTCCAAAGACTACAGCGAGCAACTCCTTTTCCGTGACCGTATAATTACGTTGGGCCTCGTCCAACATTTTGCTCGCGTAGTAGATCACCACGGGCTTCTTATCTTGCCTTTGTCCCAGGACAGCGCCTATGGCAAAATCTGATGCGTCACACATAATCTCAAAATCCTGGGACCAGTCTGGGGGTTGAAGTACAGGTGCGGTGGAGACTAAGTCCCGGAGGGTATGATAAGCCTGAATGCAATCAGGAGACATGTGGAAAGTGGCGTCGTTGGCTAGAAGGTCGGTCAAGGGTTTGGAAAGTTTGGAAAAGTCTTTGATGAACCTTCGGTAGAAGCCAACATGTCCTAGGAAAGAGCGAATCTGTCGGACCGAACTAGGTGGAGGAAGTTTGGAAATTAAATCAACCTTAGCTCGATCTACCTCGATGCCCCTATGCGAAACGATGTGTCCGAGGACAATTCCTTCTTGAACCATAAAATGGCTCTTTTCCCAACTTAACACCAAGTTAACCTCGATACATCGTTTCAGGATTTTCTCCAAGTTGCTCAAACAATGGTCGAATGAATTCCCGAATACAGAGAAATCATCCATAAAGACCTCCAAGTATTCACCCACCATTTCTGAAAAAATGGCTAGCATGCAACGCTGGAAGGTCGCGGGTGCGTTGCATAACCCGAACGGCATTCGACGGAATGCAAACGTGCCATACGGGCAAGTGAATGTGGTCTTTTCCTGATCTTTCGGAGCAATTGCGACTTGGTTATATCCTGAATATCCATCTAGGAAGCAAAAATACTTCTGCCCTGCCAATCTTTCAAGGATTTGGTCAATGAATGGCAAGGGGAAGTGGTCCTTCTTAGTGGCTTCATTAAGCTTCCTATAATAAATACACACCCGCCATGCGGTGGTGGTGCGGGTGGGAATGGATTCGCCATGATCATTAGTGACAACGGTGAGCCCAGCCTTCTTTGGAACCACTTGAGTGGGGCTCACCCAGGGGCTATCAGAGATAGGGTAGATGATGTCGGCGTCGAGCCACTTGATAATTTCTTTTTTAACGACCTCCCGCATGTTAGGGTTTAACCGTCTCTGCATCTGGCGGGAAGGTCGGGCCCCGTCTTCCAGGTAAATCTTGTGGGTGCAATAGGTGGGGCTAATTCCTCTTAGATCTGAGATGGTCCAACCAATGGCGGCCCGATGTTCTGAAAGAGTTGCAGTCAACCTTAGTTCCTGATCCTTGGTTAGATGGGAATTAATAATCACTGGGAAGGTTTGGCCAGGTCCCAAGAAGACGTACTTGAGATTCTCGGGCAATGGTTTAAGTTCAGGTGCGGGTGGGACCACAGTCGATGGGAATGGAAAGGGTGGTAGTTGATCAACATCGATTTCTTCAAATGGTGTCATGTGATGATACTCAGCCTTACAGAGGTCCATAGGTAATGATGGTGACGAGTCAGAACTACGGGTTTGGTGGTCTGAGACAGAACTGAGGGTAAGGCATTCCTCGATTAAAGTTTCCACGGGATCATGTTCCTCAATGTAATCACAATCAAAAGACTTTGTTGCCCGGAAGATATCCAATTGCATTTTCCTGTCTCTGAAGGCGATTTCCATACATCCCGTGTCGCAATCGATGTTTGCTTTAGCCGTAGCTAAGAAAGGTCTGCCTAAGATTATGGGTGCATTCTGTAATTTTTCAGGGACTTCCATGTCGAGCACCAAAAAGTCGACTGGGAAATAGAAGTCCTTGACCCGTACAATCACGTCCTCGACAACCCCCTTCGGGGTTTTCACTAATCTATCCGCCAGCTGGATGGTGACAGGGGTTGGTGCCAACTCCCCAAAACCAAATTGGTGGTACAAGGTTGTGGGAATTAGGTTGATAGAAGCACCTAGGTCCAGGAGCACTCTATCAAATGTCATGTCCCCGATGTTGCAGGAAATCAGAGGTGCTCCTGGGTCAGTTCGTTTGAGTGGAAGGTTGCTTGATATCACGGAGCTGGCTTGCTCAGAGAGTACAACCTTCCTAGGTGCTTGAGGTCTCGGCTTACGCTTGGGTGTACAGGCATCCTTTAAGAACTTGGCGTAAGCGGGGATGTGTTTGACAGCTTCTAGAAGCGGAATATTAATTTGTACTTGTTTAAAAATTTCCATCAGCTCCTCAGTTTCCACAGTATTCTTTTTTCTCTTGATTGTTTCCAAGGCCTCAGGATAGGGTGTCTGAATTGGTTCCATGTTTGGGTCCTTGGTTGGTGTTTCTTCTAAGTCGGGTAAAGTCTCGGGGAGAGTTGGCCATTTGGGATCCTGGGTTTTGGTGCCGCTTCTCAAGGTCACTGCATTCGCAGAGGCATTGGGGCCATGGGGTGATCCTTGAGAAGACGAGGATGAAGAAGCGCCAAACCCAGGAGGTGTTTGTGGGGCCGGTTGGACCATATGAGCCTGCCCGGGGTTGCCTTGGAACCCTTGCGAATTGGGGCCTCTGTTAATTATGTTTCGCGGGTTTGGTTGCAGTTGGGAAGGTAGAGATCCTTGCTGTTTACAGTCCAAGAGTTGGCTTAACTGTCCCTTTACCAAGGCCATTTCTTCCTGATGTTTTTGGTTCATGTCAGCCATCATCTTTATTAGGGTGTCCATTTGGTTTTGTGGGGGAGGGGCCGCCCTATTTTGGTTATATTGGGGTCTAACTGGTGGTCCTTGCTGATAGGGGGGCAAGTGTGGCTGTTGGTTTGGCCTGGGATGGTTTTGGAATTGTGGTAGTTTCTGGTTTGTCCAACCAAAGTTGGGGTGATTACGCCAGCCGGTGTTGTAAGTGTTGGAGAAAGGGTCAGGTTTTGCATATCCTTGGACGGCTTGCACATCTTCTAGAATAACCGATGTTGATGAAGAAGGAAGGGAGTAATCAAGGGTCGAGGGAGCAAAGGTCCCTCCTTGGAACATGGTTGGGGGTTGTTCCAGGTTCAGTTGGGTGAAGGGTTGGACCAGGTCAACATTATGTGCTCCCTTTGCTAGGGTGAAAGTCTGCAAGGGGTTCCTGGTCTGGTTTAGAAGCTCATCAATCTTCTTGTCCACCAATTCCACTCGATCCAACTTTTTGGCAATGATGTCCATATCAACCATTCCAGAATTTGCTTGCACCTCATAAATCCCACCACGGGGTTGACTGGACCTGTTAAACTGGTTCATGGAGGCATTGTTGAGCGAATTCTCGCTCATAGACTCAAAGAGCTCAAACGCGCTCTCCTCGTCTTTGTTTAGGAAGTTTCCCCCGCATGAGGCATCAACGAAGTTCCGTAGGTTGCTATCCAGACCGTGGTAGAAGATCTGGGCCAATTGCCACCTTGGAACTTCGTGGTGTGGGCATTTCCTCAAAAGTTCATTGAATCTTTCCCACGCCTCATGAAATTGTTCCCCACCCTGGAGTGTGAAGGTAGTGATAGCTCTTCTGAGGGCATTGGTCTTTCCTATGGGGAAGAATTTCTTTAAAAATGCATGCCTTAGTTCCTCCCAGGTGGTGATGGGTCTACCTAGGGTTCTAAGCCAATGAGAAGCCTTGTCTCTTAATGAGAAAGGGAACATCTTGATTAGAACAATGTCAAGGCTAATGTTCCTAGGTTTTACTGTTCTTGCTATGCGGTCGAGATCTTCTAGGTGCTGAAAGGGGTCTTCATTTGAGCTTCCATGAAAGTGGCTCTGGATTAGACTTAATACATTAGGTTTTAGCTCAAAATCGTCTCCCCCTTCGGGGATCCTAAGGTGTGGCTCGACTCTAATGGCAGAAGGGTTATAGAAATCACGGAGGGGTCTTGGCTGGTCTTGAAATGGTGGTAAATCAAGTGGTGGTTGTCCTGGTATGTCATTGAAAGGTGGTGGTTGTTCTTGCGGGTTCTGTAACCGTTGTATGGCTTGCATGATGGTGCGGATTTGTTGTTGCTGAAGCCGATGGTTAGCATTGATTTGAGCTTGGACGACAGCCATAGCATCTGGTGGGGGTTGATCTTCAGCCTCATCTACCCTAGGTTCAGCCATGTTTTCAACAGAATTACGTCGCCTAGATTCCTGCCCCAAAACACACAATTCGGGATGCAGTGAGCACCTCCCGTGCATACACTAGAGAAGAACAGGAGGGGATGCGGAGGGCGACAGATGCGAGAAATGTGTTTCAATCAAGCACGCAAGCCTAATCCTTATGGTGTATTCCTTAGGAGACCTAGAAATCTCACAAAGGGTGATTAAGTCCGTAAGCACTGGACTCCCCTTCTCAAGCCTAATCTGGCCAGGTTGATTACGAGGGGATTGCAGGGAAGGTTCTTCCTTTGGCTTGCGCCTCCGGTTCCATAGACCCCACAACCACGGTCGTTTGACACTGCCCCGCAGCCTAGTCACCAGATTCTACCAAGGGAATGAAAGCCAAGTGCCTCGCAGACAAAACCTCACCTTTTGAGACTTAACTCAGTCCTGCCTAGGGCACGTCTACTCAGTTTTAAAGGGCTAGGATAGTGCTTGTGCTTAGGGTGATGTGATGAGGCGTTGATTGGGGTGGTGCCTCTTAATTTTCCACTTTCAAAGTGTGTGCTTCTAGCAAAACATGATTTTCAAGCAAGGATTTGTTAAGATATAGTGTCTTTTAGTGTTTCATCCTTACTTAAGTACTTTTTAGGGTTGACGTGTCTTAATATTTTCAAACAAGTTTCAGTGGGCACGTCAAGTTCTGCACACAACTTAGTGAAAGTAGATTTCCTTTTATTTTGTAGAGGCTCTAAAATCCTAGTGTACTCATCCTGATAATCGTGCAGCTTCTATTAGATGAGTCAGTTTTAGGGTTGAGTGGTGCGGCCCAGGTCAACTCACGGTGGCTTCGCAAACACCACTCAAGAGAAAGAGAAAAGAACACTCCAAGAATTTGTCCAGCATATTAGAGTGTACATTTTTTTGTAGGGTGGTGTGTTAAGAATGTGGGTCAAGCAATCATTCGCCACGCCAATTTTTTTCAGTTTTTATGATTTTTTTAGCTTTTTCACGCAAGCAAACAATGAGAGATAGGTTACTCACTATCGGTCCTCAAGGTGCCTACTCCCTTGCTGCTGTCGTGGAATGCGTCGCTTTGCCATCCATGCGTCGAATTCCTGCAACCGTCAAGTAAAAAGGAAAATAGGGCATTAGACGATGTGAGAATGAGTGTGGAATGGAGGTGATAAAACAAATCCGTTGCCTCCCCGGCAACGGCGCCAAAAACTGACGTGCCTTCGTGCGTGTGTGTTAAGAGGTGTCGTTATAGTTGCACTTGATACGTCGGTTTTAAAAGAAGTAAACGGAGGTGAGTCCGAGTGTCGATCTCAGGGAGGCGTGGAAATCGGATTTTGTTTACCACTTGTTGTCACGAAAAAGGCGGAGTTTTGCTTGCGAAAGAGACGGTTTTGAAAAGCGAGAGATAGAGAGAGAGTTTAGGGTTAGAAAGCTCTTGGTTTTGATCATGCACTTTAAACAGAAATTAAAATGGCAACTAAATGGAAAATAATTTCATTAAACATGCATTCATAGTTCATGGTTTACAACATTAAATACATGCTTCAACGAAAGTAAATGAAAGCTTAAAAGAGAGAGAGAGAGAGGTAGAGAGAGAGTGGAGAGCGACGAGGCAGCCACGGCGGTGGAGGAGGCTCCGTCGGCGGCTCGTCGTCTCCGACGATTACAAGAGTGCCTAAGACTAGCTAGGAGAGGAGTGGAGTAGTTGCAAGTGGGAGAGGATGCCTTGAATGGTGGTAGAAGGGGGTTTAAATAGAGTTAAGGGCTTCCTAAAAGAAGAATGTACTTTAGCGACATCCAGAACGTCACTAAAACCGCTTCCAAATACGTCGGTGAAGCCCTCCTGCCGCCGGTCAGCCGCCCGCCCCTCTCTCTCTTCAGGCGCGATCCGTGGATGTCGAACGAGAGCCGTCCGATTGAAGATCGAACGGCTGAGATCCTCCCGTGCCTGCGCTAAGATCGCTCTTCGGGCGGGCGTGCGTGCGCGCGTTTCCGCCCGGCGTGCGCGCGCGCGGGAGGTGGGGCGCTGTCATCGCGCCGCGTGGCGTAATCCTAGCCGCTCGCTGCTGATCGCGCGGCTCAATTTTGCCGCACCCTTCGCTCGCAATTGATTTCCGCTCCGCGCGATTCGAACGCGCATCACCGCGACGCGGGCGTGCGCGCTAACCGTTGCGCCACGCCCGCGCTTTGTCGCGGCGACCGCGGGCGAGCGCGCGGATCTCGGCCGTTCGATCGAAGATCAACGGCCGAGATGCGTCCTTGGCTGGCTTGGGGGCGTGCGAGCGGCGGGGGCGGGGCGACGTGGCGCGTTCTGGGCCGTTGATCTCTAGATCAACGGTCAGGATTTCTTGGGCCCATTGTGGGAGCTCGGGATGTCGGATTTGGCCGATCTTGAGTCCGTTAGACTCCGTTCGTCGTCCTGAATCCATCCGTGTGGTCCGATTGCTCATCTGAGGCCTGCTTTGACAAATGCTTTACACAAATGGCCATTAATACAGTTTATAAGCAATCTTGGTACTTGATGCATGCAATGCTCCTATTCTACTTTATGTTGTGCCTTTTATTCTAAAGATGGGCCATATTCAACCTAATTACTACCCCCTTGCGTGGTGTTATCAGGTCGTCACCCACCTCAACACTCTCGTGGCTCAGAACGTGATTGGGATCGGCGACGTACTTCCTGAGGTTGGACACGTGGAACACGTCGTGCACACCAGAAAGTTGGGGAGGAAGGGCAAGCCTGTAAGCAACGGGTCTAACCTGCTCCAGGACCTCAAAAGGCCCCACAAACCTCGGCGTGAGCTTCCCTTCCACTGCAAAATGCTGCAGGCCCTTCATGGGTGAAACACGAAGAAAGACGTGATCCCCAACCTCAAACTGCACTTCTTTGTGCTTCCGATCGACATAGCTCTTCTGTCTGTTCCTAACAGTGCGAAGTCATTTGTGAATCTGCTCAACCACCTTCTGACTCTGCCAGATCAGCCTGGGGCCAACCTCCCACTTGGTCCCCACCTCAACCCAACTCAAGGGCGCAGTACACCTCCGTCCGTATAGAGCCTCGTAGGGTGCCATGCCGATGCTCGAATGATAACTGTTATTATATGCAAACTCTGCCAGGGGCAAGTGCTCCTCCCAAGAGCCCTTGCAGTCCAGTACATAGGCATGCAAAAGGTCCTCAAGCATCTGTATCGTGCACTCTGACTGTCCGTCCGTCTGGGGGTGATACACCGTGCTGAACCTCAACCGTGTCCCCAAAGCCTGCTGAAACTTAGCCAAAAACTAGGATGTAAAACAGGTATCCCGGTTAGATACAATCTCTCGCGGAACTCCGTGCAGACATACCACATTGCGAATATACCTCTCTACCAACTGTGCTGGTCCCAAGGTGACTCGGATCGGCAAGAAACGTGTCGTCTTCGTTAATCTGTCTACAATCACCCAGACTCTGTCGTGTCCTCGTTGGGTAACAGGCAAGCCCACCACTAAGTCCATGGTGATGCTCTCCCACTTCCACTCTGGCACCGGAAGTGGCTGCAATGGCCCTACAGGCCTCTGATGCTTGGCCTTTACCTGCTAGCATACCAAACACTACTGCATGAACTCACCTACATCCTGCTTCATCCCCCTCCACCAAAAGTCATGTCTCAGATCATGATACATCTTTATGTTCCCAGGATGTATGGTGAACCTGGAACTGTGTGCCTCAGTCAGGAGCTCTCTCAACAACTCCTCGTCCCTGGGAACTCACAAACGTCCCCTCATGAATAGTACCTCATCAGTAAAGGAGAAGTCTCCAGGGTCCCCTGATAGTACTCTGTCACGCAACGACTGCAGGTACGGGTTTGCCATCTGTCCTATGATGATGCGGTCTATTAGCTTTGGCCTCGCCTGTCGTGTCACAGTCATTGCCCTACAGTGCCCCAGTAGCTTTAGGGGTCGCCAACTGCCCAACTCCTCCATGAGTGTCCAACTCTGTGCCTGTAAACTAGCCAAGTGGGCAGGCGCCTTCCGGCTTAAGGCGTCAGCCACCATGTTGGCCTTCCCCGGATGGTAGGAGATGCTGCAGTCATAGTCCTTCAGGAGCTCTAACCAACGTCTCTGTCTCATGTTAAGCTCCTTCTGATCAAACAAATACCTGAGGCTCTTATGATCCATGAATACCTCAAAAGTCTCACCGTATAGGTAGTGCCTCCATGTCTTCAGCGCAAAGACGACAGCTGCCAGCTCTAAGTCGTGGGTAGGGTAGCTATGCTCATGGGGCTTCAGTTGCCGCGAAGCGTAAGTGACAACGTGACCCCGCTGCTTGAGCATGCCCCCTAACCCCTGCAACGAAGCGTCGGTGTACACAACGAAACCGCCAGTACTGTCTGGGATGGTAAGCACAGGAGCTGAAGTCAGCCTCTCCTTCAACTCCTGAAAACACGCCTCACAAGTGTCTATCTAAGAAAAGGGCATGTCCTTCCGGGTCAACTACGTGAAAGGATGCGTAATTTGCGAGAAACCCCTGATAAACTGCTGGTAGTAACCTGCCAGTCCCAAGAAACTATGGATCTCTGTCACTGTATGTGGTCTTTCCCACCTGAGCACTGCCTCTACCTTAACTGGGTCCACAGCCAAGCCATCCCCTGAAATCACATGACCTAAGAAGGTCACCTACCTCAACTAGAACTTACACTTGCTGTATTTGGCATACAACCTACGTCGTCTCAATGTGTCCTAAACCATCCGCAAGTATTGTCCGTGCTGCACCTGATCTCGCGAGTAGATGAGCACATCATCAATAAACACAACCACAAACTGATCTAGATACGGTCTAAACACCCGGTTCATCAAATCCATGAAAGCAGCGGGGGCGTTGGTCAGCCCAAATGGCATGACCAAAAACTCGTAGTGTCCGTACCGGGTGCGGAAAGCTGTCTTGGAGATGTCGGTCTCTCTGATCCTCAACTGGTGGTAGCTTGACCTTAAGTCTATCTTGGAGAAAACCGTGGCACCTAGCAACTGGTCAAACAAATCATCAATCCTTGGTAGCAGATACCTATTTTTGATGGTGACCCTATTCAGCTATCTGTAGTCCACACAAAGGCGTAGGGTACCATCCTTCTTCTTCACAAATAATACCGGGGCTCCCCACGGAGATGCACTGGGCCTCACAAAGCCCTTCTCCAGAAGGTCCTGCAATTGGGACTTGAGCTCTCGCAGCTCAAGTGGTGCCATCCTGTAAGGTGCTGTAGAAATGGGGCTGGTCCCCGGTACCAGTGAGATCTCAAACTCGATCTCACGCTCAGGCGATAGTCCTGGCAGCTCCTCTGGAAACACGTCGGGGTACTCTCTGACCATCGAGATACTCTGAAAGTCTGCCACGAGGTTGGGCTCTGCCACTACACAAGCCAGAAAGCCCTCACATCCTTGGCCCAAAAGTCTCACCGCCCGAAGTGCAGAAATGCACTTGAAGCCTCCGTCCATCGGCTGCCGTGAAACTCAAAAGAATGCATCTCTGGTATAGAGAAGACGATCTTCCTCTCAAAATAGTCCACCAAAGCATGGTAAGAGGACAGCCAGTCCATCCACAGAATCATGCCAAAGTCCTCCATCGGTATCACAATCAGGTCAGCGGGGAGGCTATGTCCCCTAACACTTACCTCACTGCCTGTGTAGACCTCCTCAGCTACAAAAAGCTTACCACCCGAACCTCTGATCACAAAAGGATCCTCTAACAACACACAGTCCTTTCCCAAACTGACAGCAAAACTAGCAGCAACAAATGAGTGCGTGGCGCCGGAATCAAAAAGTGTGTAAACTAGTCTATAGGAAACTGTAACCATACCTGCCACCACTGAACCTGAAGCTCTGGCGTCTCTGTGTGTTAGGGCATTGATACTCCCCTCAGCTTTCGGTGTGGAAGAAGCAGCCACACTCTGTGTCGGATGGGTAGTCGCTGGCAGGTACCCTCCCCGCGACTGCTGTCCTCCCCCACGTGCCTAGGAACCACGGCCACCTGCTCATCCTCCAACGCTTGATGTGGGGAGCATCTGTTGACCTCCAGCCCTAGACGGGCAGTCCATCCTGATGTGGCCCGGCTAGCCACACTGGTAGCAAAGGCGAACTCAACTCCCGCCCTCGGTAGGTCCCTGTTGACGGCTGGGCAGGGGTCTGGTGCTGGCAGCTAGCCCTTGTCGGGGGACCCCAAAGGCCACTGACGGCCCCACAAAGCGTGACGGCTCTCCTGCGGTCACTGCGTGCCTCCTCTCTCGCCGGCCTTATGAGTAGTCTGGCTGGTAGGGCCTCTTCTGTCTGTTGTCAGTGTCACGTGCGGCCAGGTTGCTCTTCTCATACGTCATAGCTTCCTCCACCACTCTAAAGAACGTAGGCAGCTTTAGGGTTTGACATACCCTTGAAGGGTAGGTCGGAGCCCCTCAGTTAACCTCCTTAGGCGACCCTCCTCAGTAGCCACAGCTATTGTAGTGAAACAGGATAGCTCTAGAAAGTGCGTACGATACGTGCTCACAGTCATCGTCCCCTGGCGGAGAGTGTGGAACTCTCGCCTCCTCTAATCCTGCCACGTTTGCAGGAAGTACTGCTCGTAGAAGAGGGTACCAAATTGGTCCCACGTCGACTCTGCCCTCTCCTGACCCTTGACCACCCTCCACCACCTGTGTGCTGCGCTCTCCAGCTGGTACGTGGCAAAGGCCATGCGGCACTCTGCAAGGGGGCAAAGGGTGTCGAACACCTTCTTGATCTGCTCTAACCAGTCCTCCACCTCAGTCGGGTCCTCATCCCCCTTGAAAGAGGAGGGCTTTAGCTTCCGGAACTGTCCGAAAAGCTCGTAGTGTCGCTGTAGTGGGGAAACAGGCATGCCTCCAAGCAGGAAGGGCTCATGCTCGGAAGTGTCAGAGTGCAGGGGGTGGTGGGGACCACCCCCTCCCCCACGTCCAGCGCTGCGTCTATCTTGCGGTCCCACAGAGGACTCCCCCTCCACATCCCCAGGGAGAGGCGCCTGTGGAAGTGGGTGGAGCTCCTCTCGTACTATCTCGCATATCAGCTGGGCAAGGACTTTGGCCTGAACGCTCGGAAGGAGTGGCTGGTCCACTGAAACGTCAGGCTCAACATGTCTGCCCCTCCGACCTCGTTCATGGTTGTGTCCGTGGCCCGCCTCAATGACTGCACGTCGAGGCATCTCCTACAAGGAGATGCGAACAATAGAACAGAAAGACGTAAATTCCAACGGACATTCAGCAAAAGAGCCTCAGAACAGATGCCAAAAGGTACGTTGTGGTGGTTACTCTAGTTACAAGCACGTGAATTGGCTATTCTCAAGCTAGTTGGTTCACTTCTCGGGATGACCTTGCTCTGATACCATCTTGTTACGACCCGGTTCCCGAATCCCTACAGGACACGAGACCAGATCGACTCGACTGATCCCAAGACCCAGTCGTCTAACGAGAAAGCAACCAAAAAGCAGGAAAGTAAACTACATTCACTATGCTAAGCAACTAACAGTAACAAAAGTACAACAGTAAAGAAGTAAAACTACTATAGTACACACCACCACAACAGTAGAAAGTAACCAGGTACAAGAATATAAAGTGCAGAATGTAAGAGTACAAATGTAAAGGTACAAGAGTCTACTCACTACTACAAACGAGTACAAAAAAAGAGCTACAACTACTGGGCTCTACTGGGCCCAGCACCCTCTGCAGTCGTAGGCTTTGGTTGCTCAACACCTAGACCTGAAAAGGGTTATGAGTACACGAAGTCAGCGAATGCTGAGTAGAGTGGCAACCAACTAACTAAAGTAGTAAAAGAGGACATGTAGCTGTTGTTTTTCGAATTTCATTATTTCACAAGTTATTCCCTTTCTACCCCTTGGTTTATTTATCAGATCTCTTTTCTTGATCTTGAATGTTCCTCGTGGGAATGATCTTGATTGCAGTATTTTTCGAAGAGTAGAAGGCACACGTGATGCTCTCTTGGCTGGGAGAGTCCCCCGTGGTGATCCTACACCCAGTCAACCACCCCAAGGTCACGGACAGACGTAACGGTGACTACGGCATGCACGATAAGTGCACGGGTAGCTACCCCACACTAGCACGCAGTCAGTCGTTTCCGTTAGCGGGTGCGCCAAAAGTACAACACGGAACCAGTATAGGGCCTAGCCCTCTCAGTAACAGGGGTCTAGCCCCTAAGAACCAAATAGGGGTCTCGCCCCTCCATAGTCCGCGCACCCTTACCTGACTACTCTGGTTTGCCCAGTGGGCCTAACAAGTCGGTGTAGGGTGGCTAGCTGAACCCCGGGCCCCGTGGGGTGGCTATCTCTCTCCCTACACTAGTAGCTCTCCCCGGTACTGTGTAAACGAGGGCCAAGAAGTTGGTACAGAGTGGCCAATCCTAACCCCAGGTCCCAACCCAAGGGTGGCTAGCTCTGCTCTGCACTAAACAGGGGGACAGTCGCTCTCCTTGGTACTCCGTACTCAAGGGCCAGCTCACTTCCCCACTCACATTTCCAGATCCATTCCATTTATTTCCAAGAGCTCTACTCCTAATTCCCCGTAGGGTTCATGCTCATATTCCTCAGGCCAAGCCATACCATGTTTCATTATTTCTATTCTCATTCTCATGTTATACACATGCAACTTGTATTTCTACTATTCACATTCCTGTACACAGGTTATATACAGGTAGGTTGTATTTCCATCATTCACGTTACCATTCTCAATTTATATATACATGCATCTCGTATTATGTCATTTAACGTATACAACAGGAATTTACATGCAACAGTTTGCTAGCACAAGTACTTTATAATTCACAGGCAGTTGTTATTTATTTACAGGCAATTGTTATAATTCTATCTACTCATTCAAGACTGCAATTCAATCATCCATTACCGATATTTCAAGTGTTTCTAATCCTAGGATTCATGCCATATCCTAGGTTCTAATCATTCATTCCACACATGCATTTAGGTTTTAATTAAATTAAAGGGAAACCACTCTACTAGTAAACCCAGGAGTACTGGGGGCATGAACGGTAGGCTCATGTGCCTCAGTAAGCCCCAAACCCGCAAAGGAAGGAAGTCCTATTACAAGGATCAATCACAAGATAATATTCAGAACAGTATAGAAAGTCTTCTAACAAGTAGAGGAATTCATACGAGAAACGTTGGTATCTTATTTGCGGAAAATAGACCTTAAACGGACCCTAAACGGGTCAAAAATAGCATTTATGACTCAAATCAGATGTTTGGTACAACTTCCAGATATCTTAAAAGTGTCCATTGTCATACCTTAACCGCTGCGCCAATCCTCAGATGTCCAGGAACTCTTTTGGACCGTCTGGACCTAGCTACAGACGTCCGACCACCTCTCCAGATGTTTGGAAGTGCCTACAGTCGTCTGGTAAGCTCCCCAGATGTCTGAAAAGAGTGGGAGGGCATGTCCCACGCCTTCCCAAAGCGAATCCTGCACGCAGACATCCGATCTTCTCAAAATGGCATGGAAAAGGGGCATCGGCGGAGCGGCCTACATGGCCATATCCGCAAAGAGACGTACCTCCGCGAGACTCTCTCCGCGGACGTCTGGAACCACCTCCAGACGTCTGCTCCGTCATCTGGACATCGCTCCAGACATTTGATTCTAGGAAAATCCTAGAACCAGAACATGCTTCCGCCTTCTTGCACCGCGCGTGGCCGCGCCGTGCCCCCTCGCCTACAGCTCCAGCTACAGTAATGTTGGGGAGGACCTCCTCAATGCACTCCTCCACCTCGCGCACGTGCTGCTCCGGCCGTGTGCTCACCGGTGAGCTCCCACGCAAACTCGTAAGCTCACCTCCTCCTCTCCTTCTCACGCCACTCCTCCTTTCCTTCTTTCGCCGCTCCTCCTCTCTGCTGCTCTCGCTCGCTCTGGGAAGAAGAGAGGAAGGTGGCGGGTGGCTGAGAAGCGGGGAGAATGGAGGTGGAGGAGGGGTTTTATAAGGTGGGGTTTAAGGTTCTCTTGGAGGCGAGGAAAGAGAGAGAAGAAGGAGGAAAAACGAGGGGTACTGTTTGTGCACAGCATGCGCCCAGATGCAAGTTCGTACCCAAGATTTTCAATTTTCAGACGTTTGGGAATGTGTCCAGATGTCTGACCAGACGTCTGACCCACAGTCTAGACATCTTACCAGACGTCTGACCTAAAGTCCAGACGTCTTAAAAGGCTCAAACAACATGGGTCTTAACACTGGGTTTCCCAGGGGTTAATCTAAGGTATAATAAGCATTAAAGTCTAATAAGAGGGTCCACATAGACAGAAACAAGGTTTCATGCACTTCAAGAACCAATTCATAACCTAAAACCCTAATTTTAGACTCACTTAAATAAAAAATGTTTTTTTTAGGATAAAATTCACCTAAATCTTCTAAAATTCATATAAAAATATTCCATAAGGTTTGGTAACTTTGATTTGACCATCTGAACCTATTTTGTCCCTAAATAGAGTTATAGATACAATTCTACCCTAATTTATGTTTCTATGCAAATTTTCTAGTCAAACTTAGTCAAAACTGAAATCTGACTTCACTAGATTCCTTGGGTCAAAATTAGATTTGTAACAAAATTTGGGCCCAATCAGAGATCATCTTCATCTAGTTTGCATTTTGGTCCATTCAGACTATTTCTCTCTCACTTACACCCCTAGCTTTTGAAATCCTTGCAAATTTCCCCCAACTTTGTTGTCTTCTTCACAGAAGGGTCCCTGCCTCCATGGCAGGTGTGAACCCAAAGGAGCCAAGATTCAATCAGGGATACCTCCCTGATTTCTCAACGAATCCCTTCCAAAATTGGAAGGGATGATCTTGAGGACATTCCCAATCACCAGAATCACATTTTTGACTTGGATTTGAACTGAAGAGCTCATGCGAACTCTTGGATGTCACAATTTCTCTTCCCTATTTTTGCAAGCTCCTCAAGCTTGTTTCCAAGCTTGGAAGCATGCCTGGAGCTCTATAAAGTTCACTCGTGCACAACCACTCTTCCTTAGCTTGGTTTGGCCGCACTTCCTCACCAAAAACTCTCCCTCTGGCCTCCTCTGACCAGCTCTAGTGAGCTCTCTTCCCCATCCTCCTACAGCCTCCCAACCATCAAATTGGGAGGGCCAAACTCTTCCTCTCCTTTGTCCACTCCTAGCAATACTAGCAAGGAGCTCTTTGACTCTTTCTTTCCTCGCTGCCCTCTCATCGGAGGTATTCTCTTCCATAGTGCTGACCAATCACAGCTAGTGCCCTCCTGCCCCTTTCGACCGTTAACACTAGGTCCTCTACCTTCCTCTTACTCTCTACTCGGTTTCCCCTTCTTTAAACTCTAGTTTCGATCACAGACCATGCCTCTCCCCCTCTGTCTTCCTCTACTTTGGTGAAGCTCCAACGACGCCTCCCCGACGCCACACACCACCAAACGCACCTGCTCCACCTCCAAAAGCTCTGCCTTATCTTGCCCATCAAAACCCCTCACCTAATTCAACCAAAAACCCACTCCATCGCCCCACCAAACTCAACCTCCCTCACTCATCTTCTCCGTCACCGTCTAGCCATGCCCGACCTCTATCCACAAAAAGACAACCACCATCACATTTCTTGAGTCCACAGCGACTCTCTTGAAACATCTAACTGGGGCTTTTGAGCTCATATTGTGACTTTCAGGTCTTGACCAGAGACCGCCGTCGCCTTCGTCATCTCCAACGTCGTCTGCCTCTATCCGGCCACCATCCTTCCAGACTCCACCTCCAGGTGTCGCAGATGACTCCAAGGTCCTCCTCCAGGAAGTCAATTGCAACCACTAGCCACGTCATCGACCTCAATTGAAGATGTTGCTTCTTGTTGCTGCTGTACGAAGGAGAGGGACAAAGATAGTCCCACCTTATGAAGTGAAGAGGCAGCTGCAGTGGATAAATTGAATTTGTGCTGTGGCTTCTTCGCCCAAGCACCGGGAGTCGGGTCCTCATACACCCTCTCACCGATTACCCGCCTACTAATCACTCCTTTCTTGTACCACACCTGCAAGCCTGGAGATTGTTCTAGACTCGATAACTTGTATCTAGATTCGATTACATGCTGGGTCTGAGAGAAAGAAGAAGATTTGTGAGAGAGTGGGGGAGGGTTTTGCTGCTTGCTCCTTTGCCTTGTGTTGAAGAGAAAGAGATCCCTATGTGACACTTAGCCATTGAAGGAAGTGAGTTCCCTTGTGCTGTGAAGAAGGGAAGCCTTGTGAAGAAAGCCTTAAGTTTCTAAAGGCTTTGACATTGAGAACAAGAAGGCCTTGAGAAGGAAAGAGGCTTTGAAGAAGAAGAGAAGGAGAAGGCTCTCTTAGAAGCCTTGTCTTGCTGGGGCTAAGTGTTGAGACACTTAAGTCGTTTGAGGAAGGCCTGATACTGAGTACTATAGCATTGAGAACACTGTTGACTTATTTGGTTACATTGAATGGTTGGGATATATGCTTAAATAAAATAGAGTAATTGTTGATTTAAATCACCATTCTTTTGTCTTCTTGATTTCTTTTTATCCTAATGAGAGTTTGAGATACTATTGCTTCTTATTGAATATATTTCTGAGTATTTGGTTCATTGAATATCTTCTATAGTATCTGTTTATTGTGCTCGTTCATTTCAATTAGAGATTAATGTTATGAGTTCCATATTTGCTCCTTATGATCGACCTCAGACTCCATTTTAGAATCAGAGTTATAAATTTAATTGTTTTTGAGCTATTAAGGTTTTGCTACAATGATTATTCCTTAAAACTCCTTGATAGCCTGTTCAACAAATGACTCTTGATATTTAAACCTTAATTGCGATTTCTAGGACTCAAAGTGTTTTACAAAGCTCAAAAGCTAAGAGATTACGATTGTGCTTAGTGAATAATCAATACTAACCAGATGAATACTAAAACTCAATCCCAGGGTTTCATGTCTTTTTAAGTCCAGGTTGGTCCCAATTTTAGCTCACGTCTTTGGATCGACTCTCAAAAATGAGTGAAGACTCAAATGCAAGTCTTAGTGCATTATGGCGCAAAGAATATTTGGTGGACACAAGGATTTGTAATGCACCTTGAAAAATCTTTTTGGTGGAAATATGCAGGAATTTGGAGAACATATTGACTTATTCAAAAGAATGTCTTTTTTTTCAATTCCTTTTGACTTTTTCTATTTTTTTATGATTTTTATTTTCTGAAAACAAATGTTAGTATGTCCCCTACAACTTTATTTGGTAGAGCACACTTATTTGGTGGGTGAGTACTTTGGTGGAAAGAGCTTCTTGTAAGCACGAGACTAAAGGCTAGGATAAAAAGTCTACCTGCACACACAGGTAAGGACTCCACCTTCCCTAATGAACACTAGGGTTGAATCTTACGTTCATTTGGCCTTTCCCAACTCTGTGTAGTGTAAACCAAAGTTACTTAGACTCCCAAGTAAAAGCAAACCAATGAATTCGATACTGGTGACGAGGTACAAAAATACATCCTAAGTTAGGAGAGATCTTGGTCTATCTTGTCAATGCACTACAACATACTTTACTTTTGTCATCGGTTAGAACCTGATGCAAAATTGAAATAACCGACGAAAATCAGCGACACCATTATTATCGTCGCTATTTCATTTTGCCATTGGTTAGAGGGCACATTCGACGTGAAGATAATGTTTGACCATCGGACAGATTAGATATTTCGATGTTGTTTCAAAACCAACGGTAATTGTATTTGCCGTCGGTTGTCTCAAAAGAGATGGCATATGTAAGTTACTTTTTCTCACCTTTATGCGCCCTTTATTTTTACAGTCGTTAAGTAAATTTCCTGTCTCTTATATAAGCGACGACAAAAATATTTTTGCCATCACTTCTCTTAAAAGCGACGACATAGAGGTGATTGTAAAAACATTTTTGTCGTCACTTATTCAAATAAGCAACGGCATAGATGTGATGCTAAAAATATTTTTGCCATCACTTATCCTAATAAGCAACGACATAAAAGGGGAATTGTGATTCTCTCTAGCCTTATATGTCGTCGGCTATTAGGATAAGCGATGACAAAAATATTTTTAGTGTCACATCTATGTCGTTGCTTATTTGTATAAGCGACGACAGATGTATGGGGCTTTTTTTTGAAATTACAAAATGATGGAAACTACCTACTAAACCTACTTAAAAGACTTGCTTTTATAGAAAAACAAGTAATCAAAATGAAGAGAAGTTTATATTTCATAAATATAAAGTCAGGTACATAAAAAGTTTGAAAATGAAATATTTACATAAAAAAGGTAACATGAAAAATATAACAAAAGAAAATGAATAAAAATTAAAATGTAGCTACCCCGATGCCACCAGCTCCACCTGCACCACCCATGGAGTTGTCCTCGTCTCATCTGTAGATGTTGGCATCTGTTGAAGATGAATGCTCTGATTAACCCTTCTTCTGAAGAAGGGTTATAAGCATCTGAAGCTTACCATCCATGGCATTTATCTTATTCTGCATCTCTACCTCTCTCTTCTCCTTCTCTTCCTCTAGTCTCTGTAGTGTGTCAATTTTTTGATATAGCTGATCGACGACACTAGATGAGATGGCATCTTTCCCCCCATACCAGGTGGATAACGTATATGCCCTCCCTGCACTACGAATGAAACCACCGTGTTCCGATGGCATCACTATCCTAAATGCCTCCTCTGGATCCAAAGGCTGGTGGATGCTATCGGAGGCTCGTTAGTGGGGGGACATACTAATTGTACCATTTGCTCTTAAATGTATTAAAAAATATTATTATAATGTATATATACAAAGTTATAAATTTTTTGAGTTTAGGAAACTTATGTGTTTATCCAGGTATGACTCATGAATCCACTTACAAGCACCCTCAGTTGTAGCCTTACTGTGGGTGGCCTCATAGATATCCATCCTAGTAATTTCCATCCTATCATGTGTAGCGGAGTAAAAATATAAAAATGATACAATTATATTAAAATAACTTAAAAATTAAGTAATATTCAACTGAGAGTAGTTTCAACACTTACATAACAGCTCCTGACTGTCTCGATGCTATTTTGACCCAAACAATGGGTCTGTGGTGGAGCTTTAGCCCTATTGGCCTTATTTTTTTTTTCTTGCTCCTGTAAACATATACAATAATAGTTTTTATGAATTTAAGATATATGAAATTACTAAAATAATTTTAATCATTTACTAACCTCTATCTTCGGATCCAGCCAATGCTTGCATGCCTTCTTCCAATCGTCAGGCATGACATCAGGAGGATAATTCTTCATTGCCGCCTCGAGTGAACTACAGTTAAAAAAAAATTAAATACCAAGTATAAATTTTTAGAAATAATATATGAAATTATGTATGTAATAAAAATGTAAATATTTAAAAAATATTATATTTCTCTTGATCTCCGTCCTCCAATCTCTGTGGATTTTGGCGACGTGCTTAAGAATATATCGGGTGGCATTGGAGTCGTCACCCCAATCGTAATTTGCCTACATTAATTTTTTTTAAAAATATGTCAATCTTAATTTATAATAATTTTAAGATAAAGTTATAGAAGAAATAACTTTGATAAATGAAATTACCTCCAACTGACAGAAGAACTGCCTCTTAAGCATTGTGGGCACCTTCCTCCAATCAAAGTAGCAAATGGGCACAATGAACTTAATAATTGTACCAACTCGACTGATGAAGCCCGGGTAATTCTCCTCCTCTCCTGTGGTTCTAAGCTTGATCGTTATTCTCAGGGCCTCAGGGACACGCTGGAGGTCTAGATTCTTTGTCTTACCCTATCCTCTTCTGAGTTTACCTGTGTAAACATTAATCATATTCATTATATATTTCTGAAGTTATAATAAACTTTAAAATATATAAGTAATTTACGACTTAAAGGTATATGAGTTCTTACCAAAACTTATGCTCGTCGCTAAGTGGTTCACATGAATTGGGGATGTACTCTCCACCATCTCATCCTCTGCCTCCTCCCCCTCCTCCTCTCCCGCCTCCTTCCCCTCCTCCTCATCTGATACTCCATAATATGGATCATCCTCTACTTGCCCTGGCAAGGTCTGAGCAATCTCCTTTCCCTTTTCCTTCCCCCTCGCATGTAGTAAACATGTCATTTCCTTAGGACATACGAAACATGATTGGAGGGGGAGCTTGGTGTCGAGGGGCTGGCTGAACCTACTATCGTGGGGGTGGTTGAGCTTGAGGAGATGAATCGGGTTGGGTGGATGGTTGTCTCAGGAGGAGACTTTCTTTTGGGATTTTTCTTAAACAACTTCACTTGTAACAAGTATAAAATGCAATAATTAACACAGTTAAAAATCATTAATATATAAATCATTAATGAAAAAAGTTTGCCAAACATAAAAAAATATTTAAAATTTTCTATAGAGTTTCCCCTTAAATTTGGAGGTTTCTCTATGAACCTGCATATTAAAATTAAAGTGGGCACACCCCACATAAAAAAAGTGCAAAGACAAACCACAAGTGGGTACATCCCACATCCATCCAAATAAAACATGCAACACAAGTGGGTACACCTCACATCTATTCAATGAAATAAAAAATATGTGGGCACACCCCACATCTAGCACAAACCTATAATTTAATCTAATTAAATTTAAGACATTAAAATATACCTCTAAGTACAACAGCCTTCGAATATGCCCATCATCGATAACCAATAATTTGAAAAGCAAAAGTAATTAAAATGCCAGTAGAGTAAGAGTAACATATTTTGAACATGTGTGTACGTGATTGGTTTAAGTTTTGGTATTTATAATGTATAAAAAATGCAGTTGTAGTTTAAATTTCTTAAATTTGAATATGAATTTGTTATAAACAGAAATGAAACAAAGTAAAGAAATTATTATTAACCTTAGATGTCCACATTTACTGCATATGAATTTATATGACCTTCTTCCATTAATTCTTGGTATGCTTCAAACTGTGCGTCAAAATGATTGCGCGGTACTGTTCTTATTGGTATAACCCATCCCCTTTGGCAATTATCGGAGACATAGAAAACTTGTGCCGCTTGAAATGCCAATGTGAATGGTTCATCAGATTGAAGAATTTGATGATTAGGATTTAAACTCAAGTAATTGTATTTCTTGTCAATTTTGAAATCAGAGCCCTCTTTAAAAACATCAAACCAATGACATTTAAAGAGGACAACTGTGAGATTATATCTGAAGCTAATCTCTACAATTTCTTTGATTTCATGTATCCACAATGTATTTATCTGGACTGGTGGAAAGATCTGAATCAACAACAACTTCGGCTTGTTGTGTAACATTTCTATTATCAATTTCTTTTATTCTGAATCTGAACTCATTTATTATATACCCAGAATGGTAATATGCATAATGTAATAGTGAATCAGCAATTACATCAAAATCTGGTACCCATCATGGGTTCTTATCATCTTTCAATTGATTAACTCGATCTTTAAACCAATCTAAGAAGCCAAATTCGGTTGTCCTTGAAAGAGGTGATCATTCGAATTCCTCATAAATGGATTAATTTCATGAATTTATTTTAAAATAGATAGATATGCACAACGTCTGTCATTTTCTGAAATAGCCTTGTACTTTGTATGAAGAATCGACCTTCCTCTGATATAAAAAATTAACAAACATTCTTCATCACTGTCATTGTATTCTCCCTCATAATTCCTTTAAAGTTTATTAAAGTAGTTGTCTGCTTCATTCATGTACATGGAGGTAAAATTTATACACTCCACGAGATAGCCTTCTACAATTGATCCTTCTGGCTTTGTCTTGTTCAAAACATAATCCTTAAGCTTTTTCAAAAATCGCTCCATAGTATACATCCATCTGAATTGTATAGGTCCACTGATTCTCGCTTCATTTACAAGATGTAGTGTGAGATGAACCATTACATCAAAAAAGGTTGGGGGAAGAATCTGTTCCATCTTACAGAGAGTAATGACTATTTGTTTATCCCAGTGATCCAGTGTATCATTTTGTAGCATCTTCGAACAAACAGCTTTGAAAAACTTGCTCATCTCTGTGAATGAATCAACAATTGGCTCTGGTAGTATGCCCCGTATCGCCAGTGGAAATAATACTTGCATATAAACATAGGAGTCATGACTTTTTAAGCTAGATATCTTTTTCTGTGCTTCATTCATACAATGAGGAAGCTACTAGGGAAACCCATCTGGTACCCAAATTTCCTTTAAGAAGAACAGTCTATTCTTCTGGTCTTGATTCAAGCGGTAAATAGCAGGTGGGAAGTAGCCATCATCCTCATGAATATGCAACTTCGGACATATCCCCAAACTCTTCATGTCTTTTCTTATTTTCACTGTGTCCTTTGGATCATCGGTAAGATTTAATACGTCTAAGATGTTATCCATCACATTCTTTTCGATGTGCATAATATCTAAATTATGACGTATTGTAAGATCTTTCAAGTATGGGATCTCTTTAAAGAAAATACTTTTCTTTCGAAATCCAGAATTCCTCAAGACCATCTCGTCTTGTTTGAATGGTCGACCCAGCCGTATCTCACCCATTTCTTGTAATCTCTCCACTATAACCTGACCCGGCAACCTGATAGAATATGTACTAAGTTTATTTTTTGGATTTTTCTTTGAATATAGACACGTGCTGCCATCAATTTTACTCCTGAACTATGACGTTCACCATCTATATCCAATAGGTAGAAATCTGTGGTGTCCTAAGTAACAAATTTCTTACTTTCAGATAGTTGTAGGTGATGAGTATCTTCCATACAGACTGGGCAAGCAGGCTTTCCTTTAGTGGTCCAACCTGACAAATTTGCGTATGTCGGGAAGTCATTTATGGTCTACAACAATGCTGCATGCATAATATAAAATTATTTCTTTTCTACATCATACGTCTTCACACCAAAGTACCGCAACTGTTTTAGTTCATCGATTAATGGCAGGATATAAACATTTATTGCATTTCCTAGTTGTTTTGGACTAGGGATTAAAAGGGTTAGTATCATGAAAGATGATCTCATACACAATCAGGGAGGTAAGTTATAAGTGATCATTACCATTGACCATATAGAGGATGACGAGTACATACTCTTAGATGGATTGAATCCATCGTTTGCAAGATCCAGCTGCACGTTCCTTGCTTCTAAAGAGAATGAATTATTTTTTTCGTCAAATCTCTTCCACTCCTCTAAATTAGTAGGATGACGTATTCTTCCATCTTGAGATTTACAATCCTGGTGCCATGTCATCCATCGTACAGTTTTAGTTGATATAAAATGACGTTGAAGCCTAGGTGTCAGTGGGAAGTAATGAAAAACCTTTTGAGGTTGTTTCCTCTTACTTTTATTTTTACCTTTGTTATATCTCTCAAGTCCACATTCAGGACAGTTACTCAAGTTTGTGAATTCATTTCTGAAAAGAATGCAGTCATTTAGACATGCATTGATTTTCTGATAGTACAAACTAAGCTTACGAATCTGTTTCCTTTCTTCATACCATGAAGCTGGAAAACCATTAGGGTTATTCAACAGCTCAGCAATAAACTGTAGTATTTCTAACATGAATTCAACACTAGCTCTATTCATAACCTTCAGTTGAAACATCTTCAACAAAAATGGCAACTTTGACATTTTCGTAACACTGGGAGAAATAGGATCCTTAGCGGCCTTAACAGCATCATAGAACGAATCACAACTGAATGGATCTTCCTCATCTGTATTTGTACCCTCTCCTGCTCTCATCTCGTTCAACATTTCTTGTATATCTTCACCTCTGCTATCAAAAATTTCCTCATCGATCTCTTCATCAACAGTGTTCTTAGTGTTTATGACTTTCTCAGTGATAAACGCCAGTTTATCATCATTTTTATGCATTAAAACAAACCTAGCTCTTAGGATTTTACTCCGCAAATGGGTTTTTTGGTTGCATTTAGGCATAAATTTGGTTAGGCATGCATTGCATTTTTTATTGTCTTTTTGATATGTTTTTGTGAGTGTTAGGGATGAACAGATATACAGATCCCTAAAACCCTAGCACTCAAGAAGGCAAATGGTGAAGGAGAAGCTTAGACTAGCTGGAACTCAGCTTGATCCAGCTCACCATAGCTGGAACCTAGCTCACTTGAAGTAGGGTTAGCTCATCCCAGCTCCATTCAGCTAATCTCAGCTGAATGGCAGCTCAAGAGAGTTCATCTTAGTACACCCTAGCTCAAGCCAGCTCAGATCCAGCTTAACTTAGCTGAGTCGAGCTCATCTCAGATCCCACTAGTCCACAGGGAGCTCTAGCTAGCTTAGCTGAGTTGACGGGAGTTCACCCCAGCTCAGACCCAGCTACATCCAACTCCACTCAACTCCAGCCAGCTGAAGAAGAACTCATCTCAGCTCAGGAAGCTCAAGTCCAGCTCTCGGGGATTCAGCTTAGCTCAACTCAGTTGAGCTAAGCTACCTTAACTGCCTCAACCAGTTTGATCTTCCCCGGGAGCACCAGACCCATCTCACCTCAGCTCATTATGGTAGAAGCCAGTTCACTTTAGCTTGGCTTAGTAGCTAGCAAAGAACTAGCAAGCTAAGCCAGCTAGAGTAGCTCCATGCCAGCCTCTTCAGCAGCTGCCAACTCCAGTTCCAGCTCCAGACTTCTTCTCCTCAGCTCCTCTCTTCAAACCCTAGCTCCAATACCTCCTCCTCTACTCCATAGCAAGCTAAGCTAGCTTAGCTTAGCTTAGCTTAGCTAGCAACGAGCTCCTTGGCCATCCACCACCTTCAATTCAACCCTAGCTAGCTCCACCAACTTAAGCCCTACCTAAGCTAGCTATCCTACTCATTTTGGAGCCACCTCTTCACCACCTTTCACCCCTCAACTAACCACCAAAAGACACCAAAAGTTGGTGCCAAAACTAACCCTAACCACCTCCCTTTTGGCGCCAACTTTCAGCCCCTTCATCCACCCTACACCTACCCACATAACCCATCCTAGCCATCCCCATACCCCCCTTCTAGAACCCTAAGGTGGTGCCACCTAATGGCCTTCTAGAAGGCCCATTTTGGCACCAATTCTAAAGGGCACCAAAGCCTTAACTACCGCCCTTATCACCCCTTAGGTGGTGCCACTTATTCTTAGCCCTAGGATCCCCAACTACCCCCCATATCCTATCCTAGCCATCCATTGCAAGAGACACCTATGCCCCCCTTCCTACACTATATATACCCACCAAACTTCCCACATTTTCTTCATCCTCCATTAGTGTATTTTGCTACTTATACCACCTACACCTATGGCCAAGAAGAAGGAGTAGAGAAGGAGATTAAAGGGGCACATCACCAGCCCTTTTGGTGCCTTCTTCTCCCCACTCTCTTCAACTTTGGCCACGCCAAGGAGGAGGACTTTTCTACTTCAAGGAGGATGGCCAGGAAAAGGAGAAGGACCTAGGGTGGACATCCACCCTTGGAGAGAAGCTTAGGGCACATCCCCTTAGGGCTTGCCTTGGAGGACATCACCTTGGAGGAGCATAGCAAGGAAGGAGTTGGAGGACTCTTTTCAAGCTTGGGAGCTACCAAGCTTGGAGCAAGAAGCCCTCTCCTTCACCATCTATCTAGAGGATTTGTGTTTGCTTTTATTTATTGAAATTTTTCTAGTAGTAGAAGCATTCATGTACTAGGCTTTTTGTAAAACACTTTTTCATTAATTAGTTGCCTTCTTTGCAATTTCTTTAGTAGCATTTCTAATTGCTTTGTTTTTAGCATTCTTCACTCCCTCTCCCTAATTATTCTAGGCCTCCACTTGCCTAGAGTAAGCTTAGGGAGAGGCTCTACTTTCCACTTTAGAAGTAGTCTATTGAATTGAAGTGTAAGTCAATTTCCCGCCACAATTTCGCATGTTGCCTTAATTTCAAAAACATAAAAATGATATATTGAAAAAGACCAAAAAGAAAGTTGAGATTTATATTCCAAGCAAGAGAATCAATTTTGCAAACATTTGGCCTCCTTGGACGACCCTAGATACTCCCCTATCTAGGAATATAAATTTAAAAGCGAAAGTGAATTTATGCGTTGCAATGACACTAAATTACCTAATTAACAAACTGCGTATTTTCGCTATCACTTTTTGGCGCCGTTGCCGAGGAGGCATGGCTTTGCATTAGTCAATTTTCTCTTGCTTGAAGTGGATCTCATCCCCTTCTCTTTCTTTTCTTTTGTGTGTGCAGGAACTATTGCAGGAAGAAAGCGGGAATTTGGAAGCGAGAGCTCAAAGATCCTTTTCTTCCTGTGAAATTCAGGTTAGTTCCCCTTTCTTGTCACATTTAGGCTAAAAGACTACCAAAAAAATATTAAACTTGGCTTTCAGGACCATAAACAACTTAACTAAGTGGAGTGGTGCATTTTAAAATCCATTGTTTGCTTGAATGCTTCCTTAACACCACTCCATTGCAAGTATTGGTGTTCTGTTTTTCGGGTTAAGATTTCTATCCGAACTTGAAAAATCGATTCCTAACACCAAAGGCCTCCTAAAATCATAAAATTTCATATAGTAATTTCCAATTAAGTTAGGAACATCTGTTCCAAAGTTCAGTTCAATTGGATTTGTATTTAATTTTTAAAAATTCGTGGACTGTAGAGGGGTCACACCCTCTAATCTTCCTATTTTGCTACTGTCCGTGAATTTTTATAATTTTTATACTCATCCAATTTTTGTGAAATTTATCTTGCTCGAATTCTTGTGAAATTTTACACATCATATAAAATTACAAAAATTTTCTGAGGTCGGTGGTAATACTGAAAAGTCTAAAATACCCACAGGTATCATTTCTGGACTTTAACATCAGTACAATTAAAAATTTAAAATAATTATCAAACAAATTCCTAAAATCTTACAAAAATCTTTTTTGGAATCCTTGTTTGATTTTTTTCAAAGTAGTGGGTTTCTTGACTTGTTTGGACCACTACTTAATACAGAAAGCCTAAAATTAATTCATTGGTAGTAATTTTCTATCTTAGGGATAATTGACTTAGGGTTTCTTTCTTTCTTTTTAGAGACTCACATTAAAGGAAATTAACCATCACCAATACAACTTGTCTTTCCTTTGATTGTGGAGTTTCAAACTTGTTTGAAAATTTAAAAAGAAAAACCCTAAAACACATTTAATTAAATCAAATCCTAAAAGACAAAAATACAAAAAAATTATGTGACAACTTGATTTTCATTAGAGCCACTCTCCAATTCCTGCACACACACAAAAAAATCGAAATAACAGGGCAACAACCCAATTAATGCCCTCCACATTCTGTGTCCACTGTAGTATCCTAGACCTAATTAAAACTTGTAGTAACTTGACCCCTAAGGTTTCATCAACTTAGGCTTGCTATCTAGGTCTTAAGTTTTCTTTAGTTAGTACCAATTCTGTCATCTATATCTGGTGTTCAGGCTTAGGGGCCGTGTCAAATGACCAGGCGCGGGTTTGTACAAGCACCTGGGGTTTTCCCTAGGAAATGTTTGGGCCCAAACCTCTCCTTAAGCAACTTGGCTAGATTTGTTGATAGAACGGGTATTCACTATTGACTACTTATTTCCTATATAGACCAAGTCTTAGGTTATTATTAGGGAGTCGCATTTAAGTTAGGTCTAGTTTTGTTTGTTTGAATTGCACACTTTCTCTCATCTCTTTCTCTTCTCCTCCCCTCCCATTCTTCCATTTTATGCACGGGTGACGGTCTCAAAATCCGCACTTGGAAGGACCATTTGATTTCGCCTCCCGCGCAAAAAGACCACTTTTTCTGTTTTCTTCTCCTTCTAAAAAAATGGAAACTCAACAAAATATGTCCACTGACCCTTCCACTTCCACCTCTAACCTTACCTCTAACACCACCACTAACCCTAATTCTAACCCTTCCACCCAAAACCCACCCACCTTTAACTTCCCACACTTGGAGCTCCCTAATCTTGAGTTGCCCCAAACACAATATCAAGACCCCTTGCCTGATCTTTTAAAATTGATGGCTAAGCAGATTAATAAATTAAATTCCAATCAACAAACATTGACTAGGAACATTCAAAACCTAGCCAATCCAAGGCCACACCCACCACCCCGTCAGCAGCCTGTTATTCCTCTAAAAGATTTCTATGATCTGTCTTATTATGAGGAACGACCAGGGGTGGTCATACCAGAGGGGGACTTTGAGATCAAGCTTGCAGTCCTGAACCTAATTAAACACTTTCATGGCCTTCCTAGGGAAGACCCTTTCAGCCACCTTGAAGAGCTGACTCTTCTTGCACAGACAACCCATTCCCGAAATGTGCGAGAAGACATATGGCTGATGCGGCTTTTTCCATTATCTCTTAAAGATAAGGCTGCTTATTGGTTCAGGACCATTGGCCGACCCATCACAACTTGGCCTCAGCTCAAGAGCGCCTTCCTCAAGAAATTCTTTCCCATAGATCGTACCAATTCCTTGAGAAGATCTATTACGACCTTTCACCAAAAATCTAGTGAGACTTTCCATGATTCTTGGAAAAGATTTCAAAATCTCTTAAGAAGCTGCCCGCACCACGAGATTCCTTTATGGCAGCTCGTGCAAATCTTCTATCATGGATTAGAAGATCAAATTCGACATTTTGTTGATGCCTCGTGTGGCGGCAATTTCTTAAATAAAGATGCTGAAAGTGCCTACGACCTGTTTGAAGAAATGAGTGAAAACTCATTTAATCAAGCTTCCATGAACACATTTTGTAGAACCCAAAACCCGCAGTTCGGTGTTCATGAAATAGGCACTCAATCTATCCCTATCACCAAAGACGATCTTCAAATGATCGCTCAAAAACTCGACCAAATGCATACTAATCAAAAGAAAATTGAGGAAAGACTGGCCACATCAACCCAAGCTCCACACTCACATCTAACGCAACCTAACTTTCCACGAAGAGAAAATTTGCACAATCTCAACACTACTGCTGATTATTTTGAGGTTGCCCATGATTCACTAGGGAATTACAACTATCCAGATCTTAACCCCACTCAAAATATTTCTGCCATCCAGGAGCCCTTTAAAAATTCTTCCAATTGGAAAAATTACCCAAACTACTCCTAGAATAATCAGGTTCCTTCCCAACCATATCATTTTAATGGGTATGGGTCAAATCCAATCTTCCATCCTGGGCCATCTCAACAAGACATCAATGCCCAGATGATGCGAACCCTGCAGGAAATGCAAACAAAAATGACGGAAGTAACCCGCACCATCACAAATCTGAACAATCAGATTGGGGTTACTCCCACGCAAAGACCTGTAGGACATCTTCCGTCCCAACCCATGCCCAACCCTAATCACCAAGGGAACCATTATATGGGCAGAACTCCACACTATCCGAATCAGCCTCCTCCTAATCCACCACCTTACCAACCTCCCAGGTTTCCGCAATCACAGGCCCCCCCACCTCCTCCAAATAATAATCCAACTGCACACGTAGTTACTTTGAGGAGTAGGAAAACCACCACTGATCCTGGGCCTTCACACAAATCTGGTGAAATACCTATGCAAATTGACTCCCCACCTCCCCATCAGGAAGAAAAAGAAATACAAAAATCTCAAGACAAGATTCCTATCCCTTTCCCACAAGCTCTCCACCCCATCACCAACAACAAAAAGAAATCTGAGCCCACTACAGAAGAACTCATGGATCTATTTGGGCAAGTTCATATCAATATTCCTCTCCTAGATGCAATTAAATATATACCTGCCTATGCCAAATTTTTGAAGGAGATTTGTACTCCTAAAAGGCAGGCCAAAAACCTTGGACAGGTGCATCTTTCGGAGACAGTAAGCTTTGTCATACAGAGTAAGCTGCCTCTTAAGATGAAAGATCCAAGGGCGCCTTTAATTTCTGTAATTATTGATGACACTACCTTTAATCGCGCCCTCCTTGATCTTGGTGCCTCAGTTAATATTATTCCTACGAGTTTATTTGAAGAATTTCAGATCGGTGAATTAAAACCCGTCGAGGTTACCCTGCAATTAGTCGACCGATCTACAATCAAACCTCGTGGGATTGTCGAGGATGTTTTGGTCAAGGTCCAGAATTGTGTCTTCCCTACAGACTTTCTGGTTCTTGACATTGAGGTACCTGAATCATTACTGGACTCTCCAATAATCCTTGGATGTCCTTTTTTGGCCATTGCAAAGGCAAATATCAATTGCCACACAGGCAAAATGGATATCACTTGTGCAAGCCAAACTCTCACTTTAGATATTTTCAAATCCTCCAGGAGATTCCATAATGATAACTTTTTTGAGGACTCAGATTCTGAAATTTCCAATATAGTGGAGTAGACAATGTTAATAGATACCCTTACCGACCACAATCATTTTGAGGACTCTGATTCAGAATCAGTGGTCGGCGAAATCTGTAATATGGAGACTTGTCTTGACCCCAAATTTATTCCTAATGCACCCCCTAAGCACCCTAACCCACCCAATATTCACGCACCAAATTTTTCCACACTAACTTCACCCAATCCTCACCATCCCTTCCCTAACTCCTTTCTTATGGACCTGCCACCAAACCCGCCCGAGTTTGGCATCCAACTTGATTTAAAACCATGGCCAGACTCGGGCTACACTTATCATTTTCCATCCAACTTTGATCCCAATATTGCTTCTAATCAATTTCCTAGGGATCTAGAAGAAGACACCTTTTTTGCAGGCATCCAAGTGTCCAATTATTTACATGATTTTACGTCTTCCGTGCATACCTTCACACCCGGCTGAATGGCGTAATAGATAGCACTGGATGGGAGGTAACCCAACATTTTTTCTTGCTTTCCTTTTTTCTTCTTTTTCCAGGTTTTGTTCATCCTAAACCCGACCGTTCTTCACTAAGGTGATCCCTTTTCCCTCATAATGCATGAGGACATAGCATATCTTAAGCATGGGGGGGTGTTTTTAAATTTGACGATCGATTTAGGATTTTCAAAACCTAAAAACATGCATTTTTCTTTAATTTATTTCCTTCTTGCATACCCAAAAAAAAAAAAATAAAAATAAACATGTTGAAAACTTTTTGAGGAAAAATTTTGAAATCGGGACTAAGGTCAAAAAATTCACTTTTGATACAATGGGATTTAATCTTTAACAAACTAAATATGAGGATATGGATCTGATTATTAGAATTCCAGGGTCTATTTTTAGACTAGATCAGATATCCTTCTCTAAAATTCCACCTGAGCTCATGATAGTTCTGGTGACTTGATCCTATTTTGTAATACGGAAAGTATTTGACTTAGTTTCTGATTCAAAAATTTTCATGTCTTGAGAAAATTCTTGTGTCAATTTTCACACACAAGCCAACACTTAAAAATAACTAAAAATTTGAAAAACTCCCTTGTTTGGACTTAGTAAAAGTCTGAAGCAGATCATTGGTTTGAGTTCCCACTGTCGAGAAGGAGGAAAATGCCTCCTTTGAGGATGCGATGTCAACATGTTACCACCTCGGCACTGCTCCATATCTATATTTCATAACTTTAGATGGAGCATTAAAGCACATTTTAGCAGCTCAAGTGTCTTGGACGGTGCTCTACCTATAGTGTTGGACCAAGAGATTGAGTTTGCTTGGAGCACCCCTTTACACCGCATTGTGTTTTGGGGTTGTGAACTCCTAGGTGGTGTCATGGACAGTGCTATCCTGAAGTACTAGCGCCAGAACCCCCTCGAGGAATGGTAACGAAATGATGATCCCGGCACATTTGTTGTAAGACTAAGCTAAAAGTAAGCATGGGGAGAAAAAAAAAGAGTAATAATAAATAAATTAACACGCCCTTATAAATGTTGGCTTTTCACAAGCACAGACACAAGATTTTAAAGGATTTTGCAAGTTACGAATCAGATTCATGAGCCAGAAAAATCCTAAAAACAAAAATTTCAAGTCATCTGAATTAACAAGGGGTTCATTTGTGAATTTTCTGGAGGATATATTGATCCCGTTCTGTCTAATGGTTAGATCCAAAAATAAATCCTGATGTTTATCTTTATTAAATCCCATACCTCCTGTGTTTTAATCTACCATGGTCCCTTAATCTCTTTTTCTCCTCAAAAGTCGAAAAAATTAGACTTCCCAAAAATTCTGTTTTCCAAAAAATTGAAGTTTTGCTAAGAGACTAGCAAAAGACAAGCATGGGGGTGTAATAAATGCCAATTTATCATCATTCTTATGCATTAAAACAAACCTAGCTCTTAGGATTTTACTCCGCAAACAGGTTTTTTGGCTGCATTTAGGCATAATTAGGTTAGGCATGCATTGCATTTTTTATTGTCTTTTTGATATGTTTTTGTGAGTGTTAGGGATGAACAGATATACAGATCCCTAAAACCCTAGCACTTAAGAAGGCAAATGGTGAAGGAGAAGCTTAGACTAGCTGGAACTCAGCTTGATCCAGCTCACCACAGCTGGAACCAAGCTCACTTGAACTAGGGTTAGCTCATCCCAGCTCCATTCAGCTAATTTCAGCTAAATGGCACTCAAGAGAGTTCATCTTAGTTCACCCTAGCTCAAGTCAGCTCAGATCCAGCTCAACTTAGCTGAGTCGAGCTCATCTCAGCTCCCACTAGTCCACAGGGAGCTCTAGCTAGCTCAGCTGAGTTGACGGGAGTTCACCCCAGCTCAGACCCAGCTACATTCAGCTCCACTCAACTCCAGCCAGCTGAAGAAGAACTCATCTCAGCTCAGGAAGCTCAAGTCCAGCTCCCGGGGATTCAGCTTAGCTCAACTCAGTTGAGCTAAGCTACCTTAACTGCCTCAACTAGCTTGATCCTCCCCGGGAGCACCAGACCCAACTCACCTCAGTTCATTATGGTAGAAGCTAGTTCACTTTAGCTTGGCTTAGCAGCTAGTAAAGAACTAGCAAGCTAAGCCAGCTAGAGTAGCTCCATGCCAGCCTCTTCAGCAGCTGCCAGCTCCAGTTCCAGCTCCAGACTTCTTCTCCTCAGCTCCTCTCTTCAAACCCTAGCTCCAATACCTCCTCCTCTACTCCATAGCTAGCTAAGCTAGCTTAGCTTAGCTAGCAACGAGCTCCTTGGCCATCCACCACCTTCAATTCAACCCTAACTAGCTCCACCAACTTAAGCCCTACCTAAGCTAGCTATCCTACTCATTTTGGTGCCACCTCTTCACCACCTTTCACCCCTCAACTAACCACCAAAAGACACCAAAAGTTGGCGCCAACTTTCAGCCCCTTCATCCACCCTACACCTACCCACATAACCCATCCTAGCCATCCACATACCCCCCTTTTAGAACCCTAAGGTGTTGCCACCTAATGGCCTTCTAGCCAACTTTCAGCCCCTTCATCCACCCTACACCTACCCACATAACCCATCCTAGCCATCCACATACCCCCCTTTTAGAACCCTAAGGTGTTGCCACCTAATGGCCTTCTAGAAGGCCCATTTTGGTGCCAATTCTAAAGGGCACCAAAGCCTTAACTACCACCCTTAGCACCCCTTAGGTGGAGCCACTTATTCTTAGCCCTAGGATCCCCAACTACCCCCCATATCCTATCCTAGCCATCCATTCCAAGAGACACCTATGCCGCCCTTCCTACACTATATATACCCACCAAACTTCCCACATTTTCTTCATAATCTATTAGTGTATTTTGCTACCTATACCACCTACACCTACGGCCAAGAAGAAGGAGTAGAGAAGGAGATTAAAGGGGCACATCACCAGCCCTTTTGGTGCCTTCTTCTCCCCACTCTCTTCAACTTGGACCACGCTAAGGAGGAGGACTTTTCTACTTCAAGGAGGACGGCCAGGCAAAGGAGAAGGACCTAGGGTGGATGTCGACCCTTGGAGAGAAGCTTAGGGCACGTCCCCTTAGGGCTTGCCTTGGAGGACATCACCTTGGAGGAGCATAGCAAGGAAGGAGTTGGAGGACTCTTTTCAAGCTTGGGAGCTACCAAGCTTGGAGCAAGAAGCCCTCTTCTTTACCATGTATCTAGAGGATTTGTGTTTGCTTTTATTTATTGCAATTTTTCTAAGTAGAAGCATTCATCTACTAGGCTTTTTGTAAAACACTTTTTCATTAATCTAGTTGCCTTCTTTGCAATTTCTTTAGTTGCATTTCTAATTGCCTTGTTTTTAGCATTCTTCACTCCCTCTCCCTAATTATTCTAGGCCACCACTTGCTTAGAGTGAGGTTAGGGAGAGGCTCTACTTGCCACTTTAGAAGTAGTCTATTGTATTGAAGTGTAAGTCACTTTGCCGCCACAATTTCGCATGTTGCCTTAATTTCAAAAACATAAAATTGATATATTGAAAAAGATCAAAAAGAAAGTTGAGATTTATATTCCAAGCAAGAGAATCAATTTTGCAAACATTTGGCCTCCTTGGATGACCCTAGATACTCCCCTATCTAGGAACATAAATTTAAAAGCGAAAGCGGATTTACGCGTTGCAACGACACTAAATTACCTATTAACAAACCGCGTATTTTCGCTATCACTCAGTCAACTCCTCTTCATGAGCTACCCAAGTAGTGTAATGTTGCCACCATCCATTATAAATCAAGTGCTTGAGCACAGTGTTACGATCATGCAAGGAACCATTCAAACATCTTCTGCATGGGCAAAAGATATTATCAAGTTGACCTCCTCACCTAAATATCTTCCTATCGTCATCAAAGGCCCAATCCAGGAATGAAATTACTCCATCCTTATATCTGTTGTAATCTGAACCCTGCAATCCAATCTAAGATTTATCCATTGTAACCTAAAATTTAATGTAAACAAATCACTTATTAGGAAGAGAAATGACTGAATGATGTGTATCTTGATTAAGATTTTTACTTTATAGCCCATCTTCAATGATTTGATCACAACCTAGGTTTTCTCATTTCATGTAACCTTAATGCAGTGAAATTTTGGCAGCACCTCCCCACACTTCTCCAGTGTACCCCCCAATACTAATTTTAGCTAGATTTCCTTTAACACCCAATTAGGGGCACCGCAGGAAACTAGATAAGATTAGTTGGTATACCAGAGAAGAGTAGGA
Organism: Thalassia testudinum; assembly: GCA_037157565.1. Taxonomy (NCBI): domain Eukaryota; kingdom Viridiplantae; phylum Streptophyta; class Magnoliopsida; order Alismatales; family Hydrocharitaceae; genus Thalassia; species Thalassia testudinum. Next base: position 143,377,892 of record JAZHRO010000031.1, on the reverse strand, counting down.
AGAAGCAACTGAAATTTCACCGCACAAGGTTACATGTAACGTGCAAAACTAAGTTGTAATCAAATCTTTAAGGACCTTCTTTAGTTCGGTACTTCACCGAACTAAAGTTGATCGAGTCCATGGCATGCTACAAAGGCGACACATCATGCATGTAAGTTAGGTATACATACACTTCCTGCATTATCCGTATAACACGATCATAAGTCTAGACAGACAAGTAATTTTGATACAATTTGACTTAGTGGACTTTTTACCCTAAGGGTTAGAATACATAATGTTTGGCCTTGCGTGCATATATCTTCTTTAGCAAGTGTGTGCATCTAAATAATAAGTAATTTGAACATTAAAGAAATTCAACAAAAAACTAAAATATTATTAATTAAATTAAAAGGATTGAATGTATATATACCTCTAACTACTCAAGCCATCGAGTGTACCCGACACTGATAACCTGTAATTTCAAAATCAAAATTAATTAAATAACATATTATAATCTTAAATGTTATAAGAGATAAGGAGGGGAGGGGGGCAGAGGCTGATGCCATGGTTATTTTTTTGGAGGAAAAGGGTGGGAGTGGTGTTGGAGGTGAGGAGGGGACGAAGAGATGAGGAGGTGAGGAGGTGAAGAATGGAGGGGAGGATTGAATGGAGATAAATAGCAGAATGAGAGGAAGTGGAGTGGGCAGGTGATGGGAACACCATCATGAGTCATAAATAGATCAATTTAGTCATTATCAAGGAATAAATGTTCCTACATAACTGCCAGAGAGGCCTAAGTCATTGCATAATCATTTTGAGGGAAATACAAGAAAACAAGGGTAAAACTGTAGTTTTAACAGCATATCTCAATTGTAGTACAATCATGGGCTTTCCCTGGGGTTAATTAAGGGTCAAATGATCTTAAAAGGCTAACAAGTGGGTTAGAACAGATAGAAAAGGGTTTTCATATGTTTTGAGAATTAAATGACTTCCAAAACCCTAAAAATAGACCCGCTTAACTAACTAAGTTTCTGGTCAAGATAAAATTCACCTAAACCCTCTAAAATTTATATATAAATATTATCTAGGATTTGGTACCTTCAATTTGACCATTAAAACCCATCTTGACCTAAAATAGAGTCTTAGACTGACATTTGCCCTAATTGGGGTTTTGCATAAATTACCTAGTCAAACTTAGTCAAAACCAAAATTTAACTTCACCATTGGATTCCTTGGTTTCAAATTAGATTTGTACCAAAATTTGGGCCCAATCTAAGATTATCTTGATCAAATTTGCATTTTGGTCCAGTCAAACTCTTTCTATCTCATTCAGATCCCTAACTTTTGAATTCTTTACAAAAGGACCCCTAACAAAACTCACCTAAGTTCTTATCCCTAACATCCTGGAGCCAATCCAACAAATACTTGTTCAAATCATCAATTATTTCAATCAGGGGCTCCAATCTTTCAATGGAAGGTATTGGCTGAACTTCTAAAAATTGTATGATATTCCTCAAGTTAGCCAGAACCTTATCTTGAACCTGGTTACCCTGAACCAAATGAGTTGGTTCAGGGTTGGGCAGGTTTGGGATCAGTGTAGAGGAGTTAATGAATTGAGATTCGTTATACCCTTGCTGATAATAGGTCATTTCGGATTGTTCAAAAGGTAGTGATGACCTAAAGGCAGTGTAATCAGAGGATGGGTAAGGATCAGTGTATCCTTCTTGATTGTAGATCATATTAGGTTGTCCATGAAAGGGTGACGATCTATAATAGATGTGGCTCTGAGAAGGATAGAAATCACAATCATAGTGCTCAGGGTTAGACCCTAAACACGGAGGTCTGGAACTGTATCCCCAATCAGTATTATCCCAACTAATTGATGGTTGATTACAGTACGAGTCGGGATAATCGTCATGTTGAGGATAACTCATAACATGAGGGAAAGAGCGGGAATGCATATAAAATGTGGAAGGATTCATGATAGATGGGAAGAAGAAAGGTGCCTTACAATACAAGCAATCAAACCTGTCCTTAAGTGGGCTAGCCTAAAGAGCTACAGACTCCCAAAACCCGTCTTGAGATAAAGAAACGATTTGATCTACTTCTGTCTGTTCAATCCAACCAGTTAGAAGGAGGGACTGGGGAGAAGGTTCTTCCTTTGGCTTGCGCCTCCAGTTCCTAGTGTACCCCCAGCCGCAATCATTTGATTCTGCTCCCCTAGCTAGACATCAAATTAAATAGTAGAAATAGAATAATCGAAAATAATCTCATTCTGAGCTCCGAAGAGTGAGTCAAATCCTTAAGGCCAATGTCTACTCTGTTTTATTTAGGGCTAGTGCTGGTGGTGGTTTCCAGCGAGTATGTTTGTTTTTATTACTCGAAAAATAAGAAATTTCCGAGGTAGAACTCAGGGAGCAACACTTGATTTTAGAAGCATACAAAATCATAATTTACAATCTAGATATATACTATTTTACAAAAAATTAGAGAAAGGGAATAAAATTTTCTTGTCTTCTTTTCTTCTTTCTTTCTTCCTCCTCTGTCTTTCTCTCTCCAGACATCTGACCTCAATGTCAGACAACTTAAACTGTGATTTGCTACAGTGCTTCTGCTAGTTCTTCTTCCTCTTGGCTTCTTCTTCTTCTCTTCTTCTTTGTGGCTTCTCTTTCTTCAGCTTTTGCTCCTGTCTTTTCCTTTGCCTTGCATCTGTAGCTTCTTCTTCCTTGGTCTCTCTCTGCTCGGCCTTCTGGGCTTCTTCTTTCTTTTTCGTCAGCCATGTCACTTCTTCTCTGTTGCACTCCCTCCTCTTCTTCCTTGGTTCCTTCCTTTGCCTTCTTCTTCTTCCCTTCTTCTTCAGCTTCTGCCTTCACAAGCCTTCAACTTCCTTCCCTTGGCTTCCTTCCTTCCTGCAAGTCCTTCTTCTGCTTCCCTTCCTTAGCTGCTCCCTACACACACGAGCGAAAAACCTACCCCTACCCTCCCCCGCGTATGCTCTCTCTCTATTTCTCTCTTCTCTCTCCCAGAGCCAACCAATCGGGTATTCGGGTCAGGTTACGCACACCCGGGTCCAGGTGCACCAGCGTGGGTGGTGCACGAGGAGTGCTGGGTAAATGGGTTGGCCAGGTCCGTATAGCGTGGATCACGGACGAGGCGGGTGAGTGGGCGAGGGGACCTCACCCCGTGTTCTGAGGCGGTAAGCAAGAAACACAAAAACAACTTAAATGACTCACCTGTGCCTAAAACTTCCAAGGTGGGACTAAAGTCCCACCTGCTTCTTCACGCGCGTGCAGGAGGAACACCTGTGCAATTGATGTAGCTGCGGTCGACGAAGCCCTCGATTGCTAAGTGCGAAGGGGTCGTGGGATGCTTCCGCACACTTAGGGCTCTTCTATCTGGAGCCGCGGAACCTGGAGCGAGCTCGCGAGCTTCTTCATGCCTGCTCCAATGGCGAAAGAGGGTCAGACCAGAAACTTAGCAATACGGCCTCCCGGCCCTGTCAAACCATGTGGGTAGCTTCGTCGTGTCACGGCGAAGGTGATGCGATGGGTGGCGTGGCGCAGAACGACCTAGGCGTACGTTCCTAGGTCGAACTGTGACCGTGAAAGTGCATGTGTTCAGTGGAAGAGTAGGGCATGTGTGGCAGTTAGTGAAGGGGCGAAAGATGATCAGTGAGTGATGGCGGAGGTTCTGAAGTAGGTGGCGAGGCGGATGGAGGTGTGGAGCGATGAGGATGCCTCGCCGGAGGTCTGGCCAGAGGTGGAGATGGCGATGGTGAACAATGGCAGTCGAGGGATAATTCGTGGAATAGATTGAGGGGAATTGAAGAGGGGATAGAGAGGAGTGTTTCTAACCTATTTAAGTGGACGAAGGGGGAGAGATGGCGACTAACAATACCTGCTGTCACTGGAGAAGATGATGTCCAGTGGAGGGAGACGGCGGTGACGACGGGGCGAGAGGTGCTCGTGTGGGTGCTGCGCGAAGCGGAGGAAGAGGGTGAGGACAGCTCTACCACTGGTATTGTGGCAGAGTGATGAGAAGGAGGAGGGCGGCTCGTCGGAGCTTGCTAGACCACTTGGCCGGAGAAGAGGAAGACGAAATTGGGGAGGAACTCTAGCCAAGACAAGCTTGAAGGAAGCAGCAGCCCTTGCTGTTCCTTAAATAGGTGCTGGCAGGGAGTGAAACATGAGGAGGAGGCGTGGGTTGGTCGCCGGAGACGTGGCCAGAAAAGAGACCCATACCTCTCGCGTGTTCGCATGAGAGGTATGGGTACCGGCAGGGCATGGGAGGTGGTCCATGCGGAAGAGGACAACGTAGGGGACCCTCCTCTCGTTTCTAGGGCCAACTCCCATGCCCTGTGCGGCGCCATCCTCCACGCGAAGTCGCTGGAGGTATGGCCTGCTGTTGCGGGTGGTAGAGGGACAGATCTGAAGAAAACAAAGGGAAAGTGGAGGGGGTAAACACAAAAGTTCAAAAAGTTAAGGGTCGGAAAGTAATTATTGAGGACCAATTTGTAAAGTAGGTCAAGGCAAACTTTCCTTAGGTCCAAATTTTGATATAACCCTAATTTTGACCTAAGGAATCCAATGGTGAAGTTGGATTTTAGGTTTGATCACGTTTGTCAGTCATTTTGCATAAAAACCTAAATTAGGTCAAAAATTGGGTATGGTTCTCAATCTAGGTTAAGATAGGTTCTAATGGCCAAATTGAAGGTTCTAAACCCTAGGAGATATTTTTTCATAAATTTTAGAGGGTTTAATTGATTTTTATCTTGCTTGAAACTTGGTGAATTAAAGTGGGTTTGTTTTAGGGTTGCAGAATATCATTTAATTCCTAGATGCCGCTATAACCCTTTTCAGACCAAATCATCCCATTTTCTCTCTTATTAAGCCCATTTGACCTGTGTCTAGACCCTTAGAAATCTCGTTTATGTACTGCATTGGTAAAATTACGATTTTACCCCTTGTGAATTATTTTATACTCAAATTTATAATTCTCTGATTTAGGCTTTCCATTAGGTTTTGTAGGAGCTTTTGTATACTTATTTAGGTCAAAAATATGCTAGTTAGGGTTCATGATGAGGTTCTCATCAGCTAGGTTTGAATGTGCTTTGGAATGTGTTGGGCCCTTTATCTGGGTTGTGCCCTTAATGATTGATTGATTTGTGTGTGCGTGCACAACCGGTGGTTTTCAAGCAAGATTACTTTTGATGTGGTGAATTTTAGGGTTCAAATCTTGCTTAGTAGCTTTTAGGATTCAACTTTAGGTTTTTTTTTTCAAACAAGTTTTGTTAGCACACCAGGTTCTGAAAGCACAGGTGAAGATGTTTTCCTTTGAAACTTAAAAGAATGTGGAGTACCTGGTAAATCCCTAAGAGTTGAATCTATGTGGCAGCTACTTGATGAGTTGATTTTAATTAAAGTGGTGCGGCCCAATCAACTCAAACAATTATCCTGTTACACCACTTAATTAGGCACACAAGTGATTACCTAATCTGATTTCTACTCAATTATGTGTTTGGATGTGTGTACTGGTTCCAAAGATCGATTTACCGGTTGAGTTTGAAAATCAGATGAGGTTGTGTACCTCTGTGAGATTTTTTATATTTTTTTCTTTTCAAATGTGGAGGTTGAGGCAGGTGTGGGTGTCAAACAAACAAACAAAACTAACCTTAGAGTTTATAAGAACACCTAGGTTGATTGATGCTTATGCTATTATGTGGTGAAATGAAAACTAATGGGTGGGATGTGGGGGATAACTTATAGAACCTTCAACTGCACTTTGCTCCATTCTACTACTTTTGCTCATCTCAAAAGAGTACATGCAATCACAATAAGAAAGGAGAGAAGTGAGGTAAATGATTCATAAGTTGTAAAATGTGAAAAAAAAAATCAAATAGCGTCGCCTCCCCGGCAACGGTGCCAAAATGTTGAAGCTGCGAGTTACTACGCTAACATATTTGGTTTTGAAAAACCTGTTGTCGTAGTTTGAAAGTGAAGAACTCGTATTCAACAAATAAAATTTTTACCGGAATAGAAATCCTGGGTCGAACTCAGGGAGGCGAACATTTGATTAAAAATACGTGTTTATTTTATTTGTCACGAAGCAGATTAATTGATTAGAAACTATCTATCTATTTACAATAAATAGAAGAGAGAGATAATATTACAAACAAAAACCAAAAAGAGATGTAGAATGAACATGGAATTCATTATCAAAGAGATTGTTCGTTACACTACTCATTACGACTAGAAAATAGAAAACGATTACACTAGAAAGTAGTAAATCTACTCGAGAAAGCATTAAAAAGAATGGAGAGAGAATTATCCTCCTCGACGGTCACTTAGAGGACGAGCCAGACAAGACGATGCTTGGAAGATGGGGAATGGAGTAGGACGAAGGAGGACGAAGTGGGAAGAATGGGAACAGAGCAGCACGTCATCGTCGTCGCAGGATCCACTTTTGAAAGGGGGATGAAAATTTGACTTTATCTCTTGAGAAGCATCCTGGGTGTGGGATAAGCTTCTCTTGAGCTTTGAAGAGGGAGAAAAGAGAAAGAAGGGGTGAAAATTTCATATGGAGGGGGTCTACTTTTATAGTTGCAAAGAGTGAGGGCAATTTGGCCTTTTTAATTTCAAAATATTAAATAAAGGGTCATTAGTGATGGATAAAATCGTCGCTAAAGCCCCAGTTGTGGGTGATCTGTGCCGCCCGCTCGCCTCTTGTGCATGAAACCCATGTTCACGTTCTTGAATTCTTGGTCATTTGATTGCGAGATCGAACGGCTAAGATGCGTCCTCGCCGCACCTTCTCATTGTGCGCTCGCCGCATCTAATCCCGTGTTACGCGTGGGCGTCTGATGCAGCGTGAGCACTATCGCATGTACACAACGGCTTGATCGCGATCGAGCGGTCAATCGTGCCCACTTGCCTCGCCTCAGCTGCCTCTTGCAACGAATCGAACGTGCACTGCAGGTTCTTGCGAGCGCTCTCACCCACTGCGCTACAGCGGCATTTGTGTCGCGGAGATGTTTTACGCACGTGCATCCACAACCGTTGGATGCACATCCAACGGCGGAGAAGCGATGAAGAAGAGAGGGTATGGCGGGTGTAGCGATCGGTTGGTGGCTAAGATGGCGCCATGTGGCACCATCTTAGCCGTCCATCTTCCTGATGATGTAGATGGTGCCACGGTTGTCGGATTGAGTCGATTTTCACGCCATTAGGCTGCGATCGTCGATCCAAATCCATCCGTGCGGTCAAATTTGTCGTCTGAAGTGCGGATTCACACCACCTTGGCCCTTGATCTTCTAGGGTTCCCCGATCTCTATTTGATGCTACAGATGTTTGATTAGGGCGATCTTGGAGTCATTGAACTCCAATCGTTGCCCTGATCACATCTATACGGTTGGATCTTCGATATGAGGCCCCAATAAAAATGTTTCCTGTCCTTGAATGATGAGAACCTCATCATGAGCCATAACTAGCTCATTTTGACCTAATACAGAGGATGAAAGCTCCTACATAACTCAAGGAAAGGCTTAACTCAGAGAATTCTGAGTCTAAGAAGAAAACAAGTCATAAGTGGTAAAAATGCAATTTTACCAGCACAATCTGCAAACAGGGTAACTCAGGATCCAAACATAGGTCAAACTAACCTAATAAGAAGGAAAGTGGGATGATCTGATCTGATAAGGGCTACAGCAACTCCAAGGAATTAAATGACAATTTGTAACCCTAAAATAAATCCACTTCAATTCACGAGGTTTGAGGCAAAGCAAAAATCTACTAAACCCTCTAAAATTCATATAAAAATAATCTCTAGGGTTTAGAACCTTTAATTTGGCCTTAGGAACCCATTTTGACCTACATTGAAAACCATGCCAAATTAATGATTTAATTTGGGTTTTTACGTAAATTGGCTGGTCAAACAAGGTCTGACCTAGAAATAAAATTCACCATTAGAATCCTTAGGTCCCATTTATTCATGCATAAAAACTTGAGCCTAAGAAGAGACCTTCTTGACCGACTTTTCATTTTGGTCCTCATCCATTACTTTTTGACTCTCAACTTTTGAAACCCTCGCATTTTGGCCCCTAATTCTTCATCATTTTTGCATTTGGGTCCTCCCTGCAAAACCCTGAGCAGCGCCATCCTCCGGCGAGGCATGGCGCCACGCAGGGTGAGGGCGACCCCCTACCAAGACAACGGGGTGTTCCCTGCGACGTCTGCTGTCGCAGGGACACCTCCACGATCTCTGCCATCGCCCACACCTTCCGTGCGAACGTGCGGAAGGTATGGGTCACGATCCGGCCATCCTCCGGTGAGGGAGGCACGTCGTCTCCCTCCGCCCTCCTCTCTGATTTCGCCTCTATAAAAATCGCCACCGTTTGCCGCATTCAACAGCTCGATTCTGACGGAGAACCACCCACAACTTTCTTCTCTTCCCACTCCGGTAGACACCCAGCGAGCTCCAGCGAGCTCCCTTTCCTTTTCTCTTCGCTCTGCCACAAAACCAATGGCGGAGACTTCTTCCTGATTCTCCTCCGCGTCGTGCAATACCCGCGCGCGCTGCTTCAGCCCCGTCGTCGCCGCCGTCCTCCCCCACTGGGTACCTTCTTCTCCGGCGACAGTCGACACGACTGCCGCACTGCTCCTCCCCCTTCGTCCCTGCAAGTAGGTAACAGTTACTTCTCTTCCTCCCCTCTTTCTTTTCCCTATTTTAATTTGCTCAATCAAACCCTCGACCAACCCGATTACCATCATCTTCCACGCCTCCGGCCCACCTCCGGCAAGTCGCTCCCATCATTCCGCCACTCCACACAACTCGCCGACCGACCCAAAACCTCCGCCTCATCCCACTGAACCGTTTCCGCCCCTTCACTGCCACCCCTCACCTCCACATCACTCCCCCGAACAAACCCATTCCCCCGGCCATAGTCCGACCTAGGGCAGCCCCTACATGCCGCCCTACGCCTCGCCACCACCCGCACGAGCTTCGCCGCACTCCGGCGAAGCTCCTTGCACCTTCTGACTAGGCCGAGAGGCCGTATCTCAGTGAATAGGTTACCCGTCCTTCGCCGCCATTACCGAACAGGTGAAGCTGCTTCAACCTGCAGCTGCAGCTGTGCTTTCGCCCAGGCCTGCGCTCCAGGACGCGCGGATTGCGACCACGTAGCTGCCCAGGCCTTCAGTTGAAGAGAAGACCTAGCAACAGCCACGAATGCCTGCAGCTTTCTCAGCTGTAGGCGCCGAATTGGGGTGGGACATTTAGTCCCACCTCGGAAGATCCTGAAGCCGCGCACCCCTTTAAATTATTTTTGTGAAATTACCTTATCGCCTCCGAACGCACCGGGGTGAGGTCCCGCGCCCATTCACCCACTCGGTGCGCGAGCTCACCACGCGGATCCGGTGGATCCGACCCGAACCTATCCTGAGCACTCCTCGCGCATCACCCACCTGCCGGTGCGCCTGGTCCCGGGTGCGAAGCCTGACCCGATTACCTGGCGGCTCTGGGAGAGTGATCCTACGAGCAAAGTCTTGAGAGAGAGAGACGTGCGGGTAGAGGGAAAGGGGTAGGTTTTGCTTTGTGCAGGTCGAGGCAGAGAAGAAGAAGAGAACAGGGTGCAGTGCAGAGAAGAAGAAGAAGTAGAGGAAGAAGAACAGATCGCAAGATGAAGAAAGAAGAACAAGGTGGAGCACTATAGTAGCGGCGATTTAAGTCGTCTGATTGGAAAATCAGACGATGCTCTGCAGAAGAAGGACTGCAGAGAAAGAAGGAGAATGAAGAAGCCGTGCAGCTGAGCAAGGCAGGGGACCGCAAGAAGAAAAGCTCTACAGCTGAGGCAGAAAGAAGAAAGAAGAAAAGAGAAGCTGAAGAAAGACAGAGCTGAAAGAAGAGAAGAAGACGAGAAGCTCTGAAGAAGAGAAGAAATAAGAAGAACTGAAGGCAGAAGATCAAGGAAAAAGATCCGAGAAAAGAAGAAGAAGATGAGCTAAGAGAGAGAAGAGAAGCCACAAGACTAAGATTTATTTCACCCTCTCTCTCTTTTATTTTTGTAATAAAGAAACATTGTATCTCTAGAATACAGCTTGCTCCCTGAGTTCGACCTCGGGAACTCTTTTATTTCCGAGTAACAAATTTTATTTGATAACCGTAGCCGTGTTGCCTTATACTATAACGACTGTACTACAATATACATAAAACAGCGATAGCGGCCCAGGACGGCTCTATCACTGAACATAAAAGGAAACAATTAACCTCAATTTTATTCAAACTAATCTAAATGCAAGATGATGCATGCTATGTAATATTTATAGTATGCAATGCAATTCTATGCTTAAGAACATGCATAAATAGACATCTTATATAGTGTAAACATGTTTACATCACTAACCGAGATCCGAACCTGTCCATCTCTAGCCTCAGCCACCCACAAAGGTTTCTAAGGCCCAAGGAACTAACCTAAGGTTCGTTGAACTCCGCAGTTAAAGCACCCGTGCTTAAAAAATGTTTAGTCTCGGTTCAGTTTGCAGTGCATTGTTGTAAGAGAGATAGAATTTTTTTTTATTTTTGGAGAGTTTTCTCTCTCTTTTCTTTTCTTTATTTCTAGCTTTGGATTACCTTTACAACACGGTCTGTATCGGATTCCTAGCTCCCACCATCAATCTTCGTAGGGTCCCTGGCTTTTGATGCTTTGAGATAGCACCACCCATGGCAACCCCCAGAACCCTGGCTTTCGACACTTCGAGATAGTGCTGCCCATGGCGTTCTGTAGCTAAATTCAGGCCCTGGTAATCGACATTTCAGGATAATCCCGCCTATGGCACATGAATTAGCATAAGGTACTTACGTGCCTCCCGGTAGGATATTTAGATGTCCTAGGAGTCAAACACCGAGACAGTATGTTATTGCACATCTTTGAGGGGAATTTCCCGCTTCTCCGTGCTGGGAACTCTTCCAAATCAACTTGTGTTGATAAGACGCTCCTAATCTAGGTAGCATTTCAAAACAGAATTAACGCATTTGCGTGATTTTGATAATTAAGTGCACTGAACCAGACTGTGTGTGAATTAGGGTGCTTAGGTCACCGAGTCCCATAAACTAGAGGTCAGTTAACAAGGCCGAATAATCTCGAAGCCTTAGACCTAATACTTAAGCTTCGCATTTTCCTCAACCTCTTGAGGACTATCCAGATCTTAACGAATACTTGAATTTTTAAGCCTAAACACAAGCCCAAGAGGCCGAAGATCAGTGTTCATACCAACCTCTGTGTCCCTTAGAACTTTTTGTCTTTTATCTCTTTCTTTTGATTTGGTTTAGAACTAAGTAAATTCCTTAATCTTTTACTAATGACTATCTCCTTTTGTTTCAAATTGTTGCTCCCTTTTGACATTTAAAAATCTCCTCCTCTCTTTTCTTTCTCAAGAATGATATGCAATTAATTCTCAAAATTTCCTCCCCTTTCTCATTTTGTTGTCCTTTTTCAATTTTCTATTTTTTGAATTTTTTCGAATATGTATTTTTTTTGTAAGAACCGTTCTAAACTTTGAATTTTTGTATGTTTGCACTTTAACACCCCCCTATGCCTAAGTTTTGTAATGTCCTCATTGTAAACGAAGGGTATGAAGTAGTTAGGGTTCAAGGATTAGAACAAGATTATCGGGTGGGTGAACAGGTAGGGGTGACAGTTGCAGATGATTTCAAGCTCTGGTAAGAGTACCAGAGGCGGGATAACTGTTCTAAAAACTGAACTCAGAGCAGAAGAATCTTGGGTTTTTGGATTGACAAGTTGCCTCCCATTAAGCGCTAAATTTAATGCCTTCAGCCGAGTAGAACATGGTTTGAAGGAGTGGTCAAATCAGACGAATTTTGTAGAACAAGCACCTTGATCAATAGCTTAGTTGGTCTAACTAGGTGCTTGTTCAGGTCAGCAGGCTGATGATGTAGCCCAAACCCAATCAAAATGGTAGGTTGATAGATGTGGATCAAAAGATGTGATACCCACCAGATACTGTGAAGTTCAAGAAGATATGGATGTGTATAGCTAAGGTTTGGCTGGATCGGATCATCTTGATCAGAGTAGGGATCCTCAAATGAAAAAGAATTAATGGAGGATGTAGGAACCCTACGAGAGGGATCAGAGAAGGATAGGGCATGATTTATAGTCTGATCGATGTCCGAGACCCGATAAAATTGCGGAGGAGAATCATGTGCAACTGGTTCATTGAGAGGAGAATCAGAGTAGAAATTGAGTCCGGTTGTGGGTCGGGGTTGAAAATGGGTTTGGGAAGGTTTCGCATGTGTAGAAGAGGAGGTGTCTTTGAAATCCTTGACCTCAGTGTCAGAATCAAAAGATGGGTCGTGGATGCTGAGGTCGTAGATTAGCTCATAATCATCAGGAAACAATAGTTCTTCGATATCATAGTAAGATTCAAAATCGGCAGAGAACTTGAGAGAATCATGTTTTGAATCTGATTCTAGGTCAGAGATTCCACCATAGAATAAATCAAAAGATGTAGACTCAGCAGCCTAACTTAGATCTAACCTAGTTTCAGATTCCAAGCTCAAAAAGGTGTCCCTATTCGACATGGGTTTGGGTTCTTGGCTTGTAGGGAAGACCCAATCAAAACCCAACTCTTTCAACTCCTTGGTTTCTGTATCGTAGATTGGCGTGACTTCTAAAAAATCAATCTGTATCTCTGAGGAGGTTGGAGAGGTGTACTCATCAAATACGAGCCCCGAATCATAATCCAGATTAGAAATCTGATTTCTTTCACACGGGGCCTCATAATCATCCCAAGAAGGCTTAGATCCAGCTTCTAGGTTAAGGGTGAGGGTTGGATCACTAGAATCTAAGTTGGGCTCTATCGGGATGTTAGAATTGTTCTCGAGAGTCACCTTATCAGAGTAAGGAGCGGAATTTACACCCCTGAGAGGTTCTGATTCAATCTCATTATCACGGGAACCTAGGAAATTTAAGCTTGGTAAACCAAGGTTTTGTATCTCTAGGGATGGCTCGAAATCGTGATCTCTTGTAATTGGATCCACCCAACCCTCATCAAGATCAGGAATGCCAATTGCAATGAAATTTGAATCTGAATTTATTTGGGTTGGGGATCCACAATTATCATCATTGAACTCAGGATTTGGGAAACTGTATTGATCACTAGTCTCACTTCAAGATGTTTTGTTAGTTTCTAATGGGCATTTTTGATCAATTTTTATATATAACTTATTCAGCAATTCTCCCCGTTCTTTTAAAAATTCCTGGAATTTTTCTGGAAGTGAGGGGCTTGACCAAAATTGTAGAAAATCATTGTTGTGTAATTTCACCAATTCACTATGTTTTGCTAATAGGTTATCCCGAGTTGAGCCGTGTTTCATTTGTGTCCATATTATCCCTACACAGTTTGTGATGAGTTCTATTTTTGCAAATCTTTCTTGAATGTCCCTTGTATAATATTCTTGATCTTTTCTATAGGCAATCTCAAGTATCTTTTCTTTCAAGTTCATTTGGGACTCAGGTTTTCTAAATAGTCTTCCTATATAGTCTGGCTGCATTTTTGAATCAAAATGGTGGAATCAAGATGTAGAATCAAACTCAAAATTAGATTGGAAGCTAATCAGATTTGAAAGAGATCCCAATGATGATCTATGTATGTGCTCTCAATAGAAGGGATGAGGGACTGGATGTGAATTTTTGACTCAATCAAGGCACCCAAATATTTTTGGATGACTAAGGTAATTTCGAGGCGGATGATACCTTTGAATCAGAAATTCGCACACCAGAGAATTACCTGGGCAGCAAGGAAGGGAGTGCCCCGCAAAGACCCCTACATGGTAGAGCATCCCCACGGGTTATAGGCCCCACACGACCTTCCTTGTCATTGAGGGTCCACATAGACCGGCATGTACAAACTTAAGTCCTTAAGTCTACCAATTTTATGTCCTAATTTGTGCCCTGATTTCACTTGATTAGAAGTTAATTCAACTTATGACCTAATTTGGAGGTTGGTTGGCCTATAATGAAGACCAACTTCACCTGACCTACCCTAAAGATGGCAGAATGAGATCTAGGTCAAGACCTAGAAATCACCCTGATTGACTCTTAGGTTATTAGGTCCAAGAATTTTAGAGTTCAAGTATATTTAGAGCCTGATTTTAGGGTTTTCTTGATTAGATATTTTCAACCAAGGACTTGGGTAACACACAAATGTGGGTGGGTATGTTTTTATGCAGGAAAGTGTGAACTAGCACTCAAAAATCCTAGAATTGAAACCCTAATTGCTCTATTCTGCATCCAATTTGATCTTAACATGTACACCTTGGACACAAAAAGAAGGTGAATAATCCAAGATGATCAGAAATTAAGCGTGATCCCTAATAGGCACATGAACTTTTGGGGTAGGGAATTCTAAAAATTGTCTCACTCTTCAATCATATTTGAAAAAAAAACTTTCACAAATCATGCCTTTTTAAATGATATTTACTATAAAATTAAGCCAGGTGATTCCTAATTGATTTTTTCCTTTTTTTGTCTTCCTAAGATTAGGAGGTTGATTATGGAAGAATAAAGAGGTTACCTGCCCTGGTGTGGTTCTTTTGCGCAGAAGATCTCCTCGTGAAGTACCTTGCAAAATCACAATAAAACAAATAAGGCAAGTTAGTTTTCAAAAATATAAAAATATAGCAAGAGAATAGAGGTGAATTGCACGTTGCTCCCCAGCAACAGTGCCAAAATGTTAGTCGCTCTGAATCAGATTTTAAAATCAATGCGTTATAACATAGATGGAATCAGCATGAAAAACAAATAGAATTTATACTCGAATAGAAGTCTGAGGTCGAACATAGGAAGAAATTAGGAATTCACATGCTAATCTTCAAATAAAATGTAATTGAGCATAAGATTCAAGCCATATAGTACTAAGAAATGAATAATAATTACTCAGAAATGATAATCAATGTAAAGCATGAGTTGAACAATAATTGTGCATGGCAAAAAGAATCTCAAAGCAAAAATAATGGAGATTTAGATCACCAATTATTTAATTTAAGTATATATGCATTGAGTTCAAATAATGCAACAGTGCCATCGACCATTCAAACTTAGGTACTTAAATATATCAACAATATCAACCAAGCCATTGTGCTTCTTCCTCTCTTCTCCTTCTGTTTCAGGCCTGCTTCTTCAACCTTAGATTTCTTCTTTAGTCCTTCATCTTCTGCCTGTCTTCAGCCTTGGCTTCTCTTTTCTTTCTTCTTCCTCCTTGCCTCTTCAGGTCTTCTCCTCTTCTTTCTTCACGGAGAGAGGGAGGCAATCCCTCCTACGGCTAAGTGCCATAGAGAGCAAAACCCCTCTGCCCCGCACTCTCTCTCCTTCTCTCTCTGGGATCCGCCCTCCCAGGCCACATTATCGGGTAATCGAATATTCAAGTAGAGTGCACCCAGGACAAGGCTCACCGACAATGGGTGGTGAGCGAGGAGTGTGTGGGTTAGGCGGGTCGGATCAGCACCAGGCCCTCGAGGGACGGATCACGGGCAGGTGCATGTGAAGGGTGTGGAGGACCTCGCCCTCTATGTTAGGAGGCGAAGAGGCAAAAGAAGAACATCAATTTAACTCACTGTGCTTTGCTGCCCGCTTCCGAGGTGGGACTAAAGTCCCACCTTCCTCTTTACGCTGGCCACAGCAGCTGCAATGGAAAGGTGACCTCAATTGGTGTCTAAAGGGCCAATGAAACTTCCTAATTGACCACCTAGGAGTGGTCTTTGGGTGACTCCGTGCAACTTGGAAGCAGAGCCTAGGATGTGCGCGGTCTAAAGCTTGAAGAACACGTCGATCGTTAATGGCGGCGGCGACTGTGAACGGTGAGACCTCAAAAGCCTAAATACGATCTTACGACCAAGTTAAACTAGCTAAGGACCTTCACCCGAGGACATGGAGTGTGTTGGTGGTGGTTTCGTGGAGTGTGGAGGTGTGTGGTGATCGGTCAGAGTTGGGGAAGGAAGTCGGTGATGGGTGTGTTTAGGGGGAGTGTTGGATGTGTGAATGGAGAGGTAATGAGAGGGATTTTGTGCGGGTGGATGAGGCAAAGGTGAAGGGAGTTTCGATGAGGCATTTGGAGTAGTGGAATGAGCGGGGAACCTCACCGGAGGTTTGGTCGGAGCGGAGGACGATGGAGGAGAATGGTGGTGTCGAGAGGTTATTTTTTGTTACCTTTTGGGTAGGAAATTAAACTAGGGACCTAAGGGAACCAATATAGCCCTAAACTACCTGATGAAAGAGGTAGAATGGCATCGGCATTGGTAGGTTGATGCCAGGGAAGAAGACGATCCGGTGAGGGTAGGACGGCAAGGATGAAGGAGATAGAAGTGCCTACTGGTATGGCACGATGCGGAGGAAGGTAGTGAAGGAGGATCTGCCTCCAGTATTGTGGTCAGAAGGAAGAAGGAGTTAAAGGAGCTCGCCGGACGTCGAGGAGCTTCGGTCGGATGAGGAGAGATGAAATCAGAGGGGAATTCGACCGAATTCGAGTGTCGAATCTTCGGTCTGATCTGGGGCATCTTTTATAAGCCTCTGGAGGGTGTTTTGAGCTTGGGAAGCAAGCTTCCCAAGCTAGGAAAGCTCGCTAGAGTTTGGAAACTCTGATACCCAAATCTCTCATGCGTTCACATGACAGATTGGGAAGCTTTTAGGGCTTAGGATCTGGCTCAAAAGGAAGGGAATTCCTTAACGAACTTCCCTTTCAAATCTAAGAGGGATTCGTCAAGAAATCAAGGAGAACATGCCAAAACAAGCTCGTCAAAGTTGTAGGATTAAGATTTCATGGAGGTAGGGACCTATTTGAAGAAAATGATGATAAAGATAGGGGCCTTTTTGTAAGAAATTCAAAAGCTAAGGGGCCATGTGAAATAATGAAAATCAGCCTTGGACCAAAGTGCAAACTAGGTTGAAACAATCTCAGATTGGGCCCAAATTTTGGTACAAACCTAATTTGGACCTAAGAAATCCATTGGTAAAGTTGGATTTTGGTTTTAACCTAGTTTGAATGGGTAATTTGCACAATTACCCAAATTAGGGTAATTTTCTAAGACTTTATTTTGGGTCAAGACGGATTCTGATGGTCAAATTGAATGTACCAAATCCTAGATAATATTTTTCTATGAATTTTAGAGGGTATAAGTGAATTTTATCCTGACCAGAACCTTAGTTAATTAAGTGGGTCTGCTTTTAGGGTTTCAGATGTCATTTATGCAAAAACCCTTTTCTGTCTGTACTAACCCACTTGTTAGACTCTTAAGACCATTTGACCCTTAACTAAGCCTTGAGAAAACCCTTGATTATTCTGCATTCAAGATATGATGTTAAAATTACAGTTTTAACCCTGGTTTCTTATATTTCTCTCTAAAAGGATTTGCAATGAATTATGCCCTTCTGATGGTTATGTGGGAGCATTCAATGACTTAATTAGATCAAATTGAGCTTGTTATGGCTCATGATGGTGTTCCCATCATACCCTCATGCCTAACTTTTGCTAGTCCCTTAGCAAAATCTCATGGAATTAACTTAAATTCTAGATCATGCCTTTTCATGCTCAATTTTTTGATGTGTGCTTTCTTTTGTAGATTAGGTCAGAATGCCAATGGTAGGCCTAGAAGTACTCAAGTACTAACCAAGATCCGGACCTGACCAGCTCTAGCCTCAGTCTGCCGCAAAGGTTTCTAAGGCCCACAAGAACTAACCTAAGGTTCGTTGAACTCCGCGGTGACTGGGCTTAATAGGAATAGAAGCTTGGAAACAAAAGAAAGGGAACAACAGCTAAGGCTGGGCTCGACTAGGCCCAGCTCCCTCTATAGCCGGTGGTGCTGGCTGCTCAACTCCTTGACCTGAACAAGGTTATAAAATCCATAGTCAGCTAATGCTGAGTAGAGTAGTGGTTAAGGCATTTATACGCAATTAACATAAGACAAGCAACTAATTTATTTTTTTCAATTCCATTTAGCTCAACTAAGTAGTTCTGATTTGTTTATTCTCTTAAGAATCCGGTCATTTCTTGATCTTGGCTGTCCCTCAAGGGAACGATCTTGATTGTAGTCTTTCTCATGATGTATGATGTACACGTGGTGCTCTCTTGGCCGGGATAATCTCCTGTGGTAGTCCTACACCCAGTCAACCACCCCAAGATTACAGTCGTGACTTAGCAGTGACAACAATACGCGCAATAAGCGCACAGGTGGCTACCCTGCACTGGCACGCAGTCAGTCGTGTCCACTAGCAGGTACTCCTAAAAGTATAGCACGAAACAGCACAGGGCCTTGCCCTCTCAGAACAGGGGTCTCGCCCCTCAGAGCAGAATAGGGGTCTCACCCCTCCATAGTCCGCGTACCCTTGGCCGACTATCCCAGTTTTCCCAATGGGCCTAGCAAGAGTCGGTGTAGGGTGGCTAGTCCTAAACCCGGGTCCCGTGGGGTGGCTAGCTCCCTCTCTACACTAAGTAGCTCACCTCGGTACCACGTACGTGAGGCCAAGTAGGAGTCAACGTAGAGTGGCCAAACCCACCCCGGGTCTCAACCCAAGGGGCAGCAAGCTCCCCTTTACTCTAAGTAGATTACCTCGGTACCATGTACGCGAGGCCAGCTTACTTCCCTTAACCAAGTCCGAATAGCCACTCGTAGGTGACATGTTCTAAAACCTATAGGTTTTCCGTACTACAGCATTCCTGATTTCTTTCTAAATTTCCTGTAGGGTTCGTACATGGACCTTCTTATTCCCATATCTGGTTCGTTGTATGTAGAATAGGCAACTCAAATTCTACCATCAATTACTTAGTACAAGCAGGCATGACGTAATTTATTACAGGCAGCTCATGGTTTATTTCTTTTCAGGAAACAATAATTTAATCATTCACTAAATTTACATTCATTTCTTTCAGCCCTAGGGTTCATTTCACAATTCTAGGGTTTGATTCTATAGCAACATGCATTTTCCTCTTTTTAGTCCTAGGGTTCATCTCACAACCTAGGTTCAGTTAATTCTACTCATGCTATTTAATTATTACTTCTGAGATTAATGTGAGAACCACTCTACCAGGATAACCGGGAGATGTGGGGGCACAGTTGACGGGAGCTTGCAATCCCCGTAGGTTCTGTGCACATCACAAACAAACGACCTATCACATTGACCCATATGTCAAAATGAGCTCAAAACTGTATAGACATTATACCATTACGTAGGGAAACTCAAATGGAAACCAACGACGTTTCCTTTGAGGAAAACCGACTCCGTTTGGGCTTGTACCTTGATCAAAATCAGACGTCTAGGAAGAGTCCCTGACATCTTAAATGAACTCAGGGACTCACCTTGCTCGAGGTGCCTTTTCTAGATGTCTGGAACTCCGTGCAGACGTCTAAGGGTGTCTTCAGACATCTTAAGATGCTTCCAGATGTCCGAAACTACCTCAATCTTTGCAACAGCGCGCTTCCTAATCCTTTGACATACGTGTGCACACGGTCAAAACTTTGGCAAGAAAAATAATCAAGAAAATGCACTCTCAGACGTCTGAGATTACCTTTGGACATCCGACCCGACGTCTGGAGGTCACTCCAAATGTATGATTCTACGGAAAAATGATTCTGTCGAACCGTTTGCGAGCATTTTCTCGCTACAGAAGTCGTAGAAGCTACAGCATCGCCTCACCCTCGCGAGTCTTCCGCTCTCGTCACCGAACTCCTTTGCTCTCCGCTCTCCCTCTCCTTCTCCTGCTCGGCTGCTAATGTGGGGACGAATGGAGGAGGAGGGGTAGATAAAAATGGAGGAGGTGTAGGGGAAGGTATGGGAGAGGTGAGGGTGTCGCAGGGAATGGTGCGACGTGCGTGAGGGGTAAGGAGGAAGGAGAGGGTGTGTGTGGGCAGGGGAGTGGTGGTGGGGAAAATTACGGATATTCCCATGCAATTTTTCCTTTTCCCCCTCAAAAACCCCAAAATAAAACCTAAGGGATTTAAAACTGCACAAAAACCCCTAAGAATCCCAGAAATGCTAAATGTCCCTATGAAAGGGTCATTTCACTCCCACTCACCAACCAATCTCTCAAATTGAGTAGCACTAATACATGGATCCTTCTCAATTTTTGCCTTCAACCTCTCTGGGTCCTCCTTAAGAGTTTCACACATCTTCAAAATGTTCCTCCAAGACTTCCATCTTGAATGGAGATGTTCAACTATCCACTTCTTTGCATTTGAATGGCCATCCAATTTAAAATCCTCCTAAATCATTATTTTCATACTTATTAATGACAAAGTATGGATCTACCTTAAAAGCACTCAAACCATCTTAGTCAAACCAATAAAACAAGATGAAAGAATTAGAAAAAGCAACCAACTCAAACCATCTTCTTCCTAAACCAACCACTCAATTTTGGAACAAAGCTATTGCATTTGAAATAATTTATATAGTTCGAAACAAGTTTGAAATGATGCTACTGTAAATGACCACTCATTTGAAATAATTTTCATGTAGTAGCATACATGTTACATGAGATAGACATGTAGTTAACCTGAAATAGACATGCATACATTTCACCTTAAACTTGAAAGAGAACATGACTTGCATACATTTGTTGAAGAATCTAGAACATGAAACAACATGGAAACCAACTACCAGAAAAGGCAAATAAAATATCAGATATATTTTAAGTAGAACTGCACTGAATGGATGAACTTGGATCAAAAAAACCAACTGCGCTTAATGGGTTTAGGTAGAACTTGGATCAATTTTAAGTTACTTCAGAAATATAAGGTATCTACTTTACTTCTATAGAACTCATCATGCTATTAAGTAAACCAAGAAACATGCTAAAATGTTTTTTCAATGTCAAATATGCCTTCATGCATTTGATAAGCATGATAGTCAAGAGACTAGATGATGTCAGCTCTAGCCCTTCTGATTCTCAAGTGTGTGGAGCGAAGTGAAGCACTTTTTCCAAGGGCATCTCCTTGGTTGTCAAGCCAAGATAAGAAGCAGCTATCCAACAAGCATAAAATATTTATGTACAGGAGCTGATATTGTACTAGGACATACCGAAAATTCACAATCTGAATGAAAGCCCAAATGGCAAGCCCTACAGTGAGTCTAGGAAGAAAGCCCTTCTCTTGACAACTTTTACCTGAGTTGTAAACTTTTCGAAGCAAAACCAATATATGTAAAATAGACTAAGCAATCTAAAGGGCCAAATATAAGCCCATCTACAGCAACTTTGGTGGTAACAAATTTCATTGATTTTGGGCATAGTTGCAATCGCAGTCTAATGTAGCGATCCAAATACTTATACCAATGATGATCGACTGGCCCAACAAAGGCAACTCCAAACATGCTTGCAGTGGCCACTCTTCTCCAATCAATACTAAGGTCATTATCCTTCTCCTTGAAGGAGTGGTGCGAGTGTTGTTGGTTTCCAATCATGGAGTGGGTGACCTTTTGGCCGACGACGTCGCCGAGGCCCCAAAGGATGCCGGAGCTGATGATCTAGGTCTTAATAGGGTGGCTCGCCAGGCACCTCTGGTACCATCTCCATGCTCGAAGCATCACCATCCTCCCTCCACCTCCGTCCTCCAAAGATCGATCAGGCACTACCAGCCTTCCCAGGGCTTGTTTTTAACATTCTCTTCAACCTTAGCAAGTTCATGGCCTTGCTCCTGAGTTTGGATGTTTCAAACATTATTGGACACATAGGAAATAGACCTAAATGCTCTAGATCTTTGGACATTGCTATCAAGAAAACTATCTTTATAAGCAATCACCAACAAGAAAAAATCTAAGGCTGCAGGGTGGATATTCACGCTCCAGATGCACCTTCCCCTATTCCTTGGCCTCCTCCTTGAACTTGCGACACGCAGAATGCTCGCTCTCATCCTTGGCTGTGCTGCATAGGAAGAGGGCCACGAGAAGAGAGAGTGGGGGTTTCTTATCGTTTGGGGCACTGTCCTTCTTGGTTGTGCCGCAGACGCAGCGCTGTCACCGTAGCTAATAGTTAGTGCTGATGAAGAGGGAGCGGTGATGAAGAGGGAGTGGATGCGCTGAAGAGAGAGAACTATTTTTCTTAGAAGAGGGAATGTCGGCGTGGGTTTTGGTCGGGTGGAAATGTGCGTGTGGATGAAACGAGGAGATGCCTCGCCTAAAAATGATTTCATGTTAAAAAAATATATATATGTGGCAGAATTTGGAAGACAGTGTATGAGTCCCCATAAGTTGGTTTTTCTTTGAAGGACCATTAATCTGTCACCCACCTATTTTTTAGTCCCTAAAAAATAATCCGTTCTCAAAATGTGGCTACCACAAGTGTATTTTGTTGTAGTGATATTTATTTAAATAAATATAATAGATATATAAGTTAGTTATTATTTACAATTAACTTAGAAATAAATTATATATATAAGGTATTTTTATAGAATTTTTAGCTTTTTTAGATTTTTATGGTCTTTTTATATTTAATAGAGATAGAAGAAGAGAGAGAAAAGTTGAGATGAGAGAAGAAAGGACTGATTTTGTGTTTTTGATATAGAGTTCTTTATTTCAATACCAGAGTAGACTTAACAGTCCACTGGTATGTTCTACTAGCTAGAGGGTTCAAAATCTACTCAAACTTTACACACACCTAAAAATATACATAATTTAACTCAAGACATTTTTATTTTATTTATTTACATTATTTTTGTATTTTTTTTATTATTTACAAAGTGGAACAAACATGGCTTAAAGGGGTGTTGACAAGTGAAACCTATGCCATGGAATTGAGTTTGAATGGCTGGAACTGGTATGTAAATGTCCAAGAACATCCAACAAACCACATGCAAGAGTTTTGAACCAATAAACATGATTTTCACTTTGATTTTGTTAAAATTTCAGATTGGACAGTTATGACCATTTCATGCTGCTGACAACGGATTTAAAACATGGATTACAAATCATTCACATTACTTTTAAGGTCTGAAATTAAGATGTAAATGCTCAAGAACATTCAGAAAATAATATTTACATGAACAGGCAATAAAGCATGATTTTTTTGAAGTTCAATTTTCATTTAACTCAGACTTGGATAGATTGAATAGTGCACATGCAGCTATCAGAGGATTTAAAACATGAATTATGCTGATCAACTCAAATTTGACTCACTTAAGTGTACATGAATGCTTGTTTACATGAGGTTCTGAGAGTACAATACATCAACAACTCATTTACATTTAAGAATCAACTCAACCATCTTCTGAATTCAGTAAACCAGGTGCAGCAACTACTGCTGCTGCTGCAGTTGCAGTCAACTGCTCAGATGGCTGAAATCGGACCTTTAAGGTCTGATCTTAAACAAACCAAGCAGCTTCAATTTGGAAACCATATCTTCCAAAAATTATTCAAATCCAGAGATGAAAATCCCACAGAAGACTTCCAGGTTAGATGAACAGGGCAGCAGCAGCAGCAGCAGTGCTCAAATCTAATTCAGATCAGATTCAAACGTTAAAATCGCCATTGAAATCTGTTGCAAACATTCCATAATCTCCATTAACACTGAATTATGATTCAAAGAACCCTAAAAACTCTAGTTCAATCCATTCTTTTTGCACAGACAACACAAGAGAATTGGATTAAACTAGATGCTAAATCCACTTAAAAATCAACTCAGAATCTTCATTAATATCTGTTAGAACTCATTTAAGCCTTGATTATCAAATTGAAATAATTTTGAGTTGAGAAACCAATGTTGCCCAGATTGGGCTGTTACTTTAGATCCGCCCAGGTTGCCGTTGATGAAGGAGGAAGATTAAATCTGTCGCTATCATTGACGAACCGAGTGAAGAAGAAAGGATAAGATGGAGAGGGAAGAACGGTAGCTCGAGAGGTGTAGTAGGGAGTTGCCTCCCTTGCTATGGATGCTCTTGAGCTCCTTAAATAGGTGATTGAGTGAATGTGGTCACCGTATTTTAAGGCTATGAGAATTGGGTAGGAACAATGAAGATGAGCGTGAGGGGAGCGCGAGAAGCTCTACACCAAACATCAGTGATTAGATGAGATCCGGGAGGTGATAAGAATCCACACGCAGTGGCGCCAAGTCTATGGTGGGAGATCCACCTTGATCTTGTGATCCAAGCAGTGGATGGTGGCTGCTTCTTTAGTTCATCGACGATGAACAGTAGAGAGTTGAGGAACGTTGCCAGCAGGTGTTTGGGTGATTTACACAAGAGACCCTCGAAGTGAACAATTGAACAATTAGGGAAGGGCACATAAGTGGCAAGAAGTAATGTAGATCAATCCCTAGAGTCTTGCAAAGAAGCCCTTGTCACTTTTAAAGATGAGGAAATGTATTGATCAAAGGACCTAAGTGTAATGTTCTAAATGCAAGGTCCTAATGATATCCAAATGTAATGAGATTTTTTTATGGAAGCTTAATTAAACATGTTAAAACGTAATTCAACCCTTAATTTGTACTTTGAAGTTTAAATATGTGTTTAATTGTCATTTGGATCATCAAATTGTATTTTGTGAATAGAATATCTCAAATATCACCTAATTATGTATTTTTAACACAAATTGAGTATTTTAGGTCTTTCCATTAATTCTCACACTTAACCCATATATTATATTAAGAAGATAGCATTTAACCTAGTTTCTAGCTTAACTTGAGTATTTTAGCTATGATGAGCCACTCCTCATCGATTTCCTAGATGTTTATAAACATCAACCAAGGGAAAAAAAAATGTCAACATAGCCTTTCCTTGATGCTTATTCAATGACCAAACTAAATCCCTTGAAAGAATATATCACCATGGATCTTAATTAATGCTTATTTTAGTTAAATGTTGAGATAACATTAAAATTAAATGGGCATTTAGGAAATAAATGTCCATAAAGGTTCTTTCTTTGTGTAGTGTTTGCTAAACATAAACTATATATTAAAGGCTACAAACAAATCAAGAACAAAGTTGAAGATGAAGAATTACAAATTTAAGAAACCAAGCAACGCAAAAAAAGGGGAAATGAAGAAATTCAAGGCATTGAAGACATAAGAAGCTTAAAATTATTGCAAGTCTTATCCAATTTATAAAGAATAAAAGTTCATCATATCTTAGGTCAAGTAGGCTCAATCAATTTCATCATTAATTTAAGATTTTTTAGTAATCCTACTTGATTGGGTCAACTAAATCATATTCTACAAAACTGGACAATTATATAGTGTTGATTTCACTCGTTGAAGTAACTTTTTTATTTGAATTTAATTTCAAATCACAGATTTAAGGCCACCCTACGTATATGTCAAGTTTAAAGCAAATATTGATTTGCCCATGACTTCTAGTCATTGAGAGGGAAACCCTATGTTATTTTAAGAGGTGGACCTTACCCATAAATAGAGGAGAAGTAGAAGCACTCAATATAGAACAAAACAAGCAGTAGAAAGCTCCTCAAATGTGATGGCCTGGGCTTCACCTATTGATTAAATCCAGTAGAACTTGAGTTGTCTAGTACAAATTTGCATTCAACAAGATTCGTAGTATAGCGACCCGACACCAGAAGCGATATCAGGTCTGGAATTCCAAACCTTAATTGTACATTGTCCAACACATAATTAAACTTGAGAAACACAACCATAATCAATTAACATAACTAGCCAAAATATAAAGTGCGAAATGATATGTAAGAGGTCCATCTCCAAGCAGAAAATTGAATAATAGCCTTATAATTCACGGTTCGCTTCCTACTCAAAGATATCCCCCAACCATTACCTAAACTTGGGACAATTCACCTGCATCTGAAGTTAGGCTAATGAGAAACTCCCAGTAGAATGTATCTAAAATCTAGGCAACTAATTATACTGACAACAAGAATAAGTATCAATGTAACAATAGAAAAGCTGGAAATAGTAGGTGAACAAGAAATTGAAATAGTAAGCTAATAGGAATGAGTGATTAAGGTTTAACTAATTTTTAACACTTAGTAGCAACAATATATCTTAAATTATTGGTTCATCAAATAATTTCATCAATTTACCCATTCATTGCACAATAATCATGGGTCCTAAAATAACTAAATTAGGCTAAATACCTAGCTTCTTTGTAAATAAAGCATGAATTAGATGCATATCATGCATCTGCAATATTGTATATTCATATCATATCTTCTCTGTTTTATGGGGCCTGGTATTATTATTGTCATTTCATGTGAACAGGTGCCTAGGAGAGGAGGAATTACGTTGAATTGGAAATATGAGAAGATCACACAACAGAGACATCATCAATTACTTCCCGCAACAGATGAGGTGGAGGCAGGAGCATGCATGCATATCCAGGCATAAGAGGAAGAGAGAGACAATCAAGACAAGCCCGGACTAGCTCCCAGATGGCCCATGCAAACCTGAACATTTCATGCACCTTTCATGCATGTACATGTACCAACTAACCTTCTCAACCCAATGATGAGGTGTGGCTCACCATAGTTAAAATGCCAAAGTTAGGATAGAAACTAAGTTAAACACTATCAAATTAACACGATAAAAGGGTTAAGTGTGGAAATTATAGAAAATAACCTAAAACATCAAAAATGTGTTAAAAATGCTTAATTAGATCACTTTTGAGAGATTATGTACTTAAGTTGTAAATGGATGATCCAAATGTCAAACTGAACACAAATTGAGCTTAAATGCAAAAATCAATGATTGGATTATTTTCTAATATGTTCAAATAATATGACATAGAAACTTCATTGCATTATAACATTATTGAGACCTTGGATTTAATTTTTTCATTTAGGTCCTAATTACATATTGGAGCCTTCACAAAATGTGCACTCAAGAGTGGTCTAATATATGTCAGTTTATCATCATTCTTATGCCCTAAAACTGATCTAGCTCTTAGGATTTTAACTCCGCAAATGGATTTTTGGGTTATAATTAGGCATTCACTTAGGATAGGCATGCATTGCACTTTATTGTATTTTTGATACATTTATTTGAGTGTCAGGGATAGACAGATGGTCAAATCCCACAAACCTTGGCATTTTGGAAGGCAAAAGATGAAGGAGAAGCCCACATCAGCTGGATCTCAACTAGATCCAGCTCATCCTAGTTGGATCCCAGCTCCTTCTAGTTTGATCAACTTATCCTTACCTCCATTTTGCACATCTCAGCTGAATGGTAGCTCAAGCTAGTTCACCTCAACTCCACTCAGCTCACCTCAGCTAGATGGTAGCTTAAACTAGCTCAAGACAGATGTTCCTAGCTCCATCCCAGCTCCTCCAGCTTAAAACAGTTCATTGTATGCTCTACTTGACTAAGACTGGCTACTGCCATCAACTAGCTAAGCCTAGTCAGCTGAAGAAGACCTCAACCAACTCAGGCCAACTCAAGTCCAGCTCCCAGAGACTCAACTTAGCTCAACTTGGTTGAGCCAAGCTACTTGACCTAAGCTAGCTACTCCAGCTAGCTAGGTAATCTCTAGGAAGATTAGACCCTGCTCACTTTGACTCATATCAGTAGAAGCCAGCTCATCTTAGCTTGGCTTAGTAGCTAGTAAAGAATTAGCTAGCTAAGCCAGCTAAGGTAGCTCCTTGTAGCTCTCTTCAACAGCCATCAACTCCAGTACAACTCAGAGGTAGCTCTTCCTCCAAAACCCTAGCTTCCTCTACCTCCTATTCCATTCATTTACTAGCTAAGCTAGCTTAGCTAGCTTAGCTTAGCTAGTCCACCTCCATGGAACCAAAACCTAACCCTAACCCACCTAACCTAAGCTCTAGCAAATAACCCTAAACCTAGTCCACCTAAGCTACCCATTCCTACTTCCCTTTTGGTGCCAAAACAAAGCACCCATTCACCCCTCAACCACCACGAAGAGTCACATTAAGTTGGCACCAAACTACCCTTCTAGAAACCCTATTTTTGGTGTCAACTTATCCCTACATCCCTACCCTACACATCATCAGCCAAGCCATCTCCACCCTGCAATTTTGGCTCCACTTAAGACCCCCTTCTAGAAGCCATCTTGGCACCAACTCAAGAGGCATCAAGGGAGGTAACCACCACCCATAAGACCCCTTCCTTTGGTGTCAACTTTTGGTGGCCTTAGGATCAACCAACCACCCCCATCTAGCCACCTAACCATCCAATAAAAGGGGCACGCCAACCCCCTCTCCATTCCTTCATCTACCCCCTGATAACCACCACTACACAACCATCTTCTCCATTAGTTAATTCCACCCATAGCCACCTACATCCCATGCCAAGGAGGAAGAAGAGAAGAAGATCAAGGGGGCAACCTACTCACCCCCTTGGTGCCTTCTTTTTCTATATTTATCTCCCTTGTGCCACACCAAGGAGGAGGTCTTCATCTTAAGGAGACGACCAGGCAAGAGGAGGAACAAGGTGGTTGATGCCCACCTTGGAGGAAAGCTTGGAGGATGAACATTTAAGGAAGAAAGCTAAGGAAAACTCTTTTCAAGTGTGGGGCATCCGCACTTGGAGCAAGAGCCATCTAGAACTTCTACCAAAGGATCCCTCATCTTCACCTTTTATCCTTTGTATTAGCTAGTAGTTTAGCATTTTATTGTAGCAAGCATTCAACTACCATTCCTTTATATTTCTAGTAATACAAAGCATTTATTTTTCCTTTAAATTTTCTATTTCTATTTTGTGTGCTTCTTGTTGTAGTAGCTTAGTGCACCACACCTTCTTCATCTAATTACCCTAAGCACACTTGCCTAGGGTGAGTTTAAAAGAAAAGGTTTTCTTCTTGTCACTTAGGAGTAAGTTGATAGGCGTAGTTTTAGCGTAAACATTCTCACATTCCGTTGCTTGATTATTTTGAAAACCCTAAAAACAGCGAAATTGAAAATACAAAAAGACAAGTTGTTACGACCCGATTCCTGAATCCCTATGAGACACGAGAATCGGACCGACTCGACTGATCCCAAGACCCAGTCGTCCAACGAGTAAGTAACCAAAAGAGCAGTAAAATAAACCACATTCACCATGTATATAACTAGCAGTAACAAAAGTACAACAGTAAAGAAAAGAACTACTATAGTATACACTACCACAACAGTAGAGAATTAAACAGGTACATAAACATGATGCTTACAATAAAAGAGTACAGTGGTAACAAAAAATACTCACTACAACAGAAGAAAAGGTACAGTAGGTACTACACAAGTAAAACTACTGGGCTCTACTAGGCCCAGCACCCTCTACAGCCGCTGGCTCTGGCTGCTCAACACCTGGTCCTGAAAAGGTGACAAAGGTGACACGTCAGCGAAACGCTGAGTAGAGTGGCAACCAAAAGCTAAGAAAAATAGTAAGGTGGACAAGTAGCTGTTATTTTTAATCTCTTTCTTTATTCTTCCATTTACTCATTCTTGAATTATTCCTCAGATCTTTCTCTTGATCTCGAATGTTCCTCGTGGGAACGATCTTGATTGCAGCCTTTTTCGAAAAGTAGAAGTAGCACGTGGTGCTCTCCTGGCCGGGAGAGTCCCCCGTGGTGGTCTACCCTTAGTCAACCACCCCAAGGTCACTGACAGACGTAACGGTGACTCCAGCACGCGCGATAAACGCATGGGTAGCTACCCCACACTGGCACGCGGTCAATCGTTTCCGTTAACGGGTGCGCCCCAAAGCATAGCATGGAACCAATATAGGGTAGAGCCCTCTCAGTAACAGGGGTCCAGCCCCTCCATAGTAACCAAATAGTGGTCTTGCCCCTTCACAGTCCGCATACCCTCGCCTGACTACCCTGGTTTGCCCAGTGGGCCTAACAAGTCGGTGTAGGAAGGCTAGCAGAACCCCAAGGCCCGTGGGGTGGCTAGTGCTCTCCCTACACTAGTAGCTCTCCCCAGTACTGTGTACGCGAGGGCCAAAAGTCAATACAAAGTGGCCAGACCTAACCCTAGGTCCCTGGGGCAGATAGCTCCGCTCTGCACTAAATAGGGGGAACAGTCGCTCTCCTTGGTACTCTGTACTCAAGGGCCAGCTCACTTCCCCAATTCTATTCCATTCACTTCTCAGGAGCTCTACTCCTAATTCCCCATAGGGTTCATGCTCATATTTCTTTAACTAATCCCATTTTAGGTTTCATCATTTCAGCTTTATTTTCATATAGCCCATGTTCTCAACAGCTAATATTCATTCATAAACAAGCAACCGTTATCCAATTACAGGCAATTTTCATTTTTCTTTCTACTTTTTCAAGACTGTAATTTATATATTCATGATATTCGTTTTGGTGTTTCTGTTTCTAGGATTCATGCCACACCCTAGGATCTATCATTCAATCTAGTTTTCCAGTCCTAGGATTCATGTGATACCCTAGGATCTATCATTCAATCTAGTTTTCCAATCCTAGGATTCATGCCATACTTTAGAATCTATAATTATCTCACAAGTGCATAATTTTTGATAAACAATTAAAGGAAGACACTCTACCTGCAAAATCGGGAGTACTGGGGGTGTGATCAGCAGGTTCGCGTGCCTCTGCAACCCCAGAGCCACCACGGAATGGGGTCCTAACACAAGGATCAAACACAAGGAACTACTCAGAATAGGATACAAATGCTGTAAACAAGTAGAGGGACTAATTCTGAGAAGAACAAAACTTGAAACGCGGAAAACAAACTTCGAACGGACCCTAAACGGATAAAAAATGACAAGTGTGCCCAAAATCAGACGTCTAGAACATCTTCCAGATGTCTTAAATGATGGTTCAGGTCATACCTTATCTCTGCACGGTTCTTCAGATGTCCAGAATCCTATTGAACCATTTGGACTTAGTTCCAGATGTGCGACTGTCACTCCGGACATTTGGAGACCCTCTCCGACGTCTGGTGCTGTGCCCAGGCGTCCGATCTATGTTGGAGGGCGTGCCCTTGCACTTCCCGAATGAAACCTACACGCGTACGTGACCATCCTCAACACGAAAATGAGGCAGAACCCTTCGGCAGAATGGCCTGCATGGCCGTACACGCGAAAGAAGAAGAAATGGAAAATATCGTACCTTTCAGATGTCTAGATCTTCCTCTAGATATCTCCCGCGTCGTCTGGACATAGGCCCAGACGTCTAATTCTGGGAAATTTTCCTAGAATCAGGACCTCCTCACCCTCTGCCTGCTGCGCATGGCTGTGCTGCTCCACGCTCGCCTGCTGCCTGAGTTGCAGCAGCACCTCCCTAGCGCCACGCTCCCGCAGTGCACCCGCCGGCCAGCCCTGGCTGCTCCGGCGAGCTCGCACTCTCGCACTCTGACTCTTCTCCCTCTCGCTGCAACTCCTCCTCCCCGCGCACACACACAGCAGCTATTGCCCTCTCCCTCTCACTCTCACGCTAACAGGAAGAAGGAGAAGAAGAGGGTGGAGTGATGGTGAGGGAGAGGAGAGGGGGAGGTATTTGAAGGTGCCGTGGGGAGAGAGAGAGGAAGAAAGCTGCGCCTGCAGGACGGGGAGGAAAGAGAGAGAAGAAAAGAGGGCGACGGTTCAGTCTACGTGCGCATGAGCGCAAACGCGAAACCGTATGCCGAAAAAATTAATTTCCAGACGTCTGGGAAGGCTTCTAAACATCTGACCAGACGTCTGGACCAACTCCTAGATGTCTTAAAAGACATTTGATGCCAGGGTCTTAACAACATAACAAGCTCAAAGGAAGTTTCATCCCCGAAACTTGCGCTAACAAGGGTGAGAAAAAGAACGATATATGCATAACAAACTCAAAGAGGACCGAAGCCGGTCCGAAAAGACGTACCCTAAAAAATCTCCGGGTATCGCTCCCGCATTGCCGCCTTAGGCTCCCAGGTAGCCTCCTCGTACCGCTGGCTCCTCCACAAAACCTTCGCCAAGGGTACTTGCTTCCGTCTCAGACTGCGGATGGCTCTGTCGAGAATCTGCACTGGCCGCTCGGGGTAGGTCAGGTCGTCACCCACCTTGACGCTCTCGTGACTCAGGACGTGACTGGGATCGGCGACGTACTTCCTGAGGTTGGACATGTGGAACATGTCGTGCACACCAGAAAGCTGGGGAGGAAGGGCAAGCCTGTAAGCAACTGGTCCAACCCGCTCCAAGACCTCAAAGGGTCCAACAAACCTCGGCACGAGCTTCCCTCTCACCCCAAACCGCTGCAGACCCTTCATGGGCGAAACGCGAAGGAAGACGTGGTCCCCAACCTCAAACTGCACCTCTCTGCGTTTCCGATCTGCATAGCTCTTTTGTTTGCTCCTGACAGTGTGGAGTCGCCTGTGAATCTGCTCGACTACCTCTTGACTTTGCTGGATCAGCTTGGGGCCAACCTCCCACTTGGTCCCCACCTCAACCCAACTCAAGGGTGCCGTACACATCCGTCCGTACAGAGCCTCGTAGGGTGCTATGCCGATGCTCGAGTGATAACTGTTATTATAGGAAAACTCTACCAGGGGAAAGTGCTCCTCCCAAGAGCCCCTCCTGTCCAGTACACAAGCATGCAAAAGGTCCTCAAGTGTCTGTATCATGCACTCAGACTGTCCGTCCGTCTGGGGGTGGTATGCTGTACTGAACCTCAACCGCGTCCCCAGGGCCTGCTGAAACTCAGCCCAAAACTGGGACGTAAAGCGGGTATCCTGGTCAGATACGATCTCCCGCGGAACTCCATGTAGACATACCACGTTGCGGATATACCTCTCTACCAATTGTGCTGGTCCCAAGGTGACTTGGATCGGCAAGAAACGTGCCGTCTTTGTCAATCTGTCAATTATTACCCAGACTGCGTCGTGTCCTCGCTGGGTAACAGGTAAGCCCACCACCAAGTCTATGGTGATACTCTCCCACTTCCACTCTGGCACTGGAAGTGGCTGTAACGACCCTGCAGGCCTCTGATGCTCAGCCTTCACTTGCTGGCACACTAAACACTGCTGTATGAATTCACCCACACATTGCTTCATCCCCCTCCACCAAAAGTTGTGTCTCAAGTCATGGTACATCTTTGTGTTTCCGATATGTATGGTGAATCTGGAACCGTGTGCCTCAGTCAGGAGCTCTCTCAACAGCTCCTCGTCTCTGGGAACGCACAGTGTCCCCTCATGCGCAGCACCTGGTCTATAAAAGAGAAGTCCCCAGGGTCTCCTGATAGTACTCGGTCACGCAAGGACTGTAAGTACGGGTCGGCCATCTGTCCTGTGATGATGTGATCTATCAGCTCTGGCCTCGTCTGTCGTGTCACAGTCACTGCCCCACAATGCCCCAGTAACTCTAGTGGTCGCCAACTACCCATCTCCTCCAAGAGGCTCCAACTCTACGCCTGTAAGCTGGCCAAATGGGCAGGCGTCTTTCAGCTCAAGGCATCAGCCACTATGTTGGCCTTTCCCGGGTGGTAGGAAATGCTGCAGTCATAGTCCTTCAAGAGCTCCAACCAACGTCTCTGTCTCATGTTGAGCTCCTTCTGATCAAACAGGTATCTGAGGCTTTTGTGATCTGTGAAAATCTCAAAGGTCTCACCGTACAAGTAGTGCCTCTAGGTCTTTGACAGAAATACCATTTTTGCGCATTTGAAAGTCGTCGGAAATCGTAGTATAGTCGCGCAAAAACGTTCATAAAAAAATGATTTCTAAAGATGACGAGACTTGAGTCCTGGTCGTTCGTCTCTAGGAGTCGTTGCTTTTAATTTTGAAATCGATCTTACTCTACTTTGTTTAGAATCGCATGACGGTTCGTGATTATTACGTATTTAGGTATGACATGCTTAGTTGCAAGAATATTAGGAATCGGAAACAGGCAACTTGAATCACACAAAAAGAATGACAATTATTAAGCTCATGGTGATTTCAAACATATAAAGACAAATATATATATATATAAGCATTTTTCATTCATTCAACAGAGAGTCGTTTGCCACATAAAACATACAGGGAAGCTTGTACATAAATGCTTGAAAATTAAATCTAGCTACCAGAAAATGATCTCATACACGAATCGATGGGGGGATTTCGCATGCATCATTGGGGGAGAAATAACACTACACTACTAAGCAGTAAATAAAAGTAGTAAATATACGAAGAGCATAATCTAAATCTAGTAGAATGGAAGGGCATTCAGGGGTGGTCCCCGATGGCCTTTGAGTGGTTGAGAGAAGGAGGGGCGGCCAATGGAACTTAGGCCGACCCTTGGAGAGAGGTTGGGGAGCTGATCCAGCTTCCTGGCGTGGAGATGGTGGCCTCCATGGTGGTGCTCAACTCGTGGAGGTGGAGTGGAGATGGAAGTGGCTAGCCTAAGTGGAATGGATGCCAAGGAAGTGAATGGGTGCAAATGGCCACCCAAGGGGTCTTTTTATAGACCTAAGGGAAGCTCTCTAGAGAATTATGGAATTATCTAGAGAGGCCTATGGTGGGAGCTCGCGGGAGAGTGAGAGAGAGAGGGTGGATGGTGGTTTTTAGATCCACCAAATGTGGATCTAAAAATTGAATGGCTCTTGGTTGCTATTTTTGGCAACCAAGGCAACCACACATGGTAGAGAGTTCTAGAGAACTCTAGGCTAGATATTTTCATGTGGATGGTGTGTGTGGGTCGAAACTTAGGTGGCTAGGTTGATTAGGTTGGGTTCTACTGGGTTTAGGTCAAGGTAGGTCTCAAATTAGGGTTATAAACCCTAATTCACTAAGGTAAAGTGCAATTAAACTTAAAACAAGTTTAATTGGGTGTGTGGAAACTTAATTGAGAGTAAAACAACTCAATTAAGTCAGGTCTAGGTCAATTGGACTCTCACTGAGTCCAATTGGACAGTGTGTGCTGAGATCAGGGCTCAATTGGACTCAATGAGTCCAATTGAATAGGCTGATGTAATTGACTAAGATCCAAGTCAATTAGGTTTAGTGAGGACCTAATTAGGTCCTTAGGGAGGTCTAGAGGTGATGTACTAGGGTTAGGGCACCTTAATTTATGTTCCTATGGGGTTGGAATTGGGTTTAGGGACCTAAAGATCCAAGATCAAGGCTTAAATCTCAAAACAGGAATTGGAGAGTAGTATCAAACGTCTAATAATGGAATAAGACGTCTTATACTCAAAAATCAGAAGTCCAGACTTGTTGTCTGGACGTCCAATCAGAGTCAGGAAGGATTTCGGATTCTGTTTTGGGTATTCTGCAGAAATTGGACGTTTGACAAAGTGTCTGGACGTCCAATAACACTGCAGAATGGGTTTGAAGTGTGTGGGAGTTGGCTAAGGGTCCTGGACGTCCTAAACCTTATCTGGACATCTAGAGAAGGGTTGGAACTAGGGTTTTAGGACTTCCTAGGGTGCGGTGACCTAATCTAAGTGTGGTTAAGGCTTGGGGAAGTCTCTAGGCTATCCTAGGGCTAGGATTGACCTAAGCTCTTCACATTTTACTGCTTTATTCTTACTTAATAGAATAGCAAACTTTTAACCCCCTTACATTATTATTCCTACATCTAAACTAGGCCTTCTGCTCCAGCTCTGCTACAACTCCTGTTATTCCTGATCCAGCTTCAGATCCAGCTCCTGATCAGCTTATTCCCTGCAATCGACATAATGCACTTAATCAGCACATTATAACATTATTTTATGCATAGCTAAAGGAAAGCAGTAAAGATGCAGACAATGCGTATGCATGCATGAATAACCGTAACTTATGCCAAGTCCTAGCCTAATTTAGTTCAATTAAGACCTATGATTGCTGCGCAATCATACCCCCATGCCTAAATCTTGCTAGTCCCTAGCAAATGCAAGACTAAATTATTTACAACAAGGGCCCCTAAGGGACTGGCTATTTTATCAAGTGTTTACATAGAGATTTTTCTCCCTTTTGTTTTCATCCTATGCTCTAGAAATCCAGACAATCGTGAAGGTGTGGCTATGTAGCTTTTGCAATGGATTTGAGTGAAAACTAATACACCTCTAAAGCCTATACTTGACCCCTAATAAAAATTCTCGCAGGATAGGTGGATTTCTTCCCTCGGGGTATTCAAGATATTTTATGAATTCCACCCCAACTTTAGGCTTAGGTAGAGAATCTCTGAGGGAAAGGATTATATATTTGGTGGCTCATTCTCACTTGGTGCTATATAGAGACTAGTACTACAGAATCCAAATTCCCGGATTACTAAGTAACTCAACTTAGAGAAAGACGAGAAAAACTATGCTCTCTTTTGATTCCTTTGTATTCATTCTCTCTTACTCTTTTTCTTAGAGCTCACAACCTCACCAGATTCACATATACGATTTGTATTTGGTGGTCTTACTAGGCATTAACACTTTAATTGAGTTTCCATAACCCTAGCACTAAGTCGGAATTCCTCAGCCATTATTTAGGCGGTCAGAAACACAAGAAAAATAGGTTAAGGCCATATTTGGTGGTATTGCCTCGATGAAATAAACACTAAATATTCATTCTTTTCTCTTCTTTTTCTAATTCTTTTTTTCTTTTCATCATTCTTTTTCTTTTTCTTTTTCTCATTTTTTTTATTTTTTTTTTCAGCATAACATAACTGGCATACATCCATGAACTTTATTAAGGAGGCATTATTGGGGATTGGTGGTACTCGAGAGACATTGGGTGACTTATTTGGTGGAAGTGCCTACTCACAACACCGGGAGAGATGGATAGGACGGTGTATTTCTGACCTTGACATCAATACCCTCCTTCAGCTGAGGATTCCGTAAAGAATGGTCGTAACCATCCACCTTAGCCCTAGTTTTATGAAAACTCGCTCTCCGCGTATTTGCCTTATTCGGTGGCTCTCACAATTTCGCACAAAATGCATACGTAGGAACTGAGAGCGAAAACTATGTCTCATCTCAGAGCATCATCACCTACTTGTTGGTGCTAGAGCACCACGATCATTTATTTTGATGATAACAAAACACGTGTTATTTAACATTTGCACTTGGAGTCTTAGATTTCAGGCCAATTGCAAATGGATACATGATTAGACGAAATTCGAGCTCGCATCCAGGATGGATTGGAGGAGCTTGACAGAGAACAGAGAAGATTCACGAGGAATGATAGATTGAAGATGGAAGGACAAGAAGAATAGGATAGAATTCTGTTTATCTCTTTCTTGTACTTTTGTCGTTATTTTTCTTGCTCTTTATTTCCTTAGAAAATTATGTTAAAGAGCCTCAAAGTACCCTAACAGTAGTCCTAGGAACACCGGCACAACCCTAGGATACTTAGGTTTTCTGTAGGGAACTTAGAAAACCTATATAGGGTTTAAGCAGCATTTCCAGACGTCTAATTCCCAAATCAGACGTCTAATAAAGTGTTTTAAGATGTCTGACTGTTGATTTAGATGTCTGATAACATTTAGGCTGGACATAGTTAGTTCTGTCTGATGAAATCAGGCGTCCAGACCTTAGACCAGACGTCTTAGGAGACGTCTGATGACTTTGCCAGACGTCCAATTAGTGAACCGTTGGCTCTCTTAGCATACATTCAAGATATGACCGTTAGAGCCTTATCAGACGTCCTTAAGCCCTTCCAGACGTCTGATAATTGACCGTTTTGTCTCAACTAACCCGAAAATCTCTTCTTAGAGATTTTCTAGCCGTTGCAAATCCATTCCCACGAAAAAGTAGGTTTCCAGACGTCCAGACATAGTGCCAGACGTCCTGCATGTCGTCTGATGGACTTGCACAAGAACCCTGTTTAGATCTGATTCAAGTCAGGAAGGAACCTGCCCGAAATCAGACATCTGACCTTGAATTCAGACTTCTTAAAGTGTTCTTCCAGACGTCTGATGCTAGAATTAGACGTCTGATAACCCTGTCAGTGCAATGATTGTTCCTGATTTCGGGTTGATTCTCTTGGGCTTTCTACCCAACGGCTATGGAAGCTTTTCTAAGCCTTCCAAAGCCTTCCTAAGGCCTCTATAAATAGAGGGGAGCCTTGATACACCAAGACACACCTTGCAATACACTTTCAAACCATTTTGTGTCTCTCTTGCTCTCTAAGCTCTAGTTCTACATCTTGAGAGCATCAAGCTTTGTGCACCCGCTCTCCCGCCATAGTTCACGAGAGCGACGTAGCGCTGTCGTATTGTTCACGCATCCGCGTCGCCAATGCACTCCTTTCAAATGGGAGTTTCCTAATTCCTATAGAAACTAGGTTTAAAATTACTTTGTTGGCTCTATAGGATTATTGTTCTTTTATCTTTGTTATTTGGTTGGGTATTCGCTTTGCGAATTCCCGTCTCCTTCGAGGGACAAAATCCTTCTCGTGAAGAGAAGGGGTTGAGGAACGCTACCCTCGCACTTGTAGCGTGGTTGTATTTGAGGTTGAATCACCCTTGTTTAAAGTGATTCCTTTAGTGGATTTTGATCAACTTGGTTGATCGGAAAATCCTAACTCGAGAGGGTTAGGTGGTGGTTTTCACCCGATTTGGGTTTCCACCTAAAAAATACTTGTGTACTTGTGTGATTGTCTATTTTGTGAGATTGTTTATATTTATTTCCGCAATTATTACGTCACCCCCTCCTAGTAGGAAATTTCACTACTTATCTAGGATTCCAGATTCCTCGCACTAATCTTAGAGCACCAGTACACTCTACTCTCATCTCACACTATTTGGTGGATTTTTGGAGGAAAATTTGCCTGACTCCCAAAACATTGTCCAAGGGTTCAGGAAAAGAAGCACTGCTTCTTCTCGACAAACTGAAGACGTTTATCAGCCTTCACCGTGAATCCATTGCAAATTCTACGTGTGTGTGAAAAGTTGTACTGGATTCCAGATTACAGGAATCAACTAAAGGATAAAATCCCTAATACATTCTCTTAATAAAATAATCTTATTCATGAATGCAATATCTATATATGCTATAAACATGTAACCTCATATAATTTGTACTTCGTGAATTTCCCGTATCGGGTTACAATCAGCTTGACCCTAAATTTAGAATAAAAGGTGAGCAGGTGAGTCGGAATTGGTTGTTGCGAATGATTTCTAGCTCCAATGAGAGCACTGGAGGTGGAGTCGGTTGTTCTTTTTTTTAAGGTCCTAAAGTACATTTTGCATGCAGCTCCGAGGTTTTCCTAAGTGTTGGAAAATTTTTTTTTTTCAGTTTTTCTGTATCTACCCCCCTATGCCTAAGTTCTTGCATGTCCTCATGCATGAATGTAAAAGAAAATAAATGCTGCAAGGAGAGAATAGGTAGAAATCACCTGGAATTACTTCTGAAATTATACTCAGCACCGGCCAACCTGTTAATATGCAATATAAAAGGAAAATATGCTAAAACAAAAATATGCTATGTATAAAAATGGTTATATATAAATGATGGTGGAATGTGGGGCGAATGGTATCTATATGTGCTGAGTTTAACGCCTCCAGCTGGGCGAGCACTCAATCAGATGTGTCATTTCTAGCATAGGAGCCGGCTAAGATTAAGTGAAAGATATGCTCGTATGCTCCTATAATCAGTGGTCCGGAGATACGAACCAGCTGATTGTGCACCCCTACTCCAAAAAGTCTAGCTATAAGAAAGTGTGGAGTGGTGGTGGAAAATAGAGGATAATCAGAGGGGGGATCATGATGTTGATTCATCTGATTTATCATGTCCCACAATTCAGCAGGAAGTTGCTGAGGGAGTAGATCAAAATGTACCTCAGAACCAGAATCTGAGTCATAGGGATCCTCATAATGATAATTGACATCAAAGATCATTCCCTCTCCAGGATCTGGGTCATACAGGGGTATTTGTGAAAGTAGAAAATATGTGGGGAGGTCACTGAAATCCTCATCAGAAATTACTTTATCCTCATCAGTACCCATCTCTGATTCATCAGAGGCTGTCTCCTTAGGCTCAAAGTCGAGCCATCTACTAGGATGATAGGTGCGTCCCCAGCTCCTTCTGCTCAAAGCTTCACCCTCATATGCATTGGGTTCCTCAGTAATTCCTGCCTCAGTTAGCATATTTATTTCTTCAGTTAAGTCATCCATAGCTACTTCTGGTTTTCGGATGTTAGGATCAGGGATAGAAAGTGTCATCTCAGAATCTCTAATATCTGAATTAGGGATGTAGGTGAAAGAAGAAGAGTGCAGGTCAGAAGATGTTGGCTCTAGCACAGGTTCACCTACAATGGGAAGTGATCTAGATTGCTCAGTAGTGTCGCATGTAATGTCTGCCTTACGATCCATATCCTCAATTGGATCCGCTTCCCTTATCTCGATTGGGTTATCCAACCCAAAAGGTGTCTCCCAAGATTCAAGATAATCTGATTGTGGCTCAGTCCTGGAGATATCAGTCCTTTCCTCAATTTTCTGAATGGAGTTCTCAGATGAACCCATTCAGCATACTTCCTGCTCCTGTCTCATATCCATGCTAGATTCTTTTTCCCTTGAGTGATCTTCAGGCATCTACTCCCGAGAATCTTCTGTGTGTTCTTCTGGCGTAGTTGTTTCAGATTCTTCGAGGTCTTCAATGCTATTTTCCACTTGATATCCCAAAAGCAATAATTCTTGAGTTTCCCGATTTTGTCCCATTCGCCTTGTTATCTCTGCTATTTTCTGAAGGAGCTCCATCACAGCTTGTTGATGCGGAATCCGGCTTTGTCTTTGGTTCAGCTCAATGATAGCCTGGATTTCGCGTAGATAGGATGCGGCCTTTTCCTTATCACTCGCTATAGCTCTCTATATTCTATAATGTGGCCGCATATGCACCGGTAGCTCTTCAGGGATTCCAGGGGGTGAATCAGGTCTACCCATGTTCTATGGGTGAGAAGTAGGAGTATGAAATCCATATCCTGGGTTATAAGATGTGATCCTTTGAGGGACCGACTGGTATGGGTCATAATATCCGAGGTTAGGATATTGGTTAACCATTTCGGTAACTCGAGGAGAAAGATCAGGCGAAGCAAAAAGTCATCTTTGCCACCTTGGGTTCTGATCCCAGGGTTGAGCTGATTCAGTGACCTGAGCCTCAGATAAGCTCGTGGGTCCAGCTCTTCTGGATCCTGATTAGGTCCAGATCCAATGTTAGCCATCGCAGCTCAGCAGATAGAAGAAGTGACTCGCCTCCTTGGGAGCGGCTCCCAAGGTCCAACCAAGTGAGGTCGAAGTGACCTCCTTCCATGTATACACCGCCCAACCCCTGGGTTGGTGTAGCCACGCAGGACAAGGCTAAGGCCCTGTCAATCAAATGGTCCTTATAGATCAGGTGACCAGATTTTTCATTAGGGATTTGAATTCCTGAAGATAAGTTCGTCATACAACCGACTGAAAGTGAATCCCACCTCAAAAGCTAACCTAGCCAGTCTGGTTACGAGGGGACTAAGGGGAAGGTTCTTCCTTTGGCTTATGCCTCCGGTTCCGTTGACCCCCGATCGGCGGTCGTTTGACACTACCCTGCAAACTTAGTCACCAGGTTTAGAAAGAGAGATTAAACTCACTCAGTAGTACGACAACGAACTCGGGTTGATTTCGTATTTTAAAGTTAATTTTAACCCATTTTCTTCAGTGGGGTTTGTGGTGAGTGACCCACAAGGTGACCAATTTCACCGGCTAACTAGACTTGATTAAGTCTAAGTTAGCCTAATGTGTGGTCTCTAGTTGTGACCCTAAAGGTTCAACCTAAGTTACATGCACTTCTAGGGTTTTTCTCTGTTTCAGCAGACCACAAAAATAATGTTGATTCTCTTATAATAATTGGAATCAAATTAATTTGAAATTTTGAAAGTAGATTCTTTTTTCAATAAGTTTTTCATAGAATATTTTTTTGGAATTTTTACTATTTCAACCGAATTTTTAGGCAATTTTGAATATTAGGGGGTTAGATTTGGAATTTTGAACCCTAGTCGATTTTCTGCTTTGAAACAGTATCAAATTATCTTCAAAAATTTGGAAAAAATATGGAAAATAAAGCTAATGAGATCAGCTTTCAAACCCCACCATTTTTAGGCAAAATAGATTCAAAAATTGCTCAGAATCTCTTTTTGAAATTTGAAAAATTTTGAATCTGGGTCAATCTGACCCCATGCACTTCGCGAATTTTTAAAAATTTTATACTTGGAATTTTTTCCAAGTAATTTTGAAATTGAAAGTTGGTTTGAAAATGAAGGTTTAGCCCATATTTCAAAATTTTTCGCTAACGAATTTTTTGGCATTCCAATTTTTAAGTTAGATTTGAAATATGGTCGAAAATCAGAAGATGGTGGAAAAGCCTTTTAAAGAGGTTTGAATTCAAATCTTGGCTTTCCACCAAAAAGGATGTTTTTTTTTTTTCAAAACTTTTGCACGTTTTTTTTTTCAAAAAATATTTTTCAAAAGATTCATAGAAAATATTTTTTTTCTTTTTTTTTTTAAAGTAACCTAGATTCGAAAGGAAACCTAATCTAGATTTTTTTTTTCAATATTTTTCTTTTTGATTTTTTTTCTTTTTCACGAAAATGAGAAAAATCTTTTTTTTTTCACAAAGAATTTTTTAAAAGAAATTGCAGCAAGTAAATCTACTCCTAGGGTTCAGAAAGAGAAACCTAATCTAAGATAGATGATGTGCACCTGATTTTTCTTCACCGCGCTCGGTGTGTGCGCAGATCCCGTTTTCATTCCGTGTTGTTCTGCACATCAAAAACAAAGTAGAGGCAGATTTGTCAGTGATAGATTAAAAGATAAAAATCAAGAAAAATGATGTTGCCTCCCCGGCAACGGTGCCATTTGACAGAAATGCCGTTTTCGCGCATTTGAAAGTTGTCGGAAATCGTAGTATAGTCGTGCAAAAACGTTCGTCAGAAATTGATTTCTAAAGATAACGAGACTTGAGTCCCGGTCATTCGTCTCTAGGAGGCGTTGCTTTTACTTCTGAAATTGATCTTGCTCTACTTTGTTTAGAATCGCATGCCGGTTCGTGATTATTACGTATTTAGGTATGACATACTTAGTTGCAAGAATATTAGGAAACGGAAACAGGCAACTTGAATCACACCAAAAGAATGACAATTATTAAGCTCATGGTGATTTCAAACATATAAAGACAAATATATATATAAGCATTTTTCATTCATTCAACAGAGAGTCGTTTGCCACATAAAACATACAGGGAAGCTTGTACATAAATGCTTGAAAATTAAATCTAGCTACCAGAAAATGATCTC
The DNA here is from genome assembly GCA_037157565.1 of Thalassia testudinum. NCBI lineage: Eukaryota > Viridiplantae > Streptophyta > Magnoliopsida > Alismatales > Hydrocharitaceae > Thalassia > Thalassia testudinum. Next base: position 143,334,832 of record JAZHRO010000031.1, on the reverse strand, counting down.
ATACACGAATCGATGGGGGGATTTCGCATGCATCATTGGGGGAGAAATAACACTACACTACTAAGCAGTAAATAAAAGTAGTAAATATACTAAGAGCATAATCTAAATCTAGCAGAATGGAAGGGCATTCAGGGGTGGTCCCCGATGGCCTTTGAGTGGTTGAGAGAAGGAGGGGCGGCCAATGGAACTTAGGCCGACCCTTGGAGAGAGGTTGGGGAGCTGATCCAGCTTCCTGGCGTGGAGATGGTGGCCTCCATGGTGGTGCTCAACTCGTGGAGGTGGAGTGGAGATGGAAGTGGCTAGCCTAAGTGGAATGGATGCCAAGGAAGTGAATGGGTGCAAATGGCCACCCAAGGGGTCTTTTTATAGACCTAAGGGAAGCTCTCTAGAGAATTATGGAATTATCTAGAGAGGCCTATGGTGGGACCTCGTGGGAGAGTGAGAGAGAGAGGGTGGATGGTGGTTTTTAGATCCACCAAATGTGGATCTAAAAATTGAATGGCTCTTGGTTGCTATTTTTGGCAACCAAGGCAACCACACATGGTAGAGAGTTCTAGAGAACTCTAGGCTAGATATTTTCATGTGGATGGTGTGTGTGGGTCGAAACTTAGGTGGCTAGGTTGATTAGGTTGGGTTCTACTGGGTTTAGGTCAAGGTAGGTCTCAAATTAGGGTTATAAACCCTAATTCACTAAGGTAAAGTGCAATTAAACTTAAAACAAGTTTAATTGGGTGTGTGGAAACTTAATTGAGAGTAAAACAACTCAATTAAGTCAGGTCTAGGTCAATTGGACTCTCACTGAGTCCAATTGGACAGTATGTGGTGAGATCAGGGCTCAATTGGACTGAATGAGTCCAATTGAATAGGCTGATGTAATTGACTAAGATCCAAGTCAATTAGGTTTAGTGAGGACCTAATTAGGTCCTTAGGGAGGTCTAGAGGTGATGTACAAGGGTTAGGGCACCTTAATTTATGTTCCTATGGGGTTGGAATTGGGTTTAGGGACCTAAAGATCCAAGATCAAGGCTTAAATCTCAAAACAGGAATTGGAGAGTAGTATCAGACGTCTAATAATGGAATAAGATATCTTATACTCAAAAATCAGAAGTCCAGACTTGTTGTCTGGACGTCCAATCAGAGTCAGGAAGGATTTCGGATTCTGTTTTGGGTATTCTACAGAAATTGGACGTTTGACAAAGTGTCTGGACGTCCAATAACACTGCAGAATGGGTTTGAAGTGTGTGGGAGTTGGCTAAGGGTCCTAGACATCCTAAACCTTATCTGAACATCCAGAGAAGGGTTGGAACTAGGGTTTTAGCACTTCCTAGGGTGCGGTGACCTAATCTAAGGGTGTCTAAGGCTTGGGGAAGTCTCTAGGCTATCCTAGGGCTAGGATGGACCTAAGCTCTTCACATTTTACTGCTTTATTCCTACTTAATAGAATAGCAAACTTTTAACCCCCTTACATTATTATTCCTACATCTAAACTAGGCCTTCTGCTCCAGCTCTGCTACAACTCCTGTTATTCCTGATCCAGCTTCAAATCCAGCTCCTGATCAGCTTATTCCCTGCAATCGACATAATGCACTTAATCAGCACATTATAACATTATTTTATGCATAGCTAGAGGAAAGCAGTAAAGATGCAGACAATGCTTATGCATGCATGAATAACCCTAACTTATGCTAAGTCCTAGCCTAATTTTGGTCAATTAAGACCTATGATTGTTGCTCAGTCAGTCTTCAGCGCGAAGACGGTAGCTGCCAGCTCCAGGTCATGGGTAGGGTAGCTATGCTCATGGGGCTTCAGTTGCCGCGAAGCGTAAGCGACAACGTGACCCCTCTGCATGAGCACACCCCCTAACCCTTGCAAAGTGGAGTCCATGTACAGAATGAACTCGCCACGACTGTCTAGGATGGTGAGCACGGGAGCTGAAGTTAGCCTCTCCTTCAGCTCCTGAATACACGCCTCACAGGCGTCTATCCAAGTAAAGGACACGTCCATCCGGGTCAGCTGTGTCATAGGATGTCCAATCTGTGAGAAGCCTCTGATAAACTGCCTATAGTAGCCTGCCAGTCCCAAGAAACTGCGAATCTCAATGACCGTATGCGGTCTCTCCTACCTGAGCACTGCATCGACCTTGGCTGGGTCCACAGCCAAGCCATCCCTGGAGATCACATGACCTAAGAAGGTCACCTCCCTCAACCAGAACTCGCACTTGTTGTATTTGGCGTATAGCCTACGTTGTCTCAGTGTGTCCAAAACCATCCGCAAGTGCTGTCCATGTTGTGTCTGATCTCGAGAATAGATGAGTACATCATCAATGAATACCACCACGAACTGGTCCAAGTACGATCTAAACACCTGGTTCATCAAATCCATGAAGGTAGCAGGGGCATTGGTCAGCCCAAACTGCATGACCAGAAACTCATAGTGTCCGTACCGAGTGTGGAAAGCTGTCTTGGAGATGTCTGCCTCCTTGATCCTCAACTGGTGATATCTATATCCCAAGTCGATCTTGGAGAATACCGTGGCACCCTACAGTTGGTCAAACAAGTCATCAATCCTCGGCAGCAGATACCTGTTCTTGATGGTGACCCTATTCAGCTGTCGGTAGTCCACACAAAGGCATAGGGTACCATCCTTCTTCTTTACAAACAGTACCGGAGCTCCTGAGGGAGACGCACTGGGCCTCACAAAGCCCTTCTCCAGAAGATCCTGCAACTGAGACTTGAGCTCTCGCTGCTCAAGTGGTGCCATCCTGTACGGTGCTGTGAAGATGGGGCTGGTCCCTGGTACCAGTGAGATTTCAAACTCTATCTCACGCTCGGGCGGTAGTCCTGGCAACTCATCTGGGAACACGTCGTGGTACTCTCTGACCACCGGGATACTCTGGATGTCTGCCACAGGGCTGGGCTCTACCACCACACAAGCTAGGAAGCCCTCACACCCCTGGCTCAAAAGTCTCACCGCCCAAAGTGCAGAAATGCACTTGAAGCCTCCGTCCACTGGCTGCCCGTGGAACTCGAAAGAAGGCAACTCTGGTATGGAGAAGATGATCTTTCTCTCAAAGCAGTCCACCAAGGCGTGGTAAGCGGACAGTCAATCCATCACCAGAATTACGCCAAAGTCCTCCATCTGTATCATAATCAGGTCAGCGGGAAGGATGTGTCCCCCAACACTGACCTCGCAACCCGTGTATACCTCCTTAGCTACAAACAACTGACCACTCGGACCTCTGATCACGAACGGATCCTCTAACAACATATAGTCCTGCCCCAAACTAACCGTGAAACTGGCAGCGACAAACGAGTGCGTAGCGTCGGAATCGAAAAGCGTGTAAACGAGTCTGTCGGAAACTGAAACCATACCTACCACCACTTATCCTGAAGCTCTGGCATCCCTGTGTGTCAGGGTGTTGATACGCCCCTCAACCCTAGGTGCAGACGAAGCAACCACACTCTGCGTCGGATGGGTAGCTGCTAGCCGGTACCCTCCCCATGACTGTTATCCTCCTCCTCGCGCCTGGAAACCGTGGTCTCCTGCTTGCCCTCTAGTGCTCGGCGCGGGAAACATCTGCTGACCTCCTGCCCTAGACGGGCAGTCCCTCCTGATGTGGCCCGGCTGGCCACATTGGTAGCAAAGGGGAACTCGACTCCCACCCTCAGTGGGTCCCTACTGTCGACTGGGCGGTGGTCCGGTGCTAGCAGCTGGCCCTTGTCGGGGGCCCCCAAAGGCCACTGATGGCCCCAAAAAATGTGACGGCTCTCCTATGAGCGCCACATGTCTCCTCTCTCGTCAGCCCTGTAAGAAGTCTGGCTTATAGGGCCTCTTCCGCCCGCTGTCAGTGTCTCGCGCGAACGGGTTGGTTTCTTCGTATGTCATAGCTGCCTCCACCACCCTCGAGGACGTAGGTAGCTTCAGGGGTTTGACATACCCCTGAATCGCCGGTCGGAGCGCTGGGGAAAGTATTGCTTGCAGAAGAGGGTGACAAACTGGTCCCAGGTCGGCTCGTCCCTTTCCTGTCCCCTGACCACCCTCCACCACTTGTGTGCCGCGCTCTCCAGCTGGTACGTGGCAAAGGCCACGCGGCACTCCACCAGGAGGCGAAGGGTGTCAAAAACCTTCTCGATCTTCTCGAGCCAGTCCTCCGTCTCGATCGGGTCCTCATCCCCCTTGAAGGAGGGGGGCTTCAGCTTCCAGAACTGTCCGAAAAGCTCAAAGTGGCACTGAAGTGGAGATGCTGGTGCACCTCCAGGTAAAGAAGCCTCAAGCTCGGAAGCGCCGGAGGAAGGTGGGGGCGGTGGAGGCCCAACCCCTCCGTCGCGTCCAGTGCCATGTCCATCGCGTGGTCCCACAGAGGACTCCCCCTCCGCAGCCCCAGAGAGAGGCGCTCGTGGCGGCGGGTGCAGCTCCTCTCGAACGATGTCCTGTATCAGCTGGGCGAGGTCCTGGGCCTGAATGCTCGGGAGCAATGGCTGGTCCACTGAGGTGTTGACCTCAACGCGCCCACCCCTTCAACATCATCCTCGGCCGCACCCGCGGCCCGCCTCGCTACCTCCTCGTCGAGGCAACTCCTGCAAAGAGACATGAACACGAAACAGAAAAAGACGTCAATACTAATCGATATCAAGCGAAGAAATCTAGGAACAGATGTCAAAAGATACGTTGTGGTGGCTACTCTAGTTACAGGCACATGAATTGGTTATTTTCCAGCTTGTTGGTTCACTTCTCGGGACGACCTTGCTTTGATACCATCTTGTTACGACCTGATTCCCAAATCCCTACGAGACACGAGAATCGGACTGACTCGACTGATCCCAAGACCCAATCGTCCAACGAGTAAGTAACCAAAAGAGCAGTAAAATAAACCACATTCACCATGTATATAACTAGCAGTAACAAAAGTACAGCAGTAAAGAAAAGAACTACTACAGTACACACCACCACAATAGTAGAGAATTAAAGAGGTACATAAACATGATGCTTACAATAAAAGAGTACAGTGTTAATAGAAAATACTCACTACAACAGAAGAAAAGGTACAGTAGGTACTACACAAGTAAAACTACTGGACTCTACTAGGCCCAGCACCCTCTGCAGCCGCCGGCTCTGGTTGCTCAACACCTGGTCCTGAAAAGGTGACACGTCAGCGAAACGCTGAGTAGAGTGGCAACCAAAAGCTAAGAAAAATAGTAAGGTGGACAAGTAGGTATTATTTTTAATCTCTTTCTTTATTCCTCCATTTACTCATTCTTGAATTATTCCTCAGATATTTCTCTTGATCTCGAATGTTCCTCGTGGGAACGATCTTGATTGCAGTCTTTTCTGAAAAGTAAAAGTAGCACGTGGTGCTCTCCTGACCGTGAGAGTCCCCCGTGGTGGTCCTACCCTCAGTCAACCACCCCAAGGTCACTGACAGACGTAGCGGTGACTACGACATGCGCGATAAACGCACGAGTAGCTACCCCGCACTGGCACGCGGTCAGTCATTTCCGTTAACGGGTGAGCCCCAAAGCACAGCACGGAACCAGTATAGGGTAGAGCCCTCTCAGTAACAGGGGTCCAGCCCCTCCACAGTAACCAAACAGGGGTCTTGCCCCTTCACACTCCGCGCACCCTCGCCTGACTACCCTGGTTTGCCCAGTGGGCCTAACAAGTCGATGTAGGAAGGCTAGCAGAACCCTGGGGCCCGTGGGGTGGCTAGTGCTCACCCTACACTAGTAGCTCTCCCCGGTACTGTGTACGCGGAGGCCAAAAGTCAGTACAAAGTGGCCAGACCTAACCCCGGGTCCCTGGGGCGGCTAGCTCCGCTCTGCACTAAACAAGGGGGACAGTCGCTCTCCTTGGTACTCTATACTCAAGGGCCAGCTCACTTCCTCAATTCTATTCCATTCACTTCTCAGGAGCTCTACTCCTAATTCCCCGTAGGGTTCATGCTCATTTTTCTTTAACTAAGCCCATTTTAGGTTTCATCATTTCAGCTTTATTTTCATATAGCCCATGTTCTCAACAGCTAACATGCATTCATAAATAAGCAACTACTATCCAATTATAGGCAATTTTCATCTTTCTTTCTACTTGTCCAAGACTGTAATTTATATATTCACGACATTCGTTTTGGTGTTTCTATTCCTAGGATTCATGCCACACCCTAGGATCTATCATTCAATCTAGTTTTCCAGTCCTAGGATTCATGCCATAACCTAGGATCTATCATTCAATCTAGTTTTCCAGTCCTAGGATTCATGTGATACCCTAGGATCTATTAATTATCTCACAAGTGCATAATTTTTGATAAACATTTAAAGGGAGCCACTCTACCCACAAAATCGAGAGTACTGAGGCGTGATCGGTAGGTCCGCGTGCCTCCGCAACCCCCAGAGCCGCAACAGAACGGGGTCCTAACACAAGGATCAAACACAAGGAACTACTCAGAACAGGATACAAATACTGTAAACAAGTAGAGGGACTAATTTTGAGAAGAACGAAACTTGAAACGCGGAAAACAGACTTCAAACGAACCCTAAACGGGTAAAAAATGACAAGTGTGCCCAAAATCAGACGTCTGGAACATCTTCCAGATGTCTTAAACGATGGTTCAGGTCATACCTTATTTCTGCGTGGTTCTTCAGACGTCCAGAATCCCGCTGAACCGTCTGGACTTAGTTCCAGACGACCGATTGTCACTCCGGACATCTGGAGACCCTCTCCGACGTCTGGTGCTGTGCCCAGACATCCGATCTGTTTGGGAGGGCTTGTCCTTACGCCTTCCCAAATGAAACCTACACGCATACGCGACTGTCCTCAACATGAAAACGAGGCAGACCCCTTCGGCGGAATGGTCTGCATAGCCGTACACGCGAAAGAAGAAGAAATGGAAAATATCATACCTTTCAGACGTATGGATCTTCCTCCAGACGTCTAATTCTAGGAAATTTTCCCAGAATCAGGACCTCCTCCCCCTCTGCCTGCTGCGCATGGCCGTGCCGTGCCACACTCGCCTGCTGCCTGAGCTACAGCAGCACCTCCCTAGTGCTACGCTCCCGCTACGCGCCCGCCGGCCGACCCTAGCTGGTCCAGCGAGCTCGCACTCTCGCACTCTAACTCTTCTCCCTCTCGCTGCAACTCCTCCTCCCCGCACACACATGGCAGCAGCTGCTGCCCTCGCCCTCTCACTCTCACGCTAATAGGAAGAAGAAGGAGACGGTGGAGTGATGGTGAGGGAGAGGAGAGGGGGAGGTATTTGAAGGCACTGTGGGGAGAGAGGAAGAAAGCTGCACCTGTAGGATGGGGAGGAAAGCGAGAGAAGAAAAGAGGGCGGCGATTCAGTCTGCATGCGCATGCGCGCAGATGCGAGATCGTATGCCGAAAAAATTAATTTCCAAACGTCTGACCAGACGTCTGGACCAACTCCCAGACGTCTTGAAAGACGTTTGATGCCGGGGTCTTAACACAAGTGCAGATTTGAGAGGTGAGAGAGAGAATCATTTCATGTGATTAACAATTTGGCCCCCTTGGACAACCTTAGATACTCATCCTATTTAGGTTTTATAAATTTAAGAGTCGATCGATTTTACATGTACGACAATATTTTGCATATTTAACAAAACACGTAAACTTTGCATCACTGTCAAGGACCTTTTTGAAAGCCATTGAGGACCTATTGGTTAGAAAACCTATCACTTGTGGGCTTGCTTGTAAATATTCTACTGATTTGCATTAGGGGTGTCCTATGCTAATTACCCAACACACCTGGAGCAGCAGCTATTCTTCAGCTGCAGACTCGCGAAGAATTGAGTCTCTGTTAGCCGTCCACTCCTTTCCCCATTGATCCAATGATGGATCTACCACCAACCTCTTGGGAGCCAGTTTCACCATTTTCGTGCCTAATTCTAGATCACATCCAATGATCATATTTCATCCTAATCGGTTCTCGTGCCCTCAATTGTCATCTCCTCCGTTCCTTCACAATGGCTCTCACCCATCATAGCCGATCACCCTGAGCTCCACAACCTATTTAAGCACCACCTCGGCAACCTGATCTCCGTTACTAGCTCCTCTCCTATAATCTCTTGAGTTGGTCATTCCTCCCACTCCAGTTCCCTTCCCTTCCTCATCTACTGCCTATGATGGAGGCACATCCCTCTCTCTTCTTTCATTCCTTGCTGCTAAGGATTTTGAAATGCCTGAGGGCAATTTGGAACTCCATTGGAGAGTTCTTCGTCGCTGGAGTTTCTTCCTCCTTCTTTGACATGACCACCAGCCATGGTTCATCTCAAAGGTCCCATTCTTCCATTAGATTAGGATTTACAGCTTTGATTAGATAGATTTATTGCTTTCTTAGCTTAGTTAGATAGATTAGATTAGATTTAGCTATTAAATTGAATTAGATTAGCTTAGATTAGACTTAGATATTAGTTTAATTTCCTCGATTAAACCTTTCTAATCAATTCAGATCAGAAAGGAGAATCCACTTGTTCATGTCGATCCATTTTCCTTGCCCTCATTCACAATTGTTTCTAACTATTTCCTTCACCATTTTATTCATAATTCACTTACTACATTAGGAAACCTATTAGATCTGAAGCTCAATAGCTATCAGATCTAATAGGGTGTCAAATTCATTGGAGGGTCTTCTCACTCACTCTAGAATATCACAAGGACCCTCCCTTGATCTGAATTGAGCTTGATTTGATCATTTGAATCTGATTTGATTTGATAGGAAAATTATGGAATTTGTGGACCAATGTAGTTTTAATCAGTTTTAATTGATCAAATTAAGTTAATATTTATTTGATTGGATTACTTGCGATGGGTTTGAGTAATTTTAATTGGGTTTTCATCATCTATCGAGCTCGTGCCTAATTTCTAAGTTTGATACTACATTGTGCTCTTCACTAGTAGCAATGGCCAATGAGAATCCGATGCAGAAATTTAAGACCTTTGCAATTATTTGATGGTTTTCATGCCATCACCTAGGATCCCTGAACATCAGTTAATGATGTGTAGGGAACCAAAGTGATCAAATCATTTAGGCAATCCAAGATCAAATGCCCGTCTGGGCTACAACTGAATTTGATCTTAACTATTTTAATTTTCTATTTAGGGATTGAATGAGGTTTGAGATGTTTTGATAAAGGTGTGCAACTTGATTCTAGATTGATTTGAATGCCTAGTTAGGCCTACCTTTCTTGCCCTGTCTATAGCAAAGAAAGAAGATTGAACTAGATTTCTGAGCTCTTTAGACTATGATTTGACTTTTATAGAGTCATATATCCTTTAGAGAATGATTGCGATACTTGTAGTTGAGTGTTAATTAATTTAATTAAAATATGGAGTTTTTGACTTCTTAGCACAGGTTCTAGGTTTATCTAGGAGGTTTGTGTTCTATTCAATTGTTAGTGTTCTGAGAAAGGTTTCAAATAATTTGTCAGTCCAATAGTTGTTAATACTCTTTCTGAATGAGTTTAACTAAGGTCTTAATCATGGAATTTCAATAGATTTTGGATGCTTTAGTATTGATAATGGATTCCTTGGCATAGAGTTTGTATGGACAAATACTTTAGGTGTGCAGAGAGTCTTGGAGTACACAGTCCAAGCTCAGTGGGTTAGATTTCTTATGTTGATAGTAGCTACACAATATAACTTTCTGTCAGGGTCAGTTGTGAGTTGATCTGATAAATCTTGATGTTGTTTAGAGATCAGATTGGGTTTTCTAAGCTGAACTAATGTAGAACAAGGGTTGTAAAGCATTCATGTACTTTTTATTTGCTTTGAATCAAATATGAATCATTTTTAAATACTCTGTCAGCAAATGTGGTATGTGCTAATTGTACAAATGATTATGGTGATTAATTCCAATGCTTGTTTTGGTGGATGAATCTGATTTCAATTGATGTCTGGAAGTTCAACATATGTTATCTTTCAATTCCAACAATTGTGATATATTTTTCTAGGCTTCGAATTCATTTTAGATCTTATATGGGCCTTTTACAACATTTTTCATAACAAAATATGTGAAAAATATAAAAATAATGTAAATAAATAAATTAAAGGTGTCTTGAGTGAGAATAAACCTTTTAGAACATGTGTGTGTGATTAGATGTAGGTTTTGAGTCTCCTAGTTATTAGAACATACCTACAGAAGTTCTAGACTTCTCGGGTTTAGAAATAAAGGAATTAAAAACAAAAATCCGAAAAAAATTTCTTTGCCCTCTTCGTAACTTCTTTTCCTCCTCTCTTCCCTTAAAACACAAAAAATAAAATAAAATCAGAAAAATTATAAAAATCCTCAGAATCTACTACATATATAGTGTTTATATGTATATATATAGTAATATTATAAAGTAAAGTAAGTTATATGTAGATATGTATATAAACTAACTATATAGATATATTATTTATATGTAAATAAGGTATAATGTATATAGATAACTTAACCATAACTTATCTTATTTATTAAATTATAATATCTAATATTAAATTGTATTATATATTATTTAGTTATGTATTGTATGTATGTATGTATGCATGTATGTATATATATGTTAATAATGTATATTATTAAGTTAAGCTAACTTAAATTAGTAATTTAACTAACTAATAAATTAATCTATATGGTATTCCAATAATTCATAGTTTAACTTACTTTAATTATATTTGTAATCTAATTTATAATGTATAATACCATGTACAAAGTCTAATTTATATGTAAACTATATAACCGTGTAAATAAAATAGGTAAATATATAAATAATTCTAATAAAATTAATTAAAATCTTAATTAATCTTGTCATTATATAAATTACCTAAATTAAGCCTCAATCGAGTAATTAATTCACTAATTTATACTATATAGAAGTAATTATTGTGATTTATAACATGTAATTATCCCTAAGTTTCGCTAATTTAAATAAGTACTTAATGACGTATTAACTTAAAATAATTATACTAATCGATAGCCCTATATATTAACTTTATGATTATGTAATTTATTTATAAATTAGGACACTAATTAATGATTAATTAAACCCCTAAACATCTGAATAAACCATGTACTATACGTCAGTAGTGCAATTGAAATCAACGCCTCCTTTAGCCCCACATCATGGGATGAAGGAGCATTGCCGCAATATAAAATGATTCCGCTCGATGGCTTATTGCCCAAGAGCAAGGGGATGAGCTCCCTCGTGCGCATGTTTTGCGTGCGATATTATGTGACCTATAGTCTAGTGTGTCTAGGTCCTGGAGCCATTTAGGTTAAGGTGCTATAAGAGAGAGGCCCACTAAGGCAGCCCATTGGGCGTGGCTTGTGGGTGAAAATTGAACATATTGTGGCCTCGGCCCTCCCCCGTAGGGTTTGACCTAGTAGCAGTATCAATCCGGCCCTTGGGCCATTGATCTTGCAAAAGGTTGGCCCAATCTTGTTAGGCCTATGTGTAGTATTAGGGCTCTTAGGTTTAAAATAAAGACTAAGTGTCGAGAGTTAAGTGTTGTGCATTGTGCAGGCGTGTGTTAAGGGTTAACTAAGTATGTGTGCTGTGTGTTGTGTTGAGTGTGGAATATATATATATATAACTTAAGCATTGCAAATTATATGGATATTATATGAGCATGTACGTAAGTGTTAGTACATTAAGTCAAGTGATGTAGACACAATTATTGAGGGCAAAATGTCTATTCATGCATGTTCCTAGGTTTAGATTTGCATTTCATGTTATAAATATTGCATAGCATGCATGATTCTGCATTTAGAGTAGTTGTATATAATTTAGGTTAATTGTGTCCTTTTTATGGTCAGGAGAGAAGATGATTTATTTTAGGTCCTTGGATGGATGATCGGACCGTATGGATTTGATCAGGACGACGATCGGAAGCTAATGCCTCCGAAATCGTCTAAATCGAAGTCCCGTAGCATCATATGAAGTCTGAGGAAGATCAATGGCCAGGAGGGCAATGCAACATCCTTACAGGCTTCGGATGAAAAATCCGACCATACGGATGGATCTGAAGGGATGATCACAGTCCAGAAACATGGAAATCAACTCGATCCAAGCACCAAGGCACCCTCTACAACAAAAATAAGAATGGACGGCCCAGATGGCACCACGTGGCACCATCCAGACCGCCCAGCACCAGCCAATAGTCCCAACACTGCCTCCTCATCTTCACTGATCTCACAAGACAGCTGTTGGATCAAGATCCAACAGCTAAGGATTCATCTCCACTGCGTGCATTAAGACGTCCGCATGACAATCTAGATGTCTTGGCACGTTGGTTGGAGAGAGGCACTCCCAAAGGAAGGGCATGGGTTTGAATCCCCGCAACCCCCCTAATTCTCAATTCAGCCGGCACCCAACGAGGCAGGGCATGCACACGCATGTGACAATAGCGCACAGAGCAGCACCCACGCGCAACGATAGCATAGCGTCTGCTCACACAACACAGCGCCAGCATGTGAGCATGTGCATGTGCCAACGAAGCGGGTGGCAGTGGAGGATAGGTGTGGATCTTCAGCGACACAGGCCTTTAGCGATGCTTACAGCTGTCACTAATGGTCTGTGCATGCCAGTAAGAGGAATTGAAGGGTGGATCTTCAGCGACAGCTATATGGATCTGTAGCGGCATTTACGGATGTCAGTAATGACCTAGATGCGAATTTGTTCTTCCTCCTCCATTATAAAAGGACCTACCCACCACCATTCCAAACCATCTCTTCCTTTCTTCCACTCACCACCTCCAAGGCTGTAGAGAGAGCTTGTCCCAAGCCCGAGACGCTCCTCTAGAGTAGAAAACCAAATATCTTTCCCTCCCCTCATCCCCATTCGTGGAGCATCCCGTGGTCATCCTCTCACTGCCCTTCGGGAAGAAGATCCTCGCCGTGACATCGTCCTACCCCACCCTCCGTCTTTTGGCTCCGTCCCCGTTCGTTCCACTTCTCACCACCTTCCTCCAAGTGATGTCAGAGCGAGTTGTCCTCTGAGCAACCATCGAGGGGGATTTCTCTCACCTCATTCTATCTTTTTATGCTTTCATAGTGTAGATTTTCTATTTTCGTAGTGTAACAAACATTCTGTTCATGGAGCGAAATTGAGGTTATAAATGCTGCATCGTAGTATAGGTCAAAATCGCTTTGAAAACAAATAGAATTTTATTACTCGAAAAAGTTCCAAGGTTGAACATAGGGAGCAATATGGAATTTAAAGCTCAAGATCATAATTTAAATCAAGAGTAAAGATTGCAATAAAGATAATGTTAGGATCAATATGCAAAAAGAATGGAGTAAAGTGGTGATTTAAATCACCAATTACTCCTCACAAATAACACATAAATCAAGTCTCAAATATATGCAATTAAAGTATCAGACGTCTTAACTAGCCCTGTGCTACAGTGCTAAGGTCTTTCTTCTTCTTATTTTGCTTCTTTGTTTCTTCTTCTTCTTCTTCTTCTTTTCTTCTTCTTCTATCTTCCTCTGCTTTCCTCTACTGTGGCTCCCTCTCTTCTTCTTCTCTGCTGCTCAAGCCTTCTCCTTCTTCATTCTTCTTTGTTCAGCTACTTCACACAAAAAGGGAACTTCTTGAATTGGCTAAGTGTCAGTCAACTCTTTCTGCAGCAAAACCCTCCCCCTACCCCACGCGATCTCTCCTCTTTCTCTCTTAGGCTCCACCCTCCCATGGCCTCACAATGGGTAACCGAGTTATTGGGTACACGCGCACCCAGGACCAGAGTTGCCTGCAGTGGGTAGCAGCCAAGGAGTGCTTAGGTTAGGTGGGTTATCGGGTTGGCCAGATCTGTGGGGTCAGAGTCGTGAATGAGGCACGTGAGGGGTGCGTGTTGAAGCGATAAGGCTATGCGACTTTTTCAATTTATGTGCCTTCAACTGCTCTGCCGCTTTCAATGTGGGACTAAACCGCACCCCTTTCTTCGCGTGCGTCTACAGCAACGAGGTTCCTCTGATTGGCATAGCTGGTGCACCTCTTCCAGTCAATAGATGGCCTGGAGACCTAGAGCTATGACTTCTGTGTGCCCTGGGATTGATACCTGGGACGGAGCTAGCAAGAACACGGGCTTCAAGGTTGCATGAAGCTCTGTTAATGGCGACGGCAGAGGAGAACTTGAAAATCACAATATGGGCTTGTAGCCCCAATTAAGCCAGTTCACAAGCTTCGCCAGACCACGGCGAGTGCGTATGGGATGGTCTCGTGGTTAGTGAAGGTGTGTGGTGGTCTGCAGAGGTCGGAGGAGGAACGCGACGGTGGGTGTGTTCGGCGAAGCGGTGGAGAGACTAATAGCCTCGAAGACTAGAGGGCTTTTTCTTTCTGGGACACGGCAGAGGTGTAGGGAGTGTCGGTGAGGTGTATGGAGCGGTGTAGCGATGGGAGTGCTTCGCCGGAGGAGTGGCCAGACGTGGAAGGGATGATGGTGAACGAGTGGTAGCATGGGTGAAATTGAGTGCGGTTGAGATGAAAATGAAGTAGAGGAGGTAAGGGACTTATCTAGGTAGTTGGTAGACGAAGGGGAGTCGAGGCGACGCCGGTTGCAGTATGGTCAGCGTCGGGGAAGAAACTGCTCTGATAAGAGGTGGACGGCGAGGATGAAGGAGGTAGGGACACCAGTGGGTGCTGCTCGACACAGAAGAAGGCAAGGAAGAAGAATCTGTCATTGGTATTGTAGTCGGAAGATGAGGGGAGGCAAGGAGGGTCACCGGAGCTTGAAGAGCAATTTGGCCAAAGGAGGAGAGAAGAAAATTGAGGGTTACTCCGGTCGAATTCAAGCTTTAGGGCAGGAGGTGCTTTTATAGACCTCAGGAGGAGGTTTTGGGCTTGGGAAGTAAGCTTCCCAAGCTTGAAATGCTCTTCGAATTTTGGGAATTCCTTGATACCCAAATCTCTCATGCATTCGCCTAAGAGATTGGGTGGGTTTTAGGGCTTAGGATCAGGTTTAAAAGGAAGGAGATTTCTTGGCGAACTTCCCTTTCAAATTTGAAAGGGATTCGTTAAGAAATCAGGGAATTCTTTCCAATTTAAGGTCTCCAGAGCAAGTAGGAATAGGTTTAATGGCGGTCAGGACCTTTTTGTGAGAATGATGACAGAGTTAGGGGTATATTTGAAAAGATTTTGAAAGTTAAGGGTAGAAATGTAATCAGACAAGACCAATTTGCAAACTAGGTCAAGACAAACTCGTCTTGGGTCCAACTTTTGCTACAAACCTAATTTAGACCTAAGAAATACAATGGTGAAGTTGGATTTTGGTTTTGACCATGTTTGATTGGATAATTTATGCAAAAACCCAAATTAGGGCAAATGTCTGTCTATGACTCTATTCTGGGTTAAAACGGGTTCTGATGGTCAAATTGAAGGTTTCAAATCCTAGAGATTATTTTTATATGAATTTTAGCGGGTTTAGGTGAATTTTATTCTGATCAAAACCTTATTTAATTAAGTGAATCTATTTTTAGGATTCAAAAAGTCATTTAATTCTCAGAATACGTGAAAGCCCTTTTCTGATTATTCTAACCCACTTGTTATCTTTTTAAGATCATTTGACCTTCATTCAACTTTTGAGAAAACTCATGGTTGTATTGCATTCATGGTAAGCTAGTAAAATTGTAGTTTTAACCCTAGTTTCTTATTTTTCCCTCAGAATAATTATGCTGTGACTTGTGACTCTCTGGCGGTTATGTACGAGCATTTACTGACTTAATTGGGTCAAAATGAGCTAATTATGGCTCATGATGGTGTTCCCATCACATTCGTTTATAAATAGATGATTGTTTCTCTCTCTTTCTCTCTCTCTCTCTCATATTGTTGCAAGTAGATTAGCTAGAAGTCATCGACCTGAGCTCTTGCTTTCTAAAAACTAAAAAAATTAGAAAAGATAAAAATGACCAAAAACAAATAAAAGAGAAACACGGATTTTCAAAACCAAATGTTCGCCTTCCTGTGTTCAACCCGGGACTCACTTTTTGAGTTCTAGTTATAAATTTTATCTGATAGACGTGTTTTGCGAGCTACGATGACGAATCCTCCGAACCTTAATTTTAATTCACAAAACGTGCCTCCATCATTAAGTATTAATACACATATTATATGGGAATTATGCATATTAAGTATAGTATATGAGTATTGTATATGTATTTATGTATTGTCTGAATGTTCAATATGAGTGTTAGCGTTGAATTATATATATACATATGTATGGGTATATTATATGTGTTAGGTAAATTAAGTGTAGTAGTAATTTAATACTATTTTTGTGTTTGCTTTGTTTATAGGTTTTAAGGCAAGATTTGGTTCATAGATTGCTTTTCCCTTTTTATCCATTTGTATATAGCTTAACTTGTAATCTAGTTAGTGTAGACTTATTTTTATGCCTTGTTTGTACATAATTTTAAGGCATCTCTTAGGATAGAAATTCAATTGTTCCCAACGTGTAAATAATTGACTCAGATTATTTGATTCTTTTACTTCTAACTCATTCTTTTGTACATAAACTTTACATTTTTGAACTAAAAGATGATTTTGGACATTAGAGAGTGATGTATATTAATAACTGCCTCTCAATGAATGACTTCGAATAAACGAGTAAAAATTGTATTTAAATAAAATGACATTCATATGGATTGTGACACTATACTACTATAACGATTAATTAACCCTAGATAACTAACGATCCAAATAGTTCATCACCCTACACACTATAACTAGTTGCACACACATTAATTTAATGCACACATGTGTACACATACACTTACACACACATCTATACACATCTGCACATAAAATGCACATCCCTACACCTAGTTTATTCCATACACACTCACCAATTAGCCCACCAAATCACCAACACAAACACTTCCTACCCATATCCCATTAGAATCCTTAAACCCTCACCTAAAACCCTTTAGGACAAATCCTACACAAAATCCAACTCTACTACTCATTATACTTCATCTAGCCTCAATCTGCACATCCAGCACATTCCTTGGATGTCCACTCTCTCAAATCCCAACATCCAGAACACTCCTTGGATGTCTTCACATGCCACCACCATAGCCACAACATCACCTCCACACTTTCCACACACACACGAGTACACCTCTTCACCACCATAGCACATACTCACACACACATATACACAAACACTTCGTGACCATCCACCATAACAGCCATTGCCATCTCCGTCTCAGTGTTTCTTTTCTTTTTATTGAATGTAATAAACTTTGTTTCATGTTTTCTCATCTTCTTCTTTTCTTTTTATTGAATGTAATAAACTTTGTTTCATGTTTTCTTTTTGTTTTATATAAATCGGCCTAGGAATCTTTACTTAAGGCCTTGATACTTTTTTATTTTTCTTGTTGTCTTTTTAATTTCAAAAAGTCCAAGACCACTTTGGTCATCTTGTTGATTGTAATTTCCTTTCCTTATGCAAACTCTCTTTTAGTTAATGTAATAAAATATTGAGTATTTCCATCTTGTTCTTATTCTTACTTTGTGCTTAATTAAAAAAAGACCAAAAAAATTGAAAAGCGAAAAAAAGCAAAAAAGATAATAGGATGAGAGATTGACCTAAGCGAGAGGGCGAACTAAATCACCTCCCTGAGAACTAAACAACCAAATCTCAATGCTCACCACTAAACCATTGAACTTAATTAAATTGACACTCATTAACTAATCGTAATTTGTGTTGAGCACGAAAATCACACCACAACGATGAAATTAATGATTATCCCCATGCTTCAACACCCATCATCTCGTTTTGTGTTAAAATCTAAGTTATAGATGTAGACTCATCTCTATTTGCAAGGTTTGTCAATTTAGACTCAACCAATGCCAGTAATGTCTTGCTTGCCTTGAGAACCTACAACGGAGGACACAATCGGCATATGACCTCAAAATGAACTTGAGGGTGGCTTCGTCGTAGCCGTAAGGTGTGGTCTACTCTGGATAGCTCTTCTCCCTATGACACCAACAGATGGAACACTCAACGTTCGATGATAGAAGAAAATCCAAGGTCATACCTGACTCGACTACAAGCATGAGTTACAGGGAGGCATGTTGCTCCCTGGCCACAAATGATCACTGATTGTATAAGCATAGTGACCTGGGCAACCATTTATTCAACATCACTTCTCATCAAGTACCAAAACATTCCCTAGTGCAATTGTCATTGAATCATTTAACACAACCTCAATAATAACTATTAATTCTTTCCAATCTTGATTTTCAAAGCACGAAGAATAGTACCACTCCTTTAAATTTTTAATTCACAAGCGCATGTGAGGTTCAAATCACATCATTCATCAATAGCTGCTAAACTACTTATTTTTCAATTTGTAATAATGGTCCCAATCCAGTCAACAAATAATGATTATGATGTTTATTTTACAAAAAATGGAGTTTGTCTGATACAAGTGATGACACGGTCTCTTTAATATAAATTAACAATTCAATTGAGGGCACTCAAAATATTACTTCACAAATCATAAATTATTCATGCTTACTTCAGAATTTAATTTCAAGATCTCATATTGCAATTAGAAAATCAGAATCATGCATTCCACAATGGATAATCAGCATAAGTATTTAAATATCAACTAAAAAGATAGTTCACATGGTATGGGTTGCTCAGGTACAAATGAACTCATCCTAGGTGTGTGGATTTCAACAAAAGTTTTTTTATGAAAGAAATATGAGAATGGGTGTATCAAAAGGTGGCATTCTACCTTACATGCATGCCAGCACACACACACGACTCCCTTTTCACACAAATACATGTGAACTTGACCTCTAATTGGTTCCTTGAAAATTGGAGTGGAATATATTTGATTTGACCATATGGATGTGTTTAGAACAATTGAAAAGCCCTGAGATTGGGTCTTGTATCACTAGAATCCACCTTCAAATGGCCTCGATCTTTACGAAATCACTTCTTTCACAGGGACTAGAATGTAATATTCCAAACTCGTAAAGTTCCCCATGTAAATTGTCAAAAAAAAAACTCTTCCCCCACTTATGTAACTTCTTCGTTCTTCTTCATTCATGAAAGCCATGCATGCCAGTGAGGTCCTCAACGCCACCACCACCCACTACGCTGGCATGCTCCCTGGCAACCCAACCACCACCAACTACTGCTGCACCAACTTCCCTTCTACTTTCTCCATTTCTCTTCCTCCTCTCAATCACACTCTCCTCTCTCTTCTCTTACATGGTTTCACTGTCTCTCCCTTTCTCCTGTCTCTTTCTTCATCAAATATGCATGAACAAGGAATGAAGGAGGAGCACCCACCTTCATGTGTCGCCTTCCACGATCGGTGATCCTCATCATCCACCACTCTAGAGCCTCTTACTGATTCGCTCTTTCCACTTTGTTCTTCCTCTCTCACTTGATTGTCTTTCTCTCCTTTTGGTATGTAGGGGGAAAAGGAAGATGTGGGGGAAATTAGTGACAGTGGCTAGATGTTGTTGATGTAGGGAGGGGAGGAAGACATGCTTTCTTATTTATAATTAGGGTGAGTAGAGAGACGTGGGTGTTCCTTGACTTTCGATTTGCACTAAAAACATGGTTTTAAAAATCATTGTTGTAGTATAGGTGTCATAAATGCAAACTGATGTCAAGTCAATTTTATTTATTTATAATTTTTACTGGTTTATTTCCAAGTCGTTCACTAAGAGGTAGTTATTGATATACATTACTCTCTAAGTTCAAAAATGTTCATTTATTCCAAAAATGTTAATTTTATTTACAAAATGAATGAATGAATCAATTAATGAAAGAATTGGTTAATTATTTACAAAAAGAATCAATTAATATGCAATACAATGCCTAAAAACATATATACAACAAATAGGCATAAAAAGCTATCTACTATTGTACTATGTTAGTTATATACAATTACTATAAATAATACCAAAGTATAGGCACAACAATAGTTACAAATATCTATTATACTAACTTATATTAACATAATAATATCTATAGTAACATATACAAGCATCACTATAACCTTAGTAAAATATATACATAACATAAGGCCAAATAGTTATCTATACTGACATATAAGTATATTTACAATGGCATATATATACATTACTAAAACCTTAGTAACATATTTACATAACCTAAAGTAAAAATTGTTACTTACACTAACGTATATACATATATATTTGTCACTGATGCTTTTAGTTATTTATATGCATATAAAAGCTCAAACATACTATACTACTTACTTATACATACATACATACATACATACATACATATATATATATACTGTACATTATTTATTGTATATGTGTACATATCTATAATTATTTATTTACATTATTGATATACACATACTTATACTTTATAGTATACATATATACATATGCATGCACACAAGCACACCAGGGGAACTCAACACTTAGTCGTTCACAATTCTCTCTTCTTCCTCTTCTGTGTCAACACTTAGTCGAATTTAGGGCTCTTAACACAACAATCGATTCACTATTCATTTAACCAAAAAAATTGGTTTTTTCAGTTGCCGAACCGGCCTTTCGTGGGATACACAGCACCCATATGGGTGGGACCATACCACTACTAAATTCGATTCTAGTTTATTTATTGTGCATTTTATCCGATATCAGACCCAACTTAGCCCTAGCACAATGCGTGACCCCCGACCCACCACTGTTTCAAATGCTCAAATATATGCTCGTTTCAGAGGAGAGCTAATGGAGTTGTGGCTTTTTTGGTGCCCAACAGCTGATGACTGGCTAGCTGGCATCACAAATGCCTTTTATATTGTTGCGACCGGTCTACCATGACCGATGTGGCACTAAAGGAGCGCCCAATTGGTGCTGTTACTGCATTGTATAGTATTCTGATTTCATGTCTTTGGCCCTCGATTTGAGGGTCATAAATTAATGTAAATTATAAATAAATTATATAGTTACAAAGCCCTTATATAGGGTTACCTAATTGTACAATTATTTTACATAAATAAGTTATTTAATTATATAATAAAATTAGCTAAAGTTGATTGTTTATATATGTTAATTTAGAGGTTAATTACTTAATTAAAGTATAAATTAGTTAATTAATAGTACAATTGACCTTATAGAGTGTTAATATACATAATAAATTATTTATTATACATTTTTATTATATTTTAGGAACTTTATTTTAATTTATGCACAATTAAATACATGTTTAAGTTAGTTTTCTATATAAATAATTTTTAAATACTATAACACAGTATAAATACAGTATAAATACATTCAAAATATTTAATATATCATTATACAAGTATACATTATAACTTACTTCAGTCCTAGATTAAATTACTAATTTATTTTATTTTAAGTTAATAAATTACTTAATTAACCTAATAACTTAATTATTTTCTGTAAATATATAATTAAATTAAATTATAGGTATTATATAATTTATATTATATATTTAAATATGTGTATATAGTATGAGATATAAATATGTACATATAGATTGGTTTATATAATTACTTAGTTTGGTATGCATTTAGTTTATATAAATTAATATCTAATAATACAATAAAGTTATATATATAATAAATCACTCTGGATACTTAGTTTATTATATAGAATACATATATAAGTTATATATATACATGTTGTACATACTACACAATATATATACTTAGCTTACCTTTAACTTATATATACAAGTATATACATAATGTATAGGGTATTTTTGGGTATTTTAGGGGTTTTTTGATTTTTATGATTTTTATATATAGAATAGAGGTAGGAGATGAGAGAGAAAGAGTGAAATGAGAGAGGAACAATTATTTTTAGTATTTTTCAAGTTTGATTTTTTATTAAATTTCAAGGTAGACTGAACCGTCAACTGGTATGTTCTACCAAGCTGGAGGTTCAGATTACCTTGAACCTTTGCACACACCTAGAAAAATAATCAATCTTACTCAAGACACCTTTATTTTACTTTTTTTGGACTTTTTTATGATTTTTATTTATATTCAAAGCAACCCAACTTTAGG
Source organism: Thalassia testudinum (assembly GCA_037157565.1). Lineage (NCBI taxonomy): Eukaryota > Viridiplantae > Streptophyta > Magnoliopsida > Alismatales > Hydrocharitaceae > Thalassia > Thalassia testudinum. The sequence goes on along the minus strand of JAZHRO010000031.1, from coordinate 143,312,811 downwards.
CCTTTAAGGATGTTTTAGGAGAAACCTAGGGCACTACAATCAGCTTGAGTGGTTGGAAATGAAGTTTAAGCACTTCAAAAATTCAGCAATCAGCATACAACAAAAAAGATCAATAAACACGATTTTTAACATTGATTTCATCAAAATACTCGTTTGGACAGTTATACTTAATACAAGTAGCTGACATAGGATTTAAATATGTTTTACAAGCAATTCAAAATAGATTTAAAGTCAAAACTTCATACATGAATGCTTATAAACACTATTCTAACATTATACACATGCCAACTCACTTTAAACACTCAAAATCATCTTGAAACCATTCATCAAGGCTGACTTGCTGCTGTAGGAAGTTCAGCACTAGTAGATGCTACAGAAGCTATCTCAGACTTGATTTGACGACCAAAATTAGAGAAGCAAATATTGTTGTTGCTCTATCAAAATGGCAGTAGTTGTTTCCCTATTCCAGCAGCTGAACCAGGCTCTAAAGCTTGATTAAGTGGTTTTAGAACCTCCACAGATTTGAAAATTTAGATCTAAGGAGCCATTAACTATTATACAAACAAACTTATGAATCCCATAAAAATTTGACGTGAAATCCACTGCAAAATCTCATTCAAATGAACATTTACTGGAAACAAATCTCTACAAATTCCATCTTAGTGACTACCAATGTTCATGAATCTGTCTAAAAATCCATAAAATTCAGATTGAGATTCAAGACAGATCTAAAGATCCTAATTAATCCTTTGATAAGCATTAAATCTGAAAATTGATGTCATTTAAAATCAAAACCCATGTTGTCCTAATTTGGGCTTTTAATGTGATTTGATTTCTGAATAAATCATCTGATCTATTTAATCACCATTAATTAGTATTCGAGGTGATCTAATGACTAACTCAGAATCATTTGGGTCCTCATTTGACCTCAAATCAGTATAAGTGATTCTCCTTAATCAAACTATCCAAAATAAGGCTTAAATTAAGTGCATGCTCATCCATAAACTGAAAACCAAATCCAAGACCTTAGATTCATTGCATTACACCTAATTTAGTGGTTAAAACCTTGAATTGCTTGATTACACTTGAATAAACTCAAATTGACTCCAAATCTCAAGATTGGGAGTGAAACACAAATCTGAAAGAAATCGAGCAAATCGAGACAACCAAATCAGATCGGGGGGTCATTGTGAGCTTATGGAATGAATGGGAGACCCCCAATGTGAATTTTAGGCTTAAATTCAGATATGGAAGCCAAGACTTCAGATTTGAATTTAACCTTGATGGATGGGTGGATGATGGATAAAAATGTGTGGGAAAATCAGAAATGAATTGTGAGGCTTTGGGAGAGCTGTATGAGTCGATGCAAGAGTGCGAAAAACTCCTCTTTGATCTGAATTTGATCAGAGAGGGCCAGATCGAGTCTATTCTACTCTACTCCTAACCTATACTAAACCATCATTGAATTTGATTTGTAATCTACTCCTAACTAATCTAATTACACTACTTACTAATCTAAGCTACTATAGAAAGCAATAAATCTAGCTATCAAAGTAGGAAATCTATCTACTCAGAAGAATGAGGTCCTTGGATCCACAGTGGGTTGCTGTGGTGACGAATGGGGATGCGAGGATCTCTAGCGAGGAATGAGGTCCTTGGGCTATAGCTGGTCACTACAATGACGAAATTGAGGAAGTGACGCCGCCTCTGTCACCAGCGGCCAATGAAGGAGGAAGAGGAACTGAAGGTGTGGATGAGGGGATTGGCTCAAGGTGGAGGGAGCTCAATCTATGTGCACGCAAGCTGGGGAGCTACTTAAGTAAACTCTAGAGTGATTGCAATCATCGCAATGGTGAAAATAGGTGCTTAGGTCATGGGTGGTGGATTTGAGCTAGAGAGGGCATGCGAAGGTCTAAATCAAATCTTAGTCGCTAGATCAAATCTGGGGAGGATGGTGATCCTATGCGCAAAGGCATGGGAAGAATTAACTTGGATCGGCTGTAGGATGATGGGTACATGAGATGAGATGAATGGTCGAGATCGTGCTTGTTCTTGCAGGTGAACAGTGCACCACGCCCGCAGGTCTAATGGTGTTTTTGTGAAGAGACCCTTAAGGTGTAAAATGGTAGAACAATAGCGAGGAGACCCAAAGTGATTAAAACAAATGTAGCACGATCCTTGGAATTTTCAGAGAGGTCCCTAGAGGCTTTCAAACAGGTCCTTGGATGGTTTTAAATGAATGAAATGTGTTATGACCTAAGGACTTATATGTAAAACTCTAAATGCAAGGTCCTAGTGATGTCCAAATGCAACCAAGTTTTAATTGAAGCTTAATTGAACATTTAGGAAGTTGATTTCACTTTCAATTTGATCTTTTGAATCCAAATGTGTGTTCAATTTTCAATTGGATTATCAATTTGTATTAGTGAATAAAATATCTCATTTTATGACTTAATTTTGCATTTTAGCACAAAATTGATATTTCAGGTCATTTCTGTTATTTCCCACACTTAACCCGTTTCGTGTGTTAATTATGTAGTGTTTAGCTTAGTTTCTAGCTTAACTTGGGCATTTTAACTATGATGAGCCACACCTCATCAGTGGATAGGGGTTAGTAGGGTATTAGGAATTGGATTTTTTTTTGGTCTTTCTATTACTACGACTATACTTGTAAGTAGGTCAAACAAACTCTGACCCCAGCGAAAGACGTATCATTGAAATTTTAATGAGATAAGGAATCGAGGTATTTGCATAGTGCAATTCCTAATGCAGATTGCACATGGGTTTACGTGCCATTCACATATTTGAGGTTAGATCCCTACATGAAATATATCGTTAGAATCTTCATGACACTGGGAAAGCAACTATATTTTTGGATCACCAATCCAAGGTCTAGATTGTAAAAGTGAAGGACATGTGGGTTTCCACTTCAATTATTTGTTTCTATTCATATAGGCTTTGACTTGTACACAATTAGTGGCATTGGGTTTGTTTCAAGGTCTAGTGTCCGATAAAATAGTCAGATTGTTGACTTGGGTCATTAAACGTAGTCACATAACACATAATCATAAAATAAATAATAGCCTAAGAAGTGAGAAAATAAAGCATTAACCAGATCAAGTGTTTGGTGTAATCCAAAATAGCACAACTAGGAAGGTGCTTTAAACAAAATTTCCATCTTTGACTATATAGCTATAATTGAGTATGAAGTCCAACAAAATACCTTAGTGTTAGGAAATAATTTAGTTACATAATTGAGGGATAAATCAGTTATATTTCAGTGTCCTACTATTTTTAGTCTTTTTTATTTTTGGTGTGTTATTATGGCTTATTGTGTTTTCATGTATGCCTAAGCCCCCTTTCTATTTAAAGAGGGCTAAGGCTTTCTTTTCTAAAACACAAAAACCAAGTTGATTTTTTGTTAATAACATTAGCAAAAGCTAAGTAAAATAGTAAGAGACGAATAGTGTAAAAATTGAGCACAAGAGATGGGTACTATGTATATATTAATCTATTTATCAATTCATTATTATTAACCATCAATGACCAATTATTCTATGCATGTTGCCCTCAATGTTTGCAATCCCTATTGTTTACAAATTAACGCCACAGAGGGCTAGAGGAGATCTCCTTGCAATATCTTGAGAAGAATGATAGATATCATATACCCTCTTGGCTAGGGGGATATCTTGCACTAGCTCTACAACTCCATCTACCACCTTGGGGCCCTAACATAGGTAGTGTCACAATTGCATATTGTGGGTTCTTCATGCAGTTGCAATTTGCATTAACCTAGAGATAGCCCTTTCCACAAATTTAGGTACATATCCGAAAATAAAATACAATTCATATCCACTACTATTCCCCTATCTCACTATCTGGTTGGCCAATAGGCTTGCCACATAGTCATAAAGAGGCTAGGAACTCCCTAACCAGCCCAACTGATCTAAATCTAAACTAAAGTTGTAGCAAGACTAAACTAGTTGCTTAATATAATCCAACATTCTGCCATTATCTATGTTTAATAATCAACCTTTGCACAAATGAATTATTGAACATCATGTAGTTTGTTAGTCATGAGGTATAATCATAGACTAATTTCATTAATTGACTATTAACATCTTCCTTTCGTTAGGGTTTCCAATATTCCGCATAAATCAAGTTATTTAATAAAGTTAGCATTCATGTATCAAATAATAATCAAATCTAAAATCAACTATCTCATTATGAAAGCATGTCAATAGCTACAACTGGGGCTTTCTTGCTACTAATTAAATTACTATAGGATCACAACACCAATTGAACACTTAATATAAATTCAATATTGATTAATGCCAATAAATCCACAATAATAGGAAATAATTAGATCTTAATTTAGGCAATTTTGAATCACACAATTAAGGCATGTTGTTAGTGTTGGACCCTAGTTCCATCTCTCTTCAGTGTTTTGGTGTTAACAAAACCGTTTTAAAATCTAATATGTTTATGTAGTAATTTCAAGTCAAAAGAATTTGTGGATGAAAGTAAAAAGATTGCACATAAAGGAAGAAGTTTTGAAGACTTTAGTTTTTATTGTATCTTAGAATTTTTGTATGTCTCCAAACAAGTAAAACATAATCTAAGTGTTAAAATCAAAGTAGAGATAACTAGGTTTCAGGATATCGTTCATTTACTCGGTTCTTAACTCAAAATCGACTCTTTCAAAACAAAGTCGCTTAGAGTAGATTGGATTTCTCTAATTAATTTACACTAATGATCTTTGGTACTTGCTAGGCATAGGTTTGGACCTAAGTTCCAAACTGTGAACATCAAGTACCAGTACTCATCATGAGTACTGGTATCAAGTGGTCACAGTTTGTGAATTGGGTTTTTGCTTGGACCTTACAAGTATCGGTACTCATCATGAGTACCGGTACATGTAGGTCACAGGACCCAAGACTGTGCGTCACAAGTACCTGTACTCACAATGAGTACCGATACTCAGTGATTTGGTTGTACTGACTGTATGCAGTCAGTACCGGTACCAAGAGTTCAGTACCAGTACCAACTAACCGTTGTGACCAGTCTGAATGGCTAGTTTGCAATTAATCATATTTCTAATGTTCCTAAATACCCCTAACAGCTAGAATTCGTGGGAGAGGTGATTAGTGGCCTATATAAGCACTCTTTGAGTGTTGTTTTTTACACATCTCTTAAAAAAAAGAATTATACTCTTGCCTACACCTTCAATTCCCAATTTTCAAGATGAAAGAGAGTTTGTTTTGTTGCATATCTTTCAAGGCCTCTCACCATTTGCAACAAATCATCAAAGGCGATCGTGTTTTTCTGTATTCAATCATTTTTTTTACGCCTTAGTTTTTCTTGATAGATTTGGTTATACTCGCTATAAGATATATTCTTGTTGGAGACTTAGGAAATGTTGTAAGCTTCTACTTACATTTTGCTTACACCTGTACCTTTATCACTTTTCATATCTTGTAATTGGGTTGAGGTAACCCGTTAATTACCTTTGATATTAGTAAATTGATTCCCTCTGAGTTGAGGGAATCGGGTTAAAAATCCTAAGTCAGGAGACTTAGGTAGTGGAGTACCCAAGTGAGGGGAACCGCTATATATCTTGTGCCTTTGTTTTTGTGGTTTGCTTTTTCTTGCAATTTTTATTTCCCACCCTATTCATCCCCCCTTCTAGTGTGCTTGTGATTTACAGATCCTACATGTGGTATTAGAGCGGGTTGCGAAAAGAAGTGACAATTCTCTTTCGCAATGGCATCTCCAGTAAAGCGCACCGAAGGACAGTCATCCACACGTCCTCCCTACTTTGATGGGATGGACTATGGATACTGGAAGAGGAGGATGCAAATCTTCCTCAAGGCCATGGATGAGGACTCATGGATGTTTATCCAAGAGAAGTACATGGATCCGGAGCCGCAAGAAGGAGTAGCATGGACGGCGGAACAAAAGAAAAGGATCGCTGGAAATGTGAAAGCGATGAACACACTCTATTGTGCATTATCAAGGGAAGAATTTAACCGTATCTTTGCATGCGAGTCCGCATACGAGATATGGAAGACATTGCAAGTCACCTATGAAGGTATGAGTAAAGTTAAAGAAACATATATTTCTATTATAACAGAAAGTTATGAGTGTTTCAGGATGTCGAAAGGTGAAACAATCAAAGGGATGTACACAAGATTTGGAGAGATCATGAATCCAATGAAGAATCTTGGAGTCAAGCTGAAGGCGGAACAACTTGTAAGGAAAATCTTAAGGTCCCTTACAAGCGATTGGTCTCCAAAGACCACAGCCATCCAAGAGGCAAAAGATCTTTCTACTCTCTCCTTAGATGAGTTAATTGGAAGCCTCATGGAATATGAAGTCCAGTTGGAAAATATGAAGAAGAATGAAGAAAAATCCATAAGCAAGAAAAAGGAGCTTGCTTTCAAAGCTTTAAAGGAGGTATCAGACTTTGATGACTCAAATTCCGACGAAGAAGAGCTTGCTCTTCTAACGAGAAGATTCAGAAGATTCATCTGAAAACAAGGTAAGAAAGTCAATAAATTTTCAAATGACATTGTTTGTTTTGAGTGCAAGAAGAAGGGGCACGTACGAAAATATTGTCCAATGATTAAGAAGAAGGAAGAAAAGAAGGACAAAGAACTCGATCGAAAGAAAAGGAAGACTTCAAGAAAGGCATACAAGGCAACTTGGGATGACAGTGATTCCAACACGGAATCATCTTCCGAAGAATCTGAAGAAACAGAAGTTGAACATCTTTGCTTAATGGCAAACGATGACAACTCAGAAAATGAGCTAGATTTTGAATTCACCTTTAATGAATTAGTACAAGCATATGAAGATTTATATAATAAGGCTAGGATGATTAAAAAGGAAAATAAGGTTTTGCATGATAGTTATAGAACTCTAGAAATAGAGAAATCTTGTTTAGAAATAGAATTAGATATGTCCAAAGAAACTAACAATCAGTTACATGCAAAAATAGTAGAATTAGAATATATTTATGAACACTTTGAGGACACTTTAAATAATTTAAAAACAACAACTATGCTAAATACGAAATTTTGTAATAATTTAAAACCAAGTTCAATAATAAGAAGAACACACAAAATAAATCACATGCACCTAGACATGCATGGATTTATCAAAAGGTCAAGAATCCTAAGAATTATAGATCTAACACTAACGTGATCTATAAACCTAAGGATTTAAAAGGTACCAACCATCAAGGACCCAAAAGAAAATGGGTACCTAAATAGATTTAATAAATTGTCTTATAGGTCAAAAAGGACAAATGGATCCTAGACAGTGGGTGTTCCAAGCACATGACAGGACACTTTGACCTCTTTATCAAATGTACCAAAATCGAAGATGGAGGACACGTCAAGTTAGGCGACAACAAATGTTGTCGCATTATTAGTGAAGGTACAATAGGAAACTCTTCTAAGCAGGTACGTAATATTCTTTTAGTAGGAAACTTAAAACATAACCTACTTAGTGTTAGTCAAATATGTGATAATGGATGTGATGTTTTGTTTACTAAAGTTGGATTTAAAATATTAAAAGAAGGAACAAATACGGTTTTAAGTGAAGGCTTTAGATATGAAAATATCTATGCTCTTCATTTTTCAAAAGAGAAGTATGTAAAATGTTTGCTTTCTCCTATATTGAAGTAGATCTTTGGCACCGTAGGCTAGGTCACATTAATCACAAACATCTTAATAGGTTAGCCAAAAATGAGTTAGTAAGGGGCCTACCTAAACTAACTTATAAGAAGGATGTTTTGTGCAAGTCGTGTGAACTCGGAAAAATGCACAAAGCTTCTTTTAAACCTAAAGACTTAGTTTCAACAACACGACCTTTAGATTTGTTACACCTTGATCTATTTGGACCAACACGATTTGAGAGTCTAAATGGATCAAAATTTTGCCTAGTTATTGTTGATGACTTCTCTAGGTTCACTTGGGTCATCTTCTTGAAACATAAGGATGACTCATTTGATTCCTTCCTAGGTCTTACTCGAAGACTTCAAAAGGAAAAATCATCATCTATTCTTAGACTTAGGACTAATCATGGGGGTGAATTTGAAAATGAAAAATTTTCAAGTTTTTGTGTCAATTCTGGCATAACCCATGAATTTTCATTTCCTTGGGCTCCATCTCAAAATGGTGTTGTAGAGTGCAAGAATCGCATTCTACAAGAATGCGCCCAAACTTTGCTCTTGGAGTCTGGGTTTCAAAAATATTTCTGGGCAAAAGCCATTAATACGGCATGTTATGTTCTAAATAGAACACTTTTAAGGCCTATTATTAAGAAAACTCCATATGAGCTTTATTATGAGAAGTCTCCTAGGATATCATATTTTAGGGTATTTGGAAGTAGATGTTTTTTATTAAACACTCGTGACCGGCTTGATAAGTTTGATGCTAAAGGCAATGAAGGCATTTTTATTGGCTATTAAACAAGAAGTAAAGCTTATCGAGTCTTTAATAAAAGGACTTTTGTCATTGAAGAATCCCTGCATGTTTCATTTGATGAAACAAACTTAGGTGAACCGGAACCAAATCATTTAGATTCTGATGATGAAGATACCCCCTTCATTGATGTATCAAAAATAGAAGATTCACGAAATATATATGATCTTCCAAAAGAATGGGTACACCATAAGGATCATCCTCAAGAACAGATTATTGGTGATATTGAACAAGGTGTAAAAACCCGATCTCACTTTAGAGCTGATTTTGTCCTTAATGCTTTTGTTTCACAACTTGAACCCAAGAAAGTTGATGAGGCATTAAAGGATGAATCATGGGTTGTAGCTATGCAGGAGGAGCTACTCCTTGGTACCCGCTCCTAAAGGTAATTCCATCATTGGAACCAAGTGGGTGTTCCGAAATAAATTGGATGAATCTGGTTCAATGATCAGGAATAAAGCCAGACTTGTTGCTCAAGGCTATAACCAATAGGAGGGTATTGACTTTGATGAGACATATGCTCCTATTGCTCGCTTGGAGTCCATACGGATTCTACTTGCCTTTGCAAGTGCAAAGGACTTCAAGTTATATCAAATGGATGTCAAGAGCAGTTTTCTTAATGGTTACATTAAGGAAGAAGTTTATGTTCTTCAGCCTCCCAGGTTCGAGGACCCAGCACACCCAAAGCATGTATACAAGCTTAATAAGGCGTTATATGGACTTAAATAAGGTCCCAAGGCCCGGTATGATAGGCTTAGGACCTTTCTTCTTCTGCATGATTTTAGAATTGGAGTTGTTGATTCAACTCTTTTTGTAAAAGAAGGTAATGACATCTTATTGGTTTAAATATATGTTGATGATATTATATTAGGATCAAATAAGGAGTCCCTGTGTCAACATTTCTGTGAGACTATGAAGATTGAGTTTGAAATGAGTATGATGGGTGAACTCAGATTCTTCTTAGGACTCCAAATTCAACAATTAGATATAGGAATTTACATTTGTCAAACAAAATATGTTCTTGAAATTCTTAAGAAATTTGACTTTGAAAATGTAAATTGCAAAGAGACTCCGATTGCTCTATCTACTTCACTTGGTGAAGATTTATCCGGCAAGAGGGTAGATGAAAAGAAATACCGAGGAATGATAGGTTCACTACTATATCTCACAGCTTCTAGACCCGATATTCTTTTTGCTACATGTTTATGTGCGAGATTTCAGTCCGAACCTAAGGAATCTCATTTTAATGCAGTAAAAAGAATATTTAGATACCTAAACAGCACAAAAGACCTTGGTCTTTTCTATCCTAATGCATAATCCTTTGATCTATTATCCTATAGTGATGCAGACTATGCAGGGAGTCGGATAGATCGAAGGAGCACAAGTGGCACATGTCATTTTATTGGAGAATCTTTGGTCTCATGGTTCTCTAAGAAGCAGACTTGTGTTTCACTTTCTATGACTGAAGCAGAGTATATTGCAGCTTCACTTGCTTGCTCTCAGGTCATTTGGATGAGACAGACTTTGTCCGACTTTGGATTGATTTTTGCGTAATCCAAGATATTATGTGATAATACAAGTGTAATAAATCTATCCAAAAATCCGGTACATCATTCACGTACCAAACATATAGACTTTAGACATCATTTCCTCAAAGATAATGTACTTCAAGGCTCTATTTAATTAAAATTCATTGACACTCAAAACCAATTGGCAGACATCTTTACAAAACCTCTTGCAGCAGAGAGATTTTGCTTTATAAGGAGAAAATTAGGACTTTGTACAATAAAAGAGATTCTAATCTAACAATTTGTTTAATATAAACTTTATTTGTATTTATGAAAATTCCTGAGGGCTTTCTTGCAAATTACCCATGCTTACTAAAAGAGGGGTAAATTGTAATATTTCCATATGTCTGGAAATACCAGGGTGTTGTTTGCAATTTGGTTGCTTAACTTAGGTTGTTGACTACATTATTTTTTTTAACACCTAAGTTGTCAATTTTTCTTCTCTCAACCACTTAAGTGGTCATATGACAAGCACATGGCCCATCCCATATAAAAGAGGTCAAGTGCAAACACTTGTCTCATTTCATCACAACCAAGCCCTAGTTCCACCACAAGTCTCTCCAAGCCCTTGCCAAGAAAAAGAAGAAGAATCATCTCCAATCTTCATACCCTAGGTACATTCTTCTCTTCTCATCAAATCATGTTTCCGTGAGTCATTCTACATCTTGTTTCATCTTTTCTCGACATCATTTCTACTGTTGCAATATGTTTTCATCGGGTACCAGATGGTACCGGTACCCATAATCGGTACTGGTACTCGCTGGGCACAGCAATGCCTACTTTAGAGAGCAAGTACTGGTACTGAAGATGAGTACCGGTACTAGCTCGTATTTCTGGTTGGGACAGAAACCAACCAGTACCGATACCAATCACCAGTACCAGCACATGCAGGCTTAAATGTGTTGTTACCTGAACACATGATCTTTATCTCTAATTGTGTTTCTATTTCTTGTTGTTGTATATTTTCAGATGGCACCTAAATCTAAAAGTAAGGGAAAAGCACCTCAAGATGCATTCCACAAGTTTTGCATCAATGAGGATGCTAAATCAAAATTTGATTGGTATAAAGGCCTAAAACTACATCACTGTAGGCCTATTGAGTGGAAAGATTTTTCTCTTTGAATCTATGAGTTTACTACCTATCTTTCCAAATAGCATCTTATGCATTTCTTTGATAAGTCATTTTTTGCTAATGTTCCTAGAGTTTACCCTGACGTTAATTATCTATTTTTTGCTAATCTCCAAGAACAAGAAAATCGAGGCCATCTTGTCTTAACATCCAAAGTTTTTGGTCAAAAAATCATCATTACTCCTAAATTTTTATCAACCATCACCCAATGCCCTAATGAAGGTCATCCTTTTAACACACTTAAGGAGCAATTTCCTACTCACAAAATTCATGAAATTCTATTGCTTCCTAATTGCCAAGGCAATGCATTGGTTGCCCCCAACATGACTCTTTTTGCTCGTGTTCTTTTCCGTATCTTAGCATGGAATTTAAGGACTAAAAATTTGGGTTTTCACAAAATTCCCGTTGACATTTTACCCTTAATTTATGCTATCATTACAGGATTTCCGGTCAACTGGAACATGATTTTCATTCACTTTCTTAGACCTCATTACCGTGCATCGGCTTTACCCTTAGATATCTTGGTGTCTCACATATTTCATAAAAATAAAATTGACCTTTCTAATTTCACTCCTCTTAGAAAAGTGGTCTATTTGAAATAGACTACTCTCCGAAAAATGGGAGTGAAACCCACTAGAGAGGAATCTACTAGTGATGATGAAGATGATAAAGTTGATCCAAATGCTTAATCTTCTTCTCATCCACCTACTGAATCATCTTCGACTTTTGTCCCCATTACCTATCCATTTTCGGAAGCCGAAACTCCTTGGAGGAACCTATCTCATGAGTCTGGCACCGATCCTTACATGATCAACACTTTCAATTATATTGGTCAAAATTTAACCAATCTAAATTTTGCCTTCCATCACATGGAACACAAATTTCATGATCTTTCTATGTCTCTTAAGTCTTCCTATGTTGCATCTTCCACTCAACAAACTAAACAAAGGAAGCGGACTCAACCAAAAACACCTCCGGAATACAATGAAAGAAGACAGAAGCACTTCCAAGATCCATCTGTTGTAGCAAAAAAAGAACCTACTATCCATGAAGATGAGGAAGAAGACACGAAAGATGAAGAAAATGTTTCATATGAAGAAGACGATGATGATGACGATGGCAATGACGATGATGATAATGATGACAACAACGATGATGATGACAATGACAATGATGATGACGATGATGAGGATGAACAACCACTTATTAGAAAACGTCGTAGAAATTAGTTTAGTTTTCTGTGTAAGTTTGTTGTTGCTTGTATTCTTAAGATTGTTAAACTTGTATGACTCTTAATATTTCTTTTGTGTCATGCACTTTATCATGTTATGAAAGTTGATGCTTTCTTTGATAATGTGAGTTTGTTTGATAATGCCATGCTTTATGGTATTTGCTCTTTTTTTTTGCTTACTTGACAAAAAGGGGGAGAAATGAAATAAATGAATAGATACTTCATATCTAAAACAAGGGGAGCTTAGTTTGAGGGGGAGGTTTTTCACTCTCTTATGGCATTTTTTTATTCTTCTCTTATTAAGTCTCTATTTATCTTTAATATGAGTATCTTGTTTGTTTTGTCAACATCAAAAAGGAGGAGATTGTTGGACCCTAGTTCCATCTCTCTTCTGTGTTTTGGTGTTAACAAAACCATTTTAAAATCTAATATGTTTATGAAGTAATTTCAGATCAAAATAATTTGTGGATGCACACAAAAAGATTGCACATGAAGGAAGAAGTTTCGAAGACTTTAATTTTTATTGTATCTTAGAATTTTTGTATGTCTCCAAACAAGTAAAACATAATCTAGGTGTTAAAATCAAAGTAGAGATAACTAGGTTTCAGAATATCGTTCATTTACTCGGTTCTTAACTCAAAATTGACTCTTTCAAAACAAAGTCGCTTAGAGTATATTGGATTTCTCTAATTGATTTACACTAATGATCTTTGGTACTTGCTAGGCATAGGTTTGGACCTAAGTTCCAAACTGTGAACATCAAGTACCAGTACTCATCATGAGTACTGATATCAAGTGGTCATAGTTTGTGAACTGGGTTTTTGCCTGGACCTTACAAGTACCGGTACTCATCATGAGTACTGGTACATGTAGGTCACAGGACCCAAGACTGTGCGTCACAAGTACCTGTACTCACAATGAGTACCGATACTCAGTGATTTGGTTGTACTGACTATATGCAGTCAGTACCGGTACCAAGAGTTCAGTACCGATACCAACTAACCATTGTGGCCAGTCTGAATGGCTAGATTGCAATTAATCATATTTCTAATGTTCCTAAGATACCCCTAACAACTAGAATTCGTGGGAGAGGTGATTAGTGGCCTATATAAGCACTCTTTGAGTGTTGTTTTTTACACATCTCTTAAAAAAAAGAATTATACTCTTGCCTACACCTTCAATTCTCAATTTTCAAGCTGAAAGAGAGTTTGTTTTGTTGCATATCTTTCAAGGCCTCTCACCATTTGCAACAAATCATCAAAGGCGATCGTGTTTTTCTGTATTCAATCATTTGTTTTACGCCTTAGTTTTTCTTGATAGATTTGGTTATACTTGCTATAAGATATATTCTTGTTGGAGACTTAGGAAATAGTTGTAAGCTTCTACTTACATTTTGCTTACACCTGTACCTTTATCGCTTTTCATATCTTGTAATTGGGTTGAGGTAACCCGTTAATTACCTCTGATATTAGTAAATTGATTCCCTCTGAGTTGAGGGAATCGGGTTGAAAATCCTAAGTCAGGAGACTTAGATAATGGAGTACCCAAGTGAGGGGAACCACTACATATCTTGTGCCTTTGTTTTTGTGGTTTGCTTTGTCTTGCAATTTTTATTTCCTACACTATTCATCCCCCCTTCTAGTGTGCTTGTGATTTACAGATCCTACAATTAGTGTAATTTGATTTTGTGAGTCTTGTTTATCAATTAATCACAACTATACATTATTTGACAATCACCATTATGAATAATTATCATTTGAGTACTAAAGGTTAGTTTAAATGGAAATCACAATAATGGGTACTCCCATACTTAGCAAAAAAGAGGGAGCACACATAGAATGAGAATTTATATGATTCAGAATCGTCATTGCAGAATGCATAAAAAACTGTAAGACTACTCTACCTAACATTTTAGGGGTCACAACAGCTCACAAATCATGCGTGAAGTCTTGAACATACTTTTTGCAATCTCTCATACTTTCAATTTGGTTTGGGGTAGTGTTCCTAAACATGCAAAGAATTGGGCTGTATACATTCTACGCATCTCCTTTCATATTTAAGGTAAAAAATAGGAATTAAATCAATTTTTTGGACTTACCATTTTGTAGTACACAAAATTTTGATTCCATGGACTACAAAATCATGAAAATTGAAGTACCATAGAGCCTCAACTAGCTCAAAATGGACTAAATTGACTTTGAACCTAGTTGAACTGGCCCAAATATTGTCTTAGACTGGATTGGACTACCTGCTAGTGCCACTAAGCTTGTTTTAGTGCTTTGCTATGCATTGGACGACCATACACTATCGGTGGTGCATGCAAATGGAGGATGTGGCTGACACTAGGATTTGGCTGCTCCTCACATGGGGAGTGCCCCCGCTAGTGTGTGCTCACGATGCTTCATAGTCCCATGCAGCCCGCATAAGTCAACACCAATCAGGTTGAATGGTTAATACTGCTTATAGCTAATGGTGCCTCACCACATCAACACTGCAAAGTAGCCCCCAATTTGTGGGCATTTGTGCACGAAAGGAGGGACACTTACCTCTTCCTTTCTCTTTCCTCTCTTCTTTTTCTTTATTTCTTCTTCTTTCTTCCTTTACTTTGAAACTATTGTTGGATTAAAATCTAGCATATGGACTAGTATATGTAAATAAATATAATCAAACGAAAATAAGTAATGTGACTGTCATCGTAGGCCCATAATTTAAAGTGATCAAATAAGGTTATTGGTTTTATATGGCTAAAATGAAAAAGGATTAGTGTGGTGATGTTATATATGTGTAGAGGTCGGATTTTGTGATTACCACTTCCTCAATGGGCGGAAGTGAAAATCACCATGCCATTAGTGTGTGTAATTGCATTTTACTAAGGGGGTTATGGTCCCCAAGGGAACCACCTATCTGACCTTAGCTCAACCCATCGTGACCTAAGGGGTGCTTGTGAGAGAGGACGGTAGAGAAAAAGGATCGACTCCTTCTTCAAAGATCTCTCGCTCAGATCAGTGGTGGTGGGATCCCTTGGAAGTTCATTCACAGATCCTGCAGCCCTTTCTCTTTACTTCCAAGATGAATACAAGTATTACATCTCTTCTCATATATTAGGCAGGTAAAGATATACATTCATGAATGTTTATTAGACTTATTGATAGAGATTATTGGTTAGTTAAACATGTTTCATAGTGTTGTCTAGGTGTGTCGTTTCTTTATCCAGATACTCGTTATTTGTCCTATATCAGACTTGCATGTATTTGTATATTTAGATAAACTATTCATCTTCTCAGAAAAGGTCATAACTATTTTGGACCCTTAAGGTGAGTACTGGTGCATACGCCATACTATTTTGGACCCTTAAGGTATACTGTAGGCTGCTAGTACCGGTACTCTTCATGAGTACCAGTACAAGCAACCTATAGATCAGGTCCAGGTCGACTTAAGTCGAAAACTAGGACTTACATGTACCGGTACTCATCATAAGTACTGGTACACATGAGTCCAGGATTAGGTTCTGGACTTAAAGTCAATAAAACCTGTAGCTTACAAGTACCGATAACGGTCACTAGTACTGGTACTGGTAAGCTACAAGTGGTAGATCCAATACTCAACAAGTACTAGTACCCTTCATTAGTACCTGTACTCGTTGAGGCCAGTTGTTTCCTAGAGAGATACCAATACTCTATGAGTATCAGTACTAAACACGAGTACCGGTACATTGTGAGTACTGGATGAGTACTCATCTGGACATGGGTTCTAAACTGTAACCCATGTGTACCGGTACTCGGCATCAGTATCGGTACTCATGGGGATATAAAACTCATAACTGTAACTAAATGATACCGGTACTGGTCTACCAGTACCGGTACCTAATTAATATAAAGTCCAGTTGAGTTAAGTTGCGGCATAGGTCCATGTTACGAACGCGCGCTTTAGACGTCAGGGAGGTGGCCTAGACGTCTGACCAGACGTCTGGAACCACTTCCAGACGTCTGGGAATCGATTATTTTTGGCACGTGTGATTCGTCTGCGCGCCTGAGCGCGCAGACCTGCGTACGCTCTCTCTCCCTCTCTTTTTCCCTCTCTCCTGCGGCCGCAGACCGCCCTGTCCCTCTTTCTCTCTCCTCCTCGTGTGGCCTTAAAGGGCCACACCCTCCCCCTCACTCCCGTCACCTCCGCCCCCTTCCTCATCTCCTTCTAGTCGGTGCGCGAGAGCGAGCGCGAGTGAGCGGCGGCGGCCACAACTGCGGCGGGTGCGGGAGGAGGTGCTGTGCGGGGGAGGAGGCGTCGACCGTGAGGGCTCGAGCCTGCCGGGGCAACGGGAGCCGGCCGACGGGGGCGCAGCAGACGTGGGGTGGCGCGGGAGGCCTGCTGCAGCTCGAGCAGCAGGGGGAGCACTCGCAGCGTGGCCGTGCGTCGCGAGCGGAGGGCGAGTGGTGCCCTGATTCTGGAAAATTTTCCAGAATCAGACGTCTGGGATTCCAACCAGACGACGGGGAAGACGTCTGGAGGACTGTCCAGACGTCTGAAAGGTGAGTTATTTTCATACCTTCTTCCTTTCCTACGACCGTCAGTACTGAGAGAGAGAAATGGGTACGCGCAGGTTCAGGGATTCGCATCCAACGCGAATCAAACGTCTGGCTGCAGTGCCAGACGACTGTAATGACTTACAAACGTCCAGGGTGACCATCGGACGTCTAGGAACTAGGCCAGATGGCCCCGCACGCTTCTGGATGTCTGAGAGCCCATGCAGAGCAAGGTAACCCCTGATCCACTTTTTAAGACGTCTGGAATAAGTTCCAGACGTCTGATTTTGCACTGTTTCGTATTTTTCGACCCGTTTAGGGCCCGTTCGGGTTCCGTTTTCCGTGCTTCGAGTGCGTTCTTTTCGGAATTAAATCCTCTACCTGTCTACAGTAGCTGTATACTATTTTGAGAAATTCCTTGTGTTTGATCCTTGTGATAGGACCCCGTTCCGTTGCAGTCTCGGGGGTTGCAGAGGCACGCGGGATTCCCGACCACGCCCCCAGTTCGCCTGTTGTAACCGGTAGAGTGGCATTTAAGTTTATTAGCATAATCTGTTAAATTATGGAACCATAAATAGAACCTAGGACATTGCATGAATCCTAGGAATGAGAAACGAGATTGAATGATAGATCCTAGGGTGTTGCATAAATCCTAGGGCTGGAAAACTAGATTGTATGATAGATCCTAGGGTATGACATGAATCCTAGGATGGGAAAACTAGTGGAATATGTGAACACTGCAGTCTTGAAAATGTGGAAAAGAAATAATAGCTGCCTGTAAATTTGTTTAAACAGATGCATGTTATGAATAAATGAACATGATTAAGAATTATGGGATGTATGAACGTGAAACTGGAAAGGTGAAACCGGAATGCGCTGAGTTAAAGTGCTGGAACCCTACGGGGAATTAGGAGTAGAACTCCTGAAAAGTGAATGGAATAGAATTGGGGAAGTGAGCTGGCCCTTGAGTACGGAGTACCAAGGAGAGCGACTGTCCCCCTATTTAGTGCAGAGCGAAGCCAGCCGCCCCAGGGACCCGGGGTTAGGACTGGCCACTCTATACCGACTTGCTAGCCCTCGTGTACGTAGTACCGAGGAGAGCTACTAGTGTAGGGAGGTACTAGCTACCCCACGGGCCTCGGGGTTCTACTAGCCTCCTACACCGACTTGTTAGGCCCACTGAGGCAAACCAGGGTAGTCAGGCGAGGGTGCGCGGACTGTGGAGGGGCAAGGCCCCTGTTTGGTTACTGTGGAGGGGTTGGACCCCTGTTACTGAGAGGGCTCTGCCCTGTACTGGTTCCGTGCTGTGCTTTGCGCGCACCCGTTAACGGAAACGACTGACCGCGTGCCAGTGCGGGTTAGCTACCCGTGTGTTTACCGTGCGTGCTGTAGTCACCGTTACGTCTGTCAGTGACCTTGGGGTGGTTGACTGAGAGTAGGATCACCACAGGGGACTCTCCCTGCCAGGAGAGCACCACGTGCTACTTCTACTATTCGGAAAAGATTGCAATCAAGATCGTTCCCACGAGGAACATTCGAGATCAAGTGAAGGATCTGAGAAATAGATAAATTGTGAAACAATAGAAAGACGTAAATAAAGGAAGAAAGAAAATTAAAACAGCTACTGTACACTTTACTGTTTCTTTAGTTTAGCTGCCACTCTACTCAGCATTTTGCTGACGTGTTACACTCGTTACCTTTCAGGACTAGGTGTTGAGCAGCCAGGGTCAGTGGCTGCAGAGGACGCTGGGTCGAGTAGGGTCCAGTAGAGTTACCACTGTTCTCTTGTACCTCTTTTTGGTTCCACTGTAGTGAGTAGTTCTTGTTTCCGCTGTACTTTTCTTTACCTGCAGTTCATATTATGTTATGAATGTTGTTCTACTGTTGTGGTGGTACATACTGTAGTGGTTTCTTTCCTTACTGCTGTATTCTCATACTGTTAGTTATATTCATGCTGAATGTGATTTATTTTACTGCTGTTTTGGTTACTTCCTCGTTGGATGACTAGGTTTTGGGATTAGTCAAGTCGGTCCGGTTCTCGTGTCTCGTAGGGACTCGGGAATCGGGTCGTTACAGTCCATCCTAAGTTAAAGGTGGGTTATTCACAGTTAAGTCCGTAAGGGTTTAAGGAATTATCCCAACAACTCGAACACATCAAGGGAATTGAATGACGAACAAGAATCCCAAATTCCCTTTTTATAGGTTTTAAAGATCATCTAGGTTTTCGAGAACTCATGTTTGGACAAAAATGCCCTCCGATTCATTCTAATGCCATCCACATTATTGTTTAGTGTGTTTCTTGCATAACTTGAACTATAGGCCCACTATTTTGTGAAAAAAGATTTGTTGGAAAGCTTACGATGAGACAAATTCAAACATACCATGTATGGCCTATTTTAGATGGGTTTAACCAGAAACACAAGTTTTACAAGGTACTCTAACCCCACCTCTGGATCGTATTCAATGGGTACTGATGGGTCCTATTTGACACATTCAACTTTGAAATAACTTGGAAACATAGATTTTAGGATTTTACAATAGAGAGGCTCTCATTATCTCTCATGTTCTAATGGTCTAGTTTTGAAATTCTAGTCGGGAACATTCTTGTGATCTAAGGAGATGTGCTCCTAATACTCTACTAGGGATGCTTCCTTTGAAGAAGATTTTAGAAAAGATTTTAAGACTTTGGTGATTTTCATACAAGGAATTCTAAAGGGATCTCCAACTAAGTGATTATGTAGGAATCTCTATAGAAGATATTCTAAAGGAAACCTAACAAATTGATTCTGAGATGGGTTGTGATTCTAGAAGAACTTTTGGCGAAACTTTTAGTTGAAGAAGTAGGTAGAATTTTAATAATGAGGTTAAAGAGGATACTCATCTTTAATCAACTACTTCATTCATGATCTTCCTAGATTTTGATTGATAATATCTTTCTAATTAAAGGAAGTTTTTTTTTCTATTTTATTATCATGAAATATTTATCCAAAGTCATACTAAATTTTCCAATTATCTTTATTATTGTAGATAAGAATAGGATATTTGTTAAGCTGATAAGCTTTTTGTTGCAGTTGTGATTTTCAATTTGTTATTGAAGATTGGTTCTCTAGATTGAAAGACCTTCCTTTCACAAATAAGGAGTAGAAATTGCTCTTGGGAGTGTTTTGGGTTTAATCCATGGTTGCTCACAAGATTGAGGTTAGTGAAATCTGGAATGGGCCAATCTTAGGTATTAGACGCAGCCTAAGAGGTAGGTAATTTGATATAAAAATCTCTTATACATCTTCTAGTGAAATAATTTTTGTGATTGACATTATTTAATGTTCTACATAATTGTTGAGAATTATATATTGTTTAATTTCTTTAATTGTTGGTAATAATGATGTATTCACCTTCCCTCTATTGCCATCTCACCACAACATGGTCAAATCCTTAAGGTTGTTTGTGAAATTCTATTTTCCATGTGGACTCAAATAAAACCAAACATTTTTAAGAATCATTGAATATCAATTCCTATTTGTTGACCCCTTGGAAGCCTTTGATTTGCAACGTGCCTTGTGAACATCCTTTGTAAGATATAGGATTGGAAATTTTAACCTACTATCTCCTTGGTAAAAATTGTAGTAAATGTTCATAGAAGCTAGGAACTTCTACTAAGCTCCTTTGCAAGGTATTAAAGATGCATTGCCATCCAATCATTAAGTTTAATATTAATTGTTTTGTTAAGTCTAATATCCTACTTTCCATGTGAAGTTCATTAGTTTTAAACACTAGTGCATATTAGCTTGCTATCATAAAATGCATTTACAATGAGTTATTGTATAAAAACCAACTATTCTTATAGAATCTCAATTTATACAAACATGTGAGTTTATTGGGTTAAGAAAACAATTGTTTACCTTGCACAATAGTTTATTTAATATCAATGAAAAAGTTGCATTGCATTCATATTTGCTACTTTGTTAGTTATTGCCGTTAAGTTTAACGACTATGAACCAAAAAGGAAGAAAATTTAACTTTTTTACCCTCATTACTTATTTCCTTTCTATTCCCCATCCTCTCCACATCCTTCATCCTCCAATTCCTCCATCCTCCTCCCCCCTCTATCTTCCCTCACTAAAGCTCTCCTTAATAGACCTCCATCGAGAGGGAGTTCAACAAGTACCAGAGGAAGGAGGCAAACGAATGAGGGGTTGAGGGTGGGGAATAGAAGGAAAATAAGTTTCAAGGGTAGCAAAAAGAGTTTCTTACTTTTTAGTTCATAGCCATTAAAATTAACGAAACTAACTAATGAGGTGGCAAATATATAAATGATGTAACTTTTTTGGTGGCATTAAAAGCAATATTGGGAATTCATTGACATTTAATTAATTTCAAAGGTTTATAATGACATCTACGTAAAAATTCCTAGTTTAAATGAGATAAACATATTCATAAATATTATTGATGACTAATGAAAAGCATTAACGTGAGGCCACTTTTGTTATAGTTGCAAATGGTATGGTGATTTCAGATAAGTAATTGCCTTATTCTAATACATATAAAAATTTCTAGATTATCTAAAGGACTTGAGTTGCAGTCTTCTTTGCAAGAAAAGTTGCTATCTTATATATATTTGCAACAGAATGGTGTAGTCCCACTTTCCTTTTTCCTGTTTCTTTTTAGGTTCTATCTATTCTGATCTCGACCTTCTCCTACTCAGGTGATATCTTTCTCCTTATGCATGCGGACATTGCAAAGCTTTAGCATAGGGGGTGCTTTAATTTTTGTTGGTCATCTTTGGATTTTCAAAACCTAAAAACAAAATATTTCCTGCATTCATTTTTGCATCTTTGCATTTGCATGAATTTTTCACATAACTAAAAAGCAAAAAAATTATATATGCAAAAACTTTTTGAGGATTTTCAAAAGCTCGAGACTAAGGTTGTGACCTTATTTTCAAAAAGTACATGTGGGATTTAATCTTCAACAAACTTAAGGACAAATCCCACAATCCGTTGGTTAGACTTTTCAGGTCTAAGAACTTAGATTAGATCAATATATCTCCCAAAGAACTTCTCTTAAACTCTTAAAGAAACTAATTATCTCAGACTTTGCTTAGTGGTATGAATAGTACTTGACTTGGTCCTTGATCCACAGATTTGAATTTCTTTTGAAACTCAAGTCTCAAAACTTGTTTACACACACAACCAACAAAAACAAAAACCCAAAAAACACTAAATAAATAATTCCCCTTGTTTAGCATAAGATGAAACCTGAAATAGTTTTTATTGGATGAGTTCCTACTATGGAGAATGAAAACTTTCCTTCTAGGAAATGATGCCAACATGTTACCCCCTCAGTGCTTGCTCCATATCTATATTTCATATTTATACATGGAGCATACAAGCACATTTTGCAGTCTTGGTGTCTTGGATGATACTATCCCGAAGTATCGAAGTGAGAGCTTGGATTCGTAGGGAGTTCCTCTCATGGTCCCACGAGGTGTTTGGGTGTAGGGCTCCCAGAGATGTCTTGGACGGTGCTATTATAGCGTCGAAACAATGGTCTCTTCGAGGACCGATGATGGGGATGATGATTCTGACATAATTCCATGTTAGGGTTAATTTGAAGCTAGGCATGGGGGAGCAAATCAACAAGTGTTCTCCTTTCAAAAAAAACAAAGAAAAAAAGAAAGTGTTGGCTAATCACAAAGTACTGACACTTGGATTTTCATTGTTATACAAATTGCGAATCAAGCTCTTAGCTTAAGGAGGTTCTAACTGCGAAAATAGATTTCTAGGCAGCTAGAATTAGAAGGGGGAAATTAGTTGAATTCTTGGGAAGATATGCAGATCCTAATTATGCTAACCCTTGGATCCAAGGATAAATCCTAATTTATCAAAAACAAATCTCGTACCTTCCTTACTTTTCAAATCAGCCAAGGCCCTGTGAAAAATTTTCTCCTCAAACCGAAAAACAAGTATCTTTCCATAATAATATTTTGTAAAACAAAATTTTTCTAGGGACTAGCAAAAATTAAGTATGGGGGTGTGATAAACTCTAGTTTATCATCATTCTAGGCAATTTCTACAGTTAGTTCCTACATATTTTGCATCTACATTGTAGTATTAGGGTTGCATTTAGGCATCCACATGCATTCAGGTTTAGTGCATACATTTCTATGTTCTCTTATAGTTTTTGTACTTATTTATTTCATTTGCTTGCCCTTAGTGTGGCTGATTGCACGAAAGATCTCTTCGTAATGTACCTCGCAACAATGAAACAAAGCAGATAGGGTAAGTTAGAAATCAACTCAAGTATGGTATAACTAGTGGTGAATTACACGTTGCTCCCTAGCAATGGCACCAAAATGTTGCATCGAAAATTATAGTAGTTTAGGAAAACATTACATCGTAGTATAGTGACGAAAATCGATATGATATTTAAATTTGTAATCACTACAAAAAAATGGCCTTTAGTGGCCAATTAAATAGTGACATATAATGCATTTGCCACTAATTCCTTAGATTTAGTGGCAATTTTTTTGTATTTGCTACTATAACATTTTGTCAAGTGACAATTAGTAATAGTGGCAGATATATTTGCCGCTATTGGTTTTGATTTAGTGGCAATTGTTATTTATGCCACTATAATATTTTTGTCAAATGACAATTTGCATTACTGACAAATATATTTGCCACTATAGTCTTTTATTTAGTGGCAATTATTACTTATGCTGCTATAATATTTTTTTGAATGACAAATTGGTGTAAATGAAATGAGGCTACTATTTCATCTTCAACACTTTTTTAAAAACATAGGGAAAAGCTAAATTGAAACTTATCCCTTCAAATAGAAAAAAACTTTTAATTTCATTTATTTAAGATACATGTAGGCGGAAATTAGGGCAATGTGACAATAATGTTGAAAAAAAAAAGTTAATTAATACATCAAGCTATAATTTAAAATGTACTTTCAAAAAAGTGTTCATTTGTTGTGAAAAAGATTAAATCAAATATTTTGACACCTATTATTTGAAACATCTAATAATATCCTCTCTCCCAAACGCATCTCGTGAGTCCAATATTGTAAATCCCACAACTTTATATGCACTCCTGTATGTGTATAACATATTACTATTATTATTTCCAAACATAATTTAAGGGTTAAAGAAATGATTTTTTGGAAAGTAAATATGTATTGTCAATAAACCAACAAAATTATTTGTTTTATAAAATTTCAAGGTAAAGAGGCTAAAGAAAAATTAAGCGTGTTTATCATTAGATTGATTTGAGGGAAAAAAAAACTCTCTTTTTTCACTCAACAATCACGCCTCTTCCGCAGGTTCTCAACTCTTCCTCCGGTTAAAATAAAAACACTTTTTTCCCGCCTCCTCCTTGGGTTCTCACCTCTTCCTCTTGTTCAACCCCTGAAGCCTTCATCCTCTGCTCCACCGTCTCCGATCGTGTCCTCTGCTCCACCATCTCCCCAAGGTATGGCATTAATCTCTCAATCTTTTTCGATCTTTCTCTATCTCTCTCACTTTGTTTCCCTCTTGATCTTGCCTCCTTCCCAATAATATCACTCAATCTCATCGTCTCCCCATTGACATTTCCCTTCAGCACTGCGATCCCCTCCCATGTCATCCCCTCCTCCCCTTGCCCTCTTCCCCTACCGCCCCACCTCCTCCTGTTGCTGCATCCTGCCCTCCTATCCCTGCCCCCTCCACCGTCCGTGCCCTCTACCCCTGCCACCCACCTCCTTTCCTTGACCCATCTTCCCTTCCTCCCCCTACAACCTCCCCCCTCCCTGCCCTATGCCCCTATCGCCTACCTCCTCCCCCTCCCTGCCCTCCCCTTATAGAACACCCTTTCCAATTTTTTTTGAAATTAAATGTTTATTTTAGTTCTAATATACTTGGCTTTTATTTTTTGGATTCAATTTATATGCTAAATTAAATGCACATGCAATATAAATTTACATGTTAGATTTAATTAAAGTTTCATGTTAGATGAAATTAAGATGTTAGGTTAAATTTACATGTTTATTTGTAATATAAATTTGCATGTAAATTTCTATTGAATTAATTTCAAGAAATTAAATTAATTGAATGTAAATTAGTTTTCATGGAGATGTGAATATAAGTGAATATTATGTAATTTGAATTAAATTTCATTTGACTAAATTTGTGATTTGATTGTGATGTCAAATGTTATAAGTTTAATTATTTTTGTTATTTAAGTTAAATGTGGGTTGTGCCTACATATATCATGATTTAGTGTTTAGGATTTGAAGTATACTGTTTTGGCTTTTTACTTCAGGTATTACGTTTTCAATTTACGGGTTTTGGGTTTAGAGTTTAGGATATTAGGTTTTTGAGGTTTCGACTTTAGGGTATTGGGTTTTAGGGTCATGAATTTAGAGTTTAGGGTCTTGGGTTTTGGGGTTAGGTTTTAGGATTTTGAGTTTAAGGTCTTGGGTTTTGAGTTTAGATTTTTGGAATTAGGGTTTCGTGTTTAGGGTTTTGGGTTTTGGATTTAGGGTTTTGAGTTTAGAGTTTAGGGTTTTGGGTTTTGAGTTTAGGTTTTAAGTTCAGGGTTTTGAGTTTAGGTTTTAAGTTCAGGGTTTAGTGTTTTTGGGTTCAGGTTTAGGGATTTTGTGGATGAAATTTAGTTACAAAAATTTGATTTAAAACTAAAATTTTTTATTGTTAGGTTTTCTATTATATCATTTAGTTACACACACTTGCTCAAATTATGATGTACTTAATTGCAAACAATAGGAACTCTAATCCCTAGGGTACCAACTAATTTTAGCTACATTCCTAATGCGGCCTTAATTAGGTGCTATTGAGAATATAGTTAAGGTTAGTCTTGGGGATATACTGGAGAAGCATAGGGAGATGCTACTAAAATTTCTTCAGGCACCAGTTGCATGTAAAAAATAACGTTGTAATCAAATATTCAAGAATGGGCTATCAATTAAAATTCTTCATCAAAATACACATATCATCAATTTGAAATTCTTCATCAAAATACACATATCATCCCTATATTTCTTTCCAACTTATGGATGTGTACTATACATTAAAAGATTGATTACATTATAATTATTGATGAAGCTTATTTAAAATCTCTTTGGAAATACTTCCTCAGGTATTCCTTACTTGGTTGAGAGTTGAACAATGGATAGAAGTTGGATCCTTGAAGAAGATCGAACAAGTAGTAAATATTTGACAGGTGTTATCCAATTTATTGAATTTGCTTTTAAGAAAGCACTGAAATATGGCACCATTCTTTGCCCTTGTAGAGCATGTGCTAATCTATGTCATGCAAATAGGAAATTTATATTAGAGCATTTAATTTGCAATGGCTTTTTACAAGGATATGTTCAACAGATTTTTCATGGGGAAATACCAAAAGATGCCAATGAAAGTAATGCTAAACAAATTCGATCATTTCTTAGTCATGTGGGATTCTACAGAAGATTCATCAAGGATTTCTCGAAGGTTGCTCATCCTTTGAGCAATCTTCTTGCCAAAGAAACATTGTTTGTTTTCGATGAATCATGTCGTAAGGCATTTGATTTCCTGAAAACAGCAGTCACTTGTGCTCCAGTGTTGCAACCACCGGTTTGGATGACCCCTTTTAAGATCATGACTGACGCTTCTGATTACGCGGTCGGGGCTATTTTGGGTCAGAAAATTGAGAGGAAGCCCTCTGTCATTTACTACGCTAGTAAAACTCTGGATGAAGCCCAGAGGAATTACAGTGCTACTGAAAAGGAATTACTAGCTATAGTATTTTCTTTGGAAAAATTCAGGGCTTATCTCTTAGGGTCTCATGTCATCATTTATGCCGACCACTTGATCTTGAGACATCTCTTGGCCAAAAAGGATGCCAAACCCCAGCTTATTCGTTGGATTCTTCTGCTTCAAGAATTTGATCTTGAAATCAAGGATAAATCCGGGGTACAAAATGTCGTGGCGGATCATTTGTCGAGACTTCTAAGTGATTCTTCTCATTCGGACGTCCCGATTGCTGATACTTTTTCGGACGAAACCATCCTTACAGTTTCAAGTGTCCAAACCCCGTGGTTTGCTGACATTGTTAATTATTTGGCTGTTGGTCAAATCTCCCAAGATTGGACCAAGCCACAATGGGATAGACTCAAATCTGAGGCCAAATACTACTTCTAGGAGGACCCTGAACTGTACCGCATCAGCTCTGATCAGATTATTTGTCGATGTTTTCCGGAGAACGAATTCAACAGTATACTTGAGTTCTGCCATGCATCTGCGTATGGTGGACATTTCTTTAGGAAAAAGACAGCTGCAAAGATTTTGCAATCTGGCTTCTATTGGCCGTCTTTATTCAAGGATGCCTAGGATTTATCAAGGTCGTGTTCCCGATGTCAGGCACTTGGAAGCATAACTAAGAGAGATATGATGCCCCTAAACCCAATTCTTCCTATCAAAATCTTTGACGTTTGGGGCATCAATTTCATGGGACCCTTTCTCCCTTCATTTGGACATCAGTACATTCTTGTCGTTGTTGATTACATGTCCAAATGGATTGAGGCGATTCCCACCCAAACCAATGACCACAAGGTGGTCATCGATTTTGTCAAGAAAAACATCTTCAGCAGGTTCGGGATTTTGAGGGCCATCATCAGTGATGGTGGCACCCATTTTACTAATGCCCAGTTCCATAATTTGTTGGATAAATACGGGGTTAATCATTGAATTTCCACACCTTACCATCCTCAGACGAATGGACAGGTCGAGATCTCCAATCGGGAGATCAAGAATATTTTGCAGAAAACGGTTAGGCCTGATCGCAAGGACTGGACTCAAAAGCTTCAGGATGCTCTTTGGGCCTACCGTACGGCATACAAAATGCCCATCGGCATGTCTCCATTTCGTTTGGTGTATGGAAAGGCATGCCATTTACCAGTAGAGATTGAACATTAGGCATTCTAGGTAATCAAGCAATGTAATTTAGATCTGAGTTTAGATGGGAAGACTAGAAAACTCCAACTATCTGAGTTGGAAGAGCTTAGAAATGATGCATATGAGATTGCCAAGATCTACAAGGCTCGGACCAAAGCTCTACATGATGAATTGATTTCCTTCAAGAGCTTTGAGCTGAACCAGAAGGTCTGGTTATTCGATTCTCAACTTAAGCTCTTTCCCAGCAAACTTAGAGCAAAATGGAATGGCCCGTTCATTATCGATCAAATTTTTTCAAATGGAGCCATTCAGATCTCTGACCCAAAGGCGAGTAACACATTTAAAGTCAACGGTCAACGTCTGAAACCTGTTATTGACCGTACTCTTCCAAAACCTGTCTCAGACATGGTTGGTCTAGCCATATTGTGACTTCTTTGGCTGGACTTTGCCTAGCTGACGGCATTAAACTCAACAGTTGTACATATGATACAAAGCTGACTTGAGCTTCATATTCAGGTGATATCTTTCATACTCTACCCTTTCTTTCATGTATCCTTTTCTCAATGTGGACATTGCATCAGCTAGACATGGGGGGGTGGATTCATTTTTGAATCATTTTGTCAGCTCTGTGAAATTCTTGTAAATTATATTTCTCTTCTTATATATACATAAAAAAAAAATTTGAATTAGGAAGGAATACTTGTACATTAGGACTTTTCAATCTTAGGAAATATTACATCAAGATCTGAACACAAAGACCCTTCAGGTCTTTGGACTTAATCGGCCTGTGTATCCACTAAAATGTGGATTTGTTTTTCGAGTCATCGCCATCTTAATTCTATTGTAATTTGATTAAATAAGTTTGGGTGATAAGTACATGACTTATCAACCCACCCTCTGATTTGAGGGAACTTTAAGTCTAAAGCATCTACACACTTTCTTTTCACTGACTTGTTGATCGACGATTTTAACGGAAATTGGGTAGCTAATGAACCTTCTAGGGTGATATGGCCGGCAAGTTATCATGGGTAACAACCCATAGGTAAGTTGTCCAGAGCCCAGTCACTAGACCATTCTCTTCTTGCTACCTTTAGGTAAATCTTAGACCAGGGAAGCCACCTACTTAAAAAAAAAAGAAGGAAAAAAGAAAAAGAAAGACAAAAAGAAAAGAAAAAAAAGGGAGAAAAGAAATAAGCCACACTTTGCCGTACGAGTATGGCTAGCAAGTTGTTGGTGGTAACAGCTCATCGACCGATTGTTCAGAACTCAGCTCAAGAAATGCACTGAAAATTCCCAAAACACTTAGGAAGAAGCGAAGTAGAATAAACTGGGGAGATATACACTAGATTCACCCTTGTGTTGACCTCATAAAAATAAAAGTAGGGAGAAAGCTACCGGTCGTAAAGATACACCTTTAGGCAGAACTCTCTTTTTAAGGTCACCTAGAGGCGTAGAAACCCGAAGTCCGTTCTAATTGCCGATCAATGAGTCTTTCACATTCATAATAAGATGCTTAGAACTTACGGTTCTCATCAAATCTTGGGTGAGTTGAATGGCCATAGAAAGCCACTCTTTAACCCTAAACTCAAAAATCCAAAAAAATTAGAAAAGAAGAAAAAGAGAAAAGGAAATTTTTCTTTGAATAAGGCGAGAGCTTGAGGCGATCTACATTTTGGCAGATACTCGGGCGCTGTTGTGTCTTTGAAAGTTTAGATCCTAAGTAAAAATTTTTTTAATGTTGAAAATAACTTATGCCCAAACAATCCAACCTAATTCTTTTATAAATAGCATGTAGTTTTTGCTAGGGATTAGCAAAAGATAGGCATGGGGGTGTGATGTGCATACATCTGATTAACCTAAAATGTCTATTAATGCATGTTCTTAGTGTCACATTAGCATCATAAATTATAAATATTGCATCACATGTATCATCTTGCATTTAGGTTAGACTGTATAAAATTTAGGTTAATTTTCTCTTTTTGTGGTTAGGTAACAGGGCAATATTCAATCAGGGTCTTAGATCAAAGATCTAACTGTACGGATTTGATCAGGGCGACGATTGGAGTTCAACGACTCCAAGATCACCCCGATCGGACTTCCGTAGCATCAGATACAATCCGATGAAGGTCAAAGATCATGGGCTAGATGGTGTGAATCCTCACTTCAGATGATAGATCTGACCGCACGGATGGGTTCGAATCGATGATCGCAGCCTAATGACGTGAAAATTGGTCCAATCCGACATCCGTGGCCCTATCTGCAACTCACAGAAGATGGACGGCCAAGATAATGCCATGTGGCACCATCTCAGCCATCCAATCTGGCCCAAGACACACACATCACCTCTTCATGTGTTGATCAAAGTTGCTCAGTCGTTGGATCATTGATCCAACAGCTGAGATTGGATCTCGAACTGGTGCCTTCACCATCTGAAGCTAAAGAGAATACATTCTTGACTGTTGGATCTCAATCCAACAGTCCAAATCACATGGTGCACGAACGTTCTCCTTGCCAATCCATGCACGCAGCGCTGTGGATAAAGTGTTCGCTTGCCTCAGGACGCAAGATCGAATCCCGCACTACCTCTTTTAAGCGTGGATCCAATTTCAATCAGAACAGTCTGATCTCGCGTGGATGGCTCTGATCTATCTGCGTCAGGCACTCAAACACACGCTGAAGGATAGCGCCACACACGCTTTTGAACGCGCGATCATTTGCGTTGTAGGAACGGGTGTGATGGCGTTTGAGTCGTCCGATCTTTTGATCGGACGGCTTAAATTGAGAGAACGTGCATGATCTATTTGCGTGGAGAAGAAGAAGCGCGTGCAGGTGGGGCGCACATCGGCCACGTTCAGGCCTTTAGTGACGGATTTATTCGTCACTAAAGGCCCTAAATTAATGTTTTAAAGTGTAAAGATCTATTTGCCTCCTCTAATCTACACCTATCTATTGCCCTAAGATCCCCACACCTTCTTCATCCCTTCCTTCTCTTCTCTCCCTCTCCAAAGCTCAAGAGAAACTTGTCCCATACCCGGGATGCTCCTCAAGAGATAAAGTCAATTTTTCGCCCCTATTTTGGAACCGGATCCCACGATGACGATGACATGCTGCCTTATTCTCGTCCTACCTCGACCTCTTCTTCCCGCTCCGTTCTTCATCTTCCAGGCATCGTCCTATCCGACTCGTCCTCCAAGCGATCGTCGAGGAGGATAACTTCTCTCTCCCATTCCTTTTTCTTGCTTTCTAGTGTAATTTCTCGCTTACTTAATTATATAAACATTTTGAAGTATCAAGTGAATGTTTTCTCTCTTTCTCTCTCTTATTTTGATTATTTATAGTGCTTCATTTCATTGTAATTACTCCGCTTTTTAACAAAAACACGAAAAAAATATAATTGCAAATTTGGATCGACGTAGCCTCCCTGAGTTCGACCCAGGATTTCTATTCCGCTATAAATTGTATTTGTTGAACATGAGTTCTTCGCTTTTCAAACTAAAATGACAGGTTTTCAAAACCAAATTTGATAGCGTAGTACTCCAGTGTTTCAACATTGAGGATGACTTTGATACCTTAGATGAAGAATTTTCAACACTCTCACAATCAGGCTATGCAATCGGAAAAGAAACTCTGATAGTTCTTGATCCTACCTTGATGAATCTTTCACATGGGTATATATTATCAAATTGAGATGCAGTATTGCCATTTAAAAAGTAAGAACTTGTGTAGGTTGATTTTGTTGAAATTTATAATAAGTTTGATGTTTTACTAAATTAGTATTAATTGCAGATTGCATCAAGACAATTTGAAATTAAATCGACGCCTATTGAAAAAGGAATTGAGTAATCTCCACAGCAATACATTTCCTTATTGGTTTAAGAAACATGTATGCTACCCACCATTGAGTTTGATAAGTTCTTTCTTAATTATCAATATTGTAATTGACATTTTCGCTTTTGTATGTAGATTGAGGAAAAGGCAAAAAAGAGTATGTACCAGAAGAGCTTAAGGTGCTTGCTCAAGGACCACACAACATAGTAGTTTATTATGATGGCTACGTAATAACTAGTTTTAGATTCCATACAAAGTGTAAGCAAGCAAATAGAAAAACACAGAATAGTGGAGTAATAGTAGTAGCCGATACAGAGTGCTTCTCGAAAGCAAATGATCCAAACCCTACAATAGGACGTGTTGCTTACTATGGGGTGTTGACATATATTATCCAGATTAATTATTGAGAAAATAAAAACTATGTTATTCAACTGTCAATGGGTACAATCTAAAGCAGAAAAGAAGGATGGTCTTACATCAGTGAATTTAGAGCAAATTATCTATTCAGATGATCCATTTGTCCTAGCATCTCAAGTTCATCAAGTTTTTTATGTTCGTCATCCTAGTTGCAAAGGTTGACACTTTGTGATTCAAACAAGACCCAGAGACACATATGACATCCAAGATAAAGTCGTAGATGCACATATTGATGGACATTTAGATAGTAGTTCTACATATGCACGTATGGAAGATTCAATGAAGGATGATGATAATGTTACTTTGATCAGAAATGATATGCATGGTGTCACTTTCAGGAAAGAAATTTGGGAGAAACACTTAAATGCTATTAATATGGATACCATTCTTGACATTGAGTCAGAGGAAGATGATGTGGACACATCTATTTCACATAAACTGTCTATTTATGTATGTTTTTAGGCGTATAATTGCAGTCAGCATTATAAATATTGCATAGCATGCATCATTCATCATTTAGATTAGTTTGTACAAATTATAGGTTAATTTGCCTTTTTGTTGCCAGGGGACAGAGCGATATCATTTCGAGTCCTTGGATTGAAGATCCAATCATACAGATTTGATCAGGGCGACAATCGAAGTTCAATGCTCTGAGGTTGCCTCGATCGGATTTTCGTAGCATCAGATGCATTTCGAGGAAAATTAGAGGTCAAGTGGAAAGGTGGTACAAATCTGTACCTCAGATGACAAATCTAACCACATGAATGGGTTCGGATTGACGATCGTAGCCCAACGATGCAAAAATTGACCCAATCCAACATCTGTGGCACCATCTACAAGTATTAGAAGATGGACACCCAGATGGCACCATGTGGCACCATCCTAGCCACCCAAGGCCGCCCAAAGGACTCCCTCTTCACCCGACCAATCAAATCCCAATCATCAATCAATGATCCAATGGCTGAGATTCAATCTCAGCCGTGCTTCATATGATTTAGAGATTAAATGCTCGAGTGATCTCGACCGTTGAATCGCTATCCAATAGTCGCTAGTGCTTGAGCATTAAATCATAAATGCGACAAAGAGAGGCCTGTGGATGTAGCAGTCATGCACCTTACACACGATGTGCAACAAGCACTTGAGCCGCGAGGGGTGGATTTAATCCACAAAGAGCGGGGCGCGCTCAATTGGACCGTGCGATGTGCATCGAGCAGTGAGGATCTGACCATGTGGAGCACCTAGGGGTGTGGTTGCGTAGCAATCATAGGTCTTAATCAACCTAAATAATGTTAGAACCTATCTTAATTTGTAAATATTGCATTCATATCATGCATATCATGCATTACATCATTTTATAGAGAATAAGATTAAATATCTTTCTATTTAATGTTTTTGTTATTTATAGGTACTAAAGTGATCCAGCATATGAGATACAATGGAGTAAGGCAATAAAGAGAGAAGAAGATTGATCCAAACAAGAGAAGTGAGGAGGATAGCCTTATCCCTACCCTTAGAAACCCTAGGATAGCCTTCCGAAAACCAAAACTACTTCCATTAGGACATCTTAGGGCTAAAACATGGATAGCACTATCCATGTTTCTATCCACCTTAACCCTCTCCCAAACACTTAGGAATAAAACCTATCTTAGAAAACCCAAAACTCACTCTCTAGCACCTTTCTAAATGTCTAATTTCTATAGAAACTTAATCCAGGAAGCAAAAACTCTCACTGACATAGAATTAGATGTCTAAACTAACTTCCAGACATCCAATTTTGGAGTATAAGATGTTTGATCACTTGTCTGGACGTTTGGAGGTCTTCTCTTGTTCCTGTTTTTAGTGCTAGAAGCCTGAGCTAGAAGCCTAAGCTTGCCTCTTTTGACCTAGAAACCCCACCAAACACCTTAGGAAACCTAATTAGAGACCTCCTAAGCCTATCCCACTATCCATACCCTTAGTTATGCTAGCCCTAACTCAACTGAACTAGCCCATACCTAATTGGGTGCATTTGAACCTAATTAGATCCACCCAGGATCTAATTGACTTATACCTGTTAGGATTACCTTAGCCTAATCACACACACATCCAATTAGACCTAGCCTTAGCCAATTAGGTTCACTCCTCTCCAATTAGACTCACCTAATCCTAATAGGTCCACACTCACCTAATCTAGGTTGACCCAACCTAATCCAACCAAACCCACACATCTTACTCTACGAAAATTACACACACACACCTTCCTAATCTATCCACCTACTAGTTGCTGCCCACCTTTGCAAAACAAATCCCATGCACACCTATTCTAGGAAAACCCTACAACATAGGTGTCAACCCTTACCAAACCTAGATCCTAAATAGGTGGCAACTAACTATTTTGGGAGCCACCAACAGTGGCGACCAAAAGAATGGCCTTCCCATATATGCCAAAAACAAAAAGGTGTCGCACATTCCCTTTCACACCTCAACTTGCAATCGCTCTTCCTCCTCCAAAAAAATCCAAGGCCGTCCTCTTCCTCCTCCTCTCCAAGATGTCTTTCATGGATGCTTAAAGAAGGTCCTCCAAGGTGCTCCTCCACGAACGACCAAGTGAAGCTCCAAGGTG
This sequence comes from Thalassia testudinum, assembly GCA_037157565.1. NCBI lineage: Eukaryota > Viridiplantae > Streptophyta > Magnoliopsida > Alismatales > Hydrocharitaceae > Thalassia > Thalassia testudinum. Next base: position 143,278,094 of record JAZHRO010000031.1, on the reverse strand, counting down.
CTCTACTCCAAGGCTTCAAGGACGACTAGAAGAGAAAGGGTCTACCACCCTCTTCTTCTTCATGGGAGTGCCCTCTTCCCTCTCCTTAGAAGAAGAGCCCATGCCCTCCATCTCTTTCTCGTCTTGGATAGACAGGAAGGCTTCTTCATAGCCTCTCTTGGTTGATCATAACATTTGCTTGGGTCTAGTTCTTTTTATGTATTTTTTTTGCACTTCATATAATTAGTTAATGTATGATTAGTTTCTATTTCAATAATTAGTGATATGCTTTTATTTATCATTGTGAACACACACCCACTAGTTAGGTTAAGATTAGGTTTTTGCTAGCATAGTTAGATCTAGGTTTCATGTCAATTTTCAAAAATCAAAAATCAAAAAAATTGCAAAATACAAAAAGACCAAAAGGATTAGGTTAGGTTAGATTTAGGTTAGAAAAGTGGATCCAAATCTAAAACTTGTTTCTTACGCCTCCTAGAGATGAATGACTGGGACTCATCTTATAAAAGAATAAAAATCAATGCGAGTTTCGTTAAAACAAATATTTTTGATCGAGGGTTTAGCGCAACTATACTACAAATCCAACGTATTTCAAAACACGCACAAAAATGGTTTGTCAAGGCACTGGATGCAAGCGCACACACATTTGCAAGATGACGCACCATCAAATGCACCATCATACGCAGGCATGTGCAACGGTTGAAGGGGAAGCGCCTGCTGCGTTTAAGTCATCCGATCGTGCGATTGGACGGCCAAGATCGCTCGAGGCGTACACATGTAAACGGCTGAAGAGGAGGAGACGATGATGTGGTCGTCCGAGGTGCATCCGATTAGTGTGAAATGGTGGAGATGGAATGCACAACTATAGCATCGCTCACCTACAGCAACGGATGCATCCGTCACTAAAGACCCCAACTTTAATTTCTAAACCTTCAAATGACCAAATTACCCCCACGACTACACCTATAAATAGCCTACCCCTACCACACATTTATCCATCCCTTTCTCTCTTCTCTCACCCCCTCCAAAGCTCTATGAGCTGGTCCCATAGCCGAGCTGCTCCACTAAAGCTAGAGTAAAATAATTTTCCCATCTTATCACCCCCTTCGTGGAGCAACCCGTGGTTGTTTTCTCGTAACCATTTGAGAAGTGGATCCCACTGCGATGTCACCCTACTTTGTTTTCTGTCCTCTAGTTCCATTCTCCCTAGTCCAGCAACCCATCCCCAACATCCGATAGCTCCGTAAATGTGGCTCATCCTCCAAGTAGCCGTCGAGGAGGATTTTCACATCCATATCTTTTTATTGCTTTCTAGTGTAGATTTCCAGCTTTCTAGTTGTAGCAAGTAGATGAAATGAACATGTGATTATGAAATATTGATTCTCTCTCTATTTTTCTCTTTCTTCGTATTATTCTATCTCTCACTTCTATTATTTATTATTTAAGTAGAATAGCTTACGTAGAATAATTTCAAACAGCTAATCTGCTTTGTGAAAAATAATTCTAAATGAGATTTTTAATAAAATGTTCACCTCCCTGTGTTCAACTCAGGACTCGCCAGAGTTTCGGTAAAATTGTCTGATTGATGGATTTTTATGCAACTACAACGATGAGTTTTTAACTCAATCTTTTAGCGTACAAAATCTCATTCATCATTTTGGCACCATTGCTAAGGAGTCAATGCTCATTGATTTCCCACATTTTTCACTTTACTTATCGTTTACCTCACTTCACTCCTTTCTTATTATGATTGTAGGTACTCTCTCGAGGCAGGCAAAAGCAGTAGATTGGAGCAACGTGCAATTGAAGGGTTTGTAAGTATATCCCACCTCCCACTCACTAGTTTTCATTCCACCACATAATAATGCAAACGAAAATCAACCTAGGTGCTCTTATAAATCCTAAGGTAGATTGATTGTTTGTTTGTCACTCCTACCCACCTCACCCCCACATAAAAGAGAAAATTTTATTATGGGATTTATTTAAACTCATAAACCTTAAACACCTACACACCAAGGCGCACTCTTCTTGATTTTATCACTTAGCTAGGATCTAACCTATGGGCCTGGTACACTCTAACCTAATACACATAAGTGAGTAGAAATTTGATTAGGCTAATCATCTTGTGTGACTTAATCAAGTGGTGTAAGAGGCCAATTGATTGAGTTGTTTGGGCAGCACCACTTAAGATAAAATTGATTCATTGAGTAGCTGCCCCTTAGGATTCAACTTTTAGGAATTAACTAAGTACTCCACATTCTTTTAAGTTTTAAAGGAAGACATCTTCACCTGTGCTTTCAAAACTTGGTATGCCAACTGAACTTAAATGAATACACCTAAAGTTGAACCCTAAAAGCTACTAAACAAGGTTGAACCCTAAAAGACAAATCATCAATAAACCTTGTTTGAAGACCCTGGTTATGCAGGAACACACATTGAAATTGATCTTTAAGAGCAAAACCTTTCTAAAGGACCCATCACATTTCAGAGCACATTCAAACCTAAGCCTAATTAAAATAGACTCGACGTTGGCCTTAAGGATTTGATTCGCTCTTTAGGGCCCAGATCGAGATTATTTTTTATTAATCTGCTTCTACAGGTCCATCTAATGTCTAGTTAGGGGAGCAGAGTCAAATGACTGCGGTTGGGGGGTACCAAAGGAACCTGAGGCAAAAGACAAGGGAAAAACCTTCCCCTCAATCCCTCCCTCTAACTGGTTGGATTGACCAGAAGGAAGTAGACCAAATCATTTCTTTCATCTCAAGACGGGTTCTAAGAGTCTGTAGGTGTTTGTTATGAACGCGCGGCTTCAGACGTTTTTATGATGTCTGGGAGGTGTCCCAGATGTCTGACCAGACGTCTGGAACACCTTCCAGACGTCTGGGATTCGATTATTTTCGGCACGCGTGTTTCGTTTGCACGCCTGAGTGTGCAGACCTGCGAGCGTCTCTTTCTCTCTCTCTTTTTCCCTCTCCCTCCTGCGCCCTCTGTCCCGCTCTCTCTCTCCTCCTCGCGCGACCTTAAAAGGCCACTCCCTCCCCCTCACTCGTGTCACCTCCGCCCCCTTTCCTCTCCTCCTTCCAGCCGGTGCGCGAGAGCGAGCGCGAGTGAGCGGCGGCAGCGACAGCCGCGGTGAGCGTGGGAGGAGGTGCTGTGCGTGGGAAGAGGCGCTCGACCGTGAGGGCGAGCTTGCCGGGGCTGCTAGGGCCGGCCGGCGAGGGGGAGCAGCAGACGCGGGGTGACGCGGGAGGCCTGCTGTAGCTCGAGCAGCAGGCGGACGAGTCACGGTGCGGTCGAGCGTCGCGAGTGGAGGGCAAGTGGCGCCCTGATTTTGGGATTTTCTCCAGAATCAGACATCTGTACTTCCAACCAGACGGCTGGGAGGACGTCTGGAGGACTGTCCAGACGTCTGAAATGTGAGTTATCTCTGTCTTTCTTCCTCTTCTTTGACTGACCGTACTAAGAGAGAGAGGAAATGAGTACGCGCAGGTTCGGATTCGCCATCCAGCACGAATCAGATGTCTGGCTGTAGTGCTAGATGACTAGAGCGACTTCCAGACGTCCGGGGTAACCATCGGACGTCTGGGAACTAGGCCAGACACCCCCGCAGGCTTCTAGACATCTGAGAGATCACGCAGAGCGAAGGTAACCTCTGATCCACTTTTTAAGACGTCTGGAAGAGGTTCCAGACGTCTGATTTTGCACTGTTTCGTCATTTTTGACCCGTTTAGGGCCCGTTCGGAGTCCGTTTTCCGCATTTCGAGTTGCGTGCTTTTCGGAATTAAATCCTCTACCCATCTACAGTAGCTATATACTATTTTGAGGAACTCCTTGTGTTTGATCCTTGTTATAGGACCCCGTTCCGTTGCAGTCTCGGGGGTTGCGGAGGCACGCGGGATTCTCGACCACGCCCCTAGTACTCCTGTTGTAACCGGTAGAGTGGCTTTTAAGTTTATTGGTATAATCTGTTAAATTATGGAACCATAAATAGCACCTAGGACATTACATGAATCCTAGGAATGAGAAACTAGAATGAATGGTAGATCCTAGGGTGTTGCATGAATTCTAGGGCTGGAAAACTAGATTGTATGATAGATCCTAGGGTATGGCATGAATCCTAGAATGGGAAGAACTAGTGGAATATATGAATACCGCAGTCTTGGAAAATGTGGAAAGGAAATAATAGCTACCTGTAAATTGGTTTAACAGCTGCCTGTTATGAATAAATGAGCATGTCTGAGAATATGGGATGTATGAACGTGAAACTGGAAAGGTGAAACTTGAATGTGCTGAGTTAAAAGAACTGGAACCCTACGGGGAATTAGGGGTGGAACTCCTGGAAAGAGAAAGGAATGGAACTGAGAAAGAAAGACGTGGTAGTGTGCTGTCTCTTGGGTACGTAGTACCAAGGGAAGTACCTGTAACGGTTTAGTGCAGAGCAGAGCCAGCCGCCCCTGGGACCCGGGGTTAGGACTGGCCACTTTGTACCGACTTGCTGGACCTCGCGTACATAGTACCGAGGAGAGCTACTAGTGTATGGAGGGCACTAGCTACCCCACGGGCCCCGGGGTTCTGCTGGCCTCCTACACCGACTTGTTAGGCCCACTGGGCAAACCAGGGTAGTCAGGCGAGGGTGCGCGGACTGTGGAGGGGCAAGGCCCCTGTTTGGTTACTGTGGAGGGGTTGGACCCCTGTTACTGAGAGGGCTCTGCCCTGTACTGGTTCCGTGCTATGCTTTGGGCGCACCCGTTAACGAAAATGACTGACCTCGTGCCAGTGCGGGTTAGCTACCTGTGGATTTATCGTGCGTGCCGTAGTCACCGTTACTCCTGTCCGTGACCTTGGGGTGGTTGACCGAGAGTAGGATCACCACGGGAGACTCTCACGGCCAGGAGAGCACCACGTGCTACTTCTACTTTTTGGAAAAGACTACAATCAAGATCGTTCCCACGAGGAACATTCAAGATCAAGTGAAGGATATGAGAAATAGATAAATTTTGAAACAATAGAAAGACGTAAATAAAGGAAGAAAGAAAATTAAAACAACTACTGTACACTTTACTGTTTCTTTAGTTTAGCTGCGACTCTACTCAGCGTTTTGCTAACGTGTTACACTCGTTACCTTTCAGGACCAGGTGTTGAGCAACCAGGGTCAGCAGCTGCAGAGGACGCTGGGCCTAGTAGGGTCCAGTAGAGTTACCACTGTTCTCTTGTACCTCTTTTTGTTCCACTGTAGTGAGTAGTTCTTGTTACCGTTGTACTTTTCCTTACCTGCAGTTTCATATTATGTTATGAATGTTGTTCTACTGTTTTGGTGGCATATACTGTAGTGGTTTCTTTCCTTACTGCTGTATTTTCTTACTGTTAGTTATATTCATGCTGAATGTGGTTTATTTTACTGCTCTTTTGGTTACTTCCTCGTTGGACGACCATGTCTTGGGTTTAGTCGAGTCGGTCCGGTTCCCGTGTCTCGTAGGGACTCGGGAATCGGGTCGTTACAAGATGGTATCAGAGCAAGGTCGTCCCGAGAAGTGAATCAACTGACTGGAAAATAACCAATTCACATGTCTATAACTAGAGTAGCCACCACAACATATCTTTTGACATGAGCTCTTAGACGTTTCCGTTAGGTATCGTTCCGTAGTGACGTGTTTCGTTTTGTTTCGCGTCTCCTTGTAGGAGATGCCTCGTCATGGAACTAGGAGGGTGGGCCGCGGGCGCGGCCGAGGTCGGGGCCCGAGGGACAGATGTGTCGAGCTTGGAATACATACTACCCCTCCTCTTCTCCTGAGCATACCGTCTCCGGACCTCGTCTAACTAATTCGAGAGGTGGTTCGAGAAGAATTTCAGCTTCCACCCACATCGCCACGCCCTCCTCCCCATTTCGAGCGTACGACAGGGGAGTTGGTGGTGGAACGAGATTTCCGCCGTCACACTAGGCGTGTTAGGAGAACTCAAAGGAGACACGTGGCATCCGCAGGAGAGCCGTCACGTTTTGCAAGGCCATCAGTGGCCTTTGGGGGCCCTCGACAGGGGCCAGTCGCTAGCACCAGACCCCCGCCCAGTCGACAGCAGGGACCCACTGAGGGCGGGAGTCGGGTTCCCCTCTGTTACCAGTGTGGCCAGCCAGGCCACATCAGGAGGGACTACCCGTCTAGGGCAAGAGGTCAGCAGATACTTCCCGCGCAGAGCACTGGAGGGTGCATAGGAGGCCGCGGTTACCCGGTGCGAGGAGGACAGCAGTCACGAGGAGGGTACCAGCCAGCACTTGCCCGTCCGACGTAGAGTGTGGCTACTTCATCCGCACCTAGAGCCGAGGGGCGTATCAACGCCCTGACACACAGGGATGCCAGAGCTTCGGGCTCGGTAGTGGCAGGTATGGTTTCAGTTTCTGGCAGACTCGTTTACACACTTTTCGATTCCGGCGCTACGCACTCGTTTGCCGTAGCCAGTTTCGCAGTTAGTTTGGACCAGGATTATACACTGTTAGAAAATCCGTTAGTAATCAGTGGTCCGAGTGGTCAGCTGTTTGTAGCTGAAGAGGTGTACATGGATTGCGAGGTCAGCATCGGGGGACATAGCTTGCCAGCTGACCTAATTATGATACAGATGGAGGACTTTGGAGTGATTATGGGGATGGACTGGCTGTCCTCTTACCACGCCTTGGTAGACTGTCTTGAGAGGAAGATTGTCTTCTCCATGCTGGAGTTGCCTTCTTTCGAGTTTCACGGACAGCTAGTGGACGGAGGCTTCAGGTGCATTTCGGCACTTCCTGCTGCGAGACTTTTGAGCCAGGGGTGTGAGGGCTTCCTAGCTTGTGTGGTGGCAGAGCCTAGCCCTGTGGCAGACTTCCAGAGCATCCCGGTTGTCAGAGAGTACCCTGACGTGTTTCCAGACGAGTTACCAGGACTACCGCCCGAGCGCGAGATCGAGTTTGAGATCTCACTAGTACCAGGGACCAGTCCCATCTCCACCGCGCCATACAGGATGGCACCGCTTGAGCTACGAGAGCTTAAGTCTTAGTTGTAGGACCTTTTGGAGAAGGGTTTCGTGAGACCCAGTCCATCTCCTTGGGGAGCCACAGTACTGTTTGTAAAAAAGAAGGATGGTATCCTACACCTTTGTGTGGACTATCGACAGCTGAATAGGGTCACCATCAAGAATAGATATCCGCTGCCGAGGATCGACGACTTGTTTGACCAATTGCAGGGTGCCACAGTGTTCTCCAAGGTCGACTTGAGGTCGGGATACCATCAGTTGAGGATCAGGGAGATCGACGTCTCCAAGACAGCTTTCCGCACCCGGTACGGACACTACGAGTTTTTGGTCATGCCATTTGGGCTGACCAATGCCCCCGCTGCTTTTATGGATCTGATGAACCGGGTGTTTAGACCTTACTTGGACCAGTTCGTGGTGGTTTTCATAGATAATGTACTCATCTATTCTAGAGATCAGACGCAGCACGGACAGCACTTGCGGATGGTTCTGGACACTCTGAGAGAACGTAGGCTGTACGCCAAATACAGCAAGTGCGAGTTCTGGTTGAGGGAGGTGACCTTCTTAGGTCATGTGATCTCTGGAGATGGCTTGGCGGTGGACCTAGCCAAGGTCGAGGCAGTGCTCAGGTGGGAGAGACCGCGTTCAGTCACTAAGATTCGCAGTTTCCTAGGACTGGCAGGCTACTACAGACGATTTATCAGAGGGTTTTCACAGATCGTGCGTCCTATGACACAGTTGACCCGGAAGGACGTGCCCTTCACTTGGACAGACGCCTGTGAGGCATGTTTTCAGGAGCTGAAGGAGAGGTTGACTTCGGCTCCCGTGCTCACCATCCCTGATAGTAGTGGCGGGTTCGTTGTGTACACGGACGCCTCCTTGCAGGGGTTAGGAGGTGTGCTCATGCAGAGGAGTCACGTCGTCACTTACGCTTCGCGGCAACTGAAGCCCCATGAGCATACCTACCCTACCCACGACCTAGAGTTGGCCGCTGTTGTCTTCGCGCTGAAGACTTGGAGGCACTACTTGTACGGTGAGACCTTCGAAATTTTCACAGATCACAAGAGCCTCAGATACCTTTTTGATCAAAAGGAGCTCAACATGAGATAGAGACGTTGGTTGGAGCTCCTAAAGGACTACGACTGCAGCATCTCCTACCACCTGGGAAAGGCCAATGTGGCGGCTGACGCCTTGAGCCGTAAGGCGCCCGCACACTTGGCCAGTTTACAGTTACAGAGTTGGAGCCTTTTGGAGGAGGTGGGCAGTTGGCGACCCCTGGAGTTACGGGGGCACTGTGGGGCAGTGACGGTGATACGACAGACCAGGCCAGAGCTGATAGATCGCATCATCATAGGACAGATGGCCGATCTGTACTTGCAGTCCTTGCGCGACAGAGTACTGTCAGGAGACCCAGGGGACTTCTCTTTCGCAAACCAGGTGTTGCGCCTGAGGGGACGGCTGTGCGTTCCCAGGGACGAGGAGCTGTTGAGAGAGCTCCTGACTGAGGCACACGGTTCCAGATTCACCATACATCCCGAAAACACGAAGATGTACCACGACTTGAGACACGAGTTTTGGTGGAGGGGGATGACGCGGGATGTGGGTGAATTCGTTCAGCAGTGCTTAGTGTGCCAGCAGGTGAAAGTCGAGCATCAGAGGCCTGCAGGGCTGCTACAGCCGCTTCCAGTGCCAGAGTGGAAGTGGGAGAGCATCACCATGGACTTGGTGGTGGGCTTACTTATTACCCTGCGAGGACACGACGCTGTCTGGGTAATTGTGGATAGACTGACGAAGACGGCACGATTCCTGCCGATCCGAGTCACTTTGGGACCAGCATAGTTGGCAGAGAGGTATATCCGCGACGTGGTATGACTACACGGAGTTCCGCGGGAGATCGTATCCGACCGGGATACCCGCTTTACATCCCAGTTTTGGCCTGAGTTTCAGTAGGCCCTGGGGACGCGGTTGAGGTTTAGTACAGCTTACCACCCCCAGACGGACGAATAGTCCGAGCGCACGATACAGACACTTGAGGACCTTTTGCGTGCCTGTGTACTGGACTGGAGGGGCTCTTGGGAGGAACATCTGCCCCTGTCGGAGTTTGCATACAACAACAGCTATCACTCGAGCATCGGCATGGCTCCCTACGAGGCTCTGTACGGACGGAGGTGTATGGCACCCTTGAGTTGGGTTGAGGTGGGGACCAAGTGGGAGGTTGGCCCCAGGTTGATCCGGCAGAGTCAGGAGGTAGTCGAGCAGATCCACAGGCGACTCCGTACTGTCAGGAGCAGATAGAAGAGCTACGTTGATCGGAGATGCAGAGAGGTGCAGTTTGAGGTTGGGGACCACGTCTTTCTCCATGTTTCGCCCATGAAGGGCCTGCAGCGGTTTGGAGTGAGAGGGAAGCTCGCGTCGAGGTTTGTGGGGCCCTTTGAGGTCCTGGAGCGGGTTGGACCCATTGCTTACAAGCTTGCCCTCCCTCCCCAGTTTTCTAGTGTGCTCGACGTGTTCCACGTGTCCAACCTCAGGAAGTACGTAGCCGATCCCAGTCACGTACTGAGTCACGAGAGTGTTGAGGTGGACGACAACCTGACCTACCCCGAGTGGCCAATGCAGATTCTAGACCGAGCCGTCCGTAGTTTGAGACGAAAGCAGGTACCCCTGGTAAAGGTTTTGTGGAGGAGCCAGCGGTACGAGGAGGCTACCTGGGAGCCTGAGGCGGCAATGCGGGAGCGGTACCCAGAGCTCTTCGCAGGTACGTCTTTTCGGACCGGCTTCAGTCCTCTTTGAGTTTGTTATGGTTACTATGACGTTTTCCCGCACCCTAGTTAGCGCAAGTTTCGGGGATGAAACTTCCTTTGTGTTTGTTATATTGTTACGAATGCGCGGCTTCAGACATTTTTAAGACGTCTGGAGGTGTCCCAGATGTCTGGGATTCGGTTATTTTTGGCACACGTGTTTCATCTGCGCACCTGAGCGGGCAGACCTGCGAGCGTCTCTCTCTCTCTCTCTCTTTTTCCCTCTCCCTCCTGCGCCCTCTGTCCCACTCTCTCTCTCCTCCTCGCGCGGCCTTAAAAGGCCATGCCCTCCCCCTCACTCCTATCACCTCCACCCCCTTTCCTCTCCTTCTTCCAGCTGGAGCGCGAGAGCGAGCGCGAGTGAGCGGCGGCAGCGATAGCCGCGGTGAGCATGGGAGGAGGTGCTGCACGTGGGAAAAGGCACTCGACCGTGAGGGCGAGCTCGCCGGGGCTGCTAGGGCCGGCCGGCGAGGGGGAGCAGCAGACGCGGGGTGACGCGGGAGGCCTGCTGCAGCTCGAGCAGCAGGTGGACGAGTCGCGGCGCGGCCGAGCGTCGCAAGCGGAGGGCGAGTGGCGCCCTAATTCTGGGATTTTCTCCAGAATTAGACATCTGTACTTCCAACCATACGGCTGGGAGGACGTCTGGAGGACTGTCCAGACGTCTGAAATGTGAGTTATTTCCATCTTTCTTCCTCTTCTTCGATTGACCGTACTAAGAGAGAGAGGAAATGCGTACGCGCAGGTTCAGATTCACCATCCAACGTGAATAAGACGTCTGGCTGCAGTGCCAGACGACTGGAGCGACTTCCAGATGTCCGGGGTAACCATCGGATGTCTAGGAACTAGGCCAGACGCCCCCTCAGGCTTCTGGACGTCTGAGAGATCACGCAGAGCAAAGGTAACCTCTAATCCACTTTTTAAGACGTCTGGAACCTGACTTTGCACTGTTTCATCGTTTTCGACCCGTTTAGGGCCCGTTCGGAGTCCGTTTTCCACGTTTCGAGTTGCGTGCTTTTCGGAATTAAATCCTCTACCCGTCTACAGTAGCTATATACTATTTTGCGGAACTCCTTGTGTTTGATCCTTGTGATAGGACCCCATTCCGTTGCAGTCTCGGGGGTTGTGGAGGCACGCGAGATTCCCGACCACGCCTCCAGTACTCCTGTTGTAACCGGTAGAGTGGCTTTTAAGTTTATTGGTATAATCTGTTAAATTATGGAACCATAAATAGCACCTAGGACATTACATGAATCGTATGAATGAGAAACTAGAATGAATGGTAGATCCTAGGGTGTTGCATGAATTCTAGGGCTGGAAAACTAGATTGTATGATAGATCCTAGGGTATGGCATGAATCCTACGATGGGAAGAACTAGTGGAATATATGAATACCGCAGTCTTGGAAAATGTGGAAAGGAAATAATAGCTACCTGTAAATTGGTTTAACAACTGCCTATTATGAATAAATGAGCATGTCTGAGAATATGGGATGTATGAACGTGAAACTGGAAAGGTGAAACCTGAATGTGCTGAGTTAAAAGAACTGGAACCCTACGGGGAATTAGGAGTGGAACTCCTGGAAAGAGAAAGGAATGGACCTGAGAAAGAAAGACGTGGTAGTGTGCTGTCTCTTGGGTACGTAGTACCAAGGGAAGTACGTGTAACTGTTTAGTGCATAGCAGAGCCAGCCGCCACAAGGACCCAGGGTTAGGACTGGCCACTTTGTACCGACTTGCTGGCCCTCGCGTACATAGTACCGAGGAGAGCTACTAGTGTATGGAGGGCACTAGCTACCCCACGGGCCCCGGGGTTCTACTAGCCTCCTACACCGACTTGTTAGGCCCACTGGGCAAACCAGGGTAGTCAGGCGAGGGTGCGCGGATTGTGGAGGGGCAAGGCCCCTGTTTGGTTACTGTGGAGGGGTTGGACCCCTGTTACTGAGAGGGCTCTGCCCTATACTGGTTCCGTGCTATGCTTTGGGTGCACCCGTTAACGGAGACGACTGACCTCGTGCCAGTGCGGGTTAGCTACCTGTGCATTTATCGTGCGTGCCGTAGTCACCGTTACGCCTGTCCGTGACCTTGGGGTGGTTAACTGAGAGTAGGATCACCACGGGAGACTCTCACGGCCAGGAGAGCACCACGTGCTACTTCTACTTTTTGGAAAAGACTGCAATCAAGATCGTTCCCACGAGGAACATTCGAGATCAAGTGAAGGATCTGAGAAATAGATAAATTTTGAAACAATAGAAAGACGTAAATAAATGAAGAAAGAAAATTAAAACAACTACTGTACACTTTACTGTTTCTTTAGTTTAGCTGCGACTCTACTCAGCGTTTTGCTGACGTGTTACACTCGTTACCTTTCAGGACCAGGTGTTGAGCAGCCAAGGTCAGCGGCTGCAGAGGATGCTGGGCCGAGTAGGGTCCAGTAGAGTTACCACTGTTCTCTTGTACCTCTTTTTGTTCCACTGTAGTGAGTAGTTCTTGTTACCGTTGTACTTTTCCTTACCTACAGTTTCATATTATGTTATGAATGTTGTTCTACTGTTTTGGTGGTATATACTGTAGTGGTTTCTTTCCGTACTGCTGTATTTTCTTACTGTTAGTTATATTCATGCTGAATGTGGTTTATTTTATTGCTCTTTTGGTTACTTCCTCGTTGGATGACCAGGTCTTGGGTTTAGTCGAGTCGGTCCGGTTCCAGTGTCTCGTAGGGACTCGGGAATCGGGTCGTTACAGTCTTTAGGCTACCCCACCTAATGACAGGTTTGATTGTTTGTATTGCAAGGCACCTTTCTTTTCTCTTTTCCCTCTTGCATTACCATGGATCCTTCCACATTCGACTCTCATTTCCACTCCTACCCTCCTACCACCACTTATTCCCAAGATTATTACTATCCCGACCCGACTTATATCCATTCATCCATTAGTCGGGATAACTTTGATTGGGGATACAATTTCGGACCTTCGTGTTTAGGGTCTAACTCTAGACACCATGATTTTGATTTTTATCCTTCTCCAAGCTACATCAATTATAGATCACCGCCCTCCTATGGACAACCTAATACAATTTACAATCAAGAAGAATATGCTGATTATAATCCCTACCCTCCCCCAAATTACACCACATATAGGTCACCACCCCTCTTTGAACCTGAAATAACCTATTATCAAGGAGGACACCAAGAACCTCAATTCTTTGATTCACCTGGACTGAACCCAAACCCACCCAACCTTGAATCAAACCATTTGGTTTAGGTGAACCAGGTCTAAGATAGGGGTTGGCTAACTTAAGGAACACCATTCAATCTTTAGAAGCTCAGCCAGCACCCTACACTGAAGAATTAGAGCCTCTGTTTCAAATGATTGACGATCTTAATAAGTATTTGTTGGATTGGCTCTAAGATGTTAAGGATAAGGACCCAGGTGAGTTTTTACTTGGGAAATTGTCAAAATTGTTGCGATTGCTCTAGTCTAATCTTAGGATAATTGCCAGGATGAACCTTCTTTAGGAGAGCCAATGTCAGAACCCATTCAGACGCCTATGGGAGGGGACATATTTTACGAGATCGGGGATGACCAGATTAGTCTAGAGCAACTAATTAAGGATGAATTGATTTCTTCAACCGAGACCCTTGAACCAAGGTACGAAGAAAAACATGCCTATGTGGACCAAGGAACAAAATATGATCTTGATACATATATTAATGCAGATCCAAAATTCTTTGATTCTAAAGGTGAAGAATCTTTACGTAAAGTCTCACCTGAGTTTGAGGGAGATAATTTTAGTGAGACATACGGGCTTGAGTATGATGAATCATTTAATAGCCCAGTAATTGAGGATTTTGATTCCATTAGGGCTAGTATAGAAGATTTAGATCCTAACTTCATTGATGATTCAATCAGTAGCCCAATTCCTCACACGCACCCCATTGAGCATAATGATGATTCTATTTTTGAGATTATCAGACCCAAGTTAATTCTGATTAATCCACAAATCTTGGACTTGGATACTTTAGATGGGGAGAATAACATGCAGGAGGTCCCAGAATCTGAAATTATTATTATAGAGGATAGGAGCTAGGAAATGAAGATTTAGGAAGTCAATTTCGGAGGAAGTAGAATTTGAGTCTAAGGGTTCCAATAGACCTGAAACCACCAACCTTCTACCAGGACCTTTATGACATTTTCAACTCTGAGGATGTCCAACCTAAGAACAATTTAACTGATTATCTTTTTGATAAAAATTTTCTTATTGTCTGACTTTTTGGACTTGTGTTGCTTCCTCATAAATCGCAAGCCCGACCCCACATGCATAATGATCTTAGGTTTTGGGTAATTTTTATCCAAAACCATAGAACCACTCGACCGTGGGGCATGGATCTGCATCACAATCTTGTTTGCATTTGTGGACACCTGTTGGTGGGTCATGAGGTTAATCTTTTTCTTCTGATCTTGACCCACACCTGTGAATTCTTGATTTCTTCTTTATTTATATAGTGTGCGTAGCTGAATGCACTAAATTTAGCACATATACAATCTATTTTCATCTTGGAGTCGACCTGTTAATCACGAAATTCAGGTGCTTTCTTCTTTTTCCACTCTTTTTCATGTCTTTTTAATACAATTAGGACATTGCAATAGATAGGCATAGGGGGGTGGATATCTTTATCTAAATTATTTTGTTAGCTCCGTGAGTTCTTTTTGTTTTCTTTTTATTTTTGAAAAAAAATTGATTTAGGGAAAGAGAACTTGAGCATTAGAGTTTTTCAACTTCAGGAAATGATATGATAGGACCTAAACACTTAGATTCTTCAGGTCTTCAAGCTTAATCAGCCCAAGTGTCCACTAAAATATGGACTTGTTTCTTGAGTCCTCGCCATTTCCAAGTTCATTTTTAAATTGGTTAAATAAGTTGGGGTGATAATTACATGACCTATCAACCCGCCCTCTGATTTTAGGGGACTTATAGTCTAAGCATTTACACACTATTTGCACTAACTCACTTTTCGGTGGTTTTAATGAAAATTAGGTAGCTAATGAGCTTTCTAAGGTGGTATGGCTAGCAAGTTGTCGTGGGTAACAACTTACTAGCTAGTTGTCTAGAGCCCAACCACATGACCATTAGCTTTCTACTGCCTTTAGGTAAATCTTAGATCAGGGAAGCCACCTACTTAGAAAAGAAATATCCAAAAAGAAAAAAAAACTGAGAAATAGAAAAATAAAATAAAATAATACAAGCCATGCTTTATTGCATGAGTATGGCTGGCAAGTTATCGTGGGTAACAACCCATTATCTGGTTGGCCAGAACCCAACTCATAAAATGCCCAAATAATTCCTAAACACTTAGGAAGAAGTGAGGAAGTAGAATTAGTCGGGGAGATATACACTGGGTTCACTCTTTAGGTAGAAAGTAGGGAGAAAGCTACCGGTCGGATAGATACACCTTTAGGTAGAAATTCTTCATTAGGGTCACCTAGAGTTTGTAGAAACCTAAAGTCAGTTAAGATTGTTAATCAGTGAGTCTATCACATTCACACAAAAAGATGCTTAGAACTTAAAGTTCTTTTCGAGTCTTGGGTGGGTTGGGTAGCCGTAGAAAGCTTCACCGAAACTCTAAACTCAAAGATCCAAAAAAAATAAAAAATTAGAAAAAGAAAGAAAAAATGTATTTTCTTTTGAATAAGGTGAGGGCTTGGGTAGTTTGCATTTTGGCAGACACTCAGGCACTGTTGAGTCTAGGTAGTTCAGGCCTTTAGTAGAAATTTCTTAGTGTTGAAAATAACTATCGCCCAAGTAATCTAATCCTAATTCTTTTATAAATAGCATGTAGTTTTGCTAGGGATTAACAAAGGATAGGCATGGGGGTGTGATGTAGACACATCTATTTCACAAAAACTATTTATTTATGCATGTTCTTAGGTGTATAATTGCATTTAGCATAATAAATATTGCATAGCATTCATTATTCTACATTTAGATTAGTTTGTACAAATTATACGTTAATTTTCCCTTTTTGTGGCTAGGGGATAGGGTGATATCATTTTGGGGCCTCTGACTGAAGATCCAACCATAAAGATTTGATCAGGGCGACAATCGGAGTTCAATGCCTTTGAGATCGCCTCGATCGAATTTCCATAGCATCAGATGTAGTTCGAGGAAGATTAGAGGTCAAGGGACAAAATCATGCAAATCCGTACCTCATATGAGAAATCCACCCAAATGGATGGATTCGAATCGACGATCGTAGCCCAACGGTGCAAAAATCGACCCAATCCGACATTCATGGAACCATCTACAAGTATTGGAAGATAGGTAGCCCAGATCGCGCCACATAGTGCCATCCTAGCCTCCTAAGGTCGCCCATAGGACTCCCTCTTCACTCGCTCTTCACCCGCTCGATCAAATTCCAATTGTCGATCGAAGATCCAACGACTGAGATTCAATCTCAACTACACTTCATAAGACCTGGAGATTAAATGCTCAAGTAATCTCGACCGTTGGATCACTATCCAACGGTCGCAAGTGCTTGAGCATTAAATCATAAACGTGACAAAGAGAGGCCTATGGCGCAATGGTCATGCACCTTACGCATGACATGCGACGCATGCTCGAGTCACGGGGGGTAGATTTAATTCGTGAAGAGTGGGGTGCGCTCAATTGGACTGTGCGATGCGCATCGAGCGGCGAGGATCCGACCACGTGGCGCACCTAGGGGTGCTGGATGGAAGCACAGCGTGCATGCACAGTATGACGTGCCATCAAACATGCCATTATACGTAGGCACGTGCAATGGTTGAAAAGGAAGCATGATTGGAACACCATCATAAGCCCTAACTAGCTCATTTTGACCCATAAAAGAGAATAAAAGCTCCTACATAACCAACTAGAGGTCCTAATTCACTGAATAATCATTCTGAGATGAAAGCAAGAAAAAAGGGGTAAAACTGTAATTTTACCATTGCAGTACAACAACGGGTTTTCTCATGGGCTAAACACAGGTTAAATGATCTTAACAAGATAAAAAGTGGGTTGGTTCAAACATAAAAGGGTTCATATGAATTCTGGGAATTAAATGACTTCTTGTAACCCTAAATCAGATCCACTTGAATTAACAAGGTTCTGTTCAGAATAAAATTCACTTAAACCCTCTAAAAATCATATAAAATGATTCTCTAGGGTTTAGAACCTTCAATTTGACCCTTGGAACCTATTTTGACCTAAATTGGGGTCTCGATCAAATATTTACCCTAAATTAGGTTTTTACGTAAATTACCCAGTCAAACATGGGCAAGCCCAAAATCCAACTTCACCATTGGATTCCCTAGGTCCAAATTAGGTTTGTATCAAAATTTAGACCTAAGGGGAATTCATCTTAACCCACTTTGCAAATAGGTCCAGCCCAATTACATTTCTACCCCTATCTTTTGAAAACCTCTACAGAAACCCCCCTATCTTCCTCGTCGTTCTTTGCAATTAGGTCCCTCCACCATTATAGTGGAAGGAATCCTACTCCGGCAAGCTTCACAAGGAGGATTCTCCTTGATTGCTCAGAGAATCCCTCCCAAAATTGGAAGGGAGATTCTCTGAGTAATCCTCTTTAATCCGAACCCATTGATGAGCCCTAATTTATACCCAATTTCTCATGCGAACGCATGAGAGATTTGGGTCTTTTTGAACTTCCAACCCTGGTGAGGTTTCCATGCTTGGAAGCTTGGCTTCCAAGCACAAACCCAACCTCCAGGACCTATTTAAGAAACCCTAATTCATTCCGCACCTCCTCAGCTTGGAATTGGGCCGGTCCACCCCACTTTATTCTCTCCTCGCCGGCCACAACCTCTCAGCAAGCTCCGATGGATTCGTCCCCTCTCTCTTGTCGCCCAACCACAATACCAGTGGTTGGGTTGCCTTCCTCTCGTTCATCCGCATCGGCCATACTGGCCTGACGTCGCCTCTGCCCCTGTCGTCGCCGCCGCCTCACCTATGGAGAGCTTTGTCTCCGGTGATGGCAATACGAGCCGGCCGCCAACCCTGCCTCCTTCATCCTTAAGTTAGGTCAGATAACTTCTCTCTCCCTCCTCTTCCTGTTCCCCCTCTTTATTTCTTGAAAATATCCCTCGAAGCCACTAATCACCATTACCTTCTCCATCTTCAGCCAGACCTCCGGCGAGGCATCCCTGTTGCTCCGCACCTACATCCACCTCTCCAACCACCCCATAAGCTCTGCAATGCTCCACTGAACATAAATCCTTACCTCACTCACCACACCACACACCCAAACCGCCCTCGAACACACCCATACACACGGCCACAGGTTGCCCTAGATCCTCCACCACAACCACCCACATGCCTCGCCGACCCTCGCAACACGTTCGCCATGTCTCGGCGAAGCTTTCTGAGCTTTCTGACTAGGCCACAAGGCCATTTTTGGTGATGGAGGTCCGCCGCCATTGACGATCGTGAGGAGCTTGCTTGTGAGCTCGCTTCAGGTCTCCCCGCTCCAAGTGTATCACCCCAGGTTGCGCGGACTCCTCTCACGCACAGCTCCAGACAAGCAATTGGCTACGAAGACCCCAGTAGCAGCTACAATCAAGCAACATTGCCCGCTGCGGACGCACGCGAAGGGAGGTGGGAAGATAATCCCACCTCGGAAAATCTTGAAGCGCCGCAGCCGAATAAAGTGAAAAAGTGAATCAAGCTTACCACCTCCTGACCACGGGGTGAAGTCCCACTCACCCTCTCACCGCCTCGTCCACGATACTTCCCACACGGACCTGGCTTGGCCCGTATACCTGACCCAGCACACCTCGCCCACCACCGCATGCCGGCGGGCCTGTTTCCGGGCATGCACTCGATCCGATAACCCGAGACAGTGGCTCTGGGAAAGTGAGCCTAAGAGAGAAAGGCTGATAGTTAACTAGTTCACCGTTAATTTCCTATATGATTAGTTGAGACTCTTATTTTCCAGGTTCCTTCTTGCGATGAATACAATGAAGCACTTGATAAGGAAGCTGCCATCTTGATTCTCAAGGTGAGTTTGTATATATTGTGAGTGGATTTGCCAATTGAAAGTTTAGGTGTGTTACAACTCATTAGATAAGTGGGCCCATGATGGTGTTGGTTGTATGTTGGCTGATAGAGTAGGCAGCCTATA
Organism: Thalassia testudinum; assembly: GCA_037157565.1. Classification (NCBI taxonomy): domain Eukaryota; kingdom Viridiplantae; phylum Streptophyta; class Magnoliopsida; order Alismatales; family Hydrocharitaceae; genus Thalassia; species Thalassia testudinum. The sequence continues at coordinate 143,259,146 of JAZHRO010000031.1, read as the reverse complement.
TGTCATTCAGCAGCTCTAAAATAGCATTCTTGCAAATGATTATGCTAGAAGGGCTCCATTTACCATGGTTGCTTTGTCCACTGACAATTTTCTAGTGCTGCATCATTTTTTCCTATTACAAGTTTGGATGTCAAATCCATCATTTCATTAGTTTGCATGGATTGTTATTTTATTATTCAAATACGTGATTTGGCCATGCCATTTATTGATCCCTTTCTTGTGTAACTTTAGCTTATTACAAACATTGTTCTTGCAAAAAATTCAAGTGAACTTGAGATATATAGGAATATGTTTCTCAAAAGTAGAAAGTCAAATTGCTGAAGGAAAAAATTGTTCATTGAATCAATATTTTCTTTTCATGGTTCTATAAAGATGCTTTTTATAGATGTAATTAAAGGAATAAAAAAAGTTCATCTCTATCTGTAAACTAGTTTAAATCAAAAGTTTAGTTTGCTACATGATCAGTTGGTAAATAGCAAAACGATGAAGGGCTACTTATTTGTGCTCATAAGAAGGTACATAAATTGTGGGGAATTCTCAGAGAAGATTTATTTTGGGTAGAAACCATGTGGTCTTTTTGCCTAACATTTTCACCTATTATGCTTTTTCCCCATGTTGAAGTGTTGCTGCTGTTGAAGTGTTGAATTATGTTGCTTGATGCTGTAAGAGACTCTTCCTAACCTATTATGATGATTTTGGAGCTATGAATGAATAGGTTTTTTAACATCCTATGATGACAAAATAATCTTGGCTGCAGACGAATTTAAAGGAGATTAGGAGAAGACGATGAATGATTGAATGAGCTCAAAAGTTGCTACTGTTGCTGCTATCAATCAAATTATTATTGCTGCTGTTAATCTAATTGTTGTTGTTGCAACTAGCACAAAGATGGAGTATCTAATTTGATTAACATATGCAGGTTTTGATTCTTATTAACAATCTAATTGCTACTACTACTCTCAATCTGATTGCTACAGTTGCATATCTGATTTTATTAACATATGTAGGTTTTGATTCTTACTGAGTGGCTTTTCCTAGTTTCAAACCAATTTGATCACCTAAGATCTATTTATTTTCACGAAGTAGTGAGCAGATCCACTCCTCGAAGGATCTACTAACTGAATGTAATAGCTCATTTATTTCCTAGTCCTTTTGGAAAAAAAATTATCTTCCAATCACGTTGTTTACTGTATTTAATTTGGTTGAGTCAAGCATACTTTGCAATAACTGATTCTGAACTAACCATGGGTTGTTTTCTCATTTGTAGCTAGATGTTGCAATAACCATGGTGGATCTGAGTTACTGAAAATTCCAACAGATATTCATTGCTATCAGGAGTTAAGCTGCTGCTATTGGATTGAACAATGGATGCTGGAGCTACTGCTATTGATATTTTGAAGAAGGTTGAAGTTGTAGATGATTCTAGTTGAGTTGATTGTTGGTGAAGTGCTTCATGTTTTAGCCAGATTTTCTAGAATTGACCTTCAATGTATTTTAATTTTTCTATATTTTTCCTTTCTTTTTTCTTGTATTACCCTTAAGAGCGGAAAATGTACTTTCTTGATATGGGAAGTCAATAAAAAGGGATTTTATTATACATTACTATTTGAGGATCAATAAATTTGTGGTTACTTAGGCTCCTATGTTGAGCTTGATAAAAAAATTTATTTCTTAGTAATGAATAAAACTAAGTCGTATATATAGGCATCATTAAAATGAATCAATAGTGACAATTAAATGGCAAAAGAAAGTGCCCTTAAAGTATATAATTAGTGATGATTTAGTGGCATAAGAAAGTATCATTAAAGCAAATCAATAGTGGCTATTTAAAGATAAATAATTGTTGCTAAATAATATCAATAGAGGCAATTAAATGGCAAAAACAAGTGTCACTAAAGTACATAAATAGTGGCCATTTAATAACAAAAGAAAGTCATTAAATGATAAATAGTGTCAGCTAAATTGCCACTAATATAAATCAATAATGGTGAAATAGTGATAAATAAATTGCCACTGTAAAAGATCATTAGCAACATTATTTGCGACAATTAAAGTACCACTAATACTATTGATTTAGCAGCGATTGTACAATTCCTGCTAATCTTTTAGTGACACCAACGAAGACAGCAATTATTTTAAGTGTTGCTAATTACCTATAGTGGCAAATATTAAATGACGCTAAAGCCCAATTTTTTTGTAGTGAAAGCTCAAAAAATTGTGAGTCCAAGGTTGTTCGTAGGAAGCAAATATGGAATTCAATCCCTAATCAAATAATTCAATTATGAGCACAATAATGATATACAATGAATAAATAATCCTCTAAAAATATATTCAATAAGAATCAAATAATGTATCTCAATACTCAAATGAAAAAAAGATAATTGAGCTTAAAAAGTGGTGGTTGGAACCACCAATTAATCTTCTCAATTAGGCACAAATCCCAAGGTCAACATCTCAAATACTTAGCCACATCTAATCAAAGTATTCAGCCAAATTAGATCAATATCTCCACAGTAGCCAAGATCAGGCATCTCCAAGGCACATCAGACACCTCCAAGGCACATCTGATGCCTTAACTATCAAGCACATCAGCCCCTCAAATCTTTGAATTTTGCCTAAGTGTTAGGCATGAATCCAAATGATGAACAATGCAAAACCCCTCAATCCTCTCAGAATTTTCTCTTTCCTCTCTCTCTTCAAATTTGGATCAGGGGGTATACGAGTAGTTGGATCAGAGGTCCAAACCAGCGAGGTGTGAGGGCATGTGTGGGCACGTGCGAGGGGACCTCACCCCATACTTACTAAGGCAACTAGCTACAGTGCATAAAACCCTATTAATAAATTTTATATTCAGCTACTTCCAATGTGGGACTAAATGTCGCCATTTCTTTGTGTGTCCTGCTGAGGAAGCTCTCGTCTAATTGTTGCTATTGTGGTCGCCCCTGTGCCAAATCGAAGCAGCAGCTGGGGTTATGAAGTGGTTCTATAGCTCCAGGTGGTGGAACCAAGTCCTGAGGTTGACACACTATAGCGAGCGGTGAGCACAGCAAACGAAGCTTCGGCGAAGATTTGAAACACGAAAGATGGGCTGAAAGACCCAATTTAAGAGCTCAAAAGCTCCACCGTGGGGTGGTGAAGGTGGCAGAGGTGCTGGGTGTTGATTTGGTGATTGGCGTCGTGTGGAGGTCAGCCGAGGTTAGTGAGGGTAGAGATGAAATGGGTTCTTCGGCTACTATTTTGGGTGAGCAAAAGCCTCAATTTCTTGAGGGCTTTTACACCCCAAGGTGTGGGTGTGCTTGTGGACCACGTAGATGGTCAAATGGTGATGTGTGGTGGTGGCGTGAACTCACTAGAGTTCACGCCGAAGGCGAAGATGAAGGTGGTGAAACAGTAATGGTAGCAGATGAAACTAAGTCCTAAGGATTGGGAAGGAGTTTAGAGAGGGAGAGGGAGTACGAGACCTATTAGAAGGGACAAAGGGGAAAGAAATCCTCGCCAATGTGGCTTGCTAGAGTCGAGGATGAAGAATCCTTCGGTGAGGGAGAATGGTAGCGACGAAGGGGGAGATGGCTCCTATTTTGATTGGGGAGGAGCGAAGGAAGTTTAGGAAGGTGTTGGGCTAGTCAATTTGGTTGTTGGCTGACCTGAGGAGGGAGTTGAGGTAGCTCATCAGAGTAGAGGTCAGAGGCGGTCGGAGAGGGAAGAGAAGACTTGAATTTGGCCTAAACCTGACTAAAGAGAACACTGGGAGTTAGGAGAGCTTATATAGAGGGTGATTTGGACCTTAAATGTCAAGAATTCCCAAACTTGAGTCGAGCTTTTAGGAAACAAGGCCCCTGATTTTCTTGAAGTTCATCGAATCTCTAGGGTCAATCTCAGCTCTCATGGGATAGCTCAATAGGTAGAGAATCTCCTCGGAAGTAATCTTCCAAGTTAGGAGAGATTCCACGTTAGAGTGGAGGAGAAATCTCCAATCAAAGGTTGCCGGTTTAGGTTGAAGGTGCTGTTCACACTGATCATGGTGGCAAGGACCATTTTGTAAAGATGATGAGAAGTTATGGGAATTTGGTAATAAACTTGAAACTTAGGGTTTTAAGTGTAAGAATAGAGTTTTGAGAGCCTAAAATTCAAACTAGGTCAAGATGGACTCTGATTGGGCCCAAATTTTGGTGTTGACCTAATTTAGACTTGATGTGAATATATCTGATCAACCTAAAATGTCTATTAATGCATGTTCTTAGTGTCACATTAGCATCACACATTGTAAATAGTGCATAACATGCATTATCATGCATTTAGATCAAGTTGTATAAATTGTATAAAAATTGTCTCCTTGTTATAGTCAGGGACAGGGTGACTTTTTATCGGGGCCTCAGATCGAAGATTCAACCGTACAGATTTGATCAGGGCAACGATTGGAGTTCAACGACTCCAAGATCGCCCTAATCGGACATCCATAGCACCAGATAGAGACCGAGGAACCCTAAAGATCAAGGGCCAAAATGGTGTTAATCCGCACCACAGACAACAAATCCGACCGCACGGATGGATTTGGATCGACGATCGTAGCCTAGCAACACAAAAATCGGTCCAATCCGACACCCATGGCACCATCCACAATACTTAGAAGATGGATGACAAAGATGGCGTCACGTGGCGCCATCTCAATCGCCCAACCGGCCCCAAGGACCTGCACTTGCCTTTCCTTCTTCACCCGTCCGCTTGATCTCGACCGTTGGATGCTCATCCAACGGTCGTGAAACCGCGTGCACAAATCCTTCGCGTGACACAAAGCTGCCCGCAGCGCAACGGTTGGGCGCCTTCATGAGAAGAAGAGGTCACGCATTCAAGCCGTGACACCCAAAATTGAAGAGCGGGTGATTAGCCCATATTTGTGGGCTATTTAAGTATTTAAGTACCTCGACATTAAGTTAATTTTAACATTTAGATAGCCTACATTAGGATGTAATTAAATTAATTCATATTTTTAGCTTAAGTGCATAATTCATGTGTGGCATCCATATCTAAATGCATTTAGAATTAACCTAGGATTACATACATTTGATTAGTTAATTAATTAAGTGCATTACATACATTGTTTTAATTAACATAGAAGTTAAGAAGTTATGTATAAATAATCCTAATTATTTTATTATTCTTTTTCTTCTCCTTTTTGCAGGTAACCGCTATGTCTCCACCTCCTCCTCCTGCGCATTCACTCGTCCAGCATTGACTCGACGATGGCCTTTTGAATTTCAAATCTTGGTAGCTGTGGCTACAAAGGAGGAGGAATGGCTGCTGTTCAGAGGGGGGCCACCACCATTCCATCCACCACTGTGCAGAGCTTAGAGCTTCCTCATTCCACACCACCAGCCTCCCACCATGAGCACAAGACCATTCCACTGTGAGCAGGCGGGGTGACAGACCACCGCACCATCAATGGCTTGTGCAACTCACTGCGAGCGTGTGCATGAAGGCCACGCAACCACCGTCATCAACCATCACCAGCAACCACCTTCATCTTCTTCCCCATCCTCTATTTTTCCTCTACTCCACAAAAACAAATGCAAAAGCCACGCCATTCCCGCAGTAGCAGGATCGTGCGCGCCCCTTGCTGCAAATCCCGAACACCCACAGTAGCCCTCCACAACCACCCCAAGCACGCCACACACCTCCTGCAACACGCACCATGCTCCCGCAGCTCAGCCCGCAAGCCTTCCAGCCGTGCGCACAGAGCGCGTTGCACCTCCGCCACCTCACCCGCACACACAGAGCAACTCCAGCCAGCGGCCCTCACCTCCAGCCGCACGCATAGAGTGCGCTACACCTCTGCCTGCGTGCCTTCCTGCAGCACGCACCCGCACGCACTGCATCTCCATCGCAGCAGGAGTGTACGCCCACTTCTAGTCGCAGCGCACCTTCTTCCCCCCCGCACCTCAGTCGTCGCCTGCACCTCCAGCCAGTACACCTCAGCCCTGCTGCCAGCAGCAGCCATGCCCACTTCAGCCCGCACGTACCTCCCTGCATGCGCCTGCACCTCACTATGCCGCTGCCAGCAGCACCTGCAACCCACACCTATAGCCGTAGCGTGCACAAGAGCCGCAGCAACCACCACTGCTGCTGCCATTTCTCTCCTCCATCCAGCCAGCCCAAGCCATCTCATGATGCGCACCACCACTACCGCGAAGGCCTTGCTTCGGCCAACCTCTTGTAGGAGTAGCTCCTCGAGTGAGCCTCTCTCCCGTCTGCAAGGAGGAGAGAGGTATAATCCTCTGTTTTTACTTGCATTTATATTTATAGGAATTGCCATTGCCACATTCATTTTCTTAATTTATTTGGTTAATTAAATTGTGGTGAATTTATGCCTTCATGCTTATACTTCTAGAGAATTGTTAAGCCTTCTTATTCATCTCTATGTGCATTGTATTTAATTTTGAATTACATTTTAGTATGCATGCAAGTGAAAAGTACATGGCATACCCTTGCACATGGATAATTTTCTTATGTAAAAATTACATTAACACCCCTTGACTTCTCCATAAATTTAAGGTTTACATTCAGAGCTACATAGGCGTTGTTCGATTTGACGAATATTTCAGCAAACTTGATTTCTACCTAATTGCGAGTTTAAATAAGTCATTGCCTCCCTATAGACATGACCCGCTCTCCTGTGAATGGTTCAATTTTAATGTTAATTATTTTGTTAAGCGATTTTCCACCACTTTAATCCTAAAATAACAAATCATCTTAATCACTTTATTCGAAAGTGAAAATCGACTTATCAGCAGGCACATGGAGTGGGCAAGCCAGTGGGGCCACACCATGAGGATCGAGTGACGCTGCACGAGCAATAGCGCCCACGTGCGATCAGATGAGCGGAGTTGACGTGTGATCGCATGTGGGTGCGCAGTGCAAGCATAGGCGGTTTTAAGTCATCCGATCTCTTGATCGGACGACTGTAAGCGCACAGACATGCGCGTGCGTTGCGCAACTAGGAGGCAAGGAGGCGCACGGCGCGTGCACACAAAGGCCATGATCAGGCCTTTAGTGACGGATTTATCCGTCACTAAAGGTCCCATATTAATGATTTTCAAATTAAAATGTCCAAAATGCCCCCACTCCTTGCAACTATAAAAGGAGACCCCCTCCATATGAATTTCTTATCCCTTCTCTTCTCTCCCTCTCCAAAGCTCAAGAGAAGCTTGTCCCACACCCAGGATGCTCCTCAAGAGATTAAATCAATTTTTTGCCCCCATTCCAAAAGCGAACCCCGCAACGATGACGATGTGATGTCTCATTCCCGTTCCTCCTACTTCGTCCTCCTTCTTCCCGTTCCGTTCCTTGTCTTCCAGGCATCGTCTCATCCGACTCGTCCTCCAAGCGATCGTCGAATAGGATAACTTCTCTCTCCCATTCCTTTTCCTGCTTTCTAGAGTAGAATTTTCCAGCTTTCTAGTTGTAATAGTTTTCCTGCTTTCTAGTGTAATTTCTCACTTAGTTGTATAAACATTTTGCAACTTCAAGTGAATGTTTTCTCTCTCTCTCTCTCTTATTGTCTATGGTTATTCCATTTCATTGTAATTACTCTGCTCTTTAAACAAAAATAAAAAATATATATAATTACGAATTTTGATCGACATAGCCTCCCTTAGTTCGACCCAAGATTTCTATTCTGGTAAAAATTTTATTTATTGAACCCGAGTTCTTCGCTATTCAAACTACAACAACAGGTTTTCAAAACCAAATCCGATAGCATAGTCCTCTGACATTTCAACATTTTGGCACCGTTGCTGGGGAGGCAACAATTTTCCGATCTTTTTGCATTTCACGCCTTTATTGTCTTCCAACTTGCTTTCTCTTGTGTCTATTATTTTGCAGATACCTCCATCAGGGAATCGTCAAGCGGTAGATAGGAGTAAAGTAAAGTTGAAGACGACTATAAGTGCTCCCTATTCTTTCCCCCTCCATAGATTTCATTTTGTCACATTAAATTCAAATTCCAATTAACCTAGGTATTTGCATAAATCCTAGCATTAGTTTGGTTGTTTGGATTTCCACTCACACACATTTCACCCTCACTTATAAAGAAAAAAAAGATAATTTTGTGGGGTAATTCAACATACACACAACAACACCCACATTCAAGGCACTTAACCTAATTGATTTTCTTCTACTCAATCGGATTCTGATATGTGGAGCCGATACACAATTCAACACATAAAAGAGTAGAAATCATTCTAGGTTAATCATTTTTGTGTGACTAACTCAGTGGTGCAACTATGGCCAATTGTTTGAGTTGTTTGGGCTGCACCACTAAACATAAAATCAACTCATTAGTGGCTGCCACATAGGTTCAACTCTTAGGGATTTACCAGGCACTCCACATTCTTTTAAGTTTCAAAGGAAAACATCTTCACCTGTACTTTCAAAACTTGGTGTGCCAACAAAACCTGTTTGAAAATACCTAAAGTTGAATCCTAAAAGCTACTAAGCAAGATTTGAATCCTAAAGTTCACCACATCAAAAATAATCTTGCTTGAAAACCACTGGTTGTGCATGCACACACACATCAATTAATTATTAAGGGCACAACCCAGATAAAGGGTCTATCACATTCCAAAGCACATTTAAACCTAGCCCTAAATAAAAAGAGTAGGCATTGGCCTTACGATTCGACTCACTCTTCGAAGCATAGAACAAGATTACTTTTTATTAGTCTGTTTCTACTGTTCAATCTGATGTCTAGCTAGGGGAGTAGAATCAAACGATCGTGGCTGGGGGGTACACTAGGAACCGAAGGTGCAAGTCGAAGGAAGAACCTTCTCCCCAGTCCCTCCCTCTAACTGGTTGGATTGAACAGACAGAAGTAGATCAAATCATTTCTTTATCTCAACATGGGTTTTGGGAGTCTGTAGGTCTTTAGGCTAGCCCACTTAAGGACAGGTTTGATTGTTTGTATTGCAGGGTGCCTTTCTTCCTCCCTTCTATCATGAATCCTTCCACATTTTATATGCATTCCCACTCTTTCCCTCCCGTTATGAGTTATCCTCAACATGACGATTATCCCGACTTGTACTGTAACCAACCATCAGTTAGTTAGGACAACTCGGATTGGGGATACAGTTCCAGACCTCTGTTGATTGGAAACCAACATGAGCCTTAACTAGCTCATTTTGACCTAGAAAAGAGAACAAAAGCTCCTACATAACCAACTGGAGGTCCTAACTCAAGGAAAAACCCTTCTGAAAGAAAAGCAAGAAATAAAAGGTAAAACTGTAATTTTTCCATTGCAGTACAACAACGGGATTTCTCTTGGGCTAAACACAAGTCAAATGGCCTAAACAAGATAAAAAGTGGGTTGGTTCAAACAGAAAAGAGTTCATGTGAAATCTGGGAATTAAATGACTTCTTATAACCCTAAAACTGACCCACTTAATTTAACAAGGTTCTGGTCAAGATAAAATTCACCTAAACCTTCTAAAAATCATGAAAAAATATCCTCTAGGGTTTAGAACCTTTAATTTGGCCTTTAGAACCTATTTTGACCTAAATTGGCATCCTAGTCAATTATTTACCCTAAATTGGGTTTTTGTGTAATTGCCCAATCAAACATGGTCAAACCTAAAATACAACTTCACCATTGGATTCCTTAGGTTCAAATTAAGTTTGCACCAAAATTTGGGCCTAAGGGGAATTCACCTTGACCTACTTTGCAAACAAGTTCAGCCCAATTACATTTATACCCCCTAACTTTTGAAAACTTTTACAGACACCCCCTAGCTTCCTCGTCGTTCGTTGCAATTATGTCCCTCCTCCATTACAGCGGAGGAAGTCCTACTCTGACGAGGATTCGAGGGAGGGAACTCCCTAATTCCTCAAAGAATCCCTCTCAAATTTGAAAGGGATATTCTCTGAGAAATCCTCATTCATGTGAACCTAATTTGGAGCTCTAATTTCTACCCAATCTCTCATGCGAACGCATGAGAGATTTGGGTCTTTTTGACCTTCCATCTCCGATGAGGTTGCCATGCTTGGAATCTTGGCTTCCAAGCACAAGGCCCTCTACCAGAGATTATAAAAGCTTCCCCTGAACCTTCTGCAAATCCCCAGCTTGAATTGGTTGGAGATAACCTCTAATTTCCTCTCTTCCCCTCCGACCAAACTCCTAGCAAGCTCCAGTGACCTTTATCTTCCTCCTCTCGTCGCTCTGCCATAATACCAGTGGCAGAGTTATCTTTATCTCCCTCGTCTGCGTCGTGTCGCACCAGCCAACGCGCCTGCCACCCTCTCATCGTCGCTGTCCTCCTCCTACTAGGTCCTTCATCTCCGACGATGGCAGACACGAGCCGTCCGCCATCCCTTCCCCCTACATCCTTAAATTAGGTCAGGTACTTCCCCCTCTCTCCTCTTCCTGTTTCCCCCTCTTTATTTCCTAAAATGTCCCTCGACGCTCGCACATCACCTCCATCTTCTCCACCTCCGGCAGACCACCGGCGAGGTGCTCTCGCCACTCCATGCATCCACCCACCTCGCCAACCACCTCACAAGCTCTGCCATGTCTCACTAACCATAACCCCTCATCCCATTCACCACCACATGCTCCCAACACGCCCCCTGAACACACCCACATTTGCATGCGCAGAGCGACCTAGGCACACATGCCCAGGCCACCCCACGCCACGCCGACCACCATCCCATCTTCGTCGTGTCTCGGCGAAAGCTCCCTGTGTGTTTTGACGAGGCCGCAAGGCCGTTTGCTTGTGAACAGGGTACAGGTGCTCCGCCGCCATTGAAGCAGGCTCGAAGAAGCTTGCAAGATTCATCCCAGGCTCCAGGCATATCAGGCTTCATGCCCCAGATGGTGAGGACTTCCTTCGCCAATGCTCTCAGCCCAGCAATTGGAGTCCAAGCCCCACACAGCTGATGCAATTTGTAAGACTTCTGTTGTGAGGGTGCCTGCGAGGAAGGTGGGACATTTAGTCCCACCTCGGAAGATTTAGAGCGAGTGTTGTGGAATAAAAGGAAAAACTGTCAGGGGCTTATCGCCTCCTAACACGGGGTGAGGTCCCACTCAACCCATTTGCCTCATCCGCGACCCGGGCTCCACAGATCTAGCTCTGACCCGACTACCTGTGCACTCCTCGCCCACCACCCACGTCGGTGGGCCTAGTCCCGGGCACGCTAACCCAACCCGTTAACCCGAGAAGGCTCTGGGAGAGCGAGCCTAAGAGAGAAAGGAAAGGAGTGTTTGCAAGGAAGGGTAGGGGTAGGTTTTGCTCTTGCAGGAAAAGAAAGAGGAAGGAGGAAGCTGAAGGTGAAGCCAAGGAAGAAAGAGTGGTAGCATGAGAAGCTAAGGAAGGAAAAGGCACTGCACGGTTGAAGAGGAGCAAGGCTGAAGAAGAAGCTAAGGGCTGAAGGTAGAAATCGAAAGAGAGCTAAAGAGGACAAGAGTTGTAGAGAAAATAAGGAAAGAGGAAGAAGAAAGGAAGAAGAAGGCAGTTGAGGCTCGCAAGGCAAAGAACAGAGAAGAAAGAAAAGGAAGAAGACAAAGAAGGAAGAAAGTCAGAAGAAAAGGCAAAGGAAAGAATCAAAGCAGAAGGAAGAAGCCAACGACAGAGAAAGGAAGGAAGCCAGGGAAGAAGAAAGAGAAGCAGAAGGCAGAAGAAGGAAAAATTAGAGGGAGATACTGTAGCATCTCACTTATAAGACGTCTGATTTTATAATCAGACGTCCAATTTTTCATCAGATCTCTATTTTTTTTTTTTTTTGAACTAGTGAGGATTGCTATCATGAACCGATAGCAATCCGAAGGGCAGTATATTTCTTATTAAAAAAGTATTACAAAGTAGATTCCCAACTATGTATGAGAGACCAGCACTCCTTTACAATATTCTCACATCTCACCGGTCTCTCCTGAAAGAGTTTGTCATTACGTGCCCTCCACACACACCACAAAGTTGCTGCCATAGCCCCTAATGGCTGGCCAGGAGTGATGAACCTTTGCCATAGACAGTCCCAGGAGGGGAGAGGTTCCAAACAAACCATCCTCCAGATCTTGTCGGTGACCAAACATGACGAGAAAATGTGTGCTGCCTTGTCAGAGAACAAGCCACACAGAGGGCAGGCATTCAGGGTAGTCCCAATCCTTCTGTGCCTTAGATCAACAGTGATCAAACCTTCCTGTCTGCAATGCCATAGGAATATCTGAACCTTCAAAGGGATTTTGAAGAGCCAAATCTTTCTGCCAACAGGATCACAATCCACCACATTATTAGATCTAACAATTTTTTCATACGCGTGCTGCACTGAGAAGATACCCTGCCATCCGTATGTATCCGTCACATTCCTCGTCAGCTGCACCTGCTGCAGACCAGCCAGTAGATTCTGCCTCTCCTCCCACAGCTAACTGCCAGCCTTGCATTGTTGCAGCTCTTCCAGCCACCAGCAGTCTTCAGCATCAAACCACAAGCTACTGACTGTGGCTTCCTTGTCTGCAGCAGCCGCATAAGCTCTCGGGTAGACCTCTTTCAGTATCCCCAAATCAGACCACCATTCATTCCACAAGCTGAAATTTCTGCCATCTCCGAGCCTAGGCTGCAGTAGATGCCAATAACTGCTGATTGCGCTGATCACTGAACGCCAGAAAGGAGAAGGTTTCATTGGCTGCAACCTTTGCAGACTGCTGTTTGATCCCCCATAGCTTCCCCTGACCAAATCAGCCATCAACCCCTCCTTGCAGTCCAAGATCCTGATGGCCCATTTGATCAATAAAGACTCATTGAAATCTTTGAGTGCTTTAATTCCCATACCACCAATTTCTTTTGGCTTGCAGATCTTGCTCCAACTGATGGGCTGCATGAACCCACCTTCATGACCTACTCCTTTCCAAAAGAATCTCTTCCTCATAGCATCCAATCTCTTCCAGATACACTTTCGAGCCCTGAATATGCTAAAATAGAAGACCGGTATGGCTGTAATGACTGAATTGAGAAGGATCAATCTGCCACCCTTAGACAGAAATTTACTACTCCACCCTTTCAGTTTTCCATCAACCTTATCAAACAAGACATTCCAATCAGATTTTTTCAGTTTTGCTGCCCTCAGTGGTAATCCTAAGTACTTCAGTGGCAGCTTAGCTCGAGGTGACCCCAGTGTACCCTCCACTTCCAGTTGCTCCTGCTCACTCATGCCAAAACAGATCAATACAGATTTTTCCTTGTTCAAACATAAGCCTGAAATATCACCAAATATCTTCACCAATAACCCCAGAGCATATGTCGCAGGCTTGGATCCTTCAACAAAGAAAATTGTGTCATCTGCATACTGTAAAATGGGGGCCAGAGTTCTCTTGTTAGATAGTGAGTATCCTTTAATTATGCCCACCTCTACCAGTTTGCAAGCATACCTTGCAAGCCCATCCACCGTAAGGTTAAAAATCAACGGAGCAAGAGGACATCCTTGTCTAACCCCACGCTGAGGCTGGATCCATACTCCACAAGGCTTCCCATTAATCAGTGGAGAGAAGGAGGCGGTAGTGACACACCTTTTCATCCATTGGATCCATAAAGGGGGAAAGCCTCGCCTTCTAAAAACGTCCCAGAGATATGGCCAAGAGATCGAATCATATGCCTTCTGGAAATCAACCTTCCACAAGAATGCCTTGCATTTTCTTCTATGCCATCCACTGACCATTTCCTAAGCCAAGATAAAGGATTCCTGAAGTGATCTGTTAGGTAGGAAGGCAGCTTGTATCGGATGGATAAGGTCCTGTAGAACATTTCTCAGCCTATTAGCCAAAATCTTACTAATTACAAGATAGATGGAATTAGATAGGGAGATCGGCCTAAAGTCTGAGAATTTTTCTGCTCCCATTGATTTAGGCAAGAGGAAGAGCTATGACTTGTTAATCCTCTCAAACCCAGCGTTTCCCACCTCAAATTCTTTGATAACATCCATCACTTCCTTGCCCACCACACTCCACATCTCTCTGTAAAAGAAAACTTGTATTCCATCAGGGCCCGGGGAGCCTTCCATATTCAAATCCCTGATTGCCTGTAGGGTCACTTGTTCAGTGATAAGTGCAGTCAGTTGTGCAGCCTGATCACTCGTCACACTAAGACCATCACTACCTGCCATCCTCCATTTCCCCCTCTTAGCTGCCCGAGATGCCTCTCTGTAAAATTTAGCAGCTTCAGATTTAATCTCTTGAATGGAGGTAACCCTCTACCCATCCCTAAGAATAGAGGAAATAAAGTTAACACATCTCCGAGAGCTAGCCACAAGGTGGAAAAATTTCGTATTTGCATCTCCCTCCTTAAGCCATAATTGTCTTGATCTCTCCCTCCAATCTATTTCTTGTTTCAGATCTTCATCCAATATCACACCCTACCACAGTTTCTTTTCAGCCACCTCTTCCTCAGATAAAGGGCCAGCTGCCTCTTTAGAATCCAGCTCCTGGATTTTATTCAGAGCTTCATTCCTCCTCTGCTGCCTCATCAAATTAACAGTAAGACCATATTCTTTTAAGATCGTGCGCAAACCTGCCAGCTTGGTTGCTAATCTGATAGTAGCAGACCCCTCCACCTTTTTAGCTCGCCACCAAGAGCTGATCATCTGATAGAACCCCTGTTCCTTCAGCCATGATCTTTTCATTTTAAAATAAGAGCCAACATGATTTTCTTCCCCACTATCCCACACCAAAGGGGTGTGATCAGAAAAAGGTTGATTCAATCCACTTACTGACGACAGTTGGAATCTCATCAGAATGTCCACATTCCCAAAAAATTTATCTAATTTGGAAGCCAACCCATTTCCATTGTGCCAAGTAAATTCCACCCCAGAGGATGGAAACTCGCACAACTGCAGTGACTGAACCGTCATCTGGAAGCCTGTAGCCGAACTGTCTCTGTTGCCGTTAGGCCTATCTGCTCCTATTAATACACAATTGAAATCCCCACCCATCAACCACATTCCCCCCTGCACCAACTCAGCCACAGCAGCCCATTCCTCCCACAGCACCTACCTGGCAGATGCAGCACAAGGCCCATAAACCCCGGTAACCCAGATACACTCCTGCCCCTGGTGAATCTGGAATTTGCATGTTAGCAAATGCCTAGCTTTGTGCACCTCCAAACATTGAGCCCACCCCTTCCTCCACCAGATAGCAATACCACCCGACCTCCCTTGTGCATCAATCTACACAAAATCATTCAGCCCTGAAGCTAGCAAGTCAGACCAAAGCTTGTCAGATCTACCTTCAAAGTGTGTCTCTTGAATGAGCGCACAGTCGATTCCCCATTCTCTTAAATATCTCATCAGAGAAGCCCTCCGGCTTTTGTCGCATAACCCACGCACGTTCCAAGTGAGGACTCTCATCTGTCCTCACCGGATCCCTCCCCCCTGAAGGCCTGGCATTTGCACACCTGTAAAACTCTCACCACCTCGTCTTCATCCATCAGAGCGATAGTCTTTGATTTTCTCTATCGGAGGCTATATGGTGACCTACCCTTACCAGTCTTGGAGTGAGAACCACCTTCACAATTAAGGCCTTCCTTCTCCTGCAGATCTTGTTTATCCTTGAAAGATTCAATCTATGTGACATGAGTCTCCTGCTCCACGTTCTCCATGTCACCTGCCAGCATATCCCCTGCCATCGTGGTCGTTGGTCCAGCCATTACCCCCCCGCCCAAATCCTCCTCTTCTCCATTCTGATCCTCCCCCATCTCCCCCACACAAAAGTCCTTACGAATTTCGACAGTCAGGGGTTCATCGCCGTGAACCGTGCCCAGTTCTTGCACAACTGCCTCCTCATCAGCTGCAGGTCCGGACGACTTAAGTTGCTTTGAAACAGTGTCTCCCACCAGAAACCTCAGCCTTAGCATCCAGGAGCTCCCACCACATCTCAGAATCAAATTCTCAGGTACACAGCCAGCTATAAATACATCAATCCTCACATTCAGCAGGTGCCCATCGTCCTCAAGTAACCCGACAACCGCATCCTCAGACACTAATGCAAAGCCTAAGATCATCGACGATACGACCTCCTTCGACCTCAGATGTAG
Organism: Thalassia testudinum; assembly: GCA_037157565.1. Classification (NCBI taxonomy): domain Eukaryota; kingdom Viridiplantae; phylum Streptophyta; class Magnoliopsida; order Alismatales; family Hydrocharitaceae; genus Thalassia; species Thalassia testudinum. The sequence goes on along the minus strand of JAZHRO010000031.1, from coordinate 143,243,085 downwards.
AGGCAGCCCCTCGATCTCAAGTTTTCCTGATCTGGATCCCCCTCTCTAGGGTGGTCTCTCCGACAAAGCTCCATCAAAGGGGGAAACCAGTCTCCAAATCACCGTGATCCCATCGTTGCAGGATGTTTGAAACCGCAGCTTCTCAACATCCACCATATCCAATTCAAAGAGGACAAAACGTGTATTTGACAAAAAAGAAATCTTCCAGGAGCTACTCGAGAGGGAGAGAGAGTTTACCAGGGTGCGAATCTTTTCCGCCGTCGGTCTCCTAAACATAACCTCCCTAACCAGAGCTTCGCGCAGGGCCATCTCTGCTGCTCTGATGCTTTCTGTCACAAGAACCTCCACATCAATCGTAAGTCCCCCATCTTGCGCAGAGATGGGGGAGGAGGCGCTATCTGCACAGCTCTACGATTCAAATGTCTCGAGTGAGGGAAAGACGTTCTTTCATTTGACCCCCTAAAAATCGACACGAGTCCCTTTTGTGGCCGAATCCCCTACAGCCCAAGCACACCACGGGAGATTGACAAGTGGCCGCCATATGTCCTCGTCGTCGGCAGCGGAAACAGACGGTCTGGTCAGACACCTTTTTTTCCCTACCATCAGACCACCTTGCCTCTGTCCCCCTTCTGCCGTGAGCATCAGGGACCCTCCGCTCCTTCCGCCTCCAAACCCTCGACCTCCAAGTACGCCACCCTTCATCACCCCTACCACCACCGACCGCCGTCCCTGAGTCGCCGTCCGTCATAACTCCGAGCACCCTTTTCAAGTTTAAGCTCATCAGATCTCTATTATTTGTGGCTACAATTCTTTTTATGATCTACATACTCATGCTTTACATCCTGAATTAGATTTTGATTAGTTTTATGTGTTCAATTTGCATTTATTATTGATATTAGTGTGTGAATTCCATTTGCTCCCTATGTTTGACCATGAACTTAAACTTCAAGTAATAAAATCTATTTGTTTTCAAAGAGATTTCAAACTACGACGCATTATTTTGAAACTCAATTTCGCTTCGACAAACATGTTGGCGTCGTTGACGAGGAGCAACGCGAAATTCATCATTAGTCTCTGCATTATTTTGATTATGGTTGAGCACTAACTTGGCATATTTTGTTTTACAGTGATTTTGCAAGGTATTTCACGAGGAGATCTCCGACGCAAATCAACAACTCCAGGGCAAGTAACTTCTCTCTTCTTCCTTAATCCATCTCCTAATCTTGGGAAGGCAAAAAAGGGAAGCAATCAATTAGGAATCAACTGCCTTATTTTTTTTAGTAATTATCATTTTAAAGGCAAAGTTTCCTAATTTGCAAAAGTTTTTTTAATCTTATTGAAGTTGAAGCAATTTTTAGAGATCCTACCCCAAAATTCCTGTGCCTATTAGGGATCACACTTAATTTCTAAATCTCCATGGACTACACACTTCTTGTTTGAAGTCTAAGGAGAACTTCTGTGAAAAACAAAAAAGGATTGGAAATAGAACCAAATTAGGGTTACTAAAGTAGGGTTTTGGAGTGCTAGTTCACACGTGCTTGCATAAAAGGAAACAAACCCACCCGCATCTATGTGCTACCCAAGCCCTTGATTGAAAGGATCTAATCAAGACAAACCCTAAAATCAGGCTCTAAAATCACTTGAACACTAAAAAACTTGGACTTAATAACCTGGCAGTCAAATCAGGGTGATTTCTAGGTCTTGACCTAGAATCATTCTGCCATCTTTACGTTGTAAGCCAACCAACCTCCAAATTAGGTCACAAAGGCAAAACATCTAAAGTTTAAGTGGAACCTTAAGCACCTTTGATCTTAAATAAAAGTGGTACACTTAAGAGGTCAAGGTCCCCATTCTAGTCTACGTGGAATCTCAGTGACAAGAGAGGTCGGATGGGGGAAACCTTTTAACCCGTGGGGATGCTCTACCATGTAGGGGTCTTTGCAGGACTCTCCCACTTTGGCTACCTAAGTAATTCTCAAGTGGCTAACTTTCTGATCCAGGGGTATCATCTGCCCCGAACCTCCATAGTCATCCAAACATATTTAGGTGCCTTGATTAGGTCAAAAACACATCCAGTCCCTCATCCCTTCTCTTTAGAGCACACACATAAATTTTCAGTGGGATTCTTTATTCAGAACCAATCACTTCAGTCTAAGATCTGAATTCTGATTCTACATCTTGATTCCACCATTTGATCCAAATATGCAGCCTGGTTACTTAGAATTACCAATCAAGAAACTTGAATCACAAAGATCCATGAGAGATAGGATGATTGTGGGTGCCCTTGAATTCTATGAAATTGAATACAAAACCTCAAAACTAGTAGAAGACATTTAGGTTAGTGTACCAACAACAACAAACTTTATCATAAACTGTGCCCAAGTGTTATTGACAGAAGCCACAAAAGGATCAACTCAAGACATTCTCATAACAGGATACATTGAGATAGAAAATTTGCATAACTTTGAATACCTTCAATGCATGATAAATCCTGTACTATGGGAACAATACCAAGATGATCTTGAAAAATGGGAAGAGATGATGAGATTATTGAAACAAGTTATCGATCAGAAATACCCGTACATGCCCCAAATAGATAATGAACCATCTTGGAATAGTATTGAGGATCAATCCAATTTCCCAAATCCCAGGTTTGAGGCACAAGGTTTTGGTGGATTCCCAACCCAGATAGAATACAACACGCCTGATCTTGAATTAGGTTGGGAAGTTCAAATTGCAGGAGAACACGATTTTTAGCCAGCCCTAAATCCTAGGTAACTAAGCATAGAATTCCGAGACTCCTGCAATAATGAGATTAAAACTGAACCTCTCGAGGGTGTAACCCCACCCCTTATTCTGATAAGGTGACCCTCGAAGGTAACTCTGACCTAGATTCTAGTGATTCAACCCACATCCTCAGCCTAGAATCTGGATCTGAAACTTATTGGGAAGATTACGAGGCCCCATATGACGAAGATCAAAGTTTCAATGAAGAGTATGATTCCAGGCCTTATTTGATGAATATCCCTCTCCAACATCCTCAAAGATTTAGATCAATTTTCCAGAAGTCACGCCAATCTATGATACAGAAATCGAGGAGTTGGAAGAGTAGGATTTTGATTAGGTCTTTCCTACAAGCCTAGAACTTGAGCCTAGACCAAATAAGGACACCTCTTTGAGCTTAGAATCAAAGAATAGGCTTGGCCCAAATCAGGTTGCTAAGACTACATCATGTGATTTATTCGGTGGTGGAACCCCTGATCTTGAATCTCATTCAGAACTTGATTTTTGCAATATCTCCGACGATTTTGAATCTTACCATGATTTCGGAGAACCTCTGTTTCCTGACTTCGACGAGCCAATCTACGACCTCAGCTCACATGATTCATTCTCCGACTATAACTCTGAGGTCCCTATTCCTGAGATCACTGATTTAAATTTAGGTTCCAATGAGATGGGATCATTTCTTTTCGATACTCAGGAATCAAAATTAGAAAGTGATGAGAGTGTCTACAGTCCAGACTTCGAATCTTTTCTCGACTAAGATTTCCCTCATCCTATAACACTCTTCAGGCAGTCACTTTTGAATTTGATAGCTACTATGAGGACTCTCTAAATGAAACCACCTGTAACTCCTTTTTAGAAGAACCCTCATACATAATTCTTATTGAAGCCACCTCTTCCACATATACAGAACCTATCCAAACCCATTTTCAGCCCCCACCTGTAACAAGACTCAAGTTCTATTCTGATTCCCCTCTTACTGAGCCAATTGCAAATGATTCACCTCCACATCTATATCGGGTTTCGGACATTGATCAGACTGCAGACCATGCTCCATCATCCTCTGATCACCCCTATAGGGATTCTGCATCATCCACTGATTATTTTACAGATCCCTACTCTGATCAGGCTAATTCGACTTAGCCAAACCCTGAATTCACACTTCCACATTCCGAGTTCCATAGTATATGGTGGGTTCCACATCTCTTGATCTACATTTATCAACCCACCAACATGATTGGGTTTAGGCTACATCATCAGCCTATGGATCTGAACAAGCACCTGGTTGGACCAACCGGGCTCTTGATCAAAGTGCTTGTTCTACAAAACTTCACTGATTTGACCACTCCCTCTCCATCCCATTTCCCGCTCAGCTGAAGGTGTTGAATTTAGCGCTTAACGGGAGGCAACCCATCATTCCTAAAACCTAAGATCCTTCTGATTATCCATCTGTACTTCACGTCTATTGCACCCTGAGTTCAGTCTTAGAATAGTCGATCTCACCTCTGGTACATGTGCAAGAGCTTGAAATCGTCTGCATCAGTCATTCCCAACCCATTCACCTACCCGATAAATCCTATTCTAAGTTTCTGAACCCAACACTGTTTCACACCCTTCGTTTACAATGAGGACATTGCAAAACTTAGGCATGGGGGGGTGGTAAAGTGCAAACATACAGAAATCAAGAAAAGTCAGAAGGATTCTCATAAAAAAATCACATATGCCAAAAATATCAAAAAAATAGAAAATTGTGAAAAAGAAGAAAAAATTAGAGGAGGGAAGAAAACTTTGAGGCCATATAAACATGAGGAAAAGTGAAAAATGCCAAAAAGGAGCATAAAAGGAAAAGAAAAAAAGAAGAGATAGTCATTAGTAAGAAATTAAGGGATTAATCAAATTTTTAGATCACATCAAGAAAAAGAAAAAATGAAGGAAAAAGTGCTAATGAGACACAAAAGAGATTAATAGGAATGCTGATCTTAGGCCTCTTGGGCTTGATTCCTAGGCTTAAAAAATTCAATTATCCTCTAAGATCTGCATAGTCCTCAAGAGATTGGGGAAAATGCGAAGCTTAAGTATTAGGTCTAAGGCTTAGGGAGCATTCGGCCTCATGAACTGACCTTTGGTTTGCAGGACTCGATAACCTAAGCACCCTAATGCACACATAGTCTGATTTAGTGCGCATAACTATCAAAATCACGTAAAATCGTTTAAATGTTCTGAAAAAAGTCACCTAGATTAGGAGTGGCCGATCAACACAAGTTGATTTAGACGAGTTCCCGGTGCGGAGAGGCGGGAAATTCCCCTCGAAGATGCGTAATAACATATCGTCTCCTCGGTGCTTGTCTCCTAGGATATTTACATATCCTACTGGGGGCACGTAAGCACCATGCTGGTTCAAATGCCATGGGCGGCATTATCACGAAATGTCAATTGCCAGGGTCTGGATTTAGCTACAGAATGCCATGGGCGGGATTATCTCAAAATCTCGAAAGCCAGGGTTCTGAGCGTTGCCATGGGCGGTGCTATCACGAAGCATCGATTTCTAGGGACCATTTGAGGATTGATGATGGGGACGAGGAATCCGATATAGACCGTGTTGAGAAGCCAATCCAAAGCTAGAAATAAAAAGAAAAGAGAGAGAAAACTCTCCAAACAAATAAATTCTCTATCTCTCTTTTACAAAAAACACACTGCAAATTGAACCGAGGCTAAAATATGTCTCAAGCACGGGTGCTTTAACCGTGGAGTCCAACGAACCTTAGGATAGTTCCTGTGGGCCTTAAAAGCCTTCGTGGAGGACCGAGACTATAGAGCTGGTCAGGTCCGGATCTTGGTTGGTACTTGAGTACCTCTAGGCCTATTGTCGGCATTCTAACCTAACCAAAAAGAAAAGAGCACTCATCATAATTTGTGAACATCAAAAGAATTAATGGTCTAGAACAGAAGTTAAAACCTTAAAATTTTGCTAAGGGACTAGCAAAAGTTAGGTATGGGGGTATGATGGGAAACACCATTATGAGCCCTAACTAGCTCATTTTAACCTAGAAACGAAAACAAAAGCTCCTACATAACCAACTGGAGGTTCTAACTCAAGGAAAAACCCTTCTGAAAGAAAAGTAAGAAATAAGGGGTAACACTGTAATTCTACCATTGCAGTGCAACAACGGGATTTCTCTTGGGCTAAACACAAGTTAAATGATTTAAACAAGATAAAAAGTGGGTTGGTTCAAATTGAAAAGGGTTCATGTGAAATTTGGGAATTAAATGATTTCTTGTAACCCTAAAACTGATCCACTTAATTTAACAAGGTTCTGGACACGATAAAATTCACCTAAATCCTATAAAAATCATGGAAAGATATCCCCTAAAGTTTATAACCTTCAATTTGACCTTTAGAACCTATGTTGACCTAAATTGGGGTCCCAATAAATTATTTACTCTAAATTGGGTTTTTGTGTAAATTGCCAAGTCAAACATGGTTAGACTTAAAATCCAACTTCACCATTGGATTCCTTAGGTTCAAATTAAGTTTGAACCAAAATTTGGACCTATGGGGAATTCACCTTGACCTACTTTGCAAACAAGTTCAACCCAATTACATTTATACCCTTAACTTTTGAAAACTCTTGCAGACACCCCCTAGCTTCCTCATCGTTCTTTGCAATTAGGTCCCTCCAACATTACAGTGGAGGAAATCCTACTCTGACGAGGATTCAAGGGAGAGAACTCCCTGATTCCTCAGAGAATCCCTCTCAAATTTGAAAGGAAGATTCTCTGAGAAATCCCCGTTCATGTGAACCTAATTTGGAGCTCCAATTTCTACCTAATCTCTCATGAGAACACATGAAAGATTTGGGTCTTTCTTACCTTCCATCTTCGGTGAGGATGCCTTGCTTAGAAGCTTGGCTTCCAAGCACAAGGCCCTCTGCCAGAGGTTATAAAAGCTTCCCCTAACCCTTCCGTCGATCCCCAGCTTGAATTGGCCGGAGATAACCCCCAATTTCCTCTCTTCCCCTCTGGCCAAACTCCCAGCAAGCTCCGATGACCTTTATCTTCCTCCTCTCATCGCTCTGCCACAATACTAGTGGCAGAGTTACCTTTATCTCCCTCGTCCACGTCACACCACACCAGCCAACGCGCCTGCCACCTTCTGATCGTCGCCGTCCTCCTCCTACTGGGACCTTCATCTCCGGCGACGGTAGACACAAGCCTTCCACCATCCCTTCCTCCTTCGTCCTTAAATTAGGTCAGGTACTTCCCCCTCTCTCCTCTTCCTATGTCCCCCTCTTTATTTCCTAAAATATCTCTCGACGCTCACACATCACCTCCATCTTCTCCACCTCTGGCAGACCACCGACGAGGTGCTCCCGCCACTCCACACATCCACCCACCTCACCAACCACCTCACAAGCTCCGCCACGTCTCACTAACCATAACTTCTCTTCCCATTCACGGCCACACGCTCCCAACACGCCCCCGAACACACCCACATTTGCACAAGCAGGGCGACCAAGGCACGCGCTACTAGGCCACCCCACGCCACGCCGACCACTGTCCCATCTTTGCCATGTCTCGGCACAAGATCCCTGTGTGTTTTGATGAGGCCACAAGGCTATTTTCTTATGAATAGGGTACAGGTGCTCCGCCGCCATTGAAGCAGGCTCGAAGAAGCTCGCAAGCTTCATCCCAGGCATCAGGCTTCAGGCCCCAGACGGTGCGGACTTCCTTCGCTAAAGCTCTCACCCAGCAATTGAAGTCCAAGCCCCATGCAGCTGATGTAATTCGCGAGACTTCTGCTGCAAGGGTGCCTGCAAGGAAGGTGGGACATTTAGTCCCACCTCGGAAGATTTGGAGCGGGCATTGTGGAATAAAAGGAAAAAGTGTCAGGGGTTTATCGCCTCCTAACACGGGGTGAGGTCCCACTCAACCCATTCACCTCATCTGTGACCCACGCTCTATGGATCTAGCTCTGACCCGACTACCCATGCACTCCTCACCCACCACCCACATCGGTGGGCCTGCTCCCGAGCACGCTAACCCGACTCGTTAACCCAAGAAGGCTCTAGGAGAGCAAGCCTAAGAGAGAAAGGAAAGGAGAGTTCATGGGGAAGGGTAGGGGTAGGTTTTGCTCTTGCAAGAAAAGGAAGGAGGAAGCCGAAGGTGAAGCCAAGGAAGAAAGAGTGGTAGCATGAGCAACTAAGGAAGAAGGCACTGCACGGTTGAAGAGGAGCAAGGCTGAAGAAGAAGCTAAGGGCTGAAGGTAGAAATCAGAAGAGAGCTGAAGAGTATAAGAGTTGAAGAGAAGCTATGGCAAGAGGAAGAAGAAAGGAAGAAGAAGGCAACTGAGGCTCGCAAGGCAAAGAACAGAGAAGAAAGAAATGGAAGAAGAAGACAAAGAAGGAAGAAAGTCAGAAGAAAAGGCAAAGGAAAGAATCAAAGTAGAAGGAAGAAGCCAACGACAGAGAAAGCAAGGAAGCCAGGGAAGAATAAAGAGAAGCAGAAGGCAGAAGAAGAAGGAAAAATCAGAGGGAGATATTGTAGCATCTCACTTATAAGACGTTTGATTTTATAATCAGACGTCCAATTTTTCATCAGATCTCTATTATTTGTGGCTACAATTCTTTTTATGCTCTATATACTCATGCTTTACTTTCTGAATTAGATTTTGAGTAGCTTTATGTGTTAAATTTGCATTTATTATTGAGATTAGTACGTGAATTCCATTTGCTCCCTGTGTTCGACCTCGGACTTAAACTTCAAGTAATAAAATCTATTTGTTTTCAAAGCGATTTCAACTATACTACGACGCATTATTTTGAAACCCAATTTCGCTTCGACAAACATCTATGTTTAGGGTCTAACCCTGAACACTATGATTGTGATTTCTATCATTCTCAGAGCCACATCGATTATAGATCGCCACCCTTTCATGGACAACCTAACACAATCTACAATCAAGGAGGATACACTGATCCTTACCCATTCCCTGAATACACTGCCTTTAGGTCATCACCACCTTTTGAACAATTCAAAATGATCTATTATCAGGAAGGGTATCATGAATCTCAATTCATTAACTCCTCTACACTGATCCCAAACCCACCCAACCCTAAAACAAGTCATTTGGTTCAGAGTAACCAGGTTCAAGATAAGGTTTTGGCTAACTTGAGGAATACCATACAATCTTTGGAAGTTCAGCCAATACCTTGCATTGAAGAATTGGAGCCCCTGATTGAAATGATTGATGATCTGAACAAGTAGTTGTTGGATTGGCTCTAGGATGTTAAGGATAAGAACCCAGGTGAGTTTCTACTTGGGAAGTTAGCGAAGTTGAGAATGAGATTTGTGGTTGCTTTAGTTCAATCATGGGATGATTGTTGAAACGTCGAAGTACTACACTATCGGATTCGATTTTAAAAACCTGTCGTAGTTTGAATAGCAAAGAACTCATGTTCAACAAATACAATTTATACCAGAATAGAAATCTCGGGTCGAACTCAGGGAGGCTACTTCGATCCAAATTCGCAATTATATTTTTTTGTGCTTTTGTTAAAATGCGGAGTAATTACAATGAAATGAAGCACTATAAACAATCAAAGAAAGAGAGAGAGAGAAAGAAAGAGAGAAAACATCCACTTGATATTTCAAAATGTTTATACAACTAAGCGAGAAATTACACTAGAAAGTAGGAAAACTATTACAACTAGAAAGCAGGAATATTCTACTCTAGAAAGTAGGAAAAAGGAATGGGAGAGAGAAGTTATCCTCCTCGACGTTCACTTGGAGGACGAGCCGAACGAAATGATGCCTGGAAGATGAAGAACGAAGTGGGAAGAAGGAGGTTGAGGTAGGAAGAATGGGAACGAGGCAGCACGTCGTCATCGTCGTAGGATCCACTTCTGCAATGGGGGAAAAAAATTGACTTTATCTCTTGAGGAGCATCCCAGGTGTGGGACAAGCTTCTCTTGAGCTTTGGAGAGGGAGAGAAGAGAAGGAAGGGATGAGAAATTCTTATGGAGGGGGTCTTCTTTTATAGTTGCAAGGAGTGAGGGCATTTTGGTCATTACATTTTGAAAAAGCATTAATTCATGACCTTTAGTGACGGATAAATCCATCACTAAAGGCCTGAATGTAGCCTTCGTGTGCGGCGCTCACGTGCCCACTTGCCTTCCGTGCCTAAAACGTACGCTTCACGTCCTTCAAATCTTGGCCGTCCGATTGAAGATCGGACGGCTAAGATCTCTCCTCGCCGTGCCTTACGCGTGTGATCCTACGTCACGCGGGGGAGTCAAATAGCATGTGGGTGCTATCGGCCATGCGACGCCATTGGATCTCAATCGCGCAGTTGATCGCGCCCGCGCACCCGCTCAAAATTGAGGCATGCGGGGGCTCAAACCCGCGCCTCCTCTTCTTGATAGGGTGCCCAACCAATGCGAAACGAGCGCGTTTGTGTTGAGCACTCATCTCAAGCGCGTGCGCCTCGCAGCCGTTCTATGAGTATCCAACGACGGAGAAGCATTGGCCAAATGAGCTGAGCAGGTGCATGCAGCCAGTTGGGCGACTGAGATGGTGCCACATGGTGCCATCTTGGCCGTCCATTTCTGAGTGTTGTAGATGGTGCCATGGGTATCGGATTGGATCAATTTTCACACCGTTACGATGCGATCGTCGATCCGAACCCATCCGTGTTGTCGAATTTGTTGTCTGAAGTGCAAATTAATACCATCTTGGCCCTTGATCTTCTAGGGTTCCTCGGTCTCTATCTGATGCTACAGATATCCGATTAGGGCGATCTTAGAGTCGTTGAACTCCAATCGTTGCCCTGATCATATCCGTACGATTGGATCTTCGATTTGAGGTCCCGATTAGCAAGTTGCCCTATCCCTGGCCATAAAAGGAGACAATTACTGTACAATTTATACAACTTAATCTAAATGCATGATTATGCATGTTATGCACTATTTACAATGTATAATGCTAATGTGACAATAAGAACATGCATTAATAGACATTTTAGGTTAATCAGATGTATGCACATCACACCCCCTTGCCTATCTTTTGCTAGTCCCTAGCAAAAACTACATGCTATTTATAAAAGAATTAGGTTGGATTACTTGTGCATAAGTTATTTTCAACATTAAGAAAATTTTTACTTGGGATCTGAACTTTCAACGACACAATAGCGCCCATGTGTGCCAAAATGCAGACTGCCTCAAGCCCTCTCCTTATTCAAAGAAAAATTTCTTTTTCTCTTTTTCTTCTTTTCTAATTTTTTGGATTTTTGAGTTTAGGGTTAAAGAGTGGCTTTCTACGGCCATTCAACCTACCAAAGAGTTGATGAGAACCCTAAGTTCTAAGCATCTTATTGTGAATGTGATAGACTCGTTGATTGGCAATTAGAATAGACTTCGGGTTTCTACGCCTCTAGGTGACCTTAAAAAGAGAGTTCTGCCTAAAGGTGTATCTTTACTACTGGTAGCTTTCTCCCTACTTTTATTTTTATGGGGTCAACACAAGGGTGAATCTAGTGTATATCTCTCTGGTTTATTCTACTTCTCCACTTCTTTCTAAGTATTTTGAGAATTTTTAGTGCATTTCATGAACTGTGTTCTGGACAATCGATCGATGAGCTATTACCACCGATAACTTGCCAGCCATACTCGTGCGGCGAAGTATGATTTATTTCTTTTGTTTTCTTTTTCTTTTTGTCTTTCTTTTTTTTCTTTTTTTTCTTTTTTTTAAGTAGGTGGCTTCCCTAGTCTAAGATTTACCTAAAGGCAGCAAGAAGAGAATGGTCCAGTGACTGGGCTCTGGACAACCTACCTATGGGCTGTTACCCATGATAACTTACCAGCCATATCACCCTAGAAGGTTCGTTAGCTACCCAATATCCATTAAAATAGCAGATCAATAAGTCAGTGAAAAGATAGTGTGTAGATGCTTTAGACTGAAAGTTCCCTCAAATCAGAGGGTGGGTCGATAAGTTGTGTACTTATCACCCAAACTTATTTAATCAAATTACCATAAAATTAAGATGGTGAGGACTCGAAAAACAAATCCACATTTTAGTTGGATACACGGGCTGATTAAGCCCAAAGACCTGAAGGGTCTTTGTGTTCAGATCCTAATGTAATATTTCCTAAGATTGCAAAGTCCTAATGTCCAAGTATTCCTTCCTAATTCAAATTTTTTTTATGTATATACAAGAAGAGAAATAAAATTTACAAGAATTTCACAGAGCTGACAAAATGATTCAAAAATGAATCCACCCCCCCATGCCTAGCTAATGCAATGTCCACATTGAGAAAAGGAGACATGAAAGAAAGGGTAGAGTATGAAACATAGCACCTGAATATGAAGCTCGGGTCAGCTTTGTGTCATATGTACAACTGCTGAGTTTAATGCCGTCGGCTAGGTGAAGTCTAGCCAAAGAAGTCACAATATGGCTAGAGCAACCGTGTCTGAGACGAGTTCTAGAAACGATCAATAACAGGCTTCAGACGTTGACCATTGACTTTAAATGAATTACCCGTCTTTGGGTCAGAGATCTGAATGGCTCCATCTGGAAAAATCTGGTCGATAATGAACGGGCCGTTCCATTTCGATCTAAGTTTGCCAGGAAAGAGCTTAAGTCGAGAATCGAACAACCAGACCTTCTGGTTCGGCTCAAAGCTCTTGCAGGAAATCAATTGGTCATGTAGAGCTTTGGTTCGAGCCTTGTAGATCTTGGCATTCTCATATGCATCATTTCTAAGCTCTTCCAACTCAGATAGTTGGAGTTTCCTGGTCTTCCCGGCTAAACTCAGATCCAAATTGCACTGCTTGATTGCCCAAAATGCCCTATGTTCAATCTCTACGGGTAAATGGCACACCTTTCCATACACTAGACAAAACGGAGACATGCCGATGGGCGTTTTATACACCATACGGTAGGCCCAAAGAGCGTCCTCAAGCTTTTGAGTCCAATCTTTGCGATCAGGCCTAACCATTTTCTGCAGAATATTCTTAATCTCCCGATTGGAGATCTCGATCTGTCCATTCGTCTGGGGATGGTAAGGTGTGGAGATTCGGTGATTAACCCCGTATTTAGCCAGCAAATTATGGAACTGGGCATTAGTAAAATGAGTGCCACCATCACTGATGATGGCCCTCGGAATCCCGAACTTGCTGAAGATGTTTTTCTTGACAAAATTGATGACCACCTTGTGGTCATTGGTTTGGGTGGGAATTGCCTCAATCCATTTGGACACGTAATCAACAGCGACGAGAATGTACTGATTTCCAAATGAAGGGAGAAAGGTCCCATGAAATCGATGCCCAAAATGTCGAAGATTTTGACAGGAAGAATTGGGTTTAGGGGCATCATATCTCTCTTAGTTATGATCCCGAGTGCCTGACATCAGGAACATGACCTTGAGAAATCCTAGGCATCCTTGAATAAAGATGGCCAATAGAATCCAGATTACAAAATTTTTGCAGCCGTCTTTTTCTCGGAGAAATGTCCACCACACGCAAATGCATGGCAGAACTCGAGTATACTATTGAATTTGTTCTTCGGACACATAGACGAATAATCTGATTAGAGCCGATGCGGTACAGTTCAAGGTCCTCCCAGAAGTAGTATTTGGCCTCAGATTTGAGTCTATCCCGTTGTTGCTTAGTTCAATCCTAGGGGATTTGACCAACGGCCAAATAATTAACAATGTCAGCAAACCACGGGGTTTGGACACCTAAAACTGTAAGGATGGTTTCGTACGGAAAAGTATCAGCAATCAGGACGTCCAGATGAGAAGAATTACTTAGAAGTCTCAAAAATGATCCTCCACCACATTTTGTATCCTGGATTTATCCTTGATTTCAAGATCAAATTATTGAAGCAGAAGAATCCAATGAATAAGCTGGGGTTTGGCATCCTTTTTGGCCAAGAGATGTCTCAAGGTCGAGTGGTCGGTATAAATGATGACATGAGACCTTAAGAGATAAGCTCTGAATTTTTCCAAAGCATATACTATGGCTACTTATTCCTTTTCAGTAACAGTGTAATTCCTCTAAGCTTCATCCAGAGTTTTACTGGCATAGTAGATGACAGAGGGCTTCCTGTCAACTTTTTGACCCAAAACAACCCCGACTGCGTAATCAGAAGCATTGGTCATGATCTCAAAAGGGGTTGTCCAGATCGGTGGTTGCAACACCGGAGCACAAGTGACTGCCATTTTCAGGAAATCAGTTGCCTTACAACATGATTCGTCGAAAACAAACGTCATTTCTTTGGCGAGAAGATTGCTTAAAGGATAAGCAACCTTCGAGAAATCCTTGATGAATCTTCTGTAGAATCCCACATGACCAAGAAATGATCGAATTTGTTTAACAGATGTGGGAGGAGGAAGTTTAGCAATAGCATCAACCTTAGCTTTATCCACTTCAATTCCTCGTTCAGAGATTACATGACCCAAGACGATGCCTTCTTGTGTCATGAAATGACTCTTTTCCCAGCTAAGGACCAATCATGTTTTGATGCATTATTTAGGAATCATTTCTAGATTAGCTAGAGAAGAGTCAAACGATTCTCCAAAAATAGAGAAATCATCCATGAAGACTTCAATAAACTCTCCCACCATGTCAGAGAATATGGCTAACATACACCTTTGAAAAGTCGCAGGTGCATTGCATAAACCGAATGTCATCCTACGGAAAGAAAAGGTTCTGTAGGGACAGGTGAAAGTAGTTTTTTCCTGATCCTCGAGATGGATAGAAACTTGGTTGTATCCCGAGTAGCCATCAAGAAAATAGTACTTCTGCCTGGCTAATCTTTCCAAGATTTGATCAATGAAAGGCAGAGAGAAATGATCCTTTTTCGTGGCCGTGTTTAGCTTCCTGTAATCGATACAAACCCTTCAAGAGGAAGCTGAAAGAGTTGTGACAGATTCTCCTCTCTTGTTAGTCACAACGGTAATCCCGGCTTTCTTGGGAACAATCTGCACAGGACTTACCCAGGGACTATCAGAGATCGGATAAATAATTTCTGCATCGAGCCACTTAATAATCTCCTTTTTGACCACTTCTCACATATTTGGATTTAATCTCCTCTGCATCTGGAAAGAAGGGCGGGATCCATCTTCCAAAAATATTCTATGATTGCATTAAGATGGCTCGATCCCCCTAAGGTCATGAATGGTCCAACCAATTGCCTCCTTGTGTTCCTTCAGGACCTTAATCAATTTAATCTCCTACTCCTTTGTTAATTTAGCACTGATAATCACAAGGAGAGTCTTCTATGGTCCTAAAAATTGATATTTCAAATTCTCAGGCAATGGTTTCAGTTCAAGTTGGGGCAAGTTGATGATTGAAGGTAAGGAGGATGTTGATGACTCATCAAGGGGAAGAGGTTGAGAGTGAACAAAATCAATAACCTCTTCAGAAGATGGCAGGTCTGCCATAGAGGGTTGCAGGTCCAATTCATCATCAAAGGAGGAACTTTCAATTGCAAAAACCATCATACAAGTTTCAATGTTCACATTATCATCCACGAGTTCCTTAATAAATCCACAATACTAAAATTTATTAATCACCTTAAAAATATCAAATTTCATTCGTTGATCCCTAAAGGCGATTTCCATGCTACCGCTTTCACAGTTAATGTTCGCCTTAGCGATAGCCAGGAACGGATGCCCCAGAATGATGGGTGCGATCTGTAGTTTTCCTACTTCTACTAGGAGGGGTGAGATCAGCGTGACGAAAAAAAAATGCGGAATTGAAAATATAAACAATCTCACAAACTAAGCAATCACAAAATGTACACAAGTATTTTTAGGTGGAAACCCAAACCGGGTGAAAACCACCACCTAACCCTCTCGAGTTAGGATTTTCCGATCAACCTAGTTGATCAAATCCACTAACCGAATCACTTTAAAACGAGGGTGATTCAACCTCAGTACAACCACGCTACAAGTACGAGGGTAGCGTTCCTCAACCCCTTCTCTCCACGAGAAGGATTTTGTCCCACGAAGGAGACGGGAATTCGCAAAGCGAATACCCAACCAAATTACAAAGATAAAATAAAACAACAAACCTATAGAGCCAACAAAGTAATTTAAACCTAAGCTTCTATAGGATTTAGGAAACTCCCCTTTGCAAGGAGTGCGTCGATGATGACGTGGGTGCGTGAGCCACGCAACGACGCAATGTCGCTCTCGTACACAACGGCGGGAGAGCGGGTGCGCGAAGGGAATGATGCTCTCAAGATGTACAACTTGAGCTTAGAGAGCAAGAGCTTCTTGGACACAAGAGAGTGGAAGTATGTTGCTTAAGTGTGTCTTGTGTTTCTCTTGGTGTGTCTTGGTGTGAAAAGGCTCCCCTCTATTTATAGAGGCCTTAGGAAGGCTTTGGAAGGCTTAGAAAAGCTTCCATAGCCGTTGGGAACAAAGTCCAAGAGAATCAGGCCGAAATCAGGACAATGATTACATTTGACAGGGTTATCAGACGTCTAACTCTTGCATCAGACGTCTGGAAGGCCACTTTAAGACGTCTGATTTAAAGGTCAGACGTCCGATTCTATGCGGGTTTCTCCCTGACTTGAATCAGATCTAAACAGGGTTTTTGAGCAAGTCCATCAGACGACATACAGGACGTATGGCACTAGGTATGGACGTCTGGAAACCTACTTTTACTGTGGGAATTGATTTCCAAACGTTGCAACGGCTAGAAAATCTCTGAGAAGAGATTTTGGGTCAGCCGAGGCAAAACGGTCATTTATCAGACGTCTGGAAAGTCCTAAGGACGTCTAATAAGGCTCTAACGGTCATATTCTTGACTGTTTGCTAAGCCAGCCAACGGTCCACTATCTGGACGTCTGGCAAGTCCATCAGACATCTTCTAAGACGTCTGGACTAATATCTGGATGTCTGATTTCATCAGACAGAACTACCTATGTCCAGCCTAACAGTTATCAGACGTCTGAAACAACAGTCAGACGTCTTAAAATGCTTTATTAGACGTCTGATTTTGGAATTAGACGTCTGGAAGTGCTGTTTGAACCCTATATTGGTTTTCTAAGTATTCTACAGAAAACCTAAGTATCCTAGGGTTGTGCCGGTGTTCCTAGGACTACTGTTAGGGTTCTTTGAGGCTCTTTAACATGAAATATCTAAGGAAATAAAGAGCAACAAAAGAAACGAAAAAATACAACAAGTACAAAAGAAGGAAATCTATCCTATTCTTCATTTCCTTCCATCTTCAATCTTTCGCTCCACGCGAACCTCCTCTGTTTTCCGTCAAGCTCCTCCAATCCGTCCTGGATGCGAGCTCGAACTCCGTCTAAACACGTCCACATTTGCAATTGACCTGAAATCTAGGACTCAAATTGCAAATGTTAAATAACACGTGTTTTGTTATCATCAAAACAAATGATCGTGGTGCTCTAGCACCAACAATCTCCCCCTTTTTGATGATGACAAAATCGTAAATAATGATGCATAAAAATCCTCCCCCTTTTTGACATTATCAAAAAGGTTTGATTGATTTTACATTTCCTATAACTCCCCCTTAAAACACGCTCTTTTATGAGTTTATTTTAACAAAGGTGATATTCTCCCCCTTTTTGTAACAACAAGATAGCTATTATTTTTCTCCCCCTTACTAAAGGAAATTTAGCTAACTTGTGTCTCCCCCTTAAAAATTGACAATTAGCTCATTAATTTTAACTCCCCCTATCTAAATGCTTATGATAAAAAGATAGGGTAAAGGGTTTTACCTCACCTACCATGGCCAATAAAATGGCCCGAATGGTGGTGGTGGATGCCACATCGGATGGGGCTCCCATCCGTAGCTTGGAGGCCCGGGCATCGGCGCCGGTCTCCAATCTAGTGGTCGACGTGCGGCGGGTCCGTCGTTTGTTCGCCGTCTCGCCGGTCTTCTTGTTCTCCTCCTTGGTCTACTCCTTGGTTCTCCCAATTCGAGTTGACCAGCCTTGAGCTTGTAGGTCCAGTCTTTTGTGTTGTAGTCATCCCTGAAACCTACAAAATAAGATTCTAATTTTTTCTTCGGTATCCAAGTGAGCTTGGATCCGGATCTGTTAGCGGGTCTCCTTGACGGAGATCCTTTCTCAACCTTAGGGCTATATAAATCATCTACTTTGTTGATTAGTTTGTTAGAGTTTTCCCTAAGACATGCAATTTCTTTTTCTATAGTATTCATCTTGGTCTTTAAATCAGAAATTTCTAACTTTAGACTATCATTTTCCTCAATCAATTTATTATTTTCATTGATGAGGTCTTGATTTTCTAATAATAGGTTATCAATTCTAGGATTAGCTTCTATGTCCTTAAGTTATTTTTCTAACCTATCATTTTCATTTTTATGAAAACTAAGGTTCATTTTCATGCTTTTGTTTTCTATTTTTAGTGATTTACTAATCTCAAAAGCTTCTTGTAAATCGAGATTTACCTCGTTGTCGCTGTCGCTTCCGCCTTCACTGTCGCTATTGGTTCCTTTGGCCATGAAACCATAGCAAGCGGTTTCCTCCTTCTCGTGATCTTCTTCCAAGCTCATCTCTTCATGAGTGTCTTCTAACTTCCTCCATATCTTGTGGGCGGTGGTGCACTCTTGGATTTGTTCGAATTCCTTCGGACTCAATGCGCAATACAAGGCATTCATTGCCTTTGCGTTGAGGTTGAGATTCCGAACCTGATCTTCTTAGTAACCTTTTGCAGGTTTCTTGGGAATCAAAAATGCAGATTCACATTTTTCCCACACCCGGAAGTCGTAGGTCTGCAACCACATAGTCATACGATTTTTCCAATAAATAAAATCTATACCTGCAAAGTATGGTGGTCGCGAGGTATCGTGTCCTTCGGTGCACACGAATGCTTTTCCCTCCATATCTAGATCCTCGCCGGTTTGTAACGCCGATTTTGCGAGACCTGCTCTGATACCAAATGTAGTTTTCCTACTTCTACTAGGAGGGGTGAGATCAGTGTGACGAAAAAAAAATGCGGAATTGAAAATATAAACAATCTCACAAACTAAGCAATCACAAAATGTACACAAGTATTTTTAGGTGGAAACCCAAACCGGGTGAAAACCACCACCTAACCCTCTCGAGTTAGGATTTTCCGATCAACCTAGTTGATCAAATCCACTAACCGAATCACTTTAAAACGAGGGTGATTCAACCTCAGTACAACCACGCTACAAGTACGAGGGTAGCGTTCCTCAACCCCTTCTCTCCACGAGAAGGATTTTGTTCCACGAAGGAGACGGGAATTCGCAAAGCGAATACCCAACCAAATTACAAAGATAAAATAAAACAACAAACCTATAGAGCCAACAAAGTAATTTAAACCTAAGCTTCTATAGGATTTAGGAAACTCCCCTTTGCAAGGAGTGCGTCGACGATGACGCGGGTGCGTGAGCCACGCAACGGCGCAATGTCGCTCTCGTAGACAACGGCGGGAGAGCGGGTGCGCGAAGGGAATGATGCTCTCAAGATGTACAACTTGAGCTTAGAGAGCAAGAGCTTCTTGGACACAAGAGAGTGGAAGTATGTTGCTTAAGTGTGTCTTGTGTTTCTCTTGGTGTGTCTTGGTGTGAAAAGGCTCCCCTCTATTTATAGAGGCCTTAGGAAGGCTTTGGAAGGCTTAGAAAAGCTTCCATAGCCGTTGGGAACAAAGTCCAAGAGAATCAGGCCGAAATCAGGACAATGATTACATTTGACAGGGTTATCAGACGTCTAACTCTTGCATCAGACGTCTGGAAGGCCACTTTAAGACGTCTGATTTAAAGGTCAGACGTCCGATTCTATGCGGGTTTCTCCCTGACTTGAATCAGATCTAAACAGGGTTTTTGAGCAAGTCCATCAGACGACATACAGGACGTATGGCACTAGGTATGGACGTCTGGAAACCTACTTTTACTGTGGGAATTGATTTCCAAACGTTGCAACGGCTAGAAAATCTCTGAGAAGAGATTTTGGGTCAGCCGAGGCAAAACGGTCATTTATCAGACGTCTGGAAAGTCCTAAGGACGTCTGATAAGGCTCTAACGGTCATATTCTTGACTGTTTGCTAAGCCAGCCAACGGTCCACTATCTGGACGTCTGGCAAGTCCATCAGACATCTTCTAAGACGTCTGGACTAATATCTGGATGTCTGATTTCATCAGACAGAACTACCTATGTCCAGCCTAACAGTTATCAGACGTCTGAAACAACAGTCAGACGTCTTAAAATGCTTTATCAGACGTCTGATTTTGGAATTAGACGTCTGGAAGTGCTGTTTGAACCCTATATTGGTTTTCTAAGTATTCTACAGAAAACCTAAGTATCCTAGGGTTGTGCCGGTGTTCCTAGGACTACTGTTAGGGTTCTTTGAGGCTCTTTAACATGAAATATCTAAGGAAATAAAGAGCAACAAAAGAAATGAAAAAATACAACAAGTACAAAAGAAGGAAATCTATCCTATTCTTCATTTCCTTCCATCTTCAATCTTTCGCTCCACGCGAACCTCCTCTGTTTTCCGTCAAGCTCCTCCAATCCGTCCTGGATGCGAGCTCGAACTCCGTCTAAACACGTCCACATTTGCAATTGACCTGAAATCTAGGACTCAAATTGCAAATGTTAAATAACACGTGTTTTGTTATCATCAAAACAAATGATTGTGGTGCTCTAGCACCAACACGTTCCTCAGATTTTCAAGTACATTCATGTCAAGGACAAGGAAATCTACAGGAAAATAGAAATCCTTAACCTTAACAATAGCATCTTCAATAATGCCTCGTGGATTTGTGACCAAACGGTCCGCTAACTACAGCATTACTGAAGTCGGCCAAAATTCACCTAATCCAAACTTCTCGTAAAGAGAAGTCAGAATTAGGTTGATGGACGCACCCAGATCCAGAAGTGCTCTATCAAAAGTGTAGTCTCCGATGACACAAGAAATCAACGGAGCATCTGGATCTCTCTTTTTCTGAGGGAGGTGGTGCAAAATAACAGAAGTAGCCTGCTCGGAGAGTACCACCTTCCTCAAAACAGATTCTCTCGACTTATGCTTTTATGTACATAAATCCTTTAAAAATCTTGCATAAGCTGGTATATGCTTAATAGCGTTGAGGAGCGGGATATTGATATCAACATTCTTAAAAATATTCAGAAGCTCCTCATTAATATCAACAGACTTCTTTTTTGATCTGATCAAGGATTCAGGAAAAGGAACATGAGTCAGATCTTTGGAATTAGGCTCCTGAGCCTTGAATTCTTCTCCAGAATTCTCCTTTCTCTCCTCAGGTTCTTCAGGATTCAGTAAATCAGAATAGTGTGGTTGTAGATCCTGAGTTTATTTACCACTCCTCAAGGTAACAGAATTTGTGGATGCATACGAGTTTGGGTCTTGGGGAGGGTTAGGAAAGATTGCAGGGGCTTGATTAGCCAAGAATTGTTGATGTGCAGAAGAAGAAGAAGAGGAAGGACCCTGCTCAACCACTTGAGCATGTGTGTGTGGGTCCCTCTGATTTTCGTAGCCATGGGTTTGGTTGCCCGAATTCAGGATATTTAGAGGGTTGGGTACAGGTTGGGATGGTAGAGATCCGGGTTGACGAGAGTTAGCTATGAGCCCAGTTTGCAAGTTGTCCAGCGAGGTTTTCATTTGCTGCATGAGTTGGAGCATGGATCCTTGCATCTCTACCATTTGTCGGTTCAAATCAGCCTACCCAATTGGTTGACGGGCATTCCAAGTTAGCTGATTGACCTGATTTGGGAGCAACAGAGTATACACATGACCCTGACCTATTGGTCGTTGCAGAGCATAGTTGCTGGGTCAGAATTGGGTCCGTTGCCTTGGGTTTTTCCAAGAGAATTTAGGGTGGTTTCTCCAACCCGGATTATAAGCATTAGAGTAGGGGTTGGATCCAACATTCTCCTGAACAGCACAAACATCCTCATAGGGTGAGGATGGAGAGAAAGAAAGGGAAGGATCAGAAAAACTGGGATCAAAGGCCCCAGTTTGGAACCCATGGGTTTCCCAATAATGCTGAATCGCAGGTTGAGCCGCATCGAGTTGATTCACGAACTCCCATCCAGAAGGAGCTTGCGACAAATGAAATCCTAAATTCTGGGATTGAGTGGATCAAGAGTTGTTCATTGAATTTCCAGCCATCCACTCTTCTATTCTCTTAGCAACCAAGTCCACCTTATCAGGTTTGTTACAAATCAATTCCATAACGAATGAATGAGAGTCATGGACTTCATTAACATTCGATCTAGGCTGCTGGGACCGGTTAAAAGTATCCATGGAGGCATGATTGATTGAATTCTCGCTCATTTCCTCAAACAAATCATGCGTGCTATCTGCGTCTTTGTTGAGGAAATTGCCTCCGCAAGAAGCGTCCACGTGATTTCTGAGTTACTCAGTCAACCCGTGGAAGAAGATCTGCACGAGTTGCCATTTTGGCACCTCATGGTGTGGACACCTCCACAATAGGTTCTAGACTCGCTCCCAGGCCACATGAAACTGCTCCCACAGCCACTGGGTAAAGGTAGTGATCACCCGTCTCAAAGCATTGGTACGTTCGACAGGGAAGAATTTCTTCAGAAAGGCCGATTTCAACTCATTCCAAGTTGCAATTGGTCTTCCTATAGTCATGTACCAATGAGTGGCATTATCCTGAAGAGAGTGGGGGAAGAGCCTCATGATCATTTGCTCCTCATTCACGTTTCATGCCTTGGTGGTCTGGACCAAAGTGGTAAAGTCCTCCAAGTGATGAAATGGGTCTTCAGAGCCAAGCCCATGGTAATGTTTGATCATGCTTAACACCTGGGGCTTGATTTCTACATCTCTAGCCGGAATCTGGACGTTGGGACGTTCCCTGTAATTTGAAGGATCATAAAAATCCTTCAAGGGCTGAGCATCCTGCATTCTCTAGAACCATTCTTGCATTCTCTGCATTTGGTCCAACTACCTTCGAAATTCCTCCTGTGGATCACGGGGCAGAGGAGGCTGTTGATCGGCCATGGGATCAATTTGACCAAAATCCAATTTACACCTCCTAGAATACTCTAGTGGTCCTTCCAATCAGGGATTCAATGACCATCTTCCCAGCATAAACTAGGAAAAGGTCGGAAGGACTGGGGATAAGGACCCTGCAGCATAACAAAATAGGCCTGTCCTTAAGTGGGGTAGCCTAAGGGCATTGTTGGAGTGAAGCTTCATGGCGCGTGGAGGTGGCTGCTAGCGGAGGAGTGGTGGCTTGTTTGGGTTCTTTGGCGGTGATGAAGAAGATGAACATTGCTTGGTGGGAAAGCTCGCATGCACGCACACGCAATGAGAATGGCCATGCGTGGATATTGGAGGCTTGTGCGCGCGAGGAAGATGAAGGTGATGTTGCTGCTGATGAGTCCATTTTAATGGACTAATATTAAGCCTAAGTATCTTTAATCGTACAATTTAGGTGTGTTAATAATTATAATTAAGTTGTAGAATATTTGTACGCATCATGATTTAAGTTTATAACATTCTATAACTTAATATGTAATGATTTTGTTGTTTTTATGTGCAGGTAATAATATTCAGAAAGAACAAGGGTGGGGAGATAAATTTCCCCAACACAGCGCAACTCTTTCCCCCCTCCCCCGCCGCACATGGGGTTAATCTTCCACCTCCCTCCCTCAACAAACAAGTCCAGAAATAGTTAAGGGATTTGAAAATCCCTTAACTCACGCACACGCAAAGGGGAGGAGTTAAAAGAAGAGGCGGGGAAAGAGGAAGAAATCATCTAGGAAGAGAAGAAGCGTGCACTGTGGTCCTTCTAGCCCCTTGCGGGGAAAAACCTCACCAAGCGCCCGCACACCTGTACGCCTCCTGCTCACAGCATCTCCCTCCAGCCACCACAGACGCACACCAGCGCGCCCTACCGCTCACACCCTTTAGCGCCATCTGCAAGTGCACCGCATCACCTCCCTCCAGTCACCACAGGCACACACCAGGGCACCCTACCGCTCACTCCCTTCAGCACCATCTGCAGGCGCACCGCATCACCTTCCTCCAGCCACCGTAGGCGCACACTAGCGCGCCCTACCGCTCACTCCCTTCAGCTCCATCTGCAGGCGCACTGCATCACCAACAGCAGGCGCCCGCATGCCACCAAGCCTCAAGGCCGCCTCCTGCTCACAGCGCCTCTCCACGCCAGGCGCGCACCTGCCCGCCCCACCGCTCACCCGCGCCATCTGCAGGCGCGCCTTCCTCCTGCCGCTCCAGCTCCCTGCAGAGTGCCACCAAACCTCAGCACACCAAGCCGGCAGGCGCTACCTCGACCCAGCTGCAGACCGCATGCCTGCACACCACCAGCCACAGGCGCTGCATGCAGAGCACCTGCCTCGCCTGCACGGGCGTGCACCAGCGGGCTCACGCTCGCACGCCACCAACCGTAGGCGCTGCGTGCACCTTCATCCTTCAACAGAGCCAACAGGACGGCGCTCCGGCCACCTCTGCCGGCCATCTCCGGCCACCTCCGACCATGCCGCTGCCACCACTGGAGAGCCCTCGTCCTCGCTGTCCTCTTGAGCCTCTCCAAAGCCCCGCCGGTTCTCTCTTTCCATCACGAGGAGGAGAGAGTAAGAATGCTCTATTTTCACACCAATTAAAATTTACATTCAGTGCCATTTCCACATAATTTGATTTTATTTATTATTAGTATATTGTGGCAGAATTGTGCTTGAACACTCATAGTTCCTTATAATTGCATGATATTGATATTCACTAGTTTGAAGATTAATTTTTGGGCTTAACTTAAGTACTAATTTTCTTTAGTACACATCATGTGAAAATTGCATAAATTCATCATAAATTTATTGAGGATTTCTATGAGGGAAAACTACACATATACCCTTATCTTTTTAAGTTATTGTAAATCTACTTTCCTTCACATTTTATGTCAGATTTGAATATGGATTTCGCACTATCTGAAATAAGATTAAATAATTAAGTATTTATTGCATAATTGCCTCCCTGTGGACACGACCCGCTCTTCTACGAGTGGTTATTTTCATTATTTTTTATTAGTCGATTTTTCTACCACTTAAATACTATAATGCATAGCGAAAAGTCGTCAATCAAAATTGGCGTCGTTGCCGGGAAGGCAACAGATGCAATAGATTTACTTTATTATTTTTAAATCTTCTGAGTTGCGAAATTATCTAATCATTTTGATTATTGTGCGAGGAATCCGCCGAGGCGACGAGGCACAACAGAGCGGCGACAGCAACCACAAGTTAAGCCACACGAGGAAAAGACGAAGGAGACCAAGATCCTGTTTCGCAGAGGATTCTCCGTTGTCACAATTTAATTCTGTCTTTTCTCCCTTGTAGTAATTGGGGCTGAACTTTTGGGGTTTGTCCCTGCATTCTTTAGCTACTAGGGCTTACAATATTTTTGGTGCATGCATGATTATATTTTCTACTTGCTTGCTTTTAAAAATCAATAAAGAAAATATCAAGCTGCCTATTTAGAAGTTGCATCCCTTAGGTGTGCACATTTAAGGGTGATTGAGCAGCACATTAGATCTTATTATTGCATTGCAAGCACATTAGCATGAAGATTGCTAGAGACAGGTATATCTTTCTAACTTTTGCATCCAACTTCTGTTCATGCATTTGCATTCAAATTTAAATTCAAGACCACAAAGTTGTTTAAATTTACTAATCAGTGGTCACATAACTAAAAGCGGAACTAATAATCAGATTCAACCCTAAAAGAAATTCACATTTAATCTGATTCTAAGGGACTTGTCCGCGATTTCAAAAGAAATTACAAAGATTTGTGGTGTGTTGCACACTTTTAACACTGAGCACGCACATTACGCACCGCACTAAGGCTTGATCCCTTAAGGCTATAGGCACCGATCTCTTTATCGGTGCAGACCCTCCTATTGTGCTTTGTGGTGGTGGTGATACTATCTTTTGATCAAGTGTTTTGATACTCCACGGCGGGGGACACCCCTTAAAGGAACAAAAGGGTAGTTAAGGGGCACCGCATACGCATCGCCTCAGAGGAAGGGTTCACCCTACTTTCATCCCTTTGTTCGTCCTTGGAGTAACTTCTCACTTGATCACCTGGGAGTATCATCCAAGCAAAGTATAGGTCCTAGGGCACTCGAAGGTTGAATTAAGGCACGTAATTGCAGTGAAAAACTTGTTTGGCCATTTATATTAACTAATTCAAAATCCACAATAAAGAAGGTTAAGATTTCAAGTCCACACCCCTCTTATACACTTACGTGGGAACGGAGGGATAAGTCTTGATCTTTTGACTTATCTTTGGAGTGGAGGTTTGACTTACTCAATAAAATAAATTTTGAATTGTGTTTTGTATGCTTGGTAGATGCTCTCTTGAGAGTAGTCTAGTGTTTGATCCCGAGCCTGAGAGCTCACCTAGGAGAAGAAAAAGAAGGAATGGCTGAGCAAGGTGCAAATCAACAAAGGACCCTAAGGGACTATTTTATTCCTATTAACCAACCCACACAAGCACTAAGACAACCGGTAAGGGATAATCCGTATGAGATCAAGAGCAGTACCATATCTTTATTGCCCTCTTTTTATGGTACTACTGGGGAGGACCCCTACCGACATTTGGAGGAATTCACCGAGGTCTGTTCCACGGTGAAGCTCCAGGGCTTTACTAATGAAGCCCTGATGAGGACTCTATTTCCTTTCTCCCTAAAGGATAAGGCCAAGCACTGGTATCATACCCTCGATGCAAGGGTAAATGATTAGGCTACCCTTAAGGGAGAACTTTTTAAAAAGTATTTTCCTATGAGTAAAACCAACCATTATAGAAGAGAGATTATGGGTTTTATTCAACAGGAAGGGGAGCAATTTCATGAGACTTGGGAGCGCTTTAATGACCTTCTTAGGTTATGCCCCCACCATCAAGTGCTAAGATGGTAGTTGGTCGAAAGGTTCTATAACAGATTATCTGAAAGACATAGGCAAACCATTGATGCAGCCCGTGCAGGAACCTTCATGACCAGAACTGAGGATGAAGCCTGGGCATTATTTGAAACTTTAAGCGACAACTCCATACATCTTTCCTCTGCATATCAAGAAAGAAAACCATCAATCTTGCAGAGGAAGATAGAGGCCCATGAAGCTAGGGCTTCTCAGGATTTGGCTTATCAGATTCAACTATTGAATAAAAACTTTGATAGGCTTCTAGCAAACCCCGGCATGAACCCGCAAGTAGCCTCTATTTTTCAGGCTTCAAGAGAATGCTCCATTTGCCAAAGCACAATGCACGCCACTGCGGAGTGCCATCAGGCAAACCAATTCCCTGAGTTGATTCAGGCCGACTTGAACGCGGCCCAAGGTTTCCGCCCCCTCGCAATAACCCTTACTCCAACACTTATAATCCAGGGTGGCGGAACCATCCAAACTTCTCTTGGAAGCAAGCTGATGCTTCTAACTCAGGGAATACAAGACCCTTACCTCCCCAGCCCACATACCAACCTTCTTATGAAACCCTCCTCCGAATAAGCCCTCTGAGATGGATGAACTGAAGGCCATGATGAAAGCAATGCAAGAGCATCAGAATATGGTCATCCAATCTCAGAATAAGATGATTACTGATATGCAATCCCAAATTGGTCATCTTACTAAGGCAGTTAGGCAACGTGATCCGGGGAAGCTGCCTAGCTCTTCTGAGGAGAATCCTAAGGGCGAGGGGGTTGTATTCAGGGAGCACGCCCAAGCAGTGACCGTGTTGAGGAGTGGAAAAAAGATTGACAAGCCTGATAACACTCCTACGGTTACATCTCAGAATTCCATCTCACCCGAGGAAGAGCCACACCACTCTCCCTCACAAAAAATCACCCACAATGAGGATGTCATCCTTCCACCACCCCTTTCCTGCCATGACAACCCCTCTACCCAGAAGCCAAGGGTGCCCTATCCAGAGCACTTATCTACTCCTGGGGAATCTTTTGTTGGCTCGTCTGGAGCCAAGGATAGGACGGAAGAGATTATGGATACTTTTAGGCAAGTCCAGATTAACTTGCCTCTATTGGAAGCAATTAAACAGATTCCGTCCTATGCCAAGTTTCTGAAGGACCTGTGCACCCAGAAACGCTGATCTAGGAAATAGGTCCAAACCAAGGTCATCTTGCCTGACCATGTTAGCTCGGCTCTTCAGCATGGAACACCCCCCAAAATGAAAGACCCAGGGGCCCCGTATATTTCAGTGGTTATAAGTAACCAACACATTGACGAGGCTCTGCTCGATTTGGGTGCGGGGGTAAACATTCTACCGAGATCTGTCTATGACCTTTTGGGAGGAGGAAAGCTGAAGCCTAGTCTAGTAATCCTCCAGGTTGCAGACAGATCACTTAAGCACCGCGGGGATTGTTGGAAGATGTCCTTGTGAGAGTGGAGGATTTCTTCTTCCCCGTTGACTTTCTGGTACTTGATACTGACCCATCTAATAAGCCCACAAAGCCGTCCATTATTCTGGGATGCCCCTTTTTGGCCACTGCCAATGCCTCTATAAATTGTAGATACGGGGCACTTAAAATTGGCTTTGGGAACAAGAAGATCCGGTTGAATGTTTTTGAAGCAACCTGGATTTGAAGATTGTTCTCAGATTGAGGTCGTTGATGAAATAATTGAAGAGACTACTCTAGCACTCTTATGTAGAGATCCCTTTCAGAAGGTCATATCTCAGGACCATCCCTCTATTATTAAAGAAACTAAAAGGAAAATGCCTTAACTAGAAGAGTTGCTGGGGGTACACACTAAGTCTCTATCCCCACCCTAGACTATGAAGGTAGATCCGCTGCCTGAGGCGGGGACATCTCAACTAAAACCCTCAATCCAAAAGGCTCCTGAATTGGAGTTGAAACCCCTCCCGAGCACATTGAAATATGCTTTTCTTGGTCGTAATAACACGCTCCCTGTTATTATCTCGTCTGCATTATCTGAATTGCAGGAGGGAGCTCTGCTTGAGTGTTTACAAAGGCACAAGGAAGCAATTGCCTGGATAATTGCTGATATTAAGGGTATTGATCCCTCTCTTTGTATGCATCATATATACACGGACGAGTCCGTGAAGCCTTTCCAAGACATGCAGAGAAGGCTCAATCCAAATATGCGGGAGGTTGTTAAAAAGGAGATTCTAAAATGGCTGGATGCAGGGATTATCTATCCCATTTCGGATAGTAAATGGGTCAGTTCGATTCACGTAGTTCTGAAAAAGGAAGGAATCACTATGGAGGAGAATGACCAAGGAGAACTGGTGACCACTAGACCCTCAACTGGTTGGAGGGTCTACATTGATTACCGCCATTTAAACATGGCTACCCAGAAAGACCATTTCCCCTTACCGTTTATCGATCAAATTTTGGAACGATTGGCAGGGAACAAGTACTTTTGTTTTCTTGACAGGTACTCTGGGTACAATCAGATAGCCATTTTTCCTGATGATCAGGAGCGTACCACCTTCACGAGTCCTTATGGCACTTTTGCATTCCGCTGAATGCCATTCGGGTTATGTAACGCTCCTGCCACTTTCCAACATTGTATGATGGCTATCTTTTCTGATATGATTGATGAGTTCGTTGAAATTTTCATGGATGACTTCTCCATTTATGTCTCATCGTTTGACCTATGCCTTTCGCACCTTGATAAAGTCTT
This sequence comes from Thalassia testudinum, assembly GCA_037157565.1. Classification (NCBI taxonomy): domain Eukaryota; kingdom Viridiplantae; phylum Streptophyta; class Magnoliopsida; order Alismatales; family Hydrocharitaceae; genus Thalassia; species Thalassia testudinum. The sequence continues at coordinate 143,213,633 of JAZHRO010000031.1, read as the reverse complement.
AACCCGTTGCGAAGAGACAAAACTGGTGCTTAGCTGGGAGAAAAGCCACTTTATGGTCCAGTAGGGCATTGTGTTAGGGCATGTAGTTTCTGAGGGAGGATTAGAAGTGGACACTGCAAAAATAGATTCCATCTCTAAGCTTCCATTGCCCGCCAATGTTCGTCAGGTTAGATCTTTCCTTGGCCATGCTGGATTTTATAGGCGCTTCATTACAGACTTTAGTAAAATCTCTAAGCCACTCTGCAACCTGTTAGCGAAGGATGTCTCCTTCGATTTTGATGATAGATGTGGCGAGGCTTTCCAAGTTTTGAAGAAAGCCCTCATTACAGCGTCGATTCTCCAAGCAGCAGATTGGACCCTCTCGTTTGAGCTTATGTGCGATGCTTCTGATTTTGCAGTGGGAGCGGTCTTAGGTCAAAGGGTTGATGGCAAACCTCATGTGCTGCATTATGCCAGCAAGACCCTTACGGATCCTCAGCAAAACTACACGGTCACTGAAAAGGAATTACTTGCTGTAGTATTTGCTTTGGAAAAGTTTTGGTCTTATCTTTTTGGATCCAAGGTTCTGGTGTTCACTGATCATTCAGCCCTTAAGCATCTTCTGGCTAAAAAGGACACCAAACCTCGCCTAATTCGTTGGATTGTGCTACTCCAAGAATTTGACCTGGAAATTAAAGACAAAAAAGGAGTTGAGAATGTGGTAGCAGACCATTTATCTAGGATCCCTATTGAGGCATCAAACCCTGCTGGCGGTATTCAAGAGACTTTCCCTGATGAGTCTCTAATGGCCGTGGAAGCTAAAACTCCTTGGTTCGCTGACATAGTGAACTATCTGGTCATGGGCATCACCCCCAGTACTTGGGACAAGCAGAAGCAAGACAGGTTTATCGCCAATGCTAAATTTTATCATTGGGAGGAACCCGAGCCATTTAGAATAGGCCATGACCAGCTGTTTCGCCGTTGCGTCCCTGATGAGGAACAAAGAAGTGTTATGAGTTTATGCCATGACCTCCACTGTAGGGGACATTTTAGTGGGAAGAAGACTGCTCATAAGGTTCTTCAGTCTGGCTTTTGGTGGCCCATATTATTTCGAGATGCACATAAGTATGTGGGTGCATGTCTACGTTGCCAGCAGACGGGAACCATTGGAAAAAGGGATGAGATGCCCCAACAACCTATCCTCCCTGTTGAAATCTTTGATATTTGGGGCATTGACTTCATGGGTCCCTTTCCTATGTCCTTCGAATATGAATACATCCTTGTGGCTGTTGATTATGTATCAAAATGGATAGAAGCCATCCCCACGTGAACCAATGACCATTTCGTTGTCTTAGGCTTTGTTAAGGCTAATATCATTTCTCGGTATGGGTGCCCAAGGATGATCATAAGTGATGGAGGACCTCACTTTAAGAATGTACACTTCACAAGACTACTTCAAAATTTGGGAGTCAACCACATGATAGCCACTCCTTATCATCCCCAAACGAGTGGACAAGTTGAAGTGTCTAATAGGGAGATTAAGCGAATTTTAGAAAAAACTGTCAGGCCTGATCGGAAGGATTGGTCTAAAAAACTAAATGACGCTCTTTGGGCCTACAGAACTGCATATAAGACTCCCTTGGGCATGTCTCCTTTCCGTCTTGTCTATGGAAAAGCGTGCCACCTTCCCGTTGAAATCCAACATAATGCTTATTAGGCTATTAAAAACGTTAACTTAAATCTGGATAAAGCGGGAAAAGCACATATGTTAGAATTAAGTGAGCTTGAGGAGCTTTGTAATGAAGCTTATGAAACTTCTCAAGCTTACAAGCAACGTACAAAAGTCTTCCATGACAAGCACATCATTAGAAAGACTATTGAGCCCAACCAGTGGGTCTGGCTTTTCAATTCTAGACTTAAATTATTTCCTGGAAAGCTCAAGTCCCGTTGGGATGAGCCATACGTTGTTATCAATACCTTCCCTCATGGAGCTGTAGAGATCAGGAACCCTATTTCAGGTGCGAGCTTTAAAGTAAATGGCCAGCGACTTAAACCATATATTACTCTTTTAGATGGCCAGGTTTTGGACGCACTACGGCTTGAGGAGACGTAGCTCCTCCTACTCTTCTCCTCAGGTGATATTCTTCCATGTCTATATTTTTCCAATGAGGACATTGTCAGTCTTAGGCATGTGGGGATATAACCTGAGAATGTTTATAATGTTTATAGCATTTATAAATATTTGCATACATATTTATATATAAAAAAAAAATCTTTTTTTGAGCTGAATGGGTTAGTCCCTAGCAAAATACGTTTGTTATTGGAGGTTCTTCTGGAATTATTTCTTAAGTTTAGAATCCATTACATTTATTTCACGTGCACGTAGATTTGGCAATGGATCCTTGAGGAAAACCAATGAGCATTTGTAAGTCTACTGAACCCTTGGACAGTTCATAGGGAGTCAGGCATACTATCTTCTAATAGATCTACCTCATATTTGTGAGAAGAAAGTAGAGAGATGTTGTCGACGATTTTGTGCGGGTTTAAAGGATGTCACGTTGTAATATAACCGACAAAACGTCTAAACAAATATAAAGAATTTTATTACTCGAAGACCGGAGTATTCGAGGTCGAACACGGGGAGCAATCTCAGTACTTTGTAAAATCAAAGAATACACCTGTTTAAATGCAAATATAACTCATTCAAAGAGAATTTTAAAAAAGGATTTGGAAAAAAAAGTAGAATTGGACGTCTGATTTGTGTATCAGACGTCTTAAATGTGATCTCTCTTTCTCTCTTCTTCGTGGCTCCTCTCCTTCCTTTGCTTTCTGGTATCTTTCCTTTCTTCTTCTTCTTTTTCTTCTGATCTCTTTTGCAGTCTTCCCTTGTCTTCTATTTCGTTCTTCTCTCTCTTCTGCCTTGTCTTCCTTCTTCTTCTTCTCTGCGAAGAATTCTCCTTTCACTGCTACGCAGCCTCTTCTTTCTTCTCTTCCTGTTCTGCAGCCACTAAGTGTTTGCTGCCTGGGACAGTTCTTCCTTCCTGCACACACCACACAGTAGCAAAAAGCTACCCTCGTCCCTCTACCCAAGCGTCTCTCTCTCTGAAGCAATGCACTCACGGACGCTCTCCCAGAGCCACACGGGTAGTCAGGTCGGGTTCGCACCCGGGACCAGGCGCACCGGTAAGTGGTGATGCGCGAGGAGTGCGTAGGTCTAGGTCGGGTCGGATCAGCCAGATCCGCGAGGTCAAGCCGCGGACGAGGCGTGTGTGAGGGCAGTGAGGGACCTCACCCCTATGCTTACGGAGGCAACCGTCTTAAAGCACAAATGCAATTTATAGCGTACCTGAGGGCTGCAATCCCACGATGTGGGACTAAAGGTTCTGCCCTGATTTCACGCCCGCCCACAGACTCGCGTATGCAATTGCCCAAGCTGTTGACTCTGCTGGCTCTACTGGCTGGCCTTAGTTGCTTCGCGACACTTGCGAGAATCTGCTGCACCTGCCGCCTGGGAAGCCTGACGCCTGCTGCTGCTCCAAGCTCCCTGCTGCTTCGGCTGTTAATGGCGGCTGGGGCTTACACCTGACATCCAACAGAACGGCCTATTGGCCCAATCAGAATAGCTGGAAACCTTCGCCACAGCACGGCGAAGGCGGTGGGTGATGCTGCAGGTTGCCGGTCGGCCTAGGCGTGCGTGCCTAGGTCAACCTGTGGCCGGAGATGGTGGGTTGGTCGGGGGGTGCTTGTGGAGGTCTGGAGTGGCAGTGATGGGGTGGAATGGGTTCCTGGTGGTGAGGCGGAGCTCTCGAGGTGGTTGGCGAGCCGTGTGGAGTGGCGGAGTGGTGTGGGCGTCTCGTCGGAGTGAGGTCGGAGGCGAGGAAGATGGAGGCGGTTAGGTACTGTCGAGGGGTAATCAAGTAAAATAGTTGGGGGAAAAGAGAGAGGAGAGGATGGAGAACGTATCTGTGGTTGTCTGGAAGGAAGGAAGGCGGCGGAGAGGACGGCTCGTAACTGCCGTCGTCGGGGAAGAAAGACCCTGAGGGAGGAAGCGGCGACGAAGACGAGGTCAGAAGCGCGCGCGCGGGGTACAGCGCGATGCGGGAGGAAGCGGCGGAGAGGACTCTGCTGCTGGTATGGCAGCAGAGCGACGAGAAGGAGGGGAGGAGGTCATCGGAGCTTGTGGGTTGTTTGGCCGGAGATGGGAGAGGGAGGAATTTGGAAGGGATCTCCGTCAAAATCAAGCTTGCCCTCTGCGGCAGGGTCTGGGGTGTCTTTTATAGGTGCTGGCCGCACCTACCAGCGCGTGGAGACCGTGCAATTAGGTCTGTCGGCTCGTCGGAGTTGGAAGGAAGGTGGATACTCGAATCTCTCGTGCGTTCGCACGAGAGATTGGGTTCACACCAGCGATTGTAATTGGCTTTATAAGGAAGGGAATTCCTCAGAGAATCCTCCTTCCATTTCTTGGTGGGAATCTCTAAGGGATTAGAGAGCAATCTCTCTCGAAACTTCGCCGGAGCTTGGTTCTGCCCTAGCAATGGCGGCAGGACCGGTTTGCAAAGGAAGCGAAGAACCTAGGGGGCTCTCTACAAAGGTATTCAAAAGATAGGGACCAATTTGTGATTTGGGTGTACTAAATTGCAAAGTAGGTCAAGATGAACTCTCCTTAGGTCCAAATTTTGGTATAAACCTAATTTGGACCTAAGGAATCCAATGGCGAAGTTGGAATTCAGGTTTGACCTCGTTTGACTGGACATTTTGTGTAAAAACCCAAATTAGGTTAATTGAAGAGCTGAGACCCTAATCTAGGTCAAACTAGGTTCCAAAGGCCAAATTAAGTGTTCTAAACCCTAGAGGATGTTTTTCCATTATCTTTAGAGGGTTTACTTGCTTTTTATTCTGACCGGAACCTTGTTAATTTAAGCGGGTCTATTTTAGGGTTACCCAGTGTCATTTAGTTCCTAGATTGCACATGAACCCATTTCTGATTAACCCACTTTTTATCTTATTTGGACCATTTGACTTATGTTTTGCTTCTGAGAAATCCCGTTTATGTACTGCAATGGTAAAATTGCAGTTTTAACCTTTATTTCATGTTTTCTTCTCAGAGCACTTGTTCCTTCAGTTAAGTCTTCTTCTAGATTATGTAGGAGCTTTTATCTTCTTTATTGGGTCAAAATGAGCTAGTTATGGCTCATGATGAGGCTCTCATCATACCCCCATGCCTAGCTTTTGCTAATCCCTTAGCAAAATTTCAAAGTTTTAACTTCCGTTCTAGACCCTGAATGTCTGTCAACAATGATAAGTGCTTCTCCTTTTCTTTTGTGATTAGGTGGGAATGCCGACAATAGGCCTAGAGGTACTCAAGTACCAACCAAAATCCAGACCTGTTCCGCTTTAGCCTCAGTCTTCTGCAAAGGTTTCTACGGCCCACAGAAACTAACCCAGGGTTTGTTGGACTCCGCGGTTAAAGCACCTGTGCTTGAGATATTTTTAGCCTAAGTTCAATTTGCAGTGCATTTTTTGTAAGAGAGAGATAGAAGATTTATTTGTTTGGAGAGCTTTTCTCTCTCTTTTCTTTTTATTTCTAGCTTCGGATTAGCTTCTCAACATGGTCTGTATCGGATTCCTCGTCCCCATCATTAATCCTCAAAGGTCCTTGGCTTTCGAGATTTCGAGATAATCCCGCCCATGGCAACCCCCAGAACCCTGGCTTTCGAGATTTCGAGATAATCCCGCCCATGGCGTTCCGTGGTCGAATCCAGACCCTGGCGATCGACATTTCGTGATAATGCCGCCCATGGTATCTGAACCAGCAGAGTGCTTACATGCCCCCGGTAGGATATTTAAATATCCTAAGAGACAAGCATCGAGGAGACGATATGTTGTTACGCATCTTCGAGGGGAATTTCCCGCCTCTCCGCGCTGGGAACTCGTCCGAATCAATTTGTGTTGATTGACCGTTCCTAATCTAGGTGACTTTTTCAGAACATTAAACGCTTTTCGCATGATTTGGATGTTTTATGCGCACTGAACCAGACTGTGTGTGAATTTGGGTGCTTAGGTTACCGAATCCCGCAAATCGGAGGTCAGTTAACGAGGCCGAATACTTCCTAAGTCTTAGGCCTAATACTCAAGCTTCGCATTTTCCTCAACCTCTTGAGGATTATCCAGATTTTAACGGATACGTGAATTTTTTAAGCTAAAGGTACTAGCCCAAAAGGCCTAAGACCAGCGTTCCCGCTAATCTCTTGTTATATCTCCGTAGCACTTTTCTTTTCTTTTTCTTGATTCGGTCTAGAACTTCAATTAACCCCTTAATCTTTTACTAATGACTATTTCTTTTCATTTTCATTTTGTGCTCCTTGTTGTCATTTTCCCTTCTTTTCCTCCTCTCATTTGTATGACCCTGAATTGTTCCTCCCCACTATTAAGTCTCTCTCTTTTTTTTTTTTTATGTGAAACCCTTTCTTGATATGAATTTTCTGACATTTTGCACTTTCATACCCCCCATGCCTAAGATTTGCAATGTCCCCATTGTAAATTAGGTGGGTTCGAATTCAGCTTAGTTCATGTATTAGGACAGGTGTGTGGTGAGTGAATGGGTCGAAGTGACTTGTTGCGAACGATTTCTAATCTCGGGTAGGTATACCTGAGGTGAAGTCGGCTGTTCTAATGGATGAACCCTAAAGTGCAATATGAGTTCCGCATAGAGATGTCAGAAACAGTTTCAGGTTTTTCAAAGAATGATGGGTTGCCTCCCGTTAAGCGCTGAGTTTTATGCCATCGGCTGGGTGCAATGAACTCAAGAGGAATGAAGGGTAAAGGATGACTCAGCCAAATCTATATCGGTCATGTCAATGAACGGCTTGAGTCTCTGACCGTTCACGACAAAGGGTTCAGAATCGTGGCTGAGTGGGCTGATTTCAATGGCTCCATTTCCGAAGATTTGTCGGACTAGGTAGGGTCCAACCCACTTGGATCTTAGCTTTCCTGGGAATAATTTGAGTCGGGCATCAAAGAGTAAAACTTTTTGACCAGGATGAAAGACCTTTCTAGAAATGTGTTTGTCGTGAAAAGCTTTAACCCGTTCTTTGTAAATTCGTGAGTTCTCATACGCGTCGTGGCGTAATTCCTTGATCTCGCTCATTTGAAGTCTTCTGTGGGTTCCAGCCTTAGAAAGGTCGAGATTACAGGTCCGTACTGCCCAATAGGCTTTATGCTCCAATTCGACGGGGAGGTGACATGCCTTCCCGTACACTAGTCTGAAGGGAGACATTCCTAATTGGGTCTTGTGGGTGGTCCTATAGGCCCACAATGCTTCTGGAAGCCGAGAAGACCAATCTTTTCTATCAGGTCGAACAATAACCTGAAGGATCTTCTTGATCTCTCGGTTAGATAGCTCAGCTAGACCATTAGTTTGGGGGTGGTAAGGAGTAGAGATTCGGTGTGACACCCCGTATTTGGTCATCAGTGACCTGAACTGAGCGTTCGTAAAATGGGTCCCTCCGTCGGAAATTATAGCACGCGGAATCCCGAACCTTGAGAAAATATTTTGATGGAGGAATTTTATAACGACTTTATGATTGTTGGTTCGGGTCGGAATTGCTTCTATCCACTTGGACACATAGTCAACTGCAAGTAAGATGTATTCGAAGCCATCCGAGGTCGGAAAGGGTCCCATGAAATCAATCCCCCAAATATCAAAAATTTCGCATACCAAGATCGGCTGTAGAGGCATCATGTCTCTATGGCTCATGTTGCCCAGAGTCTGGCAACGGGAACATGCCTTACAGTGATCGTATGCATCCTTGAAAATTGTGGGCCAGTAGAAGCCACACTGGAGGACTTTCGATGCAGTTTTATGTCCAGAAAAATGTCCACCGCATGCCTGGTCATGGCAGAATGAGAGTATGTCTTTGATTTCCACCTCCGTGATGCACTGTCGGATTATCTGATCAGCACCAATGCGGAAAAGATACGGGTCTTCCCAAAGGTAATACTTGGCATCGAAACGCAATTTGTCCTTTTTGGCCTTCGACCAATCGGGTGGAATCTGATGTGATGCCAGGTAATTAACTATATCGGCGAACCATGGAAGACTTGTACTGATAGTCAGGAGGTGCTCATCAGGGAAATGTTCTGTAATAGGTCCGGAAGGATCAATAATTTTAGAAGGAAGGCGGGACAAGTGATCAGCTACCACATTGTGCTTTCTCTCCTTGTTGCGAATCTCGAGGTCAAATTCTTGCAATAGCAAGATCCAGCGGATTAGTCGAGGTTTCGCATCCTTCTTGGCAAGGAGATGCCTTACAGCTGTGTGATCCGAGTATATGATAATACGGGAACCCAGAAGGTATGATATGAATTTTTCCAGGGCAAATACTGTGGCCAGCAGCTCTTTCTCAGTAACCGTATAGTTACGCTGAGCCTCATCCAGTGTTTTGCTGGCGTAGCAAATGACCACAGGTTTCCCATCAATTTTCTGCCCCAAAATCGCTCCTACAGCGAAGTCAGATGCATCGCACATGATCTCAAAGGGTTGAGACCAATCAGGGGACTGTAGGATTGGGGCTTGGGTGACTCAGTCACGTAGGATCTCAAATGCTTGAGTGCATTCCTTGGAAATTTCGAAAGGCACATCCTTGGAGAGAAGATTGGTCAGGGGGCGCGCGATTTTGGAGAAATCAGGGATGAATCGACGGTAGAAACCGACGTGCCCCAAAAAAGATCGGATGTCCTTAATCGAGCTAGGCATAGGGAGCTTGGAAATCAGGTTAACCTTCGCTCGATCCACTTGGATGCCTTTCTCTGAGATTAAATGTCCCAGGACAATTCCCTCAGGCACCATGAAATGGCTCTTTTCCCAGGAAAGAACCAAATTCACCTCAATGCATCGCCTGAGTATATGGACCAAGTGTTGGAGGCAATCGTCCTTCGCTCGATCCACTTGGATGCCTTTCTCTGAGATTAAATGTCCCAGGACAATTCCCTCAGGCACCATGAAATGGCTCTTTTCCCAGGAAAGAACCAAATTCACCTCAATGCACCGCCTGAGTATATGGACCAAGTGTTGGAGGCAATCGTCAAATGATTGTCCAAAAACTGAAAAGTCATCCATGAAGACTTCCAGATAATCACCTACCATATCTGAGAATATGGCAAGCATGCACCGCTGAAAAGTTGCATGTGCATTGCAGAGACTGAACGGCATCCTTCGGAATGCGTACGTCCCGAAGGGGCAGGTGAATGTGGTCTTTTCTTGGTCCTCTGGATGGATTGCCACCTGATTGTAACCGGAGTACCCGTCAAGAAAGCAGAAGAATCTATTTCCCGCTAGTTTCTCGAGGATCTGATCAATAAACGGTAGTGGGAAATGATCCTTCTTCGTGGAGGAATTTAGTCTTCTGTAATCAATGCAGACTCTCCACGAATTAGCTATTCGGGTAGGAATGACTTCCCCGGTTTCAGTCGTGATGATGGTAAGTCCTGCCTTCTTAGGCACCACTTGTGTTGGACTCACCCAACGACTGTCGGAGATCGGGTAGATGATCCCTGCATCTAACCACTTAATGATCTCCTTTTTCACGACCTCCTGTAGGTTAGGGTTTAGGCGTCTTTGCATTTCTCTTGAAGGTCGTGAGCCTTCTTCTGTGTAGATTCGATGTGTGCAGTATGAAGGGCTTATACCAGTCAAATCATCTAGAGTCCATCCAATGGCTCTACGATGTTGCTGGAGAACAGAAATCAAACAGAGTTCCTGGTCAGGTGTGATTCGAGAATTGATAATCACAGGAAACGTCTGATTTGAATCCAAAAAGACATATTTTAGATGTTCGGGAAGGGGCTTGAGTTCCATGACAGGATTGTCAGCAGCAGCGGGCGGTTCGGGGTTTGTATCGGGAGAAATGGTAGGAGTCATAGGTGTGTCTAGATCATGTCCGCACTCCTCTGTTAGCGGTTTTTGATTCTCTAGTGGTTGATTAGGAATAATCAGGTTGTCTTCTATATGCAGTTCATCAACCACGGCTTCGACATCACAAATTTCCTCTATAACCCCACAATTAATACCTTGATGGGCCTTGAAAATGTCAATCTTCAGATTTTGATTCCCAAATTTTAATTCTATCTGGCCCTCTTCGCAGTTTATATTGGCCCTAGCAGTGGCCAAAAAGGGTCTCCCTAATATGATTGGTGTGTCCCTTGGGTTCTTAGGTGCATCCATGTCCAGTACTATGAAGTCCACTGGGAAATAAAAATCTCGTACCCTAATAATGACATCCTCGAGTATTCCTTTGGGTGACTTGATGGATCGATCGGCTAACTGCAATGTCACCTCAGTGGGTTTAAGTTTAGATTCTTCAAGGTGGTCAAGGAGGGATGTAGGTATTAAATTTATGGAGGCACCTAGGTCTAGTAGGGCTCTATCAAGTTGGGTTTCACCAATTTTACAAGAAATCAAGGGAGTTCCTAGGTCTTTAGCCTTAGGTGGGAGTTTGCTCAAGATGACAGAGCTGGCTTGCTCTGATAGTACGATTGGGTTCCCATCCTTGGTTCGCGGCTTACGTTTAGGTGTACATATGTCTTTCAAGAACCTTGCGTAAGCCGGTATGTGGTGGATTGCATCCATCAACGGGATGTTTATCTGGACCTGTTCAAAGAGCTTGACCAGATCCTCCTCAGGAGCCACAGGTTTGGTTGTCCTTTTTCCTTTGGTCAAGGCCTCAGGAAATGGGATCCTAGCTGGTTCCTCTAGGATAGGTCCAGGTTCTTGATCTGGGACAGTAGTATCTTGGATGACTACCCTAGGGTCTTGGCGATTATCAGGCTTGGAGTGGTTCGGATAATGTGGGTCTTGTGTTGTTTTACCACTACGTGTTGTTACAGAGTTTAATCTGGCCTGATTTTGGTTTGGGTTAGGTAGGAGGGGTGGCTGCTGCTGCAATCCTGCATAAGATGTTGAAGCCTCCATCCCGTCTGGTGATGGAGTAGCAGGGGCCTGATAAATCAAATGTGCGTGGCCTGGGTTCGGATTCATAACGCGCCTCTGGGTCGGTATGTTATTTGGGTTGGGCAGAGGTTGCGAAGGAAGGGTGCCAGGTTGGCGGGAATTTGCCATCTGGGCCAGTTGGTTGCGAACCTCTGTGATCTTGTCCTTCTGCTGTTTTTGCATTGCCGCATTCATCTTTTGAATGTCAGCCAGTGTTTGAAGGATAAGAGTCAGTTGATCCTGATTTTGCCCGGATTGGTAAGTGGGATTGGGCCGAAGCTGAGGCGGCTGATATGGACGAGGAGCTTGTGGACGGGGTTGATATGGTGGTTTTTGAGAATTTCCCGCCCACTGAAAGTTAGGATGATTTCGCCATCCAGGGTTGTAGGTATTGGAGTATGGGTCATTCTGGATGGCGTTGAGGTCCTCGCAGTTCTGAGGAACCTCAGGAAAGTCAGAATACGAGGGTTCAGAGTTCCCCCAACTCGAGTAGAAGGGATCGGAGGTCACTCCGGTCCGAGAGGTAGACGGGGGTGGATATGGGTCCATCCCCTTGGCAGGTTGGTGATAGATGTTTTGCACTGTTTCCCTTGCCAGAGGAGGTCGTGCAAAAGAGTTTTGTGCAGAGGTGGCTTGCTGCAAATGTCGAGTTAGCTCGTCCACCTTCTTTTCTATGATAGAGACCTTGTCCAACCGACTGGCCATCAGTTCCAGGTCGACAGACGTGGACAGGTCCTGCGTCTCATGTGTCCCTCTTAGATTCGTCGATGCGCGGGCATTCGTCCTGTCGAATAAGGCCAAGGAGTCATTGTTTATGGAGTTCTCGCACATGTTTTCGAGAATCTCCCACACCGTATCCTCGTGTTGGCCCATGATGTTTCCTCCACATGTTGCATTGACGAATAGACGAATATCCTCACGGAGTCCCTGGTAAAAAGACTGGACTTGTTCCCACTTAGGAACTCCGTGATGGGGGCACTTTCGCATGAGATCTAGGAATCGATCCCAAGCTTCGTGAAGAGGTTCTCCCGGTTGTTGAGTGAAATGAGTGATCTGGTGGCGCAAGGCATTCGTCCGGCCAACAGGGAAGAATTTTTTCAAAAATTCGGACTGTAATTCCTCCCATGTGTTGATCGGACGGGTCTGAGTCTGATACCAGTGTGCAGCCTTGTCCAAGAGGGAGAACGAAAACATTTTCATGAGTAGGATATCCCGGTTCTGTACATCTGACCCGAAGGTCTGGGCCAAATGCTTGAGTTGTTTAATGTGTTTGAATGGATCCTCAGAGTTAAGCCCATGGAACTTCGGTATGGCATGAATCATATTGGGCTTCAGATCAGAATCGGGTCCTCCAATTGGGATTCGTACACGAGGTTCGATTGCCACCGCAGCAGGAGTATAGTGATCTCGCATCATAGGTCGCTGCGGTGGGTTTACAAAGTTCTGAAAGAGATTGTTCAAGCGTTGAAGTTGGTGTTCAAGGTTATTCTCCTCTTCAATGGGTTGTGCCATGATGGGAGAAGAAGGAGAATCAGGGTCTGAGTCAGATGAAAGATTTATGTGGTGGGGTTGCTGCACAAACAAGGGCGTTGAGGCTTGGCCTCGACGAGAATGAATTTCTAAAGGAGGTCTTAAAGGTGGTCTTAAGGACCTCCTACTGAACATGCACCGAAAGATGTGATGAGATTAGAAGGTGCTGGACCCAATCAAGACACCCAAGAATTGTTGGGTGACTATAGAGGTTCGGGGCAGATGGACCCCTGGATCAGAAGATCGTCCACCTGAGAAATACCTGGGCAGCCAGAGAGGGAGAGTCCCGCAAAGACCCCTACACGGTAGAGCGTCCCCACGGGTTACAGGGTTTCCCCCACCCGACCTCTCTTGTCACTGCGGTTCCAGGTAGACCAGAATGGGGATCTTGACCTCTTAAGTTTACCTTTTTTTTATTTTAAGATCAAGGTGCTTAATGTTCCACTTGAGCTTTTAAGTATTTTGAGTGCAAAAGTGACCTAATATTAAGGTTGGTTGACCCAATGGATCAATTTCACCTCTTGTTCCTTTGAGAGCTTTTAGGTCCTTCCTTTTATGGTTCAAATGGATTATCAGCCTGATTTGCTTAGGGTTCCTCTTGTATAAATCGTTTCAAACACGGCTTAGGCACACCTCTTTTTGGAAAGTTTGTTTCTTTGTTTTAGAGAAGATGTGTCTCTAAAAACCCTAGCTTTGCAATCCCTAACTTGGCTCTAGTGGGTCCAATTTAGTTGCCGTAGAAATTAGCACTAAGGGCTCAATCAAGAAAGTTTTAGCCCTAGTTGCCTTAGTTGGATGAACAGATAAAAATATGTTGAAATGAAAATCAGGCAACTTGATGAGTTACTAAATATGAAACAGGTAGCCCTAAGTTGATTTCCCTCTTTTTTTTCCTTTTTTAGATTGTGAGAGGGTTAAGAGAGAGGGCTTATGGAGATTACCTGTTCCTTGGAGAGTCTGTTGTGCAGTTGCTATTCTTTCCTTTTTGTTTTGCTTTCCCTGCTTGAACACAACAAAAGAGAGAAGTTAACTCGGATATTAGATAGAAAAGTTGTACTCAAAAGTTTTAAAAGTGCCCGTTGCTCCCCGGCAACGGCGCCAAAATTGTTGTCGACGATTTTGTGCGGGTTTAAAGGATGTCACGTTGTAATATAACCGAAAAAACGTCTAAACAAATATAAAGAATTTTATTACTCGAAGACCGGAGTATCCGAGGTCGAACACGGGGAGCAATCTCAGTACTTTGTAAAACCAAAGAATACACCTGTTTAAATGCAAATATAACTCATTCAAAGAGAATTTTAAAAAAGGATTTGGAAAAAAAAGTAGAATTGGACGTCTGATTTGTGTATCAGACGTCTTAAATGTGATCTCTCTTTCTCTCTTCTTCATGGCTCTTCTCCTTCCTTTGCTTTTCTGGTATCTTTCCTTTCTTCTTCTTCTTTTTCTTCTGATCTCTTTGCAGTCTTCCCTTGTCTTCTTCTTCGTTCTTCTCTCTCTTCTGCCTTGTCTTCCTTCTTCTTCTCTGCGAAGAATTCTCCTTTCACTGCTACGCAGCCTCTTCTTTCTTCTCTTCCTGTTCTGCAGCCACTAAGTGTTCGCTGCCTGGGACAGTTCTTCCTTCCTGCACACACCACACAGTAGCAAAAAGCTACCCTCGTCCCTCTACCCAAGCGTCTCTCTCTCTGAAGCAATGCACTCACGGACGCTCTCCCAGAGCCACACGGGTAGTCGGGTCGGGTTCGCACCCGGGACCAGGTGCACCGGCAAGTGATGATGCGCGAGGAGTGCGTAGGTCTAGGTCGGGTCGGATCAGCCAGATCCGCGAGGTCAAGCCGCGGACGAGGCGTGTGTGAGGGTAGTAAGGGACCTCACCCCTGTGCTTACGGAGGCAACCGGCTTAAAGCACAAATGCAATTTATAGCGTACCTGAGGGCTGCAATCCCATGATGTGGGACTAAAGGTTCCGCCCTGATTTCACGTGTGCCTGCAAACTCTCGTATGCAATTGCCCAAGCTGTTGACTCTGCTGATGCTACTGGCTGGCCTTGGTTGCTTCGCGACACTTGCGAGAATCTGCCGCACCTGCCGCCTGCTGTTGCTCCAAGCTCCCTGCTGCTTCGGCTGTTAATGGCGGCTGGGGCTTACACTTGACATCCAACAGAACGGCCTATTGGCCCAATCAGAATAGCTGGAAACCTTCGCCACAGCACGGCGAAGGAGGTGGGTGATGCTGCAGGTTGCCGGTCGGCCTAGGCGTGCGTGCCTAGGTCAACCTGTGGCCGGAGATGGTGGGTTGGTCGGGGGGTGCTTGTGGAGGTCTGGAGTGGCAGTGATGGGGTGGAATGGGTTCCTGGTGGTGAGGCGGAGCTCTCGAGGTGGTTGGCGAGCCTTGTGGAGTGGCGGAGTGGTGTGGGCGGCTCGTCGGAGTGAGGTCGGAGGCGAGGAAGATGGAGGCGGTTAGGTACTGTCGAGGGGTAATCAAGTAAAATAGTTGGGGGAAAAGAGAGAGGAGAGGATGGAGAACGTATCTGTGGTTGTCTAGAAGGAAGGAAGGTGACGGAGAGGACGGCTCGTAACTGCCGTCGTCGGGGAAGAAAGACCCTGAGGGAGGAAGTGGCGACGAAGACGAGGTCAGAAGCGCGCGCGCGGGGTACAGCGCGATGCGGGAGGAAGCGGCGGAGAGGACTCTGCTGCTGGTATGGCAGCAGAGCGACGAGAAGGAGGGGAGGAGGTCGCCAGAGCTTGTGGGTCGTTTGGCCGGAGATGGGAGAGGGAGGAATTTGGAAGGGATCTCCATCTAAATCAAGCTTGCCCTCTGCGGCAGGGTCTGGGGTGTCTTTTATAGGTGCTGGCCGCACCTACCAGCGCGTGGAGACCGCGCAATTAGGTCTGCCGGCTCACCGGAGTTGGAAGGAAGGTGGATACCCGAATCTCTCGTGCGTTCGCACGAGATATTGGGTTCACACCAGCGATTGTAATTGGCTTTATAAGGAAGGGAATTCCTCAGAGAATCCTCCTTCCATTTCTGGGAGGGATCTCTGAGGGATTAGAGAGCAATCTCTCTCGAAACTTCGCCGGAGCTTGGTTCTGCCCTAGCAATGGCGGCAGGACCGGTTTGCAAAGGAAGCGAAGAACCTAGGGGGCTCTCTACAAAGGTATTCAAAAGATAGGGACCAATTTGTGATTTGGGTGTACTAAATTGCAAAGTAGGTCAAGATGACCTCTCCTTAGGTCCAAATTTTGGTATAAACCTAATTTGGACCTAAGGAATCCAATGGCAAAGTTGGAATTTAGGTTTGACCTCGTTTGACTGGACATTTTACGTAAAAACCCAAATTAGGTTAATTGAAGAGCTAGGACCCTAATCTAGGTCAAACTAGGTTCCAAAGGCCAAATTAAGTGTTCTAAACCCTAGAGGATGTTTCTCCATGATCTTTAGAGGGTTTACTTGCTTTTTATTTTGACCGGAACCTTGTTAATTTAAGCGGGTCTATTTTAGGGTTACCCAGTGTCATTTAGTTCCTAGATTGCACATGAACCCATTTCTGATTAACCCACTTTTTATCTTATTTGGACCATTTGACCTATGTTTTGCTTCTGAGAAATCCCATTTATGTACTGCAATGGTAAAATTGCAGTTTTAACCTTTATTTCATGTTTTCTTCTCAGAGCACTTGTTCCTTCAGTTAAGCCTTCTTCTAGATTATGTAGGAGCTTTTATCTTCTTTATTGGGTCAAAATGAGCTAGTTATGGCTCATGATGAGGCTCTCATCAAGAGATTACTGGTGTGCTAAGTCTAGTGCAAGGACTCTTAAGTTTGGATAATTAGATGATGATACTTCAGAGTTAGGCATAGTTTTCACTCTCTGTTCTTGTGCGCATATTTTGTGTGAATTCCTGAGAGTCACCAAATAAGGTAGATACATAGAGATTGAGTCTTAATAAAGCTATAACTATGGTGGATGGTTACGACCGTCCTT
The DNA here is from genome assembly GCA_037157565.1 of Thalassia testudinum. Classification (NCBI taxonomy): domain Eukaryota; kingdom Viridiplantae; phylum Streptophyta; class Magnoliopsida; order Alismatales; family Hydrocharitaceae; genus Thalassia; species Thalassia testudinum. The sequence continues at coordinate 143,197,154 of JAZHRO010000031.1, read as the reverse complement.
AATAGAGTCCTCGGCTGAAGGAGGGTAATAATGTTAAAGGTCAGAAATATGCCTGTCCTATCCATTCATTCCCGGTGCCGAGAATAGGCACTTCCACCAAATAAGCCACACAACTTCCTTTTGACCATCATCATCCCTAATAATGCCTCGTAAATAAAAGGCTGTATTGTGTTGTGTTGATTGAAAAAGAAGCAAAAAGGAAAAAAAATAATAATAAAAAGGAAAAGAGAAAAGAAGAAGAAAAAGAACAAATAGTTATATTACAAAAAAAAAATTCTAAGTTTATGATGTAACACTGTTTCTGAGGCAGCAGAACACCTATCGCATTCCACCAAATATGACCCATACCTACCTTCTAGTATTTTTGATCGCCTGAATACTAGTTGAGAACTCTAACTTAGTTGTAGAGTTATTAAGACTTTAATTGAAGTGTGGATGCCATGTGAGGCCACCAAATAGTGAGTACAATTTCTAAATCTGGCGAGATTCGTGATCTCAGAAAGAAAGAAAAGAGAGAGTGCCCTGGAACATCAAGAGAGCACAATTGTGTAGCCTCTCTCAGAGTTGACTTGTCTAATAGTCTAGAGATCTAGAGTCTGCAGTACTAGACTATATGTAGCACCAGATGAGTGTGTGCCACTAAATACAAATCCATTCGACTCGATATCTCCTACCTAAGCCAAACGTCGGGGTCAAATTACAGATATCATTTGCTTTATCCCCGAGGGAAGTAGTTGCCTATCTCGACAAAATTTTTTGCCTAGGGTGATGTACGAACTCCCAATGCGAGTCGGCTCTTCCACTAGGATCTGTTACCTAGGCTATCAGCACTTCACATTTGTCTGGATTTCTAAAGTTTTGAAATAAGAAAAGAAGAAATCTTCTGATTACTTCTATTATTTTTGCTAAGGACTAGCAAATCTTAGGCATGGGGGTATTTGATGAGTTCATTTTAATGGACTAATATTAAGCCTAAGTATCTTTAATTGTACAGTTTAGGTGTGTTAATAATTGCAATAAAGTTGTAGAATATTTGTACGCATCATGATTTAAGTTTATAACATTCTATAACTTAATATGTAATGATTTTGTTGTCTTTATGTGCAGGTAATAATATTCAGAAAGAACAAGGGTGGGGAGATAAATTTCCCCAACACAGCGCAACTCTTTCCCCCCTCCCCCACCGCACATGGGGTTAATCTTCCGCCGCCCTCCCTCAACAAACAAGTCCAGAAATAGTTAAGGGATTTGAAAATCCCTTAACTCACGCACGCGCAAAGGGGAGGAGTTAAAAGAAGACGCGGGGAAAGAGGAAGAAATCATCCAGGAAGAGAAGAAGCGTGCACTATGGTCCATATTCCCCCTTGCAGGGAAAAACCTCACCAAGCGCCCGCACACCTGCACGCCTCTTGCTCACAGCATCTCCCTCCAACCACCACAGGCGCACACCAGCACGCCCTACCGCTCACTCCCTTCAGCGCCACCTTCAGGCGCACCGCATCACCTCCTTCTAGCCACCACAGGCGCACACCAGTGCACCCTACCGCTCACTCCCTTCAACGCCATCTGCAGGCGCACCGCATCACCTTCCTCTAGCCACCGCAGGCATACACCAGCGCGCCCTACCGCTTACTCCCTTCAGCGCCATCTGCAGGCACACCGCATCACCAACAGCAGGTGCCCGCACGCCACCAAGCCTGCAGGCCCCCTCCTGCTCACAGTGCCTTTCCACGCCAGGCGCACACCTGCATGCCCCACTGCACACTCGCACCATCTGTAGGCACACCTTCCTCCTGCCGCTCCAGCTCCCTGCAGGCCACCATCATACCTCAGCGCACCAAGGTCGCAGGCGCTACCTCTACCCACTGATAACACCACGCAAGGGGGTAGTAATTAGGTTGAATATGGCCCATCTTTAGAATAAAAGGCACAACATAAAGTAGAATAGGAGCATTGCATGCATCAAGTACCAAGATTGCATATAAACTGCATTAATGGCCATTTGTGTAAAGCATGTGTCAAAGCAGGCCCCAGATGAGCAATCAGACTGCACGGATGGATTCAGAACGACGAACGGAGTCCAACGGACTCAAGATTGGCCAAATCTGACATCCGGAGCTCCCACAATGGGCCCAAGAAATTTTGACCGTTGATCTGGAGATCAACGGCCCAGAAAGCGCCATGTCGCCCCGCCCCCACCGCTCGCACGCCCTCAAGCCAGCCAAGGACGAATCTCGGTCGTTGATCTTTGATCGAACGGCCGAGATCTGCGCGCTCGCTCGTGGTCACCGCGACAAAGCGCGGGCGTGGTGCATCGGCTAGCGCGCACGCCCGCATCCCAGCAACGCGCGTTCGAATCGCGCGGAGCGGAAATCAAGCGAGAGCCAAGGGCGCAGCAAAATTGGGCCGCCCGATCAGCAGCGGGCTGCCAGGATCGCGCCACGCAGCGCGATGACAGCTCCCAAGCGCCCACGCGCGCGCACACGCGCGATCTAAGCGCGGGTGCAGGAGGATCTCAGCCGTCCGATCTTCGATCAGACGGCTCTCGTTCAACGTCCACGGATCGTGCATGGAGAGAGAGCGGGGCGGGCAGCTGACCGGCGGCAGGAGAGCTTCACCGACGTATCTGGAAGCGGTTTTAGCGACGTTCTGGATGTCGCTAAAGCACATTCTTCTTTTAGGAAGCCCTTAACTCTATTTAAACCCCCTTCTACCACCATTCAATGCATCCTCTCCCACTTGCAACTACTCCACTCCTCTCTTAGCTAGCTTTAGGCACTTTTGTAATCACCGGAGACGACGAGCCGCCGACGGAGCCTCCTCCACCGCCGTGGCTGCCTCGTCGCTCTCCACACTCTCTCTCTACCTCTCTCTCTCTCTTTTAAGCTTTCATTTACTTTTGTTGAAGCATGTATTTAATGTTGTAAACCATGAACTATGAATGCATGTTTAATGAAATTATTTTCCGTTTAGTCGCCATTTTAATTTCTGTTTAAAGTGCATGATCAAAACCAAGAGCTTTCTAACCCTAAACTCTCTCTATCTCTCGCTTTTCAAAACTGTCTCTTTCGCAAGCAAAACTTCACCTTTTTTGTGACAACAAGTGGTAAACAAAATCCGATTTCCATGCCTCCCTGAGACCGACACTCGGACTCACCTCCGTTTACTTCTTTCAAAACCGACGTATCAAGTGCAACTATAACAACACCTCTTAACACACACGCACGAGACCACGTCAGTTTTTGGCGCCGTTGCCGGGGAGGCAACGGATTTGTTTTATCACCTCTATTCCACCTTCATTCTCATATCGTCTAATGCCCTATTTTCCTTTTTACTTGACGGGTGCAGGAATTCGACGCATGGACGACGAAGCGACGCATTCCACGACGGTAGCAAGGGAGTAGGCGCCTCAAGGACCGATAGTGAGTAACCTGTCTCTCATTGTTTGCTTGAGTGAAAAAGCTAAAAAAAAAAACATAAAAACTGAAGAAAATTGGCGTGGTGAATGATTGATTGACCCACATTCTTAACACATCACCCTACAAAAAAAATGTACACTCTAATATGCTGAATAAATTCTTGGAGTGTTCTTTTCTTTTTCTCTTGAGTGGTGTTTGCGAAGCCACCGTGAGTTGACCTGGGCCGCACCACTCAACCCTAAAAACTGACTCATCTAATAGAAGCTACACGATCTTTAGGATGAGTACACTAGGGTTTTAGAGCCTCTACAGAAGAAAAAGGAAATCTACTTTCATCAAATTGTGTGCAGAACTTGACGTGCCCACTGAAACTTGTTTAAAACATTAAGACACGTCAACCCTAAAAAGTACTAAAGTAAGGATGAAACACTAAAAGACACCACATCCTAACAAATCCTTACTTGAAAACCATGTTTTGCTAGAAGCACACACTTTGAAAGTGGAAAATTAAGAGGCACCACCCCAATCAACGCCTCATCACATCACCCTAAGCACAAGCACTATCCTAGCCCTTTAAAAATGAGTAGACGTGCCCTAGGCAGGACTGAGTTAAGTCTCAAAAGGTGAGGTTTTGTTCACTAGGCAATTGGCTTTCATTCCCTTGGTAGAATCTGGTGACTAGGCTGCGGGGCAGTGTCAAACGACCGCGGTTGTGGGGTCTATGGAACCGGAGGCGCAAGCCAAAGGAAGAACCTTCCCTGCAATCCCCTCGTAATCAACCTGGCCAGATTAACCTCGGGAAGGGGAGTGCAGTGCTTACGGACTTAGTCAACCTTTGTGAGATTTCTAGGTCTTCTAAGGAATACACCATAAGGACTAGGCTTGTTTGCTTGGTTGAGGACGCAACTCTCTCGCATCTGTTCTTCCCACATCCCTCCATTTCTTCCAAACCATGGGTTTCAATGACTATCCATCTTACCTAAACTACCCCCAACAGGATTTGTATGCTAACCCAAGTGGACCCTACCCACAACCTTCTTGGGCTAACCAACCACCAAGTTGGGGGTACAACCTTGAATATCTCTCTTGGCCCAACTATGACCAAACCGCACCAACCTCTTATTGGAATACAACCAACATAGCCACCCAAGGGTACGATTCAAATCATGGGGCTCCATATCTCGATTGTCCTCACGATGCCTCCTCATTTAGGTCCGACCCGCTCTACTGTGATAGGACCTACACTTTAGGAGAACACCAAGAACACTACCCATCTCAGGATAATAACCAAGAAAGGTCATCTGAATTCAACAACCTTGCCTACTTGACCTTTGGATTAGAAGGAGTTCTAGACAAATGGAAATCAGAAAATGATCAGAAATCTAGGCAAGCCCAGGATCATCAACCTTTGATTTGGTCCCCTGATGAAGAATCTGACTGGGAGGAGGACTTAGAACCTCAACTATTCTGGAGTAGGACCAAACAGAGAATGGTTCCTCTTGAAGAACTGGACCCTGAACATGATAGAATAGAGGACCCACCCAAGAACCTAAACACCAATATGGATTCTGATCCACAACCTCAACCATACTCTCTTAACCTGGATTTCAAGGAGGAAATCCAAAGGACACCAAATGACACCATGTCAATTCTTGATAACCTCAAATTAGAACTACACAGACAAAATCAAGAATTGGTTAAAGGGAAACAGGCCATGATGGATTTGTTCCAACAATTGGGGAAAGAAGGCCAGAGAAAGATGTGGCACACAACGCCACTCATAAAGAAAGGACCTACCATGATCAATTGGACTACACCCAGTCATCCTGATTTGGTTCAGTCCACCATTGATACCTGTAACGACCCGGTTCCCGAGTCCCTACGAGACACGAGAACTGGATCGACTCGACTAATCCCAAGACCTAGTCGTCCAACGAGGAAGTAACCAAAAGACAGTAAAATAAACCACATTCAGCATGAATATAACTAACAGTAAGGAAAGAAACTACTACAGTAGGTACCACCACAACAGTAGAACAACATTTATCATATAATAAGAACTGCAGGTAAAGAAGGTACAGCGGAAACAAAAACTACTTACTAGAACAGAAACAAAAGAGGTACAAAAGACTATGGTAACTCTACTGGACCCTACTCGGCCAGCGTCCTCTGCAGCCGCCGACCCTGGCTGCTCAACACCTGGTCCTGAAAAAGGTAACGAGTGTAACACGTCAGCAAAACGCTGAGTAGAGTGGCAAACTAACTAAAGGCAACAGTAGAGTGTACAATAGCTGTTATGTTCTATTACTTCCTTTATTCACGTCTTTCAATTTTCTCACTATTTCATTTATTTCTCAGATCCTTTACTTGATCTCGAATGTCCTTGTGGGAACGATCTTGATTGCAATCTTTTCCAAAAGTAGAAGTAGCACGTGGTGCTCTCCTGGTCGGGAGAGTCCCCTGTGGTGATCCTACCCTCAATCAACCACCCCAAGGTCACTGACAGACGTAACGGTGACTACAGCACGCGCGATAAACGCACAGGTAGCTAGCCCGCACTGGCACGCGGTCAGTCATTTCCGTTAACGGGTGCGCCCAAAGCACAGCACGGAACCAGGGCAGAGCCCTCTCAATAACAGGGGTCCAACCCCTCCACAGTAACCAAACCGGGGCCTTGACCCTCCACAGTCCGCACACCCTCGCCTGACTACCCTGGTTTGCCCTAGTGGGCCTAACAAGTCGGTGAAGGAGGCTAGCAGAACCCCGGGGCCCGTGGGGTAGCTAGTACTCTCCTAACACTTGTAGCTCTCCTTGGTACTACGTACGCGAGGGCCAGCAAGTCGGTACAGAGTGGCCAGTCCTAACCCCGGGTCCCTGGGGCGGCTAGCTCCGCTCTGCACTAAACAGGGGGACAGTCGCTCTCCTTGGTACTCCGTACTCAAGGGCTAGCTCACTTCCCCAAAACTATTCCATTCACTTTCCAGGAGTTCTACTCCTACTTCCCCGTAGGGTTCCATCCTTTTTACTCAAGATCCAGGTTTCACTTCCCAGTTTCACATTCTTACAATCCATGTTCTCAACCTCGTTAGCTGTTCACAACAGGCAGCTGTTAATTCAAATTACAGGCAGCTTTATATCTCTTTCCATTTTCCAAGACTGCAGTATATACATTCCACTAGTTTTCCATCTAGGATTCATGCCATATCCTAGGATCTATCATACAATCTAATTTTCCAGCCCTAGGATTCATGCAACACCTAGGAGCTATCATTCCATACATTTCTCATTCCTAGGATTCATGCAACACCTAGATTCTAGTTAAGGTTCCATACTTTAACAGATTTTAATAGCTTAAGCCACTCTACCAGGTACAACGGGAGTAATGGGGGCGTGATCGGGAATCCCGCGTGCCTCCGCGACTCTCAAGACTGCAACTGAATGAGGTCCTATCACAAGGGCCAAATACAAGGAGTGTGTCAAAACTGTGTATAGCTACTGTAGACGGGTAGAGGAATTAATTCTGAAAAGAACGCAACTCGAATTGCGGAAAACGGAGCCCGAACGGGCCCTAAACGGGTCGAAAAAGACGATACTGTGCAAAATCAGACGTCTGGAACTTCTTCCAGATGTCTTAAACAGTGGATCAGAGAATTACCTGTTCAGCGTGGTTTCCTAGACGTCCAGAAGTCTGCGGGGACGTCTGTCCTAGTTCCCAGACGTCCGATGGTCACCCCAGACGTCTGGAGGTCACTCCCGCCGTCTGGTACAACTTCCAGACGTCTGATTCACAAAGGATGGCGAATCAGCGAACCTGTGCACAGCCAACTCCCTCCCTTAGTAGGGTCGGTCGACAGGAAGGAAGAAGAAAGTGGAATACACACCTTTCAGACGTCTGTATGAGCTACCAGACGTCGTCCTCGCCGTCTGCCTATCAACCCAGACGTCTGATTCTGGAAATTTTTCCAGAATCAGCGCGCTACTCGGCCTCCGCTCGCGACGTCGCCCGCATCGCACCTCGCGCGCCTGCTGCTCAGACTGCAGTAGGTCCCTCTCCGCGTCGTTCCGCGCTCCCTGCGCCCTCCGCCGGCCGACCAAGCCGCTCCGGCGAGCTCGCCCTCACGGCAGAGCTCCGCCCTCGCACGCCGCACCTCCTCTGCGCTCACTGCAACCGCCGCTGCCGCCCTCGCGCTCACTCGCTCTCGCGCACAGGAAGGAGAAGAAGGAGTAGACGGTGGAGAAGGGAGGGGAGGCGTGCCTTTTAAGGCTGCGCGAGGAGGAGAGAGGAGCGTGGCAGGTCGCCTGCAGCCGTAGAGAGAGAGAGGGGAGAGAGAGAGAGAGAGAGGAATCGCTGGTCTGCGTGCATAGGCACGCAGACGAATCTTTCGTGTGAAAATAACTGATTTCCAGACGTCTGGAAACGATCCCAGACGTCTGGTAAGACGTCTGGCCCACCTCCCAGACATCTTAAAAGACGTCTGGGGCACGCGCTCGTTACAATATAACAAACTCAAAGGAAGTTTCGTCCCCGAAACTTGCGCCAACTAGGGTGCGGGAAAAGACGTCCGAAAAACCATAACTGTTGTTGGTCCCCACTTGGTCCCCACCTCAACCCAACTCAAGGGTGCCGTACACTTCCGTCCGTACAGAGCCTCGTAGGGAGCCATGCCGATGCTCGAGTGATAACTGTTGTTGTATGCAAACTCTGCCAGGGGCAGGTGCTCCTCCCAAGAGCCCCTCCAGTCCAGTACACAGGCACGCAAAAGGTCCTCAAGTGTCTGTATCGTGCGCTCAGACTGTCCGTCCGTCTGGGGGTGGTAAGCCGTGCTAAACCTCAACCTCGTCCCCAAGGCCTGCTGAAACTCAGCCCAAAACTGGGACGTAAAGTGGGTATCCCGGTCGGATACGATCTCCCGCGGAACTCCGTGTAGTCGCACCACATCACGGATATACCTCTCTGCCAACTGTGCTGGTCCCAAAGTGACTCGGATCGGCAAGAATCGCGCCGTCTTCGTCAATCTATCCACTATTACCCAGACTACGTTGTGTCCATGGTGATGCTCTCCCACTTCCACTCTGGCACTGGAAGCGGCTGAAGCGGCCCTGCAGGCCTCTGATGCTCGGCTTTCACCTGTTGGCACACTAAGCACTGCTGCACGAACTCACCCACATCCCGCTTCATCCCTCTCCACCAAAACTCGCGTCTCAAGTCATGGTACATTTTCGTGTTTCCGGGATGTATGGTGAATTTGGAACCGTGTGCCTCAGTCAGGAGCTCTCTCAACAGCTCCTCGTCTTTGGGAATGCACAACCGTCCCCTCAAGCGTAACACCTGGTCTGTGAAAGAGAAGTCCCCTGGGTCCCCTGATAGTACTCTGTCGCGCAAAGACTGCAAGTACGGATCAGCCATCTGTCCTGTGATGATACGGTCTATCAGCTCTGGCCTGGTCTGCCGTGTCACCGTCACTGCCCCACAGTATCCTCGTAACTCTAAAGGTCGCCAACTGCCCACCTCCTCCAAAAGGCTCCAACTCTGTAACTGTAGACTGGCCAAGCGTGCGGGCGCCTTACGGCTCAAGGCGTCAGCCACCACATTGGCCTTTCCCGGGTGGTAGGAGATGCTGCAATCGTAGTCCTTCAGGAGCTCCAACCAACGTCTCTGTCTCATGTTGAGCTCCTTCTGGTCAAAAAGATATCTGAGGCTCTTGTGATCTGTAAAAATCTCGAAGGTCTCACCGTACAAGTAGTGCCTCCAGGTCTTCAGCGCGAAGACAATAGCTGCCAACTCTAGGTCATGGGTAGGGTAGGTATGCTCATGGGGCTTCAGTTGCCGCGAAGCGTAAGCGACAACATGACCCCTCTGCATGAGCACACCTCCTAACCCCTGCAAGGAAGCGTCCGTGTACACAACGAACCCGCCACTACTGTCAGGGATGGTGAGCACGGGAGCTGAGGTCAACCTCTCCTTCAGCTCCAGAAAACACGCCTCACAGGCGTCTGTCCAAGTGAAAGGCACGTCCTTCCGGGTCAACTGTGTCATAGGACGCGCAATCTGTGAAAATCCCCTGATGAGCCGTCTGTAGTAACCTGCCAGTCCCAGGAAACTGCGAATCTCAGTGACTGAACGCGGTCTCTCCCACTTGAGCACTGCCTCGACCTTGGCGGGGTCCACCGCCAGGCCATCACCAGAGATCACATGACCCAAGAAGGTCACCTCCCTCAACCAGAACTCGCACTTGCTGTATTTGGCGTACAGCCTGCGTCATCTCAGAGTGTCCAGAACCATCCGCAAGTGCTGTCCGTGCTGCGTCCGATCTCTAGAATAGATGAGCACATCATCTATGAAAACCACCACGAACTGATCCAAGTACGGTCTAAACACCCTGTTCATCAGGTCCATGAAAGCAGCGGGGGCATTGGTCAGCCCAAACGGCATGACCAAAAACTCGTAGTGTCCGTACCGGGTGCGGAAAGCTGTCTTGGAGACGTCGGTCTCCCTGATTCTCAACTGGTGGTATCCAGACCTCAAGTCTATCTTGGAAAACACCGTGGCACCCCGCAACTGGTCAAACAAATCGTCGATCCTCGGCAGCGGATATCTGTTCTTGATGGTGACCCTATTCAGCTATCGGTAGTCCACACAAAGGCGTAGGGTCCCATCCTTCTTCTTCACAAACAGTACCGGGGCTCCCCAGGGAGACGCACTGGGCCTCACGAAACCTTTCTCCAAAAGGTCCTGCAACTGGGATTTGAGCTCTCGCAGCTCAAGCGGTGCCATCCTGTATGGCGCAATGGAGATGGGGCTGGTCCCTGGTACTAGTGAGATCTCAAACTCGATCTCAAGCTCGGGCGGTAGTCCTGGTAACTCGTTTGGAAACACGTCGGGGAACTCTCTAACCACCGGGATGCTCTGGAAGTCTGCCACAGTGCTGGGCTCTGCCACCACACAGGCTAGGAAGCCCTCACACCCCTGGCTCAAAAGTCTCGCCGCCCAAAGTGCCGAAATGCACCTGAAACCTCCATCCACTGGCTGCCCGTGAAACTCGAAAGAAGGCAACTCCGGAATGGAGAAGACAATCTTCCTCTCAAAATAATCTACCAAGGAGTGGTAAGCGGACAGCCAATCCATCCCCAGAATCATACCAAAGTCCTCCATCTGGATCATAATCAGGTCAGCTGGCAGGCTATGTCCTCCAACGCTGACCTCGCAATCCGTGTACACCTCCTCAGCTACAAACAGCTGACCACTCGGACCTCTGATTACGAACGGATTTTCTAACAGTGTATAATCCTGGTCCAAATTAACTGCGAAACTGGCTGCGACAAACGAGTGCGTAGCGCCGGAATCGAAAAGCGTGTAAACGAGTCTGCCAGAAACTGAAACCATACCTGCTACCACGGATCCCGATGCTCTGGCATCCCTGTGTGTTAGGGCGTTGATACGCCCCTCAGCTCTAGGTGCGGACGAAGCAGCCACACTCTGCGTCGGACGGGTAGGTGCTGGCCGGTACCCTCCTTGCGATTGTTGTCCTCCTCCTCGTGCCTGGGAACCGCAGCCTCCTGCACGCCCTCCAGTGCTCTGCACGGGAAGTATCTGCTGACCTCCTGCCCTAGATGGGCAGTCCCTCCTGACGTGGCCCGACTGGCCACACTGGTAGCAGAGGGGAACCCGACTCCTGCCCTCAGTGAATCCCTACTGTCGGCTAGGCAGGGGTCCGGTGCTGGCGACTGGCCCCTGTCGAGGGCCCCCAAAGGCCACTGATGGCCCTGCACAACGTGACGGCTCTCCTGCGGACGCCACGTGTCTCCGTTCTCGCCGGCCCTGTGAGAAGTCTGGCTGAAAGGGCCTCTTCCGCCCACTGTCGGTCTCTCGCGCGGACGGGTTGGTCTCCTCGTAAGTCATAGCTGCCTCTACCACCCTCGAAAACGTCGGCAGCTTCAGGGGTTTGACATACCCCTGGATCGCAGGCCGGAGCCCCTCGGTGAACCTCCAAAGGCGCTCCTCCTCAGTGGCTACCGCTGTCGCTGCAAAGCAGGACAGCTCCAAGAAACGCGTGCGGTACGCGCTCACAGTCATCGTCCCTTGGCGGAGAGTGTGGAACTCCCGCCTCCTCTGGTCCTGCCACGTCTGGGGAAAGTACTGCACACAGAAGAGGGTGACGAACTGGTCCCACGTCGGCTCGTCCCTCTCCTGTCCCCGGACCGCCCTCCACCACCGTTGTGCCGCACTCTCCAGCTGGTACGTGGCAAAGGCCACGCGGCACTCCACTGGGGGGCGAAGGGTGTCGAAGATCTTCTCCAGCTGCTCAAGCCAGTCCTCTGCCTCGGTCGGGTCCTCATCCCCCTTGAAGGAGGGGGGCTTCAGCTTCCGGAACTGTCCGAAAAGCTCGAAGTGGCGCTGTAGGGGAGGTGCTGGTGCACCTCTAGGCGAAGGTGCCTCGTGTACAGAAGTGTCGGAGGAAGGTGGGGGTGACAGGGGCCCATCCCCTCCCTTGTGTCCAGCGCCGTGTCCGTCGCGTGGTCCCACAGAGGACTCCCCCTCTGCAACCCCAGGGGGAGGTGCTCGGGGCGGTGGGTGGAGCTCCTCTCGTACAATATCCCGTATCAGTCTGGCGAGGTCTTGGGCCTGGATGCCAAGGGGTGGTGGCTGGTCCACCGAGACGTCAACAACAGCACATCCATCTCGCCGACCTCGCCCTCGGCCATGCCCGCGGCCAGTCTCGTGACGAGGCATCTCCTGCAAGGAGACGCGAAACAAAACGGAAACGTCAAAACAGACGGTACCTAACAAAACTTCTAAGAGCTCATGTCAAGAGATATGTTGTGGTGGCTACTCTAGCTATAAACATGTGAATTGGTTATTTTCCAGTCAGTTGATTCACTTCTCGGGACGACCTTGCTCTGATACCATCTTGTAACGACCCGGTTCCCGAGTCCCTACGAGACACGAGAACCGGACCGACTGGACTAATCCCAAGACCTAGTCGTCCAACGAGGAAGTAACCAAAAGACAGTAAAATAAACCACATTCAGCATGAATATAACTAACAGTAAGAAAGTACCGCAGTAAGGAAAGAAACTACTACAGTAGGTACCACCACAACAGTAGAACAACATTTATCATATAACAAGAACTGCAGGTAAAGAAGGTACAGCGGAAACAAAAACTACTTACAAGAACAGAAACAAAAGAGGTACAAAAGACTATGGTAACTCTACTGGACCCTACTCGGCCCAGCGTCCTCTGCAGCCGCCGACCCTGGCTGCTCAACACCTGGTCCTGAAAAAGGTAACGAGCGTAACACGTCAGCAAAACGCTGAGTAGAGTGGCAAACTAACTAAAGGCAACAGTAGAGTGTACAGTAGCTGTTATGTTCTATTACTTCCTTTATTCACGTCTTTCAATTTTCTCACTATTTCATTTATTTCTCAGATCCTTTACTTGATCTCGAATGTCCTCGTGGGAACGATCTTGATTGCAGTCTTTTCCAAAAGTAGAAGTAGCACGTGGTGCTCTCCTGGCCGGGAGAGTCCCCCGTGGTGATCCTACCCTTAGTCAACCACCCCAAGGTCACTGACAGACGTAACGGTGACTACGGCACGTGCGATAAACGCATAGGTAGCTAGCCCGCACTGGCACGCGGTCAGTCGTTTCCGTTAACGGGTGCGCCCAAAGCACAGCACGGAACCAGGGCAGAGCCCTCTCAGTAACAGGGGTCCAACCCCTCCACAGTAACCAAACAGGGGCCTTGCCCCTCCACAGTCCGCGCACCCTCGCCTGACTACCCTGGTTTGCCCTAGTGGGCCTAACAAGTCGGTGAAGGAGGCTAGCAGAACCCTGGGGCCCGTGGGGTAGCTAGTACTCTCCTAACACTAGTAGCTCTCGTTGGTACTACGTACGCGAGGGCCAGCAAGTCGATACAGAGTGGCCAGTCCTAACCCCGGGTCCCTGGGGCGGCTAGCTCCGCTCTGCACTAAACAGGGGGACAGTCGCTCTCCTTGGTACTCCGTACTCAAGGGCCAGCTCACTTCCCCAAAACTATTCCATTCACTTTCCAGGAGTTCTACTCCTACTTCCCCGTAGGGTTCCATCCTTTTTACTCAAGATCCAGGTTTCACTTCCCAGTTTCACATTCTTACAATCCGTGTTCTCAACCTCGTTAGCTGTTCACAACAGGCAGCTGTTAATTCAAATTACAGGCAGCTTTATATTTCTTTCCATTTTCCAAGACTGCAGTATATACATTCCACTAGCTTTCCATCCTAGGATTCATGCCATATCCTAGGATCTATCATACAATATAATTTTCCAGCCCTAGGATTCATGCAACACCTAGGAGCTATCATTCCATACATTTCTCATTCCTAGTATTCATGCAACACCTAGATTCTAGTTAAGGTTCCATACTTTAACAGATTTTAATAGCTTAAGCCACTCTACCAGGTACAACGGGAGTAATGGGGGCGTGATCGGGAATCCCGCGTGCCTCCGCGACTCTCAAGACTGCAACTGAACGAGGTCCTATCACAAGGATCAAATACAAGGAGTGTCTCAAAACTGTGTATAGCTACTGCAGACGGGTAGAGGAATTAATTCTGAAAAGAACGCAACTCGAATCGCGGAAAACGGAGCTCGAACGGGCCCTAAACGGGTCGAAATAGACGATACTGTGCAAAATCAGATGTCTGGAACTTCTTCCAGACGTCCTAAACAGTGGATCAGAGAATTACCTGTTCAGCGTGGTTTCCCAGACGTCCAGAAGTCTGCGGGGACGTCTGTCCTAGCTCCCAGACGTCCGATGGTCACCCCGGACGTCTGGAGGTCACTCCCGCCGTCTGGTACAACTTCCAGACGTCTGATTCGCAAAGGATGGCGAATCAGCGAACCTGCGCACAGCCAACTCCCTCCCTTAGTACGGTCGGTCGACAGGAAGGAAGAAGAAAGCGGAATACACACCTTTCAGACGTCTGTATGAGCTACCAGACGTCGTCCTCGCCGTCTGCCTATCAACCCAGACGTCTGATTCTGGAAATTTTTCCAGAATCAGCACGCTACTCGGCCTCCGCTCGCGACGTCGCCCGCGTCGCACCTCGCGCGCCTGCTGCTCAGACTGCAGCAAGTCCCTCTCCGCGTCGTTCCGCGCTCCCTGCGCCCTCCGTCGGCCGGCCAAGCCGCTCCGGCGAGCTCGCCCTCACGGCAGAGCTCCGCCCTCGCACGCTGCACCTCCTCCGCGCTCACTGCAACCGCCGCTGCAGCCCTCACGCTCGCTCGTTCTCGCGCACAAGAAGGAGAAGGAGGAGACGGTGGAGACGGGAGGGGAGGCGTGCCTTTTAAGGCCGCGCGAGGAGGAGAGAGGAGCATGGCAGGTCACCTGCAGCCGCAGAGAGAGAGAGGGAAAAAGAGAGAGAGAGAGAGAGAGGAATCGCGGGTCTACGCGCACAGGCGTGCAGACGAATCTTTCGTGTGAAAATAACTGATTTCCAGATGTCTGGAAATGATCCCAGACGTCTGGTAAGACATCTGGCCCACCTCCCAGACGTCTGGGGCACGCGCTCGTTACAATACCCCTCAGGAGTTGGATAGCTCAGTGGATAAGGACAGTAAGGATTCCTTGGAACACAATTTGGGGAGCATTAAGAACAAACATCAGGAGGAAACTGAGAATGTGAGGGGAGAGGCCTTGGAATCTGAATCTAATCGGCCCAAGAGAAGCAATCCGGTGGGAGCAGCAGCCACCATCATAGATGGAGAATGGAGTTACAATCTCAAAGAAATTGATTATGAATCGGTTGGAATCCCCATCACAAATTTGGAGGAGGGCCGAGAGAAAGAATATGATCTAGAGGATGAAATTGACCCTACCTCTAATGTAACCCCAAACAGTGAATCTGATACAGAGAAGGTGGCAGAAAATATTCTTGAGATCAAGGGCTTGGAAGGAATGAGCGATGAAACCATAGTTGCGGAAGAGATGGATTCGTCTTTGGAGAGAGGCCTCATGCTTGGTTGTAGGGCTCATTATGAAACTCTGGACTTTGTTACTTGCCCTACCAGAATAAAGATCCCGCAACCCGAATGCACTGGAATTGATACACTTTCGATGGATTACAGTTTTATGGGGACACAAGCTGAATATAAGACCTACATCTTTAGTATTTGGCATGTCATATTTGGGGTGCATTCGTCCACAGCAACTTGTTTGCATGCCCACAAACTAAGAGAGGATCTGACACGGGCATGCATGATATATCTGTTACAGAATTCCCGCCCCTTAGGAACGGGACTCCACCACAACCTTATTCGCATCTGTGGACTTCTGATTTTGGGTCTGGTTAATTTTGAACATATCTTCTTGACCCAAGCCATTCCTGTTTGTGCACTGCCCAGCTGGAGGCTTTAAACTCAGCGCTTCCTGGGAGGCAACCCAGCGGATTCAGACTGATCTGGTAGTTTACGTCACTCAGGTACTATCTTTTTGAACCCTTCTGCATCCATGCATCTGCCAATGAGGACATTGTCCAACTTAAGCATGGGGGGGATGGTAAATTGCATAATCCTGAACTTAATTAATCAGTCTGAATGAATAAATTAATTGATTAAAAAAAAAATTGAATTTAGGAAGAAAAACTTAGGCATTAGAAACTTGCCAATAGTGGGAAATAATACAAAAAGAACTTAAACACTTAGACTTTTCAGGCTTTCAGGCTTAATCAGCCCTGGTGTCCGTTAAAATATGGATTTAGCAGCGAATCCTTGCAACTTTAAGCTATTCTAATCCACCTAATAAATAAGGTAATAAGTATACGACTTATCAACTCACCCTCTAACTCAGGAAAACTTTGAGTCTAAGCATCTACACACATTTTTGCACAGACTCACTTCTCGGAGATTTTGACAGAAATTGGGTAGCTAATGAACTCTCTAGGGTCGTATGGCTGGCAAGTTGTCGTGGGTAACAGCCCATTGGCAGGTTGTCCAGAACCCAGCCACAGGCCATTTCTTTTTCGCTGCCTCTAGGTACATTTGAGATTAGGGAAGCCACCTACGAAAAAAAAAAAAGAGAGAAGAAAAGAAAATAAACCACACTTCACCGCACAAGTATGGCTGGCAAGTGATCGTGGGTAACAGCCCATTGGTTGGTTGTCCAGAGCCCAGCTCAATAATTACACAAAAAAGACCAAAACACCTAAGGACGAAGCGGGGAAGTAGTACAAGCCGGGGAGATATACACTAGAAAATCCTTGTGTTGACCCCAAGTAAAATGAACATAGGGAGAAAGCTACCAATCAAACAAATACACCTTCAGGCAAAAATTTATTTTCTTTTCCTATCACCTAGAGGCGTAGAACTCGAAGTCTGTCTCAATTACCGTTAAGTGAGTCTATCACAACATTCACACCAAGATGCTTAGCACTTAGGGTTTTGACTGAGTTTTGGGTGGGTTGGGTAGCCGTAAAAAGTTACCAACCCACACTGAATTCCGAAAGTTCCAAAAAGACATATATAGATATATACGTATACATATGTATAGTTATATATACAAAGCAAGGATTCGGGCGATTCGTATTTTGGAAGACACCCGGGTGCTGCTTAGTCTTTGTAGATTAAGATCTTCATATATTTCCTCTTATTGACGAGTAACGAAGTGCCTAAGCAATTACTTCTTGAATTCTCCAAAGAAATAAAGGCTAGAATAAACCTTGCTAGGGACTATCAAGGAGTAAGCATGGAGGTATGATAACACCACGCAAGGGGGTAGTAATTAGGTTGAATATGGCCCATCCTTACAATAAAAGGCACAACATAAAGTAGAATAGGAGCATTGCATGCATCAAGTACCAAGATTGCTTATAAACTGCATTAATGGCCATTTGTGTAAAGCATGTGTCAAAGCAGGCCCTAGATGAGCAATCGGACTGCACGGATGGATTCAGAACGACGAACGGAGTCCAACGGACTCAAGATCAGCCAAATCCGACATTCGGAGCTCCTACAATGGGCCCAAGAAATTCTGACCGTTGATCTGGAGATCAACGGCCCAGAAAGCGCCACGTCGCCCCGCCCCCACCGCTCGCACGCCCTCAAGCCAGCCAAGGATGAATCTCAGCCGTTGATCTTCGATCGAACAGTCGAGATCCGTGCGCTAGCCGCGACAAAGCGCGGGCGTGGCGCAACGGCTAGCGCGCACGCCCGCATCGCAGTGACGCGCGTTCGAATCGCGCGGAGCAGAAATTAAGCGAGAGCGAAGGGCACGGCAAAATTGGGCCGCCCGATCAGCAGCGGGCTACCAGGATCGCACCACGCGGCGCAATGACAGCTCCCGAGCGCCCACGCGCGCGCGCACGCGCACCCGAGGCGCGATCTAAGCACGGGCGCAGGAGGATCTCAGCCGTTCGATCTTCGATCGGACGACTCTCGTTCAACGTCCACGGATCGCGCTTGGAGAGAGAGTGGGGCGGGCAGCTGACCGGCGGCAGGAGAGCTTCACCGACGTATCTGGAAGCGGTTTTAGCGACGTTCTGGATGTCGCTAAAGCACATTCTTCTTTTAGGAAGCCCTTAACTCTATTTAAACCCCCTTCTACCACCATTCAATGCATCCTCTCCCACTTGCAACTACTCCACTCCTCTCTTAGCTAGCTTTAGGCACTTTTATAATCACCGGAGACGACGAGCCGCCGACGGAGCCTCCTCCACCGCCGTGGCTGCCTCGTCGCTCTCCACACTCTCTCTCTACCTCTCTCTCTCTCTTTTAAGTTTTCATTTACTTTTGTTAAAGTATGTATTTAATGTTGCAAACCATGAACTATGAATGCATGTTTAATGAAATTATTTTCCGTTTAGTCGCCATTTTAATTTCTGTTTAAAGTGTATGATCAAAACCAAGAGCTTTCTAACCCTAAACTCTCTCTCTATCTCTCGCTTTTCAAAATTGTCTCTTTCGCAAGCAAAACTCCACCTTTTTCGTGACAACAAGTGGTAAACAAAATCTGATTTCCACGCCTCCCTGAGACCGACACTCGGACTCACCTCCGTTTACTTCTTTCAAAACCGACGTATCAAGTGCAACTATAACAACACCTCTTAACACACACGCACGAGACCACGTCACCCACCTGCAGGCCGCACGCCACCAGCCACAGGCGCTGCGTGTAGAGTACCCGCCTCGCCTGCACGGGCGTGCACTAGCACATGCACGCTGCACGCCACCAGCCGCAGGCACTGCGTGCACCTTCATCCTTCAATAGAGCCACCTCCGCCGGCCATCTCCGGCCACCTCCGGCTACGCCACTGCCACCACCGAAGAGCCCTCATCCTTGCCGTCCTCTTGAGCCTCTCCAAAGCCCCGTCGGTTCTCTCTTTCCATCACGAGGAGGAGAGAGCAAGAATGCTCTGTTTTCACACCAATTAAAATTTACATTCAGTGCCATTGCCACATAATTTGATTTTATTTATTATTATTATATTGTGGCAGAATTGTGCTTGAACACTCATAGTTCATTATAATTGCATGATATTGATATTCATTAGTTTGAAGATTGATTTTTGGGCTTAGCTTAAGTACTAATTTTATCTAGTACACATCATGTGAAAATTGCATAAATTCATCATAAATTTATTGAGGATTTCTATGAGGAAAAATTATACATATACCCTTATCTTTTTAAGTTATTGCAAATCTACTTTCCTTCACATTTTATGTCAGATTTGAATAGGGATTTCTCACTATCTGAAATAAGATTAAATAATTAAGTATTTATTGCATAATTGCCTCCCTGTGGACATGACCCGCTCTTCTACGAGTGGTTATTTTCATTATTTTTGATTAGTCAATTTTTCCACCACTTAAATACTATAACGCAAAGCGAAAAGTCGTCTATCAGATGCTTGGTGGGCATTGCGCAAGGGGGTGGCTAAGAGTGTGCGGTGATTGTGGCATCGAGGAGTGGTGGTGTTGATGGGTTCGACTGGAGGAGCGGTAGTAGGAGGTTGAAGAAGAAAGTGGAGAAGATGAAGGTGGTGACGGTGGAGGGAGCGGCTGATGGTGGTGGTGCTCTCTGTCACTGAGCACCACCTTGTCGAGACGAGAGGAGGTCAAGGGCAGCTTCGATCCACAGTGCAAGCTTGAAACACAGGGTGCACTTGTTCCACAGTGGTGTGTTCTTGTTCCATGGTGGTGGAGAGGGAGACGATCCCTGCCAAGGGGAGAAGATTACTCTAGGATGACGATCCCATGCGACTTTATTCTCCTCCCTTCTATTCTCCTTCACTGGCGTAATTTAAGGGATTTTAAATCCCTTACTAAATTAGCATGGCTGTCGTTGGACGGTCAGTTGGAAGGAGATTTGATGTGGGCCCTGCATGGTTAAATTACAAATGTAATCCTCTCAATGCTTTTAATTGATTCATATGTCCACCTGATTTAGTCTCTTTTGCATATATAAAATAAATATTATAAAGATGGTGTAATCAAAGGTGAATTAAGCATATAAATATAAGTAGTCATTAATGCAGGTTATGCCAATTATCACCTAAGATATTGAAAGTTAAGTACCAAGAAAGTATAATCGAAATATATTTAGGCCTATAATTAGTTCGCTAAAGTGAACCCATCAATCCCTGTGTAGGGGCAAAGATTCACATGAAACCCTTATTAGTAGCCCATTGCTAGAGTCGATCATCTCCTCACCTAGGACCTACATTGGGTACAGGAGTACCTCTCGCGGCATACGATTAGGACCCCAAATCTTAATTATTATGAAAGTTCCTAATGGAACACCTTCCACCATTACAGGATTGTGCTTATCTTGCCCGTTAGGATTTCTATACCTTTACCAAGACCCATTAGGTTTAGTTTATACCATGCATTTTGGCCTCGCCGGTATTCTGGCGACATGGCCTCATACATTCACTTTAGACTCTTCTCTTTATTGTTTCCAGATTAGGATTTGTACCACTAGAGGGTCTGTTTTATTTCCATTTAGGACCAACCATCTCGGGTCCTAATTATGCCCAAAATTTGAGTTTCTTGACATTAGATGCTAACCAGGGTTCTTAGCTTACATTCATGGTTACCAGGCTGGGGTTCAACTAATTAGATTAAACTCCTAGTTCCCCTGGGAAATTCCGTGCGAAACAAAACCACAAGCCTCAAATTAGACGTCCAACATCATGTGTCAGACGTCTGAGAATAACATCCCACTTCCGACAGCTACCGGTGACCGGTTGATTCCTTGGCCAGACGTCCGAATCGAGCATATTAGGCTCTCGATGTAATATTAGGCATCCAATCGCTAGGGGTTAGTCCCTGAAACGACAATCCAGTTGCAGGGACGTCTAACCAAGGGATCAGATGTCAAGATCAAAGGTATCATACGCCTAATGGATCATTAGATGTTGGATAACCCACTCAGAATCGCATTTGAGTTTAGGATGATTTCCTAACATTCAAAAGCCATGCACAATAACCTTTACTTGAAGAATTATTGTTTACAACCTAAATTTAGTTTATAATCGCATACAACCACATGTATTTGCACATTCTGTCCTCAAACTCAACTTGGCCAACCAGTGCCAGTACTAAGCTTTAGTATTGGTACTAGGCAATCCCAGTACCAAATTCACAAGTTCCAACCAGTACTAGTATTGGGCACCTATACCGGTACTGCGTGCCATCAATTTTGTATCAACATAACCTAGCCAGTACCGATACTAAACACAAGTACCGGTACTGGGCACCACTGGCCTTATACCAAAATAACCCAGCCAGTACCGATACTGAACACCAGTACCGATGCTAGGCAACCCCAGTTCACTGATTGGAATCATCCAGTACTAGTACTAGGTGCTCTCAATCCCCATTTCAGTGCATTACATAGTGGTGCTAGGTCAACTAGTACCGATGAAAGAGTCGACTTTCCGCTTTGCATTGTAGTATTTAAGTGGTGGAAAAATCGACTAATCAAAAAAATAAAAATAACCACTCACAGAAGAGTGGGTCGTGTCCACAGGGAGGCAATTATGCAATAAACTCTTGATTATTTTATATTCTTTCGGTTAAGTGCGAAATCCCTATTCAAATATGACATAAAATGAGAAGGAAAGTAGATTCATAATAACTTAAAAAGATAAGGGTATATGTGTAGTTTTCCCTCACTGAAATCTTCAATAAATATATGATGATTTTGTGTAATTTTCACATGTCATATACTAGAGAGAATCGGTGCACGTGTTGATCCCAAAATCAATCTTAAAATAAGTGAATATCAATAACATGCAATTATCAGACAATATGAGTGTGCATGCACAATTCTACCATAATAAAATAATAATAAATCAAAAATCAAATTCTGTGGCAATGGAAGTAAATGTAATTTTTAATTGAATTCAAAATAGAGCATTTGAACTCTCTCCTCGCGAGAGAGAGAGCATCGGCGAGCGGTGGATGCGCTAGGGAGGTCGGTGAGGATGAGGCCTATCCGATGGAGGCCGCGGTGTCAACGGAGATGGCCGGAGGTGGCCGGTCGGCGGAGGAGAAGAGAGGGGCGCGTGGAGGTGTGCGCCTGTGGGCGCGGCTGGAGGATGGCAGACGGGCGCACGCCTGCAGGCATGAAGGCATGCAGCGGGAAGGAGGGCGCGTAGTGGTGAAGGCGGGAGTGTCTGCAGGAGTGTAGGTACGGCCTGGCTACGGTGGCCAGTGAGCGGGCGCCTGTGGTGCAGTGCCTGCGGGTGTGCCTACAGGGGCGCGGGTGAGGGCAATGCGGTGCAGAGGCGATGGCGTAGGCTTGGTAGGGTGCGGTTGCGATGCAGCGCCTGCGAAGGGTTGAAGGCACTAGCGGGGGAAGCGAAAGCGGGCGCTGGAGGCTGAGGCGCTGGAGGTTGAGGCACGCGCCTGCGGGCTGGCCAGAGATGAGCACGTGCCTACGGGCGTGCAAGGTGGAGAAGGAGGGTGCGCAGTGCAGGCTTGCTAGGGTGCAGGTGCAGGTGCACGGTGGTGATGAAGGTGCGATGCCTGCAGGGGCAGGCTTGGTGGGGTGAGTGCCTGCAATGTTGAAGGGGATCCTGGTCCACAGTGCACATTGGAGTTGTTCCCTCTCTCTCTGGATGATCCTCCCTCCCCTTTCTCCACCTCTTCTTTTAACTCCTCTCCTTTGCGCGTGCGTGAGTTAAGGGATTTTCAAATCCCTTAACTATTTCTGGCCGGCAGCTGTTGAGGGTGCCCGGAGGATGGGGAAAAGAATAGTCGCTGGTTATTTGAAAGGGTAATTTACCCTTTCCTCCTCATTCTTTTGCTAATTATTTTTCCTGCACATAAAAGGAACATATTAAGTTATAGAATAGATGTAAACCTAAATCATGATGCATGGAAACATTCTATAACTTAATATAGTTATTAACAAACCTAAAAGATACAATTAAAGTTACTTAGGCATAATATTAGTCCATTAAAATGGACTCATCAACCGATACTGGTGCTCTCAACACCCAGTTCACATTGCTAAACACCCATCATTTTATCTATGAGCCTACCCGACTATTTAGATTAAAGCCATCCCTTTACCACCTCTAAACATGGAAACAAAAGGGGAAGAAGAATCTCTACCATTTCACATGCAACACGGAATCTTAAACCAAAACAACCCTTTCTTTTGGCTATTTCAGATCATGGAATCAAGAGAATGAAACAAGAGAATAACCCTACCTCAGTTGGAGCTCCCTTCTCTTCTCCTAATCACTGCAGCAACATCAACAACAGCAATGGTAGGTACTACAACAGTAGCACCACCTCCTTTCTTCTCTTCTCTTCTTTCTTTCATGAAGCAGTAGCAAAAACCACAATAGCAACAGCAGCAACTTCAACAACAGCTGTAGTAGCAGCTCTCCTCCTCTTCCTTCCCTTCTCCTCCTCGTAGCAATAGCAGCAGCAACAGCAGCAGTAGCTGGCAGGGAGGAAGGGGCACCGGCTTAGGGGGAGAAGAAAAATTAGATTTTCTTTTAAATTTTTAAATCTCTCTCTCTTATATAAGGGTTGGATATTTTGCATCCAAGCCCTTCAACTTCTTTCTTAAGCCTTAAGAAAGGCCTCCAAACATGTTCTCCTCACAAAGGGCCCCTCAACTTTTCATTTATTAACATTTTGTTAATGACTTAAGGGATTTGCTTAATTTCAAGGCTAATAATCACTAAATTAGGGTTCCCTAAACCCTTAATCTCACATTAAGCAACTAATTAAGGTTTCTAATTAGCTTATTAAGAGTATTACAAATTCAGGGCATTATATTAACATTACTCGTCAAATAGGTTAGATGTATATTCCCCTTCTCTGTCCAACCTCAGTCTCTTAAGAGTTTTTCCAGTTTTTGCTTTTGCTTCTTTAAAGATAAGGAATTTACTTAATGTCTCATCCTTAAGCTTAAGCAAATACATGCAACAATATGTATTATTGCCGTCTATAAAGCTGACAAAATATTTTTTATTACCTCTAGGCAGCACACCATTGAACTCACAAATATGCTTGTGTACACAAATTTTAGAACTTCTTTGTCCCGAAAAATGGAAAGGATAGGTTTCTTAGTTTGTTTACCCTGCATATATATCTCAAATTTTTTAGTTTTATCCATGGTGTGTTCAGGAATCCTATTCAATTGTATCATTCTTTTTAAAGAATTAAAATTTACATAACACAAATTACCATGCCACAAATTACATGATTCAATATTACTAACAACATAAGGAACAAAATTAGAACTATCATTATTTAAAACATTCTCAAAGAAACGTCATTCACAATGTCACATCTAATTCTAAACAATAAGTCAAAATATGCCAAATAGTCCTTTACATAAAAATAACATGTCTCAAGATAACAACTTTATTATATTTAAAGCACAACTCAAATTATATTAAAGTTCAACTCAAAACCCTTTATAACTAAAAGTGAACTAGAAAGGACATTCTTTCTAATAGTCGAAACATGGAGCACCTACGTAATATCCAAATACTCCCTGAGGTGAGCCTTAAGACCACACGTCTGAGTACTTGTACCTTAGTTGCGTAGTCATTCCCCATCTTCACAGTCTTGCCACTACAGTCCTGATAAGAAGAAAAGAATGATCTATTAGGATGAATATGCACATTTCTTCTTGTATCCACAAGCCACTTCATTAGGCTCATTAATAGTATAGAGTTTGAGCTTTACATTGGCATGCCTGTTACTGGGTATGACATCCTCTATGACCATGTTTGCTTGAGTATTCCCATCCGTAGTCTTCTGTTGAGCTTTAAGAGGACATTTCTTGTTCCAATGCCCAACCTCCCAAAGTGCTAGCACAACTTATTCTTTGATTTCTTCTAGATCTTGTTTTTGGCTTTCTTTATTCTTATTGTTCTTTTCCTTATTATTATCCTTTCTCTTTAATGTCATTACATTTGTCTTTGCCTCAACATCCATGGGCATAATAGGCTTTTGCTTTCCATGCTCTTCCTCAATATCAATTGCCTCCATAAGGTCATACATAGAAAATTTTCCTTTCCTATACTTGAGGGACATACCAAAATCCTCCCAAGACTTGGGAAATTTTTCTATGATTGGCATCACCTAAAACTTTTGAGGAAGCTTCATTTTGGCTTCCACTAAACCATGGAGCAAAAGCAAAAACTCATATGTCTATTCTGAAACTTTTGGTCTCTACCATGGAGAATTTCAAGAACTTTACATTTGAGTACTTTTCAATATCAAGATCCTCAGTATTGTACTTCTTGTCGAGTTCTTCCCATAGCCCCTTTGTAGTACTAGTGGAGGGGTAGTATATGTCAAACAATGAGTTGGACAGAGCTAAGATGCAGCTATGACATATATGGTCTCGCTGCTTTCATGTAGACACTGCCTTTTGTCTTTTGGGGTTATCCTCCTCCACCTTGGTTGGGCATTCCATTTTTAGCATAGAAATCAGACCAATCATGGTCAACCAGATTCTCATGCATGCATTATTGCCAATGGTTGAAACTAGACCTACCAAATATTTCAAGCATCCTAGTCATATCAACATGAGATTTAAACATCGAATCCCACATCTCTAATATGGTTCTATGAATCTTCTTTAAGATTGTTAAAATAAAAACATGCATAATTACTATAATCATCAAGCATGTCCCCAAATAAATATGATTCACATATAAATATTCATTTTTGTAATCAATGAAATCCAATAGAATCATAGGAAATAATATTAAATGCATTTTATCATGCATTTTTATCAAGCATTTGTAGATCCATGAAATAAACATGTCCGTTATCAATTTTAATTGATGATAAGGACATGATTTAGAAAGAACCACAGAATCAAACACATGCATGAGCACAAAAAATAAAATAATAAAGAGAAGATTAGAGCACGATACAATTGAAGCATCATGGATGGACTTTCCGTAGGGAAGATTTGCTCCTACCAATCGATGTGACCAATTAGGCAATTTGCTTCCAAGATACAACGATCGTACCTCAATAGGCATGCTCCAACTGTAGTCTTCCTCAAATATCACATAGTCAAGAAAGGGAGATCTCGCACGCATGCACACCACTCAAGAGAGGATGAGACAACACAACCAAGAAAGGAGACAAGAAAGGGAAGGAGGGGAGTAATGGTCCTCACAAAGAACCCTCGTGCAATTGAATGGACATGTCACAAAAATGAGGTAGAAGATCAAGAGGCGAGGTAGAAGACTAGGAGGCGTAGGTAGCTAGCGATCGCTCATAGTCATAACATTGGAATTCAAATAGATAAATGATTAATTAATTAATTAATTAATCCAAAAATTAAAAAAAAATTCTATAGCAAGAGTAGGGGTGGGGCAGGTGCACGTGTGCTGTCCAACCTCCCTCTTCCTATTTGTTACATAAGTCATGGGAACCAAAAGCCTTATATATCCAACTTGAGGCTTTCCTACTTCCAATGTGGCATTAAAAGACTCACTCAATTTTCATTGATTTCAACATGAATTCCCCATGTCATGACCCACCATTTACATCCTAATTGATGTAATAAGTCTCCAAGAATCAAGATAACAAGCAAGCTATGCTAACAGTGATTACAATACTGCTGTTAATGATTGAGAATGATTTTAAGATCAATAAGGATTCGATCTCAAGTAATTAATATAGTGATACTATTTCCATTTGGGATTTCCACAAATGTGATATGATGTAATTCCTTTGATGAGTTTTGTCTATCATTCTTTATCCTTTGTCTTCTCAAGGAATTTTCCCACTTAAATATTTCATTCTCTATAGATGCTTGTCTTCATTTCTGGCTCAATCCATTGCATCTAGTCTCTAATACAACACAATAAAGAAGTTGCCATACTTACAAAGTATTACTATTATTGTGCACAAGGTGAGAACATCTCGCAGCTATATTGTAATATCTTGATTTTTCTAATGTAATTCTTTTATAAATATGTAATTAGATGTGTGTCTTATGTAATAATAAGGTTATGGGCTATTGTGAGGAAGAGGGGAAATAAATTAATGAATAAAGTTTTTGAAGAACGTCCCCATAAAAATTAAAAGCTAAAAATAGTAAATAATAAGTACATGGCCAATGTTCCCAATCTTTTGTTGGTGAGGTTAAAGGGAGTCCCCATTAAGTCATTAGTTTTGCTTTTTCTTCATCCCATGGATTTATTCTTCAATCTCTTTCCATGTTTAAGTCGTTAGTTCTGAATTCTATCTCTCCATGTTCCTTCCCCAATCAATGCAAAGTATACAATCTTAATTTCTTGCCATCATATTTCCAGCAAAACTTCTTTATGCTATAATTGTAACTTTCCTTCCCTTGAATGGCAAGAGTCCAAACCGTGGGCATCATCTGTATCCCTTATCAATTGTAATCCTCACATGATTTCTGTCATTATTTCCTTCCATGCCAAAATCCAACATGACTTCAACAAATCCTAGACCTTTCCATATGTGGTCCTGCTTATCTCCCTCTTGAAGGCACACAAGGCCTCCATGCAAGGCTTTTTCCATCCAATCTACCAACATGCTACTAATTTCACACCCATGTGGTGGTTGAATCCATAGTTAATTTCACCAATGTGACAGATGTCGTTTGTAGTGGGATATATCAATGTTGTTGAATCCATCATTTTCAACATCATTAATTGGTAAGAGGGAATAAATTGTGTAATCTATAGATATTGTAATCTATTCCTCATATGTTTTGCCATGGCATTGATATGAAAAGAAAGGCAACAATGGTATTGTTAAAAATACTGTGTCAATTGTATTCATATAAGTGATCAATTTTTATACTTGTGTACAAAATTCCAAATACTTATTGGAGAATCATGCAAGATTTCTTTTAGATCTTATTGATAAGTTAGTTCAATTTTATGGATTGTGCATTGCATCCATCCTCAAGCACATCATAATCTATTTTCTTCTTTCGCCTCTAGTGTTTACTAATGCATGTATAAGCATTAACTTACCTTTATACTTTTTTTTATGCGAGTCAACAAGGATGCCAACGAAAAATGACAATTGTTGTTAATCCACTGATATCCACTTTACTTTCATAGTTTGGCTCAATTCTAATGTTGGGTTATTATGGCCATCAATATGAAAAAAATTCTAGTGGCATGTCCTCTTATATCCCATAGTCAAATGTAGGTAAATTAAGAAAGTCACATATACATCCTCTTTTTCATTTTGGCATCGTTGCCATCCTAGTAAAACAAGCAAATTCAGAGATGTTTTGTATTTTCTATAACACGTGACAATAGTTGACAAGAGTAAATAGTTTGAGATTTACACATTCTTCAATGCTTGTAAATAATTTGAATGGTATATATAGAAACCTCCTCCTTGATCTTAAATGGCTTATGTTTATTCTTTTTCTAATGAATTGTTGTTAACGCAGGTTGGTGGCCTTTATAACACTACAAGAAAAACTACTTTTAGCGATGGTTGAAAATCATCGCAAAAAGTAAAAAAATGGTCTCAATTTGGCGACACAGAAGGTTGCGAAGCGAATAGTCTTTCACGTTGGTTATTAATACTAACCGTCGCTAATAGTACTGACCCTATCTGTCGTGATTAGCTTCATTTTGCGATGACTTATACCCATCGTAAAAACACTTTTCAATAACGTCGCAAATTAATTATTGGCGAATGTTATACTCATAACCGTTGCTAAATATAATTTCATGACAGTTGGGTAGCCATCGCAAAAAATA
The DNA here is from genome assembly GCA_037157565.1 of Thalassia testudinum. Lineage (NCBI taxonomy): Eukaryota > Viridiplantae > Streptophyta > Magnoliopsida > Alismatales > Hydrocharitaceae > Thalassia > Thalassia testudinum. The sequence continues at coordinate 143,168,502 of JAZHRO010000031.1, read as the reverse complement.
GGATGTTAGGAGCAGAGTCATTTTGCTAACTTTTTGGCGATGGTTTTCAAACCGTCTTTAAAAGACATTGGTGATGGTTATTAAAATAATCATCGCCAAATATAATTTTTTTTTAATTGATTAGATTTTACTAATGATAATCAAAGGTAACATTTAAATTAACCTACATAATGATTAGCCCATATTTGTGGGCTATTTAAGTATTTAAGTGCCTAGACATTAAGTTAATTCTAACATTTATTTAGCATAAATTAGGATGTAAATAGATTAATTGATATTTCTGATTTAATTACATAATTCATGCATTGCATTCATATTTAAATGCATTTAGAATTAACTTAGAATTGCATTCATTTAATTAGTTAACCAATTAGGTGCATTGCATGCATTATTTTAAGTTAACGTAAAAGTTGAGGGTTTGTATATAAATAACCATAATATTTTATTATTATTTTATTCTTCTTCTATGAGAAACGGTTGCATTTCCTCCAACTGCCGTAGTCAAGACTCCATTCATGGAGGAGTGGGTGTGTTAGATCTGGTCGGGGTAGCTGACTACAAGGGAGAGGAGGAGGCAACCGAGCTTGAGGAGACACCACTCCACTCCACCACCGTGTACTCCATTCCACCACCGTGGTCTCCAAGGCTGAGCTCCATCACACCATGGGCCGGCGAGGTGACAGCTCGCCGCGCGAAGCCGGTGGACTCGTGCCTCACCAGAATCAACATCACCACCTTCACCGCCATCACCAGCAACCACCACCGCAGCCACCGCAACTCCATGCCCTGCATCTTCATCTCCCCCGTCAGTTAAGACATCGAGGAAGTTTCCTGGACGTCTGAAGCTTGGCCCCATATCTTCTTCTTCTTCTTCCTCAGTTTCCCTTCACTTTAAAAACAAACCTAAAAAAAACCTCACCACTTCCACGTGCAGCTCTCAGCTGCTGCACCGCAGCCACCTTCAGCCCTGTCGAGTGTGCCACCGCAGTTCCATCCTCCAGTGCATCCACATCCGCACGCACAAGCATCAGCTGCAGCGTCGCCCAACCACACGCTGCACCTCCTACAGCACGCATAGCGCGCAGCATCGCACTCCCCTCTCCTCCCGTGCCTCAGCCGCCACCCGCACATCCAGCCAGTGCACCTAAGCCCCTGCTGCGCACTTGCAGGCGCATGCACCCACTTCCAGCCCGTGCGCACCTCCGTGCGTGCGCCTGCACTTCGCCGCGCCACCGCCTGCAGCACCCGCCGGGCCTGTAGCGTGCAGCAACAGATGCGCTCTGCCTGCACCTCACCCCGCATGGCCTGCAGCAGTACGCATCCTCCAGCAGTGCCACACTCCGTGCACGTGTAGTCCAGCGCATGCACCCCCTCGCCAAGAGCCTTCCCGTGCTCCACGCATGGCCAGCAACCACCGAAACCCACCTCCACTGTACCTTCGTCCGGCCACCTCAGGGTGCCTCGCACCTCACCACAATCGCCATCACGGAGCCCTCGGTCTAGAGATCCTCCTCCGAGCTTCACACCTCCGGCCATTCCCTCCTCCTTGCACACGGACAAGGGGAAGAATTTCTCCTATTTTGCTATAGTATAGTCCCTATTAATATTTACATTTTGTGCCATTGTCAACTTTTATTATTATTTTATTAAGCTGCATTGCAAAATATATCCTTTAGTTATGCAAAATTACCATTTCAGCATGTTCTCTTGATGATTTCTTAATTTGAAGGCAGATTTGGCTCGATTTCTCAACGAAACTAATCGTGAACATATGTTTTTGACCGATGCGAGTTTAAATATATCATTGCCTCCCTGTGGATACGACCCGCTCCTAATTGAGTGGTTATATTAATTGTTGATTAGTCAATTTTTCCACCACATAGAACTACAAACAACGTGTCATTTTATGTGACAAACGACTTTAAAAGCGAAGAATCGACTCGTCACATAACATCCAATAACACATATATAGCATTCAATAAAATAAATATAATAAAAAATAATTTACACTAATACAAATTAACTTAGAGAATATTTACAAAAGAGTAACATTGCATAAATAAACCCTAAACATTGCCTAAACAAAAATAAGAAATAAAAAGAATAGATGCAAGCTAAACTCCTGCACCAATACCATGACTAGCACCTCTTGCGACAAAACCATCGTCTGGCCCACGATGTGCAAGATAATGGAAGCTGCTATGATCAAGTCCACCTCCACCTCGAAGTATGGCCATCATCTCCACCCACTACGCATGCTGCTGCGTGTGCTGCTGTGCCATCATCTGCTCCCACTACGCCTATTGCTGTGCCATCTGCTCCTGAAAATCTAGTCTCTGCTGAAGGATCTCCTCTTTAGCAGCTCGCAACTCTCCAGTCATGTCATTCAGCTGCATCTGAGTCTGCTATACCTACGACCTCAACTGCTCCACCTCAGTAGAAGACACGCTAGACGATCCCTTCCATCTGTACCAAGTGGTGAGCGTCTGGCTCCAACCTCCACTACGAACAAATCCACCATGTTCTGGAGGCATGACTTTCCAGAAAGCCTCCTCAGGTGTCATAGGAGGCTGCTGGGTCATAGAGTTATCCTTTGTAGGTGAAGGTGGGTGGACCAAGTCATACATTTCTCCCTAATTACATTTATATCTAAGTAATATGTTCAACTAAATGAAACTAAAATTTAAATAATTTAAAAAAAATAACTTACAAGCTTGGCTTGGTAGGTCTCATGAATCCATGTGTGCCCTCCGTCCGTAACCTTGCTATGACTGATCTCGTAGATTTCAAGATGATCTAATTGGGCACCATCATGTGTACTCGCCTAAAATTAAGTAAATATAAAATATGATTAATAATTTAAAGTTACATGTTAATTACAAATGTAAATAAATAGGAAATGTACTTACTTATCTTGTCTTGAGCCTATCAATACTTCTTCGACCTAAGACATGAGTCTATGGTGGAGCTTTGGCCTTGTTGACCTTGTTCTTCACCTGATCCTATAGAAAATACACATATATATATATTTATCAATAAAAAATTTAATAATAATTAAATTTTAACCCATAACAATTATTTCAATACCTCCATCTCATGCTTACTCCAATGCTGACAACAATCCTTCCATACCTTTGGCAGTATGGAAGGAGGTACATTCCTTAATGCCTCCTCATATGACTTATTTGTAAAATGCTAAATAACAAAGAAAATAAATTATATAATTAAAATGAAAATTTGAGAGGAATTAAAAAAAAATTGTTATCACTTTTTTCATTTGAAGCTCTAGTCTCGATGATGCCTTTGTCGCATGGCTGAGGATATACTTGGGGACGTTAGGATCATCCCCCCAATTGAAGATCGCCTATAAATTAAACATTTATATACATCAAATCACATTAAAAGAAACATATATAAACCTCAATATATGTTAATTACCTCTAAGTGACAAATGATCTCCCTCTTGAGTTCCTTTGAGATAATCTGCTAATCAAAATAAGAGAAGGGGATGATGCTCTTCACAACAATGTAGAGCCTACTGATAAATGGAGGGTAGTCAAGACCCTCCCCATCAAAGGTGATCTTCACCTTCATCCTCGTGCCCTATAGTATAGCCTCTAAGTCCCTATTTCTCGTCGGGCCTCTTCCTTTCTTCTTCACTGAAATTAATAATAACAACAATATTATGAATGAAGAGTAAATATAAAATTTAAAAACTTTTAAAATACAGAAAATAATAATTTACTTACCAGTAGTATTGGGCCCTACCTGATCAGGGTTTATGTTGGCCTTAGGGTGGCCAACCTCAGCATCCCTCTCGTCCTCCCCCTCATCCTCCTCATCCTCGTCATCACAGAAGTTTTGTACGTCATCCCCGTCCCCCTCATCCTGGTCAAGGTTGTGACTGTCAACCTCATCCTCAAGCTCAGGTAACATCACAAACTCAGGGATGACTGGCTTCTTCCCCTTCCCTATATAAAGGGACTGTGCAAGTGCACCAGGACAATATATGTGTGTGTACAGGGGGGATTGAAATTGGGAGTGGGTACTAAATATGTATTGGTGCTAAGAGTATAGGAGTCCTGGGGTGGAGTAAGCTGGGTAGGGAAGGTCTATGTGTGGGGAGGCCATGTATGGGGAGGTTGTGTGGTAGGTGGCTACGTTGATGGGAACACCATCATGAGCCCTAACTTGACCCAATTAAGAGAATAAAAGCTCCTACATAACCAACTGAAGGTCCTAATTCACTGAATAACCTTTCTAAGAGAAAAGTAAGAAATAAGGGGTAAAACTGTAATTTTACCATTGCAGTACAACAATGGATTTTCTCAAGGGCTAAACACAGGTCAAAAGGTCCTAACAAGATAAAAAGTGGGTTGGATTTGACAAAAAAGGGTTTATGTGAACCTTGTGAAGTAAATGACTTCTTGAAACCCTAAAACAAACCTCCTTGATTAACCAAGGTTTTGGTCAGGATAAAATTTACCTAAACCCTATAAAAATCATAGAAAAATATTCTCTAGGGTTTAGAACTTTCAATTTGGCCATGGGAACCCATTTTTGACCTAAAATGGGGTCTCAGACAAACATTTGCCCTAAATTGAGTTTTTATGTAAATTATCCAATTAAACGTAGTCAAACCCAAAATCCAACTTCACCATTGGATTCCTTAGGTCCAAATTAGGCTTGTAGAAAAATTTGGACCTAAGGGGAACTCATCTTGACCCACTTTGCAAATAGATCCAACCTGAATACATTTCTACCCCTATCTTTCAAAAATCCTTGCATTTGGCCCCCTAGATTCTTCATAATTCTTTGTAATTAGGTCCTTCCAACATTATAGCGGAGGAGTCCTACTCTGACAAGATTTAGAAGGTGATTTCTCCCTGATTTCTCAAAGAATCCCCTTCAAAATTGAAAGGGAGATTCTCTGAGAAAATCCCTCCAATCTGAACCCATCCATGATCCAAGATTCTTTCCCAATCTCTCATGCGAATGCATGAGAGATTTGGGTCTCTTTTGAGTTGCCAACTCCAGCGACCCTACCTTGCTTGGAAACTTGTCTTCCAAGCACAAAATCGACCTCCAGGGCTCTATTTAAAGGAGCCCAGTTCGCCCCGACTCCTTTAAGCTTGAAATGGGCCGGAATTCCCCTCAATTTCTTCTCTCCTCCTCCGGCTGACTCGCTCATCAAGCTCCAGCGACCTTCCTTGAGCATCTTTGTCTTTGGCGTCGACAATACATGCTAGATGCCATCTTAGTCTCCCTTTTGTCTCTTTACCTCCTAGATAAGTCCCTTTCACCCTCTACATTCTTTCCTTCTCTTTATTTCCCTAAATCGACTACTGCCGCACTCCACCATCATCATCATCTCCTTGACCTCCGGCCACCAACTTCGGCGAGATTGCTCCACCACCATAGACCAGCCCCTCCTCGCCGATAGGTCCATAAGCTCCGCCTCAACCCCTGATCACAACCCCTCACTCTATTCACTTCGCCACTCACCAAAACACACCCCCAAACACACCCACACATCCGCACATAGTGTGCCCTAGGCACGCTCACTCAGGCATTCCCATGCCACTCCAACCACCGCAGCACACTCGTCGTGCCTTGACAAAGTTTCCTAAACGTTCTGACGTGGCCGCGAGGCAATTGTGGTGATTTCAGGTGCAGGTGTGCTCCGCCATTAGCGTAGGGCTTGAAGCAAGCTTGAAGCGAGCTCCAGGCTATGCCTGGCCCAGGTCCGTATCCCAGGTTGCACGGAATACACTCGTGCATAACTATAGGCATCCAATTGAAGCCAAGGGCAGTCGCAGCTGCTGCAATCAAAGAAAGCATGTTTGCTACGGACATGCATGAGGAAGGTGGGAAGATAGTCCCACCTCGGAACTGAAAGAGGCGCAACACCCGCATAAATTGATTTCTTGCCAGTGTCTTATCGCCTCCAACTCACGGGGTGAGGTCTCTCTCACCCGACCGGACCGGCCTCGTCCGCAACCACGCCTTGCAGACCTAGTCTTGACCTGACCCACCTTGCACACCTTGCCCACCATCGCACACCGGTGGGCTTGGTCTCGGGTACATGCCCGACCTGATTACTCGAGAAATGCATGGCTCTAGGAGAGTGGAACCTAAGAGAGAAAAGAGAGGAAGAGTTTGCGTGGGTAGAGGGTAGGTTTTGTTCTGCAGGCTAAGAGGAGGAGAAGCAAAGCTGAAGAAGAGGAAGGAGAAGGCTAAGGGCTGCAGCAAAGAAGGGAGAAGCTGAAGGAAGAAGTTAAAGGCAGCAAGGCAAAGGAAGAAGAAAAGGCAACCGATAGAGAGAGAGAAATAAGAAGAGCAAAGCCAAAGGAAGAGAAGGCTGAGGAAGCTAAAGGAAAGGCTAAGGTAGGACAACTGAAGAAGAGAAAAGCCAAAGGAAGAAGAAGAAGGAAGGAGAAGACAGAAAGAAAAAGAGCTCGTCAAGGCAAAACCAGAAGGAGAAGAGAATTAGAGAGAGAGAAGAAATAGCATAAACATTCTAATTTTTTATTCCTATTCGTATACATTGAGTCTTTGAATATTTTGTGATCTACATTGCCAATTACTCCTATATTGTTGTACTTTGATATTATTGCATATTCTTTTAAATTGTGATCTTGATTTCTAAAGCACCAATTTGCTCACTGTGTTCGACCTCGGACTTCAAAATTCGAGTAATAAAATTGTATTTGTTTTGAATGCTTTTTCAGCTATATTACAATGCGATATTCTTAAAACCTGATTCAACGCTCCAAAAATTTTGGTATTGTTGTCGGGGAGCAACGGGTGATTTAGAATTCTTGATTACAATTGCTGATTTGGTACTAACTTGCTATATCTCTTTTTGTTGTGGTTGTTTTAGGGAGAAGATTCAAAGAAAGACAGTCGCACATCAAACACACTAGGGGCAGGTAATTTCTGATTAATCTCTCTCTCTTAAGCCCCTCATTCTGGAAAGGAAAAAACATATAATCAATTAGGCCTACTTGCTTTACATTCTTAGCTAATTCATCAAGTTGCCTGATTTGATTTCAACAACAAAATCTGATTAGTGCACCCATTTAAGGTAACTAGGGCTACCACATTTGACAAACTAAATTGGACCAAGATTTGAGCCAAATTATGGATTTTAGTTTAAGGTTTTGGAGACACACCTTCATAAGCAAGAATCAACTCTCCAAAAAAAGGTGTGCCTAAGCCTTGGTTGAAGAGATTTATTCAAGCAAGCCGTAAAATTCAGGCTCTTAATCTCACTTGAATCCTAAAAGAAGGGACCTAAAACTTTTCAAAGGACAATTAGGTAAATTTGACCCACCTTGTTGGGTCAACCAACCTTGAAATTAGGTCAGTTTTTGCACTCAATACATCTAAAGTTCAACTGGAAATCTTAAGCACCCTTGCTCTTTAATAAAACTGGTAGACATAAGAGGTCAAGTCCCCATTCTGGTCTACCTGGAACATTAGTGACAAGAGAGGTCAGGTGGGGGAAACCCTGTAACTCGTGGCGGTGCTCTACCATGTAGGGGTCATTGAGAGACTCTCCCACTTTGGCTGCCTAGGTATTTCTCAGGTGGACGGCTTTCTGACTAAGGGGTATCATCCACCCTAAACCTCTATAGTCATCCAAATTTTTGGGTGTCTTGATTGGGTCCATCACATTCTACTCTCATCCAGGCCATCGGTGCATGTTCAATAGGAGGTCCTTAAGACCCTTCTTGAGGCTTCCTTTAGTGATTCACTCCCGTCGAGGCCAGGCCTCGACTTCCGCGTTTGTGCAGCAACCCCATCACATAGACATCTCCTCCAATTCATCTGAACCCAATTCTCCTTCTTCCATCATCATGGCGCAAACCGCAGAAGAAGAGAATAACCTTGAGAACCAACTCCAGTGCCTTAATGATTTATTCCAAGCCTTTGTAAACCCACTGCAGCGTCCTATGATGCGAGATCACTACAATCCCGCTGCGATGGCGATCGAACCTCGAGTCTAAATCCCGACTGGAGATCTTGATTCTGAACTCAAGCCCAACATGATTCATGCTATTCCAAAGTTTCATGGGCCTAATTCGAGGATCCCTTCCAGCACATCAAACAACTTAAGCATCTGGCCCAAACCTTTAGGTCAGATGTCCAAAATCGGGATATTCTTCTCACGAAGATGCTCTCCTTCTCTCTCATGGACAAAGTAGGTCACTGGTATTAGACTCAAATACGTCCAATCAACACATGGGTTGAACTACAATTCGAGTTTTTGAAAAGGTTCTTCCCAGTTGGTCAGACGAATGCCTTACGACACCAGATCACACACTTCACCCAGCAGCCTAGAGAACCACTTCATGAAGCATGGGACCATTTCTTGGATCTCATGCGAAAGTGCCCCCATCACGGAGTTCCTAAATGGGAACAAGTCCAGTCTTTTTACCAGGAACTCCATGAAGATATCCACTTATTCGTCAATGCAACCTGCGGAGGAAATATCATGGGTCAACATGAAGACATTGTGTGGGAGATTCTCAAGAATATGTGCGAGAACTCCAACAATAATGACTCCATGGGCTTATTTGACCAGACAAATGCCCGCACATCGATGAATCCAAGGGGAGCACAAGACGTAGCGCCTATCTACATCTGTCGACTTGGAATTGATGGCCAGTCCTTTGGACAAGGTCTCTATCATTGAGAAGAAGGTGGATGAGCTAACTCGACATCTGCAGCGAGTCACCTCTGCGCAAAACCCATTTGCATAGCCACCCTTTGGGAGGGAAGCTGTGCATAACATCTATCATCGATCTTCACAGGCCTGAATCTAGGACCAGAGGAAACTCTGATCCTACCTACTCTAGTTGTGGGAACTCTGTACCCTCATACTCTGACTTTTCTGAGGTTCCTCAGACCTGTGAGGACCTCAACGCCATCCAGAATGACCCATTCTCTAATACCTATAACCCTGGATGGCATAATCATCCCAATTTCCTGTGGGCGAGAAATAATCAGAATCAAAGACCACCATATCAACCCTGTCCACAAGCTCCTCATCCATATCAGCCGCCTCAGCCTCGGCACAACCCCACCTATTAATCTGGGCCAACTCAGACAGATCAAATGACTCTCATCCTTCAGACTCTAGCTGACATTTAGAAGACGAATGTGGCTATGCAAAAACAACATAAAGACGAGATCACAGAGGTTCGCAATCAACTCACCCAGATGGCAAATTCCCGCCAACCTGGCACACTCCCTTCGTAACCTCTACCGAATCCAAATAACATGTCGAACCAGCGGTGCATTATGAAACCAAATCCAGGCGAAGCCCACATGATTTATCAAGTCCCCTCTGTTCCATCACCTAATGGGATGGAAGCTTCAACATCATATTTGGGATTTCAACAACAGCCGCCTATTTTACTGACTTCGAACCAAAATCACGTAGGACTAAATTCTGTTACAACCTGTAGTGGCAAGGCAACACAAGACCCACCTTACCCAAGCCACTTTCAGCCTGGTAGTGTTAAACCAAGCCCTAGGATAGTTATCCAGGACACCCCTGTCCCAGATCAAGAACCTGGACCTATTCTAGAGGAACCATCCAAGGTTCCATTTCCCGAGGCCTTGACCGAGGGAAAGAGGACAAACAAACCCATGGCACCTGAGGAGGACCTGGTCAAGCTCTTTGAACAGGTCCAAATAAACACCCCCTTGATGGATGCAATCTGCCACGTACCAGCTTATGCATGATTTCTGAAAGACGTGTGTACACCTAAACGTAAGCCGCAAACCAAAAGTGGGAGCCCAATCATATTGTCAAAGCAAGCCAGCTCTGTAATTCTGAGCGAACTCCTACCTAAGGCAAAAGACCCAGGTATTCCCTGGATTTCCTGTACAATTGGTGATACCCAATTTGATAGTGCTTTATTAGATCTAGGAGCCTCCATAAACCTAATACCTACATCCCTACTTAATCACCTTGAGCAATCTGAGCTTAAATCGACAGAGGTGACGTTACAGTTGGCTGATCGATCTATTAAGTCACCTAAAGGAGTTCTTGAGGATGTCATTATTAGGGTTCAGGATTTCTATTTCCCGGTGGACTTTGTAGTCTTGGATATGGATGCTCCAGAAAACCCGAGGGATACACCAATTATATTAGGGTGACCCTTTCTAGCCACTACTAGGGCCAACATAAATTGTGAGGAGGGCCAAATTGAACTGAAATTTGGAAACCAAACACTAAAGATTGACATCCTTAAGGCCCAACAAGGGATTAATTGCGGTGTTATAGAATAGATATGTAATATCAAGGCTGTGGTTGCTGATCCATATATTGAGGAAAACCTGACTATTTCTTATCAACCGCAAGAGGATCAAAACCCGCAATCAGAGGAGTCCGAACTTGACTTAGACACACCCATAACTCCTCCCCTTTCTACTGATACACACCCTGAACCACCCGCTATTGCTGATAACCCTGTTTTGGAACTCAAGCCTCTTCTCGATCATCTGAAGTATGTCTTTTTGGGTTCCAATCAGATGTTTCCTATGATTATCAACTCCAGACTCACACCGGATCAGGAATCCCGTCTGATTACTGTTCTCCAGCAACATCGTAGAGCCATTGGATGGACTCTCGATGATTTGACTGGTATCAGCCCTTCTTACTGCATACACCGCATCTATACTGAAGAGGGCACACGACCTTCCCGTGAAATGTAGAGACATCCCCTAAAAAGGCAGGACTCACCGTAATCATGACTGAAACTGGAGAAATCATTCTAACCTGAGTAGTGAATTCATGGAGAGTCTGCATTGATTATAGAAGACTCAATACCTCCACAAAAAAGGACCATTTCCCACTACCGTTTATTGATCAGATCCTCGAGAAACTAGTGGGAAATAGGTTCTTCTACTTTTTGGATGGGTACTCCGATTATAACCAGGTTGCAATCCATCCTGAGGACCAAGAAAAGACCACTTTCACTTGCCCCTTCAGGATGTATGCGTTCCGAAGGATGCCGTTCGGTCTCTGCAATGCACCCGCTACTTTTTAGTGGTGCATGCTTGCCATATTCTCAGATATGGTAGGTGATTATCTGGAAGTCTTCATGGATGACTTTTCAGTATTTGGAGAATCATTTAACGATTGCTGATGAGTCCATTTTAATGGACTATTGTTACGCCTTAGTACTTCAATTCTAACATAGTATGTTTCTTAATAATCACATTAGGTCATTAAATAAGTGCATGCATCATTACTAGAGTTTTTATCTATTCTATCACATTCTATAACTTAGTATGTAATTATTTTATGTTTCATTATTACAGGAATAAATTGCAAGAGACGATGGGGTGAATTAAATTTTCCCATCACCCAACAGCTGTCGGCCTCAACTAAGCCTTCCTCAACCTCCGGCTGGCCTCAACATCTCCCCAATAGTCGAAGGCCAAATTTAGTAAGGGATTTTGAAAATCCCTTAACTCGCTCGGGGAGAGGAGATAAAAAGAGGCTTTTAGGAGAGAGAACGGGCTGCTTCTTCTCCCCTGGCAGGGACCCAACAGTGGAGAGGGCAGGCACTGTGGAACCAAGCTACACTGCCTTCACACCTTCCACCACTCGCACTCACGCAAACCCAATAGCGCCTTCACCAAGCCCTCGCCAGCCACCCACCATGCGCAAGAGGCAGCCAAGCACCCTTGCAAGCGCCCTTGTGCGTAGCCACACCAGCGCCTTCCTTCCTTCACCGCACTACCACAGCCACACCAACTTCCACCGCCTGCCCGCACTCGCAAGCCCTGCAGGTGCTGCACTTGCGCTCTCACCGAGCTATTGCCCGCACCCTAAAACCCCCACTGCACCCTTGCACTGCCTACACCAAGCGCCCACAGGCACCGCACCACACGCCCACAGGTGCCACGCCATCGCCCTCCTGCCCTCACCTCATTGCCCTTGCTCAGCCTGCACCAAGCACTCGCAGGCGCCCACACCTGCCACCATCGCCCACAGGCAGTAGCCAAGTGATTGCAGACGCCGCACCAAGCACCCTTGCAGACCACGCCAGCAACCGCCCGCAAGCAAGCCCTAGTACGCCCTTGCACGCGCAACCCTCGCGCGCATCCATGCGGGTTGCAGCAGCCACACCATCCTCTCCACGTGCGGGCCTCCTCCTCCAACAGGGCCAACAGGCCGGTGGCTATCCTCCACCATCTATCCTCCGTCGGCCACTACGTCACCACCATCGCGCAGCACGCGTCGAGGCACACTACCCCGTCGACTCTCGCCGCCAACCATGCACAGCCGTCCACGCAAGGAAGAGAGAGGAGAAATCCTCCATTTTCTCCTCAATTAATATTTACATTTAATGCCATTTCCATTTAGATATTAATATTTTATTCATGCCACATTGCATTGATGCACCTATAGTTTCATGAAATTACTTCACTTGTGTTATGTGCATCATTTAACTTTGAATTTCAAATCAGATTTGCATGCAAGTTGAATTTACATGATATGCCATTACACATGCATCATATACATATTTTTGGAGCTTAATTCCTGACGTGAAATTGCATAAATAACCCTAAACTTTTAAGGAAATTGCAAGCTCCATTTAAAATAGCATATTCCTCGCATTAAAGTTGCGAAAGTGTCTGCAAATAGTATATTCCTCTACTCGTGAATATATTAGTCTATTCCTCCTTGTGGATGCGACATCTTTATTGTGGTTAAATTTGATATTTAATTTTGATTGAGAGATTTTCCACCACATAAAACACAACGACATATCATTCTATTACTATCATAAATAAGCAAGAATCTCTCCATCAAATGGCACCATTGCCGAGAAGGCAACAGACACAATAGATTCACTTTATTATTTTTGAATATTCTACATTGCGCAATTATCAAATCATTCTTTATCTTATTGTGGGAGGAATCTGACGGGGCAACAGGCGCAACAAAGCAACGACATTGACCTTGAACGACGAATGCGATGGGCACACACGACGGAGATGATCTTTTTGGTGGACCTTGACACCACCTGGAGGCCAGCAACAAGAACACGTAGGCCTTGATCCCACGCACATAGGCTTATGGAGAAGCTTGTTTCTGATTTAGTCATTAGAGCTTAGTTTAGATTTAGTTTAGATAGACATTAAAATTTAATTTCTATCTTTTGGACCCTTGTAGGGTATTTTTGGGAACGTGTTCCTAGTGTTTCTTTATTTCTTATTGTTCTTGTATGCGGGAGTGCATTTTCAGGAGCGTGTTCCCATTTATTTAGATTATAGGATTATTCAAATTGTTTGAACTACATGTGGGTTAGTTAGTTAGATTAGGTTTGTTTGCTTATTATTATTAAAAAAAAAAATTTGAACTGCCTGCTAGAAGCTGCATATCTATAGGACAACCATCTTGGACTACATGAGCAGCATCTAGTTTGTTTTTACTGTATTGCATACATTATTGCACAAAGAAAGCTAGAGTAAGGTACGTCTTCTCTTGAGCATCAATTACTTGTCATGCATCTGCATTGAACCTAAATCTAAGACCACTAAAGTGCTTGAATCGAATTAATTCAGTGGTCACTTTAAAAATTGGGACTGCTAAGAGGTTGGACCTTAAAATTTGTGACTTAAAATTGTGTGCAAAAGGATCTTGTTTGCGAAATTTCAAAACTCAAAACACGATCGTATGATTTCACACCTGAGACACTGTGCACCTCACACATAAGGTCACTAGATAAATTTCTACCTCTCCTCTTTTGCACCACAAGGGAAGTTAGTCGGAAATTAACAAGCCTATCCACCAAGTTACTTCGGTTCGTCGTGTGTGGGCTCGATTCAAGACTTCCATCCCTTGCGAGTAGGTTATAAACACCAATGAAGGTTGGCCTAGTAAGCGTAATTTTTCCAAAACTTGTTTAGCCACCAACTGAACATTTAATTCTAAGACCTACAATCTACTAAAAATAGATCCCACTGAATTTGCGTTTGCTTTGACAGTAGAACTTTCTAGGAAGTTTCTACTTATGTTCTGAATTCTTCTAAATCCTAAGAGAGTTAAAACTGTTGGCTTAAATAAATGGATCACCCTTATTCCTATCATTTAGATTATCAGAGTCAATACTTCCCATCTTTTAACCAGGATCCCATGCCCCGAGCGTATCCATCCTTTGATGGGTACATTGACAATTCATGGGATCATTCATATTCCTATCCTGGGAGTACTGGCTTGATAACTCCAACTTTTGAGCAAAGCCTAAGAGCAAGATTTTCCAACCCTGGAATCCCTACTTCTATGCAAACACCCAACCCTCCCACCCTTCATGATTTTCCGTATCAAGGTTGGATCGATACCCCTAGGCAACCAGAGCCTGAAATTGACTATCCTCCCCAACCTGATAATAGTAGCCTCTCCTCTTTTATGATAGAAATGCAAAACCATCAAAAGGAAATGATGAAATCTATGGGAGAGATGTTGAGGAATAGTCAACAGTTAAACAAAGAAATAAGACAGCTTAGCTACATTCTTCCTAGTAATTCTGATCCCTACCTATACGACCATGATCATGAAAATAATTCTGATGAAACCAATGACAGTAGGGATCCAGTTTTATGTAGCTATCACTTAGACTCTCCCAATGAGACACGGCCACTAGATGAGAATGATCATAGTGATTATCCACCCAAGCTATATTGGAGTCAAAAGCAAGGGAAGATGGTACCTCTTAAGGGCCTTGACCCCAATGACAGTATTCTCCTTACCCCTACTAACTCGAGTCAAGGTTGTATTGTTCCTATCACTTCCCCTATTGATTATTTGGTGGAATCCCATTCTACCCTTAGTGATCCTACTCCTGACCCTCCACTTAGGGAGTCAACACCTACCATTCAGCATCCTGAGGATTTTAATGAACCCAATGAAGGTGATCCTAAGGGAATGGAGGACGAATTAGATCAATTTTGGTCTCAGGGATATGAAGAGTCTATTTCAGAGGACAAGGATGCCCCAATAGAGGAACCTAGACTGAAAATTTGGAGTGAATCACAGGGGAATTATTTATTATTTGAGGATTTACCTCCAAAGGATATAAATAATATGGTGAAATCCATATTCCTCCCTTCTTTTGAGAGTCATCCTCCATCAAAACAGGTGTTGATATTAGAGGTGAACAAACAAAATACTGAGAATCCTAGGGGAGACTCTCGGGGACAAAACACAAATTGAGGATTTATACCCCGGGAAGAATAACGAATTCAGTGATATAGTGATTGCGTAGCAATCATAGGTCTTAATTGGCTTAGATTAAGCTAGGACTTAGCATAAGTTAGGGTTATTCATGCATGCATACGCATTATCTGCATCTTTACTGCTTTCCTTTAGCTATGCATAAAATAATGTTATAATGTGCTGATTAAGTGCATTATGTCGATTGCAGGGAATAAGCTGATTAGGAGCTGGATCTGAAGCTGGATCAGGAATAACAGGAGTTGTAGCAGAGCTGGAGCAGAAGGCCTAGTTTAGATGTAGGAATAATAATGTAAGGGGGTTAAAAGTTTGCTATTCTATTAAGTAGGAATAAAGCAGTAAAATGTGAAGAGCTTAGGTCCATCCTATCCCTAAGATAACCTAGAGACTTTCCCAAGCCTTAGCCACTCTTAGATTAGGTCACAACACCCTAGGAAGCCCTAAAACCCTAGTTCCAACCCTTCTCTGGACGTCCAGATAAGTTTTAAGAAGCCCAGGACCCTTAGCCAACTCCCGCACACTTCAAACCCACTTCTGCAGTGTTATTGGACGTCCAGACACTTTGTCAGACGTCTAATTTCTACAGAATACCCAAAACAGAACCTGAAATCCTTCCTGACTCTGATTGGACGTCCAGACAACAAGTCTGGACTTCTGATTTCTGAGTATAAGACGTCTGATACTGCTCTCCAATTCCTGTTTTGAGATTTAAGCCTTGATCTTGGATCTCTAGGTCCCTAAACCCAATTCCAACCCCATAGGAACCTAAATTAAGGTGCCATAACTCTAGTACATCACCTCTAGACCTTCCTAAGGACCTAATTAGGTCCTCACTAAACCTAATTGACTTGGATCTTAGTCAATTCCATCAGCCTATTCAATTGGACTCATTGAGTCCAATTGAGCCCTGATCTCAGCACACACTGTCTAATTGGACTCAGTGAGAGTCCAATTGACCTAGACCTGACTTAATTGAGTTGTTTTACTCTCAATTAAGTTTCCACACACCCAATTAAACTTGTACTAAGTTTAATTGCACTTTACCTTAGTGAATTAGGGTTTATAACCCTAATTTGAGACCTACCTTGACCTAAACCCACTAGAACCCAACCTAATCAACCTAGCCACCTAAGTTTCGACCCACACACACCCACACACACCATCCACACGAAAATATCTAGCCTAGAGTTCTCTAGAACTCTCTACCATGTGTGGTTGCCTTGGTTGCCAAAAATAGCAACCAAGAGGCATTCAATTTTTAGATCCACATTTGGTGGATCTAAAAAACACCATCCACTCTCTCTCTCACTCTCCCACGAGCTCCCACCATAGGCCTCTCTAGAGAATTCCATAATTCTCTAGAGAGCTTCCCTTAGGTCTATAAAAAGACCCCTTGGGTGGCCATTTGCACCCATTCACTTCCTTGGCATCCATTCCACTTAGGCTAGCCACTTCCATCTCCACTCCACCTCCACGAGTTGAGCACCACCATGGAGGCCACCATCTCCATGCCAGGAAGCTGGATCAGCTCCCCAACCTCTCTCCAAGGGCCGGCCTAAGTTCCATTGGCCGCCCCTCCTTCTCTCAACCACTCAAAGGCCATCGGGGACCACCCCTGAATGCCCTTCCATTCTGCTAGATTTAGATTATGCTCTTCATATATTTACTGCTTTTATTTACTGCTTAGTAGTGTAGTCTTATTTCTCCCCCAATGATGCATGCGAAATCCCCCCATCGATTCTTGTATGCGATCATTTTCTGGTAGCTAGATTTAATTTTCAAGCATTTATGTACAAGCTTCCCTCTACGTTTTATGTTGCAAACGACTCTCCCGCTGAATGAATGAAAAATGCTTATATATATATATATATATTTGTCTCTATATGTTTGAAATCACCATGAGTTTAATAATTGTCATTTTTTTTGTGTGATTCAAGTTGCCTGTTTCTGATTCCTAATATTCTTGCAACTAAGCATGTTATACCTAAATACGTAATAATCATGAACTGGCATGCGATTCTAAACAAAGTAGAGTAAGATCGATTTCAAAAGTAGAAGCAACGCCTCCCAGAGACGAACGACCGGGACTCAAGTCTCGTTATCTTTAGAAATAAATTTTTGACAAACGTTTTTGCGTGACTATACTACAATTTCCGACGACTTTCAAATGCGCGAAAATGGCTTTCTATCATGTAGTCTTGCTCCAAAATATTAAGACTGATCCTCCTTTAGGAATAATTGAGGATACTGATCCAACTTCTTTCTTCATTAATGAATCACATATACACCCCGACAAAAATTTGAGTGAGCCAAACGGATCCAGGGATGAGCTTAATGATAATGATTCTGATATTTTGACCCTGCGATCAAAGAGTTATAATTTGGAGTCTACCCTTGATTCACATATACTGAAAGGTGAAAATATGACTCCAATCATTAATGCTAGGCAGGGTAACATGAAGTTGTCTACAATTGTTAGGGAGTATACACAATCTGAATCATTGTTGGAATTGGACCTGACACCGGCTAAGCCCTCATTAGACTTAACCATTACCTTCGAACACTACAAACAACCCTTATACTCTCTAACCGATCCTTATCTTAGCTCTCTGCTCATGTACATTCTTTCTGGAGAACATATCAGGCTAGTACATCCTCGGGTAGAATGGCAAGTGTGGATTGATGCTTGTACTTTTAGTCTTGCAATTCAAGGGTTTCAAATATTAATGTTTTTGTCTTTTAAAACCTATCCTGCTTTGGAGGATCCTTGTTATCCTCCACTTATTTCGTTTCAAGAGGCCTCGTTTCATTTTCCTTTTGTTATTCTTAGACCTCCCTAGGTAGCCAACGAGGTTTCTTTCATACATTCTGGCAAGAATTTGGGATTACGTTGCATCATCAGCTCACCAACATCCATGGCTACTTGTTTTCTTGGCCCTTGCTATTATGCATATTTTTAGGGCCTAACTTTTTCTGTCTGGAACCAGACTTACAGGTTCCTTATAAGTCTGGCTGCTGACAGAAAATGCAATGCTTGTTGGGAGGCAACCCAGCATTCTGAATAACACTGTCATCAGGTGATTTCTTTCCTTTCTCCCCCTGTTTTAATTTTACAATGAAGACATTGTAGGATTTAGGCATGGGGGGGTGCATTTTGCATTTTAGGAAGTATTCATGCATTTAAGTTGGCATATAAAGAAAAAAAATTCTCTTTTCTTAAGCTGAATGGGTTAGTCCCTAGCAAAATATCTTTGTCATTGGAGGTTTTTCTTCTTAAATTATTTCTTAAGTTTAGAATCCAGTACATTTATTTCACATGCATGTAGACTGGGTAATGGATCTTTGTGGAAAACCAATAAGCATTTGTAGTCTACTGAACCCTTGGACAGTTAATAGGGAGTCAGGCATACTATCTTCTAGTAGATCCACCCCATATTTATGAGATGAAAGTAGAGAGATTACTGGTGTGGTAAGTCTAATGCAAGGACTCTTAAGTTTTGGACAATTAGATGATGATACTTCAGAGTTAGGCATAGTTTTCACTCTCTGTTCCTGTGTGCGTACTTTATGTGAATTCCTGAGAGTCACCAAACAAGGTAGATACACAGAGATTGAGTCTTAATAAAGCTTTGACTATGGTGGATGGTTATGACCGTCATTCATAGAGTCCTCAGCTGAAAGAGGGTAATAGTGTCAAAGGTCAGAAATATGCCTGCCCCATCCATTCCTTCCTAGTGCCGAGAATAGGCACTTCCACCAAATAAGCCACACAATATCCTCTTGACTATCATTGTCCCTAATAATGCCTCATAAACAAAAGTCTGTATCATGTTGTGTTGATTGATAAAAAGAAAAAAGAAAAAGGAAAAAAGAAGAAAAGAGATAAAGAAACGAAAAAGAAAAGAGTCCAGGGTTATCGTTGTAACATTGTTTCTAAGGCAACAAAACACCTATTGCGATCCACCAAATATGACCCATACCCACCTTTTAGTATTTCTGATCACCCGTATACTGGTTGAGGACTCTAACTTAGTTGTAGAGTTATTAGGACTTTAATTAAAGTGTGAATGCCATGTGAGGCCCCCAAACAGTGAGTACACTTACTAAATCTGGCAAGATTTGGGATCTCAGAAAGAAAAGAGTGAGTGCCAAGGAACATCAAGAGAGCACAGTTGTTTAGCCTCTCTCCGAGTTGACTTGTCTAATAGTCTAGAGATCTAGAGTGTGTAGTACTAGATTACATGTAGCACCAGATGAGTGTGTGTGCCATCAAATACAAATCCATTCAACTCGATATCTCCTACCTAAGCCAAAAGTCGGGGTCAAATTACAGATTATCTTCTGCTTTAACCCTAAGGGAAGTAGTTGCCTATCCCAATAGAATCTCTCTCTTTTCCTCCTCCTCCGTTGTTGTTGTTGAGAGAGATATCTCTCTCTTTTCCTCCTCCTCGTTGTTGTTGTTGAGAGAGATTCTGGATCTCTAAAGTTTTGAAATAAGAAAAGAAGAAATCTTTTGATTACTTCTATTATTTTTTATTTTTGCTAGGGACTAGCAAATCTTAGGCATGGGGGTATTTGATGAGTCCATTTTAATGGACTATTGTTATGCCTAAGTACTTCAATTCTAACATAGTATATTTGTTAATAATCACATTAGGTCATTAAATAAGTGCATACATCATTACTTGAGTTTTTATCTATTCTATCGCATTCTATAACTTAGTATGTAATTATTTTATGTTTCATTATTGTAGGAATAAATTGCAAGAGACGAGGAGGTGAATTAAATTTTCCCATCCCCCAACAGCTGCCAGCCTCAACTGAGCCTTCCTCAACCTCTAACCGGCCTCAACATCTCCCCAATAGTCGAAGGCCAAATTAGTAAGGGATTTTGAAAATCCCTTAACTCATGCGGGGAGAGGAGATAAAAAGAGGTTTCTAGGAGAGAGAATAGGCTGCTTCTTCTCCCTTGGTGGGGACTCAACAGTGGAGAGGGCGGGCACTGTGGAACCAAGCGTACACTGCCTTCACACCTTCCACTGCTCGCACCTGCGCAGACCCACCAACGCCTTCACCAAGCCCTCGCCAGCCACCCACCGCGCGCAAAAGGCAGCCAAGCACCCTTGCAAGTGCCCTTGTGCGTAGCCACACAAGCGCCTTCCTTCCTTCACTGCACTGCCAAAGCCGCACCAACTTCCACTGCCTGCAAACGCGTTCCATCGCCTGCCCTCACCCGTAAGCCCTGCAGGTGCTACACCAGCCCTCGCCACCGCCTGCAGGCGCTGCACCAGCGCTCTCACCGTGCTACTGCCCTCACCCTAAACACCCCACCGCGCCCTTGCACTGCCTACACCAAGCACCCCCAGGCACCGTACCACACGCCTGTAGGCGCCACGCCATCGCCCTCCTGTCCTCACCGCATTGCCCTTGCGTAGCCTGCACCAAGCGCCCACAGGCGCCCATGCCTGCCACCATCACCCGCAGGCAGCAGCCAAGTGACCGCAGATGCCACACCAAGCACCCTTGCAGCCCATGCCAGCAACCGCTCGCAGGAGTGCCCTAGCACGCCCTTGTGCATGCAACCCTCGCGCACATCCACGCAGGCTGCAGCTGCCACACCATCCTCTCCAGGCGCGGGCCTCCTCCTCCAACAGGACCAATAGGCCGGCGGCTATCCTCCACCGTCCGATCGCTGCCGGCCACCTTCGGCAGCCGCGTCACCACCATCGCAAAGCATGCGTCGAGGCACACCACCCCGTCGACTCTCGCCGCCAACCATGCACGGTCGTCCACGTGAGGAAGAGAGAGGAGAAATCCTCTGTTTTCTCCTAAATTAATATTTACATTTAATGCCACTCCCATTTAGATATTAATATTTTATTCAGGCCACATTGCATTGATGCACTAGTAGTTTCCTGAAATTACTTCACTTGTGTTATGTGCATCATTTAACTCTGAATTTCAAATCAGATTTGCATGCAAGTTGAATTTACATGTTATGCCATTACACATGAATCATATACATATTTTTTGGAGCTTAATTCCTAATGTGAAACTTGCATAAATAACCCTAAACTTTTAAGGAAATTGCAAGCTCCATTTAAAATAGCATATTCCTCGCATTAAAGTCGCGAAAGTGTCTACAAATAGTATATTCCTCTACTCGTGAATTTATTGGTCTATTCCTTCCTGTGGATGCGACATCTTTATTTTGGTTAAATTTGGTATTTAGTTTTGATTGAGAGATTTTCCACCACATAAAACATGACATATCATTCTATTGCTATCATAAATAAGCGAGAATCTCTCCATCAATTGCCTCCTGCACTTGGTCCAAATCCTCAGGCGGTGCATTGACGTGAATCTGGTTCTTTCCTGGGAAAAGAGCCATTTCACGGTACCTAAAGGAATTGTCCTAGGACATCTCATATTGGAAAAAGGCATACAGGTCGATCGAGCCAAGGTGAATCTGATTTCCAAACTCCTTATGCCTAGCTCGATCAAGGACATCTGATCTTTTTTGGGCCACGTCAGTTTCTACCGTCGATTCATTCCTGATTTCTCAAAGATCGCGTGCCCCCTGACCACTCTACTATCTAAGGATGTTCCTTTCAAAATCTCCAAGGAATGCACTCAAGCATTTGAAATCCTCCGTGATCGAGTTACCCAAGCTCCGATCCTACAGTCCCCTAATTGGTCTCAACCTTTTGAGATCATGTGTGATGCATCTGGTTTCGCTGTAGGAGCGGTACTTGGGTAGAAAATTGACGGGAAACTCGTGGTCATCTACTACGCGAGCAAGACACTTGACGAGGCCCAGTGTAACTACACAATTACTAAGAAAGAGCTGCTAGCTATAGTATTTGCCCTGGGGAAGTTCAGATCATATCTTGTGGGCTCATATGTTATCATTTACTCTGATCACATGGCTGTGAGGCATCTCCTTGCAAAGAAGGATGCGAAACCTCGATTAATCCACTGGATCTTGCTATTGCAAGAGTTTGACCTCGTGATTCGTGACAAAGCGGGAAAACAGAATGTGGTAGCTGATCACTTGTCCCACCTTCCTTTTGATATTATCGACCCTTCCGAACCCATTACGAAACATTTTCCCGATGAGCACCTCCTGACTATCAGTACAGGGCTTCCATAGTTTGCTGATATAGTAAATTACCTGGCATCACATCAGATCCCGTCCGATTGGCTGAAGGCCAAGAAGGACAAATTGCTTTCCGATGCCAAGTATTACTTCTGGGAAGACCCATATCTTTTTCGCATCAGTGCTGATCAATCATTCGACGATGTGTCGCGGGAGCGAAAATTCAGGACATCTTGTCCTTCTGCCATGACCAGGCATGCGGTGGACACTTCTCAGGTCACAAAACCACAGCAAAAGTCCTCCAATGTGGCTTCTATTGGCCCACGATTTTCAAAGACGCATACAATCACTGTAGGGCATGCACTCGTTGCCAGACTTTAGGCAACATGAGCCATCATGATATGATGCCCTTACAACTGATTCTTGTGTGCGAAATCTTCGACGTATGGGGGATTGATCTTATGGGACCCTTTCCTATTTCGGATGGCTTCGAGTACATTCTACTCGCTGTTGACTATGTGTCCAAATGGATCGAAGTCATTCTGACCCGAACCAATGATCATAAGGTGGTTATCAAATTCATTCATCAAAACATCTTTTCACGGTTCAAGATTCCACATGTGATAATCTCTGGTGGAGGGACCCATTTCACCAAAGCTCAGTTCAGGTCACTGATGACCAAATACGAGGTGTCGCACAGAATCTCTACTCCTTACCACCCCCAAACTAATGGTCTAGCTGAGCTATCAAATTGGGAGATCAAGAATATCCTCCAGGTTACTGTTTGACCTGACAGAAAAGACTGGTCATCCCGACTTTCGGAAGCTTTGTGGGCCTATAGGACCACCCACAAAACCCAATTAGGTATGTCTTCCTTCAAATTAGTGTATGGGAATGCATGTTACCTCCCCGTCGAATTAAAGCACAAAGCCTATTGGACAGTATGGACCTGCAACCTAGATCTTTCTATGGCAAGAACCCACAGAAAGCTTCAAATGAGCAAGATCGATGAATTATGCCACGACGCATATGAGAACTCGCAAATTTACAAGGAGTGAGTTAAGGCCTTTCATGACAAGCACATATCCAGAAAGATCTTTCATCCTGGTCAAAAAGTCCTACTCTTTGATGCCAAGCTCAAACTATTTCCAGGAAAATTACGATCAAAATGGATCGGACCTTACCTCATCCGACGAATCTTCGGAAATGGAGCCATCAAGATCAGTCCACTCAGCCACGATTCAGAACCTTTCATCGAGAACAGTCAAAGACTCAAAACGTTCATTAACCTTACCAATACAAATTTGGCCGAGACATCCTTTACCCTCCATTCTCCCTGAGCTCATTGCGCCCAGCTAATGGCATAAAACTCAGCACTTAACGGGAGACAACCCGTCATTTTGGAAAAACCAAAAACCTTTTTTGACATTCCTATGCTGAATTCATATTGCACTTTAGGGCTCATCCATTAGAATAGCCAACCCCACCTCAGGTACCCGTACCCAAGTTCTGAAATCGTCCACAACAGTCACCTCAACCTGTTCGCCCACCCAGAACCTGTTCTAATGAATGACATAAGCTGAACTCGAACCCACCTAATTTACAATGGGGACATTGCAAATCGTAGGCATGGGGGGGTATGAAAGTGCAAAATGCCGTGAAAATCATCTCATAAGAAAAGGTTTCATCAAAAAAATGACATATCCCAAAGATACCAAAAAAATGAAAAAATTCTTGAAAAGAGCAAAAAAAATTCTGAGGGGAGAGAAAATTTTGAGGCCATACAAATCTTGAGGAGAAAAAGGGGAAAAGTGAAAAATGTCAAAAAGGAGCACAAATTGAAAAGAAAAAGAAAAGAGATAGTCATTAGTAAGAAATTAAGAGATTAACTGAGTTCTAGACCATATCAAGAAAAAGAAAATGAAAGGAAAAAGGTGTTAATGAAACACAAAAGAGATTAGTAGGAAGGCTGATCTTAGGCCTCTTGGGCTATACTCCTAGGCTTAAAAATTCAAGTATCTTCTAAGATCTGGATAGTCCTCAAGAGGTTGGGAAAAATGTGAAGCTTAAGTATTAGGTCTAAGGCTTAGGAAGTATTCGACCTCATTAACTGACCTCTAGTTTGCGGGACTCAGTAACCTAAGCACCCCAATCCACACACAGTCTGGTTTAGTGCGCATAAGTATCAAAATCATGCAAATGCGTTTAAATTATTCTGAAAAAGTCACCTAGATTAGGAGTAGCCGATCAACACAAGTTGATTTGGATGAGTTCTCGACGCAGAGAGGCGGGAAATTCCCTTTGAAGATGTGCAATAACATATCATCTCCTCGGTGCTTGTCTCCTAGGATATTTACATATCCTACCAGAGGCATGTAAGCACCCTGTGCTGGTTCAGATTGCTTGGGCGGCATTATCACAAAATGTCGATTGCCAGGGTCTGGATTTAGCTACAGAATGCCATGGGCAGGATTATCGTAAAATCTCAAAAGCCAAGGTTTTGGGGGTTGCCATGGGCGGTGCTACCCCGAAGCATCGATTGCCAGGGACCCTTCGAGAATTGATGATGGGGATTAGGAATCCGATACAGACCGTGTTGAGAAGTCAATCCAAAGCTAGAAATTAAAAGAAAAGAGAGAGAAAACTCTCCAAACAAAGAAAATTCCTCTATCTCTCTCTTACAAAAATGCACTGCAAACTGAACCAAGGCTAAAATATATTACAAGCACGAGTGCTTTAACCGCGGAGTCCAACGAACCTTAGGGTAGTTCCCGTGGGCCTTAAAAACCTTCGCGGTAGACAGAGGCTAGAGCTGGTCAGGTCCGAACCTTGGTTGGTACATGAGTACCTCTAGGCCTACTATTGGCATTCTAACCTAATCCACAAAAGAAAGCACACATCATAGTTTTTGAACATCAAAGGAACTCATGGTCTAGAATCGAAGTTAAAACCTTAAAATTTTGCTAAGGGACTGGCAAAAGCTAGGCATGGGGGTATGAGGGGAACACCATCATGAGTCCTAACTAGCTCATTTTGACCCAATGAAGAGAATAAAAGCTTTTACACAACCAACTGGAGGTCCTAATTCACTGAATAACCTTTCTAAGAGAAAAGCAAGAAACAAGGGGTAAAACTACAATTTTACCATTATAGTACAACAAAGGGTTTCCTCAAGGGCTAAACACAGGTCAAAAGGTCTTAACAAGATAAAAAGTGTGTTGGATTTGACAGAAAAGGGTTTGTGTGAACCCTGTGAATTAAATGACTTCTTGAAACACTAAAACAGACCCACTTGATTAACCAAGGTTCTGGTCAGAATAATATTTACCTAAACCCTCTAAAAATCATAAAATAAAATTCTCTAGGGTTTAGAACTTTCAATTTAAACATTGGAACACATTTTTGGCCTAGAATGGGGTCTCATACAAACATTTGCCCTAAATTAGGTTTTTACGTAAATTACCCAATCAAACATGGTCAAACCCAAAATCTAACTTCACCATTGGATTCCTTTGGTCCAAATTAGGTTTGTGCCAAAATTTGGACCTAAGGGGAACTCATCTTGACCCACTTTACAAATAGGTCCAACCTGAATACATTTCTATGCCTATCTTTCAAAAACCCTTGCATTTGGCCCCCTAGCTTCTTCATCATTCTTTGCAATTAGGTCCCTCTACCATTATAGCAGAGGAGTCATACTCCGACGATTTTTAGAAGGTGATTTCTCCCTGATTTCTCAGAGAATCCCTTTCAAAATTGGAAGGGAGATTCTCTGAGAAAATCCCTCCAATCTGATCCTATCTATGATCCAAGATTCTTTTCCAATCTCTCATGTGAATGCATGAGAGATTTGGGTCTCTTCCGAGTTGCCAACTCCAGTGACCCTTCCTTGCTTGGAAGCTTGGCTTCCAAGCACAAAATCGACCTCTAGGGCTCTATTTAAAGGAGCCCAGTTCGCCCTGACTCCTCTAAGCATGAAATCATTCGGAATTCCCCTCAATTTCTTCTCTCCTCCGGCCGACTCGCTCATCAAGCTCCGGAGACCTTCCCTGATCTTCTTTATCGCCTGACCACAATACTGGTGGTAGGTTCTTCTTCCTCACGATCGTCCGTGTCGCGCAGTACCCGCCAACGCCCCTGTCTCCACTTCATCCTCGCCGACCGTCCCTCCCTAAGCATCTTCGTCTCCGATGTTGGCAATATGTGCCAGACACCATCTCCATCTCCCTTTCACCTCTTCACCTCCTAGATAAGTTCCTTTCACCCTCTACATTCTTTCCCCCTCTTTATTTCCCTAAATCAACTACTGCCGCACTCCACCATCATCATCTCCTTCACCTCCGGCCACCAACTCCGATGAGATCGCTCCACCACCACAGACCACCCCCCTCCTCGCTGACAAATCCATAAGCTTTGCCTCGACCCCCTGATCACAACCCCTCACTCCATTCACTCCTTCACTTTCCCAAATACACCCTCGAACACACCTACACATTCACACACAATATGCCCTAGGCACGCTCACTCAGGCGTTCCCACACCACGCCGACCACCGCAGCATACTCGCCATGCCTTGGTGAAGCTTCCTAAACGTTCTGACATGGTCGTGAGGCTGTTGTGGTGATTTCAGGTGCAGGTATGCTCCGCCATTGGCGCAAGGCTTGAAGCAAGCTTGAAGCGAGCTCTAGGTCGTGCCAACCCCAGGTCCGTGTCCCAAGTTTCACGGAATACACTTGTGCACAACTCCAGGCATCCAATTGAAGCCAAGGGCAGTCGCAGCTGCTGCAATCAAAGAGAGCATCTTTGCTGAGGACACGCACGAGGAAGGTGGGAAGATAATCCCACCTCAGAACTGGAAGAAGTGCAACACCTGCATAAATTGATTTCCTGCCAGTGTCTTATTGCCTCCAGCTCGCGAAGTAAGGTCCCTCCCACCCGACCTGACCCAACCGGCCTCGTCCGCGACCATGCCCCGCGGACCTAGTCTTGACCCGACCCGACTTGCACACCTCACCCACCATCGCACACCGATGGGCTTGGTCCCAGGTACGTACCCGACCCGATTACCCAAGAAACGTGTGGCTCTGGGAGAGTGGAACCTAAGAGAGAAAAGAGAGGAAGAGTTCACGCGGGTAGGGGGTAGGTTTTGCTCTACAGGCTAAGAGGAGGAGAAGCGGAGCTAAAGAAGAGGAAGGAGAAGGCTAAGGGCTGCAGCAGAGAAGGGAGAAGCTAAAGGAAGAAGAAGCTGAAGGCAACAAGGCAAAGGAAGAAGAAAAGGCAACCGGCAGAGAGAGAGAAAGAAGAAGAGAAAAGGCAAAGGAAGAGAAGAAGGCAGAGAAAGCTAAAGGAAAGGCTAAGGTAGGACAACTGAAGAAGAGAGAAGCCAAAGGAAGAAGAAGAAGGAAGGAGAAGACAGAGAAAGAAAAAGAGCTCGCCAAGGCAAAACCAGAAGGAGAAGAGAATTAGAGAGAGAAGAAATAGCATAAACATTCTAATTTTTTATTCCTATTCATATACATTGAGTCTTTGAATATTTTGTGATCTATATTGCCAATTACTCCTATATTGTTGCACTTTGATATTATTGCATATTCTTTTAAATTGTGATCTTGATTTCTAAAGCACCAATTTTCTCCCTGTGTTCGACCTCGGACTTCAAAATTTGAGTAATAAAATTGTATTTGTTTTTCGGCTATATTACAACGCGATATTCTTAAAACCCGATTCAGCGCTCTAAACATACGTGAAGGGAGGTTGTGTGATAAGTGGCTGTGTGGAAGGAAGTTGTGTGGTACGAGGGTCCTGGGTATCAGGGGTGGTGTTAGGACTCTGACAAGAAGCCCACTTTTTTAGTTTCACCAGTTGCACAACACAAAGAAACAATTAGTGACAAGAAAAACACAAATATATAATTCATATGAAAAACAAGCATATAACTGAAAGCAATCAGTAATGTTACCCTGAAACAATACTAGTCGTGTAAAATGAAAAAATTAACAGGACTGTGTCAACAACCTATAATAAGAGTAAACAAATTATTATATTAGTACAAGAATGCTTTATGAGTAAATTTATATTATAAAAAAAGGTTTGTAAATTATACCTGATATATCAATGTTTGTTGCATTTGGATCAAAATCTGGTTATTGAAGTTCTTGATATGCTTCAAGTTCTAATTCAGGTTTCCCTTCCTTTTGAGAATCGTAATAACTAAGTGGCATTGTTTTAACGGGAATTACCCATCCACTTTTGTTATTATCAGTTATGTAGAAGACTTGAGAGACTTGACAGACTAAAGTGAATGGTTCAATGTTCTGAAGAATTCGATGGTTATTATTCAGACTTATATACTTGTGTTTCTTATCAACCTTAAACCCGACACCTTCCTTGAAAACATCAAACCATTCACACTTGAGAATTTCATCAATCTGTCCATAATAACCATCACACCCATTGGCTAATTCACAAGGAACAATGCCAACTTGCTGTGTAGCCTTTATATCATCAACAAATTTGATTCTGTATCTGAAGCCATTTATGATGTACCTAGAATGGTAATGTCCAAAACTCAATGGATGATCGGATATTACATCAAAATCTTCCAACCACCGTGGGTTGTTATTTTTTTCTATTTTAGCAACATGCTGCTTAAACCACTCAGGAAAGAGTAGATCGCGTGCATTTGGATGTAACAACTATTTAAATTCATTATAGAAAGGGTCAACTTTAGGAATTTTCTTTAATATATACAAGTGTATCAATTGTCGATCTACTTCTGGAATCTTAATAAATTCTGTGTGTAGAATCAACCTTCTTAGAATTTCAAAAATAGAAAGACAATCCCCATCATGTTCATTGTATCCCCCACAATAATTTCTCTCGAAATGATTGAATTCATGGTCTATCTCACCCAGATACATGCTATAGAAGTTCATGGATTCCTCAACTAAATATCTCTCAACAATTGACTCTTCTGGCTTAGCTTTATTTAACATGTAATCCTTCATTTTTTTCAAATACCTCTCTATAGGATACATCCATATGTATTTAACTAACCCTGCAATCGTTGCTTCATTTTCCAAATGTATTGTTAAATGCACCATTACATCGAAAAAAGCTGGGGGAAAAATCTGTTCCATTTTACACAATGTGATGACAACTTGCTTGTCCCAGCAACATAGGATTTCAACATCTAAAGTCTTCAAACAGATAGCTTTGAAATATCAACTCATGTCTATAAAAACATCTACAACAGGATCAAGTAAGTCTCCACGTATGGCTAATGAGAAAAACACTTGCATATAAACATGCAAGTCATAACTTTTTAACCCACTAATTTTTTTTTGAGATTCATTAACACAATGCAACAACTGTGATGAGTAGCCATCCGGCACCTACATCTACTTCAAAAATGAGAATATTTTCTAAATTTGTTCATGCTTTAAGCTATAAATAGCATATGGGAACTCAACACTACCATCATCCTTCTCTATCGTATGTAGCTCTGGATGAATGCCTAAAATCTCCATGTCTTTTCTTATTTTTATTGTGTCTTTTGGACTATCTGTTAAATTTAGGACATCCAACATATTGTTTATGACATTTTTCTCTATGTGCATCACATCCAGGTTATGCTGGACTGTCAGATCTTTCCACTATGGGAGTTGCATGAAGAAAATGCTTTTTTTTCTTAAAGCTTGAATGCTTTAATGCATCAATGTCTTTTTTAAAAAGACATCCCAATCTTATGTTTCCAAGTTCTTGCAATTTCTGTATTATCGTTACTCCTGACAACATAATAGAATTTGTGCTTGGCTTATTTCTTGGATTTATAGAGGAATATCGATAAGATTTGTCGTCAAATCTATCTTTGAACTATGTTGTTCGCCATCTGTGGTCAATTGGAAGGAATCTGCGGTGGCCCAAGTAGCACAACTTGCTGCTTTCAGGCAGTCGAAGATGATGTGTGCCATCCATATAAATGGACATGCCAATTTTCCTTTTATACTCCATCTAGACAGATTTGCATATGCTGGAAAGTCATTGATAGTCCACAGCAATCTAGCATGTATCATAAAGAATTCTTTCTTTCCTGCGTCATATGTCTGAATGTCGTTATCCCACAATAGTTTCAATTCATCCACTAATGGTTGCAAGTATATATCTATTGCATTTCCTGGTTGCTTTGGGCTTGGGATCAACAATGTCAACATCATAAATGACGATCGCATACAAAACCAAGGAGGTAGGTTGTAAGTTAACCATCACCAGTGGCTATATTGAATATGATGGATACATATTTTTAAATGGATTAAATCGGTCGCTTGCAAGACCCAATCTTACATTACATGATTTCTACGCGAATGATGCATGTCTATTATCAAATTTTATCCACTCATCAGAATCTATGGGGTGACGAATGCGGTCATCTCGTGATTTGTTCTGCTCATGTAATTCCATCAATTTCACAGTCTTGATATAAATAAGTGTTGAAGCCTAAGAATCAATGGAAAGTATCCATGGATCTTCTCTGCCTGTTTCTTGCCATGTTGATTCCCAAATTTTCCAACCTTATATCTTGACTCACCACACTCCGGACAAGTATCAAGACCATCATATTCACTTCTGAACAATAAGCAATCATTCGGACAAGCGTCAATTTTTTTGCAATTCAAGCCCAGTACCCTAATCTGTTTCTTCGCATCATACCACGACTATACATAACCTTTAGGCTTAGATAAGAGCTCTCAGATAAATTCAAGTACCTTGGACATTAACTTAGATGTGGCTCTATTGATAACCTTCATCCAAAATAATTTCAATAGAAATGTCAACCTTGACATAAAACTCACTCCAGGAGCAATCAGTTCATTTGCTGCTGATGTAAACACATTTACACTACTTAAAATGTCTATTTATGCATGTTCTTAAGCATAGGATTGCATTTCATGATATAAATATTGCATTACATGCATCATCTTGCATTTAGAGTAGTTTGAATAAAATGGAGGTTAATTGTCTCCTTTTATGTGCTTGGACAGGGCAAATATTTTATCGGGGCCTCGGATCAAAGATCCAACCGTATGGATATGATCAGGGCGACGATTGGAGTTCAACGACTCCAAGATCGCCCTAATCAGGCATCCGTAGCATCAGATAGAGACCGGGGAACCCTAGAAGATCAAGGGCCAGGATGGTGTAAATCCGCACTTCAGATGGAAAATCCGACCACACGGATGAATTCGGATCGACGATCGCAGCCGAACGACACAAAAATCAAGTCAATCCGACATCCGTGGCACCATCTACAACTTCCAGAAGATGGACGGCCAAGATAGCGCCACGTGGCGCCATCCCAGCCGCCCAATCGGCCGCAGGAGTCCTGTGAAGACCACGCAACGTCTCCTCTCCGCCGTTGGATCTCGATCCAACGGCTGCGGTCGCGCGCGTTTAAAAACGTCCGCGCGACCATTTCGCCGCGTAGCGCAGCGGCTACGCAGCTGCGGGCGAAGCGGAGGTCGCGGGTTCGAGCCGCGGAGAGGGGGTCGAAGGCGCGGGCGAGCGGGCGCGCACGAGCGTCGGATGAAGATCCAACGGCCGCGCGCGCCCGATAGCGCCGACGCACAATTGGACGCCCTGGTGGGCGCGCGATCGCACGCGGACGGCGCGCTACGCAGCGGGCGCGGGCGCGATCTAAGCCGTCCGATCTCGCGATCGGACGGCTGAGACGACGCGGACGTGCGTCTGCGTTACGCGCGCAGGTAGCCGAGCGGGCGCGCGTGGCGCGGCGGCGACGGCGACGGCGGGGCTTTAGCGACGGTTTTATCCGTCACTAAAGACCCCTTATTTATTATTTTGAAGATGTAATGTCCATTTTGCCCCCACTCCTTGCAACTATAAAAGGAGACCCCCTCCATACGAAATTTTCATCCCTTCCTTCTCCTCTCTACCTCTCCAAAGCTCAAGAGAAGCTTGTCCCACACCCGGGATGCCTCTCGCGAGATAAAGTCCAAATTTTCGTCCCCCTTCGGAAGTGGATCCCGCGACGACGACGGCGTGCTGCTTCGTTCCCGTTCTTCTGCTTCGTCCTCCTTCGTCCCGCCTCGTTCTCCTTCGTCCAGGCGTCGTTCCGTTCGGCTCGTCCTCCAAGCGACCGTCGAGGAGGATAACTTCTCTCTCCCATTCTTATTTACAGCTTTTCTAGTGTAGAATTTTCCTGCTTTATAGTGTAATTGATTTCCCGCTTTCTAGTGTAACTTTAATTTCGTTTGCTTGTATAAACAATTGAAATATTGAATGCATGTTCTCTTTCTCTCTCTCTCTCTCAATTTGATAGCTCCATTGTAATTATTTCGCCTTGTTTATCAAAAATCCTAAAAAAAACATAATTGCGAATATAGATCAACGTAGCCTCCCTGAGTTCGACCCGGAATTCTTATTTCGGTATAAATCTTATTTGTTGAACACGAATCCTTCGCTTTCGAACTACAACGACGGGTTTTCCAAAACCAAACACGTTAGCGTAGATTCTCGCGCTCAACATTTTGGCGCCGTTGCCGGGGAGGCAACGATTTCCGATCTTTTCTTCGCATTTCTTGCACTTTATTTGTTTTCTAACTAGCTTTCTCTTGTGTCTATTGTTTTGCAGAGACCTCCATCAAGGAATCAACAAGCGGTAGACTGGAGTAAAGTGCAGTTGAAGACAACTGTAAGTGCTCCCCCATTCTTTCCCCCTCCATAGATTTCATTCGCCACATTAAATCCAAATTCCAATTAACCTAGGTGTTTGCATAAATCCTAGGAATAGTTTGGTTGTTTGGATTTCTACTCACACTTATTTCACCCTCATTCATAAAAAAAAATAATAATAACAAAAAGATAATTTTGTGGGGTAACTTTCAACAAACACACAACACACACCCACATTTAAGGCACTTGATTAACTTGATTTGTTTTCTACTCAACCGGGTTCTGATCTGTGGAACCGGTACACACAGAGCAACACATAACAGAGTAGAAATCATTCTAGGTTAACCATCTTTGAGTGCCTAACTTAGTGGTGCAATTGTGGCCAATTGTTTGAGTTGTTTGGGCCGCACCACTTTATTTAAAACCAACTCATCAAGTAGCTCCTCCTTAGGGTTTTCAATCTAGGTATATTCTAGGCACTCCGTTTTCTTTCTGATTTTAAAGGAAAACTATCTTCACCCGTGTTTTACAACTTGGTTTGCCTAGAAATTTGATTGCAATTCACCTAATTTGAAACCCTAAAAGCTACTTAAGCAGGATTTGAACATTAAAATTCACACATTATAAATAATCTTGCTTGAAAACCCTGGTTGTGCACCCACTTACACAAATTTCAATCAATCATTAAGGGCACAACCCATAAGGGCCCATCACATTCCATAAGCACCACAATCCCAGGCTGTAATAAAATTGAGTAGACGTTGGCCCTAAGGTTTGATTCGCTCTTCAAGGCCTAGTCTGAGATTGTTTTTGATTAACCTACTTGTACTGATTAATCTGATGTCTAGCTAGGGGAGTAGCGTCAAACGACCGCGGCTGGGGGGTACACTAGGAACCGGAGGCGAAAGCCAAAGGAAGAACCTTCTCCCCAGTCCCTCCTTCTAACTGGTTGGATTATACAGACGCAAGTAGAGTAAATCAGTTACAGTCTTAAGGCTGGTATTGGGAGTCAGTAGATCCTTAGGCTACCTCACTTAAGGACAGCCTTGTTTTGTTGTACTGCAGGGTCCCTATCCCCGGTCCTTCCGACCTACTCCTAGTTTATGCTGGGAAGACGGTCATTGAATCCCAGATTAGAAGGACCATTAGAACATTCTAGGAGGCGCAAGTTAGATTTTGGTCAATTTGATCCCATGGCCGAACAACAGCCTCTTCTGCCTGGAAATCCACAGGAAGAATTTCGAAGGCAGCTGGAACAAATGCAAAGAATGCAAGAATGGTTCCAGAGAATGCAGGGCGTTCAGCCCTTGAAGGATTTTTATGATCCTTCAAATTACGGGGAACGTCCCGGCGTCCAGATTCCAGCCGGTGACGTAGAAATCAAGCCCCAGGTGTTAAGCCTGATTAAACATTATCATGGGCTTGGCTCCGAGGATCCGTTTCAACACTTGGAGGACTTGACCACTTTGGTCCAGACCACCAAGTCTCGAAACGTAAACGAGGAGCAAATGATCATGAGGCTCTTCCCTCACTCTCTTAGGGATAAGGCCGCGCATTGGTATAGGACAATAGGAAGACCAATTACAACTTGGAATGAGTTGAAATCGGCCTTTCTGAAGAAATTTTTCCCAGTCGGTCGTACCAATGCTTTAAGACGGGCAATCACTACTTTTACCCAGCGGCCGGGGGAGCAGTTTCATGTGGCCTGGGAGCGATTCCAGGACTTATTGCGGAGGTGTCCACACCACGAGGTGCCGAAATGGCAACTCGTGCAGATTTTTTATCATGGGTTGACTGAACAACTCAGAAACCATGTGGATGCTTCTTGCGGAGGCAATTTCCTTAATAAAGATGCAGATAGTGCACATGATTTATTTGAGGAAATGAGTGAGAATTCAATAAATCATGCCTCCATGGATACTTTTAACCGGTCCCAACAACCCAGATCAAATGTCAATGAAGTCCATGACTCTCATTCATTTGATATGGAATTGATTTGTAATAAACTTGACAAAGTGGACTTGGTTGCTAAAAGAATGGAAGAGTGGATGGCTGGCAATTCTATGAACAACTCTCAATCCACTCAATCCCAAAATTCGGGATTCCATTCTTCACGAGCTCTTTCTGGACGGGAGTTCGTGAATCAACTTGATGCGACTCAACATATGAGTCAGCATTTTTCGGAACCCCATGGGTTCCCAACTGGGGCCTTTGATCCCAGTTTTTCTAATCCTTCCTTTTCTTTCTCTCCATCCTCACTTTATGAGGATGTCTGTGCTGTACAAGAGAATGCTAGATCCAACCCCTACTCGAATGCCTATAATCAAGGTTGGAGAAACCACCCTAACTTCTCTTGGAAAAATCCGGGGCAACAGACCCAATTCCGACCCAGCAATTATGCTCCGCAACGACCAATGGGTCAGGGTCAAGTATATACTCAGTTGCCTCCGAATCAGGTCAATCAGCCAGCTTGGAATGCCCGTCAACCCGCAGGGCAGGCTGATTTGAACCATCAAATAGTAGAGATGCAAGGATCTATGCTCCAGCTCATGCAGCAAATGAAAAACTCACTGGACAACTTGCAATCCGGGCTCATTGCTAACTCTCGCCAACCCGGATCTCTACCATCCCAACCTGTACCCAACCCACGAAACATTACAAATTCGGGCAATCAAGCCCAAGGGTACGGAAATCAGAGGGACCCACACGCACATGCTCAGGTGGTTGAGCAGGGTTCCTCCTCTTCTTCTTCTGTAAATCAACAATTCATGGTCAATCAAGCCCCTCCAATCTTTCCTAACCCTCCTCAAGACCCAAATTCTTACGCTTCTGCAAATTCTGTCACTTTGAGAAGTGGTAAGAAGACTCAGGATCCACAACCACATTATTCTAATCTTTTGAATCCTGAAGAATTTGAGGAGAGAGAAGAGAATTCTAAAGGAGAAATCAAGGCTCAGGAATCCGATTCCAAAGATCTGACTCGTGTTCCTTTTCCTGAAGCCTTAACCAAAGCAAAGAGGAAGAAGTCTGTTGATAGCAATGAGGAGCTTCTGAATTTATTTAAGAATGTTGAGATCAATATCCCGCTCCTTGATGCTATCAAGCACATACCGACTTACGCAAGATTTTTAAAGGAATTATGTACACAAAAGCGTAAGTCGAGAGAATCTGTTCCGAGAAAGGTGGTACTCTCCGAGCAGGCTAGTTCTGTTATCCTGCACTACCTCCCTCAGAAAAGGAGAGATCCTGGTGCTCCTTTGATTTCTTGCGTTATCGGAGATTACACATTTGATAGAGCACTTTTGGATCTCGGTGCATCCATCAACCTAATTCCGACTTCTCTTTACGAGAAGTTTCGGTTAGGCGAACTTCGGCCAACTTCAGTAACGCTACAGTTAGCGGATCGTTCGGTCACAAACCCGCGAGGCGTTATTGAAGATGTTATAGTTAAGGTCAAGGATTTTTATTTTCCTGTAGATTTCCTTGTCCTTGACATGGATGTACCAGATAATCTGAGGAACACGCCCATCATTCTGGGGCGTCCGTTCCTGGCTACCGCAAAGGCCAACATTAATTGTGAAAGCGGTAGCATGGAAATCGCCTTTGGGGACCAACGTATGAAATTAGATATTTTTAAGGCGATCAATAAATTTGAGGATTGTGGAGTTATTGAGGAACTTGATGAGGATAATATTAATATTGAAACTTGTTTGACAGTTTCTTCAATTGAAAGTTCCTCTTTGGTTGATGAATTTGACCCGCAACCCTCTGACTTAACATCTTCGGAAGAGGTTACTGATTTTGTCCACTCACAACCTCTCCCTCTTGTTGAATCTTCAGCATCTACCCGACCATCAATCATCACCCCACCTCAGCTCGAATTGAAACCATTGCCCGAGAATTTGAAATATCAATTTTTAGGACCTCAGAATACGCTCCCTGTGATTATCAGTGCTAAATTGACAAAGGAGCAAGAGATTAAATTGATTAAGGTTCTAAAGGAACATAAGGAGGCAATTGGTTGGACTATTCATGACCTTAGGGGGATCGAGCCATCTTACTGCAATCATAGAATATTTTTGGAAGATGGATCCCGCCCTTCTCGCCAGATGCAGAGGAGATTGAATCCAAATATGCGAGAAGTGGTAAAAAAGGAAATCATCAAGTGGCTCGATGCAGGAATTATTTATCCAATCTCTGACAGTCCCTGGGTAAGTCCCGTTCAGATTGTTCCAAAGAAAGCCGGGATTACTGTTGAGACTAATGAGAAAGGAGAATCTGTCACAACTCGTTCAGCTTCATCTTGGAGAGTTTGTATTGATTACAGGAAGCTGAACACTGCCACTAAAAAGGATCATTTTCCCCTGCCCTTCATTGATCAAATCCTGGAAAAATTAGCCGGGCAGAAGTACTTCTGTTTTCTTGATGGTTACTCGGGATACAACCAAGTTCCTATCCATCCCGAGGATCAGGAAAAAACTACTTTCACCTGTCCCTACGGAACCTTTGCTTTTCGTAGGATGCCTTTCGGGTTATGCAATGCACCTGCGACTTTTCAAAGGTGTATGCTAGCCATATTTTCCGACATGGTGGGAGAGTTTATGGAAGTCTTCATGGATGATTTCTCCGTTTTCGGAGAATCATTTGACTCTTGTTTGGTTAATTTGGAAATGATTCTTAAGCGATGTATCAAGACACGATTGGTCCTTAGCTGGGAAAAGAGTCATTTCATGACCCAAGAGGGCATCGTTTTGGGTCATGTAATCTCTGAACGGGGAATTGAAGTGGATAAAGCTAAGGTTGATGCTATCGCTAAACTTCCTCCTCCCACATCAGTTAAACAAATCAGATCATTTCTTGGCCATGTGGGATTTTATCGAAGATTCATCAAGGACTTCTCGAAGGTTGCCCGCCCTTTGAGCAATCTTCTTGCCAAAGAAACACCGTTCATTTTTGACGAATCATGCCAAAAGGCATTTGATTTCTTAAAAACGGCAGTCACCTGTGCGCCAATTTTGCAACCACCTATTTGGACAACCCCATTTGAGATCATGACCGATGCTTCTGATTACGCGGTTGGGGCTGTCCTGGGTCAGAAAATTGATCGAAAGCCCTTTGTCATTTACTACGCTAGTAAAACTTTGGATGAAGCCCAGAGGAATTACACTGTTACTGAAAAGGAATTACTCGCTGTAGTATTTGCGTTGGAAAAATTCAGGGCTTATCTCTTGGGGTCTCATGTTATTGTTTATACCGACCACTCGGCCTTGAGACATCTCTTGGCTAAAAAGGATGCTAAACCCCGGCTTATTCGTTGGATTCTTCTTCTTCAAGAATTTGATCTTGAAATCAAGGATAAAATCGGGGTACAAAATGTGGTGGCGGATCATTTGTCGAGACTCCTAGGTGATTCTTCTTGTCCGGACATTCCGATTGCTGACACTTTTCCGGACGAAACCATTCTTACAGTTTTAGGTGTCCACACCCCATGGTTTGCTGACATTGTTAACTATTTGGCCGTTGGTCAAATCCCCCAGGATTGGACCAAGCAACAACGGGATAGACTCAAATCTGAGGCCAAATACTACTTTTGGGAGGACCCTGAACTGTATCGCATCGGCTCTGATCAGATTATTCGCCGATGCATACCGGAGAATGAATTCAACAGTATACTTGAGTTCTGCCATGCATCTGGGTGTGGTGGACATTTCTCCGGGAAAAAGACGGCTGCAAAAATTTTGCAATCTGGCTTCTATTGGCCGTCTTTATTCAAGGATGCCCAGGAGTTCTCACAGTCATGCCCTCGATGCCAGGCACTCGGGAGCATAACTAAGAGAGACATGATGCCCTTAAACCCTATTCTTCCTGTCGAAATTTTCGATGTTTGGGGCATTGATTTCATGGGACCCTTTATCCCTTCATTTGGACATCAGTACATTCTTGTCGCTGTTGATTATGTGTCTAAATGGATTGAGGCAATTCCCACCCGAACCAATGATCACAAGGTGGTCATCAACTTTGTCAAGAGAAATATCTTCAGTAGATTCGGGATTCCGAGGGCTATCATCAGTGATGGTGGCACTCATTTTACTAATGCCCAATTCCGGAGTTTATTGGCCAAATACGGGGTTAATCATCGAATTTCCACACCTTACCATCCCCAAACAAATGGACAAGCCGAGATCTCTAATCGAGAGATCAAGAACATTCTGCAAAAAACGGTTAGGCCCGATCGCAAGGATTGGACTCAAAAGCTTGAGGACGCTCTTTGGGCCTACCGTACGGCGTATAAAACACCTATCGGCATGTCTCCATTCCGTCTGGTGTATGGAAAGGCGTGTCATCTACCCGTAGAGATTGAACACAGGGCATTCTGGGCAATCAAACAATGCAATCTAGATCTAAATCTAGCTGGGAAGACCAGGAAACTCCAATTATCTGAGTTGGAGGAGCTTAGAAATGATGCTTATGAGAATGCCAAGATCTACAAGGCTCGGACCAAAGCTCTACATGATCAAATGATTTCCCGCAAGAGCTTTGAGCCAAACCAGAAGGTCTGGTTATTCGATTCTAAACTTAAGCTCTTTCCTGGTAAACTTAGATCTAAATGGAGTGGCCCATTCATAATTGATCAGATTTTTCTAAATGGTGCCATTCAGATTTCTGACCCAAAGACGGGTAACACCTTTAAAGTCAACGGTCAACGTCTGAAGCCTGTTGTTGACCATAATCTTCCAGAACCCGTTTCAGACTCTGTTGCTCTAGCCATTCTGTGACTTCTTTGGCTGGACTTCGCCTAGCTGACGGCATTAAACTCAGCAGTTGTACATATAACACAAGGCTGATACGAGCTTCATATCCAGGTGACATCTTTCATATTCTACCCTTTCTTTCATGTCTCTTTTTCAATGAGGACATTGCATCAGCTAGGCATGGGGGGGTGGATTCATTTTTGAATTAGTTGGTCAGCTTTGTGAAATCCATATAAATTGCTCTCTTTCTAAAAAAAAAAAAAAAAAAAAAAAAAAAAAAAAAAAAAAAAGAAAATTAGGAAGGATTAGTTGGACATTAGGACTTTTCAATCCTAAGAAATTTTACATTAGGATCTGAACACAAAGACCCCTCAGGTCTTTGGACTTAATTAGCCTGTGTATCTACTAAAATGTGGATTTGTCTTTGAGTTCTCGCCATCTTAATTCTATTATAATTGGAATAAATAAGGTTGGGTGATAAGTACACGACTTGTCAACCCACCCTCTGATTTAAGGGAATTTTGAGTCTTAAGCATCTACACACTTTCTTTGCACTGACTCGTTGTTTGGCGATTTTAACGGAAATTGGGTAGCTAATGAACCTTCTAGGGTGATATGGCTGGCAAGTTATCGTGGGTAACAGCCCATAGGTAGGTTGTCCAGAGCCCAGTCATTGGACCTTTCTCTTTTTGCTGCCTTTAGGTAAATCTTAGACCAGGGAAGCCACCTACTTAAAAAAAAAAAAAAATCAAAAAGGAGAAAAGAACAAAAAGAAATAAGCCACACTTCGCCGCACGAGTATGGCTGGCAAGTTGTCGGTGGTAACAGCTCATCGACCGGTTGTCCAGAACCCAGCTCAGAAAATGCACTAAAAATTCCCAAAACACTTAGGAAGAAGCGGAGAAGTAGAATAAACCGGGGAGATATACACTGGATTCACCCTTGTGTTGACCCCGTTAAAAAATAAAAGTAGGGAGAAAGCTACCGGTTGTAAAGATACACCTTTAGGCAGAATTCTTTTTGAGGTCACCTAGAGGCGTAGAAATCCGAAGTCCGTTTTAATTGCCGGTCAACGAGTCTATCACAATCACAATAAGATGCTTAAAACTTAGGGTTCTCATCAAATCTTGGGTGAGTTGAATGGCCGTAGAAAGCCACTCTTAAACCCTAAAATTTGAAAATCTAAAAAAAAGAGAGTAAAAACAGAAAAAGGAATTTTTCTTTGAATAAGGCGAGGCTTGAGGCGGTCTGCATTTTGGCTGATACCCGGGCACTGTTGTGTCTTTGAAAGTTCAGTTCTTAAGTAGACAATTTCTTAATGATTGAAAATAACTCAGGTCCAAATAATCTAACCTAATTCTTTTATAAATAGCATATAGTTTTTGCTAGGGACTAGCAAAAGATAGGCATGGGGGTATGATGTAAACACATTTACACTACTTAAAATGTCTATTTATGCATGTTCTTAAGCATAGGATTGCATTTCATGATATAAATATTGCATTACATGCATCATCTTGCATTTAGAGTAGTTTGAATAAAATGGAGGTTAATTGTCTCCTTTTATGTGCTTGGACAGGGCAAATATTTTATCGGGGCCTCGGATCAAAGATCCAACCGTATGGATATGATCAGGGCGACGATTGGAGTTCAACGACTCCAAGATCGCCCTAATCAGGCATCCGTAGCATCAGATAGAGACCGGGGAACCCTAGAAGATCAAGGGCCAGGATGGTGTAAATCCGCACTTCAGATGGAAAATCCGACCACACGGATGAATTCGGATCGACGATCGCAGCCGAACGACACAAAAATCAAGTCAATCCGACATCCGTGGCACCATCTACAACTTCCAGAAGATGGACGGCCAAGATAGCGCCACGTGGCGCCATCCCAGCCGCCCAATCGGCCGCAGGAGTCCTGTGAAGACCACGCAACGTCTCCTCTCCGCCGTTGGATCTCGATCCAACGGCTGCGGTCGCGCGCGTTTAAAAACGTCCGCGCGACCATTTCGCCGCGTAGCGCAGCGGCTACGCAGCTGCGGGCGAAGCGGAGGTCGCGGGTTCGAGCCGCGGAGAGGGGGTCGAAGGCGCGGGCGAGCGGGCGCGCACGAGCGTCGGATGAAGATCCAACGGCCGCGCGCGCCCGATAGCGCCGACGCGCAATTGGACGCCCTGGTGGGCGCGCGATCGCACGCGGACGGCGCGCTACGCAGCGGGCGCGGGCGCGATCTAAGCCGTCCGATCTCGCGATCGGACGGCTGAGACGACGCGGACGTGCGTCTGCGTTACGCGCGCAGGTAGCCGAGCGGGCGCGCGTGGCGCGGCGGCGACGGCGACGGCGGGGCTTTAGCGACGGTTTTATCCGTCACTAAAGACCCCTTATTTATTATTTTGAAGATGTAATGTCCATTTTGCCCCCACTCCTTGCAACTATAAAAGGAGACCCCCTCCATACGAAATTTTCATCCCTTCCTTCTCCTCTCTACCTCTCCAAAGCTCAAGAGAAGCTTGTCCCACACCCGGGATGCCTCTCGCGAGATAAAGTCCAAATTTTCGTCCCCCTTCGGAAGTGGATCCCGCGACGACGACGGCGTGCTGCTTCGTTCCCGTTCTTCTGCTTCGTCCTCCTTCGTCCCGCCTCG
Organism: Thalassia testudinum; assembly: GCA_037157565.1. NCBI lineage: Eukaryota > Viridiplantae > Streptophyta > Magnoliopsida > Alismatales > Hydrocharitaceae > Thalassia > Thalassia testudinum. Next base: position 143,126,053 of record JAZHRO010000031.1, on the reverse strand, counting down.
TTCTCCTTCGTCCAGGCGTCGTTCCGTTCGGCTCGTCCTCCAAGCGACCGTCGAGGAGGATAACTTCTCTCTCCCATTCTTATTTACAGCTTTTCTAGTGTAGAATTTTCCTGCTTTATAGTGTAATTGATTTCCCGCTTTCTAGTGTAACTTTAATTTCGTTTGCTTGTATAAACAATTGAAATATTGAATGCATGTTCTCTTTCTCTCTCTCTCTCTCAATTTGATAGCTCCATTGTAATTATTTCGCCTTGTTTATCAAAAATCCTAAAAAAAACATAATTGCGAATATAGATCAACGTAGCCTCCCTGAGTTCGACCCGGAATTCTTATTTCGGTATAAATCTTATTTGTTGAACACGAATCCTTCGCTTTCGAACTACAACGACGGGTTTTCCAAAACCAAACACGTTAGCGTAGATTCTCGCGCTCAACAGCTGCCTTAAGAGCACCATAAAAGTTGTTACAACTTCGTAATGTGTCACTATTGTCTACAATGTTATCTCCTACTCTAATTCATCCAACATCTCCTCGATCTCGTCACCTTCAATATTACCGGTAGGCTCCTCATCAACATTCATTAAATTAGTTTCATAAGTTTCTACGATGAATTCTCCATGAGCAATCCACTTGGTGTAATGTTGCCACCAACCATTGCAGATTACGTACTCTAATACGGTGTTATGATAATGTACTTCTCCATTTAAGCACCTTCGACAAGGATAGAAAATCCACTATAGAAGTTTCCCTCGTCTAAATGATTCCTACCATCATGAAAAGCCTAAACCAAGAACTCCCTCACTCCATTCTTATATCGAATGTAATTTGAATTTCTCAGACTAATTCAAGACTTGTCCATAATGACCTAAATAATTATTAACAGACATAAAGGAATCAAGTTAATGTCATATTATATCTATAAACATGTAGAAGAAAAAAAACTACTTTTACATGTACCTAATTCACCCACTAATTATGTATAAACATTGACATGTTATATATATGTTTGTATTTTGATTATGATTTTCACTTTCATAGCCCATCCTTGAGGATTTGATCACAATGTTACTTGTTACATGTAACCGGTGTATAGAGAAATTTTGGCATCTTCTCCTTGTATTTCTCCAGTATGCCCTCAAGACTAACCTTAACTACATTCCCAATAACTCCCACTTAAGGGTTCTTTAGGAACATAGAGAAGATTAGTTGGTATGCCGGATAAGGGTGAAAAGAAACTATCGAAATTCCTCCAGACATCGGTTCATGTAACAAGTAATCCTAAGTTGTGATCAAATCTTCAAGGACCCCCCATTGTTTGGAACTTCTCTGAATAAAGGACGACGACTCATATGGCATGCTATAAAGACAAAACTTCGTGCATGTAAGGGAGGTATACACACACTCTGCATTGTCCGTATAACATGATTGTTTATCGAAGTGAAATCGAGTTTAAAATAATTGCATCATAGTATAGCCAAAATCACTTTGAAAACAAATGAATTTTATTACTTGAAAAATATAAATCCGAGGTCGAACACAGGGAGAAAATTGAGGTTCAAAAACTAAGAGCACAACTTTCAAATTTGATAAAATATGCAATGAAAAATCAAATTTATAATGCAGGCACTGTAAAGAGATCAACAAAATATCAATGTGTATAAAAGGAAAAATAGGGATGTCTGATATGAAAATATGACGTCTTAAATGTGTATTTTCTATAGTGCTATCAGATCTCTTTGTTCTTTGTCTTCAGCTCTCTGTCCTTCTTTCTTCCTGGCGTCTTCTTCTTTCTTTCTTTGATTTCTTTCTTTTTCTCTGGCTCTTTTTCTCCTTCTCTGATTTCTTTTCTCTTCTCTGGCCCTTGGTTGCTCTGGCCTTAACTTCTTCTTTCTTCTTCCTCTGACTTCAGTTGTGCCTTCACCTTCCTTAGCTGCTCAGGTTTTTGCTTCTCCTTCTTCTTCCTTTGCTTCTACTGCGGCTTCCTCCTTCCTCTTCCTTGGCTTCACCCTTAGCTTTTTCTTCCTCTTTTTCCCTGAGAGCAAAACCTACCCCCTACCCTCCCTGCAATCTCACTTCTTTCTTCTCTCATACGCTCGCTCTCCCAGAGCCATCTTGGGTAAACGAGTCAGGTCAGTGCATCTGGGACCAGGCCCACCAACATGGGTGGTAGGCAAGGAGTGCACGGGTAGTCGGGTCAGTAACCTGGTCCGTGGAGCGTGGATCGCGGATGAGGTGAGTGGGATGAGTGGGACCTCACCCCGTGTCAGGAGGCGATAAGCCCTTGACACTTTTTCCACTTATATCACACCACCCTCTTCAAATCCTTCGAGGTGGGACTAAATGTCCCACATTCTTCATAGACGCTCCCACAGCAGGTGTCGCGTTCGATTGCAGTAGATGCGAGGACTTGGTCTCTAATTGCTAGGCTAGAGTTGTTCGCTACCGAAACCTGCGTGTCTGGGAACCTGAAGCTTGGTGCCTGTGGCCTGGAATGAAGCTTGCAAGCTTTTTTGAGCTTGCTCCAATGGCGGCCGAGCACCTGTACCTGTCCACAAGCAAAATGGCCCAAGCAAAATGGCCTTACGGCCTCATCAAATCACACAGGGAGCTTCGCCTTGGCACGGCGAAGGTTTCTTGGTGGTTGGCGTGGTGTGGGGTGGCCTAGGCATGCGTGCCTAGGTCACCCTGTGGCTGTGAAGATGGGTGTGTTCGGGGGAAATGTTGGGAGCATGTGGTGGTGAATGGGAAGAGGGGTGATGATCAGTGAGTCATGACGAAGCTTGTGAGGTGGTTGGCAAGGTGGGTGGATGCATGGAGTGGCGGATACACCTCGTCGGTGGTCTATCGGAGGTGGAGAAGGTGATGGTGGTGTGTGAGCGTTGAGGCGAAATAACAGAAATAAATGAGGGAAAAATAAAGAGTAGAGAGAGAGGACTTATCTAAGAGGGAATAGATAAAGGGGGGAGCGGAGGAGGCAGATGGCTCATATGTGCCATCACCGGAGATGAAGGCCCAGTAAGAGGAGGACAGCGATGATGAGAGGGAGGCAGGCACGTGCGCTGGTGCGGTGCGACGCGGACGAAAGAGGCAGAGGCAACTCTGCCACTGGTATTGTGGCAGAGTGACAAGAGGAGGAGATAGGAGTCGCCAAAGCTTGCTGGGATTTTGTTCGAAGGGGAAGAGAGGAAAATTGGGGGTTTTCTCACGCCAAATCAAGCTTGAGAGGAGCGGAAGGATCTGGGGACCTTTTTATAGCCTTTGGCAGAGGCCTTGTGCTTGGAAGGCAAGCTTCCAAGCACGGCAACCTTGCCGGAGTTGGAAGGTCAGAAAAGACCCAAATCTCTCATGCGTTCGCATAAGAGATTGGGTAGGAATTGGAGCTCCAAATTGGGTTCACATGAACGGGAATTCCTCAGATAATCTCCCTTTCAATTTTGAGAGGGATTCTTTGAGGAATCAGGGAGTTGTTTCCCTTTAATCCTCGTCGGAGTAGGATTTCCTCTGCTGTAATGGTGGAGGGACCTAATTGCAAAGAACAACAAGGAAGCTAGGGGGTGTATGCAAGAGTTTTCAAAAGTTAGGGGTATAATGTAATTAGGCTGGACTGATTTGCAAAGTAGGTCAAAGTGAATTTCCCTTAGGTCCAAATTTTGGTACAAACCTAATTTGGACCTAAGGAATCCAATGGTGAAGTTGGATTTTAGGTTTGACCATGTTTGACTGGGCAATTTACACAAAAACCTAATTTAGGGTAAATATTTGACTGAGACCCCTATTTAGGTCAAAATAGGTTCTAAGGGCCAATTTAAAGGTTCTAAACCCTAGAGGATATTTTGCCATGAATTTTAGAGGGTTTAGGTGAATTTTATCCTGACCAAAACCTTGTTAAATTAAGTGGGTCTATTTTAGGATTACAAGAAGTCATTTAATTCCTAGATTTCACATAAACCTTTTTCTGTTTGAACCAACCCACTTTTTATCTTATTAAGACCATTTGACCTATGTTTATCCCATGAGAAATCTCGTTGTTACGCTGCAATGGTAAAATTACAGTTTTACCCCTTGTTTCTTGCTTTTCTTTCAGAAGGGTTTTTCCTTGAGTTAGGACCTCCAGTTGGTTATGTAGGAGCTTTTGTTTTCTTTTCTAGGTCAAAATGAGCTAGTTAGGGCTCATGATGGTGTTCCTATCAATGATCATAAGTGTCGACAGCCAAGTATTTTTACACAATTATCCCTTCCCAAAACTTGTAACCTAGGGGTTAGAATACCTATTATTTGGCATCAAGTGCACCTAGATTTGTGCAAGTGTGTGTAGTACTAAGAATTGATAATCAAATATTTAAACACAAGCAATAAATGTGGACACAGGTAATTAATAACAAGCAACATGCAATTGATAAAATTAAATAAAATTAACATTTCTAACTTTTATTTAATAAACAAAAGGAAACAAATACTTAAGTAGTACACCCTAAACTTAACCTAAACTCTAAACTTAAAACCCTAAACAATACATAAAAACACAACCTTAAAACATTAGAAACCTAAAACAAAAATAAAAATGCAAAATAAAAAACCCTAAACTGAAAACCCACAATTCATACCCAAAAACCTTGAACTCCTAAATCGAAAAGCTGACTTCCTAAACTTTAAACTCAAAACACTAGACCCAATTCCTATAACTATACACTCGAACTTAAATCTTTAAAACTCATTACTCTAAATTTAAAAATTTATGAGCCAATTTCCTAAACTTTAAAGTCAAAACATTAAACACAATATCCTAAAGTTTAAATCCAATAAATACTAAATAACTTAAGACTCTAATCTCAAAACCTTAAAATCAAATATCCTAACTCTAACCCAAAAATCATAAATATATTTCCTAACCTAAATACATAAGGGACACTCCACATTTAAATTAAACAACAAAAATAATATAAATATGTGCGCACACCCTATAGTTCATATATGACAAGTATACATGCAATTTACTTCTAACTAAACTACATGCAAATTTTACAAAAAAAAAAAATACAGGCATTAACTCTTATTCAACAAATTGAAAACAACATAAATTTAAAAGTAAATAATTTCAAACAACTAGATTAACAACTAAACAAAAAAAACTAAAGGGTAGAATATTAGGTTGGTGGGGGGGTGGGAGCGGGGGCGAAGGGGGAAGGCAGGAGCGGGGGTTTGAGGGGCAGGCGGGAGCGGGGGTTTGAAGGGCAGAGAGCAGGCTGGGGGTCGAGGGGGCGAGCAGCGTAGGGGATCTTGTGTGGATGTAGGGGTAAGTCACGAGGAGGTGGGGGTGGAGGGGGCAGGCAGTGCAGGGGATCTCGCGTGGGAGGAGGGGAGTCAGAGGGCTACGAAGGAGGGGTCACAAGGTGGTAGGGGAAGGGGAGCTCAGGCTTCGAGGCAATCGTGGCTAGAGAAGATGACTAGAATGCTCACTGAAGAGAAGGAGAGGCGAAGGCATGGGAGGGAGCTTGGGTCATGGGAGAGGACGATGGGGATCACAAAGGGCTCATGGGGAGAAGAGTTGAGGAGATGATTTCGGGGAGGGGGAGGGGGTGCGATATGTGTTGAAGCAATCTATCGAGGGTTTATATTATCGTCATCATAGTTCAAATCCTCAATCGCCCTTCAACAAATATAATTTATAACTCGAATATTTAGAAATGAATCCGAGGTTGTTCACTAGGAGCAAGTATTGCATTCACGTGCTAATCTTAATCAAAATAGAAATGAGCACAATAATTAAGCTGGTATTATGATATTCAATGAATAACAATCTACTCAAATGATATTTAATACTAAGCAAGAGTATATCAAGAGTTTAATGAGGCAAAAAGATGTCCAAGACAAAATAATGGTGATTTAGATTGCCAATTATTAGCTTAGATACATATTTATAGTAATTACTCAATAATCTAAATAACAGTGCCTCAAATAATGCCACATTGTTTTCAACCAAGTCAGACGTCAGGCTTGATGACCAGACGACTTGACAACAAATGATGTTCACTTCTCTACTTCTCTTTCTCTTCTTCTTAATTCCTCTTCACCTTCTCTTCATCAAAGGAACGACCCTTCTTTGCAACTAAGTGTTGGGAGATTTCCCTGAAGAGCAAAACCCCCTACCCTTCTCTCTCTTTCCTCTCTTTCTCTCAAACCCAGAGCATTGTCGGATCTGGTTACGGGTTATCGGGTCAACGGTCTAGGTCCGTGTGCATGTGGGCATAGACGAGGTGCGAGGGCTATGCATGCGGGGGACCTCACCCCCCAAGTGTCTTGAGGCAACTAGCCCAAAGCATAAAATCATAATAAGCACTACTGCCACTTTGTTTGTGCATGATGTGGCACTAAAGCCACTAATTTCCTTTGCATGGAGCTGCTGGGGGTAAGGCCTCTAGTTGAAGGTGACGTCACGGTCATGATGTCCAATTGAAGGCTTGGGGATGCACCTGGAGCCGTTGTGCGCAACCTGGAAGTGGTCTTGAAGGTGAATGCGGTCGGAGCCAGACAGTTGTGGTCAGAGATGACGAAGGCGACGGCGAAGGGTGGCGGACGCCTGAAATCACGAGAACAGCCTCTTGGCCATGTTAAAACACTTCGAGAAGATCGTTAGGTGATGGCGAAGGTGATCGTGGTGTTTGTGTGGCGTGAGGGTGTGTGTGGTGGTCGGAGGGAGGGAAGAAGGCGGTGCGGATGAGGTTGTGTTGGGGGAAGCATTCCAGCAGATGAATCATGAAATTGGTTGAGGGGTTTTGTGTGGGGATGCACGGCAATGCTGGTGGGAGTTGTAGCTAGGAAGATGGTGGTGCGTAGCGGACTCGCAACTTTGCCGGAGTGAAGGAAGACATAGGGGGAGGCACGAGGTTCATGGTCGGAATTAGAGTTGAAGGAGAGAGAAATAAAGTAGAAAGGAAGAGGCAGCTAAGGACCTAACTAAAGGACGAAGAGGAAGGAGGTTTGGCGCTGGCTTTGGTTGGCCGGCGTCGGAGAAGGAGAATGCTCCATGATGGTGATGGCAAGGAGGAAGGGGTCAGAGGGCCTTCACTTTGGCCGGTGAGAGGCGGAGAAAGATGAGGAGTAAGAAGCACGGGCCAATTTGGCCATTGGCCATCCATAGGACTACGAAGAGTGAGGTCACTGGAGCTTCTGTTGGAGCGAGCCAGAGAAGGGAAGGAAGACTTGTTGTGGCTCGAAACCTAGCTAAGGAGGATGGTTTGTCCTCATGGGTCCTTATATAGGTCTCAAGAGAGCTCTGACGAGTCGATTGTTCGCTTTAAAGTCGTTTGCAGTTTTATGTGGTGGAAAAATTGACTAATCAATATTTAAAAAAAAAAATAACCACTCGTAGAAGAGCGGGTCATATCCACAGGGAGGCAATGAGGCAATAATATCTCAATTATTTCGTATTTGTTCAGTCTCGTGAGAAATCCGTAGTTAAATCTGACATGAAATGCGACGGAAAGAAGATGCACAATATCTTGAAAACATAAGGGTAGATGTGCAATTTTTCCTCACTAAATATTCAATAAACATGTGATGATTTTTATGCAATTTTCCATTGACATGTATTAAAGAAAATTTGTGCACATTTAAATTCCAAAATCAATGTCAAACAATGTTAATTACGAAAGCTATGCAATTGTAAAAGAACTTGAGTATAAAGTTGCAAATTTTACCACAATAAAATATTCATAAACAAAAATTCTTTTCCCCGGAAATGGCATGAAATGTAATAACTAATTAACTCATTAACAGAGCATTTTACCTCTCTCCTCCTCGCGATCGGGGAAGGTTTAATCGAGGAGAGGTTTGCACAGGCGGGTGGATGAAGCAAGGCCGTCGCGATGGTGGCAGCCGCACGTCGAGCGGTGGTCAGAGTCGGCCGGGCGGAGCTCCAGCGAAGGTGGCTGCAGCCGATGCTGCAGCTGCTGTTGGCGAAGTGATGCACGCGCTGGCTGGAGGATGCGCGCTTTGTTGGCGGAAGTGCTGCAGTCAGTGCTACAGCTAGCGTGGGTGCGCAGGCAGGTGCGCGTGAAGGCTGGAGGGCGTGGGAGCGCGCTCTGTTGACGGAAGCGCGGGTGCTGCAGGTGTGGGTGCACGCTCTGTTGGCGTGGGAGGAGGGCGTGCACGGCCTGGAGGGCGTGGAGATGGCACTGGGTGTGCAGGCGGTTGTGCGCTCTGTTGGCGTGCGGGCGGATGCTGCAACTGGCTAGAGGCGTGGGTGTGCAGGCGGTGAGAGCGAGAGGAAGTGGTGGGTTCTTGCATGCAGTTGGAGGTGAGCGGGAAGACTGCTGCGGCGTGGGTGGCGTGGGTGCGCAGGCTGAAGGGAGTGGAGATGGCGCTGGAGGTGAAATGGGCAGATGGTGGTTGCAGCTAGAGTGGGGTGTGGCTTCAGACGTCCGGGAAATTTCCTGGACATCTTAACTGACTGAGAGGGTGATTGCACAGAGGCTGCGGCGGTGGTTGTTGGTGACGACGGCGAGGGAGATGCACGCTAAGGTGCTCACGGTAATGCGGACGAGCTCCGGATGGTGGTGTGGCCTGTCACACCACACGCCCATGGTGGTGGAGACTCGCCGCCACGGTTGAGGCTGGCGGTATGAAATGGAAGAGAGAAGATCTCTCTACACAGTGGTGGGTCGGTGGTGGAGGCCTCCCTAGCTCGGCTGCCTCCATCCTCCTTTTGTAGCCGCTTGCATAGATTTGAATGGAGCGGAGGGAGCAGATCCACATTCTCCGCTCGTCCTTGAATGCAGGCTTCATTGCGACAGTTGGTGGCGTTGGAGCGGCAGCCGAAGGAAATGCAGTCATTCCTGCAAGAAGGAGAATAAAGAAAATAATGTTAAAATATTATGGTTATTTATATACAGACCCTCAACTTTTATGTTAACGAAAATAATGTACCTAATTGGTTAACTAATTAGATGAATGACATTCTAAGCTAATTCTAAATGCACTTAAAATATGAATGCAATGCATGGATTATGTAATTAAATTAAAAATATGAATTAATCTATTTACATCTTAATTTATGCTAAATAAATGTTAGAATTAACCTAATGTCTAGGCACTTAAATACTTAAATAGCCCACAACTATGGGCTAATCAAATATCCTCATGCCTAGTTTTTGCTAGTCCCTAGCAAAATTAAGCGAAACCTAGTACTCCAAGTAGACTAATCAACTCACTTAGTCTTCCTTTGGAAGCATATTAAGTTCAGACTCTAGACCCAAGGTTCCTAAGTAGTTGCTAAGTTACAGACTAGGTCGGCTAAAGATGAGTTGCAGGCACAAGTTTCCCTGATTTCTGACTCTACCCTAAAGTTTATTGATCCCTGAGATTAAAGCATCTATGCCTGTGCATTGGTCTGAGTTATTTGAGTTAAAGGAAATTTATATATATATATATATATTGTTTGATTCTTCTAAGTCTAACCTCAGATCAGCTATCAACACGGTCTGTGTCGGATTCATTGTCCCCATTACCATACCTCGTAGGGTGCCTGGCTTTCGATGCTTCGAGATAGTACCGCCCATAACGACCCCAAGAACTCCTGGCAATCGACACTTTGAGATAGTATCGCCCATGGATTTCTTAAGCGAATTCAAGCCTATGGCAATCGGCACTTCGAGATAAGGCCGCCCATGGTACTTAAACCGCACAATACGCTTACATGTCCCCAGTAGGATGGATATCCTAAGAGACAAGCGCCGAGGAGGTAATATGTTATCATCGCATCCTCAAGGTGAGTATATACTCCCCTCTCCTGCAGCGGGAACTCTTCCAATCAAAATATGTTTTCAAGCCTCTCCTAAGTCAAAACTAAGAGAATCAAATCTCTTTTCAGAAAGGCAGAAATTAAGTTAATTACCAGACCAAGTGTGTGAAATTTGGATGCTTGGGTTACAAGGACCTGTAAACCAAAAGGTAGAATAAGACTCCAGGTACTACCCCACCTTTTAACTCAAACCCTGCTTCCCTTCCTCAACCTCTTGAGGAATGGTCTGCAACTTAACTCCTACTTAAGTTTTTAAGTCCACAACGGACCCTTAAGGTCTAAAGCTAGCAGTCTTATTTAGCTTCTAAAGTTTGACCCTAGAATTAATTTAGCCTACCTTAGAGTTCTGATTTGCTTAAGAATGCAGGACTTAGCCAGTTAAGCTCAAAACTCTTTTTTTTTTTTTAATGCAAATGTATGCAATGAATGCACTATGCTATGTATATCCCCAAGTACACCCCCCCATGCCTAAATTCTGCAATGTCCTCATTGCATAGAAGGATATTACCTGGGTCAGAGCAGGGCTAAATAGCCAAAGAACCAGCAAATCAGGTTCAAGAATTACAGAAATAGGCCCTAAAAATGATCAAAGCAATGTTGGCCTAGAAAATAGGTAACTTAGGATGTTGGCGAGCTGATGACGAATCCCGATAGTAAATGCTCGCCCAACTAAAATGGGAATGAAATCTTCCCAGGTCACCAGAAGAGGTTCTAAAGGATAAACAGGTAAAACAACCTCCAAAGGGGTAGGGGGAGGATGACAAGGATCCTCCAAAAGGTATAGGGAAGGAATGGTGCAAAGATAAACCCCTAGGGTAATGGACTGACTAAAGAAATCATCAATCCATACCCGACACTCCATTACGGGAAATATTGGTCTGTTAAGCCCCCTGGTCAGAACAAAAGTGAGCAATTCTCTAAGGCAAGGATTGTCTAGGGTGTCCAAGTTACGAGGTTGCAGGATGGCCATAAGATCTAGGTTGGGTTTAATCAGCTCGTTGTCCATCCATAACACTCTTTCTAAATCCTCAATTTCATCCCTAGCATTCCCTGCACCATCACATGTATCTTCCTGTTCTTCATCAGGAGTCACAATTTTGCTTTCAGATATAAGAGAATCAGAGGGTGACTTCAAAATGAATGAAGGCAGGTTGGAAGCAACAGATCTAGGGATTATCCTATCAATGTCATCCCCGGGTTTTTATTCTTTATTCAAATCTTCCCCGGAGTCTATATGTGAATCCACATAAAGCTTATAAATTGCTTCCAAATTTTCCATCATTTCATCATGAGGAGAAATATCATCAATGGGTGTGCTAAGGAAACCTAATTTGGTCAAATTTGTGACATCCTCAGGGGCTAACTCTTCAAATAAGACATAATCACCCTTAGTGTCACTCCAAATCTTGAATGTAGGTTCCTCATATAATTCGTCTTTCTCCTCATCACACAATTCATCATGTACACGAGGTCTAGAATCATTTAATATCTCAGCAGATCCCCTAGGGTGCTCTATCTGAGGTAAATGGCTTACACCGGTAACATCAGACTCCTCAGATAGGTCAATTTCTTTAGGGTTAGGTTCCCTAAGGGTGAGCTTGAGTTCCATATCGTGATCAGAAGGGAGGGTAGGATTAACAACTTGACTTTGACCTACTTCATCAAATGTCACGAAAATACTATCATCTGGGTCGAGGTCTTCCAATGGTACCATCATTCCCTTCTTTTGACTCTAATATAATTTAGGTGGATACTCAACCTTATCATCATCTTCCTCAGGTTGCCACCTTTCTTCATCCAATGCATAGCTACTTTCATGTGTAATTTCCTCCCACCTAAGGTGTGGATCTCTCAAGGAAGTGTCATGTAATGGGGAGGTTTCAAAATCGATCCTCGAAAAGTAGCTATTCTCCCCAGAATTTCCCTCTAACTTAAAATGTAGCTCTCCCATGGGAGATGCATCTATTGTAGAGGGGTGTACGTCATCCTCAATGGGGTAGATTGGGTGGCTAATTTCATCTCTTTCTTGTTGGCCTGCTCTCGAAGATTCTCCTAACAATTCAATCATTTCGTTTTGCATTTTCTGTATTTCCATCTTCAAAGAGGAGAGGTCATTTCTATCATGAGAGAAGTCAGGCTCAGGCTTATAGTACCCAGGAGTGTTTGTCCAACCATTATAATTTTTCAGGGAGGGTGGGTTGGGTATTTCTATGGTATGTGGGATATTGGGAAAAGCATATCCCGCTCCTAGGTTCTGCTCACTGATTTGGGGCTTAACCAGGCCAATACTCCTATAATAGGAGTAAAACGGATCCCAATGATTGTCATTATGTCCATCAAGGGATGGACCATCTCGGTGTCTGGGATCGAAGGATGCAGAGTGGGGGTGAGGGTGTGGACAAGATGTGAAAGGATGAAAATCAATGTGGTCCATTCTAACTGACACCTCAACCAAAATTCCCCAAGTAAAACACAATTCAAAAAGGACCTTTTAGGTCTTTCCCAATTTAGGCTTTTGATTTTAAGTCAGATTGCAGGTGACAATACAATTTGTTCAATCAATTTACGCACCTATTGTCGACCTATGGCTCGCCTAAGAAGACCTAGTTGGAGCTTAGGTGTTCTTCCCTAAATCTCAAATGGTCAAGTAAATCCAAAGACGGAAGATCGAGGGATGCAAGTAGGCCTAAGCCTTCCTTTGAAGCTGTGCTTTCGCAGTGCTTCTCAACTACCCCCAAAAATCCGTGACAGGGTATCCCCCTCTTTGGATTTACAAAACCTTTTATCTCAAGTTCTGAACACTTCAGAATCCAACGATAGGAGGGCTCTTGTCCTAGTATTTCCAAACCTAAGGAGTGTCTAGAAGCGTGTCGTGGTGCAAGTGAAATAAGTGTGCATACACCGCAAAAGATTTTGAATTTTGAATCGCACGCCAAGTTTGAAAATCAAATCCTTGGTTTTTAAAATGTCCCTCCTTTAATTAGTCCTTTTTCTAGAAAATATGTGACCACTTGTTTAATTTATTCAATAAAGATTAGGTGGTCTTCGCATTACGTCCAAATGCAATGCATGATCAAGAATAGGATGCAAAGTAAGAAAATGCGTACCTTGCTTCCAGCAATCAACGATGCAAGAGTGCACGCAATGCAGAGAAATAAATCTAGAGGCTGCTCATATAGACCTAAATGATTCGTCCTAGGGCAGGCAGCTCATTTTTTTTTTTAACTTTTAAACTACTTATGCACAAGCAAATAAAAGTAATCAATAAAATAAAAACCTAAATCTAAAGAAAAGGGAACAGGCTCCCAAAAATTACCCAACACGGGCCCAAAACAAAATCGGGGAACAAACCCCTCAAAATATACCCCAGAACAAGGGTTTCAAACAAAATGCAATGAAAAATTAAGTCTAAAGTCTTAATTCTATCAAACTAGCGACTAAATATACAATTATGTCAGTCACGTCCTCGTCCTTCTCCTTTCCAAAATAGCCCATCTAATTCTCCTTTGGCGACGTCAAGGGTCGCCTCTCACACTGGCTGATTCTTGCACAAATTTCTCGCACAGAAAAGAAAATAATAAATGGTCAAATCACTGTGCAATTAAAAAATAATCAAAATAAAATTAGGTGAAATTATTGCGTCTATTGCCTCCTCGGCAACGGTGCCATTTCACGAGTCAATTGTTCACTTTAAAGTCGTTTGCAGTTTTATGTGGTGGAAAAATTGACTAATCAATATTTAAAAAAAAAAATAACCACTCGTAGAAGAGCGGGTCATATCCACAGGGAGGCAATGAGGCAATAATATCTCAATTATTTCGTATTCGTTCAGTCTCGTGAGAAATCCGTAGTTAAATCTGACATGAAATGCGACGGAAAGAAGATGCACAATATCTTGAAAACATAAGGGTAGATGTGTAATTTTTCCTCACTGAAATATTCAATAAACATGTGATGATTTTATGCAATTTTCCATTGACATGTATTAAAGAAAATTTGTGCACATTTAAATTCCAAAATCAATGTCAAACAATGTTAATTACAAAAGCTATGAAATTGTAAAAGAACTTGAGTATAAAGTTGCAAATTTTACCACAATAAAATATTCATAAACAAAAATTCTTTTCCCCGGCAATGGTATGAAATGTAATAACTAATTAACTCATTAACAGAGCATTTTACCTCTCTCCTCCTCGCGATCGGGAGAGAGGTTCAATTGAGGAGAGGTTTGCACAGGAGGGTGGATGAAGCGAGGCCGTCGCGATGGTGGCAGCCGCACGTCGAGCGATGGTCGGAGTCGGCTGGGCAGAGCTCCGGCGAAGGTGGCTGCAGCCAGTGCTACAGCCGCTGTTGGCGAAGTGATACACACGCTGGCTGGAGGATGCGTGCTCTGTTGGCGGAAGTGCTGCAGCCAGTGCTGCAACTGGCGTGGGTGCGCAGGTGGGTGCGCGCGAAGGCTGGAGGACGTGGGAGCGCGCTCTGTTGGCGGAAGCGTGGGTGCTGCAGGCGTGGGTGCGCGCTCTGTTGGCGGTGAGAGCGGGTGCTGCAGGCGTGAGAGGAGGGCGTGCGCGGCCTGGATGGCGTGGAGATGGCGCTGGGTGCGCAGGCAGTTGTGTTCTCTATTGGTGTGCCGGCGGATGCTGCAACTGGCTGGAGGAGTGGGTGTGCAAGCGATGAGAGCAGGAGGAAGTGGCGGGTTCTTGCGTGCGGTTGGAGGTAAGCGGGAAGACTGCTGCAGCATGGGTGGCATGGGTGCACAGGCTGGAGGGCGTGGAGATGGCGCTGGAGGTGAAATGGGCGGACGGTGGTTGCAGCTGGAGTGGGGTGTGGCTTCAGACGTCCGGGAAATTTCCCGGACATCTTAACTGACTGAGAGGGTGATTGCACAGAGGCTGCAGCGGTGGTTGTTGGTGACAACGGCGAGGGAGATGCACGCTAAGGTGCTCACGGCAATGCGGACGAGCTTCGGATGGCAGTGTGGCCTGTCACACCACACGCCCACGGTGGTGGAGACTCGCCGCCACGGTTGAGGCCGGCGGTATGAAATGGAAGAGAGAAGATCTCTCTACATAGTGGTGGGTCGGTGGTGGAGGCCTCCCTAGCTCGGCTGCCTCCATCCTCCTTTTGTAGCCGCTTGCATAGATTTGAATGGAGAGGCGGGAGCAGATCCACATTCTCCGCTCGTCCTTGAATGCAGGCTTCATTGCGATAGCTGGTGGCGTTGGAGCGGCAGCCGAAGGAAATGTAGCCGTTCCTGCAAGAAGAAGAATAAAGAAAATAATGTTAAAATATTATGGTTATTTATATACAGACCCTCAACTTTTATGTTAACAAAAACAATGTACCTAATTCGTTAACTAATTAGATGAATGCCATTCTAAGCTAATTCTAAATGCACTTAAAATATGAATGCAATGCATGGATTATGTAATTAAATTAAAAATATGAATTAATCTATTTACATCCTAATTTATGCTAAATAAATGTTAGAATTAACCTAATGTCTAGGCACTTAAATACTTAAATAGCCCACAACTATGGGCTAATCAAATACCCCCATGCCTAGTTTTTGCTAGTCCCTAGCAAAATTAAGCGAAACCTAGCACTCCAAGTAGACTAGTCAACTCACTTAGTCTTCCTTCTAAAGCATATTAAGTTCAGACTCTAGACCTAAGGTTCCTAAGTAGTTTCTAAGTTACAGACTAGGTTGGCTAAAGACGAGTTGCAGGCACAAGTTTCCCTGAAATCCACAGGAAAATAAAAATCACAGACCTTGACAGTTATATCCTCAACAATCCCCCATGGTGTGGTCACAAATCGATCAGCCAATTGTAATGTGACCTCAGTAGGTTTTAGCTCTCCAAAGTTAAATATTTCGTATAACATAGTGGGGATTAAATTTATGGAGGCACCTAAATCTAACAGAGCCCTATTAAAAGTAGTGTCTCCAATAACACATGAGATCAGAGGGGCTCCTGGATCTTTCTGTTTTCGAGGTAAGTTTGTAAGGATAACTACAGTAGCTTGTTCGGATAACACTACCCTTTTAGCTAATTTGGCTTGGTGTTTAGGTGTGCACATTTCATTTAAAAATTTCACATAGGCTAGGATATTCTCAATAGCCTCATGGAGTGGTATGTTCACCTGGACTTGTTTAAAAATATCAAGCCACTCAGATGGATTGGTTTTCTTTTTCCTAGGTTTGTTCAAGGCTTCAGAAAAGGGAGCTTAAGAGAAATCAAGAGTGTTTGGGTCCTGATCCTTGTCTTCTTGATCTCCTAGGTCAGATTTGAGCTCCTCAAGATCTTGTTTATATTTAGATTTAGATGGGTAAGGATCTTGGATACATCTCCCACTTCTCAAGGTTACAGCACCAGCAAAAGCATTAGGGTTAGAAGGTTGAGGTGGGTTCTGCAAAATAAGTGGAGCCTGATTAGGGTTAGCAAAACCAAGTGGGTGCTGGGCAGCAGGTTGAACATATGTGCTTGTTGCTCCCTTGTGTTGTGTTGGTTAACCCTATTGAAATTTCGTGGGTTTGGGACTTGTTTGGATGGCAACATCTCGTGTTGTCTAGCATCTACTAGCTGGTCCAGTCGTCCCGTCAATTTTGTCCTCAATTGATTCATTTCTTCCTTATGCCTCATATTCATTTCTCTGATTTCTTTGAGGACTAGACTCAGATCAGAGGGCTGGTTTTCCTGTGTAGGTTGTGGTTGATATGTGTGTGGTTGTGTGTACCTACTAGGTTGCCCATAAGTGTTTGGCTTAGTCAAGTTAGGACCCTGGGCAGGCTGCTGACTTGACCAAGCAAAATTAGGATGGTTGCGCCATCCAAGGTTGTAAGTGTTTGAATAAGGCTCATTCTAGTGTAACCTTGGAGTGCATTCACATCCTCAGGATAACTAGGCATCAAGCTGCCTAGTTCAGAATTAGAGGGCATCAAGGTCCCCCTTGGTACCCACAAAGAGATGGGTCCAAGTACAGTTGGCTCATAGGTGGAGCCATGGTTAGGTCATTGATGTTGTGCATTGATTCCTTACCTAGAGGGTTGGGGAATTGGTTGTGGGTTGCCATAGTCACTCCTTAGGTAGGCATTGGATTTAATTTGGATTGTGTACCTAAGGAATTCCCGCCCTTTAGTAGATTATCCAGCTTCTTAATCAAATTCTATACGTTCTTTCCCATGAGTTCCACCTTGTCTAATTGTTGTGCAATTAATTCTAAATCAACCGAGTGTGAATTATTTTTAACTTCATAAACTCCTCTCCTTGGTTGATTAGCTCTGTTAAAGGCAGACATTGAGGCATTATTGAGGGAATTTTCACTCATATTCTCAAACAATTGAAACGCTCCATCAGCATCTTAACTCAGGAAATTGCCCCCACATGCTGCATCAACAAAATTCTTTAGATTATCACTCAACCCATAATAGAAAATATGGGCCAAGTGCCACATCGGAATCCCATGATGGGGGCATTTCCTAGCTAAATTGTTGAACCTCTCCCAAGCCTCATGTAGTTGTTCCCCGAGGTTCTGCTTAAAGGTTGTTATGGCACATCTAAGGGCATTAGTTTTTCCTACGAGGAAGAATTTCTTTAGGAATGTGCTTCTCAGGTCTTCCCAAGTTATGATTGGTCTACCAATTGTTCTCAACCAATGTGCAGCTCTATCTTTCAAGGAGAATGGGAACATCTTCATCATCAGGGTACCTTCATTCATGTTCCTAGGGCCAAAAGTTCTTCCTATGTGTAGGAGCTCTTCAAGTTGGTGGAAGGGGTCATCTAACTCACGGCCACGGAAGTGGGGAATCAAGTTCATGATCTGAGGTTTGAGTTCAAAATCTTCCCCATCCGGAGGTACCCTAACGAAGGGTTCAGGTTGGGCATTAGGAGGGTTATAAAAGTCACGGAGGGGCCGATCTGCCCTTCCATTTTGGAGTCAAGTGATGGCCTGCACTATGACTTCCATCTGTTGGTCATGATGCTAGCCTTGCTTAGTGATTTGCCTTTGTAAGAGGGTCATAGGATCCAGATTTTGTTTATCAATCTCTTCTTCCTCGTGGTGACTAGCCATTGCAAAGGGTTTAGATTCAAATTCTGGATGGTTCAGTCTTCTCCTAGGAATTATTTCTAATAGTAGTAGCAAATCAGGATTTTGAGATCTTCTACCTTGCATACACCAGAAGAATGTCTATAGATGTGATAAACGCCAGTTTATCATCATTTTTATGCTTTAAAACTAACCTAGCTCTTAGGATTTTACTCTGCAAACGGGTTTTGGGCTGCATTTAGGCATAAATTAGGATAGGCATGCATTGCATTTTTTATTATCATTTTAATGAGTTTTTGTGAGTGTTAGGGATGTACAGATGCACAGATCCCTAAAACCCTAGCACTCAAGAAGGCAATTGGTGAAGGAGAAGCCCAGACTAGCTGGAACTCAGCCTAATCCAGCTCACCTCAGCTTGATCCAGCTCACCTCAGCTTGATCTAGCTCACCGCAGCTGGAACCTAGCTTACTTGAACTAGGGTTAGCTCATCCCAGCTCCATTCAGCTAATCTCAGCTGGATGGCAGCTCAAGAGAGTTCATCTTAGCTCACCCTAGCTCAAGTCAGCTCAGATCCAGCTCAACTTAGCTGAGTCTAGCTCACCTCAGCTCCCACTAGTTCACAGGGAGCTCTAGCTAGCTCAGCTGAGTTGACAGGAGTTCACCCCAGCTCAGATCCAGCTACATCCAGCTCCACTCAGCTCCAACCAGCTGAAGAAGAATTCATCCCAGCTCAGGAAGCTCAAGTCCAGCTCACAGGGACTCAGCTTAGCTCAACTCAGTTGAGCTAAGCTACCTTAGCTGCCTCAACCAGCTTGATTCTCCCCGGGAGCACCAGACCCAGCTCACCTTAGCTCATTTTGGTAGAAGCTAGCTCACTTTAGCTTGGCTTAGCAACTAGCAAAGAACTAGCAAGCTAAGCCAGCTAGAGTAGCCCCATGCCAGCCTCTTCAGCAGCAGCCAGCTCCAGCTCCAGCTCCAGACTTCTTCTCCTCAGCTCCTTCCTCCAAACCCTAGCTCCAACACCTTCTCCTTTACTCCACCTTTAGCTAAGCTAGCTTATCTTATCTTATCTTAGCTTAGCTTAGCTAACAACCAGCTCCTTGGCCATTCATTACCTCCAAAATCAACCCTAGCTAGCTCCACCAACTCAAGCCTACCTAAGCTAGCTACCCTACTCAAGTTGGCACCACCTCCTAGCCATCCCTTCACCCCATTATCTCCACCAAAAGACACTTCAAGTTGGCGCCAAAAACCACCCCTAACCACCTCTATATTGGCGCCACTTTCAGCCCCTTAATCCACCCTACACCTACCCACATAAGCCATCCTAGCCATCCACCTAACCCCCCTTCTAGAATCCTTCTTGGCACCAACTTAGACCCTCTTCTAGAAGCCATTTTGGCGCCAATATCAAGGGGTGTCAACACACATAACCACCCCTTAGGTGTCCCTTAAGGTGGCGCCAAACACCCTTGGCCATTGGATCCTTAACCACCTCCCTCCTTCCATCCTAGCCATCCATTTCAAAGGTCACCATAGCCCCCCTCCTATTCTATAAAAGGCCACCACCTACCACCATTTTTGGGCATCCTCCCTTAGTATATTTTCCACCTAAACCACCTATACCTACGGCCAAGAAGAAGGAGTAGAGAAGGAGATTAAAGGGGCACATCACCAGCCCTTTTGGTGCCTTCTTCTCCCCACTCTCTTCAACTTGAGCCACGCCAAGGAGGAGGACTTTCCCACTTCAAGGAGGACGGCCAGGCAAAGGAGAAAAGCTTAGGGTGGACGTCCACCCTTGGAGAGAAACTTAGGGCACGCCCCCTTAGGGCTTGCCTTGGAGGTCATCACTTTGGCGGAGTACTGCAAGGAAGGAGTTGAAGGATTCTTTTCAAGCTTGGGAGCCACCAACCTTGGAGCAAGAAGCCCTCTTCTTCACCATCTATTTAGAGGATTTGTGTTTTCTTTCTTTATTTCAATTATCTAGTAGTAGAAGCATTCCTCTACTAGGCATTTTTGTTAAACACTTTATCAATTATCTAGTTGCCTTCTTCGCATATCTTGTTTGCATTTCTATTTGCTTATTTTCAGCATTCTTCACTTCCTCTCCCTAATTATTCTAGGCCTCCACTTGCTTAGAGTGAGCTTAGGGAGAGGCTCTACTTGCCACTTTAGAGTAGTTTACTTAATTGGAAGTGTAAACACTTTTCCCGCCATAATTTCGCATGTTGCCTTAGTTCAAAAAACAAAAAAAAATGGTATATTAAAAATTACCAAAAGAAAGTTGAGATATATTCCAAGCAAGAGAATCAATTTTGCAACCATATTGCCTCCTTGGACGACCCTAGATACTTCCCTATCTAGGATTATAAATTTAAGAGCGAAAGCGGATTTACGCGTTACAACGACGTATTTTAACAAACCGCGTATTTTCGCTGTTACTTTTTGGCGCCGTTGCCGGGGAGGCATGGCTTTGCATTAACTCATTTTCTCTTGCTTGAAGTGGATCTCATCCCCTTCTCTTTCTTTCTTTTGTGTGTGCAGGAACTACAGCGGGAAAGCGGGAATCTGGAAGCGAGGGCTTAAAGATCCTTTTCTTCCCGCGAAAATTCAGGTTGGTTCCTCTTTCTAGTCACATAATTAATTAAAACTACCAAAAATATATTAAACTTGGCTTTCAGGACCCTAAACACTTAAATTAAGTGGAGTGGTGCATTTTAAAATCATTGTTTGCTTGTATGCTTCTTTAGCACCATTCCATTGCAAGTATTGGTGTTCTGTTTTTCGGGTCTAGATTTCTGTCCAGACTTGAAAAATCGATTCCTAATACCACAGGCCTCCTAAAATCATAAAATTTCATAAAGTGATTCCCAATTAAGTTTGGAACATCTGTTCCAAATTTCAGATCAATTGGATTTGTATTTAATTTTTAAAAATTCATGGATTACAGAGGGGTCACACCCTCTAATCTTCCTATTTTGCTACTGTCCGCGAATTTTCAGAATTTTTATACTCATCCAATTGTTGTGAAATTTATCTTGTTGGAATCCCTGTGAAATTTTATATATCATATAAAATCATAAAAATTTTCTGAGGTCGATGGTAATACTGAAAAGTCTATAATACCCACGGGTATTATTTCTGGACTTTGACACCAGTACAATTAAAAATTCAAAACTATTATCAAACAAATTCCTAAAATCTTACAAAAATCTTTTCTGGAATCCTTGTTTGATTTTCTTCAAAGTAGTGGTGTTGTTTGACTTGTTTGGACCACTACTTAATTCTAAAAGCTAAAAATAATTCATTGGTAGTTAAATTTCTGTCTCAGGTATAATTGGTTTAGGGTTTCTTCTTTCTCTTTAGAGACTCAATTAAAAGGAAATATACAATCACACATACAACTTGTCTTTCCTTTGATTGTGAACTTTCAAACTTGTTTGAAAACTTAAAGAGAAAAACCCTAAAATTCATTTAATTAAATCACATCCTAAAAGACAAAAATATAAAAAAAAATTGTGTGACAACTTGATTTTCATTGGAGCCACTCTCCAATTCCTGCACACACACAAAAAAATCAAATAACAGGGCAACAACCCAATAAACGCCCTCCACATTCCGTGTGCACTATAGAATCCTAGACCTAATTAAAATTTGTAGCAACTTGACCCCTAAGGCTTTATCAACTTAGGCTTGCTATTTAGGTCTTAAGTTTTCTTTAGTTAGTACCAATTCTGTCATCTATATCTGGTGTTCAGGCTGAGGGGCCGTGTCAAACGACCAGGCGCGGGTTTGTACAAGCACCTGGGGTTTTCCCTGGGAAACGTTTGGGCCCAAACCTCCCCTTAAGCAACTTGGCTAGATTTGTTGATAGAACGGGTATTCACTATTGACTACTTATTTCCTATATAGACCAAGTCTTAGGTTATTATTAGGGAGTCACATTTAAGTTAGGTCTAGTTTTGTCTGTTTGATTTGCACACTTTCTCTCATCTCCATCTCTTCTCCTCCCCTCCCGTTTCTTCCATTTTGCACGGGCGGCGGTCCAAAACTCCACACTTGGAGGGACCACTTGATTTTGCCTCCCCAAGAAAAGACTTTTCTGCATTCTTCCTATTCTTTTAAAATGGAAAATAAAAATTGGTCCTCTAACCCGCATGCTAATTTTTCTTTCCCCTATTCTTCCACCCAGGAGCTTCTTAATCAGGCCCCTCCACCTAATTTCTACTCTATCATGGCTCAGCTACAAGTTAAGCAACAACAGTTGCATAAGGATTTAACAAACCTGGCCAACCAAGGGAATCCTGCCACACCTGCCCAAGCTCCACACATTCCACATCTCACCCCTTTTAACACCAGCAAGAGAGAAAATCTGCATAAATCCCATGCTGAGTATAATTGTTATTCTGAGGCTTTCTATGGTTCAACAGAGAATTATGTTTATCCCAATCATCACCCCACCCAAAATGTCCCTACTATCCAGGAGAAATTGAAAAATTCCTCTAATGGGGGGGATTATCTGACCCACTCCTGGACCAATCCGGTTCCACACCAACAACAGAACCCGTTTGGAGGGTATGGTTCAAATCAGACTTATCAATCTGGGCAATCTCAAGAAGACATTAATGCCCAGATGATGAAAACCTTGCAAGAGTTACAAAGAAAAATAAAGGAAACAACCCATCTTATTAACAATCTCAATGATCAAATTGGGGATATTCCGACTCAAAGACCTGCAGGACACTCACCATCCCAACCCACACCAAACTTTATTAATCACAGGAACCAACACCCGGGTGTCTACCAACATCAGAACCACATGATTCAGCCTCCTATTAACCCAATATCACAGCACCTACCCAGTTTCTTTCAACATCAGGCCCCCCTACCTCCTCTCAGTGAACACCAAGCTGCATATGCAGAGACTATGAGGAGTGAGGAAACCACCATGGATTTAAGGCCTTCTCAATCAAATGATGAAACTGATTCTCAACCAATGCAGATTGACCCCCCTAACCTTAATAAGGAAGAAGAAAAAGAAACCCCAAAAACACTTGATTCAAACCCTATTTCCCACTCTCAAAAACTGCAATCCAACAATCCAAAATCAGAGCCCTCTGACCACAATTCTTTGGATTTATTTGAGCAAGTCGAGAGGAATATTCCCTTCCTAGATTCCCCCCATGCCTCTAAAGAATTTACTGCAAAAGGGCATGATCAGAATCTAGAAAGGTTGGTCCTTTCAAAGACAGCCAACTCAGTTTTTCAGAGCAAGCTGCCTTTCACAAAAAAGGACCAGGGCACATCACTTATCTCAATTGTCGTAACTGACACCATTTTTCGTGCCCCTCTCGACTTAGGTACCTCTAGTAATCTCATCCCCCTGTCTTATTCGAGGAATTTCGATTCAGTGATTTAAAACCTACCAAGGTTCAATTTCAATTGGAAGATCGATCTACCATTCAACCGCGGGGAGTTGTTGAGGATAGTATTATCAAGGTCGGAAATTGTCTATTTCCGGTAAATTTTCTAGTCCTTGACATAGAGGTACCTAAGGCTCTCATTAATACCATTCTTGGAAGACCCCTTTTGATTACCGCAACATCTAATATCCATTCTCATTCTGGGAAAATGAATATAAGTTGTAGTAACCAGACCTTCTCATTAGATTTATTTCTAGCTTCCAAGAGGTCCACTGATCATAAAATTTTTGAGGATACTAATAATAAAATAGAAGCAGTATTTGAAAAGTATATGTTGATCCAATCTCATTCAGCTTTGACCACTATTGATCTAGATTTTATTGATTCTTATTCTAAGGATAATTATGTGGTCCAAGACTTTCCAGATCAACTAGGGTTTGACTTTCCCCCTTTTCATCTTCCTGATTTTTCACCAAAAATATCCACACTAACTTCACACACCCTACATCTCATTGACTCCATTCCCCATCCCTTTCCATTGGACCTATCACTCGACCCACCAGAATCTGGCAATTTACAAGCACTTAAACCATGGCCAGATCCGGGTCATTTTTCCATTTCTCTATTTTATTTTGATCCCTTTATCTTTACCACTCATCTTTTCAGGGATCTTGAGGAAGACACTTTTATGCGGACATTCAAGTGTCCAATTATTTACATGATTTTTCGTCTTCTGTGCATACCTTCACGCCCGGCTGAATGGCGTAAAAGATAGCACTGGATGGGAGGTAACCCATCATTTTTTTTTTCTTTCTTGCTTTCCTTTTTTCTTCTTTTTCCAGGTTTTATTCATCCTAAACCTGACCGTTCTTCACTAAGGTGATTCCTTTTCCCTCCTAATGCAAGAGGACATGGCATATCTTAAGCATGGGGGGGTGTTTTTAAATTTTTACGATCGATTTAGGATGTTTAAAACCTAAAAACATGCAATTTTCTGTAATTTATTTCCTGCTTACATACCCAAAAACAAAAATATATATATATATATATTGAAAACTTTTTTGAGGAAAAATTTTGAAATCGGGACTACGGTCGAAAAATTCACTTCTGGTACAATGGGATTTAATCTTTAACAAACTAAGGATGAGGATATGGATCTGATCATTAGAATTCCAGGGTCTATTTTAGACTAGATCAGATATCCTTCTCTAAAATTCCACCTGAACTCATGATAGTTCAGGTGACTTGATCCTATTTTGTAATATGGAAAGTATTTGACTTAGTTTTTGATTCAAAAACCTGTGGTTCTCGAGAAACTTTTTGTGTCAATTTTCACACACAAGCCAACACTTAAAAATAACTAAAAATTTGAAAAAACTCCCTTGTTTGGATTTAGTAAAAGTCTAAAGCAGATCATTGGTTTGAGTTCCCACCGTCGAGAAGAAGGAAAAAAACCTTCTTTGAGGACACGATGTCAACATGTTACCGCCTCGGTGCTGCTCTATATCTATATTTCATATCTTTAGACAGAGCATTAAAGCGCATTTCAGCAGCTCAAGTGTCTTGGACGGTGCTCTACCTATAGCGTCGGAGCAAGAGCTTGAGTTTGCTTGGAGCGCCCCTTTTCACCGCATCGTGTTTTGGGGTTGTGAGCTCCTGGGTGGTGTCATGGACAGTGCTATCCCGAAGTACTGGCGCCAGAGCCCCCTCGAGGAATGGTAACGGGAATGATGATACCGACACATCTGTTGTAAGACTAAGCTAAAAATAAGCATGGGGGAGAGAAAAAAAAAAAAAAATAATAATAATAATAATAATAACACGTCCTTATAAAGGTTGGCTTTTCACAAGCACAGACACAAGGTTTTAAAGGAATTTGCAAGTTGCGAATCAGATTCACGAGCCAGAAAAATCCTAAAAACAAACATTTCAAGTCATCTGAATTAACAAGGGGTTAATTTGTGAATTTTCTGAGAATATATTGATCCCGTTCTATCTAATGGTTGGATCCAAAAACAAATCCTGATGTTTATCTTCAACAAATCCCGTATCTCCTATGTTTTAATCTACCAAGGTCCCTTAATCTCTTTTTCTCCTCAAAAGTCAAAAAAAAAAAAAATATTAGATTTCCCAAAAATTTCGTTTTCCAAAAAAATTAATGTTTTGCTAAGAGACTAGCAAAAGATAAGCATGAGGGTGTGATAAACGCCAGTTTATCATCATTTTTATGCTTTAAAACTAACCTAGCTCTTAGGATTTTACTCTGCAAACGGGTTTTTGGGCTGCATTTAGGCATAAATTAGGATAGGCATGCATTGCATTTTTTATTGTCATTTTAATGAGTTTTTGTGAGTGTTAGGGATGTACAGATGCACAGATCCCTAAAACCCTAGCACTCAAGAAGGCAATTGGTGAAGGAGAAGCCCAGACTAGCTGGAACTCAACCTAATCCAGCTCACCTCAGCTTGATCCAGCTCACCTCAGCTTGATCTAGCTCACCGCAACTGGAACCTAGCTTACTTGAACTAGGGTTAGCTCATCCCAGCTCCATTCAGCTAATCTCAGCTGGATGGCAGCTCAAGAGAGTTCATCTTAGCTCACCCTAGCTCAAGTCAGCTCAGATCCAGCTCAACTTAGTTGAGTCTAGCTCACCTCAGCTCCCACTAGTTCACAGGGAGCTCTAGCTAGCTCAGCTGAGTTGACAGGAGTTCACCCCAGCTCAGATCCAGCTACATCCAGCTCCACTCAGCTCCAACCAGCTGAAGAAGAATTCATCCCAGCTCAGGAAGCTCAAGTCCAGCTCACAGGGACTCAGCTTAGCTCAACTCAGTTGAGCTAAGCTGCCTTAGCTGCCTCAACCAGCTTGATTCTCCCCGGGAGCACCAGACCCAGCTCACCTTAGCTCATTTGGTAGAAGCTAGCTCACTTTAGCTTGGCTTAGCAACTAGCAAAGAACTAGCAAGCTAAGCCAGCTAGAGTAGCCCCATGCCAGCCTCTTCAGCAGCAGCCAGCTCCAGCTCCAGCTCCAGACTTCTTCTCCTCAGCTCCTTCCTCCAAACCCTAGCTCCAACACCTTCTCCTCTACTCCACCTTTAGCTAAGCTAGCTTAGCTTATCTTATCTTAGCTTAGCTTAGCTAACAACCAGCTCCTTGGCCATTCATTACCTCCAAAATCAACCCTAGCTAGCTCCACCAACTCAAGCCTACCTAAGCTAGCTACCCTACTCAAGTTGGCACCACCTCCTAGCCATCCCTTCACCCCATTATCTCCACCAAAAGACACTTCAAGTTGGCGCCAAAAACCACCCCTAACCACCTCTATATTGGCGCCACTTTCAGCCCCTTAATCCACCCTACACCTACCCACATAAGCCATCCTAGCCATCCACCTAACCCCCCTTCTAGAATCCTTCTTGGCACCAACTTAGACCCTCTTCTAGAAGCCATTTTGGCGCCAATATCAAGGGGTGTCAACACACATAACCACCCCTTAGGTGTCCCTTAAGGTGGCGCCAAACACCCTTGGCCATTGGATCCTTAACCACCTCCCTCCTTCCATCCTAGCCATCCATTTCAAAGGTCACCATAGCCCCCCTCCTATTCTATAAAAGGCCACCACCTACCACCATTTTTGGGCATCCTCCCTTAGTATATTTTCCACCTAAACCACCTATACCTACGGCCAAGAAGAAGGAGTAGAGAAGGAGATTAAAGGGGCACATCACCAGCCCTTTTGGTGCCTTCTTCTCCCCACTCTCTTCAACTTGAGCCACGCCAAGGAGGAGGACTTTCCCACTTCAAGGAGGACGGCCAGGCAAAGGAGAAAAGCTTAGGGTGGACGTCCACCCTTGGAGAGAAACTTAGGGCACGCCCCCTTAGGGCTTGCCTTGGAGGTCATCACTTTGGCGGAGTACTGCAAGGAAGGAGTTGAAGGATTCTTTTCAAGCTTGGGAGCCACCAACCTTGGAGCAAGAAGCCCTCTTCTTCACCATCTATTTAGAGGATTTGTGTTTTCTTTCTTTATTTCAATTATCTAGTAGTAGAAGCATTCCTCTACTAGGCATTTTTGTTAAACACTTTATCAATTATCTAGTTGCCTTCTTCGCATATCTTGTTTGCATTTCTATTTGCTTATTTTCAGCATTCTTCACTTCCTCTCCCTAATTATTCTAGGCCTCCACTTGCTTAGAGTGAGCTTAGGGAGAGGCTCTACTTGCCACTTTAGAGTAGTTTACTTAATTGGAAGTGTAAACACTTTTCCCGCCATAATTTCGCATGTTGCCTTAGTTCAAAAAACAAAAAAAAATGGTATATTAAAAATTACCAAAAGAAAGTTGAGATATATTCCAAGCAAGAGAATCAATTTTGCAACCATATTGCCTCCTTGGACGACCCTAGATACTTCCCTATCTAGGATTATAAATTTAAGAGCGAAAGCAGATTTACGCGTTACAACGACGTATTTTAACAAACCGCGTATTTTCGCTGTTAAGATGATAAGGAGAAGACACAAGAGAGAAACCCCACCTACTCAATACAAGCAATCAAATTGGTCCTTAGAGTGTCAACCCTAATTAGACCTACTCCTGGCTCCTCAAAACATGGCTGGGTTAGATCAACCCTTGAATTACTTGGCTGGCCAGAAGGGTGGGACACCTTAGACACCACGCATAGTGGGACACCACTAAGGGTTAACACGATTACCGCACTGACCTTTCTTGTCACCAGTGGGTTCAAGTAGACAAAGCCTTGACCTTAGCCCAATCAAGTTTCAAGTCCCCAAGTCTATTAGTCCTGCCTAGGGCACGTATACTCTATTTTAGGCTTGGGTTTGATGTACTTTTGGAATATGATGGGCGTTGGGGGGTGTTTGCCCTGAAGATTGATTTCAGAGATGTGAAGTGCATAGGTAAAGGGTTCACAAGCAAAATTTTTTTTGATGAAGTGAATTTTAGGATTCAAATGCTTGTGTTAGTGAATTTTAGGGTTCACTTGATTTAATCTCTTCAATCAAGGTTCTGATGAGGCATACAAGACTTTTTTTGCAAATCCCAATTTGTTTGATAGATTTCCTTTAAGTATGGAGATGCCGGTGTGCTCTATCCTTGATGTGAAACCCTAAGTGCAGATAGTTCCAGACGATTCTTTTAAGTTCAAATCTGATTGGTGGTGTGACCCAAGCAATGCAATCAATTGATCCTATTGCACCACTAACTAGGCATTCAAAAAATATTTTTTAAGAATTTTTAATGTACGTTTTTTTTTCTGATTTAAAGTGTGCTGCGGGTTCTATAGTCTGTTTTTACTCTCAATTCGTGATTGGATAATCCGTGCAACCAAAAGTGCAAGAAATATTTTTTCAGATTTTTCCTAAATTCTCAATTATGTTACAAATTCAGTGCCACAAATTTAAATTCAATCGAAGTTGTATAAAAGTTCCTATGATATTTTGAACTCCGAAAAATCAGGAACAGCAACTGAATTGATAATTGATCAGTACGAGAATTTTTAAAATTTTTGTATAACTTTGATTTATGTGAAATTTGAATATGTTTTTTTTACTTTGAAACCCACATCCAGTAAAAATTTAAAAATTTTTGGACATACGGATCTTCAAGAATTGAATTTTTAAGATAAAACTTTATTTCAGCCAGAAAATCAAGAGGGATTTTTTTTTTTCAATAAGTAAACAAATTCTAACTAATCCTAAGGTTCGAGCAAATCCTAAATCTAACTAGTCTAAACCATAGGTACTTACCTCAGGTTCGGACCTGCAATTCTCATTCTCGTGTTTCATTCTGATTTCCTTGTTTTCCTACATACACGAAATCAACGAAAATTGCAAGTTAGAAATCTCAAATTCTCACCAAAAAGTTTCAAAAATTTCCGTTGCCTCCCCAGCAATGGTGCCAACTTTTCCGATGCATAAATAGCGTTTAAAAGATTATTTAGTTGTAGTATAGCATGAAAATACGTCGATAAATAAATTTGTAAAGACCGGTGAGTACCAGGTGGTTTGCAGGGAGGCAATCTTAATTTTAACAGAAGTTTTTCAATAAAACTAGTTCTAACAAGTATTTATATATGTATATATATGTATAAAGAGGTAGCAGATTTCCATAAGATCAAATTTCATTTCATTGATAAAGAGTTTTTCATAGTAGAAATTGCTATGCAAAAAGTAGAGATAGATAGATAGAGAGACAGAGAGAGTAGAGAGAGAGAGATAGAAAGAGGCAAAGAGACAATGCCGCTTGTAGGATGCTTGTACGAGATGCAGTAGCACCTCAGATCTAGAGCGCCGGGACGAAGATTTGAGCTGTAGAGAGGTAGAAGCGGGAAATCATAGAAGAAGGTGGAAGAAGAGGTTGATAGCAGGAGTTGATGATCCAAGGGGGACTTTGGCCTTCTTTTATAGTTTTTATGGAGGGCAAAAAGGGTATTTTGGCCCTCTATCTCATGCAACAACGTTAGGCTAATCAGATCCATCGATCAAAAGATCAACGGCTCTGATTTGGCCTCAAAATAGCCTCATATGCACCCTTTACACTCTGGGCACACGAGATGTTAACACGTGGCACGTCCAAAGCCCTTGATCCATGATCGCATGGCTCTGATTCGCCCTCGCATGCCCACTCATCTCCTTCATTTCGTCGCTTGCCTCATTTTAGCACCTCAACCTCAGTCGTCTGATCTTACGATCGAATGACTTAAACACATGCTCGCATCTCCTTTGCGACGAGGGAAACGCATGAGTTCACGCATTACGCCCTCGTGGGATCCAGCTTTCGGCTGCGACGTGCTCAGATCAAGCCACACGGTCACTTTGATGCCCTTTGATCAAGGTCCAATAGCTAATAGCTCATTTGCCTACGGCCTTCCTTGATTTCACGCTGAGTGTGCCTCGAACTCACGCTCTACGCTTCGCGGCGTAGGCACTAACCAATGCGCTACTCTGACTTGTTTGTTGCATTTAGATTTTGAGGTAATGGCTAGTGTGTTTCACGAGTTTGAAATCAGGGTTACAAGTAACCCGTCGTCGTAGTTGCAAAACATGTCGATCAGATAAAATTTATACCGAAAGTCCAAGGGAATCCCGGGTCAAACACAGGGAGGCGACGTTTACTTTAACTGAAAATCGCGCTTCGATTTGTTTCTTTTTGGTATTTTAGGATTTTGTTATTTTTTGTATTTTTGTAAGAAGAAAACAAGCAAACGAATCACAAGATAGAGATGTGGAACAAATCTGATATATATTACTTCCAATGTCAATTACAATAAACTATGAAAGCATAAAAAGAGAGGACAGTGAGGAAATCTCCCGAATCAGCTGTTCGGCGAGATGACGGTGCCTAGCGGAAGCTCAGACGAGGGATGTGAGAAGCGGGACGACGGAGGTGAGATGTAGGAGGATGTCAGGTTGAGGAAAGCTTCGACGTGGCTCCAGAATGGAGGTCAAAAGACAGAGGTGATCTGCTACCAGAATGGAGGTGGCAAGACAGCTCCAAGGCGACTTATGAAGGGGGATGGGAAGATGGAAGAATATTTGGTAGGGCAGAGGCTTGCTACACTAGTAGGCGCCTTGAGAGCTTGAGAACAAGCTCTAATGGAGTGTTGGTAGTCTTGCTAGAGCTTGGGAGTAGGTGGGAGTAGAGTAGGTAGAGATGACTTGGAAGTGAGGGGGTGTAGGTCCTTTTATAATGGAGGAGAAGAGGCAAAAATAAGTATGGGACCATTAGTGACATCCAGACCATCGCTGGAAGCGTCGCTGTAGGCAGCTCATGCCCGCTCATGCCTGCTCATGCCCGCTCACGCCCAAAGTTGGTTTTGCTGGCGCGTGAAGAATTAGTGACGGCTGTAAGCGTCGCTGTAAGTCCAACTCATGCATCGCTGTAGGTTAAGCTCACGCATAGCTGGCATTATGCTCCCCTGCCTTGCCACGCGCACGCGCCCACGCGCTAGTGCTGCGCTGTGCACATGCACGCATGCAGTGCTGCGTGCGTGCGTTGGGTGGCCCGGGCTGTGCCATGTGGCGCAGTCTGGGCCGTCCATCTTCTTCTTGTTGTAGGGGTTGCTACAGAGGTCGAATTTAGTCAATTTTCACGCCATTAGGCTGCGATTGTCGATCTGAATCCATCCACGTGGTTGGATTTATCATTTGAAGCTCCAAATTATGTCTCCTAGTCCCTTGGCCGTTGATCTTCCTCGAACTGCATGTGGTGCTACGGGACTCAGATCGCCATCTTGATTAGATCCATACGGTCGGATCGTCAATCCGAGGCTCCAAAATAAATATCCTTCTCTCCTAACCATAAAAAGGATGCAATTAACCTAAATTATATACAACTACTCTAAATGCAGAATGATGCATGCTATGCAATATTTATAACATGAAATGCAAATCTAAGCCTAGGAACATTCATGAATAGGAATTTTACCCTCAACAAATGTGTTTACATCATACCTCCATGCCTGTCTTTTGCTAGTCCCTAGCAAAATTAAACTATATGCTATGTATAAAAGCAGAATTAGGATTAGATCGCTTAAGCCTAAGTTGTTTATTAGCAATAGAAAATTTCAACTAAGGTCCTAAACTACGAAAACTCAACAATACCCGGGTGCCTGCCAGAATGCAGACTGCCCAAGTCCTCGCCTTACTTGAAAAGGGAAGATACATTTTTTTATTATTTTTCTTCTTTTCTAATTTTTTTGTACTTTTGGAGTTTGAGAGTTCTAGGATAACTTTTTACGGCTACCCGACCCGCCCAAGACTCGAAAAGGACTCCAAGTACTAAGCATCTTTGTGAAAAAGTGATAGACTCACAAAATGGTCGTTAAGACGGACTTTGGGTTTCTATGACCCTAGGTGACCTTGCCTAAAGGTTTATCTTTATGATCGGTAGCTTTCTCCCTACTTCTTTTATTTATGGGGTCAACACGAGCGAACCCAGTGTATATCTCCTCGATTTATTCTACTTCCCCGCTTCTTCCCTAAGTGTTTTGGGAATTATTGTGCTTTTTCTTTGTGAGCTGGGTTCTGGACAATCGACCGATGAGATGTTACCACCAACAACTTGCCAGCCATACTCGTGCGGTGAAGTGTGGTTTTATTTTTTTTATTTTCTCCTTTTTCTTTTTTTTTTCTAAGTAGGTGGCTTCCCTGATCTAAGATTTACCTAAAGGCAGCACAACGAAAATGGTCTTGTGGCTAGGCTCTAGACAACCGACCGATGAGCTGTTACCATCGACAACTTGCCAACCATACCACCCAAGTCGGTCCATTAGCTACCCAATTTCCGTAAAAATTGCCGAAAAGTGAGTTAGTGCAAAAAAAAAAAGTATGTAGATGCTTAGGCTTAAAGTCCCCCCAAATCAGAGGATGAGTTGATAAGTCGCATACTTATCATCCCAAATTATTTACCAAATTAAAATAAATTTTAATTGGCGAGGACTCGAGACTAAGTCCACATTCAAGTGGACACCTGGGCTAATTAAGCCCGAAGACCTGAAGAGTCTAAGTGTTTAGGTTCTCTCATATCATTTCCTAAAGTTAATAACTTCCAAATGCCTAAGTTCTCTTTTCCTAATTTCTTTCTTTCTTTTACCTTTTTTCAAATTTTCGAATTTTTTTTTTTTACATTTTATAAGAAACTAAAAGAAATTCTATAGAGTTAACATAATGATTTCAGGAATCCATTATCCACCCTCCCATGCCTAAATGATGTAATGTCCTTACTGTAAAAATAAAGACATGAAAAGGGCAGAGTAAACAGAATATCACCTGAGTGTCGTGAAAATCCAGTCAGCTCCACAGAGAGAAGAGTGTATACACATGCGCTAAGTTTAATACCTTCAGCTAGGCATAACATACATACAAAGAAGAAATTGACAATTCACAAGTGTGATTCAGAATCAAAATCAAAATATTGATCCTGAAACCCATCCGCAAAAGATGTCCACAGACGTGGATGAGATTATGGTGCAGACCCATGCCCCAGGGTCGAGTGGTTCTTAGGTTCTGGATTAAAGTCACCTAGAATCGAAGGTTGTTGTGTTTGCGGGGTCGGGCTACGATTTAGTGGTGTGCAACCCAAGACCAAAGTGTTGAACAATGGGTAAAGATGGTTCAATAGGTGGGGTTGTCCACTTAACATCTAGCTCAGAAAAATAATCAGTTATTCCAGGCTTGGGTCGCACATGAAAGATATCGTAAAGGTCCTAGTAAAAAGTTGAAGGTTTTAGGTCAATAGGAACCCTTATATCCAAAATTGTGTTTCCCTCTGAGTTAGCCTTCCAAATTTTCATTCCCAAATTCCTATCATCTAAAATCAAGGTTTCTAGGACCTCCAGATCATTGTATACCCCATCTAAAGTACCCAAGTCCAATAATTGTGGCTAAATCAGGATTGACTTGGGCACAATGATCTCAAAAGTATGTTCATTCAGCTCTTCAGGGTGTGGTTGAGGAATGGGGCTACTAATTGAGTCGTCAAGTATCGGATCCTCCAAGTTAGCCCCAACAGAATCAAAATCTTCAGTAGTCAGGCTACCAACTTGGTCGTCATGCTCCTCGGGCCCGTTTGTCTCACTAAAATCATTCTCCTTAACCTTAAGTGAGACTTCACTAAGAGATTCCTCACCCTTGAAATCAAAGAATTCATTATCCTCATTTGTATATGTCTCAACATCACAAGTCATTTCGTCATCCAAGGAGACATATTCTTCTTCATTCCCTGGCTTGGATATCTCGGGTGAATCAAGCGCTTCATCCTCAATGGATTGCTCTAGCCCAACTTGGTCATCTTCGATCTCAGAAAATGTATCCCCCCCGACAGGCACCTAAGCGGGTTCAGACATTGGCTCTCTTGAAGGGGGTTCATCTTGAGAATCATCCCAAGATTTGACTAGGGCAACCACAAATTTCATCCTCAACCTCGACAATTTCCCAAGAAGAAACTCACCCAAGTCCCTATCCCTAACACTTTGGAGCAAATCCAATAGAGAACTATTAAGTTCATCAATCATTTTGATCATAGGCTCCAATGCTTTAGTGCATGGTGTTGGCTGAGCTTCTAATGATTGTATAGTGTTCTGCAAATTAGCCAACACCCTATCCTGGATCTGGTTCACCAGAACCGACTAGTTCGGTTCAGGTTTGGGTGGTTGACAGAAAGTCATTTTCGTGCATTTGAAAGTCGTCGAAAATCGTAGTATAGTCGCGCAAAAATGTTCGTCAAAAATATTGTTTTGTAAAATAACGAGACTTGAGTCCCGGTCGTTCGTCTCTGGGAGGCGTGTTTCTATTTTTGAAATCGATCTTAAAGCCGCTCTACTTAGTATTCTGGTGCGCAATATACAGGCGGTTAAAAAACAGGCACTTAAATCACGCAAATAAAATAATCATTCAGCTCATGGTGATTTCAAACACATAAAGAGATATATATATATATAAATGCATTTTTCATTCATTCATTGGGGAGAGTTGTTTGTACAGGAAATCTAGAGGAAAGCTTATACGGAAATGCTTTAAATTAAACCTAGTTACCAGAAAACGATTGCATACAAGAATCGGTGGGGGGATTTCGCATGCATCATTGGGGGAGAAGAGAAACTACTCTACTAAGCAGTAAATGAAAGCAGTAAAACTTATGAAAAGCATGATCTAGAGCTAAAAGAGTAGAGGGCATTCAGGGGTGGTCCCCGGTGGCCTTGGAGTGGTTGACAAGAGAATTAGGGGCGGCCAATGTAGCTTAGGCCGACCCTTGGAGAGAGGTAGGGTTGATCCAGCATCCCGGCATGGTGTCCTCCATGGTGGTGGTAGTGAGCTCGTGGACGTGGAGTGAGTGGCTAAGTGGAGATGGCGTGAATGGCACCAATGGAGAGTAATTGCCAAGGGAGTGAATGGGTGCAAATGGCCACCCAAGGGGTCTTTTTATAGACCTAAGGGAAGCTCTCTAGAGAATTATGGAATTCTCTAGAGAGGCCTATGGTGGGAGCTCATGGGAGAGTAAGAGAGAGAGGGTGGATGGTGGTTTTTAGATCCACCAAATGTGGATCTAAAATTGAATGGCTCTTGGTTGCTATTTTTGGCAACCAAGGCAACCACACATGGTAGAGATTTCTAGAGAACTCTAGGCTAGATATTTTTGTGTGGATGGTGTGTGTGGGTCTAAACTTAGGTGGCTAGGTTGATTAGGTTGGGTTCTAGTGGGTTTAGGTCAAGGTAGGTCTCAAATTAGGGTTATAAACCCTAATTCACTAAGGTAAAGTGCAATTAAACTTAATACAAGTTTAATTGGGTGTGTGGAAACTTAATTGAGAGTAAAACAACTCAATTAAGTCAGGTCTAGGTCAATTGGACTCTCACTGAGTCCAAGTGGACAGTGTGTGCTGAGATCAGGGCTCAATTGGACTCAATGAGTCCAATTGAATAGGCTGATGGATTTGACTAAGATCCAAGTCAATTAGGTTTAGTGAGGACCTCATTAGATCCTTAGGGAGGCCTAGAGGTGATGTACTAGGGTTATGGCACCTTAATTTAGGTTCCTATGGGGTTGGAATTGGGTTTAGGGACCTAGAGATCCAAGATCAAGGCTAAAATCTCAAAACAGGAATTGGAGAGCAGTATCAGACGTCTAATTATAGAATCAGACGTCATATACTCAAAAATCAGAAGTCCATACTTGTTGTCTGAATGACCAATCAGAGTCAGGAAGGATTTCGGGTTCTGTTTTGGGTATTCTGCAGAAATTGGACGTCTGAAAAAGTGTCTGGACGTCCAATAACACTGCAGAAGTGGGTTTGAAGTGTACGGGAGTTGGCTAAGGGTCCTGGACGTCATAAAACTTATCTGGACGTCCAGAGAAGGGTTGGAACTAGGGTTTTAGGGCTTCCTAAGGTGTTGTGACCTAATCTAAGGGTGGCTAAGGCTTGGGAAAGTCTCTAGGCTATCTTAGGGCTAGGATGGACCTATGCTCTTCACATTTTACTGCTTTATTTCCACTTAATAGAATATAAAACCTTTAACCCCCTTACATTATTATTCCTACATCGAAACTAGGCCTTCTGCTCCAGCTCTGCTACAACTCTCGTTATTCCTGATCCAGCTTCAGATCCAGCTCCTGATCAGCTTATTCCCTGCAATCAACATAATGCACTTAATCAGCACATTATAACATTATTTTATGCATGGCCAAAGGAAAGCAGTAAAAATGCAGATAATGCGTATGCATGCATGAATAACCCTAA
Source organism: Thalassia testudinum (assembly GCA_037157565.1). Lineage (NCBI taxonomy): Eukaryota > Viridiplantae > Streptophyta > Magnoliopsida > Alismatales > Hydrocharitaceae > Thalassia > Thalassia testudinum. Next base: position 143,089,533 of record JAZHRO010000031.1, on the reverse strand, counting down.
CTTATGCTACGTCCTAGCCTAATTTAGGTCAATTAAGACCTATGATTGCTATGCAATCATACCCCCATTCCTAAATCTTGCTAGTCCCTAGCAAATGCAAGACTAAATTATTTACAGCAAGGGTCCCTAAGGGACTGGTTATTTTATCAAGTGTTTGCATAGAGATTTTTCTCCCTTTTGTTTTCATCCTATGCTCTAGAAATCCAGACAATCGTAAAGGTGCAGCTATGTAGCTTTTGCAACGGATTCGAGTGAAAACTAATACACCTCTAAATCCTATACTTGACCCCTAATAAAAATTATAGCGGGATAGGCGGATTTCTTCCCTCGGGGTATTCAAGATATTCTATGAATTTCACCCCAGCTTTGGGCTTAGGTAGAGAATCTTTGAGGGAAAGGATTATATATTTGGTGGCTCATTCTCATTTGGTGCTACATAGAGACTAGTAATACAGAATCCAGATTCCCAAATTACTAAGTAACTCAACTCAGAGAAAGACAAGAAAAACTATGCTCCCTTTTGATTCCTTTATATTCATTCTCTCTTGCTCTTTTTCTTTCTTTTTCTTAGAGCTCACAACCTCACCAGATTCACACATATGTTCTATATTTGGTGGTCTCACTAGGCATTAACACTTTAATTGAGTTCTCATAACCCTAACACTAAGTCGGAATTCCTCAGCCATTATTCAGGCGATCAGAAACACAAGAAAAATAGGTTAAGGCCATATTTGGTGGAGCTCAATTTTGTTTGGTGGTATTGCCTCAATGCAAATGAAATAAATACTAAATATTCACAAACTCGTTTTCTTCTTCCAAAAGTTTTTTTTCTTCTTTTTCTTTTTTTTTCAATTTTTCTTCCTTTTCATCATTTTTTTTTCAGCATAGCACAACTGGCATACATCCATGAACTTTATTAAGGAGGCATTATTAGGGATTGGTGGTACTCAAGAGACATTGGGTGGTTTATTTGGTGGAAGTGCCTACTCACGGCACCGGGAGAGACGGATAGGACGGTGTATTTCTGACCTTGACATTAATACCCTCCTTCAGCCGAGGATTCCGTAAAGAATGGTCGTAACCATCCACCTTAGCCCTAGTTTTATGAAAACTCACTCTTCGCGTATTTGCCTTATTCGGTGGCTCTCAAAATTTCGCACAAAAATGTATACACGGGAATCGAGAGCGAAAACTATGTCTAATCTCAGAGTATCATTACCTAATTATCTAGGGTTCCAGATTCCTTGCACTAATCTTAGAGCACCAATACACTCTACTCTCACACTATTTGGTGGATTTTTGGAAGAAAATCAGCCTGACTCCCAAAACACTGAAGCATCGCTTCTTCTCGACAGACTGAAGACATTTATCATCCTTCACCGTGAATCCATTGCAAATTCTACATGTGTGAGAAAAGTTGTACTGGATTCCAGATTACAGGAATCAACTAAAGGATAAAATCCCTAATGCATTCTCTTAATAAAATAATCTTATTCATGAATGCAATATCTATATATGCTATAAACATGTAACCTTATATAATTTGTACTTCGTGAATTTCCCGTATCTGGTTACAATCAGCTTGACCCTAAATTTAGAACAAAAGGTGAGTGGGTGAGTCGGAATTGGTTGTTGCGAATGATTTCTAGCTCCAATGCGAGCATTGGAGGTGGAGTCGATTGTTCTTTTCTTTAAGGTCCTAAAGTACGTTTTACATGCATCTCCGAGGTTTTCCTAAATGTTGGCATAAAAATTTTTTCAGTTTTTGCTGTATCTACCCCCCCATGCCTAAGTTCTTGCATGTCCTCATGCATGAATATAAAAGAAAACAACTTTAACAGAGGATGAGTGGGTAGAAGTCACCTGTAATTGCTCCTGAAATTATATTCATTCAGCACCGGCCAACCTGTTAACATGCAATATACAAAAGGGAAATATGCTAAAACAAAATTATGCTATGTATAAAAATGGTTATGTATAAATGATGGTGAAATGGTATTTATATGTGCTGAGTTTAACGCCTCCAGCTGGGCGAAAACTCAATCAGATGTGTCATTTCTAGCATAGGAGTCAGCTAAGATTAAGAGAAAGATATGCCCGTATTCTCCCAGAATCAGTGGTCCGGAGATGTGAACCAGCTGATTGTGCACCCCTACTCCAAAAAGTCTAGCTATAAGAAAGTGTGGAGTGGTAGTGGAAAATAGAGGATAATCAGAGGTGGGATCATGATGTTGATTTAGCTGATTTATCATGTCCCACAATTCAGCAGGAAGTTGCTAAGGGAGTAGATCAACATGTATCTCAGAACCAGAATCTGAGTCATAGGGATCCTCATACTGATAATTGACATCAAAGATCATTCCCTCTCCAGGCTCTGGGTCATACGGGGGTATTCGTGAAAGTAGAAAATCTGTGGGGAGGTCACTGAAATCCTCGTCAGAAATTACTTCGTCCTCATCAGTACCCATCTTTGATTCATTAGAGGCTGACTCTTCAGGCTCTGAGTCGAGCCATCTGTTAGATTGACTAGGATGATAGGTGCATCTCCAGCTCATTCTGCTCAAAGCTTTACCCATATATGCATTGGGTTCCTCAATAATTCCTGCCTCAGGTAGCATATTTATTTCTTCAGTTAAGTCGTCCATAGCTACTTCTAGTTTTCGGATGTTAGGATCAGGGATAGAAAGTGTCATCTCAGAATCTCTAATATCCGAATTAGGGATGTAGGTGAAAGAAGAAGAGTGCAAATCAGAAGATGTTGGCTCTAGCACAAGTTCACCTACAATGGGAAGTGGTCTAGATTGATCAATAGTGTCGCATGTAATGTCTGCCTCAGGATCCATATCCTCAATTGGATCCGCTTCCCCTATCTCGATTGGGTTATCCAACCCAAAAGGTGTCTCCCAAGATTCAGGATAATCTGATTGTGGCTCAGTCCTGGAGATATCAGTCCTTTCCTCAATTTTCTGAATGGAGTTCTCAGATGAACCCATTCGGCATACTTCCTGCTCCTGTCTCATACCCATGCTAGATTCTTTTTCCCCTGAGTGATCTTCAGGCATCTGCTCCCGAGAATCTTCTATGTGTTCTTCTAGCATAGTTGTTTCAGATTCTTCGAGGTCTTAAATGCTATTTTCGACTTGATATCTCAAAAGCAATAGTTCTTGAGTTTCCCGATTTTGTCCCATTCGCCTTGTTATCTCTGTTGTTTCCTGAAGGAGCTCCATCACAGCTTGTTGATGCGGAATCCGGCTTTGTCTTTGGTTTGGCTCAATGATAGCCTGGATTTCGCGTAGATAGGATGCAGCCTTTTCCTTAGCGCTCGCTATAGCTCTCTGTATTCTATAATGTGGCCACATATGCATCGGTAGCTCTTCAGGGGTTTCAGGGGGTGAATCAGGTCTACCCATGTTCCATGGGTGAGAAGCAGGAGTATGAAATCCATATCCTGGGTTATAAGATACGATCCTTTGAGGGACTGACTGGTATGGGTCATAATATCCAGGGTTAGGATATGGGTTAACCATTTTGGTAACCCGAGGAGAAGGATCAGGCAAAGCGAAAAGTCGTCTTCGCCACCTTGGGTCTGATCCCAAGGTTGAGCTGATTCAGTGACCCAAGCTCTCAGATAAGCTCGTGGGTCTAGCTCTTCTGGATCCTGATTAGGTCCAGATCCAATGTTAGCCATTGCAGCTTAGAAGATAGAAGTGACTCGCCTCCTTGGGAGCAGCTCCCAAGGTCTAACCAAGTGAGGTCGAAGTGACCTCTTTTCGTGCATACACCGCCCAACCCCTGGGTTGGTGTAGCCATGTAGGACAAGGCTAAGGCCCTATCAATCAAATGGTCCTTATAGATCAGGTGACCAGATTTTTCGTTTGGGATTTGAATTCCTGAAGATAAGTTCGTCGTACAACCGACAGAAAAGTGAATCCCGCCTCTCAAGCTAACCCAGCCAGTCTGGTTACGAGGGGACTAAGGGGAAGGTTCTTCCTTTGGCTTACGCCTCCATTGACTCCCGAGCCATGGTCGTTTGACACTACCCCGCAGACTTAGTCACCAGGTTTGGCAAGAGATATTAAACTCATTCAGTAGTACGACAACAAACTTGGGTTGATTTCGTGTTTTAAAATCAGTTTTTAACCCGTTTTCTTCAGTGGGGTTTGTGGTGAGTGGCCCACAAGGTGACCAAGCTCACCGGCTAACTAGAATTGATTAAGTCTAGGTTAGCCAAAAGTGTGGTCTCTATTTGTGACCCTAAAGGTTCAACCTAAGTTGCATGCACTTCTAGGGTTTTTTTTCTCTCTATTTCAACAGACCACAAAAATAATGTTGATTCTCTAATAATAATTGGAATCCAATTAATTTGAAATTTTGAGAGTACATTCCTTTTTTAATTAGTTTTTCAGAGAATTTTTTTTGGAATTTTTATTGTTTCAATCTAATTTTTAGGGAATTTTAAATATCAGGGGGTCAGATTTGGAACTTTGACCCCTGGACGGTTTTTCGCTTTGAAACAGTAGCAAATGATCTTCAAAAATTCAGGAAAAATATGGAAAATAAAGCCAATTAGATCAGATTTCAAACCCCACCATTTTTAGTCAAAACAGATTCACGGATTGCTCGGAAACACTTTTAAAACTTTGAAAATTTTTGAATCTGGGTCTATCTGAACCCCGTACACTTCGCGAATGTTTAAAAATTTTATACTTGGAGTTTTCTCAAAATAACTGTTGCATTTGAAAGATGGTTTGAAAATGAAGGTTTTGCCCAAATTTTAGAATTTTTCGCTAACGGATTCTTCGGCAATAGAATTTTTAGGTGAGATTTGAAATCTGGCCGAAAATCAGAAGGTGGTGGAAAAGCTTTTAAAGAGGTTTGAATTTGAAATTCAAGCCTTCCACCAAAAATGATTTTTTTTCTTTCTTTTTAATCTTTTGCACTTTTTTTTTCAAAAAAAATTTTTCAAAAGATTCAAAAAAAATCTTCAAAAAAAATTTTTCAAAAGATTCAACAAAAATCTCTTTTTTTTTCCTTTTTTTTTTCAAAACCTAGAATCGAAAGAAAGACAAATCTAGTTTTTTTTCAAATTTTTTTTTGATTTTTTTTTCTTTTCCACGAAATAAGAAAAATCTCTTCTTTTTTTAAAAAGAAAAAAAAGAAATTGCAGGAAGTAGATCTAGTCCTAGGGTTCAGAAAATAAACCAAATTTAAGAGAATGTGATGTGCACCTGATTTTTTTTTCCGCGCTCGTTGTGTGCGCAGATCCCATTTTTCTTCCCTGTTGTCCTGCACATCAAGAAAAAAGAAGTAGAGGCAGATTTGTCAATGATAAGTAAAAGATTGAAATCAAGAAAAATGATGTTGCCTCCCCGGCAACGGTGCCATTTGACAGAAAACCATTTTCGTGCATTTGAAAGTCGTCGAAAATCGTAGTATAGTCACGCAAAAACGTTCGTCAAAAATATTATTTTGTAAAATAACGAGACTTAAGTCCCGGTCGTTCGTCTCTGGGAGGCGTGTTTCTATTTTTGAAATCGATCTTAAAGCCGCTCTACTTATTATTTTGGTGCGCAATATATAGGTGGTTAAAGAACAGGCACTTAAATCACGCAAATAAATTAATCATTCAGCTCATGGTGATTTCAAACACATAAAGAGAGATATATATATATAAATGCATTTTTCATTCATTCATTGGGGGAGAGTTGTTTGTACAGGAAATCTAGAGGAAAGCTTATACGGAAATGCTTTAAATTAAACCTAGTTACCAGAAAACGATTGCATACAAGAATCGGCGGGGGGATTTCGCATGCATCATTGGGGGAGAAGAGAAACTACTCTACTAAGCAGTAAATGAAAGCAGTAAAACTTATGAAAAGCATGATCTAGAGCTAAAAGAGTAGAGGGCATTCAGGGGTGGTCCCCGGTGGCCTTGGAGTGGTTGACAAGAGAATTAGGGGCGGCCAATGTAGCTTAGGCCGACCCTTGGAGAGAGGTAGGGTTGATCCAGCATCCCGGCATGGTGTCCTCCATGGTGGTGGTAGTGAGCTCGTGGACGTGGAGTGAGTGGCTAAGTGGAGATGGCGTGAATGGCACCAATGGAGAGTAATTGCCAAGGGAGTGAATGGGTGCAAATGGCCACCCAAGGGGTCTTTTTATAGACCTAAGGGAAGCTCTCTAGAGAATTATGGAATTCTCTAGAGAGGCCTATGGTGGGAGCTCATGGGAGAGTAAGAGAGAGAGGGTGGATGGTGGTTTTTAGATCCACCAAATGTGGATCTAAAATTGAATGGCTCTTGGTTGCTATTTTTGGCAACCAAGGCAACCACACATGGTAGAGATTTCTAGAGAACTCTAGGCTAGATATTTTTGTGTGGATGGTGTGTGTGGGTCTAAACTTAGGTGGCTAGGTTGATTAGGTTGGGTTCTAGTGGGTTTAGGTCAAGGTAGGTCTCAAATTAGGGTTATAAACCCTAATTCACTAAGGTAAAGTGCAATTAAACTTAATACAAGTTTAATTGGGTGTGTGGAAACTTAATTGAGAGTAAAACAACTCAATTAAGTCAGGTCTAGGTCAATTGGACTCTCACTGAGTCCAAGTGGACAGTGTGTGCTGAGGTCAGGGCTCAATTGGACTCAATGAGTCCAATTGAATAGGCTGATGGATTTGACTAAGATCCAAGTCAATTACGTTTAGTGAGGACCTCATTAGGTCCTTAGGGAGGTCTAGAGGTGATGTATTAGGGTTATGGCACCTTAATTTAGGTTCCTATGGGGTTGAAATTGGGTTTAGGGACCTAGAGATCCAAGATCAAGGCTTAAATCTCAAAACAGGAATTGGAGACCAGTATCAGATGTCTAATTATAGAATCAGACGTCTTATACTCAAAAATCAGAAGTCCATACTTGTTGTCTGGACGACCAATCAGAGTCAGGAAGGATTTCGGGTTCTGTTTTGGGTATTTTGCAGAAATTGGACGTCTGACAAAGTGTCTGGACGTCCAATAACACTGCAGAAGTGGGTTTGAAGTGTGCGGGAGTTGGCTAAGGGTCCTGGACGTCTTAAAACTTATTTGGACGTCCAGAGAAGGGTTGAAACTAGGGTTTTAGGGCTTCCTAAGGTGTTGTGACCTAATCTAAGGGTGGCTAAGGCTTGGGAAAGTCTCTAGGCTATCCTAGGGCTAGGATGGACCTATGCTCTTCACATTTTACTGCTTTATTTCCACTTAATAGAATAGAAAACCTTTAACCCCCTTACATTATTATTCCTACATCTAAACTAGGCCTTCTGCTCCAGCTCTGCTACAACTCCCGTTATTCCTGATCCAGCTTCAGATCCAGCTCCTGATCAGCTTATTCCCTGCAATCGACATAATGCACTTAATCAGCACATTATAACATTATTTTATGCATAGCTAAAGGAAAGCAGTAAAGATGCAGATAATGCGTATGCATGCATGAATAACCCTAACTTATGCTAAGTCCTAGCCTAATTTAGGTCAATTAAGACCTATGATTGCTGCATAATCAGTGGTTTTTGGATAAATCTAGGGGAGTTAAAATGTCAAGGTTCTCGGGTTCCTCCCTGATAGTATGTCATCTCAGGTTGTTCAAAGAAGGGTGATGACCTATTTTCAATGGAATACTAGAGAGGGTAGGTGTTATAATCATTATATCCTTCCTGATTGTAGATCAGGTTGGTTTGGTGATCAAAGGATGAAGATCTATAATCATTGTAGCTCTGGGAAGGATAATAATCATAGTCTTGTTGTCCAGGGTTAGGCCCTGGACATTGAGGTCCGGATTCATATCCCCAATCAAAGTCATCCTAGCTAGTGGATGGGTAATTACAAGTCAAGTTGGAATACTAATCATCTTGGAGATAGGTGGTGGTAGGAGGATAGGATGGGAAATGCGTGTAAGAAGTTGAAGGATACATTGTGGAGTAAGGAGGGAAATCAAAAGAGAAAGGAGCCCTAAAATACAAAAATACAAGCCTGTCCTTAGGTTGGGTAGCCTAAAGGTCTACAAACTCTCAGAATCCATCCTAAGATTATGGACGATTTACTCCACTTATGTGCAGGAAATCCAACCAATTAGAAGGAGGGACTGGGGAGAAGGTTCTTCCTTTGACTTGCGCCTCCGGTTCCTAGTGTACCCCCCAGCCGCAATAGTTTGACGCTACTCCCCTAGCTAGACATCAGATTGACTAGTATAAGCAGGTTTATCGTGAACAATCTCAATCTGGATCCCAACGAGCGAACCAGTCCTTGGAGCCAATGTCTAATCAATTTTAGTTAGGCTTGGGACAATGGTGCTTCAGGAATGTGATGGGCCTTTTAGACGGGTTGTGCCCTTAATGATCAGTTAAAATGTGTGTGTGTGCACAACTATGGTTTGCAAACAAGGTTATTTAATGATGTGCCTTTTAGGGTTCAACCTTGTTTAGTAGCTTTTAGGGTTTAATCTTTAGGTATATTCAATCAAGGTTCAATAGAACACTCCAAGTTTTAAAAGCACTGGTGTAGACATATTCCTTTAAAAATCAGAAATAAAATGTGAAGTGCCTGGTTCGATCCTAAAAATCAACCCTAAGTGGCAAGCTACTTGATGAATCACTTTTATCTTAAGTGGTGCAGCCTAAACAGTTCAATCCATTGGCCTATTGCACCACTTAGTTAAGGCACACAGAAATTTTTGACCTATTCAGATTTCTACTCACTTATTCATGTGTTTAGTTAAGTGTACAGGTAACTTATTCTCGGTCGTTGGATGAAGATCCAATGATCGAGATCTTCTTTCCTTTGATGAGGCACGATTGGGTGGGCAACAGCCTACAGCGCGTAAGGGTAGCCTTCTCGGATGGGGTGGCGATGAGGGGGCGGCTGTGATGGCATCACGTGGCACCATCATGGTCTTCCATCTTCTTTTCCTTGTATTTGGTGATGTAAATCTCCGATTGAGTTGATTTTTACGTCATTGGACTGCGATCGTTGATCCAAATCCATCCATGCGGTTGGATTCTTCATCTGAGGCTCAAATTGTTGTCCTTTGTCTCCATGATCTCCGTTCTTTTATGAATTGCACATGATGCTCTAGTTGTCTGATCGAGACGATTTCGGAAGCATTGGACTGCCATCGTCGTTCTGATCAGATTTGTCTAGTCTGATCTGACATCCGTGGCTTCGAATCATCTGCGATTAAAATCATCTCTCATTAGTATATAAAATGATGATATTATCTATATGATTAATAAACTAGCTATTTGATGAACACACATAAATTTAAGATAAATTACTTATCTTTGATAGTTCCTAGGCTTAGCATTGCATATCAAGTTATAAATATTGCATAACATCCATTGCATGGCATTTAGGATAGTTGTATATTTTATATATTAATTCCTCCATTTTATATGGCCAAGGGGGCAATGCGACATCCATACAGGTTTTGGAGGGAAAATATGACTGTACGGATGGATCCAGAGCAACGATCGCAGTTCGGCATCGCAGGAATCATCTTGATCTAAGCACCGTAACACCCTTTACAAAAAGAAGAAGATCGACAGCCCAGATGGTGCCACGTGGCACCATCTAAGACGCCCAACACTGGCCAGCAGCATCGCCCAACTCCTTTTTCATCCGCGCCCTTCAATCCTAGTCGTTGGATCAAGATCCAACGGCTAGGAGGCGGACACACCAAGCCACTCCACGCGACACAAGGAAAGGATTGCCGCAACGGTGGGAGTGCTGGTTTGCAAAGGAGGGGCGCGGGTTCGAATCCCTACAGCCCCTCCAATTCGCAATTGGGTGGGCGCTTAGAGCGACAGTGCAAGGTAGCGCACGCGCACATGCGCAGGCCAGCGCATAGCAAGCGTGCACGCCAGTGCATAGCACACGCGCACACAGCCAGGCACGCGCAGTCAGCGCACGTGATGAGCGGGGCAGGCGGCGTGGGCGCAAGGGTGGTTGGCACCAACTTTCAGTGACAGCTGGGCTGACCTACAACGATGCTTATGGCCATCACTATTTCATTGCAAGCCAGCAAAGCCAGCTATGGGCGTGGATGGAGGTGAGCTGTCTACAGCAACGTTTCCAGCGACGGTCTGGAGGTCGCTAAAGGTCCTTTAATCCATTTTTAGCCTCTTCTCCTCCACTATAAAAGGACCTACACCCCCTCCCTTCCAAGCCATCTCTACCTACTCTACTCCCACCTACTCCCAAGCTCTAGCAAGCCTACCAACACTCCATTAAAACTTATTCTCAAGCTCCCAAGGTGCCTATTAGTGTAGCGAACCTCTGCCCCACCAAATACTCCTCCAACTTCCCATCTCCCTTCATAGGTCACCTTGGAGCCGTCCTCTCACCTCCATTCCGATAGCAGATCAACTTCATTTTCTCACCTCCATTCCGGAGCTACGCCGAAGCTTTCCTCAACCCGATGTCCTCTAGCATCTCACCTCCGTTGTCCCGCTCCTTACCTCCTTCGTCCGAGCTTCTGCCAGGCAGCGTCGTCACGCCGAACAGCCAATTCGGGAGATTTCCTCTCACCTCCCTCTCTTTATATGCTTTCATAGTTTCTTGTAATTGACATTGGAAGTAATATATATATCATATATGTTCTACATCTCTATCTTATGATACGTTTGCTTGTTTTCTTTTATTTCAAAAATACAAAAAAATAATAAAACCCTAAAATACCAAAAAGAAGCAAAATGAAGTGCGGTTTTCAATAAAGTAAACATCGCCTCCCTGTGTTCGACCTAGGACTCCCTTGGAGTTTCAGTATAAATTTTATCTGATCGACGTGTTTTGCAACTACGACGACAGGTTACTTGTAACCTCGATTTCAAACACGTGAAACACGCGCGAACACTATTGTGCAAATTACGATGCCTATGAATGCATTATTTCTAAGTTATGCTTGAATTTAGCTTAATTCAGGTGATTTAGGTTGCATGATTGTTGCGCAATCACCGCTCATGCTGTTCTGTAGCTAAATTCAGGCCCTGGCAATCAACATTTCGGGATAATCCTGCACATGGCACATGAACCAGCACAAGGTGCTTACGTACTCTCGGTAGGATATTTAGATATCTTAGGTGATAAGCACCAAGGAGATGTTATCTTATTATGCATCTTTAATGGGAATTTCCCACCTCTTCGCACCTGGAGTCATCCAACCAAATTGTGTTGTCGAGCTGCTCCTAAGCTAGATCTTCAGGATAGCTTTCCATAATAGAATATTTTTGGCATGATTTTCTTTATTAAGCGCATTGAACCAGACTTAATGTGTGATTTTGGGTGCTTAGGTTACCAAGTCTCACAAACCAAAGGGTAGGCAACGGGGCCGAATAATCCCTAAGCCTTAGACCTACTACATCAGCTTTGCACTTTCCTCAACCTCTTGAGGATTAATCTAGATCTTAACAAATACATGAGTGTTTAAACCCTAAAATAGGTCCAAGAGGCATAAGGTCAGTACTCATCACTAATCTCCTAAGTTTTAGCCTTCCAGGTCTTAATTCATCATCTGATCTAACCTAGAAGTTAAGTTCCATACTCAATTTTAAGGGACTCTTTCCTTTCTTTTCATTTTGATTGCTCCTTTATTCTCTTTTCTCTTCTTTTCTTTTCTTTTCTTCTCCTCTTTTCATTCAGCTCGGTTCAAATTGACCTTCCTTCCCTTTTTTTTTTTGAATGAAACCCTTCCCTGAATTATTTTTCACAGCATTTTGCACTTTAATACCCCCCATGCCTAAGATTTGCAATTTCCTCATTGTAAATTAGGTGGGTTCAAGTTCAGTTCAAATCGTACATTACAACAAGTGGGTGGTGAATGAGTCGGGATGACTATTGCAGAGGATTTCTAGCTCTGATACAAGTATCAAAAGTGGAGTCAGCTGTTCTAATGGATTTACCCTAAAGTGAAATATGATTTTGGCAAAGAGATATGTCAAAAGGGTTTCAGGTTTTTCAAAGATGATGGGTTGCCTCCCGTTTAAGCGCTGAGTTTAACGCCATCAGCTAGGCTCAATGAAGCTCAGGGAGAATGGAGATCAAAAGATACTGCAGCTAAATTCGAGTTAGTGAGTTCAAAGAACGATTTGAGTCTCTGACCATTCACGACAAAAGGTTCTAATTTGTGGCTAAGTTCACTTATTTCAATTGTTCCATTTCCAAATACTTGTCTCACAAGGAATGGTCCAATCCATTTTGATCTGAGTTTTCCTGGGAAGAGCTTGAGTTTGGCATCCAAGAGTAACACTTTCTGAGCAGGATGGAAAGATTTTCGTGAAAAGTGCTTGTCATGGAAGGCTTTCACCTGCTCTTTGTAGATTTGCGAGTTCTCATACGCGTCATTGCATAGTTCCTCGATCTCGCTCAATTGCAACCGGTGGTGGATTCCAGCCTTCATAAGATCTAGATTACACTTCTGTACTACCCAGTAGGCTTTGTGCTCCATTTCTACAAGGAGGTGACATGTCTTCCCGTACATGAGTCTAAAGGGAGACATTCCTAACTGGGTCTTATGGGCGGTCCTATAGGCCCACAAGGCTTCCGGAAGGCGGATAGACTAATCCTTCCTATTAGGTCGAACAGTGACCTGAAGGATCTTCTTGATCTCCTGATTTGACAATTCATCCAATCCATTAGTCTAGGGGTGATAAGGAGTCAAGGTATGACCCCGTACTTTTTCATCAAGGACTGGAAGTGCACATTTGCAAAATGAGACCTGCCATCACTGATGATGGCTTTTGGAAGCCCAAATCTAGAAGAGATGTTCTCCTGAATGAACCAAAGAACAACTTTATGGTCACTTGTTCTGGTGGGGACGTGTTGACGGACAAAATAGGAGTTTTAAAGTTGCGTTCGTTGTAGTACACTCCTAAATCGCACAACAAGACATTTAAATATATAAACTCAGAATCTAAAATGGAGTTTGAGGTTGTTCACAGGGAGAAAATATGGAATTCACAATACTAATCTTGAATTGAAATGAATGAGTACAATAAACGGAGCACAATAGAGATATTAAATGAATAATATAGGCAGAAATATATTCAATGACAACCAATGTATGATGGAGCAAAAATATTAAGAGAATAAAAAATAATGGTGATTTAAATCACCATGTATATCCTCTTAATTTAAGCATGCATCCAAAGTATTCAAATAATTCAACAGTAACTCTAATCAATCATTCAAATAATGCCATAGTGTTCACAACCAAATCTGACGTCGGGTTTGATGACCAGTCACGTTATCAGAGCATAGCACAGAGGCTCTTAAGCCTCTCTTCTTTCCTCAACAGCTTCTCTTCTCAAGGCTTTCTTCTTATGCCTTTACCTTCTTCAGCATAAGAGCACCAATGTCCTTCAACGGCTAAGTGTTCAGCTTTTCTCCAAGGGCATGCATTTTGAGGTTAAGCAAAGAGAAAAACCCTCCCCACTCCTCCTCACAAACTCTTCTCTCTCTCTCTCTCAACCCCAGAGCATATTCGAGTCAATAACTGGGTGTATGGATTCGGGTAATCAGGTATTCAGACCAGGTTGCCGTGATGCGTGCACAGGCAAGGAGTGCGTGGTGATGAAAATGGTTGTTGGTGATAATTGTTGATCATGTCGTTGTAGTATAGGGTGTATAATATAACCTTAAGGATGTCGTATAGTGGTGAGTATGGGTGAGTACCAGTCATTACAACCATTATTATCATTTGCTTATTTATCTAATTTTTACTGGTTTTGTTCCAGGTCGTTCTCTGGGAGGCAATTTATTGAATTTAATTCGGTCACTCTTTGATTATCTCCGAAATTGTCTTCTTATTCAAAAAGAAACTCTACATTTAAAGAATGAATGAATGTTTTATTTACCTAGTTACTAAGAAGTGCTTGCAAAAAATACTAACTATGAACAAGCATCAAACAATCTATTATTATACTCTAAACTATGTATTTACAAGTTATACTATTAACACTAATATGTTAGTTCATACTACATGAGGATACCATAGTGTAAAAACTTTACTAGTCTTTTATTTATAGTGACATATATATCAGTTTTAGTGACAGATATAAACGTCGCTAAATCTCAGAAAACACTATATATAACCTAAAGAAGCAAACTGAGGTCTTTAGCGACATTTATAGTGTCGTTTTATTCTGTTAGTAATTATGTGGATTTACTTATACGTATGTATATTACTTATTCTACTGCTGTATGTACAGTAAGTCTTTTCTGTTGTTATCTCGTGTTCTCTCTTTTTTTTAAGTCGTCTGTCCTTTCATTTTGTTCTGTGTGGTATTTCAGAGGCTGCGGTGGAGACGGGTGTAAAATGTGTTTAATTAGCGGGCGCGCTTTTCGAGGGATACGCAGCACCCTACGGGTGGGACCAGACCTCTACTAAGCGCGCCCTAATCTTAGATTAGGTGTCTTAGTTACGTTTTTCAACCTCAGCGTCAGGCTTCAGCCCAACGGCCTCAAAGCTCGCACACGCTCGGGCCTCCGGCCCCACACATACATCACACATCCAATATCATCACATATTAGAGTTCAGCACAAATCGGGTAATCGGATAAGGGATCGCGTTTCGGGCGCCCGGCGCCTTGACGACTGCTTCAACTATAGCATAAATCATATTTATATGGCTGCGTTTGGTTTGCAGCACACGATGTGGCGCTATTCCAGCGCCACATCGTGCGCTGGAAATCAGACGCAGCTGCGTCTGTGCGCGTTTTTGGCCCTCGATTTGGGGGCCATAAATTATTAAAAAAAATAAAATAAAATATGGTAAATAAAATATTTACGTAATACTACATAATTGATTAATTAATTTTGAATTTTAAATATTTTTACTATACAAATAAATTCGCTAAACTAGGCTGATTATACAGGTTGATTTAGGTGATTAAATAGTTAATTACTTATAAAATAATTAGTAAATGGTCTAATTGACCTTAAACAGTTTTAACTTACATACTTAAGTATTTAATACATATTTTTATTGTATTTTTACGAATTTATTTATGTTTTATTTAGGCTAAAATAGCAATTCTGTGTAGTTTATAATTAAAACTAAGTTACAGTAAGTTATAGTAGGTATAATTATACTTTGACTAACTTAAATTACTTAATATATATATATATATTCCCAAGTTTATAGATTTATTTACTTGATTATTGCTCTAACTTATTAACTTAGCTACTAAATAAGTAAATATAAATCTGTACATACATATATACATAAATCAGTAAATACATCATACTAGATTAGTATATATACATATTTTTACATAGATTACATATGTATATGAATTTCTATACAGGTTTTATACATATTTACAGTATAACTATGTATCTAACTGATATGCTATAGTTATAATACTATGAATGGGTATATTTACAGTTTTAAAATAAGTCTATGCCATTAGGCTTTTGTATAAAGTTAGGGAATTAGAGTTGATTGAGTGTTAGTGTTCAATTAAGACAGCAGCCACAGCTACTGTCAGAAGAGATGGAGAGAAGAAGAATGTATTTAGTATGTGTTGTTTACAGTGGCAGTGGCTTAAGCCACTGTCAAGTGGCTAACTGCTGCTGCAGTTAGTCCACTTGAAGAGGGGGGAAGTATTCTACAGAGAAGAGGGAAATTTAGAGAAGAAGGGAGTTTAGAGAAGAGGGGAATGTAGCTGCTAGATGCAGCATATTGCTGTGTAACTGGGAATAAGAAAAAATTCAAAACAAACTAAACATTGAAGAGATGAAATCCAAATCTGAAAGGGGTTTAAATCTCACGAAAATCTCATGTAAATTCAGCTCAAATACTCATTAGGAAAAACCTTATTAGAAGCATCCTTTCAGATCAAAACTCAAATGGCATTGAGTTAGTCTTCCTAATGCCATAGACAGCATGAAGGAAGACTTAGCTCAATCAATTAAAACCAAAGAAACACAATCCCAGTTTCCTGCAACCTTAAGGAGTATGGAAAACTCCTTAGGTTAGAGAATCACCATACAGAAATGATCATCAACACAAGTAGTGTATGGCAGTTCTGAAATAGCAAAAAGAGACTAAGAATGCATTAAGGAAATTTAATGGAAGCTGGCGAATGCATTCAAAACAAAGTATACTCAGAATCATGAAAGGCTCTTCTGATTGGCTCTCTGTCATCAGAGAGCCTCTCAGAATCCTTGCCTACAATGAAAACCAAAAATCCCTTCAATTTGTCAGATCTGTCAAAACATTTCAGAGAGTAAAAATCCTTTAAAATCCAAATCAAAAGTGCTCTGTTGTCAACGTTTTTGTGCGGATTTAAAGGTGTATTACGTTGCAGTAGAACCGACAAAACGTTTAAACAAATATAAATAATTTTATTACTCGAACAACTAGAGTATCCGAGGTCGAACACAGGGAGCGAACTCAGTACTTTGTAAAACCCAAGAATACAACTGTTAAATGCAGATATGATTGATTCAAAGAGTTTTTAAGAAAGATGTAAAAAAAACTAGAATTAGACATCTGATTTATGTATCAGACGTCTTAAATGTGATCCTTCTTTCTCTGTTCCTTCTTCTGCTTTGCCTTTCTGATCTCTTTGCAATCTTCCCTTGTCCTTCTTCTTCTTCTCCTCTGCGAAGACTTCTAATCTTTCTGCTTTCCTTCTTCTCCTGCGAAGACTTCGTTCTTTCTTCTTCTTCTGTCTTGCTCCTCCTTTCTTCGTTGCCTTCTTCTTCTTCTTTGGCTTGCTTTTTCCTTCTTCTGCAGCGGCCAAGTCCTTCTGCGATCAGCCTGCCTGCACAGGAGCAAAACCTAACCCTTCTCCCTCTACCCGCGCATCTCTCTCTCTCAAGCAATTCACTCAAACCGCTCTACCAGAGCCACAGTCTTAAATCGGGTCGGATCGTACCCGGGACCAGGCGCACCTGCAGGTGTGTGATGCGCGAGGAGTGCGTAGGTCTAGGTCGGGTCGGATCCGCCAGGTCCGCGTGGTCAGGCCGCGGACGAGGCGGGTGGGGTCAGTGAGGGACCTCACCCCTGTGCTTACTGAGGCGATAAGAGTAAAACGTAAAAACAACTTATATGGTACCTACCGGTTGCAATCCCACAATGTGGGACTATCTGGCCTCGCCTTCACGCGCGCCTGCAGAAGCCTCGTCGTGCGATTGCCCCGCAGCTGCTGGCTCTGCTAGCACTCCTTGGCTGGACTCGTTCACCTCGCGACACCCGCGCTAGTATGCAGCACCTGTAGCCTGGAAGACCGGGTGCCTGGAGCTTCGTGGGAGCTTCATCAGAGGTCGTCCATGGCGGCAGCGGCTCAAATCCTGTCGTACACAAAACGCGCCTCTCGGCCAAATCAGAATAGCTAGAGACCTTCGCCGTGGCACGGCGAAGGCGGTGGGCAGTGCTGCAGGCCGCAGGTCGGCCTAGGCGTGCGTGCCGAGGTCAACCTGTGGCCGGAGATGGTGGGTTGGTCGGGGGGTGATTGTGGAGGGATGGAGTGGCAGTGGTAGGGTGGAGTGTGTTCCTGGAGGTGAGGCGGAGCTTTCGAGGTGGTTGGCGAGCCGTGTGGAGGGCTGGAGTGGTGTGGGCGGCTCGCCGGAGTGTGGTCGGAGGCGAAGATGATGGAGGTGGTTAGCGTCTGTCGAAGGTCGATCAAGGGAGATAACAGGGGGAAAAGAGAGAGGAGAAGGTGGAGAACGTATCTGGGGTTGTCTGGAGGGAAGGGAGGCGGCGGAGAGGACGGCTCGTAACTGCCGTCGTCGGGGAAGAAAGACCCTGGGGGAGGAAGCGGCGACGAAGATGAGGTCGGGAGCTTGCGCGCAGGGTACAGCGCACCGCGGGAGGAAGAGGCAGAGAGGACTCTGCTGCTGGTATGGCAGCAGAGTGACGAGAAGGAGGGAAGGCGGTCGCCGGAGCTTGTGGGTCGTTTGGCCGGAGATGGGAGAGAAGAAATTTGGAGGGGATCTCCATCAAAATCAAGCTTAAGATGAGCGGCCAGGTCCGGGGGGTGTTTTATAGGTGCTGGCCGCTCCTATCAGTGCGTAAAAAACGTGCAATTAGGTCAGCCGGCTCGCCGGAGTTGGAAGGAAGAAAGATACCCAAATCTCTCGTGCGTTCGCACGAGAGATTGGGTTCACGCCAACGAATTTGATTGGCTTTAGAAGGAAGGTAATTCCTCAGAGAATCTCCCTTCCATTTCTGGGAGAGAATCTCTGAGGAATTAGAGAGCAATCTCTCTTGAAACTTCGTCGGAGCTCGATTCTGCCCTAGCAATGGCGGCAGGACCGGTTTGCAAAGAAGGCGAAGAACCTAGGGGGCACTCTGCAAGGATATTCAAAAGATAGGGACCTATTTGTGATTTGGGTGTACTAAATTGCAAAGTAGGTTAAGATGACCTCCCCTTAGGTCCAAATTTTGGTACAAATCTAATTTGGACCTAAAGAATCCAATGGTGAAGTTGGATTTCAGGTTTGACCTCGTTTTACTGGACATTTTGCGTAAAAACCCAAATTAGGTTAATTGAAGAGCTAGGACCCTGATCTAGGTCAAACTAGGTTCCAAAGGCTAAATTAAGTGTTCTAAACCCTAGAGTATGTTTTTCCATGATTTATAGAGGGTTTACTTGATTTTTGTTCTGACCGGAACCTTGTTAATTTCAGCGGGTCTGTTTTAGGGTTACCAAGTGTCCTTTAGTTCTTAGATTGCACATGAACCCATTTCTGATTGACTCAACCCACTTTTTATCTCATTTATACCATTTGACCTCTGTTTTGCCTCTGAGAAATCCCGTTTACGTACTGCAATGGTAAACTTGCAGTTTTAACCTTTATTTCATGTTTTCTTCTCAGAGCACTTGTTCCTTCAGTTAGGCCTTCTTCTAGGTTATGTAGGAGCTTTTATCTTCTTTATTGGGTCAAAATGAGCTAGTTATGGCTCATGATGAGGCTCTCATCATGCTCTAACAAACTGAGGCAATCCATTTAAAACAGAGGGGCTTTTGTGAAACAAATGGAGTGAGTGAGAAGCCCCAAATGGTGCTTGTGACGCCACTTTCAGATCTGAGGCAGTGCACCATCAGATCTGAAATTGGGTCAAGATGTGTGGGTGATTGATGAAAAATTCGTCGTTAAAAGGAAAAAAACAAGAATCAGAATTTGGATGATGGAAAAACAAAACATGAAGAGGGAGATAAGTTGAACAATGAACAGATGATTCTTCCCCTCTGATCTGGACTGATCAGAGGAGGTGAGGGAGGGGATCTAATACTAATTCTACTCCTAAGACTAATCTAACTACAGTTAACATTAAACACTAACAATTAAAACTAAATCTATTCTAAACTACTGCAAACTAAATCTAACACTACTTGTGCAGAATTAAAAACCTAAACTAAAAGGAAGAATGGGACCTATGGGTCCTTAGCCGGCGGCTAAGGAGGAAGAAAGGAGGAGGGTGACTCCAGCGGAGGGAAGAGTCTGCTAGTGAGACTCCAGGGTCGTCCTCAGGTGTTACGAGGTCCTTAGCGACGAGGAGGGTCGAGAGCAGGCGATAATTCCACAGCCGGTGGCTGTGAAATCAGGGTCTAGATGAGGAGGAGAGACTGGAGTGGACGAACTGATCGCTAAGAGATGTAGGAGGGAGCGATCCTTTGCGCGCGACACCACTGAGGTGCTTAAGTAGCAGCTCAGTGATTGAGATCACCGCAAGGGTGAGGTTAATCAAAATTAGGCCGGCGGTGAGGATGAGATGGGTAGAGCGCGCAGCGAGTCAAGAGAGAGATCTGACCGTCAGATGAGATCTGGGAAGAGAGGTGAACGCACGCACCGAATCGGGCGAAGGTTCCATTTGATTCCAGCCGCAGATCGAGATCAAAAGTGCGATGGACGGTCGAGAATGGCTGTGTTCTTCGCGTGCTACAGTGCGCGTGAAGAACACAGGCTTCTCTCTGAAATGAGGGAAAACTTGCAGGAAGACCCTTGAACGAAGGGGTAGAAGAATAGCGTGCAGGTCCAAAAGTGAGAAGAACTATAACTGGAAGGGCCTTGCAGTCATACAGAAGGGTCCCTGCGGCTTGCAAAAAGGTCCAAGAAGGAGTTTTGAAGGGTAGAAATGTAATGCATGAAGGACCTAATTGTAATCTATTTATTTCTAAGCCTAAATGATGTCCAATTGCTTTCAAATTTTTACATGTGCTTAATTGAACATTTAAGACATTGATTTTACTTCTGATTTATCTTTTCAAACTTGTTTATGTGTTCAATTGATGCATGGATCATCATTTGTTCTTTAGTTTTCAGAATATCTCATTTTTGTGACCTAATTAGGAGGTTTTAACACACATTAAAAGTTTTAGGTCTTTTCTTTAATTCCCACACTTAACCCTTTTTATGTGTTAATTTGATATTGTTTTGCTTAGTGTCTAGCTTAATTTCGGCCTTTTAGCTATGATGAGTAGCCACTCATCAGTGCGCAGTGAGCAAGGACCCAACCCCCGATGACTTGGGCGACTGGCCTTCGTCATGAAATCAACTTATGTGTCCATGGCTGCTTATCCATTCATGATGTGGGACTATCCCACTCTCCTTCTCTCGCGTATCAGCTGAAGGTGATGCTACTCGAATTGGTGATGAGAAGGCTCTGGTAGCAGCAATTGAACGCCTGTGGAGACTCTAGTGACTAGGCCGTAGTGTTTCGGTGAGGAGTAGGTCAAAGCAAAGTGGACTGAGTCGGAGACGATGGCGGTGACGGCAAACGAATGGCGAGCACCTGAAACATGAAATAAGGCCTCGCGGTCACTTCAAAATAGTTCAGGAGGGTCACCAAAGGAGGGCGAAGGAAATGGCGGTGTCCTCGTGGAGTTTGGGTGTGCATGGTGATGAGGCAAAGTCGAGGATGTGGTGTGTAGGTGGTTTTGTTCGATGGAGCTTTAGAGTGGGTAATCTGTGAAATAGGATGAGAGGTTTTGTTGGTGGAAGTAAGGCGGAAGTTGTGGAGGTGTTGCAAAGGTATTTCGTGCAATGTGGAGTGTGGGAGGCATCGCCGAAGCTTCGTCGGAGCAGAGGTAGACAATAGGGGAGAGGCATGGTCATTGGATGAAACGATCGAGGAAGGAGCTAGAAAAGATCTGGAGAGGGAGAGGAGAAGTTTGAACCTATTCTAAAGGATGAACGGGGAGGATTACAAGCATCTGTGTGATTGCCAGCCCCGTGGAAGAAGCTTGCTCTGTTGAGGGAGATGGTAAAGAGGAGAGGGGGAGGCAACCCTTGCTATGGCTGGCGAGATGTGGAGGATGATGAGAAAGAAGAAGGACGAGCCAATTTGGTTGTTGGCTATCCGTAGGATGATGGGGAGGGAAGCCATCTGAGTCTAAGTTGGAGGAGGCCGGAGATAGGGAAAGAAGAGGATTTTTGGCTTTGTACCTAGCTAAGGAGTCAGGATTCTTGTCCTGGGTCCTTTTGTAGGCCTAAGAGAGGAGTACCAAGCTTGGAAACAAGCTCGCGAACTCTAGCTATTTTGTGCCAACTAGATACCCACATCTTCCAAGTGTTTGCATGAGAGGTTGGGAAGGAATCAAGGTCCATGGCTGGGTTCATTTGGAAGGGAATTCCTTAAGGAATCTCCCTTTCAATTTTGGAAGTGTTTGATTGAAAATCGAGCGAGAAATCCTCACTCGAATCTCAACGGTGAAGCTTCTATTCACACTAACGGTAGTAGGGACCTAAATGCAAAAATTTGAAAAACCTAGGGACCTAATTGCAAGGATTTCAAAAGCTAGGGGTGTATGTGATAGGGAAAGAGTTTGATTGGACTAAAATGCAAACTAGATCAAGATAAACTCTGATTGGGCCCAAATTTTGGTACAAACCTAATTTGGACCCAAGGAATCTAGTGGTGAAGTCAGGTTTCAGTTTTTACCAAATTTGACTTGGAAATTTGCGTAGAAACCCAAATTAGGATAGAATTGTGTCTGTGACTGTTTGAAGTCAAAATGGGTTCCAAAGGTCAAATCAAGGATACCAAACCTCATGAAAAATTTTTCTTTGAATTTTAGAAGGTTTTGAAGAATTTTATCCTGATCAAAATATCTATTATTTAAGCGGGTCTGAAATTAGGGTTTTAGGTTATGGATCAATTCTTGAAGTGCATGAAACCTTGTTTCTATCTATGTGGACCCTCTTGTTAGACTTTAATGCTCATTAGACCTTATACTAACCCCTGAAAAACCTCATGATTATTCTGCATTCATAATATGTTGTTAAAACTACAGAATTAGCCCTGATTTAATTCACTCTTCTCAAAAGGGATATTCAATGAGTTATGGCTCTCAGGTGATTATGTAGGAGCATTTTTCAATTAATCCTGATTAATTAAAGCTAGTTATGGCTCACTATGTTATCATCAGGACAGCTTCAATCCATTTAGAGAAATAATCCACAACGAGTAAGATGTACTCGAAGCAGTTAGATCCTAGAAAGGGTCCCATGAAATCAATTCCCCAGATGTTAAAGATTTCACACATGATGATCGGATTTAAGGGCATCATGTAGCGTAGGCCCATGTTGCCGAGGGTCTAACAACGGGCACATGCCTACAATAGGATTGTGCATGTTTGAACATTATGGGCCAAAAGAACCCACACTGGAGGATCTTCACTGTGGTTTTACACCCAGAGTAATGGCCACCGCAGGCTTAGTCATGACAGAATGAGATGACGTCGTTGACCTCATCATCGGGAATGCATCTCCGGATCACTTGGTCATTACCAATATGGAAGAGATACAGATCTTCTCAGACATAGTACTTGCCATCAGAAATTAGCTTGTCTCACTTGGAAGTCGCCTAATCTGGCGGGACTTTCCTCGTAACCAAGTAGTTTACGATGTCGACAAACCAAGGAAGTCCGTTAATGGTCAAGAGATGTTCATCTGGAAAGTGCTCAGTAATAGGTTCGTACGGGTCAATGACCGAAGAAGGAAAGCGAGACAAATGGTCAGCTACCACATTCTGCTTTCCTGCCTTGTCGTGAATTTCAAGATCAAATTCTTGCAACAGTAAGATCCAGTGGATTAGTCTCGGCTTTGCAACCTTCTTTGTATGTGCCTCACTCCAATGTGATCCGAGTATATGATGACATGGGAACCCAGGAAGTATGACCTGAATTTCTCCAAGCCAAATACTACAGCCAACAGCTCTTTCTCCGTAATAGTGTAATTATGCTGAGCCTCATCCAATGTCTTGCTAGCATAATATATGACCACTAGTTTCTTATCGATTTTCTAACCAAACACCTCTCCCATTACGTAGTCAGATGCATCGTACATGATCTCGAAGGGTTGAGACCAGTCAGGAGATTGCAGGATTGGTGCTTGGGTGACTTGGTAACATAGGATCTCAAATGCATGAATGCACTCACTGGATATCTCAAAAGGTGTGTCCTTCGAAAGGAGATTCATCAAAGGGCGTGCGATTTTAGAGAAATTAGGTATGAATCGATGATAAAATCCAACATGCCCCAGGAATGATCTGATGTCTTTGATAGAGTTAGGCACAGGTAGCGTAGAAATCAGATTGACCTTAGCCCGGTCGACCTGGATACCTCTCTCAGAAATGAGGTGTCTAAGTACGATGCCCTCAGGAACCATGAAGTAGCTCTTTTCCTAGGAGAGAACCAGGTTTACTTCAATGCATCTTTTAAGGATCTGGACCAAATGTAGGAGGCATTCATTAAAAGATTCACCAAATACTGAGAAGTCATCCATGAAGTCCTCAAGGTAATTACATACCATATCGGAGAATATGGCTACCATGCACTGCTGAAAGGTGGCAAGTGCATTGCATAGCCCGAATGGCATCCTGTGGAACGCATACGTACCGTAGGGGCAGGAAGAGGTGGTCTTTTCCTGATCCTCTAGATGAATTGCCACCGGATTATATCTGGAGTAACCATCTAAGAAAGAGAAAAATCGATTTCCCACCAGTTTTTCAAGAATTTGGTCAATGAACAGAAGCGAGAAATGATCTTTCTTCGTGGAGACATTCAATTTTTGATAGTCTATGCTGACTCTCCATGAGTTCACAATGCAGGTTGAGATGGTTTCTCCAGATTCAGTCGTGATAATGGTGAGCCTTGCCATCTTAGGCACAACCTGGATCGGGCTCACCCAGTAGCTATCAGAGATCGAGTAGATGATACCAGCATCTAACCACTTGATGATCTCTTTCTTCACAACCTCCTGTAGATTCGGATTGAGTCTTCTCTGCATTTCTCAAGATGGTCGTGAGCCCTCTTTAGTGTAGATACGATGTGTGCAATACGAGGGATTGATACTAGTCATATCACCGAGAGTCCATCCGATGGCTCTCCGATGGTGCTGGAGAATAGAGATCAACTTTGTCTCCTGATCAGATGTGACTTGGGAATTGATGATCATAGGAAACGTTTGATTAGAACCCAAAAACACATATTTTAGATGATCTGGGAGGGGTTTCAACTCCATGATTGGGTTATCAGCAACAAGTGGGGGTTTAGGGTTGGCCTTAGAAGATAAAGTGGAAGCTAAGGGTGAATCTAGATCAGCTATGGGCTCCTCTATCTGTGGATTAGAATTTTGTCGAGGTTGATGATCAGGTCTTCCTTCAAAAGCAGATCCTCAACCATGGAACTGATGTCATATACTTCCTCGATTACCCCACAGTTTATTCCTTTCTGGGCCTTGAAGATATCAATTTTTAATGTCTGGTTTCCAAATTTCAATTTGATCTGGACCTCTTCACAGTTAATATTTGCCCTAACTGTGGCTAGAAATGGTTTCCCTAAAATGATTAAAGTGTTTCTCAGAATTTCAAGAGTATCCATGTCTAATATGATAAAGTCCACTAGAAAATAGAAATCATGGATCCAAATCAAAACACCCTCGAGAATTCCTCTGGTGACTTGATTGATCGATCTACTAACTGCAAGGTCACCTCAGTCGGTTTGAGCTCAGTTTCCTTGAAATGATCTAGTAGGAATGTAGGTATCAGGTTTATGGAGGCTCCTAAATCCAATAATGCTCGATCAAATTCTAGACCACCGATTTTGTAGGAGATCAAAGGGGTGCTAGGATCTTTTGCTTGTTGCGAGAGTTTACTCAAGATGATCGAGCTGACTTGCTCGGACAATATGATTGGACTCCCGTCTTTGCTTCACGAATTACACTTTGGTGTGCATAAATCCTTCAAAAATCTTGCATAAGTCGATACGTGGCAGATTGCATCCATCAAGGGGATGTTTATCTAGACTTGCTCAAAGAGATTGACAAAATCGTCCTCAAGTGTCACGGGTTTGGGTTTCCTCTTTCCTTTGGTCAAGGCCTCAGGAAATGGAACCTCTGTAGGTTCCTCTAAGATTGGTTCAGGTTCTGGATCTAGGATAAGGGTGTCCTGGATAACCAACCTAGGGTTAGGCTCTGAACTACCAGGCTGAGAGTGGCTCGAATAAGGTGGATCCTGAGTCAACTTGCCACTACAGGTGGTACTAGAATTAAGTCCCACCTGGTTTTGGTTCGGAGTCAGTAGAATTGGTGGTTAATGCTGATATCTCGAGTATGATGTTGAGGCCTCCATCTCGTTGGGTGATGGAGCAGAAGGGGTCTGATAAACATAGTGTGCTTGGCCCTGATTCGAGTTCATAACACACCTCTGATTCAGCACGTTATTCGGATTTAGCAGAGGCTGAGACGGAATGCACCAGGCTGGCGAGAATTTGCCATCTATGCGAGCTAATTTCGAACTTCTGTGATCTCATCTTTATGTTGTTTCTGCATGGCCGCATTGGGCTTTTGAATGTCAGCCAGGGTTTGTAGAATCAAAGTCATTTGATCTTCTCTTAATGGCCCAGATTGGTAATTTGGATTGGGCCTAGGCTAAGCAGGCTAATATGGGTGTGGAGCTTGTGGTCGGGGCTGGAATTGAGATCTCGAATTTTGATTATTCCCTGACCATGCGAAGTTGGGATGATTACGCCATCCAAGGTTATAGGTAGTTGAGAATAGATCATTCTAGATGGCATAGAGATCTTTGCAGGTCTGAGGAACTCCAGAGAAGTCAGAATACGAGGGTTTAGAGTTCCCCCAACTAGAATAGGTAGTTCCGGAGTTTCCATCAAAACAAAGATCAGATGGGGGTGGATACGAGTCCATCCCTGGTGAGAGTGGTGGTAAATGTTATGCACAGCCTTCCTACCGGAGGGCGATTGTGCATACGTGCTCTGCTGTGCTGAGGTGGCTATCTACAGATGTCGAGTCAATTTGTCCACCTTCTTCTCGATTACAGAGACCTTGTCTAGGAGAATGGCCATCAATTCCAGATTGACAGATGTGGACAGGCCTTGAGTCTCGTGTGCCCCCGTGTGTTTGTCAATGCATGGGTAGTTGTTCGATTGAACATACCCATAGATTCATTGTTTATAGAGTTCTCGCGCATATTCTCAACAATATCCCAATGGGAACACCATCATAGGCCCTAACTAACCACTTTTAGTCAGGTTTAAAAGATAAATGCTCTTACATAACCATCTGAGGGTTATAACTCCACTTCAGGCTGTTTTAAGAAGAGAATAGGAAACTAGGGTTAATTGTGTAATTTTATAGCATATCATGAACAGAGAATAACCAAGGGATTTGCTAAGGGTGAAATAAATGTCAAATGAGCATTAAAGTCTAATAAGTGGGCCCATGCAGAAAAAAATGGGGTTTCGCTTATTTCGAGAACTAATACAATACCCAAAACCCTAATTTTAGACTCACTTAAGTAACTGTCAACGCAAAATCGTCGATGTTTAAGAAATGCATTATAGTATAGGACAAAATTGCATTAAACACTTAAATTTATAACACAGAAAAGTCTACGGTTGAACGTAGGGAGCAATCAGTCAATCAATCTCAAGATCACAATTCTAAGTAAGAGATATAAACAATTGCAATCAGAATCAATTCAAAAATGATATATCAAGATTCAAATATCAATGTACAAAAATGATGGGTTAAAATGTTGATTTGAATCACCAATTAACCCCTTTTAATTAAGCTCAAGTATCTCAAATAAATGAACAGTGAATCTAACCAAATATTCCACATCAACTTAAGTATTTCAATAATGTAACAATGACTCAAAACCAACAGTAGAGGCAAAGGCCTCTCAAATTTTGCTAAGTGTAGAGAGCAGCAAGGGGCAAAACCCCCCCTCCTCTCTCTCTTTCTTTCTCTTCTTTCACTCTCACGATCGGGCGAACCAAACCAGACTTGGGTAACCGAGTAAACGGACCAAGGCCTAGACCCACGTGGCATGAACCGCGAGTAAGGATGTGTGTAAGCGTGTGCATGAGCAAGACCTCACCTCGTGTGCATGTTGAGGCAACTAAGCAGAGGTGCAAAATCAACTTATGTGTCGTGGGTGCCTCTCCTCTTCATGAGGTGGGACTAAGTCCCACCCTCTTCTTCGCATATCTGCAGCAGAGGAGTCTTCCTTAATTTGGGAAGCAGCAGGGATGGACTCCTTCAATTGATCGCCTAGAGACCTGCCTAGAGCTACTCCGTGCAACCTGGGAAAAGCACCTGGGACATGCGTGACTCTGAACACAATGAGCAAGGCGGTGAAAATGGCAGTGATGGCAGAGCTTTGATGCGAGATTTAGCGTGATTTGTAATTAGGTTTTTTTAGGGTCGTTGTAACACGCGAAATCACATACGCTTTTAAATTTCTAACCTAGATAGCAGAGTATCTAGGGTCGTCCAAGGAGGCAACTTTTGCGAAAGTAAATCTCTTGCTTGGAAAGCGAATTCAACTTTCTTTTTGGTTTTATATATATTTGATTTTTCTTAGATTTTGAAATAACAAGAACACTAGATTTTTGTTGAAAAAGACTAACCCTAATAGCTAATATCTACGTGACAAAAGTTGATTCTTTCTAAGTTCACCCTAGGCATGTGGAGGCATAGGGTAATTAGAAAGAAAGAGTGTTTGTGCACTAGGAATAATGTGAGAAAAACAACAAAAGGAATTTGTGACAAAACCTATATTAAAAAGAAGGCAACTTTTAATTGAGAAAGTGTTTTACAAAAACCCTAGTAGAGGAATGCTTCTACTTCTAGAATAAATATAATAAATAACAAAAGAAACACAAATCCTCCTGAAATGATGGTGAAGAGGGGAAGCTCCTTGCTCCAAGCTTAGTGGCTCCTAGGCTTGAAAAGGGCTACTCCTTTTCCTTCCTGGACGTCCTCCAAAGGCAAACCCTAGGTGGGCATGCCTTCTCCTTCCTAGAGTGGATGGTTCCCACTCCAAGAACTCCTCCTTAGGGTGGTGTGGACCACCTTTGATTCTTCTTCCAAGGGTGGTAGTGCACCACCCTCAAATCCTCCTCTCCCTAGGGTAGGCGTGTACCCTAGGTTGTCCTCCAATGCCTGGCTTCCTCCCTTGGCTGGTATGGGCACAAGAGAGAAGAGAAGAGGGGAAGGCACCAAGGGGATAGAGTATCCCCTTAATCCTCTTCTTCTCTTTCTTCTCTTGACCTTCTATGTAGGTGGAAATATGGGTAGAAAAAATGTAGCTAAGGTTGAGTTTTAATGGTGGTGGTAGGGGGTTTATATAGGAATGGTAGGGGGTTAGGGGTAGTTAATGGATGGAGGATTAGGATGGCTTGTTGGAGGTAGTTAAGGGATCCTAGGGTTGATAATGGTTGGCACCAAAATGGGGAGGTGTTAGGTGTTTGGCGCCAACCCTAAGAGAGGACTAGGGTTAGGTTTTATGGTGTTAGAGTTAGGTGGCATGTAGGTTATGTGTAGGGTTAGGATGGTGTTGTTGGGTAGTGGCTATGGGATGAAGGGTAGATATAGGGTGGTGCCAAAGGGAAAGGTTGCTTGAGGTGGTAGTTATGGTGGAGTTAAGGGGGTTGGCACCACTTTAGGTGGGTTAAGGGGGAGGTTTAGGTGGCGTCACTAGATGGAGGATTAGGATAGGTTGGGGGGTAATATGTAGGGTGTAGATGGGAGGAGGTGTTGGCACCAAATGAAGGGGTGTAGGGGGTGATTTTTGGCGCCAACTAAGGTAGGGTTTAGGGTAGTTATAGGGGGTTAAGTTTGGCACCAATGGAGGGCTTCTAGAAGGGGTTAGGTGTAGGGTGTAGATGGCCGTGGTTGATGAGGTGTAGGGCTAGGAATTAGGCACACGTTGGCACCAAAATGAAGGGATGCCTAGGGCATTTTTGGCACCAACATGAAGGGGTGTGAGTGGTGGTGGTTGGTGTGGGTTGGCTTCAAGGATAGGTTGGGTTAGGGTTAAGGGTTGAAGAGTGGATGGCCATGGAGTTTTTGGTGGAGCTAAGGGCTTAGCTAAGCTAGCTTAGCTAGTAGAGTGGAGGTGGAAGAGCTAGGGTTTCATGAAGGAGGAGCTGGGGAAGAAACTTCTGGAGCTGATAGTAGCTATGCTAGAGCTGGAATTGCTAAGGCAGCTTCAAGAGGAGCTCAACTACTGAGCTTAGCTACTTAGTTCTTATGCAAATAGCCAAGCCTGGGTAGTTGAGCTCAGTTGAGCTAACCTCAACCTGGCTAGAGCAAGGTTGAGCTGGATCTGCCTCTGATGAGAACTCTAGAGCTAGCTAAGCTACTAGTTGACAAGTAGTAGCTCAGCAAGCTTGGAGTCCAATTGCCATGAACTGGGTGGAGCTGGGGCTAAGCTGAGATGGACTCCTATCAACTTAGTTGAGCTAGCAAGAGCTCCCAGTGAACTGGTGGGAGCTGAGATGAGCTAGACTCAACTAAGTTGAGCTGGATCTGAGCTAAGGTGAACTTTAGTCAACCCAGCTAAGCTAGCTAAGGCTCCCTATGAGCTAATGGGAGTTGAGATGAGCTAGACTCAACTGAGTTGAGATGGATCTGAGCTAACCTGAGCAAGGGTAAGCTAAGATGAGCTCTGATGAGCTACCATTCAGCTAAGGTGAGCTGAATGGAGCTTAATGGAGCTAACCCTAGTCCAAGGGAGTTGCTATCCAGCCATGATGGGCTGGAATTAGCTGAGTCCTAGCCTGATTGAGCTTCCTCTTCATTAGTTGCCTTCCTAAGTGCTAGGGTTCTAAGGATTTGACTTTCTAGTTATCCCTAACACTCCATGAAACAGATCAAAAATAAAATAACAAATGCAATGCATGCCTAACCTAATTTATGCCTAAATGCAACCCAAAAGCCCGTTTGCGGATCAAAATCCTAAGAGCTAGGTTTATTTTAATGCACAAGAATGATAATAAACTGGCATTTATCAAGCTCTGGAGAAGTACCTGAAGTCAATAACTCGGGTGCTAAGCCCAATTAGAGCATTTAAAAGCTTCACCGTGGCGGGGCGAACTCAACGGTGGCGGGTGGGGGACGTATTGTGGTCGGAGAGTGGCTGCCTGTGACGGAGAGGATGCTGTAGAGGTAGGTTGGTCAGTGGAGCAGAAGAGAGGGTGGATGCCCTAATTGATAGAGGGCTTTTGTTGGGGAAGTCGCAGCGAAACTTATGAGGGTGGTAGTGGCAACTTTCGTGTGGTGGCGCTTCGGGGAGGCTTCACTGGAGCGTTGCTGGAGAGGATGAAGACGAAGGCATCGTGTTATGTTGTGTATTCGATTGGGAGTGTATGTGAGGGGGAAGTGATGTAAAGGGAGAGAGGAAGGAATAAGGGATCTTAGAGGGGAGGAGATGGGTGGTGCGATTAACCACGGTTTGTATAAAAAATCGTCGTTGTTGTAGTATATGTCACAAATACAAACCGTTACCGTGTTAATTTTATTTAATTACATAATTTTTACTGGTTCATTCCAGGTTATTTACTGGGAGGCAGTTATTGATATACATCACTTTCTGAGTCCAACATTATTCTTTAATTCCAAAAAGATCAATTTTATGTACAATCATAAATGAATAAATTGATAAATGAAAGAAATAACTAATTTATGTATTGAAATGCTTGCAAACACAAATATATAAACAAGCATCAAACACTAGACTTATATAGTATATACTATCTATTTATAACTTATAATACTAATACTTACATATATATACGATAATAAGTAATAATATATACTATACTAACTTAACTTAGTATATTAACATATAGAGTAACATATATAATATGTACAGTGATAGATATAAATGTCACTAAACCCCAGCAAAACTATATACAGAATCTAAGATGAAAACTAGGGTCTATAGTGACACTTATTCTACCTACAGTGACGGATAATTCTATCATTAAAGCTGTTGTGTTATTTATATACATATATAGCTCAAACATTTGTTATACTACGTATACTTATTATTTACAGTATACATATATATATACATATACACTATATGGATATACACTCAACTCTTCCTTCTCTTTTTCTTTATCATGTTCTTTCAGGCTTAACTCTTTCTCCCTTCTTCTCTATTCTCTCTTCTTAATTAATCCCCTTATTAGGCCTTAGTTTAAAAATTAGGTTTACTAGTTGGTGGGCGGCTAGACTCAGCTGAGTTGAGTTGGATCTAAGCTGACCTGAGCTAAGGTGAGCTAAGATGATCTCTCATGAGCTACCATTCAGCTAAGGTGAGCTGAATGGAGCTAACCCTAGACCAAGGGAGTTGGTATCTAGCCATGATGAGCTGGAATTAGCTGAGTCCTAGCCTAATTGAGCTTCCTCTTCATTAGTTGCCTTTCCGAGTGCTAGGGTTCTCAGGATCTGACTTTCTGCTTATCCCTAACACTCCATGAAACAGATCAAAAATAAAAAAACAAATGCAATGCATGCCTAACCTAATTTATGCCTAAATGCAACCTAAAAACCCATTTGCCGATCAAAATCCTAAGAGCTAGGTTTGTTTTAATGCACATGAATGATGATAAACTGGCATTTATCAAGCTCCGACGAAGTGCCTGAAGTCAATAGCATGGGCGCTAAGCCCCAATTAGAGCATTCAAAAGCTTCGCCATGGCGAGGCGAACTCAACGGTGGCGGGTGGAGGACGTATTGTGGCCGGAGAGTGGCTGCCCGTGACGAAGAGGATGCTACGGAGATGGGTTGGTCAATGGAGCGGTAGAGAGGGTGGATGCCCTAATTGATGGAGGGCTTTTGTTGAGGAAGTCGTAGCGAAGCTTATGAAGGTGGTAGCAGCAAGTTTCATGTGGTGGTGCTACGGGAGGCTTCACCGAAGCATTGCCGGAGCGGATGAAGACGAAGGCATCGAGGACTGTTGCGTAGTCGATTGGGAGTGTATGTGAGGGGGAAGTGATGTAAAGGGAGAAAGGAAGGAGTAAGGGATCTTAGAGGGGAGGAGATGGGTGGTGCAATCAACCACGGTTTGTATAAAAACTTGTCGTTGTTGTAGTATATGTCACAAATACAAACCGTTATCGTGTCAATTTTATTTAATTACATAATTTTTATTGCTTCATTACAGGTCATTTACTGAGAGGCAGTTATTGATATACATCACTTTCTAAGTCCAACATTATTCTTTAATTTCAAAAAGATCAATTTTATGTACAACCATAAATGAATGAATTAATGAATGAAAGAATTAACTAATTTATGTATTGAAATGCATGCAAACACAAATATACAAACAAGCATCAAGCACTATACTTATATACTATATACTATCTATTTATAACTTATAATACTAATACTTACATATATATACGATAATAAGTAATAATATATACTATACTAACTTAACTTAGTATATTAGCATATATGGTAATATATGTAATATGTACAAGGATAGATATAAATGTCGCTAAACCCCAGCAAAACTATATACAGAATCTAAGATGAAAACTAGGGTCTACAGTGACACTTATTCTATCTACAGTGATGGATAATTCTATCATTAAAGCTATTGTGTTATTTATATACATATAAAGCTCAAACATTTGTTATACTACGTATACTTATTATTTACAGTATACATATATATATATACATATACACTATACCGATATGCACTCAACTCTTCTTTCACTTTTTCTTTATCATGTTCTTCTTTTAGGCTTAACTCTTTCTCTCTTCTCTATTCTTTCTTCTTAATTAATCCCCTTATTAGGCCTTAGTTTAAAAATTAGGCTTATTAGTTTGCAGGCGGCTAGACTCAGCTGAGTTGAGCTGGATCTGAGCTGACGTGAGCTAAGGTGAGCTAAGATGATCTCTCATGAGCTACCATTCAACTAAGGCGAGCTGAATGGAGTTAACCTTAGTCCAAGGGAGCTGGTATCCAACCATGATGAGCTGGAATTAGCTGAGTTCTAGCCTGATTGAGCTTCCTCTTCATTAGTTGCCTTCCTGAGTCTAGGGTTCTGAGGATCTAACTTTCTACTTATCCCTAACACTCCATGAAATAGATCAAAAATAAAATAACAAATGCAATGCATGCCTAACCTAATTTATGCCTAAATGCAACCCAAAAGCCCGTTTGCAGATCAAAATCCTAAGAGCTAGGTTTGTTTTAATGCACAAGAATGACGATAAACTAGCATTTATCACACCCCCATGCTTATCTTTTGCTAGTCTCTTAGCAAAACTTTAATTTCGCAAAATGAAATTTTTGAGAGATCTAATTTTTTTGACTTTTGAGGAGAAGAGGCTATGAGACATAGGAAGATCCAAACACAGGAGGTATGGGATTTGTTTTTGGATCCAAAAATTAGACAAAAATGGGATCAATATATCCTCCAAAAAATTGACAGATTAACCCCTTGTTAATTCAGTTGACTTGAAATTTTTATTTTTAGGATTTTTCTAGCTCTTGAATCAAATTCGCAACTTGCAATAGCCTTTAAATCTTTGTGTCTATGCTTGTGAAAAGCCAATATTTATAAGGGCATGTTTTTGGTTAAAAACTTTTTTTTTTCTCCCCCATGCTTATTTTTAGCTTAGTCATACAATAGATATGTCAGGATCATCATTCCCATTACCAATCCTCGAGGGGGCTCTAGCCCCAGTACTTCGAGATAGCACTATCCATGACACCACCTAGGAGCTCACAACCCCATAACACAATGCAGTGTAAAGGGGCACTCCAAGCAAACTCAAGCTCTTGCTCCGACACTATAGGTAGAGCACCGTCCAATACACTTGAGCTGCAAAAATGTGCTTTAATGCTCCATCTAAAGATATGAAAAATAGATGTGGAGCAGCACCAAGGCAGTAACATGTTGACATCATGTCCTCAAAGGAGGCATTTCCCTCCTCGGCTGGGGGAACTCAAACCAATGATCTGTTTCAGACTTTTACTAAGGCCAAATAAGGGGTTTTTCTGATTTTTAGCTGCTTTTAGGTGTTGGCTTGTGTGTGAAATTTGACACAGGAAGTTCCGTAAGAAATGCAAGTTTTTGAATAAAAAACTAAGCCAGATAGTTTCCATATTACAAAAGTGGATCGATCAAGTCACTTGAACTATCATGAGCTCAGGTGGAATTTTAGAGAATGATATCTGATCTAGTCTAAAAATAGACCCTGAAATTCTAATGATCAGATCCGTATCATCATCCCTAGTTCGTTAAAGATAAAATCCCATTGTACCAAAAGTGAGTTATCATCCTTAGTCCCAATTTCAAAATTTTCCTAAAAAAGTTTTCAATATATTTATTTTTTTTTTGGTATGCAAGCATGAAAATCAAAATGACTAAAGAAAATGCATGTTTTTAGGTTTTGAAAATCATAAATTGATCGTCAAAATTTAAAAACACCCCATTCATGCTTAAGATATGCAATGTCCTCATGCATTAGGAGGGAAAGAGGAATTACCTTAGCAAAAGACGGTCAGATTTAGGATAGTCAAAACCTGGGGAAAAGAAAGAAAAATAAAGTAGGAAAAATGATGGGTTACCTCCCATCCAGTGTTATCTTTTACGCCTATTCAGTTGGGTGTAGTGTGCATCAGTGATCAGCTATGGTTGGTTCGGTGAAATCAAAAGATTCAGACGGAAGATTCGAGGCATGATCAAAATAGGGCTTTAACCATTGGCCATTGACTTGAACAATCGTATTAGTTTTAGGATCAAAAGGATCAACAGTGCCATACAGATATGTTTTAGGACACTAAAGGGGCCGATCCATTTTGATTTCAATTTTCCAGGAAAAATACATAATCATGCATCGAAAAGCCAAACGCAATGACTAATGTCAAAATGTTTCCGAACAATGTATTTATCATGAAATTTCTTTGTTCGGTCTTTATAAATCCACGTGATTTCATATGAAAAATTATGTAATCTTCCAATTCAGCCAATTATAATTTTTTGTGGATACTGCCATCAAATAAGTCCATATTTAATTACTTTATTGCCCAAAAAGCCCTATGCTCAAGTTCGACCGGGAGATGGCATGCCTTCCCAAAATCAGACGGAAGGGAAACATGTCAAGCGGAGTTTTGAAAGCGGTACGATAGGCTCATAAAGCATCGTCCAATTTGGTGGACCAATCTTTATGATCGGGCCTAACCATCTTTTGTAAAATATTTTTGATTTCCTGGTTAGAAACTTCCACTTGACCATTTGTTTGGGGATGATAAGGTGTGGAAATTTTGTGATTAACCCCATATTTAGAAAGAAGGTGACCGAATTGTGAGTGAGTGAAGTGTGAGCCTCTGTCACTGTTAATGGCCTTTGGAAAGTTGAATCTTGAGAAAATATTTTTCTTAATGAATTCAACAACCACTCGGTGATCATTGGTGCGGGTGGGTATTGCCTCAATCCATTTAGAAACATAATCGACTATGACTAGTATATACAAATACCCACCAGAGTTGATGAACGGTCCCATGAAGTCGATGCCCCAAACATCGAAAATTTCAACCTCTAAAATAGGATTAAGGGGCATCATATCCTTTCGAGTCATGTTTCTGATGCTTTGGCAACGCACACAGGACCGAACAAAATTATGAGCATCTTTGTGCAAGCTGGGCCAAAAGAATCCTGCATTAAGGATTTTAGCTGCAGTTTTCTTGCCCGAAAAATGTCCGCCACAGGCCATTGAATGACAATGTGTCAGAATATCATGGATTTCTGAATCAGGGACACATCGTCTAATGACCTAATCGACACAAATGCAAAAAAGGTTGGGCTCCTCCCAAAAATAGTATTTAATATCAGCAAAGAACTTATCCCTTTTCATTTTTGGCCAATCAGTAGGGATTCGTTCTGTTGCTAAATAATTTGCGATGGGTGCAAACCAAGGGAGGGTGGTAGCAGCTAAAATGCTTTCATCAGGGAATTGATCAGGGGGGTCATTATGTCATTCATCATAAGACGAGAGAGATGGTTGGCCACTACATTTTGTGATCCTACCTTATCCTTGATTTCCAGGTCAAATTCTAGGAGCAGCAGGATCCAACGGATAAGGTGGGGTTTCGCATCTTTTTTTGTCAGCAAATATTTAAGTGCTAAGTGATCAGTATATACAGTGACATGTGACCTTAAAAGATAAGATCTAAATTTTTCTAGGGCAAATACAATGTCAAGAAGTTCTTTTTCAGTAACCGTATAATTCCATTGTGCATCATCAAGAGTTTTGCTAGCATAATAGATCACAACGGGTTTCTTGTCAATTCTTTGCTCTAAAATGGCCCCCACAGCAAAATCTGAAGCATCTGTCATTAATTTAAACAGACTATTCCAATCAGGTCCCTGCAAAATTGGTGCCTCGATAACTTCCTTCAACCTCAAAAATCTCTCCAGGCATTTATCATTGAAATTGAATGGCTAGTCTTTAGTAAGAAGCTTACTTAAGGGCTTGGAGATTTAGGAAAAATTTTGTATGAATCTACAGTAGAAATCCACATGACCCAAAAAGGATCTAATTTGTTTTACAGCAGTGGGTGGTGGGAGCTTAGATATAGCATCTATTTTTGCTTTATCTACCGCAATTCCTTGTTTTGATATCACATGGCCCAGGATAATACCTTCCTGGACCATAAAATGACTTTTTTCCCAACTAAGGATCAAATTGACTTCTATGCAATTTTGGAGAGTTCTTTCAAGGTTCTTGAGACAATGGTCAAAAGAATCTCCAAAAATAGAGAAGTTGCCCATAAAGACTTCTAAGCATTCACCTACCAGGTCTGAAAATATTGCAAGCATACACCTTTGAAAAGTCACAGGTGCGTTGCAAAGATCAAAGGGCATTCTTTGGAAAGCAAAGGTTCCAAAGGGGTAGGTGAAAGTTATTTTGTCCTGGTCCTCAGGATGAACCGCTACCTGATTATAGCCGGAATAACTATCCAAAAAATAGTAAAAATCCCATCCGGCTAATCGCTCCAAGATTTGATCAATAAAGGGGAGTGGAAAATGGTCCTTCTTGGTGGCAGTGTTTAATTTTCTATAATCAAGACACACGTGCCAAGAAGAGGCAGTTCGAGTGGCTATATTCTCCCCATTTTCATTGGTGACAACTGTTAGTCCACCCTTTTTGGGCACTACTTCTGTTGGATTAACCCAGGAGCTGTCAGAAATGAGGTAGATGATTTTTGCATCAAGCCACTTAATAATCTCCTTTTTTACCACCTCCTACATATTAGGGTTCAAGCGCCTTTGTGGTTGGTGGAAGGGTCAAGAATCATCCTCTAGATATATACGATGTGTACAATAGGACGGATGAATACCCTTAAGATCAAAAAGGGTCCAGCCAATAGCTTTTCAATATTTACTCAAAACCTTGAGAAGTTTGTGTTCTTGTGCCCTAGTAACTCCAGAATTTATAATCAGGGGGAGGGTCTGATTTGGACCCAAGAAAACATATTTAAGGGAGTCAGGCAAAGGTTTTAACTCCATTTGTGGGCTTGGCTCCGAAAGAATTTTTGCTTTTTGTGTTAGTGGTGAAGTGAGAGTGAAAGGGTCAAATGGAGTGTTAGCTGAATGTGTGGCTAGGGTGGGGGGGTGGAATGAAGTGGATTGTTCAGGAACGATGCTAATGGCAAAATAGGAACCCATATGTGAAATCTGCACAGTTTCCTCCACTATATTTTCCATTTCTGAATCTAAGTCATCAAAGAAATCAGGTTCTTGGAACCTCCTAGAAGCTTGGAAAATATCTAGGGTTACAGATTCACCGCCACACATGATCTTCATTTTGCCAGAATCACAATCAATATTTGCGTGGGTGGTGGCTAAGAATGGTCTTCCAAGAATTATAGGGGCAAACTTTAAAGCTTCCGGTACCTCTATGTCCAGGACTAAAAAGTCTACTACAAATAGATAATTTTTGACCTGGACAAGGACAACCTCGACAATTCTCCTTGGTTTAATTGTAGATTGGTCTACTAATTGAAGAGTAACCTCAACAGGCTTTAATTCACTGATCTTAAATTCCTCAAAAATAATTGTGGGGATAAGATTAATTGAGGCACCAAGATCCAATAAGACACGATCAAAAGAAGTATCATTAATGATTACTTGAATCAGGGGAGCACCTAGATCTTTTCTCTTAAGAGGCAGTCAGCTCTGCACAACTAAGCTGATTGTCTCGGGAAGGATCACTTTTCCTAAATTTCTAGGCTACCTTTTTGGGGTACACAAATCCTTTAGAAATTTTGCATAGGCAGGGATGTATTTTATAGCATCTAGGAGAGGGATGTTAATTTCAACTCGCCCAAATAAATCCATCAATTCCTTATCAATGGGCTTAGATTTCTTCTTTTTCGTATTTTGTAAAGAATGGAGGGCTTGTGGAAATGGTGCAAGGTTTTCCTATTTTGCATTATTAGGTTCCTGAACAGTGTTAAAGGAAGATGGGGAAGAGTTGATCTATTTTTCATTGAAACGAGTTTCTTTAATAGGCAGGGGGTCTTGAGTGGTTTTCCCATTCCTCAAAGTAACTGCATTTGCAATCTGGTTGTTTCTAGGATGAGGACGAGAAGCCTGACTGTTATTGAAACCCGGGGGATGTTGAGGTGCTGGTTGAATGGGTTGATTGGGATATCCATCTTGGAACTGATTCCGTTGATTATTCGGGTTGGGCATGGGTTGGGAATGTAAATTTCCAACAGGTCGATGATCAAGAGTAACCATAACTTGGTGTTGCAAGTTGGTAATCATGCGGGTTACTTCTGTCATTTGGTTCTGCATACCTTGCAGAGTTTTCATGACCTCGGTATTGATATCTTCCTGGGATGGTCTAGGTTGATATGCAGCTTGCTGATAATTCCCAAAGTGATTTTGTTTAGGAAATGAAATCGAGTTCGAGGCTTTCTAGGAGTGATTCGGGTTGGTCCTCCAGTTTTGATTGTAAGTGTTGGAGGGGTTTCTAAATTGCTCCTGGCGAGCATAAATATTTTCCATGGTGGGATCAAGAATATTTTGATTCAGATAATCAAAATTCCCAATCAAATCTTGTGGAAAATCAGTAGAAAACTATTGACCAGCAGGTGTGGCATGACTATTGTGCAGATTTTCTATTCGGAGAAGTTGTGGAGTGTTAGTGTGTGGAG
This sequence comes from Thalassia testudinum, assembly GCA_037157565.1. Taxonomy (NCBI): domain Eukaryota; kingdom Viridiplantae; phylum Streptophyta; class Magnoliopsida; order Alismatales; family Hydrocharitaceae; genus Thalassia; species Thalassia testudinum. The sequence goes on along the minus strand of JAZHRO010000031.1, from coordinate 143,050,059 downwards.
AGTTAAAGTGTGGAGAATTAAGGTGTGGAGCATGTTTGTGAATGAGCTTTTCTTCCATCTTTTTCTGGTGAATTTGCATTTGGTCCAGTCGTTGAGCTAACATATATAGATCATCCTGAGTGACTGGAACAGAGGTGGATTTGGAGTCAATTTCATTGACTCCATGTCTGGCGTTTTGTGTTCTACCAAAAGTGCCCATTGAAGTCATATTAAATGAGCTTTCACTCATTTCTTCAAAGAGGAGGTAGTCACTTTCAGCATCTTTATTAAGGAAATTGCCCCCACATGAGGCATCCACAAATTGCTTCAATTGATCTTCTAATCCATGATAGAAGATCTATACTAACTGCCATTGTGGAATTTCATGGTGGGGACAACTTCTTAAAAGTTCTTGGAATCTTTCCCAAGCTTCATGGAGGGGTTGACCAATTTTGTTGAAAGGTCGTTATGGATCTTCTTAAAGCGTTAGTTCAACTGATCGGAAAAAATTTTTTAGAAAAGCGCTCTTTAATTGGGGCCAAGTGGTGATCAGGGGCCCAATCGTTCTAAACCAGTGTGAAGATTTATCTTTTAAAGAGAGATGAAAAAGTCGCATCAACCACACGTCTTCCTACACATTGCAGGAACGACTGGTTTGAGCGAGGACAGTTAATTCCTCAAGATGACAAAAAGGGTCCTCTCTTGGAAGACCATGGAAATGCTTGATCAGGTTCAGAATAGCTGGTTTAATCTCAAAATCCCCTTGTGGTATGACCACCCCGAGCCTTTCCTCATAGTTTGAAGGATCATAGAAATCTTTAAGAGGAACGACAGGCTGCTGGCGGGGTGGTGGGTTCTGCCATTGGATGGCTAGGTTCGTCACAATCCTAGCCAAATTCTCTTGGTTTTGTTGTAGTCAAACCAAATGGTCGACCATAAAGTCAAAGGGGTTTGTATTTTGAGTTTGCATTTGAGGGCCACCTGGCCCTACAAGAATTTCTGGTTGCTCTAGATGAGGGAGGTTAGGAAGGGGGAAGTCAGCTTGTGGATCGACTGACGAGTTGAAGCGGAAGAAGAATTTTTTTGTCAATTTCCTGGGATTTCCATATTTTTAGAAGAGGAAGGAGAAGAAAACAAAGATTTTCTGGTGCGGGGGGCAAAATTAGATGGTCCTTCAAGATGTGGTTTTTGGGACCATTGCCTGTGCATGCACCTTTTTGGAAGAATTAGAGGGGAGGAGAAGAGAGAGAGACGAGAGAAAGTGTGCAATTCAAACAACAAATTCTAGACCTAACTTAATTTTGACTTCCTAAAAATAACCAAAGACTTGGTCTACCTAGGAAATAAGTAATCACTAGTGAATACCCGTTCTGTCAACAAATCTAGCCAAGTTGTTTAAGGGGAGATTTAGGCCTAAGCGTTTCCCAGGAAAATCCCTAGGTGCTTGTATAAGCCCGTGCCTGATTTTTTGACACGGCCCCTCAGCTTGAACACCAGATATAGATGACAGAATTGATATTAACTAAAGAAAACTTAAGACCTAGATAGCAAGCCTAAGTTGATGAAGCCTTAGGGGTCAAGTTGCTACAGATTTTAATTAGGTCTAGGATACTAAAGTGCACACGGAAAGTGGAGGGCATTGATTGGGTTATTGCCCTGTTATTTTAATTTTTTTGTGTGTCTGCAGGAATTGGACGGTGGTTCTAATTTCAAACAAGTTGTCACACAATTTTAAGTATTTCTATCTTTTAGGATTTGCCTTAAATTAATGCGTTTTAGGGTTTCCTTTCTTAAGACTTCAAACAAGTTTTGAGATTCCACAAATAGGAGGAAATCAAGTTGTATGGGTTGAGATCAATTTCCTTTTAGTGGTTTGTCTCTAAAAATGAAAAAGAAACCCTAATCCAATTGATCATAGGATAGAAATTTAACAACCAATGGATATTTTTTAGGCTTTCTGTATTAAGTAGTGGTCCAAATAGATCAAACTATACCACTACGTTATGGCAAATCAAACAAGGATTCCAAAAAAGTTTTTTTTAATATTTTATAAATTTGTTTGATATTTGTTTTGAATTTTTATTTGTGTTGGTGTCAAAGTCTAGAAATGATACCCGTGGGTATATTGAACTTTTCAGTATCACCACTGACCTCAAAAAATTTTGATGATTTTATATAATACATAGAATTTCACAAAGATTCCAGAAATGTAAAATTCACACAAATTAGATGAGTATATAAATTCTAAAAATTCATGGATAGTAGCAAAATAGAAAGATTAGAGGGTGTGACCCCTATGCAATCCATGAATTTTTAAAAATTAACTACAAATCCAACTACCTAAAATTTGGAAGATATGTTCCTTACTTGATTTGAAATAATCGGGTGAAATTTTATGATTTTAGGAGGCCTGTGGTGTTAGGAATTGATTTTTCAAGTCTAGATAGAAATCTGGACCCGAAAAGCAGAACGCCAACACTTGAAATGGAGTGGTGTTTAATGGTGCAAACAATCAAACAATGAGTTTTAAATTGCTCCACTCCGCTTAATTAAGATATTTAAGATCCTGAAAGCCAAGTTTAATATTTTTTTGGTAGTTTTTAAGGATAAGTGTGACAAGAAAGGGAGAAGCAACCTAAAATCATGGGAAGAAAAGGAACTTTTGAGCTTACGCTTCCAAATTCTCGCTTCCTTCCTGCAATACCAGCACACACAAGAAAAAAGAAGGGGATGAGATCTACTTCAAGCAAGAGAAAATTTGATTCAGCAAAGCCGTGACTCCCCAGTAATGGCACCAAAAAGTGATGCGAGATTTAGCGTGATTTGTAATTAGGGTTTTTTAGGGTCGTTGTAACACGCGAAATCGCATACACTTTTAAATTTCTAACCTAGATAGTAGAGTATCTAAGGTCATCCAAGGAGGAAACTTTTGCAAAATTAAATCTCTTGCTTGGAAAGCGAATTCAACTTTCTTTTTCGTTTTATATATGTTTGATTTTTTTTAGATTTTGAAATAACAACACTAGATTTTTGTTGAAAAAGACTAAACCTAATAGCTAATACCTACGTGACAAAAGTTGATTCTTTCTAAGCTCACCCTAGGCACGTGGAGGCCTAGGGTAATTAGAAAGAAAGAGTGTTTGTGCACTAAGAATAATGCGACAAAAACAACAAAAGGAATTTGCGACAAAAGTTATATTAAAAAGAAGGAAACTTTTAATTGAGAAAGTGTTTTACAAAAACCCTAGTAGAGGAATGCTTCTACTACTAGAATAAATATAACAAATAACAAAAGAAACATAAATCCTCCTAAAATGATGGTGAAGAGGGGAAGCTCCTTGCTCCAAGCTTAGTGGCTCCTAGGCTTGAAAAGGGCTCATCCTTTTCCTTCCTGGACGTCCTCCAAAGGTAAACCCTAGATGGGTGTGCCTTCTCCTTCCCAGAGTGGATGGCTCCCACTCGAGGAACTCCTCCTTAAGGTGACGTGGACCACCTTTGATTCTTCCTTCAAGGGTGGTAGTGCACCACCCTCAAATACTCCTCTCCCTAAGGTAGGCGTGTACTGATGTAGACGCATCCACTTAGGTTAAAACACCTATTTATGCATGTTCCTAGGCTTAGATTTGCATTCCATATTATAAATATTGTATAGCATGCATCATTCTACATTTAGAGTAGTTGTGTATATTTTAGGTTAATTACGTTCTTTTTATGGTAAGGAGAGAAGGTGATTTATTTCGGAGGCTCGAATTGATGATCCAACTGTATGGATATGATCAGGATGACGATCGAAGTCTAATGCCTCCAAAATCGTCTTGATCGGAGTTCTGTAGCACCATATGCAGTCCGAGGAATATCAACGGCCAAGGGGCTAGGTGACATAATTTGGAGCTTCAAATGACAAATCCGACCACACAGATGGATTTGAGTGGACAATCGCAGGCCAACGGCGTGAAAATCAACTCAATCCAACCTCTGTAGCAACCCCTACAATAGAAAGAGATGGGCGGCCCATATCACGCCACGTGACGCAACCCAGGCTGCCCATGCACACGCACGTGCCACCGCACGTACACAACAGCATGGGTGCACGTGCGCGCACAGAGGCATGCACGCAGGTGCGCAAAGCGCGTGCCAGCGTAGCGATGGGTTGGCGCGTGGGCTGTTTTCAGCAACATTTACGACGGATCTTCAACGACGTTTATGACCGTCACTAAATGTCCTATATATGAATTTGATTCTTTCCTCTACTATAAAAGGACCCCTACCCCTCCCATTTTTCTTTATCTCTTCCTTTCTTCCTCTCACCACCTCCAAGGCTCTAGAGAGAGCTTATCCCAAGCCTGTAATGCTCCTATAGAGTAGAAAAGAAAATAGTTTTCCCACGTCTCATCCCCATTCATGGAGCATCCTGTGGTCATCCTCTTACCACCCTTCGGGAAGAAGATCCTCACAGCGACGCCGTCCTGCCCCATCCTCCGGCTACGTCCTCCTTCGTCTTGTTCCTCACCACCTTCCTCTAAGCGACGTCAGAGCGAGCAGCCTTCCGAGCAACCGTCGAGGGGGATTCTCTCACCTCTTTCTATCTTTTTCACTTTCGTAGCGTAGTTTTTCCGCTTTCGTAGTTGTAACAAACATTTATTCATAAATAGATGATTGTTTCTCTATCTCTCTCTCTTTTTATTTTGCAAGTAGATTAGCTAGATTTCATCAACTTGATCTCTTGCCCTATTAAAAATACCAAAAAAAAATAGAAAAGACCAAAACAACAAAAATAAATAAAAGTGAAACGCAGATTTTTCAAAACCAAACATTCGCCTCCCCGTGTTCAACCTGGAACTCACTTGGAGTTTCGGTATAAATTGTATTTGATAAACAAGTTTTGCAACTACAACAACGGGTTACTCTTAACCCCGATTTTCAAACATGTGAAACCAGTTCCATCATTTTGGCGTCGTTGCCAGGGAGGCAACACTCTTTGTTTTTTCCCTTGTTTTTCTGCCTTAACTTTTTAGCTCACTTTGCTCCTTTCTTTCTATGATTACAGGTACCCTTCCAAGGCGAGCCAAAGCGGATAGATCGGAGTAAAGTGAGGTTAAAGAGTTTTGTAAGTTTATCCCCACCACCCCCACCCTAGTTTTCATTCCATAACCTAATAATTCAAACCCAAATCAACTTAGGTGCTTGCATAAACCCTAGGGTAGATTTTGGTTGTTTGATTGTCACTCCACTCATCTCACCCACACGCAAATATAAAAAAAATAAAAAAAATATTCTTTTCTTGTGGAATTTAACTGAAAGCTACATACTTAACACCCACAACTTCTTATCCTAAGGTGCACAATCACTTTGATTCTATCACTTAACTGGGATCTGACCTGTGGACCTGGTACACTTCAACTCAATACACATAAGTGAGCAGAAATCTGAATAGGTTAAACATTCTTGTGCGCCTTAACTAAGTGGAGCAACAAGCCAATTGATTGAGCTGTTTGGGCCGCACCACTCAATTTAAAATCGATCCATCAAGTAGCTTGCCTCTTAAGGTTGATTTTGAGGGATGAACTAGGAACTCCACATTTTTTTTCTAATTTCTAAAGGAATATATCATCACCAGTGCTTGCAAAACTTGGAGTGTTCTACTGAATCCTGAGTGAACCAACCTAAGGATTAAAACCTAAATGCTACTAAACAAGGTTAAACCCTAAAAGATATATCATCACATAACCTTGTTTGCAAACCCTGGTTGTGCACACACACACATTTGAATCAATCATTAAGGGCAAAACCCATCTAAAGGGCCCATCACATTCCAAGAGCACAATCATCCCAAGTTTAATTAAAATTGAGTAGACATTGTCCTAGAGGATTGATTCGCTCTTCGGGGCTCAGACTGAGATTTTTTTTTATTAATCTACTTCTACTAGTCCATCTGATGTCTAGCTAGGGGAGTAGTGTCAAACGACTGTGGCTAGGGGGATACACTAGGAACCGTTGGTGCAAACCAAAGGAAGAACCTTCTCCCCAATCCCTCCTAACTGGTTGGATTGACCGGATAAAAGTAGACTAAATCATTTATAATCTCAAGATGAGTCCTGGGAGTCTGTAGGTCATTAGGCTACCCACATAAGGATAGGTTTGGTTGATTGTACTGCAGGACACCTTTCTCTCTTCTGTTTTCCCTCCTACTCCACAATGTATCCTTCCACATCTTTCACACATTTTCAATCCTATCCTCCTACCACCACTTATCAGCAAGATGATTACTATTTTGACTTGACTTGTAATTACCCATCTAGTAGCCTGGATGACTTTGATTGGGGATATGAATATGAACCTCAATGTCCAGGGCCTAACTCTGAACAACAAGACTATGATTACTATCCTTCCCAAAGCTACAATGATTATAGATCTTCATCCTTTGATCACCAAACCAACCCGATCTATAATTAGGAAGGATATAATGATTATAACACCTACCCTCCTCTGTATTCCACTGAATATAAGTCTCCACCATCCCTTAAACAACCTAAAATGACCTACTATCAGGGAGGGACTTGAGAACCTCAATATCTTGACTCCCCTAAATTTAACCCAAACCCACCCAAACCTGAATCGAACCAATCAATTCAAGTGAACCAGATCCAGGATAGGGTGTTAGCTAATTTGAGGAATACTATACAATCTTTAGAAGCTCAGCCAACACCATGCACTGAAGCATTGGAGCCTATGATCAAAATGATTGATAAACTTAATAGTTCTCTATTGAATTTGCTCCAAAGTGTTAGGGATAGGGACCTAGGTGAGTTTCTTCTTGGGAAGTTGTCAAGGTTGAGGATGAAATTTGTGGTTGCCCTCATCAAATCTTGGGATGATTCTCAAGATGAACCCCCTTCAGGAGAGCCAATGTCTGAACTAGCTCAGGCACCTGTTGGGGGGGATACATTTTCTGAGATCGGGGATGACTAGGTTGGGCTAGAGCAACCCATTGAGGATGAACCAATTGATTCTCTAGAGATCCCCGAGAAAGGGAGCGAGGAAAAATGTCTCTTTGAACCAGGAAATGATAACCGATTTTGAGACATATATAAATGAGGATCATGAATTCTTTGACTCTGAGGATGAAGAATCTCTTAGTGAAGTCTCACTTGAGTGTAAGGAAGATGATTTTAGTGAGACAAACGGGCTTGAGGAATCTGACAAACCATTTGATAGGCCGTTCATTGAAGATTTAGATTTGGTTGGGGCTAACCTGGAGGATTCGAATCCTTATTTACTAAAAGATTCAATCAGTAGTCCCATTCCTCAACCACACCCCAAAGGGATTGATTTTGATTTGGAAATCATTGTACCCAGGTCAATTCTGAGTTAGTCACAATTTTTGGACTTGGGTAAATCTTATGGGGTGAACGGTATGCTAGAGGTCCTGGAGCTTGGGCATTTGATGTTGGAGGATAGAAATGTTGAAATAAAAATTTGGGAGGTTAATTCTAAGGAAAAAACAAGTTTGGATCTAAGGGTTCCTATTGACCTAAAACCACCAACTTTTTACCAGAACCCTTACGATATCTTTCACGTGCAACCCAAGCTCGAAATAACTGATTATTTTTCTGAGTTGAACTATAAGTGGATACCCAATTTTAATGAATCAGATTAACCCGTTGTCCGACACTTTGGTCTTGGGTTGCACACTACAAAATCGCAGGCCCGGCCCCGCAAACACAATAATCTTAGGTTCTGGGTGATTTTCATCCAGAACCTTAGAACCACTCGACCCTAGGGCATGGGTCTACACCATAACTTGGTCCACATCTGTGGACATATTCTGTTGGCGGGTCTGAGGATCAATATTTTTATTTTGATTCTAACCCGTACTTGTGAATTCTCAATTTCTTCTTTGTATGTATATTATGCCTAGGTGAAGGCATTAAACTTAGCGCGTGTGTATACTCTCTTCTCTCTACAGAGCTAACCAGGTTGTCATGAAATTCAAGTGATATTCTGGTTACTCCGCCCTTTTCATGTCTTTATTTTTACAATGAGGACATTGCATCATTTAGGCATGGGGGGGTGAATACTTTATCCTGAAATCATTTTGGTAACTTCGTAGAATTTCTTTTAGTTTAAGGGAAATTCAAAAAGGTAAAAAAAAGAAAGAAAGAAAATAGAATTAAGAGAAGAGAACTTAGGCTTTCAGGCGTTATTTACTTTAGGAAATGATATGAGAGGACCTAAATACTTAGACTCTTCAGGTCTTTGAGCTTAATTAGTCCGGATGTCCACTCGAATGTGGACTTAGTCTCAAGTCCTCGCCAAGTAACTCTACTTTAAATTGGTCAATAAATTGGGGTGATAAGCATACGATTTATCAACCCACCCTCTGATTTAAGGGGACTTTAAGCATAAGCATCTACACACTTTTTGCACTGACTCACTTTTCGGCGATTTCTTCGAAAATTGGGTAGCTAATGAACTGTCTAGGGTGGTATAGCTGGCAAGTTGTCGGTGGTAACAACTCATCGACCGGTTGTTCAGAGCTTAGCCACAAGACCATTTTTGTCGTACAGCCTTTAGGTAAATCTTAGATCAGGGAAGCCACCTACTTAAAAAGAAAATAAAAGAAAAAGAAAAAAAATTAGAAAAAGGAGAAAAATAAAAAAATAAACAAAACCACACTTCACAGCACAAGTATGGCTAGCAAGTTGCCGTGGGTAACAGTCCATTGGCTAGTTGTCCAGAGCCCAGCTCACAAAAATGCACAATAATTTCAAAAACACTTAGGGAAGAAGCGGGGAAGTAGAATAAACCGGGGAGATATACACTAGGTTCGCCCTTATGTTGACCCCATAAATAAAAGTAGGGAGAAAGCTACCGTTCGAAAAGATAAACCTCTAAGCAAGGTCACCTAGGGTCGTAGAAACCCAAAGTTCATTTTAATGGCCGCCTAATGAGTCTTTCACTCTTTTCCCTAGATGCTTAGCACTTAGAATCCTTTTCGAGTCTTGGGCGAGTCGAGTAGCCGTAAAATGTTATCCCAGAACTCTCAAACTCCAAAAGTATAAAAAAATTAAAAAAGAAGAAAAGAAAAAAAAAGTATCTTCCCTTTTCAAATAAGGCAAGGACTTGGGCAGTCTGCATTCTAGCAAACACTCAGGCACTGTTGAGTTTTGGTAGTATAGGACCTTAATTGAAATTTTCTATTGTTAATAAATGACTTAGGCCTAAGCAATCAAGTCCTAATTCTGTTTTTATACATATCATGTAATTTAATTTTTCTAGGGACTAGCAAAAGATAGGCATGGGGGTATGTTGATAGCGGAAAACTACGTAAAAAGGATTGAATTTTGAAAACCCGTCGTTGTAGTTCGATTTACGAAGTAATCCGTCAACAGATAAAATTTATATCGAAACTCTAAGAATTTCAGGTCGAACACAAGGAGGCAGACGTTTGATTCAAAATCGCATTTGCTTAAATGTCATGAAGAAGATTAGCTAGTCGAATTGAATCTAAACTAACTATCTACTTCAAGAATAAAGAATAGAAGATAGAGAGAGAATATTACAAATAAAGACAAAAGAGAGGTAGAATAAACATGGATATCATTATCACAAGCTGATGTTCATTACAATTACAACTACCCACTATACTAGAAAGCAAGAAATCTACATTAGAAAGCGGAAAAAGAAAAGGTAGAGAGAAGTTATCCTCGACGACTGCTTGGAGGACGAGCTAAATGGAGCGACGCCTAGAAGATGGAGGATGGAGCGGGAAGGAGAAAAAAGTGGAAAGAACTGAGGGCGAGGTAGGACGTCGTTGTCGTTGCGGGATCTGCTTCCCGAATGGAGTGAGAGGACAACCGCGGGATGCTCCACGAAGGGGGAAGAAGATGGAAATTTTCTAATTTTTACTCTAGATGAGCATCTCAGGTTTGGGACAAGCTCTTAGAGCTTTAGAGGGGGTGAGAGAAGAGAAGAAAGGATGAGAATTTCATAGGGTAGGGGTCTCCTTTTATAGTTGCAAGGATTGGGGACAATTTGGTCATTGCATAGTTAAAACATTAAATGAGGGGATCTTTAGTGACTGATTTAAGCATCACTAAAGACCCCACGTCATCGCAGCTTCGCGCGTACGCCTGCCTCCTCATCTTCTACGCGCTCAACACTTGCCCACATCCAAGAAATCTCAGCCATCCGATTGCAAGATTGGACGGCTCAGATCGCTCCTCGCTCGCTTCAGCTTTGCCTAACTGCGCGCCTGTGCGTGAGATGGAGTGTTCGGATGCACGTTAGATTGTGTAGGTGATCCGAGCACTCTGGTGCTACCACATCTCTCGCATCTGCACCGCCCACTCGCCATCCAATGGCTCAATTGAGCCTGCACTCACATCCTCGGCTGATTTTGGGCGCGTTGCATTTCGAACGCGCGCCCTACGCTTCGTGGAGAGACACTCACCCATTGCGTTGTGCGTGTTGTTTGTCGCATTTCTCACCAAAGCGTGCACGTTCATGGCTGTTGAATCAAGATCCAATGGCCCAGATCTGATCATGCATACGAGGAGAGAAAGAGAGGGTGTGCAAGGATGGAGAGCAGCGGGCGTTGATCTTAGTCGTTGATTCAACAACCCAGATCCAATCGTGAGTGTGAGGAGAGAAAGAGAGGGCGCACGAGGATGGAGAGCAGCGGACGTTGATCTCAGCTGTTGGATCATGATCCAACGGCTGAGATTGATCGATTCGTTGAGGAGAGAAAGGCAATGGTGATTCCTTGGGCTGATTGGGCAGCTGGGATGGCGCCATGTGGTGCCATCTTGGACATCCATCTTCTGTGACTTCCAGAAGGTGCCACAGATGTCAGATTAGATCGATTTTCACGCCGTTAGGCTACGATCATTGATCCAAACTCATCCATGCAGTCAGATTTGTCATCTGAAGTGCGGATTGACACCATCTTAGCCCTTGATCTCTAGGCTTCCTTGGACTATATCTAGTGCTACGGATGTCCGATCAGGGTGATCTTGGAGTCGTTGAACTCTCTTTGTCACCCTGATCAGATCCGTATGGTTGGATCCTCCGTCTGAAGCCCCGATTAAAAGTTGCCCTATCCCTGACCATAAAAGGAGACAAGTACTTTACAATTTATACAATTTGACCTAAATGCATGATTATGCATGTTATGAAATATTTACAATGCATGATACTAATATGATACTAAGAACATGCATTAATAGACATTTTTGGCTAATTAAATGTATGCACATCATACTCCCATGCCTATCTTTTGCTAGTCCCTAGCAAAAACTACATGCTATTTATAAAGGAAATAGGATTGGATTACTCAGGCAAAAGTCATTTTCAATATTAAGAAATTTTTACTTACGACCTGAACTTTCAAAGACACAATAGCGCCCGAGTATCTACCAAAATGCAGACCGCCTCAAGCCCTCGCCTTATTCAAAGAAGGATCGCTTTTTCTCCTTTTTCTTCTTTTCTAATTTTTTTAGATTTTTGAGTTTAGGGTTACAAAGCGGCTTTCTACGGCCACTCAACCACCCAAGACTTGGTGAGAACCCTAAGTTCTAAGCATCTCCTTGTGAATGTGATAGACTCGTTGATCGGCAATCAGAACGGATTTCGGGTTTCTACGTCCTTAGGTGACCTTAAAAAGAATTCTGCCTAAAGGTGTATCTATGCAACCAGTAGCTTTCCCCCTACTTTTATTTTTATGGGGTCAACACAAGGGTGAATCCAGTGTATATCTCCCCAGCTTATTCTACTTCTCCGCTTCTTCCTAAATGTTTTGGAATTTTACATGCATTTCTTGAGCTAGGTTCTGGACAACCTACCTGTGGGTTGTTACCCACAGTAACTTGCCAGCCATACTCATGCGGTGAAGTATGGCTCATTTCTTTTTCTTTTATTTTCTCCTTTTTCTATTTTCTTTTTTTTTCTTTTTGGACTTTCTTTTTCTTTTTCAAGTAGGTGGCTTCCCTAGTCTAAGATTTACCTAAAGGCAGCAAGAAAAGAATAGTCCTGTGACTGGGCTCTGGACAACCTACCAATGGGTTGTTACCCACGATAACTTGCCAGCCATGCCACCCTAGAAGGTTCATTAGCTACCCAATTTTCGTTAAAATCATCGAGCAACAAGTCAGTGAGAATGATGTGTAGATGCTTAGACTTAAAGTTCCCTCAAATCAGAGGGTGGGTTGATAAGTCGTGTACTTATCACCCCAACTTATATAATCAAATTGAAATAGAATTCAAGATGGCGAGGACTCGATAAACAAATCCACATTTTAGTGGATACCCGGGATGATTAAGCCTAAAGACCTGAAGGGTCTTAGTGTTCAGATCCTACTGTATTATTTCCTAAGATTGAAAAGTCCTAATGCCCAAATATTCTTTCCTAATTTAATTTTTTTTCAAAAATAAAGAGAAAATAAAAAGAATCAACGAAGCTAACAAGATGATTCAGAAATGAATATCCACCCCCCCATGCTTATAAAATGCAATGTCCTCCTTGTCTTAAAAGACATGAAATAGAGTGGAGTAAAAAACACCTAAATTGCGTGAATAACAAGTTGGCTCTGAGATGAAAAGAACCTATATATGTGCTGAAGTTCGTGCCTTCAGCTAGGTACACTATACAAATAAAGAAGAAATAAAGTATTCACAGGTATAGGTCAGAATCAAAATGAAAAGATTCACCTCAAGACCTGCCAGCAAATGTCCACAGATGTGGACTAGATTGTGGTGCAGACCCATACCCCATGATCGAGTATATCTAAGGTTTTGAATAAAAATTACCTAGAACCTGAGATCAGTATGCAAGCGGGGTCGAGCCTGCGATTTGTGAGGATGCAACCCAAGACCAAAAAGTCAGAGAATAGAGAGATCAAGCTCAAAAGGATAATCAATGAATGTTTGCTTGGGTTGAACATCCTCTGAGAAGATGTCATAAGGGTCCTAGTAGAAAGGTGGTTTTAGACAAATTGGAACCCTTAGACTCAGTCTTTCACTTCCTCCGGAATTGACTTCCTATATCATCATTTCCTACTTTCTATCCTCTCAGTCAAGATTTCAAATTCCGGGACCTCCTGCATATTAATCATCCCGTCTGAATTGTCCAAGTCTAAAAGATGTGACTGAATCAGAATGGACTTGGGTTTAGTGATTTCAAATTCAAAATCATCAGTAAACTCTATGGGGTGTGAATGAGGATCGGGGCTATAACTTGAATCCTTCATAACAGGATCTGAATCTGCTACGCAAGCCCCAACAAGATCAAGTTCCTCAATTTTAGGGCCATTAAATGATTTATTAAATTCCTCAGTCCCAGTTGTCTCACTAAAATCGTATTCTGTAAACTCATGTGAGACTTCGCATAATGATTCTTAACCTTCAGAATCCAAGAAATCTAAATCCGCATTAATGTATGGCTCAAAATTATCAATCACTTTCTGATCCATGGAGACATACATTTCCTCATACCCCAGCTCAGGGATCTCCAGTGAAGAAATCAAATCATCCTTATTTGATTGCTCTAGAACAACCTGGTCAAACCTGATCTCGTAACATGTGTCCCCCCAAACAGGTGCCTAAGTGGGTTCTGACATTGGCTCTCCTGAAGGGGGGTTCATCCTGGGAATCATCTCAAGATTGAACTAAAGCAACCATAAATCTCATCCTCAATTTTGATAATTTCCCAAGTAAAAACTCACCTGGGCCCTTATCCTTAACATCCTGGAGCCAATCCAACAGATACTTGTTAAGGTCATCAATCATTTCAATCAGGGGCTCCAATTCTTCAGTACAAGGTGTTGGCTGAGCTTCTAAAGATTGTATAGTGTTTCTCAAGTTAGCCAACACCTTCTCTTGGACCTGGTTAACCTGAACCAAATGGTTTGGTTTGGGGTTGGGTGGGTTTGGGTTCAGTGCAGGGGAATCAACGAATTGAGGATCTTGATACCCTCCCTGATAATAGGTCATTTTAGGTTGTTCATAAGGTGGTGATGACCTAAAGGCAGAGTATTCTAGGGAGGGGTAAGGATCAGTGCATCCTTCTTGATTGTAGACCACATTAGGTTGTCCAAATGAGGGCGATGATCTATAATCAGTGTAGCTTGGAGAAGGATAAGAATCAAGATCATAGTGTCCTATGATAAACCTTGAACATGGAGGTCCAAAACTGTATCCCCAATTAGGATTATCCCAACTAAAAGATGGATGAGAATAAGTCTGGTTGGAATAATAATCATTTTGGGAATAAGATGTATTAGGAGGATAAGAACGAGAACGCATGTAGAATGTGGAAGGATCCATGATAGAATGGGAGGAAGAAAGGTGCTTTGCAATACAATAAATAAACCTGTCGTTAAGTGGGCTAGCCTAAAGACCTACAGACTCCCACAACCCGTCTTGAGATAAAGAATCGATTTGATCTACTTCTTTCCGATCAATCCAACTAGTTAAAGGGAGGGACTGGGGAGAAGGTTCTTACTTTGGCTTGTGCCTCAGGTTCCTAGTGTACCCCTCAACCGCGATCGTTTGATTCTGCTCCCCTAGCTAGACATCAGATTGAACGGTAGAAACAGATTAATCGAAAATAATCTTGATCTGGGCTCCGAGAAGCGAGTCCAATCTTAAGGCCAACGTCTACTCTTTTAATTAGGGTTAGGTTTGAATGTGCTTTGGAATGTGATGGGCCCTTTATCTGGGTTATACCCTTAATGATTGATTGATATGTGTGTGTGTGCACAACCAATGGTTTTCAAGCAAGATTATTTTTGGATGTGATGAATTTTAGGGTTTCAATCTTGCTTAGTAGCTTTTAGGATTCAACTTTAGGTGTATTCAATTAAGTTCAATTGGCACACCAGGTTTTGAAAGCACAGGTGAAGATGTTTTCCTTTGAAACTTAAAAGAATGTGGAGTGCCTGGTAAATCCCTAAAAGTTGAACCTATGTGGCAGCTACTTGATGAGTTGATTTTAGTTGAAGTGGTGCAACCCAATCAACTCAAACAATTGGCCTGTTGCACCACTTAATTAGGTACACAAGTTATTACCTAATCTGATTTCTACTCGATTATGTGTTTGGGTGTGTGTACCGGTTTTAAAGATCGGTTTACCGATTGAGTTTGAAAATCAGAAGAGGTTGTGTACCTCTATGAGAGATTTTTTTTAAAATTTTTCTTTTATATGCGGAGGGTGAGGCAGGTGCAGCTGTCAAACAAATAATCAAGACAAACCTTAGAGTTTAAGAGAACTCCTAGGTTAATTAGGGTTTGTGTTATTAAGTGATGAAATGAAAACTAGTGGGTGGGGAGGTGGGGGTAAACTTACAAATCCTTGAACCACACTTTACTCCAATCTACCGCTTTTGCTCGCCTTGTGAGAGTACCTGCAATCACAATAAGAGAGGAGAGAAGTGAGGTAAAAGATATGTAAGGTAGGAAAATGCAAAAAATCAAAGTGTGTCACCTCACTCGCAACGACGCCAAAATGTTGATAGCAGAAAACTACTCAAAAAGGATTGAGTTTTGAAAACCCGCCGTTGTAGTTCGATTTGCGAAGTAATCCGTCAACAGATAAATTTATACCGAAACTCTAAGCATTCCAGGTCGAACACAGGGAGGCAGACATTTGATTCAAAATCGTGTTTGTTTAATTGTCACGAAGCAGATTAGCTAGTCGAAATTGAATCTAAACTAACTATCTACTTCAAGAATAAAGAATAGAAGACAGAAAGAGAATATTACAAATAAAGACAAAAGAGAGGTAGAATAAACATGGATATCATTATCACAAGATGATGTTCATTACAATTACAACTACCCACTATACTAGAAAGTAGGAAATCTACACTAGAAAGCGGGAAAAGAGAAGGTAGAGATATCCTTGACGACTACTTGGAGGACGAGCCAAATGGAGCGATGCTTGGAAGACGGAGGATGGAGCAGGAAGGAGGAAAAAGTGGGAAGAAGCGAGGGTGAGGTAGGGCGTCGTCATCGTCACGGGATCTGCTGCCCGAATGGAGTAAGAGGACAACTGCGGGATGCTCCACGAATGGGGAAGAAGGTGGAAAAATTCTAATTTTCACTCTAGATCAGCATCCCAGGTTTGGGACGAGCTCTTAGAGCTTTGGATGGGGTGAGAGAAGAGAAGAAGGGATGAGAATTTTGTAGGGTAGGGGTCTCCTTTTATAGTTGCAAGGATTGGGGGCAATTTGGTCATTGCATAGTTAAAACATTAAATGAGGG
Source organism: Thalassia testudinum (assembly GCA_037157565.1). Lineage (NCBI taxonomy): Eukaryota > Viridiplantae > Streptophyta > Magnoliopsida > Alismatales > Hydrocharitaceae > Thalassia > Thalassia testudinum. The sequence goes on along the minus strand of JAZHRO010000031.1, from coordinate 143,033,820 downwards.
GGTCATTAGTGACGGATTTTAGCATCACTAAAGACTCCACATCGTCGCAGCTTCGTGTGCACAGCTGCCTCCTCACCTTCTACACGCTCAACGCTTGCCCACATCCAAGAAATCTCAGCCGTCCGATCGCGAGATCGGATGGCTCAGATCGCTCCTCGCCCGCTTCAGCTCCGCCTAACCGCGCACCGTGCATGCGATGGAGCATTCGGACATGCATTAGATCGTGCGTAGGTGATCTAAGTGCTCTGGTGCTACCACGTCTCCCACATCTGCACCACCCGCTCACCATCCAATGACTCAATTGAGCCTGCACTCGCATCCTCGGCTAATTTGGGGCGCGCTACATTTCGAACGCGTGCCCTACGCTTCGCAGAGAGTTGCACACCTGCTGTGCTGTGCGTGTAGTTTGTCACATTTCTCACCAAAGTGCACACGTTTACGGTCGTTGGATCAAGATCCAATGGCCCAGATCCGATCGTGCATGAGAGGAGAGAAAGCGAGGGTGTGGGAGGTTGGAGAGTAGTGAGCATTGATCTCAGCCATTGGATCAAGATCTAATGGCTGAGATTGATCGATTCATTGAGGAGAGAAAGGCAGTGGCGGTTCCTTGAGCTGATTGGGCGGCTGAGATGGCACCATCTTAGCTGTCCATCTTCTATGACTTCCAGAAGGTGCCACGGATGTTGGATTGGATCGATTTTCGCGTTGTTAGGCTACGATCGTCGATCTGAACCCATCCGTGTGGTCGGATTTGTCATCTAAAGTGCGAATTGACACCATCTTGGCCCTTGATCTTTAGGCTTCCTCGGACTATATCTGGTGCTATGGATGTCCGATCAAGGTGATCTTGGAATCGTTGAACTCCCATCGTCACCCTGCTCAAATCCGTACAGTTGGATCTTCCGTCCAAAGCCCCAATTAAAAGTTGCCCTGTCCTTGGCTATAAAAGGAGACAATTACTATACAATTTATACAATTTAACCAAGATGCATGATTATGCATGTTATGTAATATTTACAATGCATGATACTAATATGACACTAAGAACATGCATTAATAGATATTTTTAGTTATGTAGATATATGCACATCAGGGTATGATGTAGACACACCTATTTAGGTTAAAATGCCTATTTATGCATGTTCCTAGGATTAGATTTGCATTCCATATTATAAATATTGCATAGCATGCATCATTCTGCATTTAGAGTAGTTGTGTATATTTTAGGTTAATTACGTCCTTTTTGTGGTCAGGAGAGAAGGTGATTTATTTCGAAGCCTCGGTTTGACGATCCGATCGTACGGATTTGATCAAGACGACGATCGAAGTCCAACGCCTCCAAAATCATCTTAATCAAAGTCCTGTAGCACCATATGCAATGCTAGGAAGATCAATGGCCAAGGGACTAGGTGACAAAATTCAAAGCTTTAAACAACAAATCTGAGCACGCAGATGAATTCGGATCAATGATCGCAGCCCAAAGGCACGAAAATCGACTTAAGCTAACCTCTGTAGCAGCCCCTACAACAGAAAGAAGATGGACGGCCCAGATTGTTCCATGTGACAAAACCCAAGCCACCCATGCGCACGCACGCGTCACCGCACGTGTACAGCAGCGCGAGTGCGTATGCACACGCGAAGGCACGTACGTGCAACAGTAGCACACATAGGTGCACGCCGGAGGCGCGCGACATCGGCACGTAGAGCGCGTGCAAATGCAGTGGTGGGTGGGCGCATGGGCTATCTTCAATGACGTTTACGACAGATCTTCTGCAACATTTATGACTGTCACTAAATGTCCTGTATACGAATTTGATTCTTTCCTCCACTATAAAAGGACCCCTACCCCTCCCATTTTTCTTCATCTCTTCCTTTCTTCCTCTCACCACCTCCAAGGCTCTAGAGAGGGTATGTCCCAAGCCCAGAATGCTCCTCTAGAGTAGAAAGGAAAATAGTTTTCCCACCTCCCATCCCTATTCACGGAGCATCCTGTGGCCATCCTCTCACCGCCCTTCAGGAAGAAGATCCTCGCCGCGATGCCATCCTGCCCCATCCTCCGTCCTCCGGTTACGTCCTCCTTCATTCCGCTCCTTACCACCTTCCTCCAGGTGACATCAAAGCGAGTCTTCCTCCGAGCAACCATCAAGGGGGATTCTCTCACCTCTTTCTATCTTTTTCACTTTTGTAGTGTAGTTTTTCCACTTTCGTAGTTGTAACAAACATTTATTCATAAATAGATGATTGTTTCTCTCTCTCTATTTTGCAAGTAGATTAGCTAGATTTCATCAACCTGATCTCTTAACCTATTAAAAATACTAAAAAAAATTAGAAAAGACAAAAATGACAAAAATAAATAAAAGCAAAATGCGAATTTTTCAAAACCAAACTTTGGCCTCCCCGTGTTCGATCCGAGACTTACTTGGAGTTTCAGTATAAATTGTATTTGATAAACAAGTTTCGCAACTACAACGATGGGTTACATTTCACCCCGATTTTTAAACGTGCGAAACTAGTTCCATCATGTACCCTAGGTTGTCCTCCAATGCCTGGCTTCCTCCCTTGGCTGGCATGGACACAAGAGAGAAGAGAAGAGGGGAAGGCACCAAGGGGACAGAGTATCCCCTTAATCTTCTTCTTCTCCTTCTCTTGACCTTATATGTAGGTCGAAATATGGGTAGAAAAAATGTAGCCAAGGTTGAGTTTTAATGGTGGTGGTAGGGGGTTAGGGGTAGTTAATGGATGGAGGGTTAGAATGGCTTGTTGGAGGTAGTTAAGGGATCCTAGGGTTGATAATGGTTGGCACGAAAATGGGGGGGTGTTAGGTGTTTGGCGCCAACCCTAAGAGAGGACTAGGGTTAGGTTTTATGGTGGTAGAGTTAGGTGGCGTGTAAGTTATGTGTAGGGTTAGGATGGTGTTGTTGGGTGGTGGTTATGGGATGAAGGGTAGATATAGGGTGGCACCAAAGGGGAAGGTTGCTTGAGGTGGTAGTTATAGTGGAGTTAAGGGGGTTGGCGCCACTTTAGGTGGGTTAAGAGGGAGGTTTAGGTGGCATCACTAGATGGAGGGTTAGGATAGGTTGGGGGTAATATGTAGGGTGTAGATGGGTGGAGGTGTTGGCGCCAAATGAAGGTGTGTAGGGGATGATTTTTGGTGCCAACTAAGGTAGGGTTTAGGGTAGTTATGGGGGGTTAAGTTTGGCACCAATGGAGGGCTTCTAGAAGGGGTTAGGTGTAGGGTTTAGATGTCTTTGGTTGATGAGGTGTAGGGCTAGGAATTAGGCACTTGTTGGTGCCAAAATGAAGGGATGCCTAGGGAATTTTTGGCACCAACATGAGGGGGTGTGAGTGGTGGTGGTTGGTGTGGCTTGGCGCCAAGGATAGGTTGGGTTAGGGTTAAGGGTTGAAGAGTGGATGGCCATGGAGTTTTTGGTGGAGCTAAGGGCTTAGCTAAGCTAGCTTAGCTAGTAGAGTGGAGGTGGAAGAGCTAGGGTTTCATGAAGGAAGAGCAAGGGAAGAAACCTCTGGAGCTGATAGTAGCTATGCTGGAGATGGAATTACTGAGGCAGCTTCAAGGGGAGCTCAACTACTGAGCTCAGCTACTTAGTTCTTATGCAAATAGCCAAGCCTGGGTAGTTGAGCTCAGTTGAGCAGACCTCAACCTAGCTGGAACTAGGTTGAGCTGGAACTACCTCTGATGAGAACTCTAGAGCTAGTTAAGCTACTAGTTGACAAGTGGTAGCTCAGCTAGCTTGGAGTCCAGCTGCCATGAGCTGGGTGGAGCTAGGATGAGCCAGGGCTGTGCTGAGATGGACTCCTATCAACTTAGTTAAGCTAGCTAGAGCTCCCAGTGAACTAGTGGGAGCAGAGATGAGCTAGACTCAACTAAGTTGAGCTGGATATGAGCTAAGGTGAACTTTAGTCAACCCAGCTAAGCTGGCTAGGGCTCCCAATGAGCTAATGGGAGCTGAGATGAGCTAGACTCAGCTGAGTTGAGTTGGATCTGAGCTGACCTAAGCTAGGGTGAGCTAAGCTAAGCTCTCATGAGCTACCATTCAGTTAAGGTGAGTTGAATGGAGATAAATGGAGCTAACCCTAGTCCAAGGGAGCTGGTATCCAACCATGATGAGCTAGAATTAGCTAAGTACTAGCCTGATTGAGCTTCCTCTTTATTAGTTGCCTTCCCAAGTGCTAGGGTTCTGAGGATCTGACTTTCTGCTTATCCCTAACACTCCATGAAACAGATCAAAAATAAAATAACAAATGCAATGCGTGCCTAACCTAATTTATGCCTACATGCAACCTAAAAATCTGTTTGTGGATCAAAATCCTAAGAGCTAGGTTTGTTTTAATGCACAAGAATGATGATAAATTGACATGTATCAAGCTCTGGCGAAGTACCTGAAGTCAATAACACGGGTGCTAAGCCCCAATTAAAGCATTCAAAAGCTTCACCGTGGGGAGGCGAACTTGTTTGTGACGCTAAATCAGTATTTATGAATGTCGTGTTGTAGTACAGCCGAAAAAGCATTCAAAACAAATACAATTTTATTACTCAAATTTGAAGTCTGAGATCAAACACAGGGAGCAAATGGAATTCATGCACTAATCTCAATAATAAATGTTAATTGAGCACATAATACTACTCAAAATCTAATTAACAGTGTAAAGCATGAGTATATGAAGATTAAAATTAATTGTAAATAAAATAGTGGAGAGCTTATGAAAATTGGACTTCCTCTCCTTAGCTTTCTTTCTCTGATTTCTCTTGCGAGCTCTCTTCTTCTTTCTCTTCTTTCTTTCCTTAGCTTTCTCTATCTTCTTCTTCCTTCTGTCTTCCTTCTTCTCTGGCCCTTCTCTTTCTTCTTTTCTGCTTTGGCCTTCTCTCCCTTTTCTCTTTCTCTGCCTTCTGCCTTAAGCTTCCTTCTTCTTCAGCTTCTTCTTTCTCTCTTTGCTTAAGCCTGTGGTCCTTCTTCAGTTTCTTCCTTCTTATCTTTCTGTCTTTAGCCTTCTCTTCTTCAACTTCTTCTTCCTTCTTTACTTGACCTCGTCTTCTTCCTCTCTGATTTGGCTAAGTGTCGAGCTAAGCTTTCCAAGGCAAAACCCCCCTTTCCCTACGTAGCTTTCCTTTCTTTCTCTCTTCTCTATTTCATGTTCGCTCTCCCAGAGCCACAACTGGTTTCGAGTAATCGAACCAAACGGAGACCTAGATCTAAGCTCACCGACGTAGGTGGTGAGCGAGGAGTGAGTTCGTCGGGTAAACAGGTCGTGGCCAGGTTCACATGGGCAGTGCCGCGGACGAGGCCGTGAGAGGGGGGAGAAGGACCTCACCCTCAGTGTTGAAGGCGATAAGCCTCCAACACAAAATCAATTTATGCACATACATGTGTCTTTCCTTTTCTGAGGTGGGACTAAATGTCCCACCTTCCTGTGTGCGCCATAGCAGCAGATGCGTGGCTCAATTGGTGAGGCTACAAGGGTTCTTCACTCCGTTTGAGAACCTAAGTGTGTTCGTGCCTCAAGTCCGCATCACCTGGGACTCTCGTATAGAGCAGCAGCACCTGGAGCGCAGCAAGCGAGCTTCAAGCTCCTTCATCCATGGCGGCCGGTGTGCCTGAACCTGAAAACATGAGAACAGCCTTGCGGCCCCGTCAAAGTGCTCAGGGAGCTTCGCTGGACCACGGCGAATGTGATGGGAGTGGTTTCGTGACATGTGGGTGGCTGTGGTGGCGTGTCTAGGGTTCTCTATGGCCGCGTGAGTGGGTGTGTTCGGGGGTGCTTTTGGGTGGTCGACGGAGTGAATGACTGTTGCAGATGATTTCAAGCTCTGGCACGTGTACCAGAGGTGGGATTGACTGTTCTAAGACCGAACTCAGGGTGCAATAGACGTGAAGTACAAAAGGATAATCAGAAGGATCTCAGGTTTTTGGAATGATGGGTTGCCTCCCGTTAAGTGCTAAATTCAGCACCTTCAGCCGAGCGGGAAATAGTATAGAGGAGTGGTCAAATCAGCTGAGTTTTGTAGCACAAGCACCTTGATCAAAAGCCTGGTTGGTCCAACCAGGTGCTTGTTTAGATCAACAGGCTGATGATGCAGCCTAAACCCAATCAATCTGGTGGATTGATAAATGTAGATCAAGAGATGTAGAACCCACCATATACTATGGAGCCTGGAATGATGCGGAAGTGTGAATCCAGGGTTTGGCTGAGTCGAATCAGCCTGATCAGAGTAGGGATCCTTAAAATAATCAGTGAGTGATGCGGAAACTCTACAAGAGTGATCAAAGAATGATGGGGCATGATTTGCAGTCTGATCAATGTATGATTGCACAGCAATCATGGGTCCTAATCAACCTAAATAATGTTTAAACCTAGCTTAATTTGTGGATATTGCACTCATATCTTGCATATCATGCATTGCGTCAATCTATTTAGAATAAGATGAGATATCCTTGTATTTAATGGTTTTTATTACTATTTGCAAGCAATAAAGTAATCCAGGATGGAGATAGTGGAATAAAGCAATAAAAGAAGACTAATCCAGATAAGAGGAGTGAGGAGGATAGCCTTATCCCTACCCTTAGAAACCCTAAGACTGCCTTCCCAAGCCCAAAACGACCTCCATTAGGGCACCTTAGCCTCAAAACCCAAACATGGATAGCACTATCATGCTATCCATGTTCTTATCCACCCTATCCCTCTCCCAAACACATAGGAACCAAAACCCACTCTCCAGCACCTTTTAGGACGTCCAGACATCTGGCTAAATGTTTGCTTTCTACAGAATATCAATCCAGGAAGCCAAACTCATACTGACACAAAATTGGACATCTAATTCAGTGTCCAGATGTCCAATTTTGTAGTATAAGATGTCTGACCACTATCCTGGATGTTTGATACTGCTGTCTGGTTCCTGATTTTGGTGTTGGAAGCCCTAGCTTGCCTATTTTGACCTAGGAACCCCACCAGGCACCCTAGGAAACCTAATTAGAGACCTCCTAAGCCTAGTCCACTAGCCATAGCCCTACTTATCCTATCCCTAACCCAATTGAACCATCCCATACCTAATTGGGTCCATCTACAGTTGATTCGGTGCACCTGAGCCCAATTAGATCCACCCAGGATCTAATTGACTCATACCTATTAGGGTTACCCTAGCCTAATCACATGCACACATCCAATTAGACTTGACCTAGACCTAATTAGGATCACTCCTATCCAATTAGACTTTCCTAAGCCTAATTAGGTCCACACCCACTTAATCTAGATTGACCCAACCTATTTAGCACCTAATCCTACCAAAACCCACAACCTAGCCCTACGAAAAACACACACCCACACACACCTTCCTATTTTACCCCCACCAAACCTAAGCACACTCTCTTGGAAACCCTAAAACTTGTGTCAAAACCTAGATCCTAAAAATGTGGCATTAGCTAATTTTGGAGCCACCAAAAGTGGAGACCAAATGGAGCCTTCCATAAGGGCAAAGAGAGAGCCACGAAATTGGACCATCTCCATTCATTCTCTCCACTCTCTCAACTTGCGACCACACCTCCTCCTCTCCCTCTCAAGGCCGTCCTCCTCCTCCAAGGCTCCCTTCATGGACAACTAGGAAGAAGCTCTCCTCCAAGCTTCTTCAAGGGTGGCAAGAAGAAGAAGAGCATAAGGATGCAACACCTTCTCCTTTCTTCTTGTGGGCATGCCCTCTTCTTCCACCATAGAGGATCCACGCCCCCATTTTCTTTTCTTCTTAGATGGCCATAGAGAAGACCCCCCTCAAGGTCTTCTCAAGGATGGCCATTGGTAGAGAAAGGGTGCAACACCCTCCTCTCTCCACTTGGGTGCACACACCAATCCTCCTCTCTTTAGTGGACAGCTAAGAAGGCTTCTCTTTAGCCTCTCTTGGTTGATCCCTTTCTTTAGTTTAGCTTTATTTCCATGTATCCGGATTTTTATAGTGACTTAATTTTTGGTGCATGATACTCTTGTCTAATGGTTTTATATGCATACTATTATCTTCACAGCTTACAACTTTGATGCATGCTTTCATTTTGTGTCTCAAAATAAAAGATCAAAAACACAAAAAGACAAAAATATTAGGTTAGATTAGATTTAGGTTAGATTAAGCCGATCGAAATCTGGCCTTGTTTTCACGCCTCCCAGAGACGAACAACTAGGACTCAAGTTTTCAAAAGAATAAAATCCATCTAGTTTCGATATTATAAATGTTTTGTCAAGGGGATTTCGCGACTATACTACGATTTCCAACGATTTCAAAATACGCAATTTCCACTCTTGTCAATGTCCGAAACCCAATAGAGATGTGGAGGTGAATCATCTGCAATCGGCTCAGTAAGAGGTGAATCAGAATAAAAATTGAGTCCAATTGTGGGTTTGGGTTGAAAACTGGTTTGGATGGGTTCTGTATATGTAGAGGAGGTGGCATCAATAAGAATTGTGTACGAGGGCTCCTCTAAAAAGTAATTTAAGGTGGGTTCATTTAGAGAGTCCTCATAGTAGCAATCAAATTCAAAAGTGAATGCCTAAAGAGTGTTTATAGGATGAAGGAAATCTGGGTCAAGAAATGATTTGAATTCTGGATTGTAGTCACTCTCGGCACTTTCTGGTTTTGATTCCTGAGGATCGAAAAGAAATGATTCCATCTCACTGGAACCTGAATTTAAATCAGTGATCTCGGGATTAGGGTTTATTTGTCTGAGACCCCATTTTAGGTCAAGATGGGTTCTAATGACCAACTTAAAGGTTTTAAACCCTAAAGAATATTTTTCTATGATTCTTAGAGGGTTTAGGTGAAATTTATCTAGACCAGAACCTTGGTTAATCAAGTGGGTCTGTTTTAGGGTTTCAAGAAGTTATTTAATTCACAGGGTACACACAAACCCTTTTCTGTCAAATCCAACCCACTTTTTATCTTGTTAAGACCTTTTTACCTTTGTTTAGCCCTTGAGAAAACCTGTTGTTGTACTGCATTAGTAAAATTACAATTTTAACCCTAGTTTCTTATTTTACTCTCAGAATGGTTATGAAGTGAATTATGACCTTCAGTAGGCTATGTAGGAGCTTTTATTCTCTTCATTGGGTCAAAATGAGTTAGTTAGGGCTCATGATGGTGTTCCCATCAGAACTCAATGATGGCAGGTGGAGGACGTATTGTGGCTGGAGAGTGGTTGTCTAGGATGGAGAGGACACTGCAGAGGTGGGTTGGTCGATGGAGCGGTAGAGAGGGTGGATGCCCTAATTGATAGAGGGCTTTTATTGAGGAAGTCACAGAGAAGCTTATGAGGGTGGTAGTGGCAAGTTTCGTGTGGTGGTACTGTGGGGAGACTTCACTGGAGCGTTGCCAGAGCGGATGAAGGCAAAGGCGTCGGGGTGTGTTGCATGGTCGATTGAGAGTGTATGTGAGGGGGAAGTGATGTAGAGGGAGAGAGGAAGGAATAAGGGATCTTTGAGGGGAGGAGATGGGTGGTGCGATCGACCACGGTTTGTATAAAAAATCATCATTGCTGTAGAATATGTCACAAATACAAACCATTATCGCGTCAATTTTATTTAATTACATAATTTTTACTGGTTTATTCCAGATCGTTCACTGGGAGGCAGTTGTTGATATACATCACTCTCTAAGTCCAACATTATTCTTTAATTCCAAAAAGATCAATTTTACGTACAATCATAAATGAATTAATTAATTAATGAAAGAATTAACTAATTTATGTATTGAAATGTTTGCAAACAAAAATATACAAACAAGCATCAAACACTATACTTATATACTATATACTATCTATTTATAACTTATAATACTAATACTTACGTATATATACAATAACAAGTAATAATATATACTATATTAACTTAACCTAGTATATTAACATATAGAGTAACATATATAATATGTACAGCGACAAATATAAACGTCACTAAACCCAGTAAAACTATATACAAAATCTAAGATAAAAACTAGGGTCTACAGTGACACTTATTCTATCTGCAGTGACGGATAATTCTATCATTAAAGCTATTGTGTTATTTATATACATATATAGCTCAAACATTTGTTATACTGCATATACTTATTATTTACAGTATACATATATATATACATATACACTATACGGATATACAGCCAACTCTTCTTTGTCTTTTTATTTATCATGTTCTTTCAGGCTTAACTCTTTCTCTCTTCTTCTTTGTTCTCTCTTCTCAATTAATCCCCTCATTAGGCCTTAGTTTAAAAATTAGGTTTATTAGTTGGCGAGTGACCTTTTCGAGGGATGCACAACACCCTCTCAGGTGGGGCTAGACCTCTACTAAGAACCAACTTAATTCGTTAATTAGGCCTCTTAATCATGTTTTATGCTAAGTAATGGGCTTAATCAAGCCCTCGCACAGTGCATGGCTCCCAGCCATACACCGCACATCATTCACACATCAATGCCATATGCTATATGCCATACATGCTCAGGGGATAAGAGGGTAAGGGGTTTCTCGTGCCCAGCGCATGTCGACTGAATAGCCAATAGAACAAAAACAATAAAAACACCTCTCAACACTCGTGCGTTATCAATGTGGTGCTATCTTTAAGGCCTCTCAGCCGCTACATTCTCAACGGATGTGTCCTAATTTTGGATTTTTGGCCCTCGATTTGAGGGCCATAATTTATTATAATTTAAAAATAAATTATAGGGTTACAAAGTATTTACAAAGGGCTACTTAATTATATAATTTATTTATAGAATTAATTATGTTTACTATATAAATAAATTACTTTAAGTTTACACTTTATACATGTTGGTTTTTAAGTTTATTTCTTAATTAACATATAAATTAGCTATTTAATGGTCTAATTGACCCTGTACAGTATTAATATACATACTAAAGTATTTATTATAGATTTTTTATTGTATTTTACACAGTTTATTTTGATTTATTTACATTTAAATAGGTGATATCAGGGTGTTATGCATGTAAATTAGGTATAAATAATATAATACATTATAAATATAGTTAAATTAGTTTAATTTGCTTAAAATATTATTATATAAATGTACAGTATAAGTTAAGTCAGTTATAACTTAAATTACTAATTTATTTTAATTTAATCTAATAACTTAGCTGGTAACTTAATAAATTAATTATTTATTTTATATATATAATTAAATTATGGTACAAGGTTTATTATGTACATAATATACATATAAATATGTATGTACAATATCATTCATAAATATGTTTATTTATAGGGCATTATTAATTTACTTAGAATATAGTACATATAAGTTAAAATAATTAATAAATAATTGTACAGATAAGTTATATACGTACTAAGTTATCTTAAATACTAAAGTTACATTATATAACACATATATAAGTTATATATACAGATTATATCTCTATTGTACAATATATACATTTATAACTTAGTATAAAGCTTATATTTACATATATAAACATAGTATACAAGGTGTTTTTGGGTAGTTTTTAGAGTTTTTTCACATTTTATGGGTTTGATATGTTTTGTAGAGATAAGGGATGAGAAAGAAAGAAAGAGATGATATAGAGAGAATGTTTTTGGGATTTTTATAAATGAGTTTCTTTTATTAAGTTAAGAGGTATACTGAACCGTCGGCTAGTATGTTCTACCAAGCCAAGGGTTCAGATGACCTCAAAACTTTTCACGTGTGTGGAGAAATATTTAATCCTACTCAGTACACCTTTATTTTATTTTTTTGGATTTTTTATAGGGTTTTTATTTAATTACAAAGTTAGCACAACCTAGGCCTAAAGGGTTTTAACAAGTGAATCCTAAGGCCTAAAAGTGAACTCTATGTGCTGAACATAAGGGTTAAGCATTCAGCATCATTCAACACAACATAGGAAAGATGTATGGGCAGATAAACACAATTTCCACTTCAAATTTGATTAGTTTTCCAAATTGGATAGTTATGCTACAAAGTTAGCTGACAAAGAAAAATTTGAGTATGCAACAAGCCATTCTAAATTGAATTTAAATCAAATAAAAGTACATGAAAGCTTGTATACATAAAATACAATATTAACAACATGTCAACCATTTTAGATAATAAACTTAAGCCTACTGCTCATCTGATCCAAAGCAGCAGCAACACTAGAACACACTAAAATAGCAGTCATATAGACTGCTGTTGCTGTAGCAATCCAATTCAGACCATCTGAATTAACTCCAGACATCTTAACAGTTAGTTCCAGGGCTGCTGTGCAACCAACAGAACTACCATAACACCAACAGCTGCTGAAACAACAGCTACAAGGTCTGTTGCTTCAATTGCATCTCACTTTAGAGCTTCTAAAAGGAGTTTAGATGTTCTAAATTCATTTTAGATGAAAACCATGAGAACCAATTGGTAATTTTAGAGGCTAAAATCAGATCAGATCAGACCTAAGAAGGTCTGATCTGATGCACTTTAAAGCCATAATCGATCAAATCATTTCCAAAACTTCTTTGAAAAATCAGTGATGGAGATCTGAAAAGCCATTTGAGTGCCTAAATCTATAGAACTCTGATTTAATCTCCATTTCACACCCTAGATAGTGTGATTCATGAAGCTCAAGTCAAGAGTTTAGCTCATTTTAAACATGGCACCACAAATTCATTAAGAGCAATCATCAGTCAATTAGATCTCCATTGTTAGGTTGGGATCGAAATGTACATTGAGAAATAAATGTCACCCACATAGGGCTTTTGCTATGAATTTAGCACTGATTTAATCACATTCTTGTCTTGAACACCATTGATTGGTGTTCAAGGTATGTTGGTGATCAAATCATAATGCATTGGATCCTTGTTCTATCTCAAATCAGGGGGACTAATCCTCCTTGATAGAACTCCCCAATAAGTAACTTAAATCAGGTATACACTCATCCATAAATCAAAACCACACTCAAGAACATTGGAGTCCTTGCATATACCCAATCAAAGCTACCAAAATCTTCAAACAACTCAATTAAATCCGATAAAGCTCAAAATTGAATTCAAATCTCCGATTCGATCATGAAAACCATTTGGAAGCAAAATCGAGTCATCTGAGTTTGTGAACAAGATCAGGGGGGTCTTGTCAATTCGCAAGATGAATGAGAAACCCCCTAAGGTGGGTTATGACGCTAATTTCAAATCTAAGGTTCAAAGCCTTCAGATTCGAAATTAGGTCTAATGAAGGGGTGATTTATGGATTTAATTGCGAGGAAAAGTAGAGAACATGAAGTGGGGATGTAAGGAGGAGGAAATCAGTGATCAATGAGTGAGATGAATTCATCTCCTATGATCTGAATTGATCAGAGGAGGTGGGTGTGATTTTTACAGTAATCTACTCCTAAGCTAAATTAAAAACCAGTGGATTCACTAACTAATCTACACTACACTAACATTCACTACATCTATGCTAAAGCTAGAAAGCATTAAAACCTAGTCTAAATGAAAGAATGGGACCTTTAGATCACCACCTGGTGGATGGAGAGGAAGAATGGAGAGAGGAAGCGCTCCAGCGAAGTGAAAACTCACTAGTGGAGTTCCGGGTCGTCCTCAGGTGCTACAGAGTCCTTAGAGGCAAGGAGGGTCGAGGAAGAAGTGGAATTCACAGCCAGTGGCTGTGAAAATGGGGAAATGTGGGGAGGAGAGCTGGAGTAGATGAACGATCAGCTCGAGAGGTGTAGAAGGGAGCGATCCCTCGCGCACGTAGCAGTGGAGCTCCTTAAGTATAGTGATAGTGGATCAGAACATCGAGGTGGTGCGAATATTCTCCAAGTGCATGGGCAGTGGGGATTTAAGGAGAGAGCACGCATGAGCTAAAATCAAATAGCGGCCGTTGGATCATATCTGGGAGGAGAGGTGACCACACTCGCTGAATCGCACGAAGGTTCGATTCAAATCGAGCCACAAATCAAGCAATCAAGAGAATGAACAGCCACGATGGCCTCAGTTTATCGCGTGAATAGTACACGCGAGCTGCAGGTGGTGGCTGGGGATTTCTAATGGTGAATTTGTAGGCAAAACCCCTCAGTGAAGGGGTAGAGAAATTACACTGAAGCCCATAAGTGGTTAAGAAACATTTTAGAGTAGTCCTTAAGGCTTACAAATAGGTCCCTGCGATCTTCAAATGGGTCCTTGGAGGTTTTCTAGTGAACAACATATGATGTATGAAGGACCTAGATGTGAATCCTTAATTGCAAGGCCCTAGTGATGTCCAAATGTACCCAAGTTTTTATGGAAGCTCAATTGAATATTTTAGAAGTTAATTACACTTTTGATTTCAAAATTTAAGCTTATTTATGTGTTCAATTTGTACTTGGATCACTATTTAACCTTCTTTAATAGAATCTCATTTAATGACCTAATTATGCTTTTTTAACACACAATTGATGTTTTAGTCCTTTTTCTCTATTTTCCACACTTAGCCCCTTTTATGTGTTAATTTGATAGTGCTTAACCTAGTTTTTAGCTTAACTGAGGCAATTTAGCTATGATGAGTCATAACTCATCAATGGGCGGAGGGTTCTGGTTGTGGCTTACCAGAGCCAGAGAAGATGGCAGGGACAGTGAAGTGGCGACGGCGATTGAGGCAGAGGAACGCCCTCCCTTTGACCAAAGAGGTACGCGAGGAAGAGAGGAAGACAGTGGCACCTCTAATTTGATGGTTGGAGGTGCGAAGGAGTAGGACGGATGGTGTCGTCAGAGCAAACTACGAAGGTGGTTGGAGAGGGAAGAGAGAAGGTTTTCTCTAACCAAAATTTGCTAAAAAGGTAAGGCAGGGGTTCCAGGGTTTAAAGAGAGCTCCAAAGAGGGCTTTAGATCAGGAAAGAGCTTGGATGTGCTCTTTTAGGAATCAAGAAACACCCATTGATTCAATGCATTTGCACGTACGAATCAATGGGTTTTAGGAGTTAGGATCTGTCCCAATAGGTTTATCTAGGTGTGAACATCAATCCCACCAACTTTGGTGGGATTTAATTGCCATTAGAGTAGGATTTGATCTAGTCAAAGCTCGCTTGGAGGTTGGTTGACCTCCAATGGCGGTAAGGACCATTCTGCAAAGAAGATGAGGAAGTTAGGGGGTAATTTGCATCGAATTCAAAATTTAGGGACATGTGTGTGAGAGAAAAGAGTTAAACTGGACCAAAATGCAAACTTGGTTAAGATGAAATCTGATTGGGCCAAAATTTTGGTATAAACCTAATTTGGATCCAAGGAGTCTGATGGCGAAGTCAAATTAAAGTTTTGGCCAAGTTTGACTAGGTAAATTACGTAGAAACCCAAATTATGGCAACTATCAGTCTGAGACTCTATTTTAGGTCAAAATGGGTTCAGATGGTCAAATCAAGGATGCCAAACCCTAGAGAATATTTTTCTATGATTTTTAGAGGGTTTAGGTGAATTTTATCCTAACTATAACCTTAGTGAATTAAGCGGGTCAATTTTTAGGATTTCAGATGTCATTTAATTCTCAAAATACGTGAAAACCCATTTCTATCTACATGGACCCACTCATTAGACATTAAAGATCTTATGACCTTTAATAAACCCTTGAAATACCACGTGGTTATTCCGTATTTGTGATAAGATGGTAAAATTATAGAAATAACCATGTTTTCATCTTTTCTTCTCAAAATAGAATATTAAGCGCTTAGGACCCCCTAATGGTTATGTAGGAGCTCTTATCAACCTTATCAGACCAAATTGAGCTAGTTATGGCATATGATGGTGTTCCCATCAGTAACAGAGGTTCTAGTCAAAGTAAAATCCATCTAAACCTTCCAAAAATCATAGAAAAATATTCCTTCAGATTTGGTACCCTTGATTTGACCTTTGGAACCTATTTTGACCTTAAATAGAGTCACAGACATAGTTCTACCCTAATTTAGGTTTTTACACAAATTTTCCACTCAAACTTGGTCAAAACTAAAATCCTACTTCACCATCAGATTTCTTGGGTTGAAATTAGGTTTATACCAAAATTTAGGCCCAATCAGAGTTCATCTTGACCTAATTTGCATTTTAATCCATTTAAACTTTGTTCCTCACACTTAAATCCCTAGCTTTCAAAATCTTTGCATTTAGCCCACCAACTTCTCTTCATTTTCTTCAAAAAGGTCCCTACCACCATTAATAGTGTGAGCTCATGAGATCCAAGATTCAATCAAGGATTCCTCCCTGATTTCTCGACTAATCCCTTCCAAAATTGGAAGGGATGATCCTAAGGAAATCCCCGATTACCTAAACTTAGTTTTGGACTCCAAATCACCTCATGAAGTTCATGCAAATCCATGGATTTCAAGGATCTTTTTCCCTGAAAATCCAAGCTTCTTAAGATTGTTTCCAAGCTTAGAAGCTTTCCTAAAGCCCTATAAAAGTATCCCCATCGCCAAGCCAAACTCCTTAGCAAGTTCTAAGCCAAAAAATCCCTCATCTCCTCTACCTCCAGCCTGCTCCAAGGACCGCTCCGGCGATCTCCTCCCTCCGATCCCCTCACCTGCTGCCACATAATATAGGCAGCAGGTCCGCCTTCCCCAGCTTCGTCTGCACCTCGCCATATCTGCAAGGAGCTCCCTCTCCTTTTAGACGTCGCCATCCTCCCTCCCAGAGCCACCATCGTCTCCAGCACCAGCCAATCATAGCTAATGCCATCTCCGCATCCCCTTCATCAACAACCACTTCATTTCGACTCTGCGTCTCCTCCTGACTCGATTCAAACGCCCAACACCTGCTTCAGTATGCCCTCGCACCTGTGCCATCATCATCTCTCTCATCTCCGGTGTACCTCTGGCGACCTCGTGAAACCACCTCACTGCACCAAACCACTCCCCACTGGTCTCAAAAGCTCCACTGTGTCTTCGCGACAAAAAACTTTCAAGTAATTGAGGGGATTGTTCTCTTACAAGCTCCACCCGTTACACACCCCTCCACACCACCTTCTCGGCCTCGCCAGACCACCACATGCCTTCTTACAGCATGCCACACCCACCAACATATTCGCCTCTATCAGGCGAAGCTTCTAAGCTTCTTTAATGTGGCCGTGAGGCCGTATTCATGATTTCAGGTACACGCCGGACCTCCACCATCGCCCTTGACTTCTCCGATGTCAACTGCAGTCCTCCGACCACAATCCCTCCAGATTCCACCCATAGGTGCTGCAGTTGACTCCCAGGTCCTCCTCCAGGTGTTCAATTGGACTCCATAGCCTCATCTTCGACCGCAATTAGAGCATCTTCAGCTGCTGCTGCATGAAGGAAGAACCAGCGTGGGATAGTCCCACATCATAGAAGAAAAAAGCCTCGACCGCACATAAAAGGTATTTGTGCCCCCGACCCCTCGGCCAAGACACGGGTGTCGGGTACCCATTCCCCCTCACCCGCTTACCCGCCTCTGCTCACTCCTCGCCTACGACTCATGGCCACAAGCCTGGTCCCTGTTCACACCCAATTACCCAACCAATTACCTGAGTAAGCTTGAGTCTCTAAGAGAAGAAGAAGAAAGAGAAGGGGGGTTTGCCCATCATGACTCTACTCTCTACACTTAGCCAATTCGTGGGAGGCCTTTGCCTCTATGTTATGCTGTGCTTGCCTCTCACTTAAGGCAATAAGAAAAGAGAAAGAGGCCTTTGCCTCTTCTGTTAGAGCTGTGCCCTAAGAAACTTAAGGCATTTGAAGCCTTGTGCCTTCATCTGATCTCTACTGGTGCCTTAATTCTATATACTGTTGGGATATTAAACTTGGTTGACGTGGCATATTTGGTTGAGATTTACTATTCAATTATTTGAGATACTTGAGCTTAATTTCAGGGGTTAATTTGGTGATTTAAATCACCATTTTAACCCATTCTTTTTGCACTCTACTACTTGATTTCATATATATATCATTTTGAGTTGTTCTAAATGAGGCTTTGGTCATAATTGCTTATATTTCTAATTAAATTGTGTTTAGTGAGATTGAATTGCCATTAGTTGCTCCCTGTGATCGACCTTTGACTCTTTTGCGATTCTGAGCTATAAATTTAATTATTTTTTAGCGATTGAGGCTTTGCTATGACAATTACTCCTTAAAAACCTCGATAGCACGATAACATTTTGGTGCCATTGCCGAGGAGCAACACGTAATTTGCTTTCACTAGATACAATTTTCGATCTAATACTAACTCGTTCTATTTGTTTTGTTGTGGTTGTGCGAGGGACATTTGAGAGGATCAGCCACACGTCAGCCACTCCAGGGGCAAGTAATTTCATTTCCATCCTCTTAAGCCCCTATTTCTGGAAAGAAGTAAAAAGGAAATCAATTACGATCAATCTTACATTATTTCCTTAGAATTAATCACCCAAGTTGCCTGATTTGATTCTCTAGAGATCCCCTTCCAAATTTCTGCACCTAGTAGGGACTTAACATATCTAAGGCTTTTCACCTTCTTGATTGAGCCCTAGGTACCCAATTTGGAAAGAACTGATTAGACCAAAAGAGCCAAATTAGGGTTTTCATCTTAGGGTTGAGAAAATACACCTGCCTAAAATAACGAGAATTGATTTTCCCGCAATGTGTGTCACCCAAACCCTTGCTTGAATTGACCTAATCAAGAAAACCCTAAAATTAATCTATAATCATCCGCTTGAATTCTAAAACTTGGGACTTAATAACAAAGGAGTGATTTTCTAATTAAGAGGTATCATCTGCCTCGAACCTCTTTAGTCATCCAAAAATCTTTGGGTGCCTCAATTGGGTCTATTACACCTTTTGTCCCTCATCTGGCTCATTAGTGCTTGTTCGAGAGGAGGTCCTTAAGACCACCCTTGAGACCTCCATTAGCAGTCCACTTCGGTCGAGGCCAAGCCTCGAATCACTTGTTTGTGCTACATTCCGATCATATTGATATTTCTTCCAACTCTTTTGCTTCTGAGCCCAAATCTCCTTCATCTTCATCCATGGACAATCAAGGAGAAGAACCCAATTTTCAAGATCAGCTACAGCATCTCAATGATCTATTCCATGCACACATCAATCCACCACCACGTCCTCAGACGCGAGTGATGATAACATCATCATCAGCCATATCTAGCTTTAATTAGTCAGAACTCATTGATAAATGCTCCTACACAACCGGCAGAAGACCATAATTCATTGCATATCCATTCTGAGAGATAAACATTAAATAGGGTAAAACTATAATTTTAACAGAATATCCTAAATGTAGAACAATCATGATGTTTCCCATGGGTTTATTAAAGGTCAAATGGTCATAAATGTCTAATAAGTGGGTTCATGCAGAATAAAATGGGTTTTCACGCATTTCGAGAATTAATGGTCATCTGAAACTCTAAAATTAGATTTGTTTAATTAACTAAGGTTCTGGTCAGGATAAAATTCAGCTAAACCTTCTAAATATCATATAAAAATATTTCCTAAGATTTGGTACCTTTGATTTGACCATTGGAACCCATTTTGACATAAAATAGAATCTCAAATAGATAATTACCCTAATTTAAGTTTCTATGCAAATTACCTAATCAAACTTGGTCAAAACCAAAATCTGACTTCACCATCAGATTTCTTGGGTCCAAATTAGGTTTGTACCAAAATTTAGGCCCAATCAGAGATCATCTTGACCTAGTTTGCATTTTGGTCCAGTCAGACTCTCTCACTTAAACCCCTAGCTTTTGAAATATATTGCAGGGACCCCCTAACTTTGCCATCTCCTTCACATCTAAGTCCCTGATCACCATTAGAAATAGATACACCTCACCGGCAAGATTCGAGCAAGATTTTCTCTCCCGTTTCTCAATCAATCAATCCCAAACTTGAATGAGAGATTCCTTGAGGAATTCTATTCCAAATAAATCCGACTATGATTCCTAACTCTTTCCCAATCTCCCATGCGAACGCATGGGAGATGTGGGTATCCTACATGTGCATAAGCCTTAAGCTTTCAAGCTTCGTTTCCAAGCTTGGAAGGACCTCCTATGGCCTATAAAAGATCCCCTGATGCAAACCTTACTTAGCTTGGTTTGGAGGTCGGTTCCCCTTTCTTCCCTTCTTCTCAACCTTCATCTCCACCAACTTCGGTGAGCCCCACCGTCCACCTTCCTCGTCCGCTATCATGGACAATAGCTGATAGATTCTTCTTCATCTCGTTCATCCACATCTCACAATACTGGTGAGCACCTCTTAGACCCCATCTTTCCTCGCCAATCCTACCACCGAAGGCTTCACCTTCCACGGCGCCGGCAAAACCACAACTAGCGCCATCCTCCCCTTTCATCAAATTAGGTTAGCATAGTTAGGTCCTTTAGAGTTTTAGGCTAGTTTCCCTATCCAAAAATCTAAAAGAACCCCTCGACGTCGACATTCGCCCTTCATCTTCCCCATCTTTGACCGCCCTCCGGTGAGGTCTTCCGCACGCTCCGCTGCTCAAAACACCTCACCACCTACACCAAAACCTCTGCCTTGACCATCCACATAAAACCCCTCTACTTATTCGCCACTCCACCCACCCAAAAGCTCCACCGAACAACCCACCTTCGCACGATGTTTTCCGCCTCCGTCCAACCACCTCATGCCCTAATTCTTTACGCAACCACCACCATCGCACTCTACACCCTCCGGCAATGCTTATGAATTGTTTTAATGTGGCCGAGAGGCCTTATTCATATTTTCAGGTCACAGGTCACCGCCGCCATTGTTGAAGCTCCTTTGAAGAGCCTAACATTGTGTTCTTGTAGTGCTCGCTCCAAGTCTTCATCCCAAGTGAAGCAGATTCATCTCAGAAACATCCCTAGGTTGTCAGTTGGGAGCATTGACCGCTCCAAGGACGCCAATTGAAGGCCACCTGCTGCTACTGTCCGCGCGAAGAAGGCGGGGACTTTAATCCCACATCGTGAGAATAAGAGCGCACAGTAGCACATAAATTGAATTTCCACTCTAGGTTGTTCACCTCCAAACATGGGGTGAGGTCCCCTTCACACCTGCACACATACCTGACCTGCCTATCACTCCTCAGCTGCAACCCCACACACACAGCCCTAGACCCGGTTATGCATAACCGAATAACTAATAAGACTGGTTTGAGAGAAGAGGAAAGGAAGGAAGGAAAGAGAAAGAGAGAGTGTGGGAGGGGTGGGTTTTGCTTCTTGGAATAGTTGTGCGACACTTAGTCATTGGGAAGAAAGGAAGAGAAGAGAACAGCTAAGGGAAGAAAGGAAGAGAAGGCTCTGTGAAGGAGAAGACTTGAAAGAAGAAGGGGACATGCCTGATAAACGCCTTTTTATCATCATTCTTATGCATTAAAACAAACCTAGCTCTTAGGATTTTTCTCTGCAAAAGGGTTTTTAGGTTGCATTTAAGCATAAATTAAGTTAGGCCTGCATTGCATTTTTTATTGTGTTTTTAATATGTTTCTTGGAGTGTTAGGGATAAACAAATTGTCAAATCCCTAAAACCCTAGCATTCTTGAAGGCAACTGGTGAAGAGGAAGCTCAATCAGGCTAGGACTCAGCTAATTCCAGCTCATCATGGCTGGATACCAACTCCCTTGGACTAGGGTTAGCTCCATTCAGCTCACCTTAGCTGAATGGTAGCTCAAGGTAGCTCATCTCAACTCAACCCAGCTCAAGCCAGCTTAGATCCAACTCAACTTAGTTGAGTCTATATCATCTCAGCTCCCATCAGTTCATTAGGAGCTCCAGCTAGCTCAACTAAGTTGACAGGAGTCCATCTCAACTCAACCCCAGCTCATTCCAGCTCCACCCAGCTCATGGCAGTTGGACTCCCTGCTAGCTGAGCTACTACTTGTCAACTAGTAGCTTAGTTGGCTCTAGAGTTCTCATCTGAGGCAGTTTCAGCTCAACCTAGCTCCAACTAGGTTGAGGCCAGCTCAACTTAGCTCAACTACCCAAACCTAGCTACTTGCATAAGAACTAGGTAGCTTACCTAAGTAGTTGAGCTCCCTATGAAGCTGCCTCATCAGATCCAGCTCCAAATGCAGCAACCACCAGCTCTAGATTTATTTTCTCCAACTCCTTTCATAAAACCCTAGCTCCACCACCTCTACTCTACTAGATAAGCTAGCTTAGCTAGCTTAGCTAAGCTCCCAACTAGCTCCACCTCCATGACCGTCCACCCTTTCCCCTTAACCCTAACTAAACCCTAACCTAACCCACCTACTTTTGGCGCCAACCCTCTTCAACCACCACCCCATCACACCCCTTCATGTTGGCACCAAAACCACCCACATACACCCCTTCAAAATGGCGCCAACCACCCCTTAAACTCCACCCTACACATCACCACCTAAGGCTATCTCCACCCTACACATAAACCCCTTCTAGAAGCCTTAGGTGGCACCAACCTTAACCACCTCTAACCCACCCTAAACCACATCTAGTTGGCATCAAAAACTCCTATCCACACCCCTTCATGTTGGCGCCAACATCACCTTAAATCTCCACCACTCCATCAACACTACAACCTATCCTAACCCTTCATCTAGTGGTGCCACCTAACCCTCTCCCTTAACCAACATAAAGTGGTGCCAACTCTACTTAAACCCACACCAACCACCACCTCATACAACCCCTCACTTGGCACCACCTTAAATCTACCACCAATACACCAACCACCACCCTACAACTCCATCCTAACCCTACACATGTCCTACACGCCACCTAACCCTACCACCATCAACCCTTAACCCTAGTCCCCACCTAGGGTTGGCGCCAAATTGCCATGCATCCCCTCATTTGGTGCCACCCATTATCCACCCTAAGATCTCCTAACCAACCTTTACAAGCCATCCTAACCTTCCATTCACTAAGTACCCTTAACCCCCTTCCACTCCTATAAAAAGACCACCACCCACCACCATTAGGACACCTTTGGCTACATTTTTTTTTACCTATATTCTACCCTATAGCCCACGGCCAAGAGAAGAAGAAGAAGAAGAAGAAGAAGAAGAAGATTAAGGGGACACTCTATCCCCTTGGTGCCTTCCCCTCTTCTCTTCTCCCTTGTGCCTGAGCCAGCCAGAGGAGAAGCCAGGCAAGGATGACCTTTGGAGGAGGTCTTAAGGGTGGTACACACCCACCCTTGGAGGAGCTTTTGAGGTGGAAACCATCCACCTATGGAGGAGCTAAGGCATGCCCCATCTAGGGCTTGCCAGGAGGAGGACTTCACTTTGAAGGAGTTCGCAAGGAGAAGAAGAAGGAGCTCTTTTTGACTGCAGGAGCAGTCGCAGTTGGAGCAAGAGCCTCTCTTCTTCGCCATTAAGAGGATTAGTGTTTTTCATTTTCTTTATTTTTATTTGCTAGTAATAGAAGCATTCCTCTACTAGGTTTTGTGTAAAACACTTTCTCCATCAATTTAAGTTGCCTTTTTCTCAATTAATCTTTGTTGCAATTCTTTTTACTTTTTCTTTAGTTCATTTACACTCTTTCTTTCTAATTACCCTAGGCCTCCATGTGCCTAGGGTGAGCTTAGAGAGAAACCAATTTTTGCCACTTAGATTTTAGCTATCAAGTGTTAGTCTTTTTCGCCATCAAAAACGCATCGCCTTGTTATTTGAAAACCCTAAATATTATATATTGAAACACACCAAAAAGAAAGTTGATTTTCAACTTCAAGTGTGAGACATAATTGATGTAAACATGTTTATATCACATAAACTATCTATTAATGCATGTTCTTAAGCATAGAATTGCATCACATACTATAAATATTGCATAACATGCATCATCTTGCATTTAGGTTAGTCTGTATAAAATGTAGGTTAATTGTCTCCTTCTATGGCCAAGGATAGGGAAACTTGTTAATCGGGACCTCAGATCGAAGATCCAGCCATACGGATCTGATCAGGGCAGCGATTGGAGTTCAACAACTCCAAGATCACCCTAATTGGACATCCGTAGCACTAGATAGAGATTGAGGAATCCTAAAGATCAAGGGCCAAGATGGTACCAATCCGTACTTTGGACAACAAATTCGACCACACGGATGGGTTCGGATCAACGATCACAGCCTAACGGTGTGAAAATCGATCCAATCCAACATCTGTAGCATCATCTGCAACACATAGAGGATGGACAGCCAAGATGGCATCACGTGGCGCCATCCCAGCCGCCTAATCGGCCCCAAGGACCCAACTCCACTTCTCTTCACCCATTCGATGAATATCCACCGTTGGATGCCCATCCAACGGCCGCAAGCACGTGTGCCTTAAATCATCCACGCGACAAAGACGCCACCGCAGCACAGCGGTCGAGCGCGTTGTGCGAGCATGCGACGCGCGTTCGATTCCGCATCTACAGCGCACGGGCAAATTATCGCAACCGTGCGATTGGCAGCGAGCGGCGCGGATCAACCAGTAGTGCCCACACGCGATCAGACGCATAGCGTGCACGCCTGATCCGCATGGGCGCACGATGAAGGGGGCGTGTGTGGCGCTGGCAAGGAGCGGTTTAAGCCATCCGATCTTGAGATCGAATAGTTGAGCGCGCACGTTGGCCATGTTCAGGCCCTTTAGTGACGGATAAATCCATCACTAAAGGTCCTGAATTAATGTTTTTGAAATTAAAATGTCCAAAATGCCCCCACCCCTACCCTACGAATTTCTCATCCCTTCTTCTCTTCTCTCACCCCTTCCAAAGCTCTAAGAGCTTATCCCACACCCAGGATGCTCCTATGGTTGTCCTCTCTCTGCATTCAAGAAGTGGATCCCACGACGACGACAACATGCTGCTTCATTCCCGATCCTCCCGCTTCGTCCTCCTTCTTCCCGCTCCATTCCCTGTCTTCCAGGCATCGTCTCGTCCGGCTCATCCTCTAAGCGATCATCGAGGAGGATACTTCTCGCTCCATTCTTTTTACTGCTTTCTAAAGTAGATTTACCGCTTTCTAGTATAGATTTCCCACTTTCTAGTCGTAATGAGTAGTGTAATGAATAATTTCTGAGAATGAAATCCATGTTTATTCTACATCCATTTGCTTTTATTTGTAATATTCTCTCTCTCTCTCTTCTATTTATTATTTGTTAAATAAATAGCTAGTTTTCAACCAGCTATTCTGATTCGTAACAAATAAAATAAAATGCATATTTTTAATCAAACGTTCGCCTCCCTGTGTTCGACCCAGAACTTTTTTACGACTTTTCGGTATAAATTTTATTTATTGAACAGATTTCTTCGCGACTCAAACTACAATGACGGGTTTTCAAATCCAATTGTGAATGCATAGTTTTCTGCCTCTCTTTGATTCTTAGCATTTTCCGACTTACGAATCATTTACATCATGTTCGTCGCGCTGGATCGGGTTTTAAGAGTATCGCATTGTAGTACAACCGAAAAAGCGTTCAAAACAAATACAATTTTATTACTCGAATTTTGAAGTCCGAGGTCGAACACAGGGAGCAAATTGGTGTTTAGAAATCAAGATCACAATTCAGAATTTAAAGGAATATGCAATAATATCAGTCTCAAAGTGTAAAAATATGGCCATGTAGATCACAAGATACTAAAGAACTCAATGTATATGAATATGAATTAAAAATTGGACCTCTAATTTGTAAATCAGACGACTTAAATTGATGATGCTATAGTGCTCTCTGATTTCTTCTTTCTCTACCTTCAGCTTCTACGACTCTTCTTCTTCCTCTTTGTCTTTGGCTTTCTCTTCTTTTCTTTCTCTTTGCCTTTCTCTTCTCTTTCCTCTGACTTCTACCTTTTGCTTTCCTTCTTAACTTCTCCTTCTTCTTCCTTCAACTTCTTCCTTTTCTACCATTCTCTCTGTCTTTGGCTTTCTCTTCTTTTTCCTCTGACTTCTACCTTTAGCCTTCCTTTAGCTTCTTCCTTCTCTGCCTTTCTCTGCCGTGGCCCTTCCCTTAGCTTCTCCTTCTTCTTCAGCTTCGCTTCTCCTCTTCTTTAGCCTGCAGCAAAACCTACCCCCTACCCGCACGCACTCTCCTCTCTTTCTCTCTTAGGTTCCACTCTCCCAGAGCGACACGTATTCGGGCAATCGGGTCGAGTACGTACCCGAGACCAGGACCACCGGCGTGCGGTGGTGGGCAAGGAGTGCAGTCGGGTCGGGTCAGACCAGGTCTGCAAGGTGTGAGTGCGAACAAGGCCAGGTCAGTCAAGTGAGAGGGACCTCACCCCGTGATTCGAAGGCGAATAGCTACTAGCAGGAATTCAACTTATGCGGCCTCACCCGCTTCGCAACCGCCGATGTGCGACTAAACGTGCGCCCTTCTTCTCGCGCGCCCACAGCAGAGGTGGTCCTCCAATTGTCTCAACTACTACGGCCTTCGACTGGGATTGAGCACCTAGAGTCGTGTGCGAGTGTCTTCCACACAGCCTGGGATAGGGACCTGGAGCTGGCAAGGCCTAGAGCTTGCTTCAAGCTTGCTTCAAGCTCTGCTCTAATAGCGGATGATGCCTGCTACTTGAAATCACCAAGATGGCCTCGTGGCCATGTTAAATTGCTTAGGAAGCTTCGCTGAGGTAGGGCGAATGTGCTACGGTGGTCGGCGTGTCGTGGGGACGCCTGTGCGAGTGTGCCTAGGGCACACTGTGTGTGTATGTGTGGGTGTGTTCGGTGAGGTGCGTGAGTGAGTGGAGTGGTGTGTGAAGTGGGGGGAAATGTTCAGTGGAGTGAGGGGATGCTTATGGACTTGTCGGCGAGGAGTGGGATGGCCTGTGGTGGTGGAGCGATCTCGCCGAAGTTGGTGGCTGGAGATAAAGGAGATAAGGGTGATGGAGGGCGGCAGTGGTCGATTTGGGGAAATAGAAAGTGGAGAAGTAGAGGGGGAAGCGAACTTATCTGGGATGTTAGGAGACGAAGGGGAGACGAAGATGGCGTCGGGTGCGTACTGGCGACGCCTGAGACAAAGGTGCTTAGAGAGGGACGGTCGGCGAGGATGAAGGGGAGACAAGGGCATCGGCGGGTGCTGCGCAACGCGGACGAATGCAAGGAGGAAGAACCTGCCACTGGTATTATGGTCAGTCGTCGAAGAAGATCAGGGAAGGTCACCGGAGCTTGACAAGCTGATCGACCGGAGGAGGAGAGAAGAAATTGAGGGGGTTTCCAATCGATTTCAAGCTTAGAGGAGTCGGTTGGATCTGGGGCTTCTTAAATAGATCTCTGGAGGGGGATTTGTGCTTGGAAGCCAAGCTTCCAAGCAAGGTATGGTCGTCGGAGATGGCAACTCAAAAGAGACCCAAATCACTCATACATTCACATGAGAGATTGGGAAGAAATTAGGGCATCAAAATGGATTCACATTGGAGGGATTTTCTCATAGAATCTCCCTTCCGATTTTGAAGGGGATTCTCTGAGAAATCAGGGAGAAACCACCTTCTAATACTTGCCGGAGTAGGATCTTCTGCTATAATGGTGAAGGGACCTAATCGCGAGAATGATGAAGAATCTAGGGGGGCTTTTGCAAAGGTTTTTGAAAGATAGGGGTACAAATGTAATCAGGTTGGACCTTTTTACAAACTAGGTCAAGGCAAATTCATCTTGGGTCCAAATTTTGATACAAACCTAATTTTGACCTAAGGAATCCAATGGTGAAGTTGGATTTTGGGTTTCACCATGTTTGATTGGGAAATTTATGCAAAAACCCAATTTAGGGTAAATATTTATCTGAGACCCATTATAGGTCAAGATGGGTTCCAATGGCCAATTTAAAGGTTCTAAACCCTAGAGAATATTTTTCTATGATTTTTAGAGGTTTTTGGTGAATTTTATCCTTACCAAAACCTTGGTTAATCAAGTAGGTCTGTTTTAAGGTTTTAAGAAGTCATTTAATTCACAGGGTACACATAAACCCTTTTCTGCCTAATCCAACCCACTTATTATCTTGTTAAGACCTTTTGACCTTTGTTTAGCCCTTGAGAAAACCCATTGTTGTACTGAAATGGTAAAATTACAGTTTTACCTCTTGTTTCTTGCCTTTCTCTCAGAAAGGTTATTTAGTGAATTAGGACCTTCAGTTGGTTATGTAGGAGCTTTTATTCTCTTCATTGGGTCAAAGTGAGCTAGTTAGGGCTCATGATGGTGTTCCAATCATACGCCATGCCTAGCTTTTGCGAGTCCCTTAGGAAAATTTTAAGGTTTTGACTTTGATTCTAGACCATGAGTTCCTTTGTTGTTCAAAATTGTGATGTGTGCTTTCTTCTGTAGATTAGGTTAGAATGCCAATAGTAAGCTTAGAGGTACTCAAGTACCAACCAAGATCTGGACCTGACCAGCTCTAGCATCAGTCCGCCGCGAAGGTTTTTAAGGCCCACAGGAACTATCTTAAGGTTCGTTGGACTCCGCGGTTAAAGCACCCGTGCTTGTAACATATTTTAGCCTTAGTTCAATCTGCAATGCATTTTTGAAAGAGAGGGACAAAGAATTTTCCTTGTTTGGAGAGTTTTCTCTCTCTTTTCTTTTATTTCTGGCTTCAGATTGGCTTCTCAACACGGTCTGTATCGGATTCCTAGTCCCCATCATCAATCCTCGAAGGGTCCCTAGCAATCGATGCTTCGTGATAGCACCACCCATGGCAACCCCCAGAACCCTGGCTTTCGAGATTTTAAGATAATCCCGCCCGTGGCATTCTGTAGCTAAACCCAGACCCTGGCAATCGACATTTCTTGATAATGCCGCCCATCAGCATAGGGTGCTTACATGCCCCCAGTAGGATATGTAGATATCCTAGGAGACAAGAATTGAGGAGACGATATGTTATTGCTCATCTTCGAGGGGAATTTCTCGCCTCTCGCACTGGGAACTCATCCAAATCAACTTGTGTTGATCGGTCGCTCCTAATCTAGGCGACTTTTTCATAACAATTTAATCGCATTTGCGTGATTTTGATATTTATGCGCACTGAACTAGACTATGTGTGGATTGGGGTGCTTAGGTTATCGAGTCCCGCAAACCAGAGGCTAGTTAACGAGGCTGAATACTCTCTAAGCCTTAGACCTAATACTTAAGCTTCGCATTTTCCCCAACCTCTTGAGGACTATCCAGATCTTAGCGGATACTTGAATTTTTAAGCCTAGGAGTATAGCCCAAAAGGCCTAAGATCAGCATTCCTACTAATCTTTTCTGTGTTTCATTAGCACTTTTTTTTTCCTTTCATTTTCTTTTTCTTGATATGGTCTAGAACTCAGTTAATTCCTAAATTTCTTACTACTGACTATCTCTTTTTTCTTTTTCTTTTCAACTTGTGCTCCTTTTTGACTTTTTTTACTTTTCCCCTTTTTCTCCTTAAGATTTGTATGGCCTCAAAATTTTCTCTCCCCTCAGAATTTTTTTGTTCCTTTTCAACAATTTTTCATTTTTTTGGTATTTTTGGGATATGTGATTTTTTTGATGAAACCTTTTCTTGTAAGATGATTTTCACTGTGTTTTGCACTTTCATACCCCCCCATGCCTATGATTTGCAATGTCCCCATTGTAAATTAGGTGGGTTCGAGTTCAGCTTAAATCATTCGTTAGAACATGTTCTGGGTGGGCAAACGGGTCGAGGTGACTATTGTGGACGATTTTAAGCTCGGTTACGGGTACTTGAGGTGAGGTCGACTGTTCTAATGGATGAACCCTAAAGTGTAATATGAATTCAGCATAAGAATGTCAAGAAAGGTTTCGGGTTTTTCAAAAATGACTAGTTGCCTCCCGTTAAGCATTGAGTTTTACGTCATCGGTTAGGCACAATGAGCTCCGGGAGAATGGAGGGTAAAGGATGCCTCAGCCAATTTGTATCGGTAAGGTCAATGAATGGTTTGAGTCTCTGACTGTTCACGATGAAAGATTCTGAATCATGGCTGAGTGGACTATTCTCAATTGCTCCATTTCCAAATATTCATCGGACGAGGTAATGTCCGATCCATTTCGATCTTAGTTTTCCTGGGAACAATTTGAGCTTAGCATCAAAGAGTAGGACTTTTTGACCAGGGTGAAAGATCTTTCTGGATAAGTGCTTATCATGAAAGGCCTTAACTTGCTCTTTGCAAATTCGCGAGTTCTCATACGCGTCGTGGCGTAATTCATCGATCTCGCTCATTTGACTCTTTCTGTGGGTTCCTACCTTAGAAAGATCTAGGTTGCAAGTCCATACTGCCTAATAGGCTTTGTGCTCCAATTCGACGGGGAGGTGACATGCCTTCCCGTACACCAATCTGAAGGGAGACATACCTAATTGGGTTTTGTGGGCGGTCTTATAAGCCCACAAAGCTTCCAGAAGTCGGGATGACCGGTCTTTCCTGTCAAGTCGAACAGTAACCTGGAGGATTTTCTTAATCTCCCAATTTGATAGCCATTAGTTTGAGGGTGATAAGGAGTAGAGATTTGGTGTGATACCCTGTATTTGGTAATCAGTGACCTGAACTGAGCATTAGTGAAATGAGTCCCTCCATCAAAAATTATAGCACGTGGAATCCCGAACTGCGAAAAGATGTTCTGATGAATGAATTTGATAACCACCTTATGATCATTGGTTTGGGTCGGAATGGCTTCGGTCCATTTGGACACATAGTCAATAGTGAATAGAATGTACTCGAAGCCGTCCGAAATAGGAAAGGGTCCCATGAAATCAATCCCCCAAACTTCGAAGATTTCGCATACGAGAATCGGCTGTAAGGGCATTGTTCGTACGCTTTTGTGAGGTTTTAAAGAATGTCACGCTGTAGTATAGCCGACAAAGCGTTCAAACAAATAAAGAGTTTTTATTACTCGAAAACCAGAGTATCTGAGGTCGAACACAGGGAGCAATTGGAATCTACTACTAATCTCAAATGTAATTGAGCACTCTAATTTACTCAAAACTTTACTTCAAATGTATTTAAAAAGTAATTCGGGCAAAAGAGTAAAATTGGACGTCTGATCTTGTGATCAGACGTCTTAAAAGTATTTTCCCTTCTTTGATTATTCTTCTTCTTCTGATATGCTTTCTTTCTGCTGCAATCTTCACTTGGCCTCTTCTTTCTCTGCAGTCTCTCTTCTATTTTTCCTTCTGCCTTCTTCTCTTCTAATCTACAGGTCTTCTTCTTCTTGCCTTGATCTTCTTCCTGCCTTTGCTTCTCTTCTCTTCTTCTCCCTTTTTGTCTGCAGTCCTTTCTTCCTTGTTTTCTCTTCTTCTGCTTCTTCTTCCTTCTTCTCCTTGCGGCTAAGTCTCCTCTTCACCGCCTGGCCTGCCTGCACAACAGGGAAGCAAAACCTAACCCTTCCCCTCTACCCGCGCGTCTCTCACTCTCTATGCAATTCGCTCAAGGACACTCTCCCAGAGCCACGGGTATTCGGGTCGGATCTTGCACCCGGGACCAGGAGCACCGGCAGGTGGGTGATGCGCGAGGAGTGCTCAGGTCAGGGTCGGGTCGGATCCCGCCAGATCCGCGAGGTGAAACCGCGGATGAGGCGGGCGTGGGTCAGGTGAGGGACCTCACCCCTGTGCGTTCAGAGGCGATAAGCAGATAACACAAAAACAACTTAAACCATACCTGCATGTTGTGTTTTGCCGATGTGGGACTATCTGGCCTGCCCCAATTTCGCGCGCGCCTGCAGAGCTTTCTTCGTGCAATTGCCAAAGCTGCGGGCTTCGCAGCGCTACCAGCTGGCCCAGATGGCTTCGCACTGCTTGCGTGAATCTGCTGTGCCTGAAGCCTGGAAGACCTGACGCCTGGAGCTGCTGCGAAGCTGCTTGCTGCTTCAACCGTCAATGGCGGCAGGGCTGAAAACCTGTCAAACACAAGCACGGCCTATTGGCCTAATCAGACTAGCTGGGCACCTTCGCCGTGGCACGACGAAGGTGGTGAACGGTGCTGCAGGTCGTGGGATGGCCTAGGCGTGCGTGCCTAGGTTGACCTGTGACCGGAAGTGTGGGTGAGTTCGGGGGGCTATTGTGGAGGTGTGGAGTGGCAGTGGAGGGGCGGAGCTTGTTCCTTGTGGTGGGGTGGAACTTATGAGATGTTTGGCAAGCCGTGTGGAGGGGTGGAATGGTGGATGCGGCTCGCCGGAGGTCGGTCGGAGGCAAGGAAGATGGAGGTGGTCAGCGTCGGTCGAGGGCCAATTAAATGAAATAACAGGGGGAAAAGAGAGAGGGGAATACGGGGAACAAATCTAACCTACTTACAGGGATGAAGGGGGATGGAGGGCGGACAGCTGTACCTGCTATCGCCAGAGAAGAAGCTGCCCAGTGGAGGAGGACGAAGCGACGACGGGGCTGAGGCGGTGTGCGCGGGTATTGCGCGACGCGGAGGGGAATCAGGAAGATGTCTCTGCCACTGGTTTTGCGGCAGAGCGAAGAGGGAGGGGAGGGGGGCTCGCCGGAGCTCGCTGGGTACTTGGCCGGAGAAGAAGAGATGAATTGGAGGTGGACGTCCGGCCAAGTCAAGCTAAAGATGAGCGGCCGGAGATGTGGGTTCTTTTATAGGCACTGGGCCGTGCTTTCAGAGCGTGGAGGGCACGCCTATTGCCTCTGATGGCTCGCCGGAGTAGGAAAGAGGTTAAGATACCCAAATCCCTAGTGCGTTCGTACGAGAGATTGGGTTCACACCAGAGATTGTGATTGGCCATAGATGGAAGGGAATTCCTCAAAGAATCTCCCTTCCATTTCTGGGAGGGGATCTCTGAGGAATCAGAGAGTAATCCCTCTCTAAACCTCGTCGGAGGTTGCTTCTGCCCTAACAATGGCGGTAGGACCTGATTGCAAAGTTGGCGAGGAAATTAGGGGGCTCTCTGCAATAATTTCAAAAGATAGGGACCAAATTATGATTTGGGTGTACTAAATTGCAAAGTATGTCAAGATGACCTCCCCTTAGGTTCAAATTTTGGTACAAACCTAATTTGGACCTAAGGAATCCAATGGTGAAGTTGGATTTTAGGTTTGACCTTGTTTGACTGGATATTTTACGTAAAAACCCAAATTAGGTCAATTGATGAACTAGGACCCTAATCTAGGTCAAAATGGGTTCCAAAGGCCAAATTAAGTGTTCTAAACCCTAGAGGATATTTTTCCATGATTTTTAGAGGGTTTACTTGATTTTTATCTTGATCGAAACCTTGTTGAATTAAGCGGGTCTGTTTTAGGGTTACCAAATGTCATTTAATTCCTAGATTGCACATGAACCCATTTCTGATTGAATCAACCCACTTTTTATCTTATTTAGACCTTTTGACCTATGTTTTGCCTCTGAGAAATCTCGTTTATGTACTGCAATGGTAAAATTGTAGTTTTAACCTCTAATTCATGTTTTCTTCTCAGAGCACTTATTCCTTCATTTAGGCCTTCTTCTAGGTTATGTAGGAGCTTTTATCTTCTTTATTGGGTCAAAATGAGCTAGTTATGGCTCATGATGAGGCTCTCATCAGGCATCATATCACGATGGCTCATGTTGCCTAGGGTCTGAAAACGAGTGCATGCCCTACAGTGATTGTATGCGTCTTTGAAAATCGTGGGCCAATAGAAGCAGCACTGGAGGACTTTCGCTGTGGTTTTATGACCTGAGAAGTGTCCACCGCATGCCTGGTCATGGCAGAAGGACAATATGTCCTGAATTTCCACTCCTGAGACACATCGTCGAATGATTTGATCAGTATCGATGCAGAAAAGATACGAGTCTTCCCAGAAGTAATACATGGCATCGAAAAGAAATTTGCCCTTCTTGGCCTTCGGCCAATCGGACGGGATCTGATGTCTAGGTAGTTTACTCAATCAACAAACCATGGAAGCCCTATACTGATAGTCGGAGGTGCTCATTAGGAAAATATTCCGTAATGGGTCCGGTGTTGGAACCTTGTTCCACATTTTGTTTTGGTGTTAACAAAATTATTATGGATTAATGTTTGTATTAAGTGTTTTTCAGATTTAGGTGAAGGAGCAAGGCAAACAAGAAATGATGGAGGCATGATCATGTCATGGAAAATGACAAGGATGAGTCGAGGAGAAGAAGATCATCTTCGACCTTAGTTTCTGTAGTTTAGATTTTATTTTCATAGATTGTATGCCTCTTAATAAGGGAATGTAACTTAGATCGTAAAAATAATTAGAGATAAATTAGGATTAATATTGCGATCATTTTCAAAGAACGTAATTGATTAAATCACTTAAAAAAGGTACTTGCTAACCCACAAGTACCGATACTAAAGTTTAGTACCAGTACATGTGAGTTATAGGTTCGGATTTTGTCAAGAAACAAACCAGTACCCTGCAAGTACCGGTACTCATGATCAGTACCAATACTGGAGGTAACAAGTACCAGTACTAATGATCAGTACCGGTACAAGTGGGTTACAGATTTGTGTTAAGAGTTTGAAACCCAAATCTAGAAGCAACGAGTACCGGTACAGGTACTTTAGTATCAATACTAGGTAGCCGTTGGCTCAAAACTGAATGACTAGAAAATTAATTCCAACAATATGAACATTGGGAATTAATTCCCAACGTCTAGTAGACAAGTATCCTAGGTCCTAAACTCTATAAAATGACCCTAGGACTCTTTGTTTGCACACAAGAAATAGAGAAGAAAAATTCTAGAGCTATATTACATTTTTCCACCACATATTCAAGAGAAGGAATAGTTTGCTGCTCACAATCTCTCTACGCTTTTGCAAACACTTCAATGACGTGTTTTTCTGATGCATCTACGAAGCAATTCACGCTCATTCTAGGCTCTCAAATTGGTATCATCTTTTAATTATTGTTGAGAGGCTTAGGTTCTAGTTGTAATATTCTTTTTGTCTTACACCTATACTTCTTTTGTATTTGAGCTTGTTGCTCGTTGGGTTGTAACAAACCCATTGTTGTACTTGGGTTGAGGTAACCCGTTAATTACCTCAGTTTAGTAAATTGATTCTCTCGGGGTTGAGAGAATCGGGTTAAAAATCCTAAACTAGGAGGCTTAGGTAGTGGAGTACCCAAGGGAGGGGAACCACTATACATTTTGTGACCTTTGTGGTTTGATTGTATTTTGTGCAAATCTTTTTGTATTGCTAACATTGTGCTAAAGTATTTGTGTGCGTGTAGATAGCCATATTACATATTCCATATCTTTAGATCCTTTAACAATTGGTATCTGAGCGGGTAGCGAGAAGAAGTAAAAACTCTTGCTTGCAATGGCATCCACATCAAGGCGCACCGAAGGACAGTCATCGACCCGTCCTCCCTATTTCAATGGGACAGACTATGGGTATTGGAAGAGGTGGATGCAAGTCTTCTCAAAGCCTTGGATGAAGATTCATGGACTCTCATTCAAGAGAGGTACATGGATCCGCAGCCGCAAGGAGTGGCATGGATGGCGGATCAAAAGAAGAAAATTGCGGGAAACGCGAATGTGATGAATGCACTCTATTGTGTGTTGTCAAGGGAAGAGTTCAACCAAATTTCGGTATGAGAATCCCCATACGAAATTTGGAACACTCTCAAGGTCACCTACGAAGGTACAAACAAGGTAAAGGAAACTCGTATCTCTATTCTAACAGAAAATTATGAGTGTTTCAAGATAAAGAAAGGCAAAACAATCGAGGATATGTATACGAGGTTTGGAGAAATTGTTAACCCCATGAAGAACCTAGGAGTCAAGATGAAAGAGGAGCAGCTTATAAGGAAGATCTTGAGATCTCTTACAAGCGATTGGTCTCCAAAGACCACAGCCATCCAAGAGGCAAAAGATCTTTCTACTCTCTCCTTAGATGAGTTAATTGGAAGCCTTATGGCTTACGAAGTCCAACTAGAAAACATGAAGAACGAGGAAAAGATGTCTAGAAAAAGGAAGAATCTTGCTTTTAGAGCAATTAAGGAAGACTCGGACTCAACAACCTCGGAATCCGAAGATGAAGAAATGGAGATGCTTACTAGGAAATTCCAGAAATTTCTCAAGAAACAAGGTAAGCAAGTCAATAAAATTTCAACTAATATTATTTGCTATGAGTGTAAGAAAAAGGGCCACTTGCGAAAGGATTTCCCCTTAAACAAGGAGGACAATAGGAAAGAAACAAAGGAGCTCAAGAAGAAGAAGAAGAAAGCATTTAAAGTGACACGGGATGGTAGCGACTCTGACATGGACACTGACTCCAGTGAATCGAATGAAAACGAGGTCGCACACCTTTGTCTTGTTGCAACTTCAGAAGATACAGAAGAAGACATAAACCCTGATTTTTCATTTGAAGAATTATTAGAAGCATACGAAGAGCTATATCATAAAGCTAAGTCATTTAAAAAAGAAAATAAGGTTTTGCATAATAGTTATAGAACTCTAGAAATAGAGAAATCTTGTTTAGAAATAGAATTAGATATGTCCAAAGAAACTAACAATCAATTACATGCAAAAATAGTAGAATTAGAAGATATGTATGAACACTTTGAGGACACTTTGAATAATTTGAAAATGACAACTAGGCTGAATACGGAATTTTGTAATAATTTAAAAGCCAAGTTCAACAATAAGAAGAACACACAAAATAAATCACATGCACCTAGACATGCATGGGTTTATCAAAAGGTTAAGAATCCTAAGAATTATAGATCTAACACTAAAGTGATCTATAAACCTAAGGATTTGAAAGGTACTAACCATCAAGGACCCACAAGAAAATGGGTACCTAGAAAAAATATTTGTTTTGCAGGATTAGATCAAAGAGATCAGTGGGTGTTCAAGGCACACAGCGGAACATTTCAACCTTTCTATAGGTTGAATGAAGACCAAGAACGATGGCCTAACGGAGCTTGGTACCCACATTCATCATTTTACTATTGGTAAACTTTATGGTATGATATTTCTTCATTTTTTTTGTGATTAACAAAAAGGGGGAGAAAAATAAAGGGCAAATAGTAATATTTTTAGGGGGAGATTATATTGAGGGGGAGGATTAAAATGAAAAATTTTCCTTCATATAACATTGATAATTTTTTTTTTAATTATCTATTTGCAAGATAGTTTTGTCAACACCAAAAAGGGGGAGATTGTTGGAACCTTATTCCACATTTTGTTTTGGTGTTAACAAAATTATTATGAATTAATGTTTGTATTAAGTGTTTTTCAGATTTAGGTGAAGGAGCAAGGCAAACAAGAAATGATGGAGGCATGATCATGTCATGGAGGATGACAAGGATGAGTCGAGGAGAAGATCATCTTCAACCTTAGTTTCTGTAGTTTAGATTTTATTTTCATAGATTGTATGTCTCTTAACAAGGGAATGTAACTTATATTGAAAAAATAATTAGAGATAAATTAGGATTATATTGTGATCATTTTCAAAGAACGTAATTGATTAAATCACTTAAAAAAGATACTTATTAACCCACAAGTACCGGTACTAAAGTTTAGTACCGATACATGTGAGTTACAGGTTTGGATTTTGTTAACAAACAAACCTGTACCCTACAAGTACCGGTACTCATGATCAGTACCGATACTGGAGGTAACGAGTACCGGTACAAGTGGGTTACAGATTTGTGTTAAGAGTTTGAAACCCAAATCTAGAAGCAACGAGTACCGGTACGGGTACTTTAGTACCGGTACCAGGTAGCTGTTGGCTGAAAACTGAACGGTCAGAAAATTAATTCCAACATCTAGTAGATGAGTATCCTAGGTCCTAAACTCTATAAAATGACCCTAGGACTCTTTGTTTGCACACAAGAAATAGAGAAGAAAAATTCTAGAACTATATTACATTTTTCCACCACATATTCAAGAGAAGGAATAGTTTGCTGCTCACAATCTCTCTACACTTTTGCAAACACTTCAACGACGTGTTTTTCTCACTCATCTACGAAGCAATTCACGCTCATTCTAGGCTCTCAAATTGGTATCATCTTTTAATTATTGTTGAGAGGCTTAAGTTCTAGTTGTAATATTCTTTTTGTCTTACACCTATACTTCTTTTGTATTTGAGCTTGTTGCTCGTTGGGTTGTAACAAACTCGTTGTTGTACTTGGGTTGAGGTAACCTGTTAATTACCTCAGTTTAGTAAATTGATTCTCTCGGGGTTGAGAGAATCAGGTTAAAAACCTTAAACTGGGAGGCTTAGGTAGTGGAGTACCCAAGAGAGGGGAACCACTATACATTTTGTGTCCTTTGTGGTTTGTATTTTGTGCAAATCTTTTTGTATTACTAACATTGTGCTAAAGTATTTGTGTGCGAGTAGATAGCCATATTACATATTCCATTGGTATCAGAGCAGGTAGCGAGAAGAAGTAAAAACTCTTGCTCGCAATGGCATCCACATCAAGGTGCACCGAAGGACAGTCATCCACCCGTCCTACCTATTTCAATGGGACAGACTATGGGTATTGGAAGAGGAGGATGAAAGTCTTCCTCAAAGATATGGATGAAGATTCGTGGACTCTCATTCAAGAGAGGTACATGGATCCGCAGCCGCAAGAAGGAGTGGCATGGACGGTGGATCAAAAGAAGAAAATTGCGGGAAACACGAACGTGATGAACGCACTCTATTGTGCGTTGTCAAGGGAAGAGTTCAACAGAATTTCGGTATGAGAATCTGCATACGAAATTTGGAACACTCTCGAGGTCACCTACGAAGGTACAAACAAGGTAAAAGAAACTCGTATCTCTATTCTAACAGAAAATTATGAGTGTTTCAGGATGAAGAAAGGCGAAACAATCAAGGATATGTATACGAGGTTTAGAGAAATTGTTAACCCCATGAAGAACCTAGGAGTCAAGTTGAACGAGGAGCATCTTGTAAGGAAGATCTTGAGATCTTTTACAAGAGATTGGTCTCCAAAGACCACAGCCATCCAAGAGGCAAAAGATCTTTCTACTCTCTCCTTAGATGAGTTAATTGGAAGCCTTATGGCTTACAAAGTCCAACTAGAAAACATGAAGAAGAACGAGGAGGAAAAGATGTCTAGCAAAAGGAAGAATATTGCTTTTAGAGCAATTAAGGAGGACTCAGACTCAACAACCTCGGAATCCGAAGATGAAGAAATGGAGATGCTTACTAGGAAATTCCAGAAATTTCTCAAGAAACAAGGTAAGCAAGTCAATAAAATTTCAACTAATATTATTTGCTATGAGTGCATTCCTTGGAGATTTCGAAAGGAACATCCTTAGATAGTAGAGTCGTCAGGGGGCATGCGATCTTTGAGAAAACAAGAATGAATCGATGGTAAAAATCGACGTGCCCTAGAAAAGATCGGATGTCCTTAATCGAGCTAGGCATAGGGAGTTTGGAAATCATATTCACCTTGGCTCGATCGACCTGGATGCCTTTTTCTGATATAAGATGTCCCAGGACAATTCCTTCAGGCACCATGAAATGGCTCTTTTCCCAGGAAAGAACCAGATTCACGTCAATGCACCACCTGAGGATCTGAACCAAGTGCAGGAGGCAATCGTCAAATGATTTGCCAAATACTGAAAATTCATCCATGAAGACTTCTAGATAATCACCTACCATATCTGAGAATATGGCAAGCATGCACCACTGAAAGGTAGCAGGTGCATTGCAAAGACCGAAAGGCATCCTTCGGAATGCGTACGTTCCGAAGGGACAGGTGAAAGTGATCTTTTCTTGGTCCTTAGGATGGATTGCAACCTGGTTATAACTGAGTACCCGTCCAATAAGCAGAAGAACATTTTTCCCGCTAGTTTCTCAAGGATCTGATCAATAAACGGTAGTGGCAAATGATCCTTCTTTGTGGAGGTATTGAGTCTTCTGTTATCAATGCAGACTCTCCACGAATTTGCCACACGGGTCGGTATGATTTCTCCGATTTCAGTCGTGATCACAGTGAGTCTTGCCTTCTTAGGCACAACCTGGATTGGACTCACCCACCGACTATCGGAAATCGGTTAGATGATCCCAGCATCTAACCACTTGATGATCTTCTTTTTCACGACCTCCTGTAGATTAGGATTCAGATGTCTCTGCATTTCATGGGAAGGTCGTGTGCCCTCTTCAATATAGATGAGGTGTGTGCAGTAAGAAGGGCTGATGCCAGTCAAATCATCGAGAGTCCATCCAATGGCTCTTCAATGTTGCTAGAGAATAGCAAGCAGACATGATTCCTGATCAGGTGTGAGTCTAGAGTTGATAATCATAGGAAACGTCTGCTTGGAACCCAAAAAGACGCATAAGATGATCGGGAAGAGGCTTGAGTTCCAGGACAGGTTTATCAGCAGCAGCGGGCGGTTCAAGGTGTGTGTCAAGAGCAAGGGAAGGAGTTATGGGTGTGTCTAAGTCAAGTTCGGACTCCTCTGATTGTGGGTTTTGATCCTCTTGTGGTTGATCATAAGTATTCAGGTTTTCCTCAATATATGGATCGTCAACCACAACCTTGATATCACATATCTGTTCTATAACACCGCAAGTAATCCCTTGTTGGGCCTTAAAAATGTCAATCTTTAATGTCTGTTTCCCAAATTTCAGTTCAATTTGGCCCTCTTCACAATTTATGTTGGCCCTAGCAATGGCCAGAAAGGGTCTCCCTAGTATAATTGGTGTATCCCTCAGATTTTCTAGAGCATCCATATCCAAGACTACAAAGTCTACCGGGAAATGGAAATCCCGAACCCTAACAATGACATCCTCAAGAACTCCTTTAGGTGACTTAATAAATCGATCAGCCAACTGTAATGTCACCTCTGTCGGTTTAAGCTCAGATTCCTCCAGATGGTCAAGTAGGGATGTAGGTATTAGGTTTATGGAGGCTCCCAGATCCAATAAAGCTCTATCAAATTGGATATCACCAATTGTACAGGAAATCAGGGGAGTACCTGGGTCTTTTGCCTTAGGTGGGAGTTTGCTCAAAATTACAGAGCTGGCTTGCTCTAATAATACGATTGGGCTCCCACTTTTGGTTCGTGGCTTACGCTTAGGTGTACACACGTCTTTCAAGAATCGTGCATAAGTCGGTACGTGGAGGATCGCATCCATCAAGGGGATGTTTATATGGACCTGTTCAAAGAGCTTGACCAGGTCCTCAGTTGCCACGGGTTTGGTTGTCCTCTTTCCCTTGGTCAAGGCCTCAGGAAATGGAACCTTAGATGGTTCCTCTAGAATAGGTCCAGGTTCTTGCTCTGGGACAGAGGTATCCTGGATAGCTATCCTAGGGTTTGGGTTACTACCAGGATAAAAGTGGCTTGGGTAAGGAGGGACTTGTGTTGCTTTGCCACTACGGGTTGTTACTGAATTTAGTCCTGCTTAGTTTTGGTTTGGGGTCGGTAAAATAGGTGGCTGCTGTTGAAATCTCGAGTATGATGTCGAAGCTTCCATCCCGTCAAGTGATGGAGCAGAAGGGGCCTGATAAATCATGTGGGCTTGGACTGGATTCGGGTTCAGAACGTGCCTCTAGTTCGGCACGTTATTCAGATTTGGTAGAGGTTGAGAAGGGAGTGTGCCAGGTAGGCAGGAATTAGCCATCTGGGCGAGTTGATTGCGAACCTCTGTGATCTCGTCTTTGTGTTGTTTCTGCATAGCCGCATTCATCTTCTAAATGTCAGGTAGAGTCTAAAGGATAAGAGTCATTTGATCTATCTGAGTTAGCCCAGATTGATATGTGGGGTTGGGTCGAGGCTGAGGCGGCCGAAATAGACGAGGAGCTTGTGGACGGGGTTGATACGGTGGTCTCTGATTCTTATTATTTCCCGCCCACAGGAAATTGGGATGATTCCGCCATCCAGGGTTATAGGTATTAGAGAATGGGTCATTCTGGATGGCGTTAAGGTCCTCGCAGGTCTAAGGAACCTCAGAGAAATCAGAATATGAGAGTTCAGAGTTCCCCCAACTAAAGTAAGCAGGGTCGGAGTTTCCTCCGGTCCTAGAGTCAGACAGGGGTGGATACGGGTCCATCCCCTAAGAAGATCGATGATAGATGTTATGCACAGCTTATCTCCCAGAGGGCAACTGTGCGAATGGGTTTTGTGCAGTGGTGGCTCACTGTAGATGTCGAGTCAACTCATCTACCTTCTTCTCAATGATAGAGACCTTGTCCAACCAACTAGCCATCAATTCCAAGTCGACAGATGCAGACAGGCCCTGCGTCTCATGTGCTCCCCTTGGATTCGTTGATGTACGGGCATTCGTCCGGTCAAATAAGCCCATGGAGTCATTATTGATGGAGTTCTCGCACATATTCTCGAGAATCTCCCACACAATGTCTTCATGTTGACCCATGATATTTCCTCTACAAGTTGCATTGACGAATAAACAAATATCTTCAAGAGTGTTGACAAGGCAAAATCGGGTTTTAAAATAAAGCATTGTAATATAGCCAAAATCGCTTTGAAAATAAATGAATTTTATCACTCGAAGTTTAAGGCCGAGGTCGAACACAGGGAGCAAATAGAATTCATGCACTAAACTCAATGAATGCAATTTGACACATAACATTACTCAAAAATCTAATGAAAAATGTAAAGCATGAGTATATGGATAATAAAATGTAGCAAAAGATATAAATGAGACTGATGAAGAATTGGACATCAGATTATAAAATCAGACATCTTAAAATCATATGCTACAGTGCTTTCTTCTTATTTTTCTTCTTCTTTCTCTGATTTTTCATGCAATCTTTCTTCTTCTGCCTTTCTCTGGCTTTAATTCTTTCTTCTCTTTGTCTTCTCTTTTATTTACCTTCTCTGTCTTCTTCTTCTTCTTCTTCTGTTCCATCTTGCCTTGGCTTTTTCTTCCTTCTTTCTTCTCTTTCTTTTTCTCTGGTCTTAGCCTTGCGAGCCTCAGCTTCTTTCTTCGTCCTCTTCCCTTAGCTACTCTGCGACTCTTTTCCTCTTCAACTCTCTTCTGATTTCTGCCTTCGCTTCTTTTCCTTAGCTTCCTCTTCGGCTTCCTCCTTCTTCTTCCTTGGCTTCACCCTTGGCTTCTTCTCCTTTCCCTGCAAGAGCAAAACCTACCCCTACCCTCCCCGCAATCTCTCTTCTTTCTTCTCTCTTAGGCTCGCTCACCTAGAGCCTTCTCAGTTTATCGGGTCAGGTATGCGCGCCCTGGACTAAGCCCATCGGCGTGCGTGGTGGGCGAGGAGTGCACAGGCTAGTCGAGTATACGGGTCAGGACCAGGTCTACGGGGCATGGTTGCGGACGAGGCTAGTCTGTTGGGTGAGAGGGACCTCACCCCATGAGTTGGAGGCGATAAGCCTATGGCAGGAAAACAATTTATGCGCACTTGCCTGCTTGTCCAATTTCGAGGTGGGACTAAATGTCCCACCTCCCTTGCACGTGCCACAGCAACAGATGGCACTCCCAATTCGCGAGGCTGAAAGGGCTTGTGGCTCCAATTGGGAACCTGAGCGCATTCGTGCCTCAAGTCCACACCACCTGGGACTTGCGCCTGGAGCAACAATAGCTGGAGCACAGCATGCAAGATTCAAGCTCTTCATCCATGGCGGCCGGTGTGCCTGAACCCGAAATCATGAGTACGGCCTTGCAGCCACGTCAAAACATCCAGGGAGATTCGCTGAGGCACGGCAAGTGTATTGCAGTGGTTGGCGTGGCACAGGGATGGCTGTAATGGTGGATCTAGGGCATACTGTGGTCGTGTAAGTGGGTGTGTTTGGGGGTGCTTTTGGGTGAGTGGCAAAGAGATTGGAGTGGGGGGAAATGGTCAGTGAGGTGTTGCGGAGGTCGTAGGGTGGTTAGCGAGGTGGATGGAGGCGTGGAGCAGTGGGAACACCTCGCCAATGGTCTGGCCGGAGGTGGAGAAGATAGTGGTGGTTTGTGGCATCGAGGGATAATTTAAGAAATAAAGATAGGGAACAGGAAGAGGAGGGAGAGAGGAATTATCTAACTTAAGCTAAGGACGAAGGGGGTAGGGATGGTGGCCAGCTCGTGTTTGCCGCCACCGGAGATGAAGGACCTAGTGGGAGGAGGACGACGACGTTGAGAGGGTTGTAGGGACGTCAACTGGTGCGGCGCGACGCGGACAAAGAAGATAAAGAGAACTCTGCCACTAGTATTGTGGCAGAGCGACAAGAAAGAGAGAGAGAGAGAAGAGCAACCAGAGCTTGCTGGGTGGTTGACCAGAGGGGAAGAGACGAATTCGGGGTATCTTAGGCCAATTTCAAGCTTGGGAGGTGAGGAATGATCTGGGGAGGCTTTTATAGCCCCTGCCAGAAGGTCTTGTGCTTGGAAGCCAAGCTTCCAAGCACGGAAACCTCGCCAGAGTTGGAAACTCAGAGAGACCCAAATCTCTCATGCGTTTGCATGAGAGATTGGGTAGGAATTAGGGCTTGATAATGGGTTCACATGAGAGGAGATTTCTCAGAGAATCTCCCTTTCAAATTTGAAAGGGATTCTCTGAGGAATCAGGGAGTTCTTTCCCTCGATTCCTTGCCGAAGTAGGATTCCCTCCACTGTAATGGTGGAGGGACCTGATTGCAAAGAACAACAAGGAAGTTAGGGGGTTTTTTAGAGGTTTTCAAAAGTTAGGGGTAGAAATGTAATTGGGCTGGACCTATTTGCAAAGTAGGTCAAGGTGAATTCCCCTTAGGTCCAAATTTTGGTACAAACCTAATTTGGACCTAAGGAAACCAATGGTGAAGTTGAATTTTAGGTTTGACCATGTTTGACTTGGCACACAAAAACCCAATTTAGGGCAAACATTTGATTGAGACCCCAATTTAGGTCAAAATAGGTTCTAAGGGCCAAATTGAAGGTTCTAAACCCTGTAGGATATTTTTCCATGAATTTTAGAGGGTTTAGGTGAATTTTATTCCTGACCAAAATCTTATTAAATTAAGTGAGTCTGTTTTAGGGTTACAAGAAGTCATTTAATTCCCAGATTTCACATGAACCCTTTTCTGTTTAAACCAACCCACTTTTTATCTTGTTAAGAC
This sequence comes from Thalassia testudinum, assembly GCA_037157565.1. Lineage (NCBI taxonomy): Eukaryota > Viridiplantae > Streptophyta > Magnoliopsida > Alismatales > Hydrocharitaceae > Thalassia > Thalassia testudinum. Next base: position 142,989,004 of record JAZHRO010000031.1, on the reverse strand, counting down.
CATTTGAACTGTGTTTAGCCCATGAGAAATCCCATTGTTGTACTGTAATGGTAAAATTACAATTTTATCCCTTGTTTCTTGCTTTTCTTTTAGAAGGGTTATTCATTGAGTCAGGACCTCCATTTGGTTATGTAGGAGCTTTTGTTCTCTTTTCTAAGTCAAAATGAGCTAGTTAGGGCTCATGATGGTGCTCCCATCACGGAGTCCCTAGTAAAAAAATTGAACTTGTTCCCATTTAGGAACTCTGTGATGGGGGCACTTTCGCATGAGATCCAGGAAATGGTCACATGCTTCATGAAGTCGTTCTCTAGGCTGCTGGGTGAAGTGTGTGATCCGGTGTCGTAAGGCATTCATCCGACCAACTAGGAAGAACTTTTTTAGAAACTCAGATTGTAGTTCCACCCATGTGTTGATTGAATGCGTTTGAGTCTGATACTAATGAGCTTCCTTGTCTATGAGAGAGGAGAACATCTTCATGATAAGAATGTCCTGATTTTGGCCATCTGACCCGAAGGTCTGGGCCAGATGTTTGAGTTATTTGATGTGCTAGAAAGGATCCTCGAAATTAAGCCCATGAAACTTTGGAATAGCGTGAATCATGTTGGGCTTGAGTTCAGAATCAGGACCTCCAGCCGGGATTTGGACTCGAGGTTCGATCTCCACCGCAGCAGAATTGTAGTGATCTCGCATCATAGGACACTGTGGTGGATTTACAAAGGCTTGGAATAAATCATTAAGGCACTGAAGTTGCTTCTCAAGGTTATTCTCTTCTTCTGTGGGTTCTGCCATGATGATGAAAGAGGGAGAATTGGGTTCAGATGAATCAGAGGAGATGTCTATATGATGGGGTTGCTACACAAACATGGAAGTCAAGACCTGGCCTCGACGGGAGTGAATGGCTAAAGGAGGCCTCAAGGATGGTCTTAAGGACCTCCTACTGAACATGCACCGATGGTCTGGATGAGAGTAGAATGTGATGGACCTAATCAAGACACCCAAAATCTTTGGATGACTATACAGGTTCGAGGCAGATGATACCCCTTAGTCAGGAAGCCATCCACCTGAGAAATACCTGGGCAGCCTGAGAAGGAGAGTCCCGCAAAGACTCCTACACGATAGAGCGTCCCCATAAGTTACAGGGTTTCCCCCACCTGACCTCTCTTGTCACTAATGTTCCAGGTAGACCAGAATGGGGACTTAACCTCTTAAGTCTACCAGTTTTATTAAAGAGCAAGGGTGCTTAAGATTTCACTTGAACTTTTTTTTTTTGAGAAAGAAAGGAATGCTATTGAATCACCGATAGTAAACCAGGAGAGCTTTTATTAATAAAAATGAAAGAATTACATGATTGAGCCCCAATGCTATATGAGACTCCAGCAAAAATTTACAACATTATCCACATACACTGGGGTCTCCTGAAAAACACACTCATTCCTAATCCTCCATATAGATCATAACAAAACCACCATATGTAAACATGGCTTATTCCCATCCACTAGATAACGCCACAGATTCTCCCAAGTGGGGAGAGAATCATTGCATACTCTCCTCCAGATATAATCAGTGATCACACATGAAGAAAAGATATGAATGCTAGAGTCGTTATGCATCCCACATAGGTGGCAAAACTGAGTGGGAGTACCCATTCTCCTGTGCCTCAGATCTCCAGTAATCAGACCGTCCCTTCTGCAGAGCCACAAAAAAATTTGTATCTTCAATGGTATTTTTAAATTCCATAGCTTCTTCCCCACCTCATCAAATTCCGCCATCCTGGAAGACACTATCAGCTTGTCATAAGCAGCCGCAATAGAAAACTTACCCTCCCATTTGTATGTGTCATATTCATGAGGCATGGGTTTGAAGGCAGCAAGTTCTTGCATGAGACGTTCATTCTCTGCTCGTGTTCTTGTTTCATGAGTATTCCACATAGCATTATTAAAAGACCACTGCTCAAATTCCACATCCCAATAATCAGACCCCACAGCATTTTTATCCGAAGCCGCTGCATAAGCGAGGGGGAACCTGTCTTTAAACACCCCCCCAGGTACCCAATTCTCTAACCAGAATTTGAAGCTTTTCCCATCACCTAATACAGATTTGAAAAAATTCCAATTGTCCCTCAGGGCAAGCACCACTGAAGACCAAAAGGGAGATGGTTTATGGGGATTTAGACTATTTTTCTCATCATTGGCAGTCCCATAACTGTCCTGAATTATTTCTGTCCACATTTTTTCCCCCCTGCAACAACCGAACAGCCCACTTCAACAGTAAAGCATCATTAAATTCCTTAAGGGATCTAACACCCATGCCACCAATCTTTTTTGGCTTGCAAATTGAATCCCACTTCAAAGGTTGAAGAAAAGCCCCTTGGTGAGAGGCCCCTTTCTAGAAGAATCTTTTGCGCATCACATCAAGTTTTTTCCAGATTGACTTCGGGGCTTTGAGAACAGAGAAAAAGAAAACTGGAATCGAAGTGATGACAGAATTCAGTAATATATGCCTCCCCCCTTTTGATAGGTATCTACTGCTCCAGCCCTCCAATTTCATAGCCACCTTTTCATATTGGAAAGACCAATCTGCTTTCTTCATTTTAGAGCATTTCAAAGGCAAACCCAGATATTTAATAGGCAATGAGACCACAGGTGTACCCAGAATGGTAGAGATGTCATTCTGTAACATTCCATTCATCCCAAAACAGACCAGGGAGGATTTATTTCCATTTAGTCTGAGACCAGAAATCTCCCCAAAAATCTTTACCATATGTAGAAGCCCTTATGCTTCCCTCTTCCCCCCTTCCACAAAAAAAACAGTGTCATCTACATATTGGAGTATGGGAGCTAAACCCCTATTATTAGACATTGAGTACCCCCTTATGAAACCATCCACTGTCAGTTTGCAGGCGTATCTTGCCAAAGTATCCATAGCGAGATTGAAAATCAGAGGGGCAAGTGGGCATCCTTGCCTAACTCCACACTAGGGTTGAATCCAAGAGCGACATGGTTTCCCATTTATCAATGGGGAAAAAGAGGTTGTTATGATGCATCTCTTCACCCACTGTATCAATAAAGGTGGAAACTTCCTCCTTTTAAGGATTTCCCACAGATACAACTAGGAGACCGAATCATAAGCCTTGGAAAAATCTACTTTCCATAAAAATGCCTTGGTCTTTCTCCTGTGCCAACCAACACCATCTCTTGCGCAATAATGAAAGACTCTTGTAGTGATCTCCCAGGAAGGAAAGCAGACTGGACTGGCATTATCAAGTCCTTCAAAACCTCCCGCAGTCTGTTTGCTATAATCTTTCTAATAATAAGATAAATGGAATTAGATAGTGCAATGGGTTTGTAGTCAGAAAACCTCTCCACACCGGATTTTTTAGGAAGCAGAAACAGATAGGATTTGTTCAACCTCTCAAAACCAAAGTTGCCCAGTTGAAATTCATGAATAACTTTCAATACATCCACCTTGACAACACTCCACAGTTCTCTATAAAAGAAAACCTGAAACCCATCCGGACCAGGGGCCCCTTCATTATTTAAATCTTTAATTGCTTTTAGTACTTCTTGTTCAGATATAGGAGTAACTAAGATGTCTCTCTAATCACAACTGACACAAGGGAAATCCACCGATGCCATCCTCCAAGAGTCTCTTGGAGCAGCCTTGGATATTTCTTTAAAATATTTACCTACTTCAGTTCTGATTTCACTAACAGAAGTAACAGTTCTCTCCTCTACTTTAGCTGATGAGATAAGACTAAATCTCCTTCTAACACTGGCCGCAAGATGAGAAAACTTCATGTTTGCATCACCCTCTTTGAGCCATAGTTGTCTGGATCTTTCATGCCAGTCCAATTCTATTTTCAGATCCTCTTCCCCTACTACAGATTGCATCCGCTGCCTTTGCTGCTGCTCCTGCAGGTTCAAAGACTGCCTACATTCCTTCAGATCCAAGTCTCTGATTACTGCTAGAGCCTCCCTCCTCTTCTATTCTCTGATCAAAGCCACAGCCTGTCCATATTCTTTTAGCATGTCACATAGGCCTGACAATGTTGCAGCCAACTGCTGTTTGGCAAACCCTTGCACAGCCTTGTTCTGCCACCACTGAGACACCATTTGCACAAAACCTTCCTCCCTAAACCAAGATCTCTTGAGTTTGAAATATGATCGAATGTCTGAATTTGTCCCACTATCCCATACAAGTGGAGTATGATCAGAGAAAGGCCTATCAAGGCTCATAACTGCTGATAACTGATGCCTCTCCAACAAGCTAGGACTGCCAAAAAACCTGTCCAATTTAGAAATCTGTCCATTGCCATTTCTCCAAGTAAACTCCACGCCACTAGTAGGGTATTCTGTCAAACCCATACTCTGCACATCCATTTGAAAGCCTGCCATTGAGCTGTCCAACCTCCCATCAGGACTGTCATCACTTGAAAGATAACAATTAAAGTCACCCCCTAAGAGCCAAGGGACCTCCTACACTCTTTGGTGTATTGCTGAAAGCTCCTCCCATAGACCAGCCCTGTCTGCAGCCACACAAGAGCCATAAATGCAAGACACAAACCATTCCATATCACCTTGGGAAGATTGGCATCTGCAAGTAAGCATGTACCTGTCACGAATGACTTCAGTTACCACAAGGCAAGACTTTCTCCACCAAAAGGCCATTCCACCAGATCTTCCAGATGCACCCTTTACCACAACATCACTGTGACCAGATTGCCTAAAGCAATCCCATTCCTGACCATTCTCCATCTCCAAATGTGTCTCTTGAATAAGAGCACAATCAATCTCCCACTCAGAGAGATATCTACATAAGGAAGTCCTTCTCATCTTATTGTGCAACCCACGCACATTCCAGGTCATCACTCTCATTCCTTGCTAGATTGATCCCCTTGAGTCATGCTGCCCACAAACTCCACCATAATTGAGTTTGCAATATTTTGCTCCTTAATAGGGGGCAAATTCTCCTTCCTTCTCCTTCTAAGCATATAAGGAGATCTACCCACACCTCTTTTCTAATTGGATCCACTGCCATATTTCAGATTAGTAGGAATTGAGAGCTGCATCTAGTTTGCCTCTTTGAGAGCTCTGCTGCCATTTCTGAGTACCAGCTCCCTTCCTGTCCTACTCTCCTCTTTGCTACTAAGCACATCTAAATCTATCACAGAATTCTAAACAACCTCCATATAACCATCCTCTTTAACTATCAGGGCTCAGTTGCAATCTTCAACTGCATCAACCTCTTCCATCAGATCCTCCTCTGCATAATCTTGGTGGCAGTCCTTCCTCTTTTTGGACCCAGGAGCTTCATCAGGTGAATCATGGCTGACCCTTTCATCCTGTTTCCTCTCCTCAATGCAAGCTCCAGACGTCTTAACCTGCCCTTTTTCAAACTACCCAGGCACCTGTCTAATCACTATTAGCCGTATAAGCCATGAGGAGCCCCCACACCTAATTGTAACCATGTTAGGAATTGAGCCAACATTGAAGACATTAGCCTCAATTCTAAGAGATCGAATGTCCCCTTCTCCAATCAAGACATCAAACCCTTCACTGATGGATGCAAAGCCTGCTAACATTTTAATAACAACCCCCTTAGATCTCAGATGAAATGCTAGTCCATTAATCTCAAGAAGAATCCTCCTAGAACCCACTCTTTGAGGAGGCCGATCAGGGAGAGCCCCATCAAAGGGAGACACCATTCTCCAAATCACAATAAATTCTTCAAAGGAGCTTGAACGAAATCTCAGTCGCTCAACATCCATCATAACCAAACCATATACCAGAAATCAAGATTGGGAAAGCATGGCTACCTTCCAGCCTACAGACAAGAGATTTAGGGAACATACCAGGTCTTGAAGCCTTTCTATCGATGGTTTGCCTGCCATAATCTCGCCAATCAAAGCACCCCTCAGCATGATCTCTGCAGACGAGATCTCTTCAAAAATTGAGATCTCAACTTCGATTGAATGCCTGCCCAATGCTGACGGTGGTGGCAGTCGGGCTTCTTTCTTCACCATCTAGATAGGGCGCGAGAATGCCCTCTTTGTCTGCAACGGAATCCTCCTAGGGCATGACTTGTGTTTGTGCCCTTCGCCCCTGCATGCCAAGCGGATCAAAGGGTTTCTACATATCGCCGCCAAATGCCCCCTTTGCCTACATCTAAAACAAAGAACGTCGCCGTTCAACCTCCTCCAGGGCCTTCTTGAAAAGTTTTCAGACGTGCTACCGACCCTCTCCTGCCAGACCCGCTCCCTTCTCCTCTAATTCCTCGACCTCCATGTCCTCCACTCACCTCCTTCTCCAGCCCTAGATGCCTCTGCCACACCACCACCCTCTGCCCGACACCGATCGCTCTCTCGCCCTCTCTCTCTCATTTTTCGGCCGATTTCACTTGAACTTTAGATGTATTGAGTGCAAAAAGTGACCTAATTTCAAGGTTGGTTGACCTAACAAGGTGGTTCAACTTCACCTATTTGTCCTTTGAGAAGTTTTAGGTCCCTTCTTTTAGGATTCAAGTGAGATTAAGAACCTGAATTTTAGGGTTTGCTTGAATAAATCACTTCAACCAAGGCTTAAGCACACATCATTTTGGAAAGTTGATTCTTTCTTATGAAGGTGTGTCTCTAAAACCCTAAATTGAAATCCTTAATTGGCTCTAATTTTGGTCCAATTTAGTTTGCCAAATGTGGTATCTAGGGCTCAATCAAGAAAGTGGTAGCCCTAGTTACCTTAAATGGGTGCACAAATCAATTTTGTTGTTGAAATCAAATCAAGCAACTTAATGAATTAGCTAAGAATGTAAAGCGAGTGGCCCTAATTGATTTGTTCTTTTTTTCCTTTTTAGAATGAGGGGCTTACGAGAGAAAGAGTAATCAGAAATTACCTGCCCCTGGCGTGTTTAATGTGCGGCTGTCTTTCTTTGAATCTTCTCTTAAACAACCACAAAAAAGAGATATAGCAAGTTAGTACCCAATCAGGAATTGTAATCAAGAATTCTAAATCGCCCGTTGCTCCTCGGCAACGACGCCAAAATGTTTGTCGCACTGGATCGGGTTTTAAGACCATCGCGTTGTAGTATAGCTGAAGAAGCGTTTAAAACAAATATAATTATTACTCGAACTTTGAAGTTCGAGGTCGAACACAGAGAGCAAATTGTTGTTTATAAATCAAGATCACATTTCAGAATTTAAAGGAATATGCAATAATATCAGTCTCAAAGTGCAAAAATTTGGCAATGTAGATCACAAAATACTAAAGAACTCAATGTATATGAATATGAATTAAAAATTGGACATCTAATTTGTAAATTAGACGACTTAAATTGATGATGCTACAATGCTCTGATTTCTTCTTTCTCTGCCTTCAGCTTCTGCGGCTCTTCTTCTTCCTCTTTGTCTTTGGCTTTCTCTTCTTTTCTTTCTCTTTGACTTTCTCTTCTCTTTCCTCTGACTTCTACCTTTTGCTTTCCTTCTTAACTTCTCCTTCTTCTTCCTTCAGCTTCTTCCTTTTCTTCCTTTCTCTTTGTCTTTGGCTTTCTCTTCTTTTTCCTCTGACTTCTGCCTTTAGCCTTCCTTCAGCTTCTTCCTTCTCTGCCTTTCTCTGTCGTGGCCCTTCCCTTAGCTTCTCTTTGTCCTTAGCTTCTCCTTCTTCTTCTTCAGCTTTGCTTCTCCTCCCCTTCAGCCTGCAGCAAAACCTACCCCTACCCACGCACACTCTCCTCTCTTTCTCTCTTAGGTTCCGCTCTCCCAGAGCCACACGTATTCGAGTAATCGGGTCGAGTACGTACCCAAGACCAGGCCCACCGGCATGAGGTGGTGGGCGAGGAGTGCAGTCGAGTTGGGTCAAGCCAGGTCCGCGGGGCGTGAGCGCGGACGAGGCCAGGTCAGTCGGGTGAGAGGGACCTCACCCCGTGATTCAGAGGCGAACAGCTACTAGCAAGAATTCAACTAATGAGGCTTCACTCGCTTTGCAGCCGCTGATGTGGGACTAAACGTGCGCCCTTCTTCTCACGTGCCTGCAGCAGAGGTGGTCCTCCAATTGCCTCAACTTCTACGGCCTTTGACTGGAATTGAGCGCCTGGAATCGTGCTCGAGCGTCTTCCGCACAGCCTGGGACAAGGACCTGGAGCTGGCAAGGCCTGGAGCTTGCTTTAAGCTTGCTTCAAGCTCTACTCCAATGGCGGATGACGCCTGCTACCTGAAATCACCAAGACAGCCTCGTAGCCATGTTAAATTGCTTAGGAAGCTTCGCCAAGGCACGACGAATGTGCTACGGTGGTCGACGTGTCGTAGGGACGCCTGTGTGAGCGTGCCTAGGGCACACTGTGTGCATATGTGTAGGTGTGTTCGATGAGGTGCATGAGTGAGTGGAGTGGTGTGTGAAGTGGGGGGAAACATTCAGTGGAGTGAGGGGATGCTTATGGACTTATCGGCGAGGAGTGGGATGGCCTATGGTGGTGGAGCTATCTCGCCGGAGTTGGTGGCCGAAGATAAAGGAGTTGAGGGCGATGGAGGGCAGCAATGGTCGATTTGGGGAAATAGAAACTGGAGAAGAAAGTAGAGGGGGAAGGGAACTTATCTGGGATGTTAGGAGACGAAGGGAGACGAAGATGGCGTCTGGTGCGTACTACCGACACAGGAGATGAAGGCGCTTAGAGAGGGATGGTCGGCGAGGATGAAGGGGAGACAAGGGCATCGGCGGGTGCTGCATGACGCAGACGAACGCAAGGAGGAAGAGCCTACCACTGGTATTGTGGTCAGTCATCGAAGGAGATCAGGGAAGGTCATGTTGGAAAGTCGTAGATCGCATTTTTGATAAAAGCGTCATAGTATAGTTGCGAAATATGATCCAACAAAGATATTATTTTGTAAAAATAACGAGACTTTGAGTCCCGATCGTTCATCTCTGGGAGACTTTATTTAAACGACATGCTGGTGCGTAATATATAGGCAATTAAAGAACAGGCACTTAAATCACGCAAATATGATAATCATTCAGCTCGTGGTAATTTCGAACACATAAGAGATATATATATATATAAAGTGAAATTTCACTCATCATTGGAGAGTTGTTGCACAAGGAAATCTAGAGGAAAGCTTATACATGAATGCTTAGAAATTAAACCTAACTACCAGAAAATGATTGCATACAAGAATCAACGGGGGGATTTCGCATGCATCATTGGGGGAGAAGTAAGACTACACTACTAAGCAGTAAATGAAAGCAATAAAGATTATGAAGAGTATGATTTAAAGCTAGAAGAATAGAGGGCATTCAGGGGTGGTCCCCGATGGCCTTGGAGTGGTCGAGAGAAGGAGGGGCGGCCAATGGAACTTAGGTCGGCCCTTGGAGAGAGGTAGGGTTGATCCAGCATCCCGGCATGGTGTCCTCCATGGTGGTGGTAGTGAGCTCGTGGAGGTGGAGTGACTATGGAGGTGGCGTGAATGGCACTAATGGAGTGCAATTGCCAAAGAAGTGAATGGTTGCAAATGGCCACCCAACGGGTCTTTTTATAAACCTAAGGGAAGCTCTCTAGAGAATTATGGAATTCTCTAGAGAGGCCTATGGTGGGAGCTCGTGGGAGAGTGAGAGAGAGAGGGTGGATGGTGGATTTTAGATCCACCAAATGTTGATCTAAAAATTGAATGGCTCTTGGTTGCTATTTTTGGCAACCAAGGCAACCACACATGGTAGAGAGTTCTAGAGAACTCTAGGCTAGATATTTTCATGTGGATGGTGTGTGTGGGTGTGTGTGGGTCGAAACTTAGGTGGCTAGGTTGATTAGGTTGGGTTCTAGTGGGTTTAGGTCAAGGTAGGTCTCAAATTAGGGTTATAAACCCTAATTCACTAAGGTAAAGTGTAATTAAACTTAATACAAGTTTAATTGGGTGTGTGGAACCTTAATTGAGAGTAAAACAACTCAATTAAGTCAGGTCTAGGTCAATTGGACTCTCACTGAGTCCAACTAGACAGTGTGTGCTGAGATCAGGGCTCAATTGGACTCAATGAGTCCAATTGAATAGGCTGATGGAATTGACTAAGATCCAAGTCAATTAGGTTTAGTGAGGACCTAATTAGGTCCTTAGGGAGGTCTAGAGGTGATGTACTAGGGTTAGGGCACCTTAATTTAGGTTCATATGGGGTTGTAATTGGGTTTAGGGACCTAGAGATCCAAGATCAAGGTTTAAATCTCAAAACAGGAATTGGAGTACAATATCAGACGTCTAATAATAGAATAAGACATCTTATACTCAAAAATCAGAAGTCCAGACTTGTTGTCTGGACATCCAATCAGAGTCAGGAAGGATTTCGGATTCTGTTTTGGGTATTTTGCAGAAATTAGACGTCTGACAAAGTGTCTGGACGTCCAATAACACTGCAGAAGTGGGTTTGAAGTGTGCGAGATTTGGCTAAGGGTCCTGGACATCTTAAAACTTATCTGGACGTCCAGAGAAGGGTTGGAACTAGGGTTTTAGGGCTTCCTAGGGTGTTGTGACCTAATCTAAGGGTGGCTAAGGCTTGGGGAAGTCTCTAGGCTATCCTAGGGCTAGGATGGACCTAAGCTCTTCACATTTTACTACTTTATTCCTACTTAATAGAATAGCAAACTTTTAACCCCCTTACATTATTATTCCTACATCTAAACTAGGCCTTCTGCTCCAGCTCTACTACAACTCCTGTTATTCCTGATCCATCTTCAGATCCAGCTCCTGATCAGCTTATTCCCTGCAATCGACATAATGCACTTAATCAGCACATTATAACATTATTTTATGCATAGCTAAAGGAAAGCGGTAAAGATGCAGATAATGTGTATGCATGCATGAATAACCCTAACTTATGCTAAGTCCTAGCTTAATCTAGGCCAATTAAGACCTATGATTGCTGCGCAATCAGGTCGCCGAAGCTTGACAAGTGGATCAGCCAGAGGAGGAGAGAAGAAATTGAGGGGGTTTCTGATCGATTTCAAGCTTAGAGGAGTCGATTGGATTTGGGGCTTCTTAAATAGATCTCTGGAGGGGGATTTGTGCTTGGAAGCCAAGCTTCCAAGCAAGGTATGGTCACCAGAGATGGAAACTCAAAAGAGACCCAAATCTCTCATGCATTCGCATGAGAGCTTGGGAAGAAATTAGGGCATCAAACTAGATTCACATTGGAGGGATTTTCTCAGAGAATCTCCCTTCCAATTTTGAAGGGGATTCTCTAAGAAATCAGAGAGAAACCACCTTCTAAAGCTCGCCAGAGTAGAATTGCTCCACTATAATGGCGAAGGGGCCTAATTGCGAGAACGATGAAGAAGCTAGGGGGCCTTTGCAAAGGTTTTTGAAAGATAAGGGTACAAATGTAATCAGGTTGGACCTTTTTGCAAACTAGGTCAAGGCAAATTCATCTTGGGTCCAAATTTTGGTACAAACCTAATTTGGACCTGAGGAATCCAATGGTGAAGTTGGATTTTGGGTTTGATTACGTTTGATTGGGAAATTTATGTAAAAATCTAATTTAGGGTAAATATCTGTCTGAGACCCCATTCTAGGTCAAGTTGGGTTCAAATGGCGAATTTAAAGGTTCTAAACCCTAGAGAATATTTTTCTATGTTTTTTAGAGGGTTTAGGTGAATTTTATCCTGACCTGAACCTTGGTTAATCAAGTGGGTCTGTTTTAGGATTTTAAGAAGTCATTTAATTCACAGGGCATACAGACCTTTTCTGTCTGATCTAACCCACTTATTATCTTGTTAAGACCTTTTGACCTTTGTTTAGCCCTTGATAAAACCCATTATTGTACTGCAATGGTAAAATTATAGTTTTACCCCTTATTTCTTACCTTTCTCTCAGAAAGGTTATTCAGTGAATTAGGACCTTCAGTTGGTTATGTAGGAGCTTTTATTTTCTTCATTGGGTCAAAATGAGCTAGTTATGGCTCATGATGGTGTTCCCATCACCTCACTTCTCTCATTTCTTATTGTGATTGTAGGTACTCTTTTGAGATGAGCAAAAGCGGTAAATTGGAGCAAAGTGCTGTTGAAGGTTCTGTAAGTTTACCCCCACCTCCCACCCATTAGATTTCATTCCACTACATAATAACACAAACATAAATCAACCTAGGTGTTCTTATAAACCCTAAGGTTAGCTTTGATTTTTTGTTTGACACCAATACCTGCCTTACCCTCTACATTTAAAAAGAAAAATTAAAAAAAAAATTCACAGATGTACACAACCTCATCTGATTTTCAAACTCAACTGGTAAACTGATATTTAGAACCGGTACACACACCCAAACACATAATTGAGTAGAAATTAGATTAGGTAATCACTTGTGTGCCTAATTATGTGGTGCAACAGGCCGATTGTTTGAGTTGATTGGGCTGCCCCACTTCAACTAAAATCAACTCATTAAGTAGCTGCCACATAGGTTCAACTCTTAGGGATTTACCAGGAACTTCACATTCTTTTAAGCTTCAAAGGAAAACATCTTCACCTATGCTTTCAAAACCTGGTGTGCCAATAAAACTTGTTTGAAAATACCTAAAGTTGAATCCTAAAAGCTACTAAGTAAGATTTGAACCCTAAAATTCACCGCATCAAAAATAATCTTGCTTAAAAACCACTGGTTATGCATGCACACACACATCAATCAATCATTAAGGGCACAACCCAGATAAAGGGCCCATCACATTCCAAAGCACATTCAAACCTAACCCTAAATAAAATAGAGTAAACGTTGGCCTTAAGGATTGGACTCGCTCTTCGAAGCCCAGAATGAGATTATTTTCGATTAGTTTGTTTCTACTGTTCAATCTGATGTCTAGCTAGGGGAGCAGAATCAAACGATCGTGGTTGGGGGGTACACTAGGAATCGGAGGCGCAAGCCAAAGGAAGAACCTTCTCCCTAGTCCCTCCCTCTAACTGGTTGGATTGAACGGACAAAAGTAGATCAAATCATTTCTTTATCTCAAGACGGGATCTAGGAGTCAGTAGGTCTTTAGGCTAGCCCACTTAAGGACAGGTTTGATTGTTTGTATTTCAGGGTACCTTTCTTCCTCCCTTCTATCGTGAATCTTTCCACATTTCATATGCATTCCCGCTCTTTCCCTCCTGTTATGACTTATCCTCAACATGACAATTATCCCGACTCGTACTGTAATCAATCATCTCTTAGTTGGGATAACTCGGATTGGGGATACAATTCCGGACCTCCGTGTTCGGGGTTAAACCTTGAACACCATAATTGTGATTTCTATCCTTCTTCGAGCCACATCGATTATAGATCGCCACCCTTTCATGGACAACCTAATATGATCTACAATCAAGAAGGATACACTGGTCCTTACCCATCCTCTGAATACACTGCCTTTAGGTCATCACCACCTTTTGAACAATCCGAAATGACCTATTATCAGGAAGGGTATTACGAATCTCAATTCGTTAACACCTCTACACTAATCCCAAACCTGCCCAACCCTGAACCAAGTCATTTGGTTCAAGTTAACCAGGTTCAAGATAAGGTTTTGGCTAACTTGAGAAATACTATACAATCTTTAAAAGTTCAGCCAATACCTTGCACTGAAGAATTGGAGCCCCTGATTGAAATGATTGATGATCTGAACAAGTATTTGTTGGATTGGCTCCAGGATGTTAAGGATAAAGACTCGGGTGAGTTTTTACTTGGGAAGTTAGCGAAACTGAGAATAAGATTTGTGCTTGCTTTAGTTCAATCATGGGATGATTCCCAAGATGAACCCCCTTCAAGAGAGCCAATGTTAGAACCCACTCAGGCACCTGTTGGGGGGGACACGTGTTACGAGGCTGACCAGATTGACCTAGTGATGAGTCCATTTTAATGGACTAATATTACGCATGAGTAACTTTAATCGTACCTTTTAGGTTTGTTAATAACTACATTAAGTTATAGAATATTTGCATGCATCATGATTTAAGTCTACATCTATTTTATAGTATTCTATAACTTAATATGTAATGATTTTATGTTCTTTTTATGTGCAGGAAGAATATTTGGCAAAATAATAAGGAGGGGAGGGTAAATTACCCTTTCAAACAACCGGCGGCATTTCTTTTCCCCATCCTCCGGGCACCCTCAACAGCCGTCGGTCAAAAATAGCTAAGGGATTTGAAAATCCCTTAATTGACGCACGTGGGGAGAGAGGAGTTAAAAAGGAGGCAAAGAAAGGAGAGGAGGATCTTCATCTTCCCCCTGCGGGGAACTACTCTATCTTCTCCACCGTGGAGAGGGCGAACATTGTGCACCAAGCACACCATCCTGCCCTTCAGCCTGTGCCCGCGCCTGCAGTTGCTTCGTCTTCCATCGCCCTTCCACTGCAAGCGCACACCACCCACCACTCCATCACACCTCCAGCTAAGCACCCCTACAAGCGCCCCCCCTCCTCCAGCGCACTAAGTTCTCCACTGCAGCATTTCCCCTCTCTACAGACCACCCTAGCCACTCCCCCCAGCAAGCGCACGCCCTTCTCCAGCACCAACAGCCGCTCTGCCTCACGCCCAACCCCTCCGCAGGCGCTGCACGCCAGCACCCGCATACTGTACCGCCCGCCTTCACCCTTCAGCCGCGCCCACAGGCACTCCAGTGCTCACGCCACTCCACCTTGCACGCCCCTACCAGGCCACGCCCTACTGCAGCGCGCCCCCACTCGTCCACGCACCCTTCACCAGCGCCCACAGGCGCTCTACCTGTACACACCGCCCCACCCCCGCAAGCACCCGCCTCGCTTCACCTGCAGGCCTGTTCAGGCACAGCACCATCACTGCACCCGCACCAAGCGCCCTGCAGATGCCCGCTCACACCCTCGCCGCCAATGCCTTGCAGGTGTATTCCTTGACTCGTGAATTTATTGGTATATTCCTCCCTGTGGATACGACATCCGTTATTGTGGTTTAAATTCATATCTATTTAATCTTTGATTGAGAGATTTTCCACCACCTTTTGTGCTACAACGATTTATTATCTTAATATTAATTATTCAAAGTGAAAATCACTCTTTCAAAATGGCGCCGTTGCCGGGGAGGCAACAGACGCAATAGATTCACGTTATTATTTTTCTTAATATTCTGAGTTGCGCAATCATCTGATCATTTTTATTATTGTGCGAGGAATCTGACACGGCGACAAGCGTAGCAAAGCGACGACATTGACCCTGAACGACGTGCACGATGGAGATGATCTTTTTGGTGGACCTTGACGCCACCTGGAGGATGGCAACAGGAGCACGTGGGCCTTGATCCCATGCACATAGGCTTACAGAGAAGCCTATTTCTGATTTAGTCAGTAGATCTTAGTTAGATTTACTTTAGATAGACATTAGAATTTAATTTCTATCTTGTGGACCCTTGTCGGGTATTTTTAGGAACGTGTTCCCAGTGCCACTTTATTTCTTATCGCTCTTGTATGCGGGAACATATTTTTGGGAGCATGTTCCCATTTATTTAGATTATAAGATTATTTGAACTGCATTTCGGTTAGTTAGTAGATTAGATCTGTTTGTTATTATTATTATTAAAATAATAATAAAAATAAATAAATAAAATAAAAAAATCAAACTGCCTACTAGAAGCTGCATATCTATATGACGACCATCTAGGACTGAATGAGCAGCATCTAGTTTATTTTTATTGCATTGCATTCATACATTACACGAAGAAAGCTGGAGTAAGGTACGTCTTCTCTTTAGCATCAATTACCTGTCATGCATATGCATTGAACCTAAATCTAAGACCACTAAAGTGCTTGAATCAAATTAATTCAATAGTCACTTTAAAAATTGGCACTGCTAAGAGGTGAGACCTTAAAATCTATGACTAAAAATTGTGTGCAAAAGGATCCTGTTTGCGAAATTTCAAAAATCAAAACACGATAGTATGTTTGCACACTTGAGACACTGTGCACCTCACACATAAGGTCACTAGATAAATTTCTACCTCTCCTCTTTTGCACAACAAGGGAAGTTAGTTGGAAATCAACAAGCCTATCCACCAAGTTACTTCGGTTCCTCGTGTGTGGGCTCGATTCGAGACTTCCATCCCTTGCGAGTAGGTTATAGGCACCAGCGAAGGTTAGCCTAGGAAGCGTAATTTTTTGCAAAACTTGTTTGGCCACCAATTGAACATTTAATTCTAAGACCTACAATCTACTAAAAATAAGATCCCACTAAATTTGCATTTGCTTTGACAGTAGAACTCTCTAGGAAGTTTCTATTTGTATCCTAAATTCTGCTAAATCCTAAGAGAGTTAAAACTGTTTTGCTTAAAGAAATGGATTACCCTTACTCCTATCATTTAGATTATCAAAGTCAATACTTCTCATCTTTTAATCAGGATCCCATGCCCCGAGCGTATCCATCCTTTGATGGGTACATTGGCAATTCATGGGATCATTCTTATCCTGGGAGTACTGGCTTGATAACTCCCACTTTTGAGCAGAGCCTAGGAGTAGGATTTCCCAACCCTGAAATCCCTACTTCCATGCAAACACCCAACCCTCCCACCCTTCATGATTTTCCATATCGAGGTTGGACCGATACCCCTAGACAACCAGAGCCTGAAATTGACTATCCTCCCCAACCTGATAATAGTAGCCTCTCCCTCTTTTATGATAGAAATGCAAAAACAGCAAAAGGAAATGATGGAATCAATGGGAGAGATGTTGAGGAATAGTCAACAGTTAAATGAAGAAATAAGACAACTTAGCTACATGCTTCCCAATAATCCTGATCCCTACCCATACAATCATGATCATGAAAATAATTATGAGGAACCTAATGACAATAGGGATCCAATTTTATGTAGCTATCACTTAGACTCTCCCAATGAGACACGGCCACTAGAGGACATCGATCATAGTGATTATCCACCTGAACTATATTAGAGTCAAAAGCAAGGGAAGATGGTACCTCTTGAGGACCTTGACCCCAATGACAGTATTCTCCTTACCCCTACCAACCCGGTTCAAGGTTATATTGTTCCTATCACTTCCCCTCTTGATTATTTGGTGGAATTCCATTCTACCCTTAATGAGCCTACTCCTAACCCTCCACTTAGGGAATCAACACCTACTATTCAGCATCCTGAGGATTTAAATGCACCCAATGAAGGTGACCCTAAGGGAATAGAGGATGATCAATTTTGGTCTCAGGGATATGAAGAGTCTATTTCAGAGGATGGGGATCCCCAATAGAGGAACCTGGACTGAAAATTTGGAGTGAATCACAGGGGAATTATTTATCATTTGAGGATTTACCTCCAAAGGATATAAACAATATGGTGAAATCCAGATTCCTCATTTCTTTTGAGAGTCATCCTCCATCAAAGCAGGAGTTGATATTAAAGGAGGACAAACAAAATAATGAGAAGTCTATGGGAGACTCTCGGGGACAAAACACATCAATTGAGGATTTATACCTCGAGAAGAATGACGAATTCAATGATATAGGCTTGCTCCAAAATATTAAGACCGATCCTCCTTTAGGAATAATTAAGGATACTAATCCAACTCCTATCTTCATTAATGAATCACATATTCACCCTGACAAAAATATGAGTGAACCAAACGAATTTGGGGATGAGCTTAATGATAATGATTCAGATATTTTGACCCTGCCATCAAAGAGTTGTAATTTGAAGTCTACCCTTGATTCAAATATGACTCCAATCATTAATGCTAGGCAGGGTAATGTGAAGTTGTCTACAACTATTAGGGAGTATACACAATCTGAATCATTGTTGGAATTGGACCTAACACCGACTAAGCCTTCATTGGACTTAACCATTACCTTCCAACACTACCAACAACCCTTATACTCTCTAATAGATCCTTATCTCAGATCTCTGCTCATGTACATTCTTTCTAGAGAACATATCAAGCCAGTACATCCTCAGGTAGAATGGCGAGTGTGGATTGATGCTTGGACTTTTACTCTTGCCATTCAAGGGTTTGAACTAATAATGTTTATATCTTTTAAAACCCGTCCTGCTCTGGAGGATCCTTGCTATCCTCCACTTATTCTATTTCGGGAGGTCCCTTTTCATATTCCGTTTATTATTCCTAGACCTCCCAAGGTAGCCAACGAGGTTCTTCGCTTTCATATCTTCTGGCGAGCATTTGGTATTACGTTGCATCATCAGCTCGCCAACATCCATGGCTACCTATTTTCTAAGCCCGCACTGTTACACATATTTTTAGGGCCTAACTTTTTCTGTTTGGAACCAGACTTACAGGTTCCTTCTAAGTCTAGCTACTAACAGAAAATGCAGCACTTGTTGGGAGGCAACCCAGCAGTCAGAATAACACCGTGTCAGGTGATGCTTTTCCTTTCTCCTCCTGTTTTAATTTTACAATGGGGACATTGTAGGATTTAGGCATGGGGGGGTGCATTTGCATTTTAGGAAGTATTCATGCATTTAGGTTAGCATATAAAAAAAAAATTTCCTCTTTTCTTGAGATGAATGGGTTAGTCCCTAGCAAAATACCCTTGCCATTGGAGGTTTTTCTTCCAGAATTATTTCTTAAGTTTAGAATCCAGTACATTTATTTCACATGCACGTAAACTGAGTAATGGATCCTCAAGGAAAACCAATAAGCATTTGTAGTCCACTGAATCCTTGGACAGTTCATAGGGAATCAGGCATACTATCTTCTAGTAGATCCACCTTATATTTGTGAGAAGAAAGTAGAGAGATTACTGGTGCGCTAAGTCCAGTGCAAGGACTCTTAAGTTTTGGATAATTAGATGATGATACTTCAGAGTTAGGCATAGTTTTCACTCTCTGTTCCTATGTGCGTACTTTGTATGAATTCCTGAGAGTCACCAAATAAGGCAGATACACAGAGATGGAGTCTTAATAAAGCTATGACCATGGTGGATGGTTACGACCATCCTTCATAGAGTCCTCAGCTGAAGGAGGGTAATAGTGTCAAAGGTCAGAAATACGCCTATCTTATCCATTTCTTCCCGGTGCCGAGAATAGGCACTTCCACCAAATAAGCCACACAATATCCTCTTGACCATCATCATCCCTAATAATGCCTCATAAATAAAAGTCTGTGTCGTATTATATTCATAAAAAAAAAGAGAGAAAAAGAAAAAGAAGAAACAGTTATATAAAAAAGAAAGAAAGAAAAGTCAAGTCAAAGCTTATAATGTAACATTGTTTTTGAGGCAACAGAATACTTTTCGCGTTCCACCAAATATGACCCATACCCACCTTTTAGTATTTTTGATCGCCCGAATACTGGTTAAGGACTTTAACTTAGTTGTAGAATTATTAGGACTTTAATTGAAGTGTGGATGCCATGTGAGGCCACCAAACAGTGAGTGCAATTACTAAATCTGGCGAGATTTGTGATCTCAGAAAGAAAAGAGTGAGCTCCCAGGAACATCAAGAGAGCATAGTTGTTTAGCCTCTCTCTGAGTTGACTTGTCTAATAATCTAGAAATCTAGAGTCTGTAGTACTAGACTACATGTAGCACCAGATGAGTGTGTGCCACCACTTACAAATCCATTCAACTCGATATCTCCTACCTAAGCCAAACGCCAGGGTCAAATTACAGATTATCGTCTACTTTATCCCCGAGGGAAGTAGTTGCCTATCCCAACAGCAATATTTACCAAGGGTGAAGTACAAACTCCCATTGCGAATTTTTTTTTTTTTCACTCGGAACTGTTACTTAGGCTATCATCACTTCACATTTGTCTGGATCTCTAAAGTTTTGAAATGAGAAAAGAAGAAATCTTCTTATTACTTCTATTATTTTTCATTTTTGCTAGGGATTAGCAAATCTTAGGCATGGGGGTATTTGATGAGTCCATTTTAATGGACTAATATTACGCCTAAATAACTTTAATAGTACCTTTTAGGTTTGTTAATAACTACATTAAATTATAGAATGTTTGCATGCATCATGATTTAAATTTACATCTATTTTATAGTATTCTATAACTTAATATGTAATGATTTTATGTTCTTTTTATGTGCAGGAAGAATATTTGGCAAAAGAATAAGGAGGGGAGGGTAAATTACCCTTTCAAACAACTGGCGGCATTTCTTTTCCCCATCCTCCAGGCACCCTCAACAGCCACCGGTCAAAAATAGCTAAGGGATTTGAAAATCCCTTAACTGACGCACGCGGGGAGAGAGGAGTTAAAAAGGAGGCGGAGAAAGGAGAGGAGGATCTTCATCTTGCTCCCTACAGGGAACTACTCTATCTTCTCCACCGTGGAGAGGGCGAACACCCGCTCACGCCCTCGCCGCCAACGCCCTGCAGGTGCGCACCTGCGCGCGCCTACGCCTATGCATCCAGTGTGCAGCCAGTCGCGCAGCTATAGCAGTCTCCTCCTCCAACAGGCCGGCGGCCCTCCTCCGCTTGCCAACCGCCACCGCGTCACCACTGTTGCGTAGCTCTCGTCAAGCCGCACCTCCCCGCCGACCCTTGCAGCCAACCGTGCGCTGCCGCACATGCGAGGAGGCGAGAGGAGAAATCCTCTGTTTTTGCCCCCATTAATAATTACATTCAATGCCATTGTCAAATTTATATTAGTATTTTATTCTGGCCACATTGCACTGATGCACTCAGATTTTCCTGAAATTATTTTATTTGTGTTATGTGCATGTTTCTATCTTGAATTTCAAATTAGAATTGCATGAAAGTTGAATTCACTTGATAAGCCATTACACATGCATCTTACACATATTTTTGGGGCTTAATTCCTGACATGAAAACTACATAAACACCCCTGAACTTTTAAGGAAATTGAAAACTTCATTTAAAATAGCATGTTCCTCGCATTAAAGTTGCAGAAGAGTTTGCAAACTGTGTATTCCTTGACTCGTGAATTTATTGGTCTATTCCTCCCTATGGATACGACATCCGTTATTGTGGTTTAAATTCATATCTATTTAATCTTTGATTGAGAGATTTTCCACCACCTTTTATGCTACAACGATTTATTATATTAATATTAATTATTCAAAGTGAAAATCGCTCTTTCACCTAAAGCAACCAATTAAGGGTGATCTAATTTCTTCACCTGAGATCCCTAAGCTGGGGTACGAGGAAACGTATGTCTCCATGGATCAGAAAGTAATGGATGATTTTGGGACATACATTAATACGAATTCAGATTTCTTTGATTCTGAGGGTGAAGATTCAAATTGCAAAGTCTCACATGAGTTTACAGAACATGATTTCTGTGAGACGATTAGGCCTGCGAAATCGGTTAAATCATTTGATAGCCCAATAACTGAGGAAATTGATCTTATTGGGGCTCACTTGACGCATTCAGAATCGCATTTTCTGAAGGATTCAATTCAATGCCCTGCTTGTCAGTTACACCCTATTAAGCTTACTAACGATTCTGTTTTTGAGATAACTAAACCCAAGTCAATTTTGATTCAGTCACATCTTTTAGACTTGGAAATTTCAGATGGGGTGATTAATAAATAGGAGGTCCTAGAATTTGACATTCTGAATGAGAAGGACAGGAACTGGAAAATTTTGATTCAGGAAGCAAGCTCCAGAGGAAGTAGAAGACCGAGTCTAAGGGTTCCAATTAATCTGAAACCATCAAACCATGACCCTTACGACATTTGTTCTGAGGATGTCCAACCCAAGCACACATTCATTGATTATCCTTTTGAGCTTGATTTCTCTATAACCTGACTTTTTGGTTTTGTGTTGCATCCTCATAAATTGTAGGCCCGACCCCGCTTGCAAACTGATCTCAAGTTCTGGGTAATTTTTATCCGGAACTTTAGATATTCTCAACCATGGGGTATGGTCTGCATCACAATCTGGTCCACATCTATGGGTATCTGCTGGTAGGTCTCAGGTTGCATCTTTTTATTCTGATTCTGACCTGCACTTCTGAATTCTTTATTTCTCTTCTTTGTATAGTGTGCCTAGCTGAAGGCACTAAATTCAGCACGTATACAATTGTTGTTTATCTCGGAGCGGACCCGTTACTCACGTAATTCAGGTGCTTTCTACTCTACTCCACTCTGCTTCATGTCTTTTTAATACAATGAGGACATTGCATTAGATAGGCATGGGAGGGTGGATATTCATCTCTAAATTACTTCGTTAGCTCCGTAGATTCGATTTGTTTTCTTTATATATATATATATAAATTGAAGAATTAGGAAAGAGAACTTGGGCTTTAGAAAATTTTCAATCTTAGGAAATAAACTGTATGATTTGAACACGAAGACCCTTCAAGTCTTCGGACTTAATCAGCCTGGGTATCCACTAAAATGTGGATTTGTTTCTCGAGTCTTCACCATCCTGAATTCTATTTCTAATTTGATTAAGTATGGGTGATAAGTACACGATTTATTAACCCGCCCTCTGATTTGAGGGAACTTTAAGTCTAAGCATCTACACACTATTCGTCACTGACTCGTTGGTCGACGATCTTAACAGAAATTGGGTAGCTAATGAACCTTCTAGGGTGATATGGCTGGCAAGTTATCGTAGGTAACAGCCCATAGGTAGGCTGTCCAGAGCCCAATCACTGGACCACTCTCTTCTTGCTGCCTTTAGGTAAATCTTAGACTAGGGAAGCCACCTACTTAAAAAGAAAAAAAGAAAGTTCAAAAAAGAAAAAAAAAAGAAAATGAGAAAAGAAACAAAAAGAAATAAGCCACACTTCGCCGCACGAGTATGGCTGGCAAGTTGTCGATGGTAACAGCTCATCGACCGGTTGTCTAGAACTCAGCTCAAGAAATGCACTAAAAATTCCAAAACCACTTAGGAAGAAGCGAAGAAGTAGAATAAGCCGGGGAGATATACACTGGATTCACCCTTATTTTGACCCCATAAAAATAAAAGTAGGGAGAAAGCTACCGGTCGTATAGATACACTTTCAGGCAGATTTCTTTTTAAGGTCACCTAGGGGTGTAGAAACTCGAAGTCCATTCTGATTGCCAATCAACTAGTCTATCACTTTCACAAAAAGATGCTTAGAACTTAGGGTTCTCATCAAGTGTTGGGCGGGTTAAGTGGCCGTAGAAAGCAGCTCAATAACCCTAAACTCAAAAATCCAAAAAAATTAGAAAAGAAGAAAAAGAGAAAAAGAGATCCCTCTTTGAATAAGGTGAGAACTTGAGGCGATCTGCATTTTGGCAGATACTCGGGTGCTGTTGTGTCTCAGTAGTTCAGGTCCTAGTTGAAATCCCTAAGTAATGAAAATAACTATTGCCGAAGAAATATGACTTAATTCTCTTACAAATAGCATATAATTTTGCTAGGGACTAGCAAAAGATAGGCATGGGGGTGTTATGTAAATATGTTTATATCACATAAACTGTCTATTTATGCGTGTTCTTAAGCATAAAATTGCATCACATACTATAAATATTGCATAACATGCATCATCTTTCATTTATGTTAGTCTATATAAACTGTAGGTTAATTGTCTACTTTTATGGCCAGGAATAGGGCAACTTGTTAATCGAGACCTCGGATCGAAGATCCAACCATACGAATATGATCAGGGCAGCGATTGGAGTTCAACGACTCCAAGATCGCCCTGATCGAACATCCATAGCACCAATAGAGATCGAGGAACCCTAAAGATCAAGGGCCAAGATGGTACCAATCCGCACTTCAGACAACAAATCTGATTGCACGAATGGGTTCAGATTGACGATCGCAGCCTAACAGCACAAAAATCGATCCAATCCGACATCCGTAGCACCATCTACAACACATAGAAGATGGACGGCCAAGATGGCGCCACGTGGTGCCATCCCAACCGCCCAACCAGCCCCAAGGACCCACCTCCACTTCTCTTCTTCACCCACTCAATGAATATCCATCGTTGGATGTCCATCCAACGGCCAGAAGCACGCGAGCCTTAAATCATCCACGCGACAAAGATGCCGCCACAACACAGCAGTCGAGCGCATTGCATGAGCACGCAACGCACGTTCGATTCTGCATCTACAGCACACGGGCAAATTATCGCAGCCGTGCGATTGGCAGCGAGTGGCACGAATCAACCAATAGCGCCCACGCGTGATCAGATGCATAGCATGCATGCCCGATCGCACGCGAGCGCACGATGAAGGGGGCGCATGCGGCGCTAGCAAGGAGCGGTTTAAGCCATTCGATCTTAAGATCGGACAGCTGAGCGCGCATGCCGACCACGTTCAGGCCTTTAGTGACGAATAAATCTGTCACTAAAGGTCCTGAATTAATGTTTTTGAAATTAAAATGTCCAAAATGCCCCCACTCCTTGCAACTAAAAAAGGAGACCCCTACCCTACGAATTTCTCATCCCTTCTTCGCTTCTCTCACCCCTTCCAAAGCTCTAAGAGCTTGTCCCACACCCGGGATGCTCCTCTAGAGTAGAAATCTTAATTTTTCCACCTTTGTCTCATTCGTGGAGCATCCTACGGTTGTCCTCTCTCTGCATTCAGGAAGTAGATCCCACGACGACGATGATGTGATGCTTCATTCCCATTCCTCCCGCTTTGTCCTCCTTCTTCTCACTCCGTTCCCTATCTTCCAGGCATCGTCCCATCTGGCTCATCCTCCAAGCAATCATCGAGGAGGATATTTCTCTCTCCATTCTTTTTACTGCTTTCTAGAGTAGATTTACCGCTTTCTAGTATAGATTTCCCACTTTCTAGTCGTAATAAGTAGTGTAATGAATAATTTTTGATAATGAAATCCATGTTTATTCTACATCCCTTTTGCTTTTATTTGTAATATTCTCTCTCTTCTATTTATTATTTGTTAAATAGATAGCTAGTTTTCGACCAGCTATTCTGTTTCGTGACAAACAAAATAAAACACGTATTTTTAATCAAACGTTTGCCTCCCTGTGTTCTTCCTGAAACTTCTTTACAACTTTTCGGTATAAATTTTATTTGTTGAACGGATTTCTTCATGACTCGAATTACAACGACGGGTTTTCAAATCCAATTGCGAACACATAGTTTTCCGCCTTCAACAATAATTTTGCAAACAAATTGCCTCTTTGGATGACCCTAGATACCCCACTATCTAGGTTTATAAATTTAAAAGCGAAAGTGGATTTACACATTACAACGACACTAAATTGCTTAATTAACAAACCGCGTATTTTCGCGATCACTTTTTGGCGCCGTTGCCAGGGAGGCATGGCTTTGCATTCATTTAGTCTCTTGCTTGATAAGTGGATCTCATCCCCTTGTCTTTCTCTCTCTCGTGTGTGCAAGAACTACAGGAGGAAAGTGGGATTCTGGAAGGAAGAGCTAAAATTCCTTTTCTTCCCATGAAAATTCAAGTTGGTTATTCTTTCTAGTCATACATAGCCTTAAAAACTATCAAAACACATTAAACTTGGCTTTCAGGATCTCAAAAAATTAAGTTAAATGGAGTGGTTTCATTTAAAATTCAATTGATTATTTGTTTGCATCATTAAACACCACTCCACTTTAAGTGTTGGTAGTTTGATTTTCAGGTCTAGACTTCTGTCCGAACTTCAAAAATTAATTCCTAACAACACAGGCCTCTAAAAATCTTAAAATTTCACCCAGTGATTCCAAATCAAGTGAGGAACATCTATTCTAATTTTGAAAGCAATTGGATCTTTATAGAATTTTTAAAAATTCGTGAACTGAAGAAAGGTCATCTCCTCTAATCTTCCTATTTTGCTAATGTCTACGAATTTTATAAATTTTTATACTCATCCAATTTTTGTGAAATTTAACTTTCAGGAATTCTTGTGAAATTCTACACATCACATAAATTCACAAAATTTTCTGAGGTCGGTGGTGGTACTGAAAAGTCCAAAATATCTATAGGTATCATTTCTGAACTTTGACACCAACACAAAGAAAAAGTCTAAAAAAATATCAAACAAATTTTTAAAATCTTCAAAAAATATTTTTTAGAATCCTTGTTTGATTTTCCTTACAGTAGTGGTGTTTCTTGCATTGTTTGGACCACTAATTAAAAAGAAAGCCAAAACAAACTCAATGATAGTTAAATTTCTACTTAGGATTAAATTGATTGGGGTTTCTTTTCATTTCTAGAGACCAACAAATTAAAGGAAATTGATCTTCACCAACACAACCTGATTTCCTTTTGTTTGTGGAATTTCAAACTTGTTTGAATACTTAAAGAGATAAACCCTAAAACACACTAACCTAAAGCAAATCCTAAAAGCAGAAATACATTTAATTGTATGACAACTTTTTGATATTGGAATCACTTTCCAATTCCTGCACACACTATAAAAATATAAACAACAAGGCAATACCCAAATCAACACCCTCCACATTCCATGTGCACTCTAGTCTCCTAAACCTAACTAAAATTTATAGCAATTTGACCCCTAGGGTTTTATCAACTTAGGCTTGCTATCTAGGTCTTAAATTTTCTCTTGTTAATACCAATTCTTTCATTTATATCTAGTGACAGGCTGAGGGGTAGTGTCAAACGACTAGGAACGGGTTTACATAAGCCCTTGGGGATTTTCTTGGGATATGCTTGAGCCCAACCCTCCTTTTATTCAGCTTGGCCAGATTTGTTGATAGAACTAGTATTCACTATTGAATTCTTATTTCCTAGGTGAAACAAGCTTATGTTAGTTTTTTAGGACACTTAAGCTAGGTCTAGAAATTTTGATTGATTGATTGCACATTTTCTCTCATCTCCATCTCTTCTCCTCCCCTCACCGTTTCTTCCAATTTGAATGGACGGCAGTCCAAAACTCGACACTTAGAGGGACCACTTGATTTTGCCTCCCCAAAAAAACTTTTCCTGCATTCTTCCTCTTCTTTAAAAATGGAAAATCAAAATTGGTCCTCTAACCTACATGCTAACTTTTCTT
Source organism: Thalassia testudinum (assembly GCA_037157565.1). Lineage (NCBI taxonomy): Eukaryota > Viridiplantae > Streptophyta > Magnoliopsida > Alismatales > Hydrocharitaceae > Thalassia > Thalassia testudinum. The sequence goes on along the minus strand of JAZHRO010000031.1, from coordinate 142,962,150 downwards.
TTCCCAATCTATCCACACAGGAGCTTCTTAATCAGGGCCCCCCACCTAATTTCTACTCCATAATGGCTCAGCTACAAACTAGTCAACAGCAGATGAATAGGGATTTAGCAAACCTAGACAACCTAGGGAATCTTGCCACACCTACCCAAGCTCCACACATTCCACATCTCACCCCTTTTAACATCCCAAAGAGAGAAAATTTGCATACTGCTCTTGCTGAGTATAATCATTATTCCGAGGCTTTCTATGGTTCAACAAGGAATTATACTTATCCAAATCATTACCCCACCCAAAATGTCTCCACCTTCCAGGAACAATTGAAAAATTCTTCTAATTGGAGGAATTATCCGACTCACTCCTGGACCAACCCAGTTCCTCATGGTTCAAATCAAATTTATCAATCTGGGCCATCTGAAGAAGACATCAATGCCTAGATGATGAAAACCCTACAGGAGATGCAAAGAAAAACTATGGAAATCACCTGTGTTATTGCAATCTCAATGATCAAATTGGGGTTATTTCGACTCAAAAACCCGTAGGACATTCACCATCCCAGCCCACACCAAATTTATCAATCAAAGGAACCAACACCCAGGTGGACACCAACATTAGAACCACACTAATCAACCTCCTATTAACCCGATACCTCAGCACCAACTCGGTTTACATCAACAACAAGCCCCTCCACTTCCTCCCAATGACAACCAAACTGCATATGCAGATACATTGAGGATTGGGAACACCACCACTGATTTAGGGCCTTCAAATCAAATTGATGAAACCCATTCTCAACCTATGCAAATCGACTCTCCTAACCCCACTCAGGAAGTAGAAAAAGAAACACCAAAAACACTAGATTCAAATCCTATCTCTCACTCTCAAGCACTGCAATCCAATCCTTCTAATCAGAAATCAGAGCCCTCTCACCAAGATCTTTTGGATTTATTTGAGCAAGTCGAGACTAATATCCCCCTCCTAGATGCCACCCTTGCCTATGATAAATTATTGAAAGAAAGATATACTCCAAAACAACAGGCCCAAGATCTGGAAGGGTGGTCCTTTTTAAAATAGCAAGCTCAGTTTTTCAGAGCAAGCTGTCTTTCACAAAAAAGGACCTAGGCGCATCACCCACCTTGGTTGTCATATTTGACACCACTTTTTTTCGTGCCCCTCTCGACTTAGGTACATTCATTAATATCATTCCCCTGGTCTTATTCGAGGAATCTCGATTCGGTGATTTTAAACCTACTAAGGTTCAATTTGAATTGGAAGACTGATCTACCATTCAACTGCGGCAATTTTGAGGATAGTATTGTCAAGGTCTGGAATTATCTATTTTCAGTGAATTTTCTGGTCCTTGACATAAAGGTACCTGAGGCTCTCATTAATGACATCCTTGGAAGACACTTTCTTATTACTGCAACAGCTAATATCAATTCTCATCTGGAAAAATAAATGTAAGTTGCGGTAACCAGACTTTCTCATTAGATTTATTTTAAGCTTCCAAGAGGTCCATTGATCATGAAATTTTTGAGGACACTAATAATACAATGGAAGCAATATGTGAGAAGTCTTTGTTGATCAAATCCTACTCAGCTATGACCACCATGGATCTAGATTTTATTGATTCCTATTCTAAGGATGTTTATGTGGTCCAAAACTTTTCAGATCAACTAAGGTTTGACTTTTACTCTTTCAATCTTCCTGATTTTTCACCAAAAACATCCACACTAACTTCACCCACCCTACATCTCATTGACTACTTTCTCCCTCCCTTTCCATTGGACCTACCACCCGACTCATCCAAGTTTGGCATTTTACATGAACTCAAACCATGGCCAGACCTGGGTCATTCTTCCATCTTTCCATTTCATTTTGACCCCTATTTATTTACCAATCATCTTCTTAGGGATCTTGAGGAAAACACATTTCTTGAGGACATTTAAGTGTCCAATTTTTTACATGATTGTCCATTTTCCGTGCATCACTTCACGCTCGGCTGAATGACATAAAAGATAGCACTGGATGGGAGGTAACCCATCATTTTTTTTCTGGCTTTCCTTTTCTCTTTCTTTTTCCAGGTTTTGACCATCCTAAACCCAACTTCCTTTCACTAAGGTGATCTCTTTTCCCTCCTAATGCATGAGAACATTGCATATCATAAGCATGGGGGGGTGTTTTTAAATTTCGATGATCGATTTAGGATTTTCAAAACCTAAAAATATGCTTTTCCTTCTTTTGCATGCATCTCATTATAGAAATATCATAAAACTTTTTTAGGAAAATTTTGAAAAGCGAAACTAAGGTTGAAATTTTCATTTTAAGGTATAAGGGATTTAATCTTTAACAAACTAGGGATTAAGATTAAGATCTGATTGTTAGAATCTCTGGGTCTAACCTCTAGACTATATCAAGTATCTTTCTTTAAATTCCACCTTAACTAGTGATAGTTCAAATGACTTGATCTTCCTTTGTAACTTGGAAATTATCCGGCTTAGCTTTCGATTTAAAAACTTACAATTCTGACAAAATTCTTGTGTCAAAATTCACACACAAGCCAACACCTAAAAACAACTAAAAATTAGAAAAACCCCCTTATTTGGCCTTGGTAAAAGTCTGAAGCAAATCATTGGTTTGAGTTCCCACCGCCAAGAAGGAGGAAAATGCCTCCTTTGAGGATACGATGTCAACATGTTACCACCTCGATGCTGCTCCATATCTATATTTCATATCTTTAGACGAAGCATTAAAGTGCATTTTTGCAGCTCAAGTGTCTTGGACGGTGCTCTACCTATAGTGTCGAAGCAAGAGCTTGACTTTGCTTGGAGTGCCCCTTTACACCGCATTGTATTTTAGGGTTGTGAGCTCCTGGGTGTTGTTATGGACAGTACTATCACGAAGTACTAGTGCCAAAGCCCCCTCGAGGAATGGTAATGGGAATGATGATCCTGACACATCTGTTGTAAGACTAAGCTAAAAATAAGCATGGGGGAGAAAAAAAAAGTTTCAAACCAAAGACACACCCTTTTAAATGTTGGCTTTTCACAAGGACGGACACAAGGTTTTAAAGATTATTGCAAGTTGCAAATCAAATTCAAGAGCCAAAAAAATCCTAAAAGCAGAAATTTCAAGTCATCTAAATTAACAAGGGGTTAATCTGTGAATTTTTTGGAGGATATATTAATCCCATTTTGGTCTAATTTTTTGATCTAAAAACAAATCCTAATGTTTATCTTTAATAAATCTCGTACCTCCTATGTTTAGAATAACCAAGGTCCCGTAATCTTTTTCTCCTCAAAAGTCGAAAAAATTAGATTTCCCTCAAATTCTGTTTTGTAAAAATTAAAGTTTTGCTAAGAGACTAGCAAAAGATAAGCATGGGGGTGTGATAAACGCCAGTTTATCATCATTCCTGTGCATTAAAACAAACCTAGCTCCTAGGATTTTGCTCCGCAAATGGGTTTTTGGGTTGCATTTAGGCATAAATTAGGTTAGGCATGCATTACATTTTTTATTGTGTTTTTAATATGTTTCTTAGAGTGTTAGGGATAAACAGATTGTCAGATCCCTAAAACCCTAGCACTCTTGAAGTCAATTGATGAAGAGGAAGCTTAATCAAGCTAGGACCCAGCTAATTCCAACTCATCATGGCTGGATACCAGCTCCCTTAGACTAGGGTTAGCTCCATTCAGCTCCATTCAGCTCACCTTAGCTGAATGGTAGCTCAAGGCAGCCCATCTCAACTCAACCCAGCTCAAGCCAGCTCAGATCCAGCTCAACTTAGTTAAGTCTAGCTCATCTCAACTCCCATCAGTTCACTGGGAGCTCCAGCTAGCTCAACTAAGTTGATAGGAGTTTATCTCAGCTCAACCCCCAACTCATTCTAGCTCCACCTAGCTCATGGCAGTTGGACTCCCTACTAGCTGAGCTACTACTTGTCAACTAGTAGCTTAGTTAGCTCTAGAGTTCTCATCTGAGGCAGTTCCAGCTCAACCTAGCTCCAGCTAGGTTGAGGCCAGCTCAACTTAGCTCAACTACACAAGCCTAGCTACTAGCATAAGAACTTGGTAGCTTAGCTAAGTAGTTGAGCTCCCTATGAAGCTAGCTCATCAGATCCAACTCCAGATTTATTTTCTCCAGCTCCTTTCATAAAACCCTAGCTCCACCACCTCTACTCTACTAGCTAATAAGCTAGCTAAGCTAGCTTAGCAAGCTTATCTAAGCTCCCAACTAGCTCCACCTCCATGGCCGTCCACCCTTTCCCCTTAACCCTAACTAAACCCTAACCTAACCCACCTACTTTTGGTGCCAATCCTCTTCAACCACCACCCCATCACACCTCTTCATGTTGGAGCCAAAACCACCCACATACACCCCTTCAAAATGGTGCCAACCACCCCTTAATCTCCACCCTACACATCACCACCTAAGGCTATCTCCACCCTACAAATAAACCCCTTCTAGAAGCCTTTGGTGGCGCCAACATTAACCACCTCTAACCCACCCTAAACCACCTCTAGTTGGCGTCAAAAACTCTTATCCACACCCCTTCATGTTGGCGCCAACATCACCTTAAATCTCCACCACTCCATCAACACTACAACCTATCCTATCCTTTCAAAAAAAAAACACTACAACCTATCCTAACCCTTCATCTAGTGGCACCACCTAACCCTCTCCCTTAACCAACATAAAGTGGTGCCAACTCTACTTAAACCCACACCAACCACCACCTCATACAACCCCTCACTTGGCTCCACCTTAAATCTACCACCAATACACCAACCACCACCCTACAACTCCATCCTAACCCTACACATGCCCTACATGCCACCTAACCCTACCACCATCATCCCTTAACCCTAGTCCCCACCTAAGGTTGGCGCCAAATTGCCATGCATACCCTCATTTGGTGCCACCCATTATCCACTCTAAGATCTCCTAACCACCCTTTACAAGCCATCCTAACCCTCCATTCACTAAGTACCCTTAACCCCCTTCCACTCCTATAAAAAGACCACCACCACCCACCATTAAGACACCTTTGGCTACATTTTTTTCTACCTATATTCTACCCTACATCCCACGGCCAAGAGAAGAAGAAGAAGAAGAAGAAGATTAAGGGGACACTCTGTCCCCTTGGTGCCTTCCCCTCTTCTCTTCTCCCTTGTGCCCAAGCCAGCCAGAGGAAAAGCCAGTCAAGGAAGACCATTGGAGGAGGTCTTGAGGGTGGTACACACCCACCCTTGGAGAAGCTTTTGAGGTGGAAACCATCCACCTATGGAGGAGCTAAAGCACGCCCCATCTAGGGCTTGCTAGGAGGAGGACTTCACTTTGAAGGAGTTTGCAAGGAGAAGAAGAAGAAGGAGCTCTTTTTGACTGCGGGAGCGGACGCAGTTGGAGCAAGAGCCTCTGTTCTTCACCATTCAGAGGATTAGTGTTTTGCATTTTCTTTATTTTTATTTGCTAGTAGTAGAAGCATTCATCTACTAGGTTTTGTCTAAAACACTTTCTCCATCAATTTAAGTTGCCTTTTTCTCAATTAATCTTTGTTGCAATTCTTTGTACTTTTTCTTTAGTTCATTTACACTCTTTCTTTCTAATTACCCTAGGCCTCCACGTGCCTAGGGTGAGCTTAGAAAGAAATCAATTTTTTCCACTTAGATTTTAGCTATCAAGTGTTAAGTCTTTTCCGCCATCAAAATTGCATCGCCTTGTTATTTGAAAACCCTAAAAATTATATACTGAAAAACACCAAAAAGAAAGTTGATTTCTAACTTCAAGTGTGAGACAATTTTGCAAACAAATTGCCTCTTTGGAAGACCCTAGATACCCCACTATCTATGTTTATAAATTTAAAAGCGAAAGCGGATTTACACGTTACAATGACACTAAATTACTTAATTAACAAGCCACGTATTTTCGCGATCAGTGCAAGAGAAGAGAAAGGAAAAGCAGCAGAAGAGAAGTTAAGGCAAAGAAGAAGAATAGAAGAAAAGATCAGAAGAAAGGCACTGTAGCAGGCGACATTTAAGTCGTCTAACTTGATATCCAGATGTTTGATCACTGTTCATTTATTTGACATGGTTAAGTAGTTGATATATATGTGCTTAGACTATTAATTGGTGATCTAAATCACCATTATTTTGTTCTAGATATCTTTTTGTTAAAGTTAACTCTTGATATACTCATGTTCTTACTAAATATTAGATTTGAGTAATAATTATTCATTGAAATATCATTATTCTTGGCTTATTTCCTGTGCTCATTTATATTTTGATTAAATATTAGCGTGTGAATTCATGTTTGCTCCCTGTGTTCGACCTCGGACTTTATTTAAATATTCGAGTTATAAATTTTATTTGTTGAGAGAGATATTTAGGAGATTATACTACAACGAAGCATTTTAAACTCCCTTTTAGGTCCCTTTCAATAGCGAGATCACTACAATCCCGTCGCGATGGAGGTCGAACCTAGAGGACAAATCCCTACTGGAGGGCTTGATGTTGAACTCAAGCCAAACATAATCCATGCTATTCCAAATGGCTTAAACTCCAAAGATCCCTTCCAGCACATCAAGCAGCTAAAACATCTGGTCCAGACCTTCGGGCCTACTATACAAAATCGAGATATCCTGCTTATGAAGATGTTCTCCTCACTCATGGGTGAAGCTGCCAATTGGTTCCAGACTCTGAATCATCCAATCAACACCTGGGGGAACTACAAAATGAATTCTTACAAAAAAATTTCCCCGTTAGTCGAACAAATGCTTTAAGGCACCAAATCACACACTTCACGCAAAATCCGGGAGAACCACTTCATGAGGCATGGGATCGCTTTCTAGATCTCATGCAGAGATGCCCCCATCATTGAGTTCCAAAGTGGGAACAAGTCCAGTCCTTTTACCATGGGCTCCATGATGAGATCAAGCTATTTGTCAATGCAACCTATGGTGGAAGCATCATGGGTCAGCATGAAGATTTCATTTAGGAGATTCTCGAGAATATATGTGAGAACTCCATAAACAATAAATCTATGGGTATGTTCGATCGGACGACTACCAGTGCATTGACAAACATGCAGGGAGCACACGAGACTCAGGGCCTATCTGCATCCATCAATCTGGAACTGATGATCGTCGCCTGGATAAGGTCTCTATTATCGAAAAGGTGTTTAAATTGGCTCGACATCTACAAAGAACCACCTCAGCATAGCAGAGCACGTATGCGCAACCGCCCTCTAGTAGGGAGGTTGTGCATAACATTTATCACCACTCTCATCAGGGGATGGACTCATATCCACCCCCGTCTGATCTTGGTTTCGAAGGAAACTCTGGAACTTCCTACTCTAGTTGAGGGAACTCTGAACCCTCGTATTCTGACTTCTCTGGAGTTCCTCAAATCTGCGAGGATCTCCACACCATCCAGAATGATCCATTCTCAAACACTTATAACCCTGGATGGCGTAATCATCCTAACTTTGTGTGGTTAGGGAATAATCAAAATCTGAGATCTCAATTCCAGCCCCGACCACAAGTTTCGCGCCATTACTAGCCTGCTCAGCCTAGGCCCAATCCAAATTATCAATCCAGGCCATCAAGGGTGAATCAAATGACTCTCATCCCACAAACTTTGGTTGACATTCAAAAATCCAATGCGGCTATGCAGAAACAGCATAAAGACTAGATCACAGAGGTTCAAAATCAGCTCGCACAGATGACGAATTCTTGCCAGCCTGGTGTACTTCCATCTCATCCTCTACCAAATTCGAATAACATGCCGAATCAGAGGCATGTTATAAACCCAAATCAAGGCCAAGCTCACTATGTTTACCAGGCCCCTTCTGCTCCATTACCCGACAGGATGGAAGCTTCGACATCATACTCAGGATATCAGCAGCAATCACCACTTCTACCAAATCCAAACCAGAGCCAGGCATGACTTAATTCTGTTGCCACCCGTAGTGGCAAGATGACAAAGGATCCACCTTATCCAAGCCAGTTTCAACCTGGTAGTTCAGAGCCTAACCCTAGGATGGTTATCCAGGACACCCCTATCCCAGATCCAGAACCTGAGCCAATCCTAGAGGAACCTACAGAGGTTCCATTTCTTGAGGTCTTGACCAAAGGAAGGAGGAAGCCCAAACCCGTGGCACTTGAGGAAGATCTGGTCAAGCTCTTTGAGTAGGTCCAGATAAACATCCCCTTGATGGATGTGATCTTCCATGTACTGGCATATGCGAGATTTCTGAAGAATTTGTGTACACCTAAGCGTAAGCCGTGAACCAAAGATGGGTGTCCGATCATATTATCTGAGCAAGTCAGCTCGATCATTTTGAGCAAGCTCCCACAAAAAGCAAAAGATCCTGGCACCCCTTTGATCTCCTACAAAATTGGTGATCTAGAATTTGATCGATCATTGTTCGATTTAAGAGGCTCCATAAATTTGATACCTACATCCCTACTAAACCATTTCGAGGAAACTGAGCTTAAACTGACTAAGGTGACTTTGCAGTTAGCAAATAAATCAATCAAATCACCCAGAGGAATTCTCAAGGATGTTCTTGTATGGATCCATGATTTCTATTTCCTAGTGGATTTCATTGTGTTAGATGACTCCTGAAAATCTAATAAGCACACCAATCATCTTAGGGAGACCATTCCTAGCCACAGCTAGGGCAAATATCAATTGTGAAGAGAGCCAAATCGAGTTAAAATTTGGGAACCAGACATTAAAGATTGATATCTTCAAGGCCCATAAAGGAATAAACTTTGGGGTAATTGAGGAAGTATGTGACATTAGTTCTATGGTTGAGGACCCACTTATAGAGGAAAACCTGATTATTCCTGATCCTCAACCACAAGAAAATTCTAACCCAAAGTTAGAGGAGCCCATAACTTATCTAGATTCACCCTTAGCTCCCACTTTATCTTCTGAGGCCTACCCCAAACCCCCACCTGTTGCTAATAACCCGGTTATGGAGTTAAAACCCCTCCCAGATCAAGTGAAATATGTATTCTTTGGTTCCAATCAAACGTTTCCTATGATTATCAATTCCTGACTCACATCTGATCAGGAAACAAGGCTAATTTTTGTTCTCCAGCAGCATCGAAGAGCCATTAGATGGACTCTCGATGATCTGACTGGTATTAGTCCCTCCTATTGCACGCACCGTATCTACACAGAAGAAGGCTCACGACCATCCCGAGAAATGTAGAGATGACTCAATCCGAATCTACAGGAGGTCATAAAGAAAGAGATCATCAAGTGATTAGATGCTAGTATTATCTACTCGATCTCTGATAGCCGTTGGGTGAGCCTGATCCAGGTTGTGCCTAAGAAGGTAGGGCTCACCATCATCATGATTAAATCTGGAGAAACCATCCCAACACACATTGCAAATTCATGGAGAGTCTGCATAGACTATCAGAAACTGAATGCCTCCATGAAGAAAGATCACTTCCCGCTTCCATTCATTGATCAGATTCTCGAGAAACTGGCGGGAAATCGATTTTTCTATTTCTTGGATGGTTACTCTGGATATAATCAAGTGGCAATTCATCTAAAGGATTAGGAAAAGACCACCTTTACCTGCCCCTACAGTACGTACGCGTTCCATAGGATGCCATTCGGGCTTTGCAATGCACTTGCCACCTTTCAGCGGTGCATGCTAGCCATATTCTCAAATAAGGTAGGTAATTATCTAGAGGTCTTCATGGACGACTTCTCAGTGTTTGGTGAATCTTTTGATGATTGCCTCCTGCATTGTAGTGATCCTAGTTCTCTCCTAAGAAAAGAGCCACTTCATGGTTCCTTAAGGCATCATTCTTGGACATCTCATCTTTGAGAGGGGCATCCAGGTTGATCGAGCTAAGGTGAATTTGATTTCCAAGCTACCTGTGCCTAACTCGGTCAAAGTCATCAGATCATTCTTGGGGCATGTGGGATTTTATCATTGATTCATACCTGATTTCTCTAAGATCTCACACCCCTTGACGGATCTCCTCTCAAAGGACACACCTTTTGAGGTACCAAGTGAGTGCATTCATTCATTTGAGAACCTGCGTGATTGAGTCACCCAAGCACCAATCCTGCAATCTCCTGACTGGTCTCAACCCTTCGAGATCATGTGCGATGCGTCTGACTACGCAATAGGAGTGGTGCTAGGTTAGAAGATGGGAAACTAGTGGTCATATATTACGCCAGCAAGACATTGGACGAGTCTTACCGTAATTACACTGTTACGGAGAAAGAGCTATTGGCTGTAGTATTTGGCTTGGAGAAATTCAAGTCTTACATCTTGGGATCCCACATCATCATTTACTCAGATCATACCGCAGTGAGGCATTTACTCATGAAGAAGGACGCGAAGCCTAGATTAATCCTCTGGATCTTGCTATTGCAAGAATTCGATCTTGAAATTCGTGATAAGGCGAGAAAGTAGAATGTGGTAGCTGACTACTTATCCCGTCTTCCTTCTTCACTCATTGACCCTTCTTGACCTATCACAAAACACTTCCCTGATGAAAACCTCCTGACAATCGAAACAGAGCTTTCATGGTATGCTGATATGGTGAAGTATTTGGCATCGCATCAGATTTAGTCTAATTGGCCTAAAGCCAAGAAAGACAAATTACTTTCAGATGCCAAATATTTTGTTTGGGAAGATTCGTATCTATTCCACATCGGTGCTGATCAAATCATCAGATGATGTGCTCCGGAATCTGCGTTCAATGGAATTTTATCCTTCTACCACGATCAGGTCTACGATGGTCACTTTTCTGGACACAAGACCGCAGCAAAAGTCCTCCAGTGTGGATTCTATTGGCCCATGATTTTCAAAGATGTGCATGACTACTATAAGGCATGCATGATGTAAACATGTTTATATTACATAAAATGTATATTTATGCATGTTCTTAAGCATAGAATTTCATTACATACTATAGATATTGCATAGCATGCATCATCTTGCATTTAGATTAGTCTAAATAAAATGGAGGTTAATTGTCTCCTTTTATGTTTAGGGATAGGGCGACTTTTTATCGAGGCCCCGGATCGAAGATCCAACCATACGGATCTGATCAGGGTAACGATTGGAGTTCAACGACTCCAAGATCACCCCAATTAGATATCCGTAGCATCAGATAGAGACTAAGGAACCCTAGAAGATCAAGGGCCAAGATGGTGTTAATCCATACTTTAGACGACAAATCCAACCACACGGATAGATTCGGATTGACGATCGCAGCCTAATGGCATGAAAATCGACTCAATTTGATACCCGTGGCACCATCTACATCATCCAGAAGATGGACGGCCAAGATGGCGTCACATGGCACCATCTCGACCGCCCAACCAGCCGCACACAACCGCTGAAGCCTCTGGTGCCAACGCCTCTCTACAATTGGATCAAGATCCAATGGCTGAGGGTGGATCTCAGGCCGGCGCCTTCATCTTTTGAAGCCAAAGGAGGATGCAGCCTCGACCGTTGGATCTCAATCCAACGGTCCAGATCACGTGCCACTAAAACACACCGCCCACCCATCCACGCACGTAGTGCAATGGATAAGGCGCTCGGTCTCCTTAAGGCACAGGTTCGAGCCACGAGAAGAGCTTCGATTGGGCGAGGATGAGCGGGCGCTATCAACCGCACGATGGAGATCGGGCCACCGTGCGCACCCAATCAGATCTACGCCCCATCTGACACAACAAGGAAACGCATCATCGCATGCGATGAGGCACGCGGTTGAAGTGGTGGGGATGCGTTCTCAGTCGTTCAATCTCACGATCGAACGGCCGAGATTGAGAGATCATGGATAGGCGTTGAGCACGGGGAGGTGAGCAGGCACGTGCGCACTGCCCACTACGACCACGTTTATGCCTTTAGTGATGGATTTATCCATCACTAAAGGTCCTGAATTAATGATTTTCAACATAAAATGACCAAATTGCCCTCATTCCTTGCAACTATAAAAGGAGACCCCCTCCATACGAAATGGGCATCCCTTCCTTCTCTTCTCTCCCTCTCCAAAACTCAAGAGAAGCTTGTCCCACACCCGGGATGCTCCTCGAGAGATAAAGTCAAATTTTCACCCTTATTTCGGAAGCGAAGCCTGCGACGACGACGACATGCTACCCTGTTCTCGTTCCTTCTGCCTCGACCTCCTTCTTCCCGCTCCATCCTTCGTCTTCCAGTCGTCGTCCCATCCGGCTCGTCCTCCAAGCGATCGTCAAGGAGGATAACTTCTCTCTCCCATTTCTCTTTTCAACTTTCTAGAGTAGAATTTTCCTGCTTTCTAGTGTAATTTCTCACTGGTTTAATTGTATAAACATTTTGAAATATTAAGTGCATGTTTTCTCTCTCTCTATTATTCTGATTGTTTATATTGCTTCATTATAATTATTCTGCTTTTCAACAAAAATCCTAAAATAATATATAATTGCGAATTTAGATCAACGTAGCCTCCCTGAGTTCGACCTGGGATTTCTATTCTGGTATAAATTTTATTTGTTGAACACAAGCTCTTCACTTTCAAACTACAACGACAGGTTTTCAAAACGAAATACAATAGCGTAGTAACCCATAGCTTCAACATTTTAGCGCTATTGCCTGGGAGGCAACGATTTCCGATCATCTTTTCTCATTTCACACACTTTATTGTCTTCTAACTTACTTTCTCTTGTGTCTATTGTTTTGCAGAGACCTTCATCAGGGAATCGTCAAGCGGTAGACTGGAGTAAAGTGCAGTTGAAGATAACTGTAAGTACTCTCCATTCTTCCCCCTCCATAGATTTCATTTGTCACATTAAATTCAAATTCCAATTAACCTAGGTGTTTGCATAAATCCTAGAATTAGTTTGGTTGTTTGGATTCTCACTCACACTCATTCCACCCTCGCTTATAAAAATTAAAAAAAAAACAAAAAGATAATTTTGTGGGGTAATTTTCAACAAACACACAACATACACCCACATTCAAGGCACTTAACCTACTTGATTTGCTTCTACTCAACCGGGTTCTAATCTGTGGAACCGGTACACACAAAGCAACACATAAAAGAGTAGAAATCATTCTAGGTTAACCATCTCTGTGTGCCTAAGCTAGTGGTGCAACTGTGGCCAGTTGTTTAAGTTGCTTGGGCCGCACTACCCAACCTAAAATCAACTCATCAAGTAGCTTCTCCATAGGGTTTTCAATCTAGGTTTACTCTAGGCACTCCACTTTATTTCTGGTTTTAAAGGAAAGCAATCTTCACCCATTCTTGAAAACCTAGTTTGCCTCAAACTTGATCGAAATCAACCTAATTTTCAACCCTAAAAGCTACTTAAGCAAGATTTGACCATTAAAATCTACACATAACAAATAATTTTGCTTGAAAATCCTGATTGTGCATGCACTTACACAATTTTCAATCAATCATTAAGGGCACAACCCATTTTAAGGGCCCATCACATTCCATAAGCACTACAATCCCAAGCCTCAATAAAATCGAGTATACGTTGGCCTTAAGGACTGATTCGCTCTTCGGGGCCTAGTCTGAGATTGTTTTTGATTAACCTACTTGTACTGATTAATCTGATGTCTAGCTAGGGGAGTAGTGTCAAACGACCGCGACTGGGGGGTACACTAGGAACCAGAGGCGCAAGTCGAAGGAAGAACCTTCTCCCCAGTCCCTCCTTCTAACTGGTTGGATTGAGCAGACACAAGTAGAGTAAATCATTTATAATCTTAAGGCGGGTTTTGGGAGTCTGTAGATCCTTAGGCTACCCCACTTAAGGACAGGCTTGTTTTGTTGTGCTGCAGGGTCCTTATCCCCAGTCCTTCCGACCTTCTCCTAGTTTATGCTGGGAAGACGATCATTGAATCCCCAATTGGAAGGACCACTAGAGTATTCTAGGAGGCACAAATTGGATTTTGGTCAAATTGATCCCATGGCTGACCAACAGCCTCCTCTGCCTTGGGATCCATAGGAGGAATTCCAAAGGCAGCTAAAACAAATGCAGAGAATGTAAGAATGGTTCCAGAGAACGTAGGGCGCTCAGCCCTTGAAGGATTTTTATGATCCTTCAAATTACGGGGAACATCCTGGTGTCCAGATTCTGGTCGGAGACGTAGAAATCAAGCCCCAAGTGTTAAGCCTAATCAAACATTCCATGGGCTTGGCTCCGAAGACCCGTTTCAACACTTGGAGGACTTGACCACTTTGGTTCAGACCACCAAGGCACGAAACGTGAATGAGGAGCAAATGATCATGAGGCTCTTCCCCCACTCTCTTAGGGATAAAGCCGCTCATTGGTACAGGACTATAGGAAGACCAATTGCAACTTGGAATGAGTTGAAATCAGCCTTTCTGAAGAAATTCTTCCCTGTCGGATGTACCAATGCCTTGAGACGGGCGATCACTACCTTTACCTAGCGGCCAGGGGAGCAATTTCATGTGGCATGGGAGCGATTCCAAGACCTATTGCGGAGGTGTCCACACCACGAGGTTCCGAAATGGCAACTCGTGCAGATCTTCTACCATGGGTTGACTGAGCAACTCAGAAATCACGTGGACGCTTCTTGCGGAGGCAATTTCCTCAACAAAGACGCAGATAGTGCATATGATTTGTTTGAAGAAATGAGCGAGAATTCAATCCATCATGCCTCCATGGATACTTTTAACCGGTCCCAGCAGCCCAGATCAAATGTTAATGAAGTCCATGACTCTCATTCATTTGATATGGAATTGATTTGTAACAAACTTGATAAGGTGGACTTGGTTGCTAAGAGAATGGAAGAGTGGATGGCTGGAAATTCTATGAACAACTCTCGAACCACTCAATCCAAGAATTCGAGATTCCATTCTTTGCAAGCTCCTTCTGGATGGGAGTTCGTGAATCAACTTGATGCAGCTCAACCTGAGTCAGCATTATTCGGAACCCCACGAGTTCCAAATTGGGGCCTTTGATCCTAGCTTTTCTGATCCTTCCCTTTCTCTGTGCTGTACAGGAGAACGTTAGATCCAACCCCTACTCTAATGCTTATATCCTGGTTGGAGAAACCACCCTAACTTCTCCTGGAAAAACTCGGAGCAACAGACCCAATTCCAACCTAGCAACTATGCTCCACAACGACCAATGGGTCAAGGTCATGTGTATACTCAGTTGCCCCGAAATCAGGTCAATCAGCCAGCTTGGAATACCCGTCAACCCGTAGGGCAGGCTGATTTGAACCGACAAATGGTAGAGATGCAAGGATCCATGCTCCAGCTCATGCAGCAAATGAAAACCTCGTTGGACAACTTGTAGTCTGGGCTCATTACTAACTCTCATCAACCCGGATCTCTACCATCCCAACCCGTACCCAACCCGTGAAATATTCTGAATCCGGGCAACTAAGCCCATGGGTACGGAAACTAGAGGGACCCACACGCACATGCTCAGGTGGTTAAGCAGGGTCCTTCCTCTTCTTCTGCACATCAACAATTCTTGGCTAATCAAGCCCCTCCAATCTTTCCAAATCCTCCCCAAGACCCAAACTCTTATGCATATGCAAATTCTGTTACCTTGAGGAGTGGTAAGCAGACTTAGGATCCATAACCACACTGTTCTAATCTACCGAATCCTGAAGAACCTAAGGAGAGAGAGGAGAATTCTGGAGAAGAAATCAAGGCTCAAGAACCTGATTCCAAAGATCTGACTCATGTTCCTTTTCCTAAAGCTTTGATTAAATCAAAGAAGTCTGTTGATAGCAATGAGGAACTTTTGAATATTTTAAGAATGTTGAGATCAATATCCCACTCCTCGATGCTATCAAGCATATACCGGCTTACGCGAGATTTTTAAAGGATTTATGTACAAAAAAGCGTAAGTCAAGATAATCTGTTCTGAGGAAGGTGTTACTCTCCGAGCAGGCTAATTCTGTTATCCTGCACCACCTCCCTCAGAAAAAGAGAGATCCAGGTGCTTCATTGATTTCTTGTGTCATCGGAGATTACACGTTTGATAGAGCACTTCTAGATCTGGGTGCATCCATCAACTTAATTCTGACTTCTCTTTACGAGAAGTTTGGATTAGGTGAACTTCAGTCGACTTCAGTAATGCTATAGTTAGCGGACCATTCGATCACAAATCTGCAAGGCATTATTGAAGATGTTATAGTTAAGGTCAAGGATTTCTATTTTCCAGTAGATTTCCTTGTCCTTGACATGGATGTACCGGAAAATATTAGGAGCACACCCATCATTCTGAGGCATCCGTTCCTAGCTACCGCTAAGGCCAACATTAACTGTGAAAGCGATAGCATGGAAATCTCCTTTAGGGATCAACGAATGAAATTAGATATTTTTAAGGTGATTAATAAATTTAAGGATTGTGGATTTATTGAGGAACTTGAGGAGGATAATGTGAGAAACTTGTTTGATGGTTTCTTCAATTGAAAGTTCCTCCTTTGATGATGAATTGGACTTGCAACCCTCTATGGCAAACCAGCCATCTTCTGAAGAGGTTATTGATTTTGTTCACTCTCAACCTCTTCCTCTTGATGAGTCTTCAGCATCTTCCTTACCTTCAATCATCAACCCGCCCTAGTTTGAACTGAAACCATTGCCTGAGAATTTGAAATATCAATTTTTAGGACCACAGAAGATGCTCCCTGTGATTATCAGTGCTAAATTAACAAAGGAGCAAGAGATTAAATTGATCAAGGTCCTAAAGGAACACAAGAAGGCAATTGGTTGGACCATTCATGACCTTAGGGGGATCAAGCCATCTTACTGCAATCATAGAATATTCTTGGAAGATGGATCCCGCCCTTCTCGCCAGATGAAGAGGAGATTAAATCCAAATATGCGAGAAGTGGTCAAAAAGGAAATCATTAAATGACTCGATGCAGGAATTATTTATCCAATCTCTGATAGTCCCTGGGTAAGTCCCATGCAAACTGTTCCCAAGAAAGTCAGGATTACTATTGTGACTAACGAGAGAGGAGAATCTGTCACAACTCGTTCAGCTTCCTCTTGGAGGGTTTGTATCAATTACAGGAAGCTAAACACGGCCATGAAAAAGGATCATTTCCCCCTGCCTTTCATTGATCAAATCTTGGAAAGACTAGCCAGGCAGAAGTACTTCTGTTTTCTTGATGGCTACTCGGGATACAACCAAGTTCCTATCCATCCCGAGGATCAGGAAAAAACTACTTTCACCTATCCCTACGGAACCTTTACTTTCTGTAGGATGCCTTTCGGTTTATGCAATGCACCTACAACTTTTCAAAGATGTATGTTAGCCATATTCTCTGACATGGTGGGAGAGTTTATGGAAGTCTTCATGGATGATTTCTCTATTTTTGGAGAATCATTTGACTCTTGTTTGGCTAATCTAGAAATGATTCTTAAGCGATTTATCAAAACACGATTGGTCCTTAGCTGGGAAAAGAGTCATTTCATGACACAAGAAGGCATCGTCTTAGGTCATGTAATCTCTGAACAGGGAATTGAAGTGGATAAAGCTAAGGTTGATGCTATCGCTAAACTTCCTCCTCCCACATCTGTTAAACAAATTCGATCATTTCTTGGTCATGTGGGATTCTACAGAAGATTCAACAAGGATTTCTCGAAGGTTGCTCGTCCCCTGAGCAATCTTCTCGCCAAAGAAACGTCGTTTGTTTTCAATGAATCATGTCGTAAGGCATTTGATTTCTTGAAAACGGCAGTCACTTGTGCTCCAGTGTTGCAACCACCGATTTGGACAATCCCTTTTGAGATCATGACCGACGCTTCTAATTACGCGGTCAGGGTTGTTTTGGGTCAAAAAATTGACAGGAAGCCCTCTATCATCTACTATGTTAGTAAAAGTCTGGATGAAGCCCATAGGAATTACACTGTTACTGAAAAGGAATTACTAGCTGTAGTATTTGCTTTGGAAAAATTCAGGGATTATCTCTTAGGGTCTCATGTCATCATCCATACCGACCACTCGGCCTTGAGACATCTCTTGGCCAAAAAGGATGCCAAACCCCAGCTTATTCGTTGGATTCTTCTGCTTCAAGAATTTGATCTTGAAATCAAGGATAAAACCGAGGTACAAAATGTGGTGGCGGATCATTTGTCGAGACTCTTAAGTGATTCTTCTCGTCTGGACATCCCGATTGTTGATACTCTTCCAGACGAAGCTATCCTTGCAGTTTCAGGTGTCCAAACCTCATAGTTTACTGACATTATTAATTATTTGGCCGTTGGTCAAATCCCCCACGATTGGACCAAGCAACAACGGGATAGACTTAAATCTAAGGCCAAATACTACTTCTGGGAGGACCCTGAATTGTACCGCATCGACTCTGATCAAATTATTCACCGATGTGTTCCGGAAAATGAATTCAACAGCATACTCGAGTTCTGCCATGCATCTACGTATGGTGGACATTTCTCCAAGAAAAAGACGATTACAAAGATTTTGCAATCTGGCTTCTATTGGCTGTCTTTATTCAAGGATGCCCAGGATTTCTCAAGGTCATGTTCTCGATGTCAGGCACTCGAGAGCATAACTAAGAGAGATATGATGCCCCTAAACTCAATTCTTCCTGTCGAAATCTTCGATGTTTGGGGCATCGATTTCATGGGACCCTTTCTCCCTTCATTTTGGACATTAGTACATTCTTGTTGCTATTGATTATGTGTCCAAATGGATTGAAGTGATTCCCACCCGAACCAATGACCACAAGGTGGTCATCGATTTTGTCAAGAAAAATATCTTTAGCAGGTTCGGGGTTCCGAGGGCCATCATTAGTTACGGTGGCACTCATTTTACTAATGCCCAATTCCTGAATTTGTTGGCCAAATACGGGGTTAATCACCGAATCTCTACACCTTACCATCCCGAGACGAATGGATAGGCCAAGATCTCCAATCAGGAGATCAAGAATATTCTGCAGAAAATAGTTAGGCTTGACCGCAAGGACTGGACTCAAAAGCTTGAGGATGCTCTTTGGGCCTACCGTACAGCATATAAAATGCCCATTGGCATGTCACCGTTTCATTTGGTGTATGGAAAGGCATGTCATCTACCCGTAGAGATTGAACATAGGGCATTCTGGGTGATCAAGCAATGCAATTTAGATCTGAATTTAGCTGGGAAGACTAGGAAACTCCAACTATCTGAGTTGGAAGTGCTTAGAAATGATGCATATGAGAATGCCAAGATCTACAAGGCTTGGACCAAAGCTTTACATGATCAATTGATTTCCCGCAAGAGCTTTGACCCGAATCAAAAGGTCTGGTTATTCGATTCTCGACTTAAGCTCCTTCCCGGCAAACTTAGATCTAAATGGAATAGCCCGTTTGATACAGATTTTACGTGGTTTGTAAAATACGTCGTTGTAACATGCAAAACCGATCAACTCTTAAATTTATAAACCTATATAGTGGGGTATCTAGGGTGGTCCAAGGAGGCAATTTGCAAAAATTAAATCTCTTGCTTGGAATATAAATCTCAACTTTCTTTTTGGTCTTTTTTCAATATATCATTTTTATGTTTTTGAAATTAAGGCAACATGCAAAGTTGTTGGCGGGAAAAATTACTACACCTACTATGCTAATCTAAGTGACAAAAATTATCCCCTTTCTAAGCTCAACCTAGGCGCGTGGAGGCCTAGGTTAATTAAAAAGGAGGAGTGCAACGATACTAAAGATAAAGCAAGGTAATGCAAAAAGAAAGAGTGCAACAAGAAATTAAGGCAACTTCTTTTTTATACTAAAGGAAATTGTCTATTAGTAGATGAATGCTTCTACAAAAAAAACAAATTGAAAACAAAATAAAGACAAATACTTTAGATGATGATGGTGATGAAGAGGATGAAGCTCTTCTTGCTCCAAGCCTGGTAGTTCCCAGGCTTGAAAAGAAGATCTTCAGCTCCTTCCTTCTATAGCTTCGCCAAGGTGATGTCCTCCAAAGTAAGCGCTAAGGGGGCTTGCCCTAAGCTTTTCTCCAAGGGTGGACGTCCACCCTACGTCCTTCTGCTTTGCCTGGCCATCCTCCTTGAAGTAGAAAAGTCCTCCTCCTTAGCGTGGCCCAAGTTGAAGAGAGTGGGGAGAAGAAGGCACCAAAGGGGCTGGTGATGTGCCCCTTTAATCTTCTTCTCTACTCCTTCTTCTTGGCCGTAGGTATAGGTGGATGTAGGTGGAAGTAAACACTAATGGAGGATGCTCTAAAATGGTGGTAGGTGGTGGGTTTATATAGAGTAGGAAGGGGGCTAAGGTGACTCTTGAAATGAAGGGCTAAGATGGGAAGATGGAGGTGGTTGGGGATCCTATGGCTAAGGGTAATTGGCACCAACACAAGGGATGCCATGGGGTGGTTATGGTGGTGAAGGGAACCTATATTTAGCACCAACTATGGGGCTTCTAGAAAGTAGGTGAGGTGGATGGTGGAGATGATTTTAGGAGAGGTGTATGGTGGAGATGAAGGGAATTTTGGAGGGAAAGTTGGCATCAAAAAGGAAAGGTTATAGATGGTCATTTTGGAGGGAAAATATGTGGCTTTTGGTAGTGGTGATGGAGTGAAGGGGTGTGATGGTGGTGGCGCCAACTTGGAGTAGGATAGCTAGCTTAGGTGAGCTTAGTTGATGGAGCTAGCTAGGGTTGAGTTGAAGGTGGTGGATGGCCAAGGAGCTGGATGCTAGCTAAGCTAAGGTAAGCTAAGCTAAGCTAGCTTAGCTAGCTATGGAGTAGAGGAGGAGGTATTGGAGCTAGGATTTGAAGAGAGGAGCTAAGGAGGAGAAGTCTGGAGCTTGAAATGGAGCCGGCAGCTGCTGAAGAGGCTGGCATGGAGCTACTCTAGCTGGCTTAGCTTGCTAGTTCTTTGCTAGCTGCTAAGCCAAGCTAAAGTGAGCTGGCTTCTACCATAATGAGCTAAGGTGTGCTAGGTCTGGTGTTCTCGGGGAGGATCAAGCTGGTTGAGGCAGCTAAGGTAGCTTAGCTCAACTAAGTTGAGCTAAGCTGAGTCCCCGGGAGTTGGACTTGAGCTTCCTGAGCTAGAATGAAGTCATCTTCAGCTAGATGGAGTTGAGTGGAGCTAGATGTAGCTGGATCTGAGCTGGGGTGAACTCCATTCAACTCAGCTGAGCTAGCTAGAGCTCCCTATGGACTAGTGGGAGCTAAAATGATCTAGACTCAACTAGGTTGAGCTGGATCTGAGTTGACTTGAGCTAAGGTGAGCTAAGATGAACTCTCTTGAGCTGACATTCAACTGAGATTAGCTGAATGGAGCTAGGATGAGCTAAGTCTAGTTCGAGTGAGCTGAATTCTAGCTATGATGAGTTGGATCAAGCTGAGTTCCAGCCGATGAGAGCTTCTCCTTCACCAGTTGCCTTCTTGAGTGCTAGGGTTTTAGGAATCTAAATATCTGTTCATCCCTGACAGTCACAAAAACACATCAAAAAGGCAATAAAAAATGCAATGCATGCCTAACCTAATTAATGCCTAAATGCAGCCCAAAAACCTGTTTGCAGAGTAAAATCCTAAGAGCTAGGTTTATTTTAATGCATAAGAATAATGATAAACTGGCGTTTATCACACCCCCATGCTTATCTTTTGCTAGTCTCTTAGCAAAAATTTAATTTTTTGGAAAACAGAATTTTTGGGAAATCTAATTTTTTCAACTTTTGTGGAGAAAAAGATTAAAGGACCTTGGTTGATCTAAACACAGGAGGCTTGGGATTCGTTAAGGATAAACATCGGGATTTGTTTTTGGATCCAAAAATTAGACAAAAAGGGATCAATATATCCTCCAGAAAATTCACAAATTAACCCCTTGTTAATTCAGATGACTTGAAATTTCTGTTTTTAGGATTTTTCTGGCTCTTGAATCTGATTCGCAACTTGCAATATCCTTTAAAACCTTATGTCCGTGCTTGTGAAAAGCCAACATTTATAACAGCGTGTTTTTGGTTTAAAACTTTTTTTTTCTCCCCCATGCTTATTTTTAGCTTAGTCTTACAACAGATGTGTCGGGATCATCATTCCCGTTACCAATCCTCGAGGGGGCTCTGTCATCAGTACTTCGAGATAGCACTGTCCATGACACCACCCAGGAGCTCACAACCCCAAAACACAATGCGGTGTAAAAGGGAGCTCCAAGCAAACTCAAGCTCTTGCTCCGACACTATAGGTAGAGCACCGTCCAAGACACTTGAGCTGCTAAAATGCACTTTAATGCTCCATCTAAAGATATGAAATATAGATATGGAACAGTGCTGAGGCGATAACATGCTGGCATGGCATCCTCAAAGGAGGCATTTTCCTCCACGGCGGTGGGAACTCAAACCAATGATCTGCTTCAGACTTTTACTAAGTCCAAACAAGGGAGTTTTTCTAATTTTTAGTTGTTTTTAAGTGTTGGCTTGTGTGTGAAAATTGACACAAGAAGTTCCTCAAGAAATGCAAGTTTTTGAATCAGAGACTAAGCCAAATACTTTCCACATTACAAAATAGAATCAAGTCACCTGAACTATCATGAGTTCAAGTGAAATTTTAGAGAAGGATATCTGATCTAGTCTAAAAATAAACCTTGAAATTCTAATGATCAGATTTGCATCCTCATCCCTAGTTTGTTAAAGATTAAATCCCATTATACCCAAAAGTGAATTTTTCAACTTTAGTCCCGATTTCAAAATTTTTCCTCAAAAAGTTTTCAACATTTATATTTTTTTGGGTATGCAAGCAGGAAAATAAAATTACTAAAGAAAAATGCATATTTTTAGGTTTTGAAAATCCTAAATCAATCGTCAAATTTTAAAAATGCACCCCCATCCTTAAGATATGCAATGTCCTCATACATTAGGAGGGAAAAGGGGTCACCTTAATGAAGAGCGGTCGAGTTTAGGATGGCCAAAACCTGGAAAAAGAAAGGAAAAAGGAAAGTAGGAAAAAAAATGATGGGTTACCTCCCATCCAATGCTATCTTTTACGCCATTCAGCTGGGCGTAGTGTGCACGGAAGACGGAAAATCATGTAAAAAGTTGGACACTTGAATGCCTTTAATAAAAGTGTCTTCCTCAAGATCCCTAAAAAGATGAGTGGTAAAGATAAAGGGATCAAAATAAAATATAGAAATGGAAAAAGGACCCGGGTCTGGCCATGGTTTGAATTGATGATGAAAGCCAAACTCAGGTGGATCAGGTGGTAGGTCCAATAGAAAAGGGAGGGGAAAGGAGTTAGTGAGATGCAGGATGGGTGAAGTTAGTGTGGATATTTTTGGTGAAAAATCAGGAAGATGAAAAGGGGGAAAGTCAAACCCTAGTTGATCTAGAAAGTCTTGAACCACACAATTATCCTTAGAATAAGAATCAATAAAATCTAGATCAATAGTGGTCAAAGATGAATGAGATTGGATCAACATAGACTTCTCAAATACTGCTTCCATTTTATTATCAGTGTCCTCAAAAATTTTATGATCAATGGACCTCTTGGAAGCTTGAAATAAATCTAATGAGAAGGTTTGGTTACTGCAACTTATATTCATTTTCCCAGAATGACAATTGATATTAGCTCCTGCCATAATCAGAAAAGGTCTTCCAAGGATGGCATTAATGAGAGCCTTAGGTACCTCTATGTCAAGGACCAGAAAATTTACTGGAAATAGACAATTCCAGACCTTGATAATACTATCCTCAACAACTCCCCGCGGTTGAATGGTAGATCGGTCTTCCAATTGAAATTGAACCTTAGTAGGTTTTAAATCATTGAATCGAAATTCCTCAAATAAGACCGGGGGGATGAGATTACTAGAGGTACCTAAGTCGAGAGGGCCGCGAAAAAAAATGGTGTCAGTTATGACAACTGAGATGAGTGATGTGCCCTGGTCCTTTTTTTTGAAAGGCAGCTTGCTCTGAAAAACTGAGCTGGCTGTCTTTGAAAGGACTAACCTTTCGAGATTCTGATCATGCCCTTTTGAAGTAAATTTTTTAGAGGCATGGGGAGAATCTAGGAAGGGAATATTCCTCTTGACTTGCTCAAATAAGTCCAAAGAATTATGGTCAGAGGGCTCTGATTTTGGATTGTTGGATTGCAGTTTTTGAGAGTGGGAAATAGGGTTTGAATCAAGTGTTTTTGGGATTTCTTTTTCTTCTTCCTTATTGAGTTTAGGGGAGTCAATCTGCATTGGTTGAGAATCAGTTTCATCATTTGAATGTGAAGGCCTTAAATCCATGGTGGTTTCCTCACTCCTCAAAGTCTCTGCATACGCAGCTTGGTGATCACTGGGAGGAGGTGGAGGGGCCTGATGTTGATAGAAACTGGGTTGGTGCTGCAATATTGGGTTAATAGGAGGCTGAACCGTGTGGTTATGATGTTGGTATCCACCTGGGTGTTGGTTCCTGTGATTAATAAAGTTTGGTCTGGGTTAGGATGGTGAGTGTCCTGCAGGTCTTTGAGTCGGAATATCCCCAATTTGATCATTGAGATTGTTAATAAGACGGGTTGTTTCCTTTGTTTTTCTTTGTAACTCCTGCATGGTTGTCATCTTCTAGGCATTAATGTCTTCTTGAGATTGCCCAGATTAATAAGTCTGATTTGAATCATACCCTCCAAATGGGTTCTGTTGTTGGTGTGGAATCGGATTGGTCCAGGAGTGAGATGGATAATTCCACCCATTAGAGGAATTTTTCAATTTCTCCTGGAAAGTAGAGGCATTTTGGGTGGGGTGATGATTGGGATAAACATAATTCCCTGTTGAACCATAGAAAGCCTCAGAATAATAACTATACTCAGCACGGGATTTATGCAGATTTTCTCTCTTGCGGGTGTTAAAAGGGATGAGATGTGGAATGTGTGGATCTTGGGCAGGTGTGGCAAGTTGCCCCTGGTTGGCTAGGTCAGTTAATTCCTTGTGCAACTGTTGTTGATGAATTTCTAGCTGAGCCATGATAGAGTAGAGATTAGGTGGAGGGGCCTGATTAAGTTGCTCCTGGGTGGAAAGATTGGGGAAAGAATAATTAGCATGCAAGTTAGAGGACCAATTTTTATTTTCCATTTTCAAAGAAGAGGAAGAATGCAGGAAAAGTCTTTTTGGGGAGGCAAATCAAGTGGTCCCTCCAAGTGTGGAGTTTTGGACCGCCGCCCGTGCAAAATGGAAGAAATGGGAGGGGAGGAGAAGAGATGGAGATCAGAGAAGTGTGCAAATCAAACAACCAAAGCTAGACCTAACTTAAGTGTGACTCCCTAAAAATAAACCTAAGACTTGGTCTATGTAGGAAATAAGTAATCAATAGTGAATACCCGTTCTGTCAACAAATCTAGCCAAGTTGCTTAAGGGGAGGTTTGGGCCCAAACGTTTCCCAGGGAAAACCCTAGGTGCTTGTACAAACCCGCTCCTGGTCGTTTGACACGGCCGCTCAGCCTGAACACCAGATATAGATGACACAATTGGTATTAACTAAAGAAGACTTAAGACCTATATAGCAAGCCTAAGTTGATGAAGCCTTAGGGGTCAAGTTGCTACGGATTTTAGTTAGGTCTAGGATACTATAGTGCACACGAAATGTGGTGGGCGTTAATTGGGTTGTTGCCCTGTTATTTCAATATTTTTTGTGTGTGTGCAAGAATTGGAAAGTGGTTCCAATTAAAAAGCAAGTTGTCACACAGTTTCTTATATTTTTGTCTTTTAGGATTTGATTTAATTCAATGTGTTTTAGGATTTCTCTTTTTAAATTTTCAAACAAGTTTGAAACTCCACAATTAAAGGAAAAATAAGTTGTATTGGTGATGGTTAATTTCCTTTAATGTGAGTCTCTAAAAGGAAAGAAAGAAATCCTAAGCCAATTGTCCCTAAGACAGAAAATTTCTACCAATGAATTATTTTTAGGCTTTCTGTATTAAGTAGTGGTCCAAACAAGTCAAACAATACTACTACTTTGAAGAAAATCAAACACGGATTCGAGAAAAGATTTTTATAAGATTTTAGGAATTTGTTTGATAATTGTTTTGAATTTTTATTTGTATTGGTGTCAAAGTCCAGAAACGATATCCATGGGTATTTTAGACTTTTCAGTATTACCACTAACCTCAGAAAATTTTGGTGATTTTATATGATATGTAAAATTTCACAAGGATTCCAGAAAGTTAAATTTCACAAAAATTGAATTAGTATAAAAATTCTAAAAATTCACGGACAGTAGAAAAATAGGAAGATTGGAGGGTGTGACCCCTTTGTAGTCCACGAATTTTTAAAAATTAAATACAAAGAAAATTGATCTAAAATTTAGAAAGATGTTCCTAACTTAATTTAAAATCACTGTGTGAAATTTTCTGATTTTAGAAGGCCTGTGGTATTGGGAATTGATTTTTCAAGTTCAGACAGAAATCTGGACCCGAAAAATAGAACACCAATACATGAAATGGAGTGGTGTTAATAAAACATTCAAGCAATCAATGAGTTTTAAAAAGTACCACTCCACTTAATCAAGTTATTTAAGGTCCTGAAAGCCAAGTTTAGTGTATTTTGGTAGTTTTTTAGTTTAGGTGTGACAAGAAAGAAAAAATCAACCTGAAAATCTGCGGGAAGAAAAGGAACTTTGAGCTTTTGCTTCCAAATTCCTGCTTTCTTCCTGTAATAGTTCCTGCACACATGAAAGAAAAGAAAGAGAAAGGGATGAGATCCACTTCAAGCAAGAGAAAAATGACTAATGCAAAGCCGTGCCTCCCTGGCAACGACACCAAAAAGTGATACGGATTTTACGTAGTTTGTAAAATATGTCGTTGTAACATGCAAAATCGATCAACTCTTAAATTTATAAACCTATATAGTGGGGTATCTAGGGTGGTCCAAGGAGGCAATTTGCAAAAATTAAATCTCTTGCTTGGAATATAAATCTCAACTTTCTTTTTGGTCTTTTTTCAATATATCATTTTTATGTTTTTGAAATTAAGGCAACATGCGAAGTTGTTGGCGGGAAAAATTACTACACCTACCATGCTAATCTAAGTGACAAAAATTATCCCCTTTCGAAGCTCAACCTAGGCGCGTGGAGGCCTAGGTTAATTAGAAAGGAGGAGTGAAACGATACTAAAGATAAAGCAAGGTAATGCAAAAAGAAAGAGTGCAACAAGGAAGTAGGGACATTTTGGGTGGGGTGATGATTGGGATAAACATAATTCCCTATTGAACCATAGAAAGCCTCAGAATAATAATTATACTCAGCACGAGATTTATGCAGATTTTCTCTCTTGCGGGTGTTAAAAGGGGTGAGATGTGGAATGTGTGGAGCTTGGGTAGGTGTGGCAAGTTGCCCCTGGTTGGCTAGGTCAGTTAATTCCTTGTGCAACTGTTGTTACTGAATTTCTAGCTAAGCCATGATAGAGTAGAGATTAGGTGGAGGGCTCTGATTAAGTAGCTCCTAGGTGGAAAGATTGGGGAAAGAATAATTAGCATGCAAGTTAGAGGACCAATTTTTATTCTCCATTTTTAAAGAAGAGGAAGAATGTAGGAAAAGTCTTTTTGGGGAGGCAAATCAAGTGGTCCCTCCAAGTGTGTAGTTTTGAACCGCCGCCCGTGCAAAATGGAAGAAACGGGAGGGGAGGAGAAGAGATGGAGATCAGAGAAGTGTGAAAATCAAACAACCAAAGCTAGACCTAACTTAAGTGTGACTCCCTAAAAATAAACCTAAGACTTGGTCTATGTAGGAAATAAGTAATCGATAGTGAATACCCATTCTGTCAACAAATCTAGCCAAGTTGCTTAAGGGGAGGTTTGGGCCTAAACGTTTCCCAGGAAAAACCCCAAGTGCTTGTACAAACCCGCGTCTGGTCGTTTGACACGGCCCCTCAGCCTGAACACCAGATATAGATGACACAATTGGTATTAACTAAAGAAGACTTAAGACCTATATAGCAAGCCTAAGTTGATGAAGCCTTAGGGGTCAAGTTGCTACGGATTTTAGTTAGGTCTAGGATACTATAGTGCACACTAAATGTGGTGGGCGTTAATTGGGTTGTTGCCCTGTTATTTCAATATTTTTTGTGTGTGTGCAAGAATTGGAAAGTGGTTCCAATTAAAAAGCAAGTTGTCACACAGTTTCTTATATTTTTGTCTTTTAGGATTTGATTTAATTCAATGTGTTTTAGGGTTTCTCTTTTTAAATTTTCAAACAAGTTTGAAACTCCACAATTAAAGGAAAAACAAGTTGTATTGGTGATGGTTAATTTCCTTTAATGTGAGTCTCTAAAAGGAAAGAAAGAAATCCTAAGACAATTGTCCCTAAGACAGAAAATTTCTACCAATGAATTGTTTTTAGGCTTTCTGTATTAAGTAGTGGTCCAAACAAGTCAAACAAGGATTCCAGAAAAGATTTTTGTATGATTTTAGAAATTTGTTTGATAATTGTTTTGAACTTTTATTTGTATTGGTGTCAAAGTCCAGAAATGATACCCATAGGTATTTTAGACTTTTCAATATTACCTCTGACCTCAAAAATTTTTGGTAATTTTATATGATATGTAAAATTTAACAAGAATTCCAAAAAACTAAATTTCACAAAAATTGAATTAGTATAAAAATTCTAAAAATTCGCAGGCTATAGCAAAATAGGAAGATTGGAGGGTGTGCCCCCTCTGTAGTCTACGAATTTTTAAAAATTAAATACCAAGCCAATTGATCTGAAATTTGGAACGGATGTTCCTAACTTAATTTGGAATCACTATATGAAATTTTATAATTTTAGGAGGTCTGTGGTATTGGGAATTTATTTTTCAAGTCTGAACAGAAATCTGGACCTGGAAAATAGAACATCAATACTTGAAATGGAGTGGTGTTAATAAAACATTCAAGCAATCAATGAGTTTTAAAAAGTACCACTCCACTTAATTAAGCTATTTAAGATCCTAAAAGCCAAGTTTAGTGTATTTTGGTAGTCTTTTAGTTTAGGTGTGACAAGAGAGAAAAAACCAACCTAAAAATCCGCGGGAAGAAAAGAAACTTTGAGCTTTTGCTTCCAAATTCCCGCTTTCTTCCTGCAATAGTTGCTGCACACATGAAAGAAAAGAAAGAGAAGGGGATGAGATCCACTTCAAGAAAGAGAAAAATGACTAATGCAAAGTCGTGCCTCCCCAGCAACGACACCAAAAAGTGATACGGATTTTACGCAGTTTGTAAAATACGTCGTTATAACATGCAAAATCGATCAACTCTTAAATTTATAAACCTAGATAGTGGGGTATCTAGGGTCGTCCAAGGAGGCAATTTGCAAAAATTAAATCTCTTGCTTGGAATATAAATCTCAACTTTCTTTTTGGTCTTTTTTCAATATATCATTTTTATGTTTTTGAAATTGAGGCAACATGCAAGTTGGCGGGAAAAATTACTACACCTACTATGCTAATATAAGTGACAAAAATTATCCCCTTTCTAAGCTCAAGCTAGGCGCGTGGAGGCCTAGGTTAATTAAAAAGGAGGAGTGCAACTATACTAAAGATAAAGCAAGGTAATGCAAAAAGAAAGAGTGCAACAAGAAATTAAGGCAACTTCCTAAAGGTCCTGAATTAATGATTTTCAACATAAAATGACCAAATTGCCCTCACTCCTTGCAACTATAAAAGGAGACCCCCTCCACATGAAACGGGCATCCCTTCCTTCTCTTCTCTCCCTTTCCAAAGCTCAAGAGAAGCTTGTCCCACACCCGGGATGCTCCTCGAGAGATAAAGTCAAATTTTCGCCCTTATTTCGGAAGCGGATCTCGCGATGACAACGACGTGCTGCCCCGTTCTCGTTCCTCCTGCCTCGACCTCCTTCCTCCTGCTCCGTCTTTCATCTTCCAGGCGTCGTCCCGTCCGAATCGTCCTCCAAGCATTTGTCAAGGAGGATAACTTCTCTCTCCCATTTCTCTTTCTAGCTTTCTAGAGTAGAATTTTCCTACTTTCTAGTGTAATTTCTCACTGGTTTAATTGTATAAACATTTTGAAATATTAAGTGCATGTTTTCTCTCTCTCTATTATTCTGATTGTTTATATTGCTTCATTGTAATTAT
This sequence comes from Thalassia testudinum, assembly GCA_037157565.1. NCBI lineage: Eukaryota > Viridiplantae > Streptophyta > Magnoliopsida > Alismatales > Hydrocharitaceae > Thalassia > Thalassia testudinum. The sequence goes on along the minus strand of JAZHRO010000031.1, from coordinate 142,932,153 downwards.
TCCATTTTTCAACAAAAACCCTAAAAAAATATATAATTACGAATTTAGATCGACGTAGCCTTCCTGAGTTTGACTCGGGATTTCTATTCCGGTATAAATTTTATTTGTTGAATACGAGTTCTTCGCTTTCAAACTACAACGACAAGTTTTCAAAACCAAATACGATAGTGTAGTAACCCGTAGCTTCAACAATGCACTCATTGCTAGACCTTAGGCAACATGAGCCGATGTGACATGATGCCTTTACAGCCGATTCTCGTGTGCAAAATCTTTGACATCTGGGGGATTGACTTTATGGTCCCCTTCCCAAAATCCGATGGTTTTGAATACATTCTCCTTGAGGTGGTCTACGTGTCCAAATGGATCAAAGCCATCCCAACCTGAACCAATGATCATAAAGTTATAATTAAATTCATTCATCAACACATCTTCTCTCAGTTCGGTATTCCACGGGTTATCATCTCTAATGGAGGGACCCACTTTGCAAATATGCACTTCCAGTCCCTGATGAAAAAGTATGGGGTGTCACATCATATCTTGACTCCTTATCACCCCCAGACTAATGGATTGGCTTAATTGTCAAATAGAGAAATCAAGAAGATCCTTCAGGTCACTATTTGACCTGATAGGAAGGACTGGTCTACCCGCCTTCTGGAAGCCTTGTGGGCCTATAGGATTTCCCATAAGACCCAGTTAGGCATGTCTCTCTTCAGACTTGTGTATGGGAAGACATGTCACCTCCCCGTAGAAATGGAGCAAAAAGCCTACCAGGTAGTACGGAAGTGCAATCTAGATCTTTTGAAGGATGGAATCCACCATCGATTGCAATTAAGCGAGATCAAGGAACTACGCAATCATGCGTACAAGAACTCGCAAATCTAAAAGCAGGTGAAAGCCTTCCATGATAAGCACATTTCACGTAAATCCTTCCATCCTAGTCAGAAAGTGTTACTCTTTGATGCCAAACTCAAGCTCTTCCCAGGAAAACTCAGATCAAAATGGATTGAACCATTCCTTGTAAGACAAGTATTTGGAAATGGAGCAGTTGAAATCAGTGAACTCAGCCACGAATCAGAACCTTTTGTCGTGAATGGTCAAAAAGACTCAAACCATTCTTCGAACTCACCGACATAAATTTGGCTGCAGTATCTTTTGATCTCCCTTCTCCCTGAGCTTCATTACGCCCAGCAGATGGCGTTAAATTAGCACTTAGCGGGAGGCAACCCGTCATCTTTTGAAAAACTCAAAACCTTCCTGACATAGCCTTGTGCTGAATTTATATTGAACTTTAAGGTTCATCCATTAGAACAGCCGACTCCACCTTTGGTACATGTATCAAAGCTTGAAATCATTCACAAAAATCATTCCGACCCATTCACCACCCACCTATTCTAATGTACGATCTAAATTGAACTCAAACCTACCTAAATTACAATGAGGACAATGTAAATCTTAGATATGGGGGAGCATTAATGTGCAAAACGTTGTGAAATCAATGCATGTAAGGGTTTCAATAAAAAAAAAAAAGAGAGAGGAGAAAAGAGGAAAGGAGAGGTCATTTTGAACTGAATGAAAATAGGAGAAGAAGAAAATAAAAGAAAAAGAGAAAAAAGAAGCAAACAAAAAGAAAAAAAATGATGAATTAGTCCCTTAAAATTGAATATGGACTAACCTAACTTCTAGGTTGGATCGGATGATGAATTAAGACCTGGAAAGCTAAAACTTAGGGAATTAGTGGAAAATACTGACCTTAGGCCTCTTGGATCTATTTAAGGTTTAAACACTCAAGTATTTGTTAAAATCTGAATTAATCCTCAAGAGGTTGAGGAAAGTGCGAGGCTGATGTAGTAGGTCTAAGACATAGGGATTATTCGACCCTGTTGCCTGCCCTTTGATTTGCGGGACCTGGTAACCTAAGCACCAAAAAATCACACTCTAAGTCTGTTCAGTGTGCTTAACGAAGAAAAATCTGCCAAAAGTGTTCTGTTCTAAAAAGCCATCTTGAAGATCTAGCTTAGGAGCGGCTCGACAACACAAGTTGATTGGATGAGTTCCCGGTGAGGAGAGGTAGGAAATTCCCCTCGAAGATACGTAATAACATATCGTCTCCTCGGTGCTTGTCCCCTAGGATATCTAAATATCCTACTGGGGGCATTTAAGCACCTTGTGCTAGTTCAGGTGCCATGGGCGGGATTATCCCAAAATGTCAATTGCCAGGGCCTGAATTTAGCTATAGAACGCCATGGCCAGCACTATCTCGAAGTTTCGAAAGCCAGGGTTCTGGGTGTTGCCATGGGTAGTGCTATCCCGAAGCATCAAAAGCCAGGAACCCTTCGAGGATTGATTGTGGGGACAAGGAATTTGATACAGACCATGTTTAAGGCCAATTCGAGGCTAGATTTTGGGAAAAATAAAAATAAAAGAGAGAAAACTCTCCAAATGAAAAATCCTTCTCCATCTCTTTCTTACAAAATGCATTGGTAAACTGAACCTGGACATGCTACGTCTATGCACGGGTGCTTTAACCGCTAGGGTCAATGACCCTCTAGGCAGTTTTTGCAGGCCTTAGAAACCTTCACGGCATACTCAAGCTGAAGCTGGTCATGTCTGGATCTTGGCTAGTACTTGAGTACCTCTAGGCCTATTGTTGGTATTCTGATCTAATTTCTAGAGATGCAGCTTAGTAAGGCACCTTGATGATTACATCCGACCGTGAGACCTGGTTTGATCCATAGGATGTTTGTTAAGGGACTAGCAAAAGCTAAGCATGGGGGTATGATGGGAACACCATCATAAGCCCTAACTGGCCACTTTTAGTCAGGTTTAAAAGATAAATGCTCCTACATAACCATCTGAGGGTTATAACTCCACTTCAAGCAATTTTGAGAAGAGAATAGGAAACTAGGTTTAATTATATAATTTTAGCAGCATATCATTAACACAAAATAACCAAGGGATTTTCTAGGGGTGAAATAAAGGTCAAATGAGCATAAAGTCTGATAAGTGAGCCCATGCAGCACCCAAAACCTTAATTTCAGATCTGCTTAAATAATAGAGGTTCTGTTCAGAATAAAATCCATCTAAACCTTCCAAAACTCATAGAAAAATATTCCTTGAGGTTTAGTACCCTTGATTTGACCTTTGGAACCCATTTTGACCTTAAATAGAGTTATAGACATAGTTCTACCCTAATTTAGGTTTTTACGTAAATTTTCCAGTCAAACTTGGTCAAAATTGAAATCCAACTTCACCATCAATTTCTTTGGATCCAAATTAGATTTATACCAAAATTTGGGCACAATCAGAGTTCATCTTGACCTAGTTTGCATTTTAGTCCATTTAAACTCTATTTCCCACACTTAAATCACTAGCTTTCGAAATCTTTGCATTTAGCCCCCCAACTTCTCTTCATTTTCTTCAAAAGGGTCCCTGCAGCCATTAACAATGTGAACCCATGAGATCTGAGCTTCAATCGAGGATTCCTCCCTGATTTCTCGACCAATCCCTTCCAAACTTGGAAGGGATGATCCTGAGGAAATCCCCGATTGCCTAAACCTAGTTTTGGACTCCGAATCGCCTCATGAAGCTTGTGCAAATCCATGGATTTCAAGGATCCTTTTCCCTAAAAATCCGAGCTTCTTAAGCTTGTTTCCAGGCTTAGAAGCTTGCCTGAAGCCCTATAAAAGTATCCCAATCGCCAAGCCAAACTCCTTAGCGAGTTCTAGGCCCAAAAATCCCTCATCTCCTCTACCCCCGGCCTGCTCCAAGGATTGCTCTGGCAACCTCCTCCCTCTGGTCTCCTCACTTGCTGCCACATAATACAGGTAGCAATCAGCCTTCCCTAACTTCGTCTGCACCTCACCATACCTGCGAGGGGCTCCCTCTCCTTCCAGACGTCACCGTCCTCCCTCCCGGAGACACCATCGTCTTCGGCATCAGCCAATCATAACCGGTGCCATCTCCACATCCCCTTCGTCAACAACCACTCTAGTTTGAATCCACGTCTCCTCCTAACTCGATTCACACACCCAACACCCACTTCAGTACACCCTCGCGCCCGTGCCACCGTCACGTCCCTCATCTCCGGCGTACCTCCGATGACCTCGTAAAACCACCTCACTGCACCAAACCACTCCCACCAGTCTCGAAAGCTCTATAGTGTCTTCGTGACCAAAACCTCTCAAGTAATTGAGGGGATTGGCCTCTCACAAGCTCCACCCATCACACACCCCTTATCACCACCTTCTCGACCTTACCAGACCACCACACACCTTCTCACAGCATGAAACACCCACCAACATATTTGCCTCTCTCAGGCGAAGCTTCTGAGCTTCTTTGACATGGTCGTGAGGTCGTATTCATGATTTCAGGTACACGTCAGACCTCCACTATCGGCCTCAACATCTTCGACTTCAGATGCAGTCCTTCAGCCACAATCCCTCCAGATTCCACCCATAGGTGCTACGGTTGACTCCCAGGTCCTCCTCTAGGCGTTCAATTGGACTCCACAGTGTTGTCTTCGACCGCAATCAGAGCATCTTCAGCTACTGCTACGTGAAGGAAGAACCGACGTGGGATAGTCCCACATCGTAGAAGAAAGAAGCCTCAACATCACATAAAAGGAATTTGTGCCCTCGACCCCTCGCCCAAGACATGGGGGTCGGGCCCCTATTCCCCCTCACCAGCTTACCCACCTCTACGCACTCCTAGCCTGTGACTTACGTCCATAGGCCTGGTTCCTGTTCACATCCGATTACTTAACCGATTACCCGATTAAGCTTGGGTCTTTGAGATAAGAAGAGAGAGAGGGGGGGTTTGCCCTTCGTGCCTTTGCTCTCTACACTTAGCCGATTCGTTGGAGGACTTTGCCTCTTTTGTTGGAGCTGTGCCCTGAGCAACTTAAGGCATCTGTTGCCTTATGCCTTCATCTGATATTTGCTGGTGCCTTAGTTCTATATACTGTTGGGATATTAAACATGGTTGATGTGGCATATTTGGTTGAGATTTACTATTCAATTATTTGAGATAATTGAGCTTAATTTCCAGGGTTAATTTGGTGATTTAAATCACCATTTTAACCTATTCTTTTTGCACTCTGCTACTTGATTTCATATATATGTCATTTTGAGTTGTTCTAAATGAAGCTTTGGTCATAATTGCTTATATTTTTTATTAAATTGTGATCAGTGAGATTGAATTGCCATTAGTTGCTCCCTGTGATTGACCTCGGACTCTTGCGATTCTGAGCTATAAATTTAATTATTTTCGAGCAATTGAGGCCTTGCTACGACGATTACTCCTTAAAACCCTCGATATCACGATAACAGGGCGGTTGCGCATACGTGCTCTGCTATGCTGAGGTGGCTCTCTGTAGATGTCGAGTCAATTCATCCACCTCGATTATGGAGACCTTGTCCAAGCGACTGGCCATCAGTTCTAGATCAACGGATGCGGATAGGCCTTGAGTCTCGTGTGCCCCCCATGTGTCTGTCAATGCACGGGTAGTCGTCCGGTAAAACATATCCATAGATTCATTGTCTGAGTTATCGCACATATTCTTGAGAATCTCCCAAGCGGTATCTTCATGCTAACCCATGATGTTGCCACCACAGGTTACATTGACAAAAAGTTGGATATCCTTATGGAGTCCCTGGTAAAAAGACTAAACCTGTTCCCATTTAGGAACTTCGTGATGGGGGCATTTCCACATGAGATCCAGAAAGCGATCCCATGCCTCATGAAGTGATTCTCCCAGATTTTGTATGACGTGCATGATCTAGTGACTCAAAGCATTTGTCCAACCAACCGAGAAAAATTTCTTCAAGAATTCAAATTGGAGTTCAGCCCAAATGTTGATCGGACAAGTTAGAGTTTGGTACCAATGGGCAGCCTTATCCATGAGGGAGAAAGAGAACATCTTCATGAGTAAGATATCTCGATTCTGAACAAGTGGCTCGAAGGTCTAGGCCAGATGTTTCAACTACTAGATGTGCTGGAAAGGATCTTCGGAGTTTAGCCCATGGAATTTGGGGATAGCATGAAGCATATTGGTCTTGAGTTTAGTATCAGGTCCTCTAGTTGGGATTTGAACTCTGGGTTTGATTGCTACCGTAGTGGGATTGTAATGATCTCGCATCAGAGGACATTACGTTGGGTTCATGAATGCCTAAAATAGATCGTTGAGGCATTGTAGCTGATTCTGGAGATTGGGTTCTTAATTTTCCATGGATGTTGCTGAAGGAGATCTGGGATCAAAAGCAGAAGAGTTAGAAGAGATATCAATCTGGTCGGATGGTAGCACAAATAAGTGATTCAAGGCTTGGCCTCGATGGGAATGAACTACTAATGGAGGTCTCAAGGGTGGTCTTAAGGACCTCCTCCCGAACATGCACTAGTGAGCCAGATGAGGAACAAAATGTGTAATGGACCCAATTGAGGCACCCAAAAATCTTTGGATGACTAAGGAGGTTCGAGGTGGATGATACCTCTTAATCAGAAAATCACTCACCCAAGAAATACTTGGGCAGCCAGGAAGGGAAAGCCTCGCAATGACCCCTACATGGTAGAGCGTCCTCATGGATTACAGGGTTTCCCCCACCCGACCTTCCTTGTCACTGAGAATCCAAGTAGACTGGAATGAGCAACATGACCCCTTAAGTCTACCAATTTTAGTCCTGAATTATGGTGCATTGGATTTCACTTGAACTTTAAAATTGATTTGTGATTTGTGACCTAATTTGAAGGTTGGTTAACCCACAAGGTGGGTCAACTTCACCTAACCTGCCCTAAAATTTAGGATGAGTTGGGTAATGAACCCAAAATCACCCTGAGTGGTTTGCAAGCAGATTATTAAGTCCCAAATTTTAAGGATTCAAGTGAATGCTGGAGCCTTCTTTTAGGGTTTTCTTGATTAGGTCAATTCAATCAAGGCTTGGGTGACATACGATGCGGGAAATCAATTCTCTTTTAATTCAGGCAAGTGTCTTTTCCTCAAACCCTAAGGTAGAAACCCTAATTTGGCTCTTTTTCCAGGTTCAATTCTTTCCAAATTGAGCACCTAGGGCTCAATCAAGAAGGTGAATAGCCCTAGGCACCTTAACTCCCTAGTAGGTGCAGAAATCTGGATGGGGATGTCTAAATAAATCAAATCAGGCAACTCAAGTGATTAAGTCTAATAAAGAATGCAAGTTGATCCTAATTGATTCTTCTTTTTAATTATTTCCAAAAATAGGGGCTTAAGAAGGAAACAAGATTAACTGCCCCCGGAGTGACTGTCGTGTTGCTGATCTTCTTGACGAGTACCTCACACAACCACAACAAATCAAATAGAACAACTTAGAATCAGATCAGAAATTGTAATAAGTGAAATCAAACTTCACGTTGCTCCCTGACAGCAGTGCCAAAATGTTTACGTGAAATCGTCGTTATTTAAGATACGTTGTAGTATAGGACAAAATTGCTCAAAATATTTAAATTTGTAAACTCGGATTCAAAAAAGTGGAGTCCAAGGTTGTTTGCAAGGAGCAAAGATAACAATTTCAATCCACCGATCACAATATAAGAAATGATATGCAATTGAAATCAATAAGATGCTCAAAATGGTATCTCAATAATAATTAGAAGAACAGTGCAAAAAGATTGGATTAAAATAGTGATTTGAATCACCAAATTAACCTTTTAAGTTTAAGCTCACAACTACTTAAATATTTCAACAATAAACCACAACCATTAATCCAAGTCAGGCACTTTAAATATCTCATTAGTAACCAGCAGAATCAAGCACCAGTGGGGATCAGACATTAATCAAAGGCTTCAGGCACCTTATCAGAAGAGCTCAAAGGCCTCACAAGAGCTCAAGGCTCTCTTTCTCTCAAGAGCCTTAGAAGAACACAGTAGCAGAAGAGCATAAGGCTCTTTAAAAAGCTTTAGAGCTAAGGCACGGCATAGCAGCGATCCCATAAAGGCTCAAGGGCCTCTCAAGAGTTTCTCTAAGTGTTGAGAGAAAAGAGGGCTCAAATCCCAAGGCATAAAAACCCACCCGCTCTCTCTCATATTCTCTTTCTTCCTTCCAAGCTCAGAACGGACCAGACCCAGGTATAGAGTAAACGGATCCACCACCCAAACCAGATAGGCGTAAGCGCAGGCGAGGGCATGGACAGGCGCATGAGGAGTGCGTGTGCAAGGGCATGTGCATAGGGACCTTTTTGAATAAAATGATCAGAAGTTAGGGGGCTAAATCTAAATATTTCAAAAGTTGGGGGCTTAATTGAAAGGAATAGAGTTTAAATGGACTAAAATGCAAACTAGGTCAAGATGGACTCTGATTGGGCCCAAATTTTGATAAAAACCTAATTTGGACCCAAAAAATATGATGGTGAAGTAGGATTTTAGTTTTGACCAAGTTTAACTGGATAATTTGTGTAGAAACCCAAATTAGGGCATAACTCTATCTGTGACTCTGTTTAAGGTCAAAACAGGTTCAAATGGTCCAATCAAGGATACCAAACCTCAAAAAATATTTTTATATGAATTTTAGGAGATTTAGATAACTTTTATTCTGACCAAAACCTCTGTTATTCAAGTAGGTCTAAAATTAGGGTTTTAGTTGCTGTATTGGTTCTCGGAATGTGTTAAACCCTGTTTCAGTCTACATGGACCTACTTATTAGTCTTTAATGCTCATTTGACCTTCAATTTACCCCTGAAAAACCCCTTGATTATTTTGTGTTCATGATATGCTATTAAAATTATAGAATTAACCCTAGTTTCTAGTTTTCTTCTCGAAATAGAATGAAGTGGAGTTACAACCCTCAGATGGTTATGTAGGAGCATTTATCTTTCAAACCTGACTAAAAGTGGCTAGTTAGGGCCTATGATGGTGTTCCCATCACAAGGTGGTGCAAATCATTCTTCTTTTCACTTCCCACCTCATCCACCTGATGATGACTGCGAAGGTTCTGGAATAGGCAGCATAGAAGCCATTACATAGTTGCTTGGATTTCTTTTTCACATGTCTAGTTTTTTGTATACATTTCAAAACATGCAATATATACATGTGTTTTATTTATGAATGAGTATCATGCATGTGGTGAATGGTGGAATATATATATGAATTATAGAATATATATTTGCATTTGTGGTATATGAATGTGGGAAATAATGATATGAGTATGTTTGCATTTGTGGTATATGAATTTAGGAAATAATGATATGAGTATGTTTGCATTTGTGGTATATGAATTTGGGAAATAATGATATGAGTATGTTTACATTTGTGGTATATGAATTTGGGAAATAATGATATGAGTATGTTTGCATTTGTGGTGAATGTATGAGGTAGGTTAACATGTTTCTTTGTAAAGTATATCTGAGGTAGGTGAATGTATAAGCTTTCACAATGGTAGTAGCACCAACAGCAGTAGTGGACTCTGGTTATTATTCTGGAATTGGCAATAAAGAGCTCAGGTATCAGATCTAACTACCCTTTTTTCCTTCTTTTACCCATTTTTGTTTAACTCTGATTTGTGGTGTTGTTCTTTTGTTAGCGGTTACCTAATAGGTGAACAGCATGGATCTTTAACTGGAAACAAAGATTCAACATAATTCTTGGGATGGCTTGAGGGCTTGCATATCTACATGATGAGTTCCACGTATGTGTCATACATCATGATATAAAGCCAGGCAACGTACTTCTTGATGAGGACTTTCAGCCAAAGATCTCAAATTTTGGGTTGGCGAGGCTCCTTTCTAGAGACAAGAGCCATATGACCACCAAATTTGCTAGAACACTATAAGAAGGGTTGTGGTCTCCCATTGCTTTACTTTCATGAGCATGAAGATGCTGCATAGCATATTTGATGCTTATCAAAGTTATATGCATATTTAGAAGAATCTGAATTGAGATTGTTCAACTATTGTTCATCTATTGGCATATTGAAATGGAGGTTTCCATAAAAAGATTTCCAGTTTTTTAGTTGCAACAGAGGTGGCGGTGTTGGAAGCTTTCACAATGATAGTAGCACCAACAGCAGTTGTGGACTTTGGTTATATTATGGAATTGGCAATAAAGGGCTCAAGTATCAGATCTACCTGCCTTTTTTCCTTCTTTCACCTTTTTTTGTTTAACTCTGATTTGTGGTGTTGTTAGTGAAACATGGCTCATATTTAAAGCTAAGCTCCTCTCTCTTCTACTCTTTAGGAAATAGATTCAGGGTTATGCATCAAAATATATCTGGTTGCATCTTGTCAAGGATGAAGATGGTTTAAAACTTTATATGAGATTTTTTTAAGTTTAAAGCATAGGGTAGCTTGAGATCATAAATGAGATCTAAAGGGATTAGTTATAAGTTCTCATGATTACTATTTTTTTTTTTAAATGGCACATTTTCCATCAAGAGCTTTGTCTTGAAAGCTGCAAATAAGTTCCAAGATCTATAAGCTATACAAAGCTCAACTGAAGCTAATGTCAATATGCTACAAAAATCAAGTGCACAAATTGGTTTAATACATTTTTAATTTCAGAATTGAAAGATGCGTCTAATTAAGTAAAGCAAAAGAGATTGTTGTGACTATGGTCAAAGATGCTTCAAACACATGGCTCAAGTGGGAGAATTTGGCAAAGAAGAGTTGCTGGACACCTATTTAACATGGATATGTGCCAAAATGGTAAGTCACCTCTCATTTTGTCGATCCAAGACTACTGCAATTTTATATCTGCTTTGAGGATTCAAATATTTTGGAAATGATGCTATCTACTGCTATTGTTTTGTGTGTATCTGGAGATTTAGTGTTATTAAAGCATCATACAAATTATTATTATCTTTGTATCTGCTATTGTTTTCTATGTTATAATGTTTCTTGATATCAATTATTATATTTGGATATGGAAGATAGAATTGAAGTTTCCTGCTCATACTTCTTGCCATGATCTAAAGATTATTGACTACTGCACATCAACATACGTTTGTTACGATGCACGATTTAATCATGTACAGAATAATCTGTCCTCATAAGCTAGGCTTTATTGTACATGGGTTTTCTAATACCAATCCAAATTGGTACTATCTTTTGATTGCCCATTTTCTGTAATACAAGGTTAATCAATGAAGTAAATAGGAGTTAACTCCTCAAAAACAGGGACTAACCCCCAAGTAAACTAGGGACATCACCAACAACTTTGATTTGATTGGGTTGTAGAACCAACAACTTGAGGACATCACCAACAACGCTAAGGTCTCATTCACTGCCATCTCCTTGTCCTCCTCCTCTTCCGTTAGATTGATCATTCACATATTTACATATTTATTCTCAAACTTATGCAGTAAATATGGAAAGCTTGGACAATCCTATTTACAGGAACCTATATGTATATTTTCTCATCATTGCACAACTTGCCGAGGATGGTTTTTACTGCCGAGTTACCCTCCACTCAAGAAGTTATGCAACCACTTGACTCATGAAATGGGCTAAAAAATTGCCTCAATAACCACCGTAGGTTCAAACCTTCTGAGAGAATGTATTCACATTTTTGTTCTATGTGCAACAATAGCAAGGAAACACCCTTTCTCCAAGTGGTGATGATTACATAGCTCCAATTTTAGTTAATTGTTTCTAGATGCCAAACCTCTATTTGAAAATTCTCTCTCTCACCTTGTTTAGTTCATTTTAGATTTTAATCCCCTATTAGAAAATTGTACATAGTAGATTTGTCTTTGAGATGCTTGCATTTTTGTAATCAATTCAAGTGCTTCCACTTGTGCAATTTTCATATCTACTTCATCTGTTCATCCCTCAAGCATCCTTTTCCGACCTTCCAATGCATTGAGCAACTTTCTACTTGCCTAAACAAGAAAAAGGAAAAATCAAAAGATATCTTTGTTGGATGAATCATTTCTTTCTGTGCACTAGCTTCTTTGTTGGAGAAAGGTGTTCCTTTGAGTCTAGGAGATGGCCTCAGTTGCTTGATTTCAAATCCTTGGTTCTATTATATTATAGCAAAAAGAAAGATGCATAGGGTTCAGAAGATGGCTTCATCAGTTAAATAGAAAAAAAAAATCAAAATAATTTGACATCCTTGAATGTTGCTTGAGAATGCCTTTTAGCCAATTCTTTAGAGCCACTTCTGTTTTCCATCTTCACAAGAATCTAGAGTACAATGATTGTTAGGTTAACATGTACCTTTAGGCTAAATATACAAAGTGTGAATAATTTGACCTAAAGAGAACAATAATTGCCCCACCTTGTTATTTGCTGCAGGCCAATTTGACCTTAAAGAGAACACCAATCCACCATTCTCCTATTGAAGATTAGACTCAGAAATTTATCATCTGAAATAAAACGAATCAAACATTTTTCCTGGTACAAATGTTTTAGACAATTTCTTCTAAATAATAAAAGTAAAACACAAATATTACTAACCCAGCCTAATCCAAAACCAAGCTTTGTCTGACATTAAATCTGAAGGATTAGTGTTTATGCGCGAAATCGATGTTATAAAAGATGTGTTATAGTATAGATCGAAATCGTTCGAAAACAAATAAAATTTATAACACAGAATCAAGAAATGAATCCGAGGTCGTTCACTAGGATCAAGTATTGCAATTAATCTCAAAGATCACAATATCACCACAAATATAAGCAATTATAACGAAAAGAATAATCAGAAATGATATATCAAATAACTCAAGTTTGAAAGTGCAAAAAGATTAGAGTAAAATGATGATTTGAATCACCAAATTACTCTTTAAGTTTTACAAGCACTTAATATATGAATGTAAAGCTCAACCACAATATCAGAAGCAACTCCCTCAGAATATCAGACGACAGGAATAAGCGCTCAAACGCCTTAAATGACACCCAGCTACAATGCTTTCACATTGTTCCCTTTAGTAGTTCTTCTTCAGGGCTTCACGAACAAGGCCAAGCACAGCACAGAGGCACGAAAGCCTCTCAGAGACTAAGTGTTGAGAGGGCACAATAGAAGGCAAAATCCCCCCTCTCTATTTCCTTTCTCTTCTTTCTTTCAGACCAGGGTTAGATGGGTAATAGGATCAAAGCCCAGACCTGCGTGGCATGGCCGCGGATGAGGGCAGGTGTGTGCGCACATGGAGAGAGGGACCTCACCCCGTGCTCACTGAGGCAAACAGCTAATAGAAAAAAATCAATTTAAGTCGCACAGGCATTTCTTGACTTTCCGATGTGGGACTAAATCCCACTGCTATCCTTTTCACAATCCTGCATGAGCTATAGCAGGGAGTTGGCCCAATTGAAGGCGTCGCAGGCACCGAGTCCTTCAATTGGAAGCCTGAAGAGCTTCTTGGAGGCTTTTCGCAGAACCTAGGCACATCACTAAGGAAGAACACCGTGAGAGCATGGCCACCGAAGTTTGAGAAGGTGAAGGCGGCAACGGTCGTCCGAGCGAGTATCTGAAATAGAAAATACAGGCTAAATGCCCCAATTAGTATGCTCAAAAGGTTCGCCTGAGGTTGGCGAACATGATGGTGGTCGCAGTGGTGTGTGTGAGTTAGGAGGTCGGGTGAGCTCGAAAGAGGCGTGCATGGAGTGCTGTGTCCAAGGGGGTGTTTTAGTGCGTGAACCCCTTAATTTCTTGAGGGGTTTAGTCGAGCATGGAGTTGCGAAGCTTGTGGAGTTGGTGCAAGGTGGTTTGGTTGTCTATGGAGACCGGGTGAGCTCGCCAGAGTTTAGCCTGCCGTGAAGAAGATGAAGTGCGAGAGGGTGGTGTGGTGGTTGAGTTGGAGTGCAAGTGAAGGAAAATATTGTAGAGAGGGAGAGAAAGTGTTAGAGAGTCTTAGGGATGAAGTAGAGGGGCGGAGAGCTTCGGTGTTGGTAGACTGGAGTCAAAGAAGATGGAGAGGGTGGCAAGACGATGATGAGGAAAGAGGCAGGGAAACGCCCTCTCTTTGACCGGAGAGGCATGCAATGAGGAGAGGAAGGCAATGGGCAGTCCAATTTGACTGTTGGACAGCCGGACGATGAGAGCGAAGAAGGTCGCCAAAGCAAGGTGCAGAGGTGGCTGGAAGGTGGTTTTTCTGAAGCCAAAACTTGCTAAGGAGGTAAGGTAGGGATGAGAGGTCTTTTATAGGGCTTTGGAGAGCTTAGAGAATAGGAAACAAGCTGCATAGCTTGCTTGGGATTCAAGAAGAACCCCACTGATTTCGTGAGTTCACACACATGAATCAGAGAAAGTTAGGAGTCAAAATTGATCCCAATAGGTTTCCCTAGGTGTGACATCAATCCCACTAAATTTGGTGGGATTTGCTTGAAGTTTGAGTAGGATTTCATTTGGTCAAAGCTCGCCTGGAGGTCGGTTGACCTCCAATGGTGGTAAGGACTAAATTGTGAAGAAGATGAAGAAGTTTTGCAAAGATTTCAAAAGTTGAGGAGCTGTTGGAGAGAACAAGAGTCAGACTTGGATCAAAATGCAAACTAGGTCAAAATAATCTCAGATTGGGTCCAAATTTTGGTACAAACCTAATTTGGACCCAAGGAATCTAATGGTGAATTTGGATTTTTGTTTTAACCACGTTTGATTGGAAAAATTACATAGAAGCCTAAATTAGGGTAACTTTCTGTCTGACTCTTTCAGGCCAAAATAGGTTCTAATGGTCAAATCAAAGATACCAAACCTTATAGAATATTTTTCTATGAATTTTAGAGGGTTTAGGTGAATTTTATCGTGACCAGAACCTCAGTTAATTCTTGAAATGCATGAAAACATATTTTGTTCTGTATGGACCCACTTATTAGACATTAATGACCATATGACCTTTAATAAATCCTTGAAATACCCCATGATTATTTTGTATTTGTGGAATGCTGTTAATTTTGTAGAAATAACCTTGTATTCTTCTCTTCTTTTCAAAATAGGATAATAAGCCCTTAGGACCTTCTAATGGATATATAGGAGCATTTATCAACCTTTTTAGACCAAATTGAGCTAATTATGGCTCATGATGGTGTTCCTATCATACCCCCATGCCTAGCTTTTGCTAGTCCCTTAGCAAAATTCTATGGATCAAACCAGTTATCTAGGTAGGATGTAATCGTCAAGATGTCCTACTAAGCCGCATCTCTAGGAATCAGATCTTAATACCAACAATAGGCCTAGAGGTACTCAAGTACCAGCCCAGATCCAGACCTGACTAGCTTTCGCCTCAGTCTACCGCGAAGGTTTCTAAGGCCCACAGGAACTATCCTACGGTTCGTTGGACCCAGCGGTTAAAGCACCTGTGCTTGTAACATGGTTAGCCCAGGTTCAGTTTGCCAGTGCATTTTTGTAAGAGAGAGGGATAGAAGAAGATTTTCATTTATGGAGAGATTTCTCTCTCTTTTCCTTTTCATTATATTTTTGCTTAGATCCAACCTCGAATTGGCTCTAAACACATTCTGTATCAGATTCCTTGTCCTCACCATCAATCCTTGCAGGGTCTCTGGCAATCGATTCTTTGAGATAGCACCGCCCATGGCAACCCCTAGAACCCTAGCTTTTGACACTTTGGGATAGTGCTGCCCATGGCATTCTATAGCTAAATCCAGACCCTAGTAATTGACATTTCGCGATAATGTCGCCCATGGCATCTGAATCAGCACAAGGTGTTTACGTGCACCCAGTAGGATATTTAGATATCCTAGGAGACAAGCACCGAGGAGATGATATGTTACTGCGCATCTTTGAAGGGAATTTCCTACCTCTCAGTGTCAGGAACTTGTCCAAATAAACTTGTGTTTTCGAGCCACTCCTAATCTAGATCTTAGGACCATTTTCAAAATAGCATAAATGCATTTTGGCATGATTTCATATTACTGAACCAGACTGTGTGTGATTTAGGGTGCTTAAGTTACCAAATCCCGCAAACCAGAGGTCAGTTAACAGGGTTGAATAGTCCCTAAGCCTTAGACCTAATACATAAGCTTTGCATTTTCCTCAACCTCTTGAGGATTAACCCGAATCTTGACAAGTACTTGAGTGTTTAAATCTCAGAACATATCCAAGAGGCCTAAGGTCAGTATTCGCCACTAATCCCTTAAGTTTATGCCTTCCAGGTCTTAATTCATCATTCGATCCAACCTAGAAGTTAGGTAAGTTCCATATTATTTTGAAGGGACTCAGTTTTTTTCTTTATCTTTTTGCTCCTTTCTTTTCTTTTGTTTTCAATTTTCCTCCATCCTTTTTCTCATTTTTCTCTCAAATGGATCCTCTTTTTCCTCAACCTCTATTTTTTTTTTGATGAAACCATTTTTGTGATTTGATTCTCACAGTGTTTTACACTTTAATCCCTCCCCATGCCTACGATTTGCAATGTCCTCATTGTAAATTAGGTGGGTTCGAGTTCAGCGTAGTTCATACATTAGAACATGATCAAAGGGTGGGTGGATGGGTCAGCGTGACTGTTGCGGATGATTTCAAGCTTTGGTACATGTACCAGAGGTGGAGTCGGTTGTTTTAATGGACAAACCCTAAAGTGCAATATGAGTTCAACAAAGAGTTATGTCAAAAGGATTTAAGATTTTTCAAAAAGATGACGGGTTACCTCCCGTTAAGCGCTAAGTTTAACGCCATTAGCTGGGCGCAATAAGATCAAGGAGAATGGAGATCAAAAGATAACTCAGCCAAGCTTGTGTCAGTGAATTCAATGAATGGTTTGAGTCTCTGACCGTTCACGATAAATGGTTTAGAATCAAGGCGAGTTCACTTATTTCTATAGCCCCATTTCCAAAAACACATCGAATAAGGAATGTTCCAATCCATTTTGATCTGAGTTTTCCTGGAATAGTTTGAGTTTGGCATCAAAGAGTAGGACTTTTTGACTAGGATGAAAAGATTTTCGCATAATGTATCTGTCATGGAAGGCTTTGACCCATTCTTTGTAGATTCGTGAGTTCTCGTACGCATTGTTGCGTAGTTCCTCAATCTTGCTCATTTGCAACCGGTGGTGTATTCCAGCCTTCATAAGATCCAGATTGCACTTCCGTACTACCCAATAGGCCTTGTGCTCCATCTCTACGAGAAGGTGACATGCCTTGCCGTACACAAGTTTGAAGGGAGACAAGCCTAATTGGGTCTTGTGGGCGGTTCTATAGGCCCACAAGGCTTCTGGAAGGTGAATAGGCTACTCTTTTCTGTTAGGTCAAACAGTGACCTGAAGAATCTTCGTGATCTCTCGATTTGACAGTTCAGCCAGTTCATTAGTCTGGGGTTGGTAAGGAGTCGAGATACGATGCGTCACCTCGTACTTTCTCATCAGGGACTAGAAGTGCACACTGTTGAAATGAGACCTGCCATCACTAATGATGCCCTTAGGAACCCCAAATCTGGAAAAGATGTTCTCTTGAATGAATTAGAGAACAAATTTATGATCACAAGTTTTGGTGGGGATGGCTTCGAACCATTTTGAGACATAATCAATAGCAAGTAAGATGTATTCGAAACCATTGGATCCTGGAAAGGGTCCCATGAAATCAATTTCCCATATGTCAAAGATTTCGCACACAATGATCAAGTTCAAGGGCATCATATCCCATGGGCCCATGTTCCCAAGGGTATGACAACGAGCACATGCCCTATAATACATTTGTGCACCTTTGAACATCGTGGGCTAGAAGAACCCACACTGAAGGATTTTTGTTATGATTTTTCACCCAGAGAAATGGCCACCGCAAGCCTGGTCATGGCAGAATGAAATCAAGTCGTTGACCTCGTTGTCAGGAATGCATCTCCAGATTACTTAATCATTGCCAATGTGGAAGAGATACGGTTCCTCCCAAATATAGTACTTGGCCTTGGAAATCAGCTTGTCCCACCTGGAAGTCGCCCAATCTGACAGGACTTTCCCCGTAACCAAGTTGTTTACCATATCAGCAAACCAGGGGAAATCGTGAATAGCCAATAGATGCTCATCTAGAAAATGCTCCATAATTGGACCGGACGGGTCAATGACAAGAAAAAGGAAGGCGGGATAAGTGATCAGCTATCACATTCTGTTTTCCCGCCTTGTCACGAATCTCAAAATTGAATTCTTGCAACAATAAGATCCAGCAGATTAGTTGAGATTTCACATCCTTCTTCGCAAGTAAGTGCCCCACTGTAGTGTAATCCGAGTAGATGATGACACGAGAACCCAGAAGGTATGATCTGAATTTTTCCAGGCCAAATACTACAGCCAGCAATGCTTTCTCAGTAACTGTGTAGTTATGTTGAGCCTCTGTTTGTCGCTCTGAAATGGGTTTTAAAATTGTTGCATTGTAGTATAGCTCAAATCAGTGCGAAAACATATAAAATTTATTACTCGAATGAAGTCCGAGGTCGAACACAGGGAACAAGTGGCAATATAATTCTCAAGATCACAATCAAAGATGTAAGAATTTGCAATCAATAAACATATATAATTGAAATCCAATGTCAATAATGCAAAAAGATGAGAGGGTAAAATGGTGATTTGAATCACCAAATTACCCTACAATGTTAAGCTTAAGCTACTCAAAGTAACAGATCAGATAAGCTAAGCACAACTCAATTTAACCAACAGAACCAAGGTATTAGATATCAGATGACAGAATAGGCTCAGATGCCTTAACAGAGGCAAAGGCCTCTTCCTCTTTTCCCTTCAAGCCTCAGGGAGAGGCTTCTCTCTTCTTCTCTTCCTCTTCTCTTCTTCTTCCTTCCTTCTCTTCTTCCCTTAGCTTTAGAGAAGGTGCAGCACAGAACTCAGCACTCTAGTAAAGACAAAGGCCTCCTTCATATTTCACAAGGGTCAAGAGGAGGACGGCAGAGCAAAACCCCCCTCTCCTCTCTTTTTCTCTTCCTCTCTCAAAACCAGCAAACCTGACCAGACCCAGGTATCCGGGTAATCGGATCAAGCCCAGACCCATGGGGCATGAGCACGGGCAAGGGCGAACATGGGCACATGCGAGGGGACCTCCCCCTATGCTACTGAGGCGATAAGGCTATAGAAGGAATTCAATTTATTCACTTGTGCCGCTTCGTCAGGTACTGAGGTGGGACTTAAGTCCCACCCTTCTTTGTGCTTGGTGCTGTAGTGAAGATGCCTTAAATTGAGGAAATAGCAGGTGCTGGTGATGTGTAGGCATCGTCGGAGTGTCGCCAAAGGTGGGGAAGATGACGGCATTGAGGGAGAAGCAGTGGTCGTGCATGTGTTGCTAGAGTGGCATAATAGTGTAGAGAGGGAAAGGGAGAGATAGAGGGACTTAGGGATGCGGTAGGGAGGCAGAGGGCTCCGGTGTAGGTCGACCAGAGCTGGAGAAGGAAGTGGAGGTGGCTAGGCGGCGACGATGAATCAGACGGAGGAACGCCCTCCCTTTTGCTGGGGAGGGTCGCGAGGAAGAGAGGAAGAACTTAGGCCGTCCAATTTGATGGTTGGACGACAGAAGGAGGGGGATCCAGGGAGGTCGCCGGAGCAAAGATTTTTGGTGGCCGGAGAGGGTAGATTAGGGTGATTTGGCTCGCCAAAACTGGCTAAAAAGCTTGGTCGTGCATCAGGGGTTCTTTTATAGGCCATAGGAAGCCCTTCCAAGCTTGGAAAGAAGCTTCCAAGCTCAGAAGGTTTTTGCGAAATAGGATACCCGAACCTTTGAAAGGCTTGTATGGCCTTTTGGGAAAGACTTAGAGCCTAAGGAATGGCTCAAATGGAAGGTAACTTCCCAAGGAATCCCCATATCAATTTTGGGAGAGATTGATTGAAAATCGAGAGAGAAATCCTCGCTCGAAACTTGACAGTTAAGGTTTAACCTTCCAAAAATGGTGTGGGGACCTGTTTGTGAAGAAGACAAAGAAGTTGGGGGACTATTTGTAAGAGAATTCAAAAGTTAAGGGTCTAAATGAGATAGAAAGAGTCTGACTGGACCAAAATGCAAACTTGGTCAAGATGATCTCAGATTGGGCCAAAATTTTGGTACAAACCTAATTTTGACCCAAGAAATCTAATGGTGAAGTTAGATTTAGGTTTTGACCTCGTTTGACTAGATAATTTATGCAAAAATCCAAATTAGGGCAAATGTCAGTTTGAGACTCTATTTTGGGTCAAGATGGGTTCTGATGATCAAATTGAAGGTATCAAAGCCTAGAGAATATTTTTCTATGAATTTTAGAGGGTTTAGGTAAATTTTATCCTGACTAGAACCTTAGTTAATTAAGCAAGTCTATTTTTAGGATTTCAGAAGTCATTTACTTCTCAAAACATGTGAAAACCCTTTTCTGTCTGTTCTAACCCACTTGTTAGCCTTTTAGGACCATTTAACCCTTAATTAACCCCTGAGAAAACCCATGGTTATTCTGCATTCAAGATATGATGGTAAAATTATAATTTTAACCCTATTTTCTTATCTTTCTGTCAGAATGATTATGCAATGAATTACAATTCTCTGGCGGTTATGTTGGAGCATTTAATGACTTAATCAGATCAAATTGAGCTAGTTATGGCTCATGATGGTGTTCCCATCAGCCTCGTCAGGCGTCTTGCTGGTGTAGTAGATGACCATAGGTTTCCCATCAATTTTCTTCCCAAGCACTGCACCCACTACATAGTCAAATGCATCTCACATGATCTCAAAGGGTTGAGACCAATCAGGGGATTGCAGGATAATTGCTTGGGTAACTCGATCACGCAAGCTTTCAAATGCGTGAATGCACTCATTCGTGATCTCAAACGGGACATCTTTTGATAGGAGATTAGTTAGGGGGCACGTGATTTTAGAGAAATCAGGAATGAATCGATGGTAAAAATCGACGTGCCCTAGAAAAGATCTGATGTCCTTGACCGAGCTAGGCACAAGTAGTTTGGAAATCAAATTTACCTTATCCTGTTCAACTTGGATGCCATTCTCGAAGATAAGATGTCCCAGGACAATTCCCTTAGGAACCATGGAATGGCTCTTTTCCCAGGAAAGAACCAAATTCACGTCAATGCATCGCCTGAGGATTTGGACCAAGTGCAGGAGGCAATCATCAAAAGATTCCCCAAATATCAAGAAGTCATCCATGAAGACTTCAAGGTAATCACCTACCATATCAAAGAATATGGCAAGCATGCACCGCTGAAAGGTGGCGGTTGCATTGCAGAGCCCGAAAGGCATCCTGTGGAACGCTTACATCCCATAAGTGCAGGTGAAGGTAGTCTTCTCTTGGTCCTCAGGATGGATTGCCACCTGATTATAACCAGAGTACCTATCCAAGAAGCAGAAGAATCGATTTCTTGCCAATTTCTCGAGAATTTGATCAATAAATGGCAATGGGAAATGATCCTTTTTTGTGGAGGCATTCAGTCTTTTGTAATCAATGCAGACTCTCCACAAGTTTGTGATACGGGTCAGAATGGTTTCTCCGATTTCAGTCATAATCACGGTGAGCCCTACCTTCTTAGACACAACCTAGATCGGAGTCACCCAATGACTGTTGAAGATTGGGTAGAAGATCCCAACATCTAACCACTTAATGATCTCCTTTTTCATGACATTCTGTAAGTTCAGATTCAGACATCTCTACATTTCATGGGATGGTTGTGAGCCCTCTTCAATGTAGATGCAGTGCGTGCAATATGAAGGTTGATACCAGTCAAGTTATTGAGAGTCCATCCGATGGCTCTTCGATGCTGCTAGAGGATAGAAATCATTCATGTTTCGTGATCAAAGGTTAGTCGAGAATTGATGATCACAAAAAACGTGCGATTTGAACCCAAAAAGATGTATTTAAAATGATCAGGGAGGGGTTTCAACTGTATAATAGGGTTGTCAACAGCAGCAGGCGGTTCAAGGTGGGGTTCGGGAGCAAAGCTAGGGGTTGTAGGTGTGTTTAGGTTTGGTCTAGGCTCCTCTAACTATGGGGCTTGATCCTCTTGTGGTTGAATATCAGGGATATGCGGGTTTTCCTTAACAAACAGATCTTCAACCACGAACTCAATGTCGCAAATCTGCTCGATAATCCCATAGTTTATTCCTTTTTAGGCCATAAAGATGTCAATTTTCAAAGTTTTGTCCCCAAATTCTGACCCTCTTCACAATTGATGTTGGTCTTAGTCATGGCCAAAAATGGTCTCCCTAATATGATTAGTGCATCTTTCAATTTCTCAGGAGCATCCATGTCTAGCATAATGAAGTCCACGGGAAAATAAAAATCATGGATTCGAACTATAACATCCTCAAGAATTCCTTTAGGTGACTTGATGGATCGATTTGCAAAGTCATCTCTGTCAGTTTGAGCTCAGATTCTTTAAAGTGGTCTAGTAGGGATGTGGGTATCAAGTTTATGGAAGCTCCTAGGTCCAATAAAGCTCTATCAAACTGTATATCGCCGATTGCACAAGAGATCAAAGAGGTACATGGGTCTTTTTCCTTAGGTGGGAGTTTGCTCAAAATGATGGAGTTGGCTTGCTCCGACAATACGATCGGATTTCCGCCTTTGGTTCGCGGCTTACGCTTAGGTGTACATACATCTTTCAGGAATCTCACGTAAGCCGGTACGTGGCATATTGCATCCATCAAGGGGATGTTTATTTAGACCTACTCAAAGAGCTTGACTAGGTCTTCCTCTAGTGCCACGATCTTAGGTTTCCTCTTTCCCTTGGTCAAGGCCTCAGGAAATGGAACCTCGGTTGGTTCCTCTAGAATTGGCTTAAGCCTTTTATCAAGGATAGGGGTGTCCTAGATGACCAATCTAGGGTTAAGACCTGCAGTATCAGGCTTGTATTGCTAGGAAATGGTGGGTCTTGTGTTGCTTTGCTACTATGGGTGTTGACGGAGTTTAATCCTGCCTGATTCTAGTTTGGGTTAGGCAAAATAGGTGTCTACTGCTGAAATCCAGAGTATGAAGTTGAAGCTTCGTTCCCGTCAGGCGATGGAGCAGAAGGGGCCTGATAAACATAATGTGCTTGGCCCTGATTTGGGTTCATAACGTGCCTCTGGTTTAGCACATTATTCGAGTTAGGAGGCTGAGAAGGAAGTGCACCAAGCTGGCGAGGGTTTGCCAGCTAGGCCAACTGATTGCGGAGCTCAGTGATTTCTTCTTTGTGTTGTTTCTGCATGTCAACCAAGGTCTGAAGAATCAGGGAGGTCTGGTCCTCCTTAGGTGGGCCAAATTGGAAATTTTGATTGGGCCTTGGTTGAATGGGTTGATAGGATTGCAGGTATTGTGGTCGGGGTTGGAATTGTGATCTTAGGTTTGGGTTATTTCCCGACCATGAGAAATTGGGATGATTACGCCTTCTAGGGTTATAGGTGTTTGAGAAAGGATTGTTCTGGATGGCATGGAGATCCTCACAAGTCTAAGGAACTACAGAAAAATCAGGATACGAGGGTTCAGAGTTCCCCCAATTGTGGTAGGCTGGCTCAGAGTTTCCTCCAAGATCAAAATCAGACGAGGGTGGATAGGCATCTGTTTATACAAAAGGCGAGATCAATTTATAAAGAATAAATATTGCGTCGTAGTATAGTTGAAATCACCTTGTAAACAAATAAGAATTTTATTACTCGAATGTTAAGTCCGAGGTCGAACACAGGGAGCAAATGGAATTTATTCACTAATCTCAATAGATGTAATTTGAACACTTAAAGTTACTCAAAATCTAATTCAAAATATAATGCAGGAGTTTATGAATATTAAAATGTAGCAATAAAAGAGAACTTGAGAGGAATAGGATAAAAAGTTTGATTCTTCTTCTCTTGGCTCTCTCTTTAGCTTCTCTTCTTCTCTTGGCTTGGTCGTGCCTTCTCTTTCCTTCTTTGCTTCTGCCTTCTCTGCCTTTCTTCCTTGTCTTTTGATCTCTTCTTTCTCTTTCTTTTTCAGCCGTGCCTTCTCCTTCCTTCTTTCCTTTAGCTTCCTCAGCTCCTTCCTTCTGCCCTTTGCTTTTCCTTCTTCTCTGCGACTGCAGCTTCCTCTTCCTTTTCCTACACACAAGTGCAAAACCTACCCCTACCCTCCCCTACATACGCTCTCTCTCTTTTCTCTCTTAGGTTCGCTCTCCCAGAGCCAATCGGGTATTCGAGTCGGGTCAAGCACACCCGGGTCTAGGCGCACCAACGTGGGTGGTGCGCGAGGAGTGCTGGGTAAAATGGTCAGGCAAGCCAGGTCCGTGGAGCGTGGGTTGCGGACAAGGTGGGTAAGCGGGCGAGGGGACCTCACCCCATGATTGGAGGCAATCAGCTGATAGCACAAATTCAACTTATATCACTTAATGCACTCTAAACTTTTCGAGGTGGGACTAAAAGTCCCACTCGATTTGCTCACGCACCCGCAGGAGATGCTCTGCCTAATTGCTGCAGCTGTGACACCTCGCAAATCCACTCACTGGCTGGATGTGTGTGCGAGACAACTTCGCGCCTCCTGGACCTGTATGCCTGGAGCGAAGGATGTAAGCTCCTTCAAGCCGACGCTAATGGCGACGGAGGCCTGATCCTGCGTTCAAGCAATACGGCCTTGCAGCCTCATTAAACCATACAGGAAGCTTCCCCGTGGCACGGCGAAGATGCTACGGTAGGTGGCTGGCCACGGGGTGACCTAGGTGTGCGTGCCTAGGTTGGTCTATGGCCGTGGTGATGGGTGTGGGCAGGGGGAGCTTGTGGAGGGTATGGCGGTCAATGGAGATGGGGAAAGTGATCATTGGATGGTGGCGGAGGTTCTGAGGGGTCTGGTGAGGTGGATGGGTGTGTGGAGGTGACAGAGACACCTCGCCGGTGGTCTGCCGGAGATGAGGAAGATGGTGGTGGTTTGCGGTGGTTGAGGGTTGAAAATAGAAATAAAAAAAGGGGAAATGAAGAGAGGAGAGAGGGGAATATATTTAACATAAATTAAGGACGAAGAGGGGCAGGAGGGCGGCTGGCGCATACTTGCCACCACCGGAGACGAAGGTTCCAGTGGAGAGGGAACGACGACGACGAAGAGGCTGCAGGTGCGTACGCGGGTATGGCGCGACACGGACGACAGAGGCGGAGAAGACTCTGCCATTAGTATTGTGGCAGAGCGACGAGAAGATGGAGGATATGTCGCTGGAGCTTGCTGGATGCTTGGCCGAAGGAGAAGAGAAGAAATTGGAGGTTGTTCTCCAGCCAAACCAAGCTGGAATTGAGAGACCGGATCAAAGGTTTCTTTTATAGGCACAGGCAGAGGATCTTGTGCTTGGAAGGAAAGCTTCTAAGCGCAAGTTTCCTCGCTGGAGTAGGACTGTGCGAGAGACCCAAATCTCTCGAGCGTTCGCACGAGAGATTGGGTGACAATTAGGGCTTGTGATTGAGTTCACATGGTCGGGAATTCCTCAGAGAATCTCCCTTTCAAATCTGAGAGGGGATCTCTGAGGGATCAGGGAGAAATCCTCCTCGAATCCTCGCCGAAGTAGGATTCCTCCGCTGTAATGGCAGAGGGACCTAATTGCAAAGAGTGGAGAGGAAGATAGGGGGTCTTCGCAATGGTTTTCAAAAGCTAGGGGTCTAAATGTAATTAGGTGGACTATTTTGTAAAGTAGGTCAAGGTGACCTCCCCTTAGGTCCAAATTTTGGTATAAACCTAATTTGGACCTAAGGAATCCAATGGTGAAGTTGGATTTTAGGTTTGACCATGTTTGACTAGGCATTTTACATAAAAACCTAAATTAGGATAAATAATTAGCTAGGACCCCTATTTCAGTCAAAATAGGTTCCAAAGGCCAAATTGAAGGTTCTAAATCCTAAGGGATATTTTTCCATGAATTTTAGAGGATTTAGTTGATTTTTATCCTGACCAAAACCTTTTTGAATTAAGTAGGTCTGTTTTAGGGTTACGAGAAGTCATTTAATTCTTAGATTGCACATGAACCCATTTCTGTTTGAACCAACCCACTTTTTATCTTGTTAAGATCATTTGACCTATGTTTAGCCCTTGAGAAATCCTATTGATGTACTATAATGGTAAAATTACAATTTTACCCTTTATTTCTTGCTTTTCTTTCAGAATGGTTATTCCTTGAATTAGGCCCTTTTCTAGGCTATGTAGGGGCTTTTGTTCTCTTTTCTAGGTCAAAATGAGCTAGTTAGGGCTCGTGCTGGTGTTCCCATCAGCATCCATCCCCTGAGAGTGGTAGATGTTGTGTGCAGTCTCCCTACCTGAGGGCAAGTGCACGTATGTGCTTTACGGTGCAGCGATGGTCTTGTGTAGATGTCGAGTGATGTCGTCCACCTTTTTCTCAATGATAGAGACCTTATCCAATTGACTGGCTACCAACTCCAAGTCAATGGATGCGAAGAGGCCTCGGGTCTCGTGTACCCCCCGATTGTTTGTCAATACAGGGGTGGTCGTCCGGTCGTACGCACACAGTGACTCCTTGTTTAGGGAGTTCTCGCACATATTTTCGAGAATTCCTTAAATCTCATATTCATGCTGACCCATGATGCTTCCACCACAGGTTGCATTAAAAAAAAGCTTGATTTCATCATGGAGCCCATGGTAAAAGGATTGGACTTGTTCCCACTTCAGGACTTCGTGATGGGGGCATTTGCGCATGAGATCCATAAAATGATCCCATGCCTCGTGTAGAGATTCTCCCGCTCCTTGCAAGAAGTGCGTGATTTGGTGTCGCATTACATTAGTTAGACCAATGGGATAGAATTTTTGTAAGATAGCAATCTGAAGTTCTTCCCATGTGTTGATCTGGTGAGGGTATGTCTGAAATCAATTAGCGACTTTGTCAACTAGAGAGGAGAAGATTTTCAAGAGTAGACTGCCTCGATTATGCAAGTCTGCCCTGAATGTGTAGGTTAGATGTTTAGATTCTTGATGTGTTGGAAAGGATCCTCGGAGTTCAAGCCATGAAATTTCGGGGTCATGTGAAGCATACTAGGCTTGAGCTCCACCTCGGGTCCTCCTGTAGGAATGTTGATTCGAGGTTCAATCTCCACCACAGCAGGATTGTAGTGATCTCACATTTGAGGATGTGGAGGTGGGTTGATGTAGGCAATGATCCCAACTCTGAAATCAAAGAATTGTTGTGGTTCAAAGTTAGGTTGTTCTGGATGATCCATGGTTGTGGCTGGAGATTCAAGTTCAGAAGTGGAGTTGGAAGAGATGTCGATGTGATCAGGTAATTGCACAAATAAAGAAGTTGGGGCTTGGCCTCGACGAGAGTGAAAAACTAGTGGAGGCCTCAAGGCTGGTCTTGAGGACCTCCTCCCGTACATACATCGATGGAATAGACGAGGGACAGAAGGTGTGATGGACCCAATCAAGACACCCAAAGATCTTTGGATGACTTTAGAGGTTCGAGGCGGATGATACCTCTAGATCATGAAGTCGTCCACCTGAGAAATACCTGGGTAGCCAGGAAGGGAGAGTCCCACAAAGACCCCTACATGGTAGAGCGTCCCCACGGGTTACAGGGTTTCCCCCACCCGACCTTCCTTGTCATTGCAGATCCAGGTAGACCAGAATGGATAACTTGACCCCTTAAGTCTACCAATTTTAAGTTTAGATGAGGTGCTTAGGATTCCACTTGAACTTTACAATGAATTTGTGAGTAGTGACCTAATTTGAAGATTAGTTGACCCCACAAGGTAGGTCAACTTCACCTGATTTGTCCTGAGACTATTAGGTCCCAATTTCATGATTCAAGTGGATGTTTAGAGCTTGCTTTTAGGGTTTGCTTGATTAGGTAAATTCAACCAAGCTTAGGAAACACACAGTTTGAGGAAGTAGATTCTTTTTTAAGCAAGTGTGATCCTCAACTCTAAAGTGGAAACCCTAGTTTTGGCTCTAATTTGTCCAATCAGTTTTTGTCTAAATTTGGCACCTAGGTCTCAATCAAGAAGGTGAGTAGCCCTAGGTGTCTTAAATCTCTAATAGGTGTAGAAATCAGGTTCGGGATTTTTCTAATCAAATCAGGCAACTTGATGATTAATTCTAGATATAAAATGCAAGTTGACCCTAATTGATCTCTTCCTTTTTTAGCTTTTCCTAGAATCAGGGGCTTTAATGGAAAAGAAGATGAGATTACCTACCCTTGGAGTGTTTGATGTGTGGCTGATCTCCTCGAATGAATCCCCTGCACAGATCACAACAAAAGAGATAGATCAAGTTAGTACTAGATCAGAAATTGTAATCAGAGAGATCAAATTGCGCATTGCTCCCCTGCAACGGCACCAAAATGTTTACATGTGAAATCAATGTTATAAAAGATGCATTGTAGTATAAATTGAAATCGCTTGAAAACAAATAAAATTTATAACTCAGAATCATGAAATGAGTTTGAGGTCATTCACTGGGAGCAAGTATTGCAATTAATCTCAAAGATCACAATATCACCACAAATATAAGCAATTACAATAAAAAGAATAACCAGAAATGATATATCAGATAACTCAAGTTTGAAAGTGCAAAAAGATTAGAGTAAAATGATGATTTGAATCACCAAATTACTCTTTAAGTTTTACAAGCACTTAATATATGAATGTAAAGCTCAATCATAATATCAAAAGTAACTCCCCCAGAATATCAGACGACAGGAATAAGCGCTCAGACACCTTAAATGACACCCAGCTACAGTGCTTTCACACTATTCCCTTCAGTAGTTCTTCTTCTTCTGGGCTTCACGAACAAGGCCAAGCACAGCACAGAGGCATGAAAGCCTCTCAGAGACTAAGTGTTTAGATAGCACAGCAGAGGGAAAAACCCCCCCTCTCTCTATTTCTTTTCTCTTCTTTCTTTTAGACCAGAGTTAGATAGGTAATAGGATCGAAGCCCAAATCTGCATGGCGTGGCCGCGGGAAAGGGCAGGTGTGTGCGCACGTGGAGAGAGGGACCTCACCCCATGCTCACTGAGGCAAACAACCAATAGAACAAAATCAATTTAAGTCATGCGAGCATTTCTTAACTTTCCGATGTGGGACTAAATGCCATTGATATCCTTTTCACAATCCTGTGTGAGCTGCAGCTGGGAGTTGGCCTAATTGAAGGTGTTGCAGGCGCCGAGTTCTTCAATTGGAAGCTTGTAGAGCTTCCTGGAGGCTTTTCGTAGAACCTGGGCACGTCGTTGAGGAAGAACACCTTGAAAGCACGACCGCTAAAGTCGGAGAAGGTGAAGGCGGCGGCGGTTGTCCAAGTGAGCATCTGAAATAGGAAATACAGGCTAAATGCCCCAATTAGTATGCTCAAAAGGTTTGCTTGAGGGTGGTGAATGTGATGGTGGTGGTGGTGGTGGTGTGTGTGAGTGAGTGAGGAAGTCGGGCGAGCTCGAAGGAGTGCGTGGAGTGCTATGTCCGAGGGGGTGTTTGAGTGAGTGAATCCCTTAATTTCTTGAGGGGTTTAGTCGAGCGTGGAGTTGCGAAGCTTGTGGAGTTGGTATGAGGTGGTTTGGTGGTCTATGGAGGTTGGGGAGCTCGCCGAAGTTCGGCCGGCCATGATGAAGATGAAGTGCGGGAGGGTG
The DNA here is from genome assembly GCA_037157565.1 of Thalassia testudinum. Taxonomy (NCBI): domain Eukaryota; kingdom Viridiplantae; phylum Streptophyta; class Magnoliopsida; order Alismatales; family Hydrocharitaceae; genus Thalassia; species Thalassia testudinum. Next base: position 142,902,743 of record JAZHRO010000031.1, on the reverse strand, counting down.
GTGCAATGGTCGAGTTGGAGTGTGAGTGAAGGAGAATATTGTAGAGAGGGAGGGAAAGTGTTAGAGAGTCTTAGGGACAAAGTAGAGGGGTAGAGAGCTCTGGTGTTGGTCAACCGGAGCCAAAGAAGATGGAGAGGGCGGCGAGATGAAGACGAGGAAAGAGGTAGGGAAATGCCCTCTCTTTGACTGGAGAGGCACGCGACGAGGAGAAGAAGGCAATGGGCAATCCAATTTGGCTGTTAGACGACCGAACGAGGAGAGCGGAGAAGGTCACCGAAGCAAGGTGCGAAGGTGGCCGGAGAAGGAGGAAGAGGGCTTTTCTGAGGCCAAAACTTGCTAAGGAGGTAAGGCAGGGATGAGAGGTCTTTTACAAGGCTTAGGAGAGTTTGGAGAATAGGAAATAGGCTCCATAGCTTGCTTGGGATTCAAGAAGAACCCCACTGATTTTGTGGGTTCGCACACACAAATCAGAGGGAGTTAGGAGTCGAAATTGATGTTAATAGGTTTTCCTAGGTGTGAACATCAATTGCACCAAATTTAGTGGGATTTAATTGAAGTTTGAGTAGGATTTCATTTGGTCAAAGCCTGCCTGGAGGTCAGTTGACCTCCATTGGCAGCAAGGACTAAATTGCGAAGAAGTTGAAGAAGTTAGGGGATATTTTGCAAAGATTTCAAAAGTTGAGGGGCTATTTGAGAGAACAAGAGTCAGACTTGGATCAAAATGCAAACTAGGTCAAGATGATCTCAGATTGAACCCAAATTTTGATATAAATCTAATTTGAACCTAAGGAATATAATGGTGAAGTCAGATTTTGGTTTTGATCATGTTTGACTGGGAAAATTACATAGAAGCCCAAACTAGGGCAACTTTCTATCTATGACTCTATTTCGGGCCAAAATAAGTTCTGATGGTCAAATCAAAGATACAAAATCCTATAGAATATTTTTATATTAATTTTAGAGGGTTTAAGAAAATTTAATCGTAACCAGAACCTCAGTTAATTAAGTGGGTCTATTTTTAAGATTTTAGATGTCCATTAATTCGTGAAACACGTGAAAACCCATTTTGTTCAGTATGGACCCACTTATTAGACACTAATGACCATATGACCTTTAATAAACCCTTGAAATATCCCATGGTTATTATGTATTTGTGGAATGCTGTTAATTTTGCAGAAATAACCTTGTGTTCTTCTCTTCTTTTCAAAATAGGATAATAAGCTCTTAGGACCTTCTGACATGTAGGAGCATTTATCAACCTTTTTAAACCAAATTGAGCTAGTTATGGCTCATGATGGTGTTTCCATCAATTAGAAAAATGGCATTTGCATCACACAGATCTTTGTGTGAATGCATACATACGATATGATCTTGCTTTGAAGCTTGAAAGGGTGATTGCCTAGCTAGGAAAGCATGGCATTATATCATAGTGGGTAAGATGAAGTCACTTGCCACACCTAATTTGTGTAGTCAAATTACACAAGTTCATCTTAGATTCAATTTTTTTGATACACAACAAGCGTTTTGGATGTGTTACAAATTTCCTGATAGTTTAGACAGACTCAACCCCCTCTATCAAGGTGACCAAATGTTCACCAAATCAAGATTGTTAAAGTGATTGAAAATTCAGTTCCCTTAATGGAAGCGATCAGAGTGTCTGCTTGTGGTGAAGATTGGATCCAATGCAAAGCCATAGTGCATATTGCAAATCACCATAGTTTGGTGCCAAGTTAGATGTTGCAGCAATACATCCTAAGTTAAAGCCACCATTTAGTATTTACCCATTGCATTATCCTTCTCTCAAGATGTGTTGCAGAAGATTGTGTTTTTGAGGTAGAGTGTATGATAAGTGATGTAAACACATTTACACTACTTAAGATGTCTATTTATGCATGTTCTTAAGCATAGGATTGCATTGCATGCTATAAATATTGCATAACATGCATCATTTTGCATTTAGAGTAGTTTGAATAAAATGGAGGTTAATTGTCTCCTTTTATGTGCTTAGACAGGGCAAACTTTTTACCGGAGCCTCGGATCAAAGATCCAACTGTACAGATGTGATCAGGGCGACGATTGGAGTTCAACGACTCCAAGATCGCCCTAATCAGGCATCTGTAGCATCTGATAGTGACCGGGGAACCCTAGAAGATCAAGGGCCAAGATGGTGTAAATCCGCACTTCAAATGACAAATCCGACTGCACAAATAGATTCGGATCGACGATTGTAGCCTAACGACGCAAAAATCGAGTCAATCCGACATCCGTGGCACCATCTACAACATCCAGAAGATAGACGGCCAAGATGGCGCCATGTGGCCTCATCTCAGCTGTCCAACCAGCCCCCAGCACCGCCGCACCTTCTCTTCTTCAATCAGAGCGTCGCTTCTCAGCCGTTGGATCAAGATCCAAGGGTTGTGGATGCGGCGCCTTGATTTCGTTCGCGCGACCTTTTAGCTGAGGCAGCACAACGGTCCAGCGCCTTAATGTGAGGCGCGGACGTGAGTTCGAGTCGCAGCGAGCGGGATCTGGAGCGAGGAGCGCGCCTTCAATCAACTGTCAGATCGCGATCCAACAGCTGTCCGCGCTCAATAGCGTCAATGCGCTATCGCACGCCCACGCCTCACGCGGCATCGCACGCGGGCAGGCGCGCGTTGAGTAGCAGGGGAGGCGCATCTTAAGCCGTCCGATCTCGCGATCAGATGGCTGTGATTTAGCGAACGTGCGGCATGCGTTGAGTGTGCGTGGAAGCCAGCAGCCGCGCGTTCAACGCCCACTACGCCCACGATGGGGCTTTAGAGACGGTTTTATCCATCACTAAAGACCCTTTATTTAATGTTTTAAAGATGTAATGTCCAATTTGCCCCCACTCCTTGCAACTATAAAAGGAGACCCCCTCCACATGAAATTCTCATCCCTTCCTTCTCTTCTCTACCTCTCCAAAGCTCAAGAGAAGCTTGTCCCATACCCGGGATGCTTCTCGCGAGATAAAGTCTAATTTTCGTCCCCCTTCAGAAGTGGATCCCGCAACGACGACGACGTGCTGCCCCATTCCCGTTCTTCCACTTCATCTTGCTTCATCCTCCATCGTCCAAGCGTCGTCTCATCCGGCTCATCCTCCAAGAGACCATCGAAGAGGATATCTCTCTCCCCATTCTTTTTACTACTTTCTAGAATAGATTTACTGCTTTCCAGAATAGTTCAACTCGTCCTCCAAGCGACCGTCGAGGAGGATATTTCTCTCTCCATTCTTTTACTACTTTCTAGAGTAGATTTACCACTTTCTAGTGTAATCATTTTCCCGCTTTCTAGTCGTAATATTTAGTGTAATGAACAATCCCTTTTAATAATGAATTCCATGTGCATTCTATATCTCTTTTGATTTTTGTTTGTATTATTCTCTCTCTCTTTCTCTATCTCTTTTATTTATTGTAAGTAGTTCTAATCAATTGAATTATTTCGTGACAAATAAAAACAAACGCGTTGTTTTTAAATCAAACGTCCGCCTCCCTATGTTCGACCCGAAATTTCAATTTCAGTATAAATTTTATTTGTTGAACATGAGTTCTTCGCTTTCAAACTACAACGACAGGTTTTCCAAAACCAAACACGTTAGCGTAGCAATTCGTACGTCCAACAATAGGTATCTGACCCCACCTTTTTTTTGTTTTATGTTTCTCAAATACGGTGTTTTGATGCATTGAGAATGCCATCAGGAAATTTGTATTGCCAACTCTCTTCGAATAGATGAATTAAATGGATCCACAAAACATATAGCTAGTAAACTCACCGTATGATTGAAGAAACTGCTGCACTTGTAATCAATGAAGCGGGTGTTGATTCCTAAAAAGGAAAGGCTTTTGGTCACCGTTAGTTTCAAAGTAAGTCATAGGTATAATTGTAAATGATCCAAATGCCCGTGCACCTAAATTTATGTATTCATCTAAATTTCATATAAAATTAAAGTTCCTATTTTCCCTTATTAATTTGTTGATTCAATCTAATAAAATCCAGTTACGAAACCTATAATGCCTAAACTCCATTTCCAAAATAATATCAACTTCTATGTGCATCTTTCACTCAAAGAAAATGATGATCCAATGATGCACATCATTTTCCTGGTTAATCTAGAAACATGATATATAGATTGGAAGATGAATCTGCACGTTTAGAAAATTTAAATTGGAGCAGATACTGATCAATTGGAATAGTGTTCTATTCCAATTCATGCACAAAAATGGTGAGTGGGAAGCTACTCATCAGAGCTTGACGAGCCATTGAAGTCTAACTCATCCTGGTCTGATTTACATAGGCTTCAATTTTGACCTCCCTTTTGCTTGGCAAAGTATGTTTTGCAAGTTGTATGCTTGCGAACTTCATGGTTGGTAGACTTTTATATTGAAATATGTTTGTAGTTACAGATTGGGTGTATTCTTGTGTTTGCGATTGGTTATAAGAGTATCACTTATTACAGAAGTTGTTCATGTGAACTATAGGTCTAGTAATCCTAAATTTTGACCGGAGTAAAATTTATCTATCAAGTTTACCAAGAGAGCTTTAGGAGTTCTATTGGACTTTGGATTTTGTGCTTTCATAGCGAATCAAATTGATTTTGTTGTATGAGAGTTTAGGTGATGCAGTTGAGATATTAAGGTCTTGTGCCAAAGAAGGATCCCTGCTGGTTTTTAAGATATATGTTCCATAAAGCATGTAGTAAAATTTTGCGACTTGCCCTCTAACGTCATCGAAACGCATTAAGTTAAATCCATCGTTATAGCATGTGTTTCCAATATCAATTTTAAATGAAGATATGGATTAGGTGAGTCCAAGTGTCGAACACGAGGAGGCGTAAAATCGGATTAGTTTGTCACTTTAGGGTGTCACAAAAATGTTTGTTTTGTTTGCTTGCGAGAAAACGAGAGAGAGAGAGTAGGGTTAGAGACTTGAGAGATTATAGCATGGTAATTACTTAGCTAGACATGAAACATGACATGATGAAATATATTGCGCAAATAGAGTTTTTTACAATTACAATGATAGAGGAAATCTTAAAACAATGTAAACATTAAACTAGGGTAGAGAAATGCGAAAGGGAGAGGCAAGGTAGCCACGGCAATGGATAGGGCTTTCGTCGATGGCTCGACAACTCCAGGAGAGTGTGAAGTGTGCTTGGTAGAGCTAGGAAGAAGCTAGGAGTGAATGCTCATAAATGGAGTGGGTGTGGGGGTTTTTATAGAGAAGAAAGGGTTTCTAAATCAGGCAAAGGTTTTAGCAACGTCCAGGATATCGCTATACCCCTTCCAAAAATGTCGATGAAGCCTCCTTCCCACCGGTCCATGCACATGTGTGTTCTTCCTTCACGTGATCTATGTGCGTACAACATAGGCTGTCCAATCGAAGATCAGACAGTTGAGATCGCGCCTTGAGCACTGCTTCAGATCACACCTTGTGTGCTTTGGGCGCACATCAGATGAGGCATTATTGCATGCATATGCATCGACCACGTGAAAGCACGCTGCATAGCCCGCCTCAGGGCCATTCGATGGCGATCAGACAGTTCTAATCGGCTATGGTGCGGCTGGAGCATGATTTGGGGGCGCAGCAGGGCTCGAACGCTCGCCGCTTGTGTGTAAGGTGGAGGTGCGCCTGATGAACACACATAATTCATGATAAATTGCTTATTTTTGATAGTTCCTAGGCTTAGCATTGCATATCATGTTATAAATATTGCATAACATCCATTGCATGGCATTTAGAATAGTTGTATATTTTATATATTAATTCCTTCATTTTATATGGCTAGGGGGCAATGCGACATCCATATGGGTTTCGAATGGAAAATCCGACCGTACGGATGGATCCGGAGTGACGATCGCAGTTCAGCATCATAGGAATCATCTCGATCTGAGCACCGTAGCACCCTCTACAAGAAGAAGAAGATGGACGGCCCAGATGGCGCCACGTGGCACCATCCAGGCCTCCCAACATCGGCCAGAAGCACTGTTCAACTCCTTCATCCATGCCCTTCAATCCTAGCCGTTGGGTCAAGATCCAACGGCTGGGAAGCGGTTGCACCAAGCTACTCCACACGACACAAGGGAAGGTTTGCCGCAATGGTTGGAGCACTGGTTTGCAAAGGGGGGGCATGGGTTCGAATCCTCGCAGCCCCTCCAATTCGCAATTGGGCAGGCACATGGAGCGGCAGCGGCAGCGAAAGGCAACACGCGCGCGCACCCACACGAAAGCTCATGGCAAGCGCGCACGACAGCGCATGGCAAGCGCGCACACAACAGGGCACTCGCAGTCAGCGCACCTGATGAGCGAGCCAGCACAACACGGGCGCAAGGGCAGTTGGCACCAGCTTTCAGCGACAGCTGGGCTGACCTACAGCGACGCTTACAGCTGTCGCTATTTCATTGCAAGCCAGCAGAGCCAGCTAAGGGCGTGAGTGGAGGTGAGCTGTCTACAACAACGTTTCCAGCGACGGTCTGGAGATCGCTAAAGGTCCTTTAATCCATTTTTAGCCTCTTCTCCTCCACTATAAAAGGACCTACACCCCCTCCCTTCCAAGCCATCTCTACCTACTCTACTCCTACCTACTCCCAAGCTCTAGCAAGCCTACCAACGCTGCATTAGAGCTTGCTCTCAACCTCCCAAGGTGCTTATTAGTGTAGCGAACCTCTGCTGCACCAAATACTCCTCCAACTTCCCATCTCCCATCATACGTCGCCTTAGAGCCGTCCTGCCACCTCCATTCTGGTAGCAGATCAACTTCGTCTTCTCACCTCCATTCCAGAACTACGTCGAAGCTTTCCTCAACCTGACATCCTCCAGCATCTCACCTCCGTCGTCCCACTCCTCACCTCCTTCATCCGAGCTTCCGCCAAGCGCCATCGTCTCGCCGAACAGCTGATTCGGGAGATTTCTTCTCACCTCCCTCTCTTTATATGCTTTCATAGTTTCTTGTAATTGACATTCGAAGTAATATATATCATATTTGTTCCACATCTCTATCTTGTGATACGTTTGCTTATTTTCTTTTATTTCAAAAATACAAAAAAAAATAACAAAACCCCAAAATGCCAAAAAGAAATGAATCGAAGTGCATTTTTCAATAAAGTAAACGTCGCCTCCCTGTGTTCGACTCGGGACTCCCTTGGAGTTTCGGTATAAATTTTATCTGATCGATGTGTTTTGCAACTACAATGACGAGTTACTTGTAACCCCAATTTCTAACACGCGAAACGCTCCCGACCAGCGCCCACTGCGCCTCACCTACAATAAGGTCGCGAGTCTTATGGTCCCTCAGCCATCCAATCGAAGATCGGACGGTCATGGTTGATCTTGTATGAGATGAAGAGGAGCAGGGCGTGTGATGGGGGCTGGTGCGGGCGCTACGTGGCGCAGCGAGGGCCGTTGATCATCAGATCAACGGCTAGAACTTCCCAGGCTTGTTGTGGGAGCTACGAGGTAGGATTGAGGTGATTTTGAGTCTGTTGGACTCCGTTCGTCGATCTGGATCCATTCGTGCAGTCCAATTGCTCATCTGAGACCTATTCAACATGCACTTGTACGCATAGCCATTAAACACTGATTATAAGTAATCTCAATTCATTATGCATGCAATGCTCCTAAGCCCATTATGATATGCCATTAATGTACATATACCCTTGAGATTGACTCTAGTTGATAGAATTATCACCATTAGATGTAGATGTTGGTGCTAGAGCACCACGATCATTTGTTTTGATGATAACAAAACACGTGTTATTTAACATTTGCAATTTGAGTCCTAGATTTCAGGTCAATTGCAAATGTGGACGTGTTTAGATAGAGTTCGAGCTCGCATCCAGGATGGATTGGAGGAGCTTGACGGAAAACAGAGGAGGTTCGCGTGGAGCGACAGATTGAAGATAGAAGACAAGAAGAATAGGATAGATTCTTTTTAATCCTTTCATGTACTTTTATCTTTATTTTTCTTGCTCTTTATTTTCCTTAGAAAATTATGTTAAAGAGCCTCAAAGAACCCTAACAGTAGTCCTAGGAACACCGGCACAACCCTAGGATACTTAAGTTTTCTGTAGAATACTTAGAAAACCAATATAGGGTTCAAACAGCACCTCCAGACGTCTAATTCTCAAATCAGACGTCTGATAAAGTATTTTAAGACGTCTGACTGTTGTTTCAGACGTCTGATATCTGTTACGCTGGACATAGCTAGTTCTGTCTGATGAAATCAGACGTCCAGACCTTATACCAGACGTCTTAGGAGACGTCTGATGGACTTGCCAGACGTCCATATAGTGGACCATTGGCTAGCTTAGCAGGCGCTCAAGAATATGACCGTTAGAGCCTTATCAGACGTCCTTAGGCCTTTCCAGACGTCTGATAATTGACCGTTTTGCCTCGGCTGACCCAAAATCTCTTCTCAGAGATTTTCTAGCCGTTGCAATGTTTGGAAAATCAATTCCAACAGTAAAAGTAGGTTTCCAGACGTCCATACATAGTGCCATACGTCCTGTATGTCGTCTGATGGACTTGCGCAAAAACCCTGTTTAGATCTGGTCCAAGTCAGGGAGAGACCCGACCAAAATCAGACGTCTGACCTTGGAATCAGACGTCTTAAAGTGGCCTTCCAGACGTCTGATTAAAGAGTTAGACGTCTGATTACCCTGTCAAGTGTAATCATTGTCCTGATTTCGGCCTGATTCTCTTGGGCTTTGTTCCCAACGGCTATAGAACCTTTCCTAAGCCTTCCAAAGCCTTCCTAAGGCCTCTATAAATAGAGGGGAGCCTTTGCAACACAAAAAAAAAACACTAAGAGAAACACAAGACACACTTAAGCAACATAGTTCCACTCTCTTGTGTCCTAGATAGCTCTTGCTCTCCAAGCTCAAGCTCCATTCCCTTGAGAGCATCAAACCGTTGCACACCCGCTCTCCCGCAGTTGTCTACGAGAGCAAAGTTGCGCCGTCGCGTGGCTCACGCACCCGCGTCATCCTCGACGCACTCCTTGCAAAGGGGAGTTTCCTATTTCCTATAAAAGCTTAGGTTTATTACTTTGTTGGCTCTATAGGTTTGTTGTTTATTTTATCTTTGTCTTTTGGTTGGGTATTCGCTTTGCGAGTTCCCGTCTCCTTCGTGGGACAAAATCCTTCTCGTGGAGAGAAGGGGTTGAGGAACGCTACCCTCGTACTTGTAGCGTGGTTGTACTGAGGTTGAATCACCCTCGTTTTAAAGTGATTCGGTTAGTGGATTTGATCAACTAGGTTGATCGGAAAATCCTAACTCGAGAGGGTTAGGTGGTGGTTTTCACCCGGTTTGGGTTTCCACCTAAAAATCTTTGTGTACTTTGTGTGGTTGTCTATTCTGTGATATTGTTTATATTTATTTCCGCATTTTATTACGTCACCCCTCCTAGTAGGGAACCTTCAGCATCTCCTTGTGAAGAAGGACGTGAAACCTCAACTAATCCATTGGATCTTACTGTTGCAAGAGTTTGACCATGAGATTCGCGACAAGGAGGGAAAACAAAATGTGGTAGCTGATCACTTGTCCTACCTTCCTTCTGATATTATCAACCCTTCCGGACCCATTACTGAACATTTTCCCGATGAGCACCTCCTGACTATCAGTACAAGACTTCCATGGTTTGCTGATCTAGTAAACTACCTGGCATCACATTAGATCCCGTCCGATTGGCCGAAAGCCAAGAAGGAAAAATTGCTTTCAGATGTCAAGTACTACTTTTGGGAAGACCCATATCTCTTCCTCATTGCTACTAATCAAATCATCTGACGATGTGTCCCGGGAAGACCCATAGTTCCGCTCTCGTTGAGGAACGCTACCCTCGTACTTGTAGCGTGGTTGTACTGAGGTTGAATCACCCTCGTTTTAAAGTGATTCGGTTAGTGAATTTGATCAACTAGGTTGATCGGAAAATCCTAACTCGAGAGGGTTAGGTGGTGGTTTTCACCCGATTTGGGTTTCCACCTAAAAAATCTTTGTGCCTTTTGTGCGATTGTATTTTGTGAGATTGTTTAATTTACTTCCGCAATTATTACGTCACCCCCTCCTAGTAGGGCCCGAACCTACAGTAGAGTCATCATACCCCCATGCTCATCCCTTGCTAGTCCCTAGTAAGGTTATCCTAGATGTTATTTTTAGCTAGAACTAAGAATCGATTACTTAGGTATATGTTACTTGTCAACAGGAGGAAATTTATACTAAGAACCTAAACCACAGAGACTAAACAGCGTCCGAGTGCCTACCAAAGTGTAGATCACCTAAGTCCTCACTTTAAATTTAAGCACACATATGCATATGCATATATATTTTTTTCTTTTTCATCTTTTCTAATTTTTTGGATTTTTGGAGTTGAGAGTGTCTGGGTAACTTTTTAAGGCTACCCAACCCACCCATAACTCGAAAAAGACTCTAAGTGCTAAGCATCTTGGTGTTATGATAGACTCACTCAACGGTAATTAAAACAGACTTCGAGTTTCTACGCCTCTAGGTGACCTGAAAAGAAGATGTTGCCTAAAGGTGTATCTGTCCGATAGGTAGCTTTCTCCCTACTTTTATTTTGTGTGGGGTCAACACAAGGGTATTTCCAGTGTATATATCCCAGGATTATTCTACTTCCCCACTTCTTCCTTAAGTGTTTTAGAATTTTTTTGTGCATTTTAGGAGCTAGGATCTAGACAAACAGCCAATGGGCTATTACCCACGACAACTTGCCAGTCATACTTGTGTGGCGAAGTGTGGCTTATTTCTTTTTTCTCCTCGTTCTATTTTTTCTATTTCTCTCTCTATTTTTTTTTAAGTAGGTGGCTTCTGATAACTCCACATTCAATGATCATAATTCCATCAACTATGGTGAGTTTTGAGGATATATGCACACTAATAACATGTCATGATAGGCATAGGAGCACTGCATGCATTCCAAGTTAAGATTGCTTATGAATCAATGTTTAATGACCATATGTACAAGTGCATATTGAAATAGGCCTCAAATGAGCAATCAGGCCACATGGATGGACTCAAATTGACGAATCGAGTCCAACGGACTCGAAATCACTCAAATCCGACATCCGAAGCTCCCTTGATCGGCCCAAGAAGTTCTGGCCGTTGATCATTAAATCAACAGCCCCCATAAGCGGCCACACCACTGCATCCACCACGCCCCTCACCCGCACAGCCTCATGAAGTAGTGCTTTAAGCTATCCGATCCTTCTATTGGACAGTTGAGAGCTCACGCTCGCCCTCACGGCATCCACCGCGCTTGAGCTCCTTTAGCGCGAAGATCTAACCCTTGGATCTCCATCCATCGGTCGCTAAGCACTCGTGCCTGATCTCGTCTTCGTGACCAACCGAGAAAGCAGCACAGTGGTAGCGCCTCACCCTCGCGATGAGAGGCGAGCGTTCGAATCGTGCTGCGCCTCAAATTGCGGCCCAGCATGCACCGCAGATAATTTAAGTCATCCAATCAATGCCGAGCGGTGCGAATGGATGCAACGTGGCATGCCTTCAAGCGCCCGATGGGCACGCACGCGATAACGTGAGAGGCGCGCGCTCCGCAAGCGCAATCTAAACCAGCGTCGTGAGTGAAATCTCAACCGTCCGATCTTCGATCGGACAACTCACAATGAGGGCACACGGATCGCGGGCGCAGCTCAAGAAGAAGCATGCGTGCGTCGGTTAGACCGGCGGCCAGAGGGCTTCACCGACATTTTTGGCATGGGTTTAGCGACGTTCCGGATGTCGCTAAAACCCTTACTTAGTTTGGAAACCCCTTTTCTCCTATTTAAACCCCTTCAACTACCCCATTCAAAGGCATTCAATTCACACACTCTCTCCATAAAACACTACCCTTCTCTTAGCTCCACCAAGCATTCCACATACACCTTGGAGTTGTCAAGCTGCCGACGAAGCCCTCCTCCACCGCCATGGCCGCTTTGCCTCCTCTCTCTCTCTTTACCCTAGTTTTATATTGCTTTTGTTTAAGCTTTTAGCTATTGTTGTATTTGCGAACAAACTCAAGTTGCATGCTAAATGTTAATGTTGATGTTGTTTCTTATATAGCTCCCATCTTGTTTGAATGAATTTCGTGATTTAAAGACAAACTCTAACCCTACTCTCTCTCCCTCTCTTTCTCGTTTTCTCATAAGCAAACCAAACTTCCTGTGACAACTAAAAGCAACAAAGTAATCCGATTTCACGCCTCCTCATGTTCGACACTTGGACTCACCAAATCCAATCTTTAATTAAAATCAATGTCGCAAACGCATGCTACAATAATATAATTAAACAACCGCATCCTGTGCCTGTCAGTTTTTGGTGCCGTTGCCGGGGAGGCAACGGATTTCTTTTGGTTCTTTCATCCTGCATTTGTATTCACATCATCTAACTCATTTTTCTCCCTCTACTTGATTGATTGCAGGAACTCGACGTGTGGGCAGTGAAGGAGCGCGATTCGTGACGGTATAGATGGAGTAAAGTGTGGCAAAGACCAATTGTGAGTATCACTTCACCCTTTAGTTGTTTGCATGCTTAAAAAAAGAAAAATACAAAAAAATATAAATAAAAAATTGGCATGGTGAATGATTACTTGACCCACATTCCAAACTCATCACCCAACAAAAAAATACACCCTAACATTCTTAAGGAGATAATCTTTTTGAGTGTTCTTCTTTCTTTTGAGTGGTGTTTACGAAGTCGCTATGATTTGACTTGGGCCGCACCACTCACCATAACTAAAATCAAGTCACCTGGTAGAACTGCATGAACACTAGGATGAACTCATTAGGGTTGCTTTTCTAGGGCCACATCACTCTAAAGGAAATCGACTTTCACCCGTTGTGTGCAAAACTTTGTGTGCCCACTTGAACCTTATTTGAAAACATTAAGGAACTTCAACCCTAAAAGCACTAAAGCAAGGACAAATCATTAAAAGACACCACATCTTAAAATCCTTGCTTAAGGACCATGTCCTGTTAAGTGCACTCATGATAAATCGGCTAACTAAGAGGCATGACCCCAAACAATGCCTCATCACATATCCTGAGCACAAGCACTGACCTAGCCCTCATTAAAATGGAGTAGACATGCCCTAGGCAGGACTAGTCTAAAGTCTTGGAGGTGTGATTAGGTTTTCTAAACACTTGGCCTTCATTCCCTTTGTAGAATCTGGTGTCTAGGCTGCGAGGAAGTGTCAAACGATCGTGGTTGTGGGGTCTACGGAACCGGCGGCAAAAGCCAAAGGAAGAACCTTCCCCTCAATCCCCCTGTAATCAACCTGGCCAAATTAACATCGGGAAGGGTGGTTAAGTACCTGTGGATCTGATCATTTCTTTGGAGGCTTCTAGGTCACCTAAGTCTACACTGTAGGGCCTAGATTTGTTTGCTTGGTTGTGCACACACAGCTCTCTCATCTGTTCTTCCCTCATCCCTCCATTTCTTCCGAACCATGGATTTCAATGCCTATCCATCTTACCCAAACTACCCCCAACATGATTTGTATGCTAACCCAAGTAGACCATATCCACAGCCTACTTGGGATAACCAAACATCGAGTTGGGGGTACAACTCAGGATATCCCTCTTGTCCCAACTATCCCAATTATGACCAACCCGCACCAACCTCTTATTAGGATACATCCAACATACCCACCCTGGGGTATGATCCAAACCTTGGGGATCCTTATCTCGATTCGCCTCATGACGACTCTCCAGTTAGGTCCCTCCCACTCACTAACCAATTTGATGGGACCTACACTCTAGGAGAACACCAAGATCCCTACCCTTCCCAGGACTATAACCAAGAAAGGTCATCTGAATTCAAGGATCTCTCCTACTTAACCTTTGGATTGGAAGGGCTTCTAAACAAATGGAAATCAAAAGATGATCAAAAACCTAGGCAAATCAAGAATGATAAACCTTTGATTTGGTCCCCTGATGAAGAATTCGATTGGGAGGAAGACTTAGAACCTTAATTATTCTGGAGCAGGACTAAACAGAGAATGATTCCTCTTGAAGAATTGGACCCTGAAAATGATAGAATAGAGGATCCACCCAAGAACTTAAACCCCAATGCAGATTCTAGTACACATCCTCAACCACACCTTCCTAGCCCGATTTGAAGGAAGAAATCCAAGGGAAACCGAATGACACCCTGTCAATTCTTGATAACCACCAGTTAGAATTACACAGACAGAATCAAGAATTGATTAAAGGGCAACAGGCCATGATGGATATGTTCCAACAACTGGAGGAAAGTGCCAAAGAAAATTGTTGGAAACAACTTCGTTTATGGAATTTGTGAAGCAAGGCCCTACCATGATCAATTGGACTACACCTATTTACCCAAAATTGGTTCAGTCCACCATTGATACTCCCTAGGAGTTGGACAACTCCATAGAAGATTTCATTAAGGATTCCTCAGACCATGATTTGGGGAGAGTTGAGGACATACATCAGGAGGAAACTGAGAATTTGGGGAGTAATGTCGTGGAAACCAAATCTAATCTCCTTGAGGAAAGTGATTCGATGGAAAAGACATCCAACATTGGAGATGGGGAATGGGATTGCAATCTCGAAACAATCGATTTTGAATCAGTTGAAACCTGTAACGACCCTGTTCCCGAGTCCCTACGAGACACGAGAACCGGACCGACTTGACTAATCCCAAGACCTAGTCATCCAACGAGGAAGTAACCAAAAGAGCAGTAAAATAAACCACATTCAGCATGAATATAACTAACAGTAAGGAAGTGCAGCAGTAAGGAAAGAAACTACTACAGTAGCTACCACCACAACAGTAGAACAACATTTATCATATAACAAGAACTGCAGGTAAAGAAAGTACAGCGGAAACAAAAACTACTCACTAGAACAGAAACAAAAGAGGTACAAAAGACTGTGGTAAACTCTACTGGACCCTACTCGGCCCAGCGTCCTCTGCAGCCGCCGACCCTGGCTGCTCAACCCCTGGTCCTGAAAAAGGTAACGAGTGTAACACGTCAGCAAAATGCTGAGTAGAGTGGCAAACTAACTAAAGGCAACAGTAGAGTGTACAGTAGCTATTATGTTCTATTACTTCCTTTATTCACATCTTTCAATTTTCTCACTATTTCATTTATTTCTCAGATCCTTTACTTGATTTCGAATGTCCTCGTGGGAACGATCTTGATTGCAGTCTTTTCCAAAAGTAGAAGTAGCACGTGGTGCTCTCCTGGCCGAGAGAGTCCCCCATGGTGATCCTACCCTCAGTCAACCACCCCAAGGTCACTGACAGACGTAACGGTGACTACGGCACGCGCGATAAACGCACAGGTAGCTAGCCCGCACTGGCACGCGGTCAGTCGTTTCCGTTAACGGGTGCGCCCCAAAGCACAGCACGGAACCAAGGCAGAGCCCTCTCAGTAACAGGGGTCCAACCCCTCCACAGTAACCAAACTGGGGCCTTGCCCCTCCACAGTCCGCGCACCCTCGCCTGACTACCCTGGTTTGCCCTAGTGGGCCTAACAAGTCGGTGAAGGAGGCTAGCAGAACCCCGGGGCCCGTGGGGTAGCTAGTACTCTCCTAACACTAGTAGCTCTCCTCGGTACTACGTACACGAGGGCCAACAAGTCGGTACAGAGCGGCCAATCCTAACCCCGGGTCCCTGGGGTGGCTGGCCCCACTCTGCACTAAACAGGTACGGGTACTTCCCTTGGTACTGCGTACCCAAGAGACAGCACAAACTACATCTCAGTTCCATTCCTTTTTCTTTCCAGGAGTTCCACTCCTAATTCCCCGTAGGGTTCCAGCTCTTTATCTCAGAACATCATATGTTTCACTTTCCATTTTCACGTTCTCACAATCCGTGATCTCAATCATGTTTCTTTATTCATAACAGGCAGCTGTTAATTCAATTTACAGGCAGCTTTATATTCCTTTCCATTTTTCCAAGACTGCAGTATTATACATTCCACTAGTTTTTCCATCCTAGGGTTCATGCCACATCCTAAGATCTAGCATACAACTAGTTTTCCAGCCCTAGGATTCATGCATCACCTAGGAGCTATCATTCCATACATTTCTCATTCCTAGGATTCATGCAATGTCCTAGATTCTAGTTATGGTTCCATACTTTAACATATTTTAATAATAAACTTAAGCCACTCTACCAGGTACAACGGGAGTAATGGGGGCGTGATCGGGAATCCCGCGTGCCTTCGCGACTCTCAAGACTGCAACTGAAAGAGGTCCTATCACAAGGATCAAACACAAGGAGTGTCTCAAAACAGTGTATAGCTAATGTGGACGGGTAGAGGAATTAATTCCGAAAAGAACGCAACTCGAATCGCGGAAAACGGAGCCCGAACGGGCCCTAAACGGGTCGAAAAAGACGATACTGTGCAAAATCAGACGTCTAGAACTTCTTCCAGACGTCTTAAACAGTGGATCAGAGAATTACCTGTTCAGTGTGGTTTCCCAGACGTCCAGAAGTCTACGGGGACGTCTGTCCTAGCTCCCAGACTTCCGATGGTCACCCCGGACGTCTGGAGGTCACTCCCGCCGTCTGGTACAACTTCCAGACGTCCGATTCGCAAAGGATGGTGAATCAGCGAACCTGCGCACAGCCAACTCCCTCCCTTACTACGATCGGTCGACAGGAAGGGAGAAGAAAGCGGAATACACACCTTTCAGACGTCTGTATGAGCTACCAGACGTCGTCCTCGCCGTCTGCCTATAAATCCAGACGTCTGATTCTGGAAATTTTTCCAGAATCAGGGCGCTACTCGGCCTCCGCTCGCGACGCCGCCCGCGTCGCACCTCGCGCGCCTGCTGCTCATACTGCAGCAGGTCCCTCTCCGCGTCGTTCCGCGCCCCCCGCGCCCTCCGCCGGCCGGCCAAGCCGCTCCGGCGAGCTCGCCCTCACGGCAGAGCTCCGCTCCCGCATGCCGCACCTCCTCCGCGCTCACTGCGGCCGCCGCTGCCGCCCTCGCGCTCACGCTCACGCTCACTGGCTGAAGGAGGAGAAGGAGGAGACGGTGGAGACGGGAGGGGAGGCGTGCCCTTTTAAGGCCGCGCGGAGAGGAGGGAAGGATTCGCGGCAGGGGAATCCTGCAGCCGCAGGAGGGGAGAAGGCAAATATGCGGTCTGCGCGCACAGGCGCGCAGATGACTCGCGTGTGTCGAAAATAACGGATTTCCAGACGTCTGGAAACTATCCCAGACGTCCGGTCAGACGTCTGGACAACCCTCCAGACGTCTTAAAATACGTCTGTGCCACACGCTCGTTACAAAACCCCCATCACAAATTTAGAGGAGGGCCAAGAGAAGGAATCTGAGCTAGAAGATGAAAACAACCCTACCTCTAAAGCAACCTCGGACATTGAGTCTGATATGAAAGAGGTTGCAAAGAATATTCTTGGGGTTAAGGACTTGGAGGGAATAAGCCATGAAACCCTAGTTGAAGAAGAGATGGATTTTTCTTTGGAGAGCGACCTCATCTTGATTTTAGGGCTCATTTTGAAACTCTTGATTTTGTTACATGCCCTACCAGAATAGAAATCCCACAACCCGAATGCACTAGAATTGATACACCTTTGAGGAATTACAATTTTATAGGGACACAAGCTAAGTATAAAACCTACATCTTTAGTGTCCGGCATTTTAGATTGGGGGTGCGCTTGTCCACATCAACTTCTCTGCATGCTCGCAGACTAAGAGAGGAACAAACATGGACATGCATGTTACATATGTTGCAGAGTTCCCGCCCCTTCGGGACGAGCCTCCACCACAACCTAGTTCGCATTTGCGAACTTCTGATTTTAGGTCTTGCTGATTTCGTCTGCACCTTCTTGACCCAGACAATTCGTGTTTGTGCATTATGCCCAACTGAAGGCACTAAACTCAGAGCTTCCTGGGAGGCAACCCAGAAGATTCAACCTGATCAGGTACACAGCTGCACTCAGGTGATTTCTTTCTGTACCCCCTTGCATACATTTATTTGCCAATGAGGACATTGTCCAACTTAAGCATCAGGGGGTGGTTATTCACATTCTCCAAGTTTATATTATCTGCTTGAATTATATATATATATAAAGCAAAAAAAAAAGAATTAGGAAAGAGAACTTAGGCATTAGAAGTTTGTCAACCGTAGGAAATAATACGAGAAGAACCTAAACACTTAGACTTTTCAGGTCTTCAGGCTTAATCAGCCCAGGTGTCCACTAAAATACGGATTTAGGCTCGAATCCTCGCAACCTTAATTTACATTAATATGATCAATAAAGTAGGATGATAAATATACGACTTATCAACCCACCCTCTGACTGGGAGGGACTTTTAGTCTAAGCATCTGCACAAATTTTTGCACTAACTCACTCCTCGAAGATTCTAATAGAAATTGGGTAGCTAATAAACCTTCTAGGGTGGTATGGCTGGTAAGTTGACGTGGGTAATAGTCCATTGGCCGGTTGTCCAGAGCCCAGCCACAGAACCACTTTCTTTTATTGCCTTTAGGTAAATCTGAGATCAGGGAAGCCACCTACTAAACAATAAAAGAAAAGGAAAAGAAAAAAAGTAAAAGGGAGAAATAGAAAAAAATAGAAAAAAGAAGAAAAAGAAAAAAAAAGATAAATAAGCCACACTTCACCACACAAGTATGGCTGGCAAGTGGTCGTGGGTAACAGCCCATTGGCTGGTTGTCCAGAACCCAGCTTACTAAATGCATGAAAAAACCCAAAACACTTAAGAAAGAAACGGGGAAGTAGAGCAATCCTGGGAGTTATACACTGGAAATACCCTTGTGTTGACCCCACATAAAAAAAGTAGGGAGAAAGCTACCGATCGGACAGATACACCTTTAGGCAAGCATTTCCTTTTCTGGTCACCTAGGGGCGTAGAAACCCGAAGTCTATTCTCATTACCGTTGAGTGGGTCTATCATAATCTTCAACCAAAATGCGTAGCACTTAGAGTCTTTTTCGAGTTATGGGTGGTTGGGTAGCTGTAAAAAGTTTCCTACACACTCTCAACTCCAAAAATCCAAAAAAATGAGGAAAGATGAAAAAGAAAAAAATATAGATATGCTTTAAAATGAGGACTTGGGTGATTCGCATTTTGGCAGGCACACGAGCACTATTTAGTCTCTATAGATCAGGCTCTTAGTATATTTCCTCTTGTTGACAAGCAACAAATGTCTAAGTAATCAATTCTTAATTCAAAATAATGGCTAGGATAAACCTTGCTAGGGACTAGCAAGGGATGAGCATGGGGGTATGATAACTCCACATTCAATGATGATAATTCCATCAACTAAGGTGAGTTTTAAGGATATATGTGCACTAATAACATGTCATGATAGGCATAGGAGCACTGCATGCATTCCAAGTTAAAATTGCTTATGAATCAATGTTTAATAGCCATATGTACAAGTGCATATTGAAATAAGTCTCAAATGAGCAATCGAACTACATAGATGGACTCAGATCGACGAATTGAGTCCAACGGACTTGAAATCACTCAAATCCGACATAAGAAGCTCCCTCGATCGGCCCAAGAAGTTCTGGCTATTGATCATCAAATCAACGACCCACAAGCGACCATGTCACCGCATCCACCGCACCCCTCACTCGCGTAGCCTCACGAAGCAGCACTTTAAGCCATCCGATCCTTCGATCGGATGGCTGAGAGCTCACGCTTGCCCTCACCGCATCCACTGCGCCTGAGCTCCTTTAGCGCGAAGATCTAACCGTCAGATCTCCATCCAACGATCGCTAAGCACCCCACCTAATCTCGTCTTCGCGACCAACCATGAAAGCAGCGCAGCGATAGCACCTCGCCCTCTCTATGAGAGGTGAGCATTCGAATCACGCTGCGCCTCAAACCACGGCCCAGCACGCATCGCAGATAATTCAAGCCATCCAATCAACACCGAGCGATGTAGATGGATGCAATGTGGTGCGCCCTCAAGCTCCCGATGGGCACACGCGCGATAACGAGCGAGATGCGCGCTCCGCAAGCGCAATCTGAACCAGCGTCGCGAGCGAAATCTCAACTGTCCAATCTTCGATCGGACAACTCATAACGAAGGCACACAGATCGCGGGCACAGCTAAAGAAGAAGAAGCACGAGTGCGTCGGTTGGATCGGCGGCCAGAAGGCTTCACCGACATTTCTGGCATGGGTTTAGCGACGTCTTGGACGTTGCTAAAACCCTTACTTAGTTTGGAAACCCCTTTTCTCCTATTTAAACCCCTTCAACCACCCCATTCAAGGGAATTCAATTCACACACCCTCTCCATACAACACTAGCCTTCTCCTAGCTCCACCAAGCATTCCACATACACCTTTGTCAAGCCGCCGATGGAGCCCTCCTCCACCACCGTGGCTGCCTTGCCTCCTCCTCTCTCTCTCTTTACCCTAGTTTTATATTACTTTTGTTTAAGCTTTTAGCTATTGTTGTATTTGCGAACAAACTCAAGTTGCATGCTAAATGTTAATGTTAATGTTGTTTCTTATATAGCTCCCATCTTGTTCGAATGAATGTCGTGATTTAAAGACAAACTCTAACCCTACTCTCTCTCCCTCTCTCTCTCGCTCTCTCTCTCTCTCTCTCGTTTTCTCGTAAGCAAACCAAACTTCCTGTGACAACTAAAAGCAATAAAGAAATCCGATTTCACGCCTCCTTGTGTTCGATACTTAGACTCACCAAATCCAATCTTTAATTAAAATCGATGTCGAGAATGCATGCTACAATGACATAATTAAATAACCGCATCCCATGCCTGTCAGCTTCCTTGGTCTAAGATTTACCTAAAGGCGATAATAAAAGAGAATGGTCCTATGGCTGGGTTCTGGACAACTGGCCAATGGGTTGTTACCCATGACAACTTGCCAGCCATACCACCCTAGAAGGTTCATTAGCTACCCAATTTCTGTTAGAATCGGCGAGGAGTGAGTCAGTGTAAAACATGTGCAGATGCTTAGACTGAGAGTCTCCTAGAATCAGAGGGTGGATTGATAAGTCGTTTACTTATCACCCTACTTTATTGATCAGATTAATATAAATTAAGGTGGTGAGGACTCGAAATCAAATCCACATTTGGGTGGACACCGGGGTTGATTAAGCCTGACGACCTGAAAAGTCTAAGTGTTCAGGTCCTTAACGTATTATCTCCTACAGTTGACAAGCTTCTAATGCCTAAGTTTTCTTTTCTTTTATCACAATATAATTCAAAAATTCAAGCTGATGTATAAACTAAGAAAATACGAATTTACCACCCCCCATGCTTAAGTTTGACAATGTCCTCATTGGAAGATAAATGTAGTAAGGGAGTAAAGAAAGAAATCACCTGAGTTTAGCTATGTGTCCAGTCAACTTGAATCTTCTAGGTTGCCTCTCAGGAAGTGTTGAGTTTAGTGTCTTCAGCTGGGCAAAGTTCCGATTTAACCCTCAATGAGGGTTACAACTTCCTTTAAGGGGACCTGAGCAAGAAAGTATTTTAATCTTTGACCATTTACCATGAAGGTTTGCCCAGTTTTAGGATCCGCAATTTCTCCCGCCTCGTTTGAGAATGGTCTGACCACCTGGTAAGGTCTCGTCCGCTTAGATCTTAACTTCCCGGGGAAGAGTTTGAATCGCGCATCAAAGAGGCAAACTTGTTGATTTGGCTCGAAGGTTTTCCTAGTGATATGCTGGTCATGGACAACTTTCATCTTCTCCTTGTAAAGTCTACTATTCTCATAAGCATCCTGATTAATTTCTTCAAGCTGAGAGAGTTGGAGCTTCCTTTGACTTCTGGCCAAATGGGAATCCATATTGCATTGTTTGACAACCCAGTATGCGCGATGCTCTAACTCAACCGAAAGGTGGCAAGCTTTGCCAAAGACCAATCGGTATGGTGACATGCTAATCAGGGTCTTAAAAGCAGTCCTATATGCCCATAGGGTGGACCAATCCTTTAGGTCAGGTCTCATGGACTTTTGCAGAATATTCTTGATTTGTCTATTTGAGACCTCAATTTGCCCATTCATTTGTGGGCAATACGGGGTGGCAATGTGGTGAGTAACCTCGTATTTCTTGAGTAAAGCACGAAACTGGGCATTGATGAAGTGGCTTCCACCATCGCTGATCATGGCCTTGAGTATCCCAAATCGGGAAAAGATGTTCTTTTTCACAAAGTCCATGATGGCCTTATGATCGCATTTTCGGGTAGGCACGGTTTTGATCCATTTTGAGACATAGCCAATTGAGATCAGTATATATTCGAAGCCATTCGATGGTGGGAAGGGACCCATGAAATCAATGCCCCAAACATCGAATATTTCAATGACAGGAATGGGTTGTAGAGGCATCATATCCTTTCTGGTCATGGTCCCTAAAGTCTGGCATCTACCGCAGGTTTTAGCAAAGTTGTGTGCATCCTTGAATAGTGATGGCCAGTAGAAACCGAACTGCAAAACCTTTGCAATCATCTATTTCCCAGAGAAGTGGCCACCACAAGCTTGGTCATGATAGAAGGATAGCACACTTTGAATCTCCTCTTCAGGTGTACATCTAATAATGATATGATCAGCACAAAGTCTAAACAGCATGGGGTCATCCTAGAGATAGTGTTTGGTCTCAACCAAGAACTTGTCCTGCTGTTGTTTGGACCACCCGTGCAGAATCTGCCCCACCACTAGGTAATTAACCAAGTCGGCATACCAGGGGAGACTTTTGGCTTACACGGCTAGGATTTGCTCATTGGGAAATGTATCAGTCAAAGGTAGTGAAGATCCAATGTGCTCTAGGTGAAGTCGGGATAAGTGGTCGGCTACAACATTCTTAGATCCAGCCTTGTTGCGCATTTCCAGGTTAAATTCTTGCAAGAGTAGGATCCATCTGATTAGCCTGGGTTTAGCATCCTTTTTGGCTAACAAGTGTCGGATATTCGAGTGGTCAGTATAAATGATGACGTGGGATCCCAACAAGTATGATCTGGACTTTTCTAGTCTGAAAACTATGGCGAGCAGCTCCTTCTCTGTTACAGTGTAGTTCCATTGAGTGTCATCCAATGTTTTGCTAGAGTAGTAGATCACCATGGGTTTCTTTTCCTGCCTCCATCCTAGGATGGCCCCAACGATAAAGTCTGATGCATCACACATTATTTCAAAATCCTAGACCAGTCTGGGGGTTATAAGATTGGTGCAGTTGAGACTGTGTCCCTTAGAGTGGTGTAGGCTTTAATGCACTTAGGTGTCATGTCAAAGTGCACATTGTTGGCTAGAAGGTCAGTTAAGGGCTTGGATACCTTGGTGAAGTCTTTTATGAACCTTCTGTAGAAGCCAACATGTCCTAGGAAAGATCTAATTTGTTTAACTGAGCTCGAAGGTGGAAGTTTGGAGATTAAGTCAACTTTAGCTCGGTTGACTTCTATGCTCAATGCGAGACGATGTGACCGAGAACAATCCCTTCTTGAACCATAAAATGACTCATTTCCTAGCTTAAAACAAGGTTGACCTCGACACATCGCTTCAGAATTTTCTCCAGGTTACTAAGGCAATGGTCAAATGAGTCTCCAAAGACAGAGAAATCATCCATAAAGACCTCTAAATATTCACTCACCATCTCTGAAAAGATGGCTAACATGCAATGCTAAAAGATAGTGGGTACGTTACATAACCCGAATGGCATACGACAGAATGCAAACGTACCATACAGGTAGGTGAACATGGTCTTCACTTGGTCCTCGGGTGCAATAGCAACCTGGTTATGTCCCGAATATCCATCCAGGAAGCAAAAGTATTTCTTCCCTACCAACCGTTCGAGAATCTGGTCAATGAATGGCAGAGGGAAATGATCCTTCTTGGTAGCTTCATTGAGCTTCCTATAGTCAATGCATACCCACCATGAGGTGGTGGTGCGGGTAGGGATGGATTCACCATGGTCATTTGTGATAACAATGAGCCCAGCCTTCTACGGTACCACTTGAGTAGGGCTCACCTAGGGGCTGTCGGAAATCGGGTAGATGATTCCCGTGTCAAGCCATTTAATGATCTCATTTTTAATGACCTCTCGCATGGTTGGATTTAGTTGCCTTTGCATCTATCGAGAAGGTCGAGCCCCATCTTCCACATAGATTTTGTGTGCAATAGCTAGGTCTAATGCCTCTTAGGTCAGAAATTGTCCACCCAATTGCTGCTCGATATTCAGAAAGAGTTGTAGTCAACTTAAGCTCTTGGTCCCTAGTCAAGTGTGCATTGATAATCACAGGGAAGGTGTAATCAGGTCCTAGGAAGACATACTTGAGGTTGTTAGGCCGAGGTTTCAATTCAGGTGCAGGTGGTACAATATTTGATGGGGAAGGGAAAGGAGGGAGTTGAGTGACATCAATCTCCTCAAATGGACATTGCTAGTGGAAATCAGTTCTGCAAAGTTTTGCAACCTCCAAAGATTGGGGTGGGTCAGGGTAGTCTAAAGCTGGTTGAGCTAGATGGTCCTCTAAAAAGCTTGCTATCAAGCATTCCTCAACCAGAGCTTCCACGGGATCACATTCATCGACCCAACTGCAATCGAAAGACTTTGTTTCATTGAAGATATCCAATTGCATCTTCCTATCTCCAAAGACAATCTCCATACATCCCGTGTCATAATCGATGTTAGCCTTGGCCGTAGCCAAAATAGGTCTGCCTAGGATGATGGGTGTGTTTTGTACTTGTTCGGGGACCTCCATGTCAAGGACCAAGAAGTCAACTGGGAAGTAGAAGTCCTTAACCCATATAATTACATCCTCAACTACCCCTTTTGGGGTTTTCACAAATTGGTCGGCCAGTTGGATAGTCATGGGTGTAGGATTTAGTTCTCCAAATCCAAACTGCTGGTAAAGGGTAGTCGGGATCAGGTTTATCGAAGCACCTAGATCAAAGAGCGCTCGATCAAAAGTCAAATCCCTAATATTACATGAGATAAAAGGTGCTCCAGGGTCAGTCCTTTTTGGAGGTAGGCTACTCAATATCACCAAACTAGCCTGCTTAGGTAGCACTACCTTCCTAGGAGCTTGGGTTCTTGGCTTACGCTTGGGCATGCAAACATCCTTCAGAAACTTTGCGTAAGCTGGGATATGTTTGATTGCATCAAGGAGGGGTATATTGATTTATACTTGTTTGAATATTTCTAACAACTCCTCATTCTCAGCCATGTTTCTTTTCTTCTTGGCCTTATCCAAGGCTTCAGGGTATGGGATTTGGATTTGAACTGGGTCGAGTTCTTGATCCTTGGGTTCTTCCCGCTGGTCTTCAGAATTAACTATCTCGGGTAGTGTAGTCATGGGAGGAGCCGAGCATTTGGGATCCTGAGTTTGGGTGCCACTTCTCAAGGTAACCGCATTGGCTGAGGCATTGGGACCAAGGTTAGGTCCTTGAGAAGAATAAGAAGTAGCAAACCCAGCGGGTGTCTGAGGGGATTGTAGAATCACATGGGCTTGCCCCTGATTTTGTTGGAACCCTTGAGGATTGTGGCCTCTATTCATGACATTCCTTGGGTTTGGTTGTGGCTGAGGTGGAAGGGATCCTTGTTGTTTGTTATCCAACAGCTGACTCAAATGTCCCTTCACTAAAGTCATCTCCTCTTGATGTTTCTGATTCATATCAGCCATCATCTTGATCAGGGTGTCCAGTTGGTTTTGTTGTGTAGGAGCCGCCCTATTCTGGTTATAAGATGATCTAGTAGGTGGACCTTGCTGATAGGAGGGAGGGTTTGGCCTGGGTTGGTTCTAGAATTTGTTCGATTTTTGGTTTGTCCAAGCAAAATTTGGGTGATTGCTCCATCTAGCATTGTAAGTGTTAGAGAAAGGGTCAGGTTTGGAGTACCCTTGGATGGCATTGGCATCTTCCAAGGTAGGAGGTGCCGAAGGGGAGGGGAAAGAATAGTCAGGTCCCTTTGCTATTGTGAGCTCCCTTTGCTATTGTAACCTTCCTGGAACAAAGGTAGGGGTTGTTCCAAGTGTGTTGGTTCACCATTGTGAGCTCCCTTTGCTAGGTGATAAACGCCAGTTTATCATCATTTTTATGCATTAAAACAAACCTAGCTCTTAGGATTTTACTCTGCAAATGGGTTTTTGGGCTGCATTTAGGCGTCAATTAGGTTAGGCTTGCATTGCACTTTTTATTGTCTTTTTAATGTGTTTTTGTGAGTGTTAAGGATATACAGATTGTCAGAACTCCAAAACCTTAGCATTCAGGAAGGCAACTGGTGAAGAAGCTTAGACTAACTGGAACTCAGCTTGATCTAGCTTACCATAGCTGGATTCCAACTGACTTGAACTAGGGTTAGCTCATCTTAGCTCCATTCATCTCACCTCAGCTGAATAACAGCTCAAGAGAGCTCATCTTAGCTCACCTTAGCTCAGGTCAGCTCAGATCCAGCTCAACTTAGCTGAGTCTAGCTCATCTCAGCTCTTATTAGTCCACAAGGAGCCCTAGCTAGCTCAGCTGAGTTGACTGGAGTTCACCCCAGCTCAAGTCCAGCTACATCCAGCTCCACTCAATTTTGGCTAGTTGAAGATGACTTCATTCCTTGTCTAGCTAAGGTAGCTCCTTGCAGCTCTCTTCAGCAGCCAGTAGCTCTAGTGCAGCTCAAGATGACTACCTCTAGCTCTTCTCCCTAAAAACCCTAGCTCCAAATGCCTCCAACTCTACTCACTACTAGCTAAGCTGCTTAACTTAGCTAGTCCACCTCCATGGCACTAAAACCTACTACCCTACTACCTAAGCTCCAGCAAAAAGACCACCTACTCCTACTTTATTTTGGTGCCAACTATCCCTTCCATCACCACCCTACATCCACCATCAAAACCCATCTCCACCCTCCATTTTTTCCCTCCAAAATTGCCTTCTAGAAGGTATTTTTGGAGGGAAAACCAAGGCACCTCTTCATTTCCCTACCATTTTCCCTCCAAAAATATCCAAGCACCCCTTCATTTCCCTCCAAAAAAACACCATAACCACCCCCCTTCCCATCCTATAAATACCCTACACCACCACCACATAATTCCCATCCTCCATTAGTGTATTATTCCACCTACATCCACCTATACCTACGGCCAAGAAGAAGGAGTAGAGAAGAAGATTAAGGGGGCACATCACCAGCCCCTTTGGTGCCTTCTTCTCCCCACTCTCTTCAACTTGGGCCACGCCAAGGAGGAGGAGCTTTCCACTTCAAGGAGGACGACCAGGCAAAGGAGAAGAACCTAGGGTCAACGTCCACCCTTGGAGAAAAGCTTAGGACATGCCCCCTTAGGGCTTGCTTTGGAGGACATCAATTTGGTGGAGCTTTCAGAGACAAAGAGTTGGAGCACTTCTTTTCAAGCCTAGGAGCTACTAGGCTTGGAGCAAGGAGCCTCCCCTCTTCATCAATTTTTAAAGGATTAGTGTTTCTTTACTTTGTACTTATAATTCTAGTTGTAGAAGCTTTCCTCTACTAAGGTTTTTGTACAACACTTTCTCATTAAGCAAGTTTCCTTCTTTAGTTGCATTCTTAATTGCTTTGTTTTTAGCATTCTTCACTCCCTCTCCCTAATTATTATAGGCCTCCACTTGCCTAGAGTGAGCTTAGGGAGAGGCTCTACTTGCCACTTTAGGAGTAGTGTATTGAGTTAAGTGTTAGTCACTTTCTCGCCATCAATTTCGCATGTTACCTTAATTTCAAAAACATAAAAATGATATATTGAAAAAGACCAAAAAGAAAGGTAATTTCTATTTCCAAGAAAGAGACCTGAATTTTGCAAACATATTGCCTCCTTGGACGACCCTAGATACCCCACTATCTAGGTTTATAAATTTAAGAGTTGATCGATTTTGCATGTTACAACGATGTATTTTACAAACCGTGTAAAATCCGTATCACTTTTTGGCGCCGTTGTCGGGGAGGCATGGCTTTGCTTAATTTTGTTTTCTCTTACTTGAAGTGGATCTCATCCCCTTCTCTTTCTTTTCTCTAGTGTGTGCAGGAACTACAGCGAGAAAGCGGGAATTGAGAAGCAAAAGCTCAAAGTTCCTTTTCTTCCCACGATTTCAGGTTGGCTCCCCATTTCTTGTCACATTTAGGCTAAAAGACTACCAAAAAAATGTTAAACTTGGCTTTCAGGACCCTAAACACTCTAATTAAGTGGAGTAGTGCGCATAAAAATCCATTGTTTGCTTGTATGCTTCACTAAACACCACTCCAATCCTAGTATTGGTGTTCTATTTTTTAGGTCTAGATTTCTGTCCGGACTTGAAAAATCAATCCCCAACACTACAGGCTTCCTAAAATCATAAAATTTCATACAATGATTCCAAATTAAGTTGGGAACATTTGTTCCAAAGTTCATATCAATTGTATTTCTATTTATTTTTTAAAAATTCGTGGATTGCAGAGGGGTCACACCCTCTAATCTTCCTATTTTTCTACTGTCCGTGAATTTTTAGAATTTTTATACTCATCCAATTTTTGTGAAATTTAGCTTTCTGGAATCCTTGTAGAATTTTACACATCATATAAAATCACCAAAGTTTTCTGAGGTCGGTGGTAATACTAAAAAGTCCAAAATACCCACAAATACCATTTCTGGACTTTGACACCAGTATAAGGAAAAATTCAAAACAATTATCAAACAAATTCTTAAAATCTTACAAAAATCTTTTCTAGAATCCTTGTTTGATTTTATTCAAAGTAGTGGTACTTTTTGAATTGTTTGGACCACTACTTAATACAGAAAGCCTAAAAATAATTCATTAGTAGTAATTTTCTGTCTTAGGGATAATTGGCTTAGGGTTTCTTTCTTTCTTTTTAGAGACTCACATTAAAGGAAATTAACCATCATCAATACAACTTGTTTTTCCTTTGATTGTGGAGTTTCAAACTTATTTAAAAATTTAAAAAGAAAAATCCTAAAACATATTTAATTAAATCAAATCCAAAAAGACAAAAATACAAGAAATTGTGTGACAACTTACTTTTTAATTGGAACCACTTTCCAATTCCTGCACACAAAAAAAAAAAAAATTAAAATAACAGGGCAATAACCCAAACAACGCCGTCCACATTCGGTGTGCACACTAGTATCCTAGCCCTAACTAAAATTTGTAGCAATTTGATCCCTAAGGTTTCATCAATTTAGGCTTGCTGTATAGGACTTAAGTTTTCTCTAGTTAATACCAATTCTGTCATCTATATCTGGTGTTCAGGCTGAGGGGCCATGTCAAACGACTAGGCGCAGGTTTGTATAAGCACCTGGGGATTTTCCTGGGAAACACTTGGGCCCAAACCTCCCCTTAAGCAACTTGGCTAGATTTGTTGACAGAACGGGTATTCACTATTGATTACTTATTTCCTAGGTAGACCAAGTCTTACATTAAATTCTAGGGAGTCAGAATTAAGTTAGGTCTAGAATTTGATTGCTTGTGTGCACACTTCTCTCATCTCCATCTCTTCTCCCGTCCCATTTCTTCCATTTGGCACGAGCGACGGTCCAAAACTCCACACTTGGAGGGACCACTTGATTTTGCCTCCCTAAAAAGACTTTTCCTGCATTCTTCCTCTTCTTAAAAAATGGAAAATCAAAATTAGTCCTTTAATCTGCATGCTAATTTTTCTTTCCCCTATTTTTCCACCCAGGAGCTACTTAATCAGGCCCCTCCACCTAATCTCTACTCTATCATGGCTCAGCTACAAGTTAAGCAACAGCAGTTGCATAAGGATTTAACAAACCTAGCCAACCAAGGGAGTCCTGCCACACCTGCCCAAGCTCCACACATTCCACATCTCACCCCTTTTAACACCCGCAAGAGAGAAAATATGCATAAATCCCATGCTGAGTATAATTATTATTCTGAGGCTTTCTATGGTTCAACAGGGAATTATGTTTATCCCAATCATCACCCCACCCAAAATGTCCCTACTTTCCAGGAGAAATTGAAAAATTCCTCTAATGGGGGGAATTATCCAGCTCACTCCTGGACCAATCCGGTTCCATACCAACAACAGAACCTGTTTGGAGGGTATGGTTCAAATCAGACTTATCAATCTGGGCAATCTCAAAAAGACATTAATGCCCAGATGATGAAAATCCTGCAGGAGTTATAAAGAAAAACAAAGGAAACAACCCGTCTTATTAACAATCTCAATGATCAAATTGGGGATATTCCGACTCAAAGACCTGCAGGACACTCACCATCCCAACCCACACCAAACTTTATTAATCACAGGAATGAACACCCGGGTGACTACCAACATCAGAACCACATGGTTCAGCCTCCTATTAACCCAATATCACAGCACCAACCCAGTTTCTATCAACATTAGGCCCCTTACCTCCTCCCAGTGATCACCAAGCTGCGTATGCAGAGACTTTGAGGAGTGAGGAAACCACCATGGATTTAAGGCCTTCACATTCAAATGATGAAACTGATTCTCAACCAATGTAGATTGACCCCCCTAACCTCAATAAGGAAGAAGAAAAAGAAATCCCAAAAACACTTGATTCAAACCCTATTTCCCACTCACAAAAACTGCAATCCAACAATCCAAAATCAGAGCCCTCTTATCACAATCCTTTGGACTTATTTGAGCAAGTCGAGAAGAATATTCCCTTCCTAGATTCTCCCCATGCCTCTAAAAAATTTATTGCAAAAGGGAATGATCAGAATCTAGAAAGGTTGGTCCTTTCAAAGACAGCCAGCTCAGTTTTCAGAGCAAGCTGCCTTTCACAAAAAAGGACCAGGGCACATCACTCATCTCAGTTGTCATAACTGACACCATTTTTTTTCGCGCCCCTCTCGACTTAGGTACCTCTAGTAATATCATCCCCCTGTCTTATTTGAGGAATCTTGATTCAGTGATTTAAAACCTACTAAGGTTCAATTTCAATTGGAAGACCGATCTACCATTCAACCGCGGGGAGTTGTTGAGGATAGTATTATCAAGGTCCGGAATTGTCTATTTCCAGTAAATTTTCTAGTCCTTGACATAGAGGTACCTAAGGCTCTCATTAATGCCATCCTTGGAAGACCTTTTCTGATTATGGCAGCAACTAATATCAATTCTCATTCTGGGAAAATGAATATAAGTTGCAGTAACCAGACCTTTTCATTAGATTTATTTCAAGCTTCCAAGAGGTCTTTTGATCACAAACTTTTTAAGGACACTGATAATAAAATGGAAGCAGTATTTGAGACGTCTATATTGATCCAATCTCATTCATCTTTGATCACTATTGATCTAGATTTTATTGATTCTTATTCTAAGGATAATTATGTGGTCCAAGACTTTCCAGATCAACTAGGGTTTGACTTTCCCCCTTTTCATCTTCCTGATTTTTCACCAAAAATATCCACACTAAAATCACCCATCTTGCATCTCACGAACTCCTTTCCCCTCCCTTTTCTATTGGACCTACCACTTGATCCACCTGAGTTTGGCTTTCGTCATCAATTCAAACCATGGCCAGACCGGGGTCCTATCTACATTTCTCTAATTTATTTTGATCCCTTTATCTTTACCACTCATCTTTTTAGGGATCTTGAGGAAGACACTTTTATTAAAGACATTCAAGTGTCCAACTTTTTATATGATTTTCCGTCTTCCGTGCATACCTTCACGCCCGGCTGAATGGTGTAAAAGATAGCACTGGATGGGAGGTAACCCATCATTTTTTTCTGCTTTCCTTTTTCCTTTATTTTTCCAGGTTTTGACCCTCCTAAACCCGAACGCTCTTCATTAAGGTGATTCATTTTCTCTCCTAATGCATGAGGACATTGCATTACTTAAGCATGGGGGGTGTTTTTTTAAATTTGACGATCAATTTAGGATTTTCAAAACCTAAAAACATGCATTTTTCTTTAGTTTATTTCCTGCTTGCATACGCAAAAAAATAAAAATGTTAAAAACTTTTTGAGGAAAATTTTTGAATTCGGGACTAAGGTCGAAAAACTCACTTTTGGTACAATGGGATTTAATCTTTAACAAACTAAGGATGAGGATGCGAATTTGATCATTAGAATTTCAGGGTCTATTTTAGACTAAATCAGATATCCTTCTCTAAAAATTTCACCTGAACTCATGATAGTTCAGGTGACTTGATCCTATTTTGTAATGTGGAAAGTATTTTGCTTAGTTTTTGATTAAAAAACTTTCATGTCTTGAGGAACTTTTTGTGTCAATTTTCACACATAAGCCAACACTTAAAAATAACTAAAAATTTGAAAAACTCCCTTGTTTGGACTTAGTAAAAGTCTAAAGCAAATCATTGGTTTAAGTTCCCACCACCGAGAAGGAGGAAAATGCCTCCTTTGAGGACGCGATGCCAACATGTTACCGCCTCAGCGCTGCTCCATATCTATATTTCATATCTTTAGACGGAGCATTAAAGTGCATTTTAGCAGCTCAAGTGTCTTGGATGGTGCTATACCTATAGTGTCGGAGCAAGAGCTTGAGTTTGCTTGGAGTGCCCCTTTACACCACATTGTGTTTTGGGGTTGTGAGCTCCTAGGTGGTGTCATGGACAGTGCTATCCCGAAGTACTGGTGCTAGAGCCCCCTCGAGGATTAGTAACGGGAATGATGATCCTAACACATCTGTTGTAAGACTAAGCTAAAAAGAAGCATGGGAAAAAAAAAGAGAATAAATAAATAAATTAACACACCCCTATAAATGTTGGCTTTGCACAAGCACGGACATAAGGTTTTAAAGGATTTTGCAAGCTGCGAATCAGATCAATGAGCCAGAAAAATCCTAAAAAAAAAATTTCAAGTCATCTGAATTAACAAGGGGTTAATTTATAAATTTTCTGGAGGATATATTGATCCCGTTTTGTCTAATGGTTGGATCCAAAAATAAATCCTGATGTTTATTCTTAACAAATCTCGTTCCTCCTGTGTTTAGATCAACCAAGGTCCCTTAATCTTTTTCTCCTCAAAAGTTGAAAAAATTAGATTTCCCAAAAAATTTCATTTTCCAAAAAAATTAAAGTTTTGCTAAGAGACTAGCAAAAGATAAGCATGAGGGTGTAATAAACGCCAGTTTATCATCATTTTTATGCATTAAAACAAACCTAGCTCTTAGGATTTTGCTCCACAAATGGGTTTTTGGGCTGCATTTAGGCATCAATTAGGTTAGGCATGCATTGCACTTTTTATTATCTTTTTAATGTATTTTTGTGAGTGTTAGGAATATACAGATTGCCAGAACTCCAAAACCCAAGCATTCAGGAAGGCAACTAGTGAAGAAGAAGCTCAGATTAACTGGAACTCAGCTTAATCCAGCTCACCATAGCTGGATTCCAACTCACTTGAACCAGGGTTAGCTCATCTTAGCTCCATTCAGCTCACCTAAGTTGAATAGCAGCTCAAGAGAGCTCATCTTAGCTCACCTTAGCTCAGGTCAGCTCAGATCCAGCTCAACTTAGCTGAGTCTAGCTCATCTCAGCTCCCATTAGTCCACAGGGAGCCCTAGCTAGCTCAACTGAGTTGACTGGAGTTCACCCCAGCTCAGGTCCAGCTATATGCAGCTCCACTTAACTCCGACCAGCTGAAGACTTCATTCCAGCTTAGGAAGCTCAAGTTTAGCTCCTGGGGACTCAGCATAGCTCAACTCAGTTGAGCTAAGCTACCTTAGCTGCCTCACCCAGCTTGATCCTCCCTGGGAGCATGAGACCCAGCTCACCTCAGCTCTTTCAGCAGAAGCCAGCTTGCTTTAGCTTGGCTTAGTAGCTAGCTAAGAATTAGCAAGCCAAGCCAGCTAAGGTAGCTCCTTGCAGCTCTCTTCAGCAGCCACCAGCTCTAGTGCAGCTCAAGATGACTACCTCCAGCTCTTCTCCTTGAAAACCCTAGCTCCAAATGCCTCCAACTCTACTCTCTACTAGCTAAGCTAGCTAAGCTGCTTAACTTAGCTAGTCCACCTCCATGGCACTAAAACCTACTACCCGACTACCCTACTACCTAAGCTCCAGCAAAAAGACCACCTACTCCTACTTTATTTTGGTGCCAACTATCCCTTCCATCACCACCCTACATCCACCATCAAAACCCATCTCCAAACTCCATTTTTTCCCTCCAAAATTGCCTTCTAGAAGGTATTTTTGGAGGGAAAACTAAGGCACCCCTTCATTTCCCTCCCATTTTTCCCTCCAAAAATATCCAAGCACCCCTTCATTTCCCTCCAAAAAAATATCATAACCACCCCCCTTCCCATCCTATAAATACTCTACCCTACCACCACATAATTCCCATCCTCCATTAGTGTATTATTCCACCTACATCCACCTATACCTACGGCCAAGAAGGAGTAGAGAAGAAGATTAAGGGGGCACATCACTAGCCCCTTTGGTGCCTTCTTCTCCCCACTCTCTTCAACTTGGGCCACGCCAAGGAGGAGGAGCTTTCCACTTCAAGGAGGATGACCAAGAAAAGGAGAAGAACCTAGGGTGGACGTCCACCCTTGGAGAAAAGCTTAGGGCACGCCCCCTTAGGGCTTGCTTTGGAGGACATCAATTTGGTGGAGCTTTCAGAGACAAAGAGTTGGAGCACTTCTTTTCAAGCCTAGGAGCTACTAGGCTTGGAGCAAGGAGCCTCCCCTCTTCATCAATTTTTAAAGGATTAGTGTTTCTTTACTTTGTACTTATAATTCTAGTTGTAGAAGCTTACCTCTACTAGGGTTTTTGTACAACACTTTCTCATTAATCAAGTTGCCTTCTTTAGTTGCATTCTTAATTGCTTTGCTTTTAGCATTCTTCACTCCCTCTCCCTAATTATTCTAGGCCTCCACTTGCCTAGAGTGAGCTTAGGGAGAGGCTCTACTTGCCACTTTAGGAGTAGTGTATTGAGTTAAGTGTTAGTCACTTTCTTGCCAATAATTTCGCATGTTGCCTTAATTTCAAAAACATAAAAATGATATATTGAAAAAGACCGAAAGGAAAGGTGATTTCTATTTCCAACTAAGAGACCTGAATTTTGCAAACATATTGCCTTCTTGGACGACCCTAGATACCCCACTATCTAGGTTTATAAATTTAAGAGTTGATCGATTTTGCGCGTTACAATGACGCATTTTACAAACCGCGTAAAATCCGTATCACTAGGGAGAAGGTTTGGAAGGGGGTTTAGGATTGATTCAGAAGCTCATCAATTTTTCTTATCTACCATCTCAACTCGATCTAGCTTCTTTGTTATGATGTCCATGTCAACCGTCCCTGAATTAGTTTGCACTTCGTAAATCCCACCACGGGGTTGACTGGACCCGTTGAATTGGGTCATGGAGGCGTTATTAAGAGAATTCTCACTCATGGACTCAAAGATTTTGAATGCACTTTCCTCATCTTTGTTCAGAAAATTGCCTCCACATGAGGCATCAACAAAATTCCTAAGGTTGCTGTCCAGACCATGGTAGAAGATCTAGGCCAATTGCCACCTTGGAACCTCGTGGTATGGGCATTTCCTCAGTAATTCATTAAATCTTTCCCACGTCTCATGAAATTGTTCCCCACCTTGTAGTGTAAATGTGGTAATGGCTCTTTTGAGGGCATTGGTTTTTCCTATGGGGAAAAATTTCTTCAAGAAGGCATGCCTCAGTTCCTCCCAGGTGGAGATGGGTCTCCCTAAGGTTATAAGCCAGTGAGAAGCTGTCTTTTAGGGAGAAAGGGAATGTCTTAATTAAAACAATATCTAAGCTGATGTTCCTTGGTTTCATAGTTCAGGCGATCCGGTTTAGGTCCTCTAGGTGTTGGAAGGGGTCTTCATTTGAGCTCTCATGAAAGTGGCTTTGAATTAAGCTAAGGACATTTAGTTTTAGCTCAAAATCATCTCCCTCTTTTGGGACTCTAAGACGTGGCTCGATCCGAATAGTAGACGGATTGTAAAAATCACGGAAAGGCCTTGGTTGGCCCTTGGGAGGTTGTGGTGGGTTAGGTGGGTTCAGTGGGGGTTGCCCTTGAGGGTTCTGCGATCGGTGTATGGCTTGCATGATGGTTTGGATCTGCTATTGTTGGAGTTGGTGGTTGGCAGAGATTTGAGCCTGAATGATGGCCATAGCATCAGGTTGAGGTTGGTCCTCAATCTCATCAATTCTTGGGTTAGCCATTTCCTTAATTCTATCTTTTGAAAAATCAAGCCTCCTCCTGATCTCCCTTTCTAAAACAAACAACTCAGGATGAAGTGATCGTCTCCCGTGCATACACTAGAGAAGAACAGGGAGGGGTGCGGAGAGCGACAGGTGTGAGAAAAGTGTGTGCACAATCAAGCAAACAAGTCTAGTCCCTATAGTGTAGACCTAAGTAACCTAACAGCCTTGGAAAGAATAATTCAATTTGCAAGCCCTTAAACCTTCCTTCTCGAAGTTAATCCAGCCAGGTTGATTACAAGGGGATTGAGAGGAAGGTTCTTCCTTTGGCTTACGTCGTCGGTTCCTTTGTACCCCACAACCATGGTCATTTGACACTTCCTCGCAACCTAGACACCAGATTTTATGATAGGAATTAAGGTCAAGCACTTGACAAACCCAATTACTCTTCCAGGACTTAGATTAGTCCTACCTAGGGCACGTGTACTCCATTTTAATATGAGGCTAGGTTAGTGCTTGTGCTCAAGATATGTGATGAGGCATTGTTGGGGGTTGTGCCTCTTAGTTAATCCAATTAAGCGTGTGTGTGCCTCAACAAAATAAGGTTTTCAAGCAAGGTTTTGAGGATGTGGTGTCTTTTAATGATTCGTCCTTGCTTTAGTGATTTTTAGGGTTGAAGTTTCTCAATGGATTCAGACACTGTTTAAGTAGGCACACAATGTTTTGCACACAATGGATGATAGTCGATTCCTTTTGAGAGAATGATGTGGCGTTAGAAAAACAACCCTAATGTATTCACCCTAAAGTTCATGCAATTCTACCAGGTGAATTGATTTTAGTTGAAGTGGTGCAGCCAAGTACAAAGCACGGATGGCTTCACAAACACCACTTGAAAGGAAAAGAACACTCCAAAAAGATTTTCTTCAAGAACATTAGAGTGTTTTTTTTTTTTGTTTGGGTGATGGATTTGAGATGTGAGTCAAGTAATCATTTATCATGCCATTTTTTGAATTTATATTTTTTTGGATTTTTAAGCAAGCAAATAATCAACTAACCTAGGGGTTATGCACGACCTAGATGCAAATTTTTCCTTTTTTTTAGATAATGGAGAGATGAGACTACTCTAAGTCAAGTGGTACTCACAAAAGTTCTTCACCTCACCTTGCTCCGACTCTATCAATGCGGATCGCTCTCCTCTCATCACCGACGCACCGAGTTCCTACGACCAAAGAAAGAGAGAGAAAAGAGGGTTAGAAAATGTAAATACCAATGCAAGGATAAAAGCGACAAAAAGATCGTTACCTCTCCGGCAACGGCACCAAAAACTGACGTCGACAAAATGAGTTAAGTTAAATCCATCGTTATAGCATGTGTTTGCGACATCAATTTTAAATGAAGATATGGATTAGGTGAGTCTAAGTGTCGAACACGAGGAGGTGTGAAACAGGATTAGTTTGTCGCTTTAGGGTGTCACAAAAATGTTTGTTTTGTTTGCTTGCGAAAAAATGAGAGAGAGAGAGAGTAGGGTTAAAGACATGAGATTATAGCATGGTGATTACTTAGCTAGATATGAAACATGACATGATAGAATATATTGCACAAATAGAGTTGTTTTACAATTACAATGATAGAGGAAAGCTTAAAACAATGTAAACATTAAACTAGGGTAGAGAAATGCGAAAGGGAGAGGCGAGGCAACCATGGTGGAAGATGGGGCTTTCGTTGACGACCCGACAACTTCGGGAGAATGTGAAGTGTGCTTGGTAGAGCTAGGAAGAAGCTAGGAGTGAATGCTCATAAATGGAGTGGGTGTGGGGGTTTTTATAGAGAATGAAGGCTTTCTAAATCAGGTAGGGGTTTTAGTGACATCCAGGATGTCGCTATACCCCTTCCAAAAATGTCGGTGAATCCTCCTTCCTGCCGGTCCATGCACGCGCACGTTCTTCTTCCTTCGCGCAATTCATGTGTGCACAACATAGGCTGTCCGATTAAACATCGGACGGTTGAGATCGAGCCTTGACCACTGCTTTAGATTGCGATCTATGCGCTTTGGGCGTGCGTCAGATGTGGCGTTATCGCGCATGTAAAAGCGTGCCACGTAGCCCGCCTTAAGGTCATTCGATGGTGATCGAACGGTTCTAATTGGCTGCAGTGTGGCTGGAGCATGATTTGGGGGTGCAGCGGGGCTCAAACACTTGTTGTTTGCGTGTAAGGTGGAGGCGCGCCCACTGTGCCACACCCGCGATAAGGTCACGAGTCTTGCTGTCCCTTAGTCGTTCGATTGAAGATCGAATGATCATGGTTGATCCTGCATGTGATGAAGAGGAGTGGGGAGCATGATGGGGGCTAGTGCGGGCGCCACGTGGCGCAGCAAGGGCCGTTGATCATCAGATCAACTGCTAGAACTTCCCGAGCTTGTTGTGGGAGCTATGGAGGTCGGATTGAGGTAATTTTGAGTTCGTTGGACTCCGTTCGTCGATCTGGATCCATCTGTGCGGTTCGATTGCTCATCTAAGTCCTGTTTCAACATTCACTTGTATGCATGGCCATTAAACATTGATTATAAGTAATCTCAGCTCGTTATGCATGCAATGTTCCCAAGCCCATTATGATGTCATTAATGCACATATACCCTTGAGATTGACTCTAGTTGAAAGAATTATCACCGTTAGATGTAGAGCCATCACCCTCTTAATAAGAAAATTGCAACTTCTTTTACCCTCTAATGGTGATGTTGATGTGGAAGTAATTTGGCTTGATATAAGGCTATGAATGTCTTGGATTTAAGTAGCAATTTGGCCTGATTTAAGAATTTGGTAGTGTATAGCCGATTGGAAAGCGTATAGCTTGACATAGAAAGACTTTTTTAATATGTGATGATGAGATTCCTACCTGTTTTAATCACTTCAAGTTGTTGAGTCAAATGTATTGCTTTCAGCGACTGCAACTTTGTCTTAATCAATAGTTCAATGGAAGCTGACTGATGTGGGGATCTTGTGCTTGTGACACTCATAGTTGTATTGTATGGTTTTCTTACGCAAATTCTGTTTGAGAATATGCACATACAGTTAGATTTGACTTTTTTCCATTCTTTCTCTTTTGACCTTCATGAGTGGCTGGGTTGCTTTTCCCACTTAATTGTATTGGATGCTAATTGCTTTTTCAAGTTCATATTACTTTGAAAATCCTGGTGTAATATTATCGCTATCAACACTGCAGCTTCTTAATCATGTATCCTTACAGAAGTTGGGTTGCTATTATGATATTAAACAATTCAGGTCTGTGTTGAGTCAAGTTTTGATTCATTTTTATATGTATTGATGATGGATTTGTTCTAGGTATTTGGTAGACTACAATTATCCGATCCACACAAACACTTCGTTCTTTTTTGGCATTGTTTTTTGTGATTTTGGTTGTTTTATCTCTGGAAGCATTTGTTTTTTTTTCATTTCCCCTTTTTTTCATTTCACCTTTTCAGCCTCTTGTGATGATCAAAAGTAAAACTTTCATTCTACTGAGGTTTTGGCCTGTGTGGAAAAATTCTGGAGACCTGAACTGAAGAGATCGACTCCATTTTTATCCCCATTTGATCTATTTTTTTTTTATTGCTCCTTCAATTTTGGTTTTGATCCTTGTGACGATCTTTTCTAAATAAAAGTAATGGCGTAGGGTAAGGTAGAACTCAAAAGCATTCCAGATAGCAAACATATTTACATTTATTCATTGCCTCGTTTTAAGAGACCTTTGGTGACGGTTGAGAAACCATGACGAAAGCTCCTTATTTGGTCACGGTTTTACAACTGTCACTAAAGTCTTTTTCACAGGTTATAACCATGACCAAAACTCTTGGATGTAGCTCACGGTGGGGGCTTTGGTCACAGTTTTATTTAAAACCGTGACCAAAACCCTATACTTTTGGTCACGGTTTAGTGTGCAACCGTAATCAATGACCCTTCCGCCACGCAACTTTTGATAATGCTAATTGGTGACGATTATAAACCCTTTGGTCATGATTTTTAATCGTGACCAAAACCCTTTTTTGTTGTAGTGCCATATTGGTGCAAAGGCCTTTTTTCTTCGATTTCTTTCTAGGAAATTTCTTCTTCTTTTCTTCTCCTTCTTGAGAATTGAACAATCCTTCTTGATATGTTCTTTTCTCTTACAGTTGTAGCTGGTGATCGCATTTGCTTTGGATTCTTCTTTCTTCTTCCTCTAACTCCTCTTATTCTTGAGGAACTTTCTAAACTTTCTAGAGAGAAGGACTATGCCTTTCTCCTCTTCTCCGCTTGATGAATCTTCA
The DNA here is from genome assembly GCA_037157565.1 of Thalassia testudinum. Classification (NCBI taxonomy): domain Eukaryota; kingdom Viridiplantae; phylum Streptophyta; class Magnoliopsida; order Alismatales; family Hydrocharitaceae; genus Thalassia; species Thalassia testudinum. The sequence continues at coordinate 142,862,380 of JAZHRO010000031.1, read as the reverse complement.
AATTGCTGATTGGATTCAAAGGTTACAATCTTCTTATTAATTTCTTCATCTTCATGCTCCTTCATATCCTTAAAAAAAATTATCCCACACCAACGATATACCTACACCAATATCAAATTTATGTTACTGTAGGTTTTATTATGCATTCCTAATATTACATGCTACATTGGCGGGGACCTTCAGAGAGAAAAAAAAACATAGTGGGCAAATATGTCTTTTAAGTAACACAACCCTACTCCTATCCGATCCCACCTCCAGCAGCTAACACCCGCACCACCGCCAAGGCCCTAATCGACACCCTACTCTGCCGATTCGACGCTACGTCTATCTCAGAGTCACCGGCGATGATATCTAGTTCGAGTACGAGAGGAGAAGATATGGATCATCCGCCGCAGAGGAGGACGAGGACGAGAACGAGAACGATAATGGAGAGGAGAGGGCTCTTGTTGTAATCGGTAGGAAGATGAAGAAAGCGGAGGAAGAGGAGGAGAAGGACGAGGGCGGGATTGATGACGAAGGGAAGCTGCTGAGGACGGTGTTTGTGGGGAACCTCCGGTGTTGGGGACAAAGAAGAAGGCCTTCCTCATGCAGTTCTCCGCGGCCTTCAGAGAAGTCGAGTCCGTCAGGATCCGCTCCATCCCCATCGCTCCCGACGTAAGCACCATTCCCCTTTCCCCCTCCCCACCCACAACACCCCACCCCCATCTCTGTGATTTGCTCTTTTATTTGAGTGTTGTTCTGTTGGTGACTGACGAAGATATATGATCGGATCGTGCCCTTGCAGACAAAGACGATTTAGGTTTCTGCATTCGATACTCAATCAATCCCTCTCTTTCCATCGATCTCTCCAACTGCATCGATCTCTCACTGTTCATTGATCTGATCTCCCACTTCATCAAATCGATCTCTCAAATCTTTTCCTTTTAAGGTTTTTGATCTGTCACTGTTCCATCGATTGGATTCAACTCTATCAGATCTCTCACTGGACTCGATCTCTCTCACTCGATTTCTCTCTATCAATCTCTCTCACTGTTCCTTCGGTCAGATGTACAGTCTATTAGATTTCTCCAACTCATTCTCTCTCATTTGATCTTTCTCTCTCTCTCTTTCTCTTTATTGATGTCTGTTTCTTTTCATATGGGAGCTCATGCAATTCTTTAGCAATTTGGCTAGAAAATGGCCCTTTCTCACCAGTCCTACAGAGTTATGCATGCTATTTTAGTTTTAGCATCAAATGCATTTTTACATGGTTTTACGTGGTTTTAGCATCACATGCATTTTCACATGCTCATGCAGATTTTTTTTCATTTGAAAAGTATAAAGATAGTCATCCAGAACCAAAACTAAGAAGTGTACCACATAAAGAAGGTACTCGCCATCTCTATCAGAAGAGTTAAAGCCTGTTTTATGTCCAATTGACAAGTTCTTCATTTGTTGTGCAGGAGCATTCCTTACAAGCTTGTTGAAAAGGTTGGCAAGAATGATGACCTTGGAAGCAGATTGCTGGTCCTTATGATTTTGACACCAAAACGTCATGACCTGGACTTCCCAAAGGTATGCTTGAGCAGTTCCTCTAAAGGAGTATAGAATGTTGAGGTGTGTGTACTAAGGGCAGAGTTTGAACCATTCTTGTTGAATGATTCGGCAGGGTGGCTGGGAAAAGGATGAGAGCAGAGAGGAAGCTGCATGTCACGAGGCATTCGAGGAAGCAGGAGTTCGAGGAAACCTTCGTGTAAGTTTTCAGTTTTTTTTTCCTTTCTTTAATAGCCAAAACTCCAAGAGGCAAAGTGTGGGGAGTTTGCAGAAAGCCCATATGTATAACTGCCTGGGGTAAAGCAACAACGGGCAGTAGGCGATGGCATAAATGGCAGTAACTCTTCCCTTTGTGCCTTTATTTTGTGGAAAACATGGTGGCCATTGGATATGATCTAATGAACAATGGGATGTCATGTCAGAGGGCTACCTCTCCACTAACCCCTTGGTGGCAAGTTACATTTTTTTTCTCTACCTTGATAATTTTTCCAAATAATTGCAAATCAAACAGTATTACTCTCTTCATATGATTTTTCATGCCTTTGTGGGCTAGTGAGTGATGGTTCTTCATGTGTCTAAGCCCCATTTAAGATGTCCACTAGTTCATGGTATGGAATTTAGCATTCCATTCCATAGACTAAGCTTCAAATCTTACCCTTCTTTTAAAAATAGATGACAAGGAAAAATCCTCTCGCATTTAATTAGGTTGGTGAGAAATAATGAGATGAAAGCAATTGGCAGCATTGACATTTATCTCCAGTGAGAAAAAATGATATAGAACAATGGCACTTACATCATATTTAAGCAACTTTACCATTTCAAGAAACATATTTATGCAGATTTATATGTTATTGCTCTGTCTAAATCTTTCTTGGGTACTTGACAATCTTTCTAATGATCAGGCGTGCTGGGAGTTTGGACATTCAGAAGCAAGAGTAGTGAAAGTGCCTACAGTCAGGTGGGATTTTTCAAAGGTTCCATGTTTGCATTGGAGATGAAAACAGAGTTCCCAACATGGCCGGAACAGCACAACCACCAGCGTGTTTGGTTAAGATTTGAAAGGATATTGCAAAGCCTCTGAATGTTATAAATTCCACATGCATGAGCTTACCTTTTTTCTCTTAACTTGTTGGCAATCTTTAGCTGACCATGGACAAAGTGCTTCAGGTTAAGATTCTTTCTTTTTCTTGGTTATTTGTCTTAAATGAAAAGAAAAACCCTTCACAAATAGTTGTACGTGGTGCATCATCAGAGAATCACTACTAATGTTTTTGATACATTTTCTTTAAATATTCATTAGCTGCCATTCCAAATTCTTGTATGAATTAGCCTATGCTCCATTTCTTGAATTTTGCAAAACATTTTATTTCTTAAATTTGTATGAGTTTGGATGAGCTCATTCTTGTTGATACCTGACAGCAGTGAATGCTTGGACACTATGTTATTCATCCTCATTGATCGATGCTACATCTGTGAGTGTAGAATTAACCGAAGCTGACAAGTTGTAATGATCTTATAGACTATGTAGTTCAATCTCATGCCCGAATCAAAGAATGAAGGTTTAACCCAAATTTTCTTGGCTACCAAAGTTTTGAATTCTCTCTATTTGAATTATGTGTATAAGCACCTTTGACTCAGTAAAGAATATATATTATCGTGCAACATTCACTTCAAATTAAACTAACTAATGTTTCGTAATCAAAAATATGCAGATTGGATTAGTTACAAAGAATTTTGTAAAGGGCAAGTCTTCCATGGGAGCAACCGGCTCTTCTGCCGGATGTGTCGCTTCCTCCACCTTCTCTGCAGCTAGTGGTGGAGCCTCTGCTTTGACTTTTGGTGTCTCCTCGGCTGCTGGCTCTGCTGCTGGAGGAGAAACAGCCGTGTCTCTTTTTGCAGAGAAATTGCTTCCATGTAGGTATGGTGCTGTCGTGTAGCATTTGATAATAAATATTTTGTTGATCTAACTATGAAGCATAACACTAGACTCCTCTCTGATGACATGATTTGAATATTAGATGATCTAATTTCTTTTTCTCCCATTTTACTCTTTCTCATTTTCTTGCACCTACAGTTGCCTTGCTCCCTTTATGCCCATCCCATCTATTCCCAATCTCTAAATCTCTCCTCTCTCTTTACCACTGCTTCTCTGCTTCCCATACCTCTATCCAAAATCAATCATGCTTCCCAAAAAACCTTTGTCTGCCCATTAAACATATTTTCTGCTAAATCAGTGAATATTATCTACTTGAATGTCACTCTTTTACCAATTCTCTCCATATCTCTCTCATCCTTTTTCTAATTTATTCTCTCCATTAACATTCTTTGGATCCATCACCTCTCAAGTTTCTACCAGCCATCCTTTTCTTCGTTATAAACTTTTCTGCAGAGTTTTTCTTTCTTTTTTTTTGTATAAGGGTGGTGCAGTTGAAGATCGTCATGACCCAAATTCCAACATCAATGATACAATGATTTAAGCACTGTCGTGTCATACTTTAGAAAGGAAAAATAATCTTTTCAGAATTTCTGAATGTATCTCCTTTTGTTGTTTTATTGAGAGAAGACATCTTCTTTTGTTGCTATTTTATTTTATCCTTAGTGGGTGATAATGTATCAATTATTTGGTATCCTGTAGATGATTGCTTGAGTCTTATAGTATTTTAAGTACAAAAGCATCATTAACTGAAGGACCACAACTATTTTCTTTGGAATGTTGATTACTTTAAAATCTCATATTTTCAGATGAAGCTGATGGACATAGACAGTGAGCATCTAGGCATCTCTGATTATGAGTACCATGCCATTATTTGAAGGCCTTCTTTTGAGTTTACAAGGATCTTTAAGGCTTCTGCCAGCATTGGTGACACAAGTTTCTGATCTTGACCCAATTCTTCAATGTCTGAACATAAGATGGATGGTTCTTTCAAGCTCACTCATGTTCCTCTCTTCTGGGATTTACAGTGGTGATTTCTGTCACAAAAGAAGGTGTCAAGTGCTCTACAAGAGGAGATATTGGAGCTGCAAATATTGTCTACAGGCAGAACACAATTGTTGACAAGGTATGCCTATTTTTTTTTAAAGTTCTGATCGTGTTCTTTCAAGGCCTAAGTGTCTCATGTTAACATCTTGCTGTGTAAGCCTCTAAGGGAGATGATCGATAGCTCTTCGATGTTAAGCTACCAGGTTCCATTCGTCTATTGGTAAGTGCCAAATTTGTATGTTTGGCGATACATAAACCTGTACAGGAACTTTGTTTTTGTATTTGTTTCTTTCTGTAAGTTTCTTTTTCTTAAACTTGAATAGGTATAAAACTATGTTTTTGTGGAAGCTAAAATATCAATTAACCTAAACTTAAGATGCAAAATATTATGTTCATGAACAAAAGACAATATAGGCTTTGGATTAGAACATTAAGGAATGGTTTAGAGAATCCTCTTTTATCATTGGCACCTGATGAACAATGTGAAAGTCTTCAGATCAATCATATTTTTCACAACAATGATACAGTGCAATACACTGACATCAGAATGAAGCAAAGTGTTGGATCCATTTGATGCCATACAGTGAGGACTATTAGACACATAGGAGCTAGGAATCATCATAATACCACTAGATGCATTAAGAATTTTACAGGACCTGGGCAGATAAATGAGTTCTAGCATTATAACAATTTAGAAATTTTTAGTTTCTAAATTGTTGAAGCAGGACCCCCAAGGTTCTGCTTCGGGCATTGAAGTGCCTCTGTCCTTTCCGAGAGACAGATTTGGCATTTGCTTGGCGATTCCTGAAAACAAGGATCATCTTGGCTAAAGGTTTGACAACCATCCCAAGGCAGCAGTTGCCAGCGACCTGGCGACACCAGCTGCAACTTCCATGGATGAGGTGACCAAGATGGGGTTTTGTTTGATCTAGAAAGAAATTGAGGTGGAGATTGTAAATGCGGGGATGATAATAGTAGGAGTAAGAGATAGGGGAAATTGATAACCAACCTTCACTGTTGCAACTGATGCCAACCTCCACTGCTGCAATTGATAACAATCTCCAGCTACTACAACGGTCTGTACCACAGGCAATAACAAATTGCCCCTGCCATGTTCTGATGTGGCAACCTCTGGTTGGTCTTGGTGTAACAGGTTGCTCTATATATGGATCCCTGTACCCTGAGAGGAATGTAGGAAAAACACCTATTCGTATTTTGCTGCTCGTTCTCCCTATTATATCAGAAATGGTGGAAATAGTAGCATAGGGATTAGAGATTAGAAATCGATTCCTAGGTCATGATTAGAAATTCAGATTTCCCATTGAAAATGGAAGCAGAGATGCTGCTGTCACGTTTGAAATATTTATTTTTGTAACTCACTTTCAGCTAACTCATTCACCCAATAGAAAAGAAAAATTTTGCTGCTAGCACGACTGATCCAACTGTTTCAACCAAGCCACTCATCTATTAGGGGAGAGAAAGAGAAGGAATTCCTGGGCAAAATATACAAATATCCCCCATGGTCTCAACCATTGTTTGCACTTTCCAGTTCCTCAAGTTGCATTCAATGCAGGTTCTCATTTGAAAAGCTCAAACTTTTATTCATGTTGAACCTTCAATAACTAAATTGTTAGAACTTCAATGCAGTTGCTTGTTGAAATTGTTAGTTTCTAGACTTTTGCTTCTTGTTTGAAGGCTAGTTTGCATTTTAAGAGTTTTGAGTAGCTTATATAGTTTTGCTAGAGATAGTGAGGGTGTCTTGAGTAGCTTATATTGTTCTTTGATTGAGAAGCGTGTTTTCACACGTAGTTCTTTCTGTTTCAACTTGGTCAAAATTTTTCTGGTCAGATCTCTATTGAAGGCCTTCTATTATGCTTGGAGTTGTGTATGTGATGTGTTTATTCATTTTACAAATAAGGTCTACTTATTTTCTTTTACGAAGTCTTCATTTCTTTTCAAAATAGGTTTTATAGATATTATGCCTAGATGTCAACATATGGATTCTTGGCATGTTCTTTCCCTCCATAGGATTTCATGTTTATGGGTTCGTTTTGTAAGTTGATCCTGATAAAATGTATGCGATGTCGTCTTCCTTCAGACGTTGTGTTGCAATTGCCCGTGATCCCATGTTAAGCTTGATTTTTTCCATCTTGTCCACTCTGAATGTTTTTTCCATACTGAATATCATTCTTGTTTGTAATCCGAACTCCATGTCGGCTGGTTGTGCAACTTTGGGATCTGTGTTTTATAATTGCAACAGTGAAAGAAAAAATTTAAGAGGCACAAGGGCATCTCGAGCTTTCTGCAGCCTGTTCCGAGGGGTCATGCTTTTAACCTGAGTGGTGCTCTTATTTTTGGTTCTATAGAGACAATGCTTTATTAAGGTGCAGAACAAATGCCTCTGCGTGAACGTTCTTTGTTCTCAAATTTTATTTAGAATTTCTATGAAGATCATGTTTTATATGATGTTACATGTTATAGTCATTGAATTGATCATGTTTATTTACTAAATGTTTGTGTTCTTCTGATGTTGATCTCTTGCAATCTTTAGCAAGGTAGTGTTCTTCTGTTCCTCTGAATTGTTTTCATCTTTGTAGGGTGTGTTAGTCAATTGTATATGATCGTTTGCAACAAATGCAATTTCTAGACTTTCTAGTTATCTGAAAGTCAGAGCTTCTGCCGGTGTGATAGATATTCTGTTGTGCATGCTAGGAGATTTTCTAAGAAGGTATGAACGTGCTTCCTAGTGTGAAAGATTAGAACTATGTGGTCTAGCATCTCTGAGTTAGTGACTACCAAAGAGTAGTACCATTTACAGTGTCTCTCTGTTAGGTTTGTCTAGAACTTACATGCTATAATATTGTGTAGGTTGGCATTTATATTGTAATCCGATAGTATTCTTCAAGGGATCTTTGATTTAAACAATTTAAGCTTGTCGTTTGCGGCGTTGAAATTGTTAGCTATTTTTGCATCATTATTAATTTCAAAATTATTATGAATGACTTTGGGATTATTCATCTTTTGACAACTTTTAGTCTGTATTATTTTAGGCTCATGAAATATAAATAGCGTCAGTGGTTTAGTAGTAGAATGGTATCCTTTCACGGTACAGATCCGGGTTTGATTCCTGGCTGGTGCATCCTTTTTTGGTTCCAAGTTAGAGCATTGATTTTTTAATATTTATGTTTATTGAATTTCTTTACTTTAAACACAGAAATGGAAGGTTGTTTAAGGGTTATAGAATTATAAATAATTACATGACATGAATTTATTGCTTGTTTCATGGCAATGATACAACTTTTAATTTAAATTTTGGAAAAATGTTATATTCGTCCTAGGATGTTCGATTATTTCTTGTTGGTTTTTGTTTCTTATTTTTACTATTTTATAAAGATACTTAAAATTTTGTTTTAATATTTATTCCCTTTTTTTTATTCCCTTGTAAGGAGACTATACTTTTGGCTTAACTGAATAAATTATTTATATATTAGCATATTAAGAAACTATAGCAATGATCAAAAATGTTATATGTGCTCATCAAAACTTTATTCCCATTTACTTTTTATGTAGCTGGGTAAAAATGGATGAAAAAATTATTCTATTGGATAATATGAAAAAATGTTATATAGCTGTATAAAATGTTATATGTAAAGATAGATTTCCTTTTAGAATTATATGAAAAAAATTATTCTATTGGATACGAATCTATGATTTATAAATAATTTAATTTTTTATTTCAAAAGTTATATCTTGTATATTTTTCTTTAATCCTACTTGAATAAAGGTAAATATTATTGTTGACGATGACCTAAGATATTGTAGGATCGTAAAATTGAATAGGATATGGGAGCCAAGATCTTCATACCTACATTGACGGATCTAGTGACAAATAGTCATGTTAGTATTATGTTCTAAATAAAATTGGAGTTATTGCCTACAATGATAGTTTTAGTGACATTTTTAACCTACACTGATGGATAAAATTGTCGTTGCTTTTATCACCAAAATTGGACAGCTTTGGAAATGCGACCGTCGCTGTCGTTGTACGTGCAACACTGACGGTTTTTTCTGTCGGTATAGGCTACAATGACGCCTCTTAAGATAATACCTCATTTGACCATCGGAATAACACTTTATACCTACAGTGATGGTTATTTCGACTTATACCGACGGTTGTTGACCGTCAGTGTAGGTGCAGACTGTTGTGTGTTGGGGTTGGACTTCATAAGCCATTAGACTTCTAATAGGATCGTCTAGTTTCAGAATGGATAGATCTTTTGATTCTTGTATGGCTGTTGTCTTTGTCTCCCAATCACTGGTAAGCGATCGAAGGATCTTCCTTACCAAAGCTTCATTCTTTATATCCTGATTTAGATTCCATAGAGAGTTTATGATGTCCATGAATCATGTGAACATCTCTTTGATTGACTCACCCTTCTTCATTCTGAAAAGCTCATAATTTTGAGTTAGTAAATTAATTCTGATTTCTTTTACCTTCAACATTCTCTCGCGAGTGACTTCAAGGATGCTCCAAATCTCGTAGGTTGTCTTGCAGGTTGAAACTAGGTTGAATTCCACTCTGGAAAGCTTGCAGAAGATTGCATTCATGGCTTTCACGTTATGCATTGCCATCTTCTGATCTGGAGTCGCTACCACACCCTCCTTTATCTCGGGTGTGCGTAGTTACAAGCAATTGCATCCCATACTTCGTAATTCATTGACTCCAGGAAGATCTGCATCTTGGTCTTCCAGTAGCCGTAGTTCATTCCATCGAATAATGGAGGTCAAATTGCCGACTATCCCACTGCATACGTGTCAACAGTCGACTTGGACATCTTCTGGACAACGAAGCTCTGATACCAAATGAGGGTTGCCTGTGGATCGTAAAGTATATTAAAGGGGAAGGGTGAATAGTATCGCTTTTAAAATTTTTTTAATAAAAATAAATTAACAAAAGAATCAAGAACAGATTGCACTTGGATTTATAGTGCAAATCCAAATCGGGTGAAAACCACTACCTAAGCCTCTCAGCTTAGGATTTTCTCGACTAGTTGAGGCTAGTTAATCCACTATTGTACCACTTTAACGAGGGTGACACAACCTCTTTACAAACACTTATCTTTATAACTTGAAGAGAAGCACAACAGCTACAACTACAACAGATCTTTCCCAATAACTTGGGATTCGCTAATCAAAATAATGTAGAGCTATGGAACCTCAAAAAAAATCATACCAGAATTTCAGTAAAGGTTTGAAACGACATGCTTTGAAGGGCTTGAGAAACGAAGCGCAGAAACACTTGAAGAAGCACGGGAAGCTCTATTCTTTTGGATGATTTTTCTATTGAAAGTTATATGAAAAAGGGCTGCGTACGACCTCTATCTATACTAAAAATTCGACCTGAAAAGGAAATGAAATTGGTTGATCAATTAAGGTAGATTGGTCAATCAAAATAAGATTTGTTAGTCGATTAAAAGGGTATTAATCAACTTCCTAAAATGAGCTGGTTTGATTGATTAACTAAGTTGGTTGGTCGATTAATCAATTTGGTCGATCAATAACCCTAGAAATCGATTTTAGAGAAAAGCGTGAAAATCCGTTTGAGTTTTATTTTGAGGTTCCTTACAATAATATCGTAGACTCAATAAATGTAAAAGACAGAACTTGATTCATGAGAGAAGCTTTGATATGTAATAGTCCTGAAATATTAGTCTTGCAATAAATATAATTTTGGTGTATCAAAACAGAGGCACTTACAGAAATCCCATTTGATAGTGTTGCTCGACCGTGTGTCCGTTTATGAGCTCCACCACCCGTGTGTCGACCATCGGTACATGAGATCACTGCCTCCTTGCGACACTCCGCCTCCACGTCATCGCTCTACGGTTGCTTTTCTTCTCCCTTCCATATTCGCCTAGGAGCAGGTATAAAAGCCCCATCCCCCTACTGTTGGGATTGTAGATCGCGGATTTGATAGGAAAAGCGTTGGAGTGTAGTTGCGAAATACTACTCAACAAAAATTAAAGTAACGAGACATGAGTCCCAGTCGATCTCAGGGAGGTATCTAGAAAAAGCAAAATTTATTTTGATTTCCGTACTTGCTTAAAACTGTACCCCGGTCTCTAAGGTGCGAGTTAAAGATGCGTCAGTCACTTACGCGAAAAACGTGTGCATGCGTTAAATAGATCACGAATGTAAAGATGTGAGTGTGTGCATGACTTTGACAATCGGATGATGACTAGCGGAAAACACATTGATTGCTAATTCGTTTATCTCTTCGGGGACAGACATTTCGTTGCAATATAATATGAAAGTAAATTAGGCAACCTATGATCACGGGAGAGATAATGTAAACAAGGCTTTTATTTCATCAATGGTTGTCATCATTACAAGTAGAGACATGCTTGTACATGAAAGCTTAAACACCATTTCTAGCTAACAGAATATAGATGTATGTATGGATCTAAGAAAGATTATGCATGCATCCTGTAGGTAGAAGATTACGACAATGTTAAGCAATAAATTAATGCTGAATTAAATTAGGAAGAACAACTTATCTACTAAGAGAAACTCGGGCATTGGAGGTGGTCTCCAATGGCATGTGTGGATTGAGGTGGTAGGAGGGAAGAGGGACGGCCAATGGTGGGTACGTTGGCCTCTTGAGAGGTGGTGGAGAGCTTCTCTAGCCTTGGACGTGAGGTGGAAATGGTGGAGGTGATGGAACTCATGGAGATGGAGGTGCACATGGGATGGAGCAAAGGCTAGATGGGGGGCTTGTGGCTGTCCAAAGGGTCTTTTAAATAGACCCTTGGCTTGGCTCTCTAGAGAACTATGGAGTTCTCTGGAAGAACCTCCATCTTGGCGTCAAGATGGGAGGGGAAGTGGTCTTCTTAGATCCACATTTTGTGGATCTAAGAGTGGACTCCCTTGGTTGCCATTTTTGGCAATCAAAGGTGGCGCCATCTAGAGCACTCTAGATGGTGTGTGAAAGTGTGTGTGCGTGAATGTGTGTCTAAGTGTGGTCGTGGGTAGGTGGTCAAGTGGACCAACTGGTCCACTTCTAAGTAGGTCTAGGTTGGTCCTATGTAGGTGTCTAAAAATAGGTTTAAGTGTAACCTATCACTAGATGGTTGATTAATTAAACTTAGCTAAGTTTAATTGGATTTAGTGAGAACCTAATTAGGTTCTTAGGAAGGTCTTGGGTTAGCCAATTGGGCTAAGTAGATCCAATTGGATTTACTTGGGTTGATTTGAATCAATCAAATTCAGGTTTAACCCTAATTAGGTTCTACTGAGCTTAATTAGACTTGAATAGGTAGAGATGGATCAATTGGATTTAGGTGCACCTAATCAGGTAGGGATGCACCCAATTGGATGTAGGCCAGGTGATTGATCTTGGGGTTGAGTCCAATTAGACTAGTTTGAGCCTAATTATATTGGCGTTAGGCTAATCAGGTTCATCTAGACCTAATTAGAACAAGACTGACTCAATTACCTCCAATTGAGCTAATTGGGATACCAAGGGATCTAAATGGGATTCTAAGGTGGGAATTGGGATAGGGATAAGAGGGTTGGGTATAGGGATAGTGGATAGTGGGAATCTGGATAGTGTTATCCAAGTTTTGGCTGATGTGGGGAAATTGGGCTTTAGGGATAAGGGTATCTCGGAAGGGGGATAAGAGTTGGGATAATGTGGATAAGGACGTGGATAGCATTATCCATGTTTTGGTTTTCAACTAAATTAGCTTAACAGGGAGGTGGCTTAGGGATAGTGGCATGGATAGGGTTATCCTAGAGGCTAAGGATAGGGATAGGGTTGTCCTAATATTTTTCATAATTTAATCTAAGCATTAAAATTTCAATAGTAGTGTAGTATACCTCTTCTACAATATCTTATCACTACAAAAATAAATGGCCTTTAGCGGCATTTAATATTTGCCACTATAGGCCTTTTATTTGCCGCTATATTGAATTAGTGACACTTAAAATAATTGCTGCTTAATGACCGCCTTCGTTGGCGTCATTAAAAGTTTAGCGGTAATTGTACAATCACCGCTAAATCAATTGTATTAGCGACACTTTAATTACCGCAAATAATGATGCTAATGATCTTCTACAGTGGTAATTTATTTGCCAATATTGATTTATATTAGTGACAATTTTACGGATGCTATTAGTATCGTTATATCAATCATTTAATGACTTTTTTGTCACTAAATTCTCACTATTTATTTACTTTAGTGACTTTTTTTGCCATTTAATTACCTTTATTGATATTATTTAGTAACAATTATTTGTCTCTAAATCACCAATATTGATTTGCTTTAATGGTATTTTCTTATGCCACTAAATCATTACTAATTATATACTTTAATGACATTTTATTTTGTCATACTCATGCCTATAGATACGACTTAATTTTATTCTTTACCAAGAAATAAATTTTTGTAGGAAGCTTAAAAGATAGGAGCATGAGTATAAAGTATTTTATTGACTTCACATATTATCAAAGTACATATGCTCCTCTTAATGGTAATACAAGAGAAAAGAAAATAAAAATATAGCAAAAATAAAAATACAATGAAGATCTTGACATATGAAGCACTTCATCAACCAAATTAAAATCATCTATAAAATCATAAAACTTTGGCATCCATCCCACATTGCAATGCTTCTTCAGAGCTTCACATCATTCCTATTTAGAAGCCCAAGATACTCTTTAGCTATGCAAAATTCTACTTGTGAAGACTAACAATTCAAAATAAAGTTGGAGACCAACAGTTCAAGAAGCCTGTCTTACTATTCTGCTACCTCACTTGTGTTGTGATTGGGAGTTGGCCTTTGTCATAGCTGCAGTAAATCCATTGTTAAGACTGTGCCATATATGTAATAACTTCTATCTTTAGTAGCATTCTATTATTAAATTGATACTACATTATATATGCAAGTATTGTACCTGTATAATCTTTACTTTACTCCTTGCAGGCTCGATAACCCCTGCCCTTGAGGTTGTTACGAGCAGTCTCCTTGAAAAGGTCCAAGCCCATGCTGTACGGAAAGAGAGATGATCAATAAATGTGATTGGTTAGATAGATAGACATGATATTCATCCAAACAAACTGTACAATTATCGGCAACATACCAAGACAAATTTTTAATGATTCCAGCGTTAACAACTCAAGGGGTTAATTTATGAGAGGTGAATGACAATGCTTACTCCCAGAAGTAATTTTATTTGAAAACTTGTGATACTACTTTACTGGTTTACTTCAAGCACATGCACATGAATATTTGTTCTACTTTAACCAAAATTATCTTCCCTTTTATGTTTTAGAACTTGGTGGTAAGAAATTTTAACAGAAACTTCAGTCCGAAATTGCAACTTCTAAGACTGAAGATGACATCTATAACAGTGAGGCAAATCTTATATCACAGAAACCATCGATCAGACAAAAAAGTACAGTAAAAGAAGATTTCGTCCTTACTTGATCTTGACTATTCATTTTTTATAACCTATTTGATAGCCAACCAAGTATTGCCTACACCTACCACTTATGCAAAACCAAGAGAAGAAAAAAAAGCTAACACATGATTTTTTGAGTTTTTATTGAGCTCAATAGCCATCTACTTCTTTCTACCAGAAAGATTAAAACATACTTACAGGTTTGCATCCAAAGATTGGACAAAAAGCTTGTTTTGGATGCATAGGTGGTCACATTTTCGTCAACTGGTGTTCTGTCATCAACATGGTGGTCACATGTGCAATGCAAAGCAAAAAGGCAACACCATGATCATTCAATAAATGCAGGTAGGATCAAATGCTTATTACCCATTTTCTGTAAACATCTGCAATGAAATTAGGTAATATGCTAAAAGAAACTACAATCACTAAACAAGATATATCCAAGAATAATAGAGCAATGACTAGATAGAAAATCCAAATGGGAGGAGTGACCTCGTTTTTGTTCCTTCTTTTACTTTAATTGAGCTAGTGCTAACTATCACATTAAGATGCCCACACCAATGCATATATCCTCTGAACTCAAGTAAAGAAGGTTATTTTTGCATGAACATTCATACAAACCCTAAATATTCCTATAGGAGCATCCATCACATTGGCATGCAAGTTTTAATTTCCTTGCATTCATTCATATCTGATAAAATAAAATTAAGCATAGAAATAAATTACAAATTACGAGATAAATAATTGGATATTGCTCTTACTTTCATAATGTTGACCACCACCACGAAATCTGAAGGAGCAAGTGCATCCACTAGGTTCATAGTCCTTTGATTAGCAAACAAAATAAAAATAGAAATTAAATACCCAAGAAGGGGTTAAAGAATCCTCACAGAAGGGAAGCAAATGATGACTACAAAGAATAGATTCAAGAACATGAGACATAAGGCACGAGGCGCACAACATCAAAGGTAAGAGTCATGATTTATTCACACACGTGACCAAACACTTGCCCTCATGACACAAGACTCTACAACAACACATGCACCCTATCTACACTTATTAAACCTGTATATACATGTATCTATATCATAGCTATCTCCCCACCAATGCACACAACATACACATGCATATATGTGTATTAGTGATATTACTTAGTACACTCCTTTCTTTATGACCATTGAGTTATTGCATGAACCCAGTAACCATTGTGTCACATGAAAACATTGACAACTATCATACCATATTACATTTGTTTTTCCTCACCTCATTACGAATAAAATAACAAGCATAACACAACTAACAATTCCATATGAATAGCAATTGTCTTTCTTACTCAATTAGTCATAGTATTTTGTGCTTGAGCTTGCAATTAAGAGAGAAGAAATGATGATGATCAGAGACACAAATGAGCATTAACTAGATTCCATCAGGAAATAAATAAAGTAATTAAAAGCAAAGAAAGTGTTGCTGGTCTAAATTTCCAAAAATGTATTTATAAAAGGGATAATCAAAAGTGAAACTCAAATTACGGTACACTCTAACCCTCCAAAAAGTTCACCATGAGAAAATTTCATTTCAAATTCCTTCTTTATATTTAGCATTTTATTAGAAATATCAACTAATACTTCATATAGAAACAATAAATAAGCACCATTCAAAAGAAAAAAATAATAGTAATCTTCCTTTTCATTCTTAAAAAGAAACAATGGTAATGCAATACAACCAGTAGAAATGGGTTCTTCGATATTTTGTTTTTTATAGATTGGATTCTTTGGATTCGTCAATATTTTTTCAGATTTTAAAAGATCACTAGATAGAAACCCATAAGAAGATATTAATCTTCCGTATGATGTTGTGGAGGGCCTTTTGCACAAAGATATCAAATTTAATAGAAACCTAGAAGAGCATATCCCCATCACGTAAATAACCTTAAAAAAAGTGATGATCGATATCTCCTATATACAAAGGAGATAACAATTACAAGTAGGACAGCATTTAAATTATGAATGAGTTTTGTCTACCCAATCGATCTTACTCAAAAGGTTGGATGGGTTAACCAGCTGAATTCAATGGCTTCCAGATTTCAAGCTTTCTAAACAATTCGGTATGTGAATGCTAAAGGTAACTGCCTATAACCAACCATCTAACGGATAAATGCTAATTGCAAAGCCATGGCATCCTTGTTGGATTAATAAACTATGAGACATTTAAAGTTACTAATCCAAATTACAGACACATAAAGATAAATTTGTCTCTCACTAACCAAATTAAGCACCAAGGATTTTTGTACAGTTTCATATTCCCTTAGGCCTTAGCTATAAGTGAAAGCCTATCATCCAATATTTCTTCTTTGCAGCATCCACCCTCAAGACGGTTAAAAGTCAGCATCTCAAGTAATGGAGTTAATTGCATCATTGCATCATCTATTCTTTGGGAGTTTCCAAAGAAGTAAAACCTTCTATTACTTTTTATTAGTATAAAGAAAGAGAAATGAAATGGACAAAAAAAAAACCATCTAATACCATCTTAATATTGTCTATGATGGTTGCACATGCAGTTGAATGAACATTATTCATTAGCAGTAGACAACTGACAATTATATGGTTGGCAGTAGACAAATTTTAGATAGAGAATAGCACATATACTAAGGTCTAACATGTTCTAGTGACCTCAAGCTTTTTTCTTGAAGGGGAAGTTGCCTGAGGCATTTTATCCCAAAAAAATAAGCCATTAAAGCTGAAATAAAAATATAAATAGTCGTGATTGTCCCAACTTTAGGGATATCAACATCCAAATAAAGGCAATCAAAATCAAATAATGATCTAAATGTGTGTATGCTTGTACATATGATCTGAATGTGTGTACGAATCAAGCCTAAATTGGGCATCACTAATCTTCCACTTGAAGATGAATTGGAAGGGAAAATTCTTGGGTTGTATTCTTATATCATTCTCTAATTTATACACATGCAAATTTGATTTTGCATCTTAATGTAGTTTCTATTCTTGATTGTGATTTGGATTTTAGTATTTAATTTTTTCCATATTAGACTAATACTTATAGTACATTTCTTTCCATTCTTATAGTACTTAATAGACCACCCACTTAATAAACTACCCACTTGCATTTCCTCCAAGGTTTTCTTTCCATGCTTCATGCTTGACATGGAATAGAAAGATAAAACATTCCCATTTCTACTTTAACCTTTTTGTTTCCCACATGTCAAATAGATAAAATTTAACTTTTATTTCCCACATGCTTTTAAACTTATTTAAAAAAAGCATCACGCGCACACATGCATAGTGATGTATGTTGGGAAAAATAAATTTTTATTTGAAAAACATAGCCCTCAAATATATAGAGTTTAAGAGGAAAACCCAGAAGTGCCCTCAATGCTAGTAGAAAACTAAATCAAAATAAAAAGTGATACAAATAGGTAAGATCATATTATCATTTGACAGTAACTAGAAACTATATCTAGTTCCCAATCTCTTCTAGCTCGTGTCATTGCAATCTGTCTAGGTAAAAATCTCTCGAGGAGCATTCTCCATTCACTTCAAATAAATTCGGATGGAGAAGGTATGAATAACTGAAAAAGAACCTGCTAAAAAAGTTAGCACAAGATGATATAGGTTTTATCAAAATACTAACATGCATGACTTTGGATTTCCTATTATTCCAATCTCAACCAAGATTTGTAAAGAAGATAACTGCACAATGTCGGCTCTTTTGACAAGATAATTTCCAGAAATGTAATCAAGCTATAACTGTTATAAAATCCAAAATCACATATTAATAAAATATTTTGCAAAATATCCCCAATCCCCTTATAGTTTAGCATAAGATAATAAGAGATGGGCAGTGCACACTTGAACATAAGATAGCTGCAGAAACATTGGATCTGCTATGGCCTCGTCAGATTCCCTGAAAAGATGCTTTTCAAATATCAGTTTGCAATGTAAAACATCTCTACTACGATCCTTAGTTGCTTTGGACTCCAACTACAAATCTCCAATACATTTGTTATCATCTAGTCTAACATATTCTTCTGAGACAGCTAAACTGTCAATTTGATTATCCCTGAAAGCTCCTGCTAGATGGATTTGATTACAAATATAAAGAGAAACAAATGATACAATTGACAAAGTGAAAGAAAATTTAAAGGCTAAAAGCATCAAAAGGAAGACAAAAAAATCTTGATACCTTGATATAGTTCACTATGATGCAATTGATTCATTTAAGTTTTGCTTCTCTTCTCCCTCTCCTCTATCCTCTCCTCTCAATGGTGTAGCAACAGCAGTAGAAGAGGCAGAAAATGATGGAGGCCGAGGTAGGGGCGGCGGAGGAGATCCAGCATGGCCCCTTCCCCATCAAGCAACTTCAGGCTTCTGGAATGGTTGTCGTTGATGTTTAAAAACTCAAAGATGCTGGTCTATGTACCGTGGAGTCTGTTGCATTCTCACCAAGGAAAGATCTATTACAAATAAAAGGTATTAGTGAGGCAAAAGCGGACAGGATCATTGAGGCAGCATCAAAGCTGGTGCCTATAGGTTTTACGAGTGCTAGTCAACTTCTGGGTCAAGAGAACTTGCAAAATCTTAGAAGGTGGCATAGAAACTAGATCCATTACTGAAATTTATGGTGAATTTCGTTCTGGAAAAGCTCAGTTGTGCCATACCTTAATGTGTCATGTGTCAGCTTCCTTTGAATCAAGGTGGTGGTGAGGGAAAAGCTTTATACATCGATGCAGAAGGTACTTGTAAGCCCTAGCGGCTATTACAAATTGCAGACAGGTTTGGACTAAATGGGGCTAATGTTTTGGAGAATGTTGCATATGCTAGAGCATATAACACTGACCATCAGTCTAGGCTTATCCTTGAAGCTGCTTCTATGATGGTGGAAGCCAGGTTTGCTCTTATGATACTAGATAGTACCACTGCTTGTATAGAACATATTTTACTGGAAGGGGTGAGCTTTCTGCCAGGCAAATGCACCTAGAGAAATTTCTTAGAAGCTTACAAAAGCTTGCGGATGAGTTTGGTGTCGCTGTAGTCATCACCAATCAAGTTGTTGCACAAATTGATGGGGCTGCAATGTTTGCTGGGCCGCAATTTAAACCTATTAGAGGAAACATTATGGCACATGCTTCAACAACCAGACTAGCACATCTGTAAAGTAGTTAGCTCGCCGTGCCAGGCAGAAGCTGAAGAAAGGTTCCAGATTTTCGATGGAGTTACTGATGTTAATGATTGACCTGATGTTTATCCATGGTATGCCTGCATGACATATCTGCCATCTGAAGACCCCTCAAGTCTAATTCCAACAGCAGGCTCTTGCAAGGTGGCTTCATATTGTCGAATGCCACAAGTCTGGAGCTTGTCTCCTTGGATGGAGTCAGAATGTGCCAAATGTATACTAGTCAAGAGTCTTGTATTTTTCCATCTAATAGTGGGCATCCATATTGTTCATATCTCTTACAATAGGTACCAACCGTGAAACTTAATGGGCCCGCAATTTTCACAGGGATAAGCTCATTCCATGCACTTACTGCTTCTTTGCTTACAATCCTTTTAGTAAAAAAAAAAAAACATTGATTCATTCAAGTTGGCAAGGAGGACAACAATGTCTATGACTGGTTTAATAAACTACACCCATATTGCATATTCTTCCATCCTCTATAGTTGCGCCCTTAAACACAATACACTAACCATATTTTAGGATTTCCACTTGACATTTTCGCATATAACCTTGGCATGACGATCTCCCAAATGGAACAGTAAAAAAAATATATAGAGGCATCTATCTTAACATTCCAAAATATTTAAGTTATCTAACCTTCTCGAAATGCCCCAACTTTTTCATTTTAAGTTATCTTGCCTTTGCTACTCCCCTCAAGTAGATCTCCTCATATAAGTTATTGACTGTAACATGAACTTTAAAAGAATAAATCAAGACTATTTTTAGATCACCACTGAAAGTAAAAAATAGCTCCGGTACCTTCGGAATAATACCAACAGTAGCTTGCAAAGGAGCCAAGTATCGTGTGGAATTTGAAACGGTCATAATTTCTTTCACATGAAACTAGTTTTCCTGTAGTATGGAAACTTAAAACAAGTATTGTGTGGCATGGAATCTGGAGCCATGGGTGAGTGTGTAAAAGTAAATTATTTCAATTTCGACCGCTTGGGGGGTTATTTCGTAAAATTGCATGCTGCTTCTACTGGTTTATGTTTGCCATAATAAGATGAAGTGATGTCTTAACAATCGTTTGGAAAGGTTGTTACCAAATTTTTGATCATTTTATGGCAAAAGATGTTAAATTTTTGCAGGATTGCCATTGGTATCTGATGCCTCGTCTCTTGTGGTTGGGCATCTCATTTATGTGACATAAATGAATATGGCAGTACCTTACGACACATGTTGTTTTCTCATGAAGTAAGCTATGAATTACTTTTTTGTGTACATTGTTCTCACTTTTCTCGGTTTCATTATTTTAATACGTCAAATTTTCACTACTGGTTGCAAATAAGATAGCATTAGGAATAAAGACTTTCTACTGGGATGTGTCAATTTTTTATTTGATTGGTGATCAGAAGGAATAAATGTGAATAATTAGTAGCCTTTAGTTGCAGTAAAAATAAGTAATTAAAACAATATGGATTTCTCCATTAAACCTTCGTGCTTTTTTATCTAGTTCAAATGTGGCATATGAAGCTATATTTATTAGATGGAGGAACAATTTTGACATAAATAGATTATTAAGCGTAACGAAAGGGTGTTTGCAGCATGTAGAATCGGAAAGAACAAAAAGTCTTCTAGGTGTTCAGATGCCAGGTTGTTTCATGTCTTCCTCGTCAAGGCTAAGGTGTGCATGTTATCCTCCTATTGAGCTAAGGTGGAACCATTTCTTAAGTCGTTGAAGCTAATTTTTTCTTGCAAATTATCTATGCAAATGTGGAGTGTCTTTATTCTTTATTTTGTTCCAAGTACTGCATGGATGATACAATCTGCGAGTTATCATCTTTGAAAATCAACTTTACATTTTTCATTTTTATGGACTTGTCAACGGAGGAGGATTTGAAGGGCTCGTGTTTGCACAAAAGAGAGAACATTAAAGTATTTGGCTATTCTCGAATTTTAATATCAAGGGATCCTTAGACCAATTCAATATTTATATTCATCCAATAAAATCATGTTAAGAAGTGGTCTTACCAAGAGAGGAGATTGTACCTGAAAGAGCAACCTGCAGAGCATCTATAATAATCAGAAGCGAAACCAAATTAAGGTGCCATCTTGGTCGCATAGGCCACAACTTCATCTTCATTTCTAAAATCATATCCTACAATATTTCATAACAAAAAGATAGTCATGCTCATAACAAATGCTTCAATTGTAGAAATTATCATGGCAACTCTTACAACTAGGAATGCACCCCACGAGTTCCTACCTCCTGATTAATTGGACACCCTCGTACTACAACAATCGAACCATAATAGTATATCATTTATGACATGCCTAGTTATGAATGAATATGGTTTACCTTGCTACAACTCCTAGACCGTAGGCAATTGCATAAACTGTAGTCATGGTTGTGAGGCTACATAGGAATTGGAACAAATTAAACTCTCTAGTTTTCTACATTTATTAAATTGAAAGCACTGAAGTTTCAAGCTGTAAATTTGGTAGGAGACCTGAGAGCAAGATGAGCAGCTCAACAGACCACCATACAAAACTGAATAAAACCATGTAAATGAAGAAACTCTTCTAAATAACTCTTAAGTCTTGAGGTTGAAACCAAAGTCTTTGAAATTGCATTACCATATTATCATTGCTAATGGGAACACCACCGTAAGGAACATGCAGATCCCTTGAAAGGATTCCTTCGAGGGTAGGGCACGAGTTGCTTTGCAGGAGGAGAACCTCATGTACAATCCCAAGATGAGCACATTCACCCAATAGGATAAGCTGATGGCCAATGCAACTCCTGAGTTGCCCATTTTACATTTGAATACCAAAAGCCAACAGAGGGGAATGAGCATGGAAAAACAATGCAAACAACATGGGGAAGATCAAGCTCTAAGATTGGAGAAACCTCATGATTGATTATGTAATAGCATATGCGAAGAGTGTGGGAATCAACTACACAACATGTTTGCTAGCCTCATGAGATATCATGGGGTCCTAAGAAGAGGCGGTTAGGGATGTTGAGGCTGAGAGGGAAGCAAGGTGGGGGGTGTTTTAGGTGGGTAGTCTCGGGTGGAAGGAGGGGTGGTTAGGGCTTATGGGAGGCAGGAGAAGAGAAAAGAGAGAGTGAGGAAGAGATGAAGGCTCACCGTTGCCAGAGAAGAGACGTGCATCTGGTGAAGGGGCGATGTGGTTGTTGCCGGAGAAGAGGGCACTTGATCGATTGTGTTCATCGATTGAGCAGTTGATCGATGATAATGACGCGATGGTGCGAGGTTGACGAGGGTGCGGTAGGTGATAGAGAAGAGATGAACATCCGATGAAGGAACGATTTAGTTGCTACTAGAGAAGAGGGCACTCAACCAATCATGTTCATCGATAGGCGATAACAACGCAAGGGGGCGAGGTTGACGAGGGAGTTGAGGTAGGTGAGGCACAGGGTTTGACAA
Source organism: Thalassia testudinum (assembly GCA_037157565.1). Taxonomy (NCBI): domain Eukaryota; kingdom Viridiplantae; phylum Streptophyta; class Magnoliopsida; order Alismatales; family Hydrocharitaceae; genus Thalassia; species Thalassia testudinum. The sequence continues at coordinate 142,839,771 of JAZHRO010000031.1, read as the reverse complement.
GGGCTTGAGGTGGGGTTTGAGGAGAAGAGGGAGGAGGTTGTGGGATGAGGGCACGAAGGGGTTAGGGGAAGGGGAGGTACACGAGGATTGTGTTGAGGGATTTGGGGGATGATAGCGTGTGATTTTTTTCGAGAAGCAACAAGAGACGATTTGTATTTTGGGGAAGGATGGGAAAATATAATTTCCAAGGAGCAAAATTTTTGTTTTGCAATGGATGTCAACATGCCTGCCTTTTCCTTCATTTAATTGTGACTATTATTATGTACCTCAAAAGATCAGTATGAAGATTTTATTAAAATTATTTTTTTTGTGTAGTTATCTATAATTTAGATATTAATCATATAATGATAAAAAAATTTACTAACGCATAATTTTTTTACACCTAAATTATGTTATAAAAATTATAATAAAAATATGTTATATACATAGAATGTAATATATATTTATGATTAAAAATTGGTAAAGTAATATAAATAATTTTTGCCCACACATTTTTCAATATTATATGGAATAAGAAGTTTTTTCTTTAAGGGTTTAGGGTTACTAAAAAAAATATTAAAGAAAGATAGTAGCCTTCTTTTACTTACATTGATTTGTTGTTCGAGAAAAATATTATAGTGATATAAGTAAAATTTACGACTATATCAAAATTTATAGTGGTAAATATATTTGTCACTAATGGTAATTGTTGTTTGACAAAAATCTTATAGTGGCATAAGTAACAATTGTCACTAACTCAAAGGCAATAGTAGCAAATATATTTGCCACTAAAACTAATTGTCGTTTGGGAAAATGTTATAATGGCATATCAAAAAAATTTGCCATTAACTCAAAGGAATTAGTGGCAAATCCATTATATGCCACTATGTAATTCACCACTAAAGGGTATTTTTTTTTGTAGTGTATCTACAACTTTATTCCAAACTTCCGCTCCAGCTCTACTACAGCTCTAAGTTCTTTCTTGCTTCAGATCCAACTTCAGGTCGTCTTTTGAGCTTCTTATTGCCTACAATCCAAATAATACTCTAATCAGTACATTACAACAATATTTTATGCATATCTAAATAAAATATGAAAGATGCAATGTATGTTGTTTATGCATGGATTACACTACAATTATGCTAAGTTCTAACTTAATTTACGTCATTTAAGTCCTATGATTGCTACACAATCACCTACCTCTATGAAATGTTCCCATCAACTATGTTTTCTGATTTTGTTGCTATGATGCTCGTTTATGATGTTCTTGTGGTTGTGAGGGTTGCTAGGGGTTTGTTCCCTAGTGTGTTTTTTGGTGTTTGATGCATGTAATAATTCCTATTAACATAGGTATGAACTTGTTTTCCATGATTTTTGATTCGTCCATATTTGTGGGCTATTTAAGTATTTAAGTACCTAGATATTAAGTTAATTTTAACATTTAGATAGCATACATTAGGATGTAAATAAATTAATTCATATTTTTAGCTTAATTGCATAATTCATGTGTGGCATTCATATTTAAATGCATTTAGAATTAACTTAGAATTGCATGCATTTGATTAGTTAACCAATTAGGTTCATTACATACATTATTTTAATTAACATAGAAGTTAATGAGTTATGTATAAATAATCTTAATTATTTTATTTTTATTATTATTATTCTTCTGCAAGCAACTGCTCCACTCCCTCCTCCTGCACCTATTCATTCCTCACAGCTGCCAGCATTCACGAGGATCTGCTCCCACCTCTTGTGATTTCAAATGTATTGGCTGCACCTACAAGAGGGGGGAGGAGACGACTGTGTTCACCAAGCCACCACCCCTTTCCTCACTATATAGAGAACTTGGTTTCTCATCTGCTCCACTACCACCGGCCTCAACTGCGGCGGAGCTTTGCCACCGTGGGCGTGCAGGGTGACACAGCCTACATCGCCATTGCAGAGCTTCGCACTACAAACTCACCGTGCCACCGCCTGACCACCAACACCACATCCCCCACCACTTTCTCCTATGTTTTTCTTTCACCTCAAGAGAACCCAACCACTTGCAGCACCACCTTTAGCAACCTCCACCACCTGCAGCACTCACGTTGCGCCTTCTCCTTATCTGCGCACACCAACATTAATGCCCACCCAACCTCCACAGCTTCCCTAGCGTACGTGGGCACCACTTGTCCACGCGCAGCTAGCTGCTTGCTCCCACGCGTGGCCAGCAACGCCTCTCCGCACAGTAGCAGCAATAGCCACCTCCAGCGTGTGCGCGCTCCTCACTGGGCCCCCACTTGCGCACATCTCCACGTGCACAACCTCCGTGCGCACCGTGCGCGCCTGTGCAGCCCTCCAGCAGCACCGTGGCCCCTTGCCTCCATTCCCAGCACGCAGCACCACTCTCGTCGCCTGCACACACCTCCAGCTCACGCAGTAGGTAGCACTCGCATCCCTCTCGCCGCCTGCGCACACCTTCAGTGCACATGCGTCCCCCTGCACCTCCTCGCCTCTAGTCTACGCGTCGAGCTGCTTCACAACAGCAGCAACCAACCCACCGCTGTTGCCCCTCTCTACTCTGTTCCACCGCCCCCGGTCACCATCTGCCACACCGCGACCACTGGATGTGCACCGACCTCACCCACCTCCGGTGAGCTTCTCGCGGTCAGCACCGACTCCTCCTTGCGTGCGTGTGCTTGAGCACAAGATGCTTTGTTTCTTGTGGCATTAATATCTACATTTCTTTGCCATTGGAAGAGTGGAATTTTTTATTTAATAATATTTTAATCTAGTGATTTTGTGAGAACGCTCTCCCTCTTTCATGAAAACACAGTATCAGCTTATCCATGTCTTGTTTTCTTAATTGAAAGGCGGTTTTGATTTGATTTCTTTGCGAAATTAATCATGAACATCGATTTTTGACCTGTGCGACTTTGTAATAGACATTGCCTCTCTGTGGACACAACCCGCTCTTTTGTGAGTAGTTTATTTAATTAGTTTTGATTTGCGTTATTAGCCACTCGATTTCTAAGACTGCAACGATTTTGATTTACATTTTTGAAAACTAAAATAACCCAGTCAAAAATGGCGTCGTTGTCGGGGAGGCAACGGGCCTAATAAACTTACATTTTTTTATTTGTTCATGCTGATTTAAATTGAGGCATATTTAACTTGTTTTATCTGATTTGGTGTGAGGTATGCATATTACATACGAGTTGTCGCATCGGCCTCAGCAATGCCGTGGATCTTGAGACTGAGCTTCGCGTGTACAAGGAGGAGCTTGAACATTGGTGAACCTTGTTGCCACAACTGGGAGAAGGATGAGGACATGATGATCATCATCTCCACACATTTAGTCTTTGATTCGACTAGTGTAGGATTTAGACTATAGATTTTATTTTATTTTCCTTGAACATTCGGTTTGAGACCCTTGTTCTGGGGTACATTTTTAGGGATTTGTTCCTCGACTTTCTTTTAGGCCTGTGTTGGGTAATTTTTCGGGAGCTTGTTCCCTTTTCTTTAGATCTAGGCTTTCTTTTGTGGGTTGTTTATCCTTTATTTGTTTGTGCATAAGTAGTTAAAAAAAAAATAAAAACATAAGCTACCTGCTAGAAGCTGCCTGCCTTAAGACAACCATTTAGGTGTGAATGAGCAACCTTTAGATTTTATTTTTCATTTTCGTGAATTTCATTGCTGATTGTTGGAGGCAAGGTACGTTTTCTTTTCCTTGCATTCTATCTTGTTCACGCATTTACATCAGGATTTAATTGCAAGATCACCTAATTGAATTGAAAAGGTCTAACAAGTGGTCACATATTTTCTTGAAAAAGGACTTTAATTTAAGGAGGAATACTAAAAACCAAGAACTTGAGCTGAAAACTTGTGCGTTTCAAAATTCAAACTCAAATCTTTTACGGTGTATGCACACGTGTTTGCTCTATGCATCAAAGCATGCATTTAGACATTCCTAGGTCTTGGCACTACTAGGACAAGAGCCCTTCTACCATTGGATTCTGAAGTGTTCAGAACTTGAGATCAAAGGTCTTGTAACTTCAAAGAGGGGGATACTCTATCACAGATTTTTGGGGGTAGTTAAGAAGAACCGCAAAAGCACAGCTTCAAAGGAAAGCTTAGGCCTACTTGCATCCCTCGATCTTTTGTCTTTGGAGTTGCTCTACCATTTGAGATTTAGGGAAGAGCACTTAAGCTCCAATTAGGTCTTTTTAGGCATTTCGTAGGTCGACAATAGACGCGTAATTGATTAGGCAACTTGCTTTGTCACCTACGATTTGAATTAAAGTCGAAAGCCTAAATTTGTAAAGACCTAACAAGTTTTTTTGAATTGTGTTTGTAGTGCATGCTTGGTATGCAATCTCTTAGGAGATAACTTGTGTTTAATCCTGAACATGAAAGAATCCTAAGAAGGGGCCACCCAAGGGAAGAAATGGTTGGTCAAAGGAGCCTCAAGGAATATTTTATTCCGACCAATTAAACTGGCCCTACACTACGTAGACCTGGAGGGGACAATCCTTATGAGATCAAAAGCAGTATCATATCCTTGTTGCCCTCCTTTTATGGTATTGCTAGGGAAGGCCCCTACAGGCATATAAAGGAATTCATTGAGATATGTTTCACGGTGAAGTTGCAGGGTGTTACTGATGACGTCCAAATGCGGACCCTCTTTCCTTTCTCCCTCAAGGACAAGGCCAAGTATTGGTATCATATCCTAAATGATATTAACACTTAGGATGCCTTGAAGGAGTTTATGAAAAAGTACTTCCCCAAGAGCAAAACTAATCACTTTAGGAGGAAAATTATGAGTTTTGTTCAAATGAATGGGGAAACTTTCCATGATGCGTGGGAGCGGTTTAATGACCTGTTGAGACTTTGCCTACATCACCAGGTGCCCAAGTGGCAACTGGTTGAAAGGTTCTACACTGGACTTAATGATTCGCATAGGCAGACTGTGGATGGTGCCTGTGCAGGAACCTTTCTATCTAAGATTGAAGATGAAGCTTGGAACCTTTTTGATACTTTGAGTGAGAATTCTATTCACTTGAATTCTGCCTACTCGGATAGAAAACCCACTCTCATGCAAAGAAAGTTGGAGGCAAATGAGGCAAAGACACCCAGAATTTAGCCTATCAGTTTTAATTGTTGAATCAAAATATGGAAAAGCTTATGTTGAGCCCGGGCCAATTCACATCTAGCACCTCCACATCCTAAGCTTTAGAATGCTCCATTTGCTAAGGCAATACACACGCCACTGTGGATTGCCACTTGACCTCCCAATTCCCTGAGCATATACAAACGGACATGAATGTCACTCAAGGGTTTCGTTCTAGACCTCGTAATGACTCTTTTTCCAACACTTATAATGAGGGATGGAGGAATCACCCAAACTTTCCATGGAGACAAGGGAATGTCTCAAATTCAGGGAATTATAAACTGCAACCCTTTCAAAACCAACAAATGAACCAACCTCAAACCTTTGCCCAACCTTAGATCTCTGAGATAGATGAATTGAAGGCATTGTTGAGAACTATGCAAGAAAGTCAAAATTCCATCATCCAATCTCATGACAAGGCTATACATGAAATGAAATTGTAGATAGGATACCTTGTTGAGGCCGTTAGATAGAGGGAAACTAGGAAGCTTCTCAGTGCTGTTGAAGAGAATCCTAAAGGAAAAGGGATTGTCTGTAGGGAGCATGTCTAGGCGGTGACTATTGTGAGGAGTGGGAAAGAAATTTTCAAACCTGATGCTCCTATAATCTCACCTTCTGAAAACCCATCCACCTCGACATTCGCCCCCACCGGAGAAGAATTGCCCAACTCTCCTTCGCTTGAAATCACCTCACCGGAAGAGGTGCCCCTGTTCCACCCCTTACCCGACATGACAACCCTTCCACCCAGAGACTGAGAGTGCCCTTTCCAAAGCGCTTATCCACCTCTGGGTAGACTTCTGCTGGCTCATTTGGAGCCAAAGATAAGACGAATGAGACCATGGAAACTTTCAAGCAAGTGCAGATCAACCTGCCTTTGCTTGAGGCTATCAGGAAGATTCCATCTTGTGCTCGCTTCCTAAAGGACCTGTGCACAAAAAAGAGGTAATCTAGGAAACAGGTCAAATCAGAAGTTGTCTTACCTGATTTCGTTAGCTCAATAGTTCAACATGGCACACCCCCGAAACTTAAGGACCCAAGAGCCCCATATATTTCGGTGGTCATTGGTTACTTACAGATTAATGAGGCTCTACTTGATCTGGGTGTAGGGGTGAACATCTTTCTGAGCTATGTATATGAACAACTTAAGGGAGGCAATTTGAACCCTAGCCCGGTAATCCTCCAAGTTGCAGATCGATCACTCAAGACACCTCGGGGAATTTTGGAAGATGTCCTTGTGAGAGTGGAGGATTTCTTCTTTCCTGTTGACTTCTTAGTTTTGGACACTGACCCTACCAACAAGCCAACCAAGCCCTCCATCATTTTGGGCAGCCCATTCCTTGCAACTTTGCATGCTTCAATTAATTGCAATACTGGAGCATTAAAAATGGGCTTTAGGAATAGGAAAATCTGAGTTAATGTGTTTGATGCTTATAAACAAGCCGGACGGACTTGAGGATTATTCCCAAGTTGAGGTGATAGATGACCTGATTAAAGAGACAACCCCTGCAATGTTATGTGATGATCCCCTTCAACATGTCTTGCTAAATGAGCATTCCTATATCCTGGAGGAATGTGAAGGGGATATACTAGAACTTGAGGAGTTGCTAGGTGTTTCTGTTGAGTCTCTTTCCCCATCATCTCTACCCAAGGTAGATCTGCTACTTGAGATAGGGACATCTATTATGAAACCCTCAACCATACAAGCCCCCGACCTTGAGTTGAAACCCCTCCTGGACACTCTCAAGTACATTTTCCTAGGTGCCAATGATACACTCCCCGTTATCATTTTAGCTGTACTATTTGAAGCATAGGAGGGAGCCCTAATTGAATGTTTGTCTAGGCACAAGGAAGTTATTGCTTGGAGCATTGCTGACATTAAGGGTATAGACTCTACACTTTGCATGCACCATATTTGTACTGATGATTCCATCAAACCATTTAGGGACATACAGAGACATCTTAACCCTAATATGAGAGAGGTGGTTAAAAAGGAAATTATGAAGTGGTTGGACACTAGGATCATATTTCCCATTGTAGATCGTAAATGGGTAAGTCCTATTCATGTGGTGCCAAAGAAGGCAGGCTTTACTGTGGAATTTAATGACCAAGGTGAACAAGTTGTGACTAGACCCTCAACTGGATGGAGGGTCTGTATTGATTACCGCAAGCTGAACATCGCTACCTAGAAGGATTACTTTCCCTTGCCTTTTATTGATCAAATTCTCAAAAAATTAGCAGGGAATAAGTACTATTGCTTTCTCAATGCATATTTTGGGTACAACCAAGTTGCAGTCTTCCCTGATGGCCAGGAGAAGACTTTCACGAGTCCGTATGGTACCTTTGCATTCAGGCGTATACCGTTTGGACTATGTAATGCATCGGCAACCTTCCAGTGGTGTATGATGTCCATTTTCTTCGACATTATTGACGAGTGTGTTGAAGTGTTTATGGATAACTTCTCCATTTACGGCTCATCTTTCGACCAGTATCTCCTGTAGCTAGAGAATGTGCTGAAGCGATGTAAGGAGACTGGTTTAGTCTTCAGCTGGGAGAAAAGCCACTTCATGGTACAGAAAGGAATTGTACTTGGGCATGTTGTGTCTGAGCGAGGCTTGGAAGTAGATAAAGCCAAGGTTGATTCTATTTTCAAACTTCCATTTCTCATGAATATCAAACAAATTAGATCATTCCAGGGTCATGCCGACTTTTATAGGTGCTTTATTAAAAATTTCAGTAAAATTTCTAGGCCACTTTGTGACTTGTTGGCGAAGGAATCTTCCTTCAATTTTGATTCAAAGTGTGTTAAGGCCTTTCAAACTCTAAAAGAGGCCTTGATCTCTGCACCTATTCTCCAAGCTCCTAATTGGACACTTCCATTTGAGCTAATGTGTGATGCTTCGGATTATGCAGTGGGAGCAGTCCTTGGACAAAGGGTTGAGGGAAGACCTCATGTGCTGCACTATGCCAGCAAGACTTTAACCGAACCACAGCAAAATTGCATCGTTACTGAAAAGGAATTACTTGTAGTTTTTGCTCTGGAGAAGTTTAGGTCTTATCTTCTTGGGTCTAAGGTTATTATTTTCACTGATCATGCGACAGTGAAACATCTCATTGCTAAGAAGAATTCTAAGCCACGTTTGATTAGGTGGATCCTACTCTTTTAAAAGTTTGACTTGGAGATATGTGAAAAGAAAGGAGTAGAAAATGTAGTGGCTAACCACCTGTCTCGCCTTCCACTTGATGACTCAATTTGGAGACATCCGCGAGACATTTCTCGATGAAACCCTTATGGCAGTAACACCAACTTCACCTTGGTATGCTGATACCATCAATTACTTGGTCACTGGAGAGACTCCTGGCTCTTGGGATGAGCAGAAAAGGAAGAGATTCATTTCCAAGCTAGATACTTTTATTGGGAAGAGCCTGAATTATTTAGAATTGGACAAGACCAAATACTGAGACGATGCATGCCTGAAGAGGAGCAACAAAGTGTGCTAAGTTTTAGCCATAAACTTCATTGTGGAGGACACTTTGGTGCTAAGAAAACTTCTTTTAAGGTTTTCCAGTTTGATTTTTGGTGGCCTTCGTTATTTAAGGATTCTCATAATTTTGTTAAGGCCTGTATTAGATGTCAACGGACTAGAATAATTGGGAAGAGGAATGAGATGCCCCAACACCCCATTCAACCTGTTGAAATTTTTGATGTTTGGGGAATTGATTTTATGGTCCCTTTCCCTTTGTCCTAAGGTTATGAAAATATCTTGGTGGCAGTTGATTATGTCTCTAAAAGGACAGAGGTCATTCCTACACGCACAAATGACCACTTAGTGGTATTGAAATTTGTGAAGGCCAATATCATATCCCGATTTGGCTACTCTAAGATTATTATTAGTGATGGGGGACCTTACTTCTGGAATCATCACTTCAACCGGTTACTCAAAAGTTTAGGAGTCACTCAGAAGATTGCTACCCCATACCACCCCCAGATGAGTGGCCAGGTTGAAGTGTCAAATAGGGAGATAAATAACATTTTAGAAAAGACTGTAAGACCTGATAGGAAGGACTGATCCCAAAAGCTCGATGATGCTTTATGGGCTTATCGAATGGCCTACAAGGCCTCTTTGGGTACATCTCCTTTTCGGATTGTGTACGAGAAAGCATGCCATTTACCTGTTAAGCTAGAACATAGGGCATTCTGGGCTATCCGAAGTGTCAACATGGATTTAGAAAAGGCGGGTAAGACCTGACTTCTGGAATTAAGTGAGCTTGAGGAATTGAGGAATGATGTTTATAATACCTCTTAAGCTTATAAAGAGAAAACTAAGATCTTGCATGATAAGTATATCCTTAGAAAGACCTTTGAACTCAACTAACAAGTCTGGCTTTTCAATTCCAGACTTAAGCTTTTCCCTGGAAAATTGAAAACATGTTGGAATGAACCATACATAATCACTAAAGTGTTTCCGCATGAGGCTATGAAGATCAAGAGCCCTTCCTCTTCAACAATGCCCTTTACCATCAATGGCCAACGATTAAAACCATACATTACTTTGGATGGCCATCTAGTTGATGAGGTCACTCTTAAGGAGTCTTAGCTCCTGTCATTCTCCGCTTCAGGTAATATCTTCTTTTAACTGTTTTGTTTCCAATGAAGACATTGTTTGAACCAGGCATGGGGGGATAGGACCTGAGGCATTTGTTTATAGCATGCCTACATTTTGCATTCACGCATGCATATTGATTTAAAAAAATAAATAAATAAAATTAAAACAAAAGAAAAAGAAAAAGTTGTTATGCTTAACCAGCTGGGTTTTGCATCTTTAAGTATAAAACCAAGACTTTAGGTTTGCCTAAGCTGACTTAAGGTATCTAATTATAGGAGTTAGGGTTGAACTACTGACTTTAGAACTTTAGGGTCCGTTTGAACTTAAAAACTTACGTAGAAGTTAAGTTGCGGACCATTCAACAAGAGGTTGAAGAAAGAAAGCTAGGGATTGGGTTAAGGCTAGGTAGTACATGGTGTCTTTTTCTACCTTTTGGTTTATGTGTCCTTGTAACCTACACATCCACATTTCACACACACTTGGTCTTGTGTAAATAGTGATCACCCTAATTCATTTTTTAAAGAAAATTTGGTTCTCTTAGTTCTGACTTAGGAGAAGCTTGAAAACACAATTTGATTGGATAAATTCCTACCGCAAGAGAGGTGGAGTATATACTCACCTTGAGGATGCGATGATAATATGTCACCTCCTTGGCGCTTGTCTCTTAGGATCACCATCCTACTGGGGGCATGTAAGTGCATTGTGCGGTCCAAGTATCATGGGTGGCCCTATCTCCAAGTGTCGATTGCCACTAACCTGAATTCGCTTAAGAAATCCATGGGTGATACTATCTTGAAGTGTCGATTGCCAGGAGTTCTTGGGGTCACTATGGGTGGTGCTATCTCGAAGCATCGAAAGCTAAGCATCCTTCAAGGTTCGGTGATGAGGACAATGAATCTGACACAGACCGTGTTGATAGCTGATCCAAGATTAGACTTAGAGGAATCAAACAAAAATATATACTTTACAAAAAAAAAATCCTTCTTACTCTCTTTCTAGGTTGGAAATCATACCGACCTCAAATAATTCAAACCAATGCACATGCACAGATGTTTTAATCTCTGGGATCAATAAACCCTAGGGTAGAGTTAGAAATCAGGGAAACTTGTGCCTACAACTCGTCTTTAACCAACCTAATTTGTAACTCAACAACTATTTGGGTACCTTATGATCTAGGTTTAGATGGTTCAACCTAATTTCTATGAAAAGGTCAATTGAGGTAGCTTGGATAACTTGGAGTGTTAAGTTATGCTTGAATTTGCTAGGGACTAGCAAAAATTAGGCATAGGGTATTTGATTAGCCCATATTTATGGGCTATTTAAGTATTTAAGTACCTAGACATTAAGTTAATTTTAACATTTAGATAGCATACGTTAGGATGTAAATAAATTAATTCATATTTTTAGTTTAATTGCATAATTCATGTGTGGCATTCATATCTAAATGTATTTAGAATTAACCTAGAATTTCATGCATTTGATTAGTTAACCAATTAGGTACATTACGTACATTGTTTTTATTAACATAGAAGTTAAGGAGTTATCTATAAATAATCCTAATTATTTTATTATTATTATTCTTCTTCCGCAGGTAACCGCTCTACTTCCTCCTCCTATGCCCATTCATTCCTTACAGCTGCCAGCATTCACGAGGATCTGCTCCCGCCTCTTGTGATTTCAAATTTATTGGCTGCAGCTACAAGAGGGGGAGGAGACGATTGTGTTCGGCAGGCCACCACCCCTTTCCTCACTGTGCAGAGAACCTGGTTTCTCATCCACTCAACTACCATCGGTCTTAACTGCGGTGGAGCTTCTCCACCGTGGGCGTGCGGGGTGATAGCCCGTACCGCCATTGTAGAGATCTACACTACAAACTCACCATGCCACCGCCTGACCACCAACACCACATCCCCCACCCCTTTCTCTATTTTTCTTTCACCTCAAGAGAACCCAACCGCCTATAGCACCACCTTCAGCAACCTCCACCTGTAGCACTCACGCCTCACCTTTTCTTTATCTGCGCACACCAACAGGAACTCCCGCCCAACCTCCACAGCTTCCCTAGCGCGTGTGGGCACCACCTGTCCATGTGTAGCCAGCAGCTTGCTCCCACATGCGGCCAGCAATGCCTCTCCGCACAGTAGCAGCAGCAGCCACCTCCAGTGTGTGCGCGCTCCTCGCTGCGACCCCGCATGCGCACATCTACGTGCACACAACCTTTGTGCGCACCTCGTGTGCCTGTGCAGCCCTTCAGCAACGCCGTGCCCCCTCGCCTCCATTCCCAGTGCGTAGCACCGCTCTTGCCACCTGCGCACACCTCCAGCTCACGTAGCAGGTAGCGCGCGCATCCCTCTCGCCGCCTGCGTACACCTACAGCGTGTGTGCGTCCCGTTGCGCCTCCTCGCCTCCAGCCCGTGCGTCGAGCCGCTTCATAGCAGCAAAAACCAACCCACCGCCGCCGCCCCTCTTTGCTCTGTTCTGCTGCCTTCGGTCACCATCCGCCACGCCGCAACCACCACCGGATGCACACCGACCTTGCCCACCTTCGGTAAGCTTCTTGCGGTCAACACTGGCTCCTCCTTGCGTGCGCGTGCTCGAGCACAAGATGCTCTGTTTCTTGTGGCATTGATATTTACATTTCTTTGCCATTGGAAGAGTGGAATTTTTTATTTAATAATATTTTAATCTGGTGATTTTGTGAGAACGCCCTCCATCTTTCACGAAGGCATAGTATCAGCTTATTCATGTCTTGTTTTCTTAATTAGAAGGCAATTTTGATTCGATTTCTTTGAGAAATTAATCATGAACATCGATTTTTGACCTGTGTGAGTTTGTAATAGACATTGCCTCCCCGTGGACACGACTCGCTCCTTTGTGAGTGGTTTATTTAATTAGTTTTGATTTGCGTTATTCGTCACTTGATTTCTAAAATTGCAATGATCTTGATTTACATTTTCGAAAACTAAAATAATGCGATCAGTTTTTATTCGTTCCCTATCGCAAGGGGTTAATGCCATGTTATGACAATCATTTTTGTTATTTTACTATCACAAGAGAACTCTGCCATGTTAAGTAATTACTATTTGTGATTGTTGCAACTTCTGTTGTGGTTTTTTTGTTGTTGTAATTGACTAGTTTGAATTTCTAAATTGATTGTGCATTCTGATTTGGGAGAATATTTCAGTGCTAAGAGTGGTTACATAGACTTCTCTACTGAAATGAAACATATATTTTTTGGTGGCTAAAAATTAATAGGAGAGACATGCATGAGATGTTTAATTCCTACAGTACTAGAAAAATGGGCTTTAAAATCGTCGTCTATAGCAGAATATATAGACGACAGCTTTAAAATCATCTTCTTGATGATATAGATGACGGTATTAATTAAAACCGTCGTTTATATTTATCGTCAATATCCTGTCTTGTGTGCGGAGGTCCCCACATTGATGTACATGACGGTTCTATCTTGTAACTATCGTATATATTGATTTCGAATTTTGGTCAGGCGGCATTTCTTCATGCCCTACCCGACTTTAAATGACGATTTTGATAAAAACTGTCGTGTAAATTAAGTACCTGTGCCCTACAACCAGCCTCGGACCCCCTGTGCCCTATTTACTCAACATCGATCTCCTCCTCCGTCAACATCAATCTCCTCCTCCTCCTCCTTCGTCAACCTCTCCTCCTAGTCAGGCTCTCCTCCTCATCCTTGAATGCCTAGCAACATCGCCTCCTTGCCGCACACAGCCCCCTCCTCGCTGCACGCTCCTCCTCATCCCCATGCGTGCTGCCCCTCCTCCTCCCATCTGCCACCGCCCCTCCTCCTCATCCCCATCCCCAACCCCTCCTCCTCCTCCCATCCCCCACCGCCCCCCTCCGAGTCCTCTAGTCCGCAACCCCTCCTTCGAGTCCTCTCGTTTGCGGCCCTTCCTCCTCCTCTGTTCCGACACTGCCCCTCCTCCTCCTCCTCCTCCTACCTGTCGCCGCCCCTCCTCCTCCTCATCCCCATCCTCAACCCCCCCTCCTCCCATCCACAGCCCCATACTCCCATTAGCCACCCCCTCCTCCTCCTCTCATTGCTATCCCCCTAATCCCAACATTTTTTGTATCAATTAACTGTCAAATTTGGTTAATTTTTTTAATTTATTTTAGTTATTTACTTATAAATATTTGTAATTTGATTTAGGTATCTCGCATCGTCGGACACCTTCTTTGTGATTCATGCACTTTGTTAAGGTATGGAATTAAGTTATCTTAATTAATTTGTGAATGAATGTAGGGTGTGCTCACTTAATTATGTTTAAAATGTGAAGTGTGTCCACTTATGTTTGATGTGCCCACTTAGGTTTAGAATGTGATTTTTTTTTATGATTGTGGAGTGTACCCACTTGATTTAGTAAATTGATTGTATTTGATTGATTGTGGGGGTGTACCTACTTTGTTCTGACTGTTTATTTGATTTTATTATATATGTTTGATTGATTTAACAAATTAAATTTGATTCTATTATGTACCCATTTTATTTCTGTTTGATGTTATTATTTTAATGCATTAATTATAGATACATACACTTGTACAAATTTAGATGCAGTTGAAGCTAAACAAAATATTCTAACCCCTAGGTTACAGGTTTTGAGAGGGGATATGATAATCGTGTCAAAATACTTGCCTATCGATACTTATAATCATGTTATACGGACAATGCAAAGTGTTTGTATACCTTACTTACACTCACGAAGCTTTATCTTTATAGCATACCATAAGAGTCATCGTCTTTTATTCAGAGAAGTTCTGAACAAAGGGGGGTCCTTGAAGATTTAATCATAACTTAGGATTACTCGTTACATGAAATCGATGTCTGGAGGAATTTTGATAGTATCTTGTCACTCTTCTCCAGTATATCAACTGATCTTATCAACGTTTCTAATGCACCATTAAATTGGAGTTTTTGGGAATGTAGTTAAGGTTAGTCTTGGGGGGTATATTGGAGAAGTGCGAGGAGATGTTGCCGAAATTTCTCCAGACATCAGTTATATGTAATAAGTAACATTGTGATCAAATCTTCAAGAATAGGCTAATAAGCGAAAACCCAAATCAAAATACAAACACTGTTATAAAATCAGATTATAATTATTTGGTGGTTTTATTTCATTTTTGTAGATTATTATGGATAAGCCTTGGATTAGTTTGAAGAACTTGAATTACTCTCGATACAAGAATGGAGTGAGAGAGTTCCTTGTTTGGGGCATTTCATAACAATAGGAAGTCATTCAGACGAGGAGACAAGTTCGACAGGATATTTTGCCCATCTAAGAGGTGCTTGAATGGATATTCACATGATAGGAATATTGTATACGAGAACACGATTTGCAATGTTTGATGGTAGCATTATACTAAGTGAATTGCTCATGGAGAGGATTTTACAGAGAAAGTCAGATGATCTTTGATAGATTTCGATGAAACAACTGTTGATATTGATGCTGTTGACATCGATGAAATGCTTGATGAGATGAGAGCAAGAGTTGAAGATTTGGCTAGTGGAGAAACTTGTAATCAGTTTTATGATGCTATTAAGGCAGCGGATGAACCTATTGCTCCTAATATCACATCCATTTCTAAGTTGTCATTTTTTTTGAAGTAATTTCGAATGAAGGTTATTAATAGAGCGACCTCTAAATTGATGTCCAAGGTGCTTGAATTCATTGGAGAGCATTTAAATGATCTGAAAGGTTATCCAAAGACATGGTATGAAGCCAAGAAATAGATTCACGGACTTGGTTTAAATTGCGAGAAAATTAACGCTTGTCCAAATGATTGTATTATACAGAAATGAATATGTAGAGTTGACTAGTTGTCCACAATGTGGTGTTGAGAGATTTAAAGTGGGAAATCACTAAATACAAGAGCCAAAAAATAGTTGGAGAAGGTTCTACGTTACTTTCCATTATGTTTGAAAATAACCAGATTGGAAACACTGTTGCTTGAAAAACGAGTGTATAAGATGTTCCATATAACTCACCTAAATAAATTTATGTTTATGTTTATGCTAACAGAAACACCTAACTGTTGTTCTAAAATTACTTCATTATATATTCTTTTTTTTTTCATTTATGATGTTTATGTTTATGTTTATATTTTCAAGATTTCATTATGTTTATGTTTATGTTTTACTGTAGAATGTTCATTTCCTTTTTACAAAATTTTGGAAAATATTCATAATACAGGGGAAACTCTACCGAAATATTTCAGATTTTTTAATTTTTATTTATTTATTTCTTAATATTTATACAAATACTATTTTTTTTTATGTATATGCAAATGAAATGCAAGAAATTTGTTAATAAGGGTAAGGATGACTAGAGCACCGCAACGAGTAGGGATAAGACATAGCCTCCTTCCACCTAGCCCACCCAGCCCCCTAGCACCCAGCCACCTCGCACGCAGCCACCCCGTACCTAGACTACCCCATCTGTTCTTGAGTACATTCCTCTATGTACTCCCCACGCACACCCAGTTGTCATGGTACCTAATCTAGCATTTATCTGACAACGTGAATATGTTCGACTTGGTGATCTTGCCCGACAGTACCAAAACAAGGGCAAGAGGGTGATTACCAATGTAGTGAGAGAGCCAGAGCCAAAGGTTGCCACCCACTACATTGTCGACGAGGATGAGGACGAGGGTGATAGCGGTGGCGAGGATGAGGACGAGGAGGGTGAGGACGATGCTGAGGTACAGAGGCCACCTCAACAAGACCCTCAGGCTGAGGCAGGGACAGTTCTACTAGTAAGAATTGTCGGTAATATCTTATTAAAATTTACTTCTATTGTTTTAATTTTTAATTATATTTTTCTTATCAGGTAATAAAAAAAAGAAAGGGTTCGACAATAAATGCATATTTAGATGCACTTCTAGAGGAGATGAAAATCAAAGTACATATCAACAAAGTTGGAAAAGATCCTGACTATCCTCCTTTCACCAGCAGATGATCTAGGATGGTAAAGGAGCTCGTCCCCCTTTATTATTTTAATTGGAGGAGGGTCTCCAGGGAGATCAAGAGGCAGCTTATTCGTAATATGGAGGTAAATAATTATATATTAATGTATATATAAGTTTACTTTAATAATATTTAATTCATTTATACGATTTGTAATAGTACAGGTAATCTTTGATTGGGGTGACGATTTGAATGTCACTAAGTACATCCTCAATCATTCTACGAGACGATATTATGATTAGAGGATGATAATGAAGAGAAATGTGAAATTTATAATATTTCTTATTTTTTATTATTTAATGAATTTATTTTGAAAATTTATTTGTATAATTTAGTATTATAATACAATGTCGTCTAATGAGGAGGCATTGAGGAATGTGCTTCCTACAATAGCAGCTGATGTGTGGAGAGAATCCTGTGAGCATTGGAATAAGCTTAAGACGGAGTTAATTACAAATACTTTTAAGAGCATTTGGAGATAAATGATTTAATTGTTTCCCAGTATAATATGTTATATGTACAGGATTAGGTGAAGAGGAACAATGCTAATAGGGCCAAAGCTACATCACAGGCCCACTGTTTGGGTCGAACTAGTATAAATAGAGTTAAGGCTAAATATGTAAGTAATTCCTTATAATTATGTTACTTTTATGTTTCTAATTAAAGTTTTAATTATAACTATTACTTGCAAATCTATGAAATATATTTACAGGCACATTCACATGATGGTGCCATGCTTGATTGGATTGGTATGTATGAGGTTACTCATAGCAAGGCCACCACCGATGGTGGGCGAACATGGATACATGAGACATACCAGACAAAATATTGCAAGTAACATTTATTTATCAACTACTTCAATCTTTATACTTACTTTAATATGACATTAAATTATTGTAATTTGTGGAGAGAAATGATGAACTTAATCAACCCCCTACAGACGTTGCTTTCGGCACTCAGCAGCACCCTCCTATGACACCTGAGGAGGCTTTTAGGAGCGCCAAACCTATGGAGCATAGAGGCTTCGTTTGTAGTGGAGGGCAAAGTCAGACGATCTTCAGCTGGTATGGGCGGAAGGGATCAGTGATAGCAGCGTTGTCCAGTAGATGTAGACATAACTCAATGATGTCATCACACAGCTCCATGATATCACCTTACAATTCCACCAGCAAACTCAAGCTTGGCAAGATGCCAAGAAATTCATGGAGGAGCAAAGGAAGGAGATGAAGCAGCAGAGAGCGGAGATGACAGAGATGATAACATTATTACGAGGCAGAGGTCAGGATCACACTTTCTATCACTACTTGCCTTGCAGAGACGACGATGACCTCAGAGGTGGTCGAGTAGGACAGGAATAGGAGCTAAGGCATAGGTTTAGATTATTTATCTTGTCATTAATTATGTTTTGTATTTTGTTTATGTATATTTTAACATTATGACATACTTTTTTCATTAAGTTTATATATATATTTGTTGTATGTTGAAATTTTTATATTATGTGTATTTTGTATGTTACATGTGTTTAAGGTGTTATAAGATTCTATAATACCTACATTATATGGAAAAAAAACTACACATATATACACAACGGTTATGTTTAAAACTGTTGTTTTTATATACATGACAGTTATGTGAAAATCGTCGTTTAGAGAATTAGACGGTTTAACAATTGTCGTCTATGGTTCACGTGTATCATAGACGATGGTCATCAAAATCGTCGTTTAATGGTACGTAACGATAGTTTGTAATACAACTGTCGTTTATAAATATAGACAATGATTTCAAATAACAACCGTCATATATACATTAATGCGACACATACTTCCACGACGATAGAATACAATGATTTTTATGAAATAAGTGACAGTTACATCCCAGTAGTGGTAGAGTGTTATGGATGGTAGGTGGCTATGCGTGTCCCGCATATCATTACCTGGAAATGAGATCTTTTTTTGCAATAACTCAATCACGTTACTATTATAATTATTGACCCGTACGTCGAAATGAATGTTAAGATAGGGTGGCCAACCATTTGACGATGTTCATCACCTTTGTACAAACGGAGAGAGGGAAGCAGGACATTGGATTCATATGGGTGAAAGTTAGCATGTGGAGTATCACGTTGTTGATTTGCAGTGTTTGTAGAAAATCCGGTAAAAGCTTTTATTCCAACAGCAACTATCCTTGCATGGTAGAAAGGTTGACGGAATAACCTATTTATTAGGATCTGAGATGGGGTTGTAGGGAGATGGATATTTCGTAATGTTTTAATTACGAAGTTAAAGAAACTTTATGAATACTTAACGATAGAAGAAACAATGTAGAACCCCGTCTGAGAGGCACATTAAAACACTGTAATTTGTTACAAGTTAAAGCATTGTAAAATTAGAAAAATGAACTTAGAAAACTTTGCTAACCCCGTGGATTTTCATCCCATTACATAAACGACGGTGACGTATATGAAGATCCCACACACCAACCTTGACAATCATATTTATCATTATTTTGGTGGTAGGTTCAAACAGTATCGTACTTTACTACTATAATGTTATTGTTTGTCTCGGTGGTAGGTTCAAATAATTGAATCGAGTGTGGACGTTGCTTATTATCTTGTCAATGGAACGCCTCGTTTAGAACTTTACGTACCTCGTTAGATTTATTCTAAGGAATGGTAAAACACATATTATCGGGAAATCTTTATTGATGTAATTTCCAATACGAGGTGTACATGTAAGCAGTATATTTTGTTGCGAATTATGTTGCGTAGTGTTAGGAAAAAAATTGAAACTTTAAAATAGCCCAACTTGGCTAACTTCTCGTTTCCCAATTACTAGTTGACGAGAGGGTGGAATTGCAAATAGGGTATTCTTGCATTATGATGGAAGGTATTTTTCATACAATTTGATCGTCGGTTTTGTTTCCGAATTATCATAAGTATCTTTTAATATGTTGAGAATGTTACTTTGAAGAACTGAAAGGTAGTCAAAATTAACGAGTTTTGGGTTAAGTTGGTTTTGCATTCGAGAAAATTTGTTCGAGGCATTACGATTATTTAGGTTGGTACGCATATGGCGAGTCAAATTGCTGGTGGGAGGGCGTATTAATGTCCAATTGTATTTAAAAATTTTGAACATTGATATTTTATACGCACATCTTCTTACAAATTACACATTATTATTGTTTCAGTACATAGTAGTATAGGATTTACCTGACTTTATATTTTGTTCCGTTACAAGTTGAGGGCAATTGGCTTACGATAGTATATGAATTTTCAAATGTAATGTTACTGCACTTTTAAGCTTAGTAATTTTATGCACGTCTTTCAGAACGTTTCATACATACTATACTTTTGATATATATGAAATATGCTTCAATTTGACATACACGAAATTTGCATTCCAAATGCGGCGCTGTTTATTCGTGTCTTAGCTTGAAAAGCAAATATAATACGGGTTAATGCAAGGAATTATTAAAGTTTCTTAAAAGTTAAAAATGTAGTTTGAAATCTCACTGTACTTAAATCTCCATGTTGGAAATGCCGCACAAATACTCCATCAATTCCTAATAAATGACGTACATTTCATTACATACAACGGTCATCGACACTTATTTTCTATAGACAAATTTTAAACGATTTCCATTTAATTAAGGTAACACCCCACCAACATCAGTAGATTCCCGTGTAAACATCCACATTTTGAGTTTTTCGATTGACATACTTTGTTCTAGACTAATCCCATGAATCTCAACCACGCGTTACCTGACGACTAGTTTGGTGATGACTTCTTGGAGACGCATCCTTTTGACATTCCACGACGTGAAAATAATGAGAACGTGGTGCAAAATGCTGGTCGTAACGTTCCACATACTGCACCGGTGGTGAATGATTTCGATAACTAGTATGCAAAGGAGGTCACTACAACATAATTGACACTTGCCACCGGTTCCAATCATTTAATTGACGTCACAAAGCGTGTTATTTTATTTTTTTATTGGTTATAAAGAAAATCTGACGTCAAATTATCGTTTGTTCAGTGAATAAATTAGATCTTTTGCCGACGATTTATAATCGACGGTAATTATATTTCCTGTCATTTATAAAAAAAGTGATGTGATTTATATGTCATTTTTTCCTAAGTTAACATGTCGTTTTTTTAGTTTAAACATGCTTGAAACACTTGTTTTTATAAAAAAAAGATAATAAAAATGAAAAGATGTATTTCACAAGTATAGAGTATGATATAGAAATAGTTTGAAAATAAAATATTTGCATAAAAAAAGGAAAAAATGGAAACATAACAAAAGGAAACTAGTGAGAATCAAAATATAGCTACCATAATGCCACCAGCTCCACCTACCTTGCCCATGTCATCATCGTCTTGTTTGTGGATGCTGGGATCTGATAAAGATGGATGCTGTGACTATCCTTTCTTCAGAAGAATGGATAGAAGTCTCGAAGCTTATCATCCACCTTACTCATCTTTAACTACATGGCATCCATTTGATTCTTCATCTCTACCTCTCTCTTCTCCCTATTTACCTCTCTCTTCTCCCTCTCATCTTCTCGTCTCTGTAGTGTGTCAATCTTTTGATGCAGCTTCGACGACACTAGATGAGACGGTACCTTTCCTCCCATATCAACTAGACAAGGTGTATGCCCTCCCCACACTACGAATGAAACCACCGTGGTCTAGTGGCACCACTCTACTAACTGCCTCCTTTGGATCCAGAGGTTGATGGACTCTATTGGAGGTCTCATCATCGAGGGGATGCACCAATTCAACCATTCTCTCCTAAACATATGTATAAGTTATTATTATACATATATATATATATATATATATATATATATATAGAAAGTTACGAAGTTTTTGAATTTAGGAAACTTACGTGTCTCTACTGATATGACTTGTGAATCGAGCACCCACAGTTGCAATCCTGGAATGGGTGATGTTATGATCCAGTTCTCGAATCCCTACAGGACACAAGAATCGGACGGACTCGATTGATCCCAAGACCCAATCGTCCAACGAGAAAGTAACCAAAAGAACAGTAAAATAAACCACATTCATCATGCATGTAACTAACAGTAACAAAAGTACAGCAGTAAGAAAAGAACTACTGCAGTACATACCACCACAACAGTAGAGAATTAAAACAGGTATAGAAATATGATGCTTATAATAAAAGACTACAAGTGTAACAGAATATACTCACTACAACAGAAAAATGGTACAGCAAGTACAACACAAGTAGAACTACTGGGCTCTACTAGGCCCAGCACCCTCCGCAGCCGCAGACTTTGGCTGCTCAACACCTGACCCTGAAAAGGTGACACGTTAGCGAAATGCTGAGTAGAGTGGCAATCAGCTAGCTAAGAAAAATAGTAAAGTAAACAAGTAGCTGTTGTTTTAATTTCTTTCTTTATTTTACTCTTTCTTGGTTTATTTCTCAGGTCTTTCTCTTGATCTCGAATGTTTCTCGTGGGAACAATCTTGATTGCAGTCTTTTCCAAAAAGTAGAAGTAGCATGTGGTGCTCTCCTGGTCGGGAGAGTCCCCTGTGGTGGTCCTACCCTCAATCAACCACCCCAAGGTCGCTGACAGGCGTAACGGTGACTACGGCACGCGCGATAAACGCACGGGTAGCTACCCCGCATTGGCACACAGTCAGTCGTTTCCGTTAACGGGTGCACCCAAAGCACAACACGGAACCAGTATAGGGCAGAGCTCTCTCAGTAATAGGGGTCTAGCCCCTCCACAGTAACCAAACAGGGGTCTTGCCCCTCCATAGTCCGCGTACCCTCGCCTGACTACCTTGGTTTGCCCAGTGGGCCTAACAAGTCGGTATAGGATGGTTAGCAGAACCCCGCGGAACGTGGGCTGGCTAGCGCTCTCCTTACACTAGTAACTCTCCCCGGTATTGTGTACGCGAGGGCCAAAAGTGGGTACAAAGTGGTCAGACCTAACCCCGGGTCCCTGGGGCGGCTAGCTCTGCTTTGCACTAAATAGGGGGACAGTCGCTCTCCTTGGTACTCTGTACTCAAGGGCCAGCTCACTTCCCCATCCACTTTCCCAGTTCCATTCTGTTTATCTTCTAGGATCTCTACTCCTAATTCCCCATAGGGTTCATGCTCATATTCTTTAGCCAAGCCATTTTAGGTTTCATCATTTCAGTTTTATTCTCATATAGCTCGTGTTTCCAACATTTAATATCCATTCATATACAAGCATTTGTTATCCAATTACAGGAAATTATCATTATTCTTTCTATTTTTCCCAGACTGCAATTCATTGATTCACGACATTCGTTTCGGTGTTTCTGTTCCTAGGTTTCATGCCACACCCTAGGATCTATCATTCAATCTAGCTTTCCAGTCCTAGGATTCATGCCATACCCTAGGATCTATCATTCAATCTAGTTTTCCAGTCCTAGGATTCATGCCATACCCTAGGATCTATCATTCAATCTAGTTTTCCAGTCCTAGGATTCATGCCATACCCTAAGATCTATTATTCAATTTAGTTTTCAGACCCTAGGATTCATGCCATACCTTAGAATCTATTATTTATCTCAAAGATGCGTTAATGTTGATAAATAACCAAGGGAAGCTACTCTACCTGCAAAATCGAAAGTAATGGGGGCATGATCGGCAGGTCCGCGTGCCTCCGCAACCCCAGAGCCGCAACGGGATGGGGTCCTAATACAAGGATCAATCACAAGGAACCACTCAGAACAGGATAAAACTATTTTAAACAAGTAGAGGAACAAATGCTGAGAAGAACAGAATTTCAAACGCAGAAATCGGACTTCGAATGGATCCTAAACAGGTCAAAAATGATAACTTTGCCCCGAATCAGACGTCTGGAACACCTTCCAAACGTCTTAAAAGATGGTCCAGGTCATACCTTACTTCTGCATTGCTCTTTAGACGTCCAGGATCCCGCTGGACCGTCTGGACCTAGTTCCAGATGTCCGTCTATCACTCCAAACGTCTAGAGACGCTCTCCGTCGTCTGGTGACTTGCCCAGATGTTTGATCTGTGTGGGAGGGCGTGTCCTTGCACCTTCCCGAAATGAAACCTGCATGCGTACGCAAACACTCACAACACAACCACATCTCAGAGCTTTCGGTGGAACGGCCTGCATGGCCGCATCCGCAAAAAGGAGGTTGAGAATATCATACCTTTCAGACGTCTCCCACGTAGTCTGGTCGTAGGTCCAGACATTTGATTCTGGGAAAATTTCCCAGAATCAAAACCTTCTTGCCTTCTTCCCACTGCGCGTGGCTGCGCTGCGCTCGTCTGCCTGCTGCCTGAGCTGCAACAGCACTGGGGTAACCTCCCCAGCACCACGCTCCTACTGTGCGCCTGCCGGCTGGCCCTGGGCTGCTCTGGCGAGCTTGCTCTCTCTTCCTCACGCGCTCTGCCTCTTCTCCCTCTCGCTGCACCTCCTCCTCCCCGCGCGCACCTGGCAGCAGCTGTTGCCCTCGCTTTCTCACTCTCACGCTAACACTGGAGAAGGAGGAGACGGTAGAGTTGTGGGTGAGGGAGAGGGAAGGGGGAGAGGGTATTTGAAGGCGTCGAGGGAGAGAGAGAAAAGAAAAGAAGAACGCCTGCAGGTCGGCAGGCACAGTCTGCACGTGCACGCATGCAGACTCGCAATCGTACGCTGCAAAAATTTAATTCCAGACGTCTGGACCAACTCCCAGACGTCTTAAAAATGTTTGATGTTGTGGGTCTTAACAACATAACAAACTCAAAGGAAGTTTCATCCCCGAAACTTGAGCTAACTAAAGTGCGGAAAAGAACGATATACGCATAACAAACTCAAAGAGGATCGAAGCCGGTTCGAAAAGACATACCCTCAAAGTGCTCCGGGTACCGCTCTTACATCGCTGCCTCAGGCTCCCAGGTAGCCTCCTCGTACTGCTGGCTCCTCCACAAAACCTTCACCAGGGGTACTTGCTTCCACCTCAGACTCCAGACAGCTCTGTCGAGAATCTGCATTGGCTGCTCGGGGTAGGTCAGGTCGTCACCCACCGCGACGCTCTTGTGGCTCAGGATGTGACTGGGATCGGCGACGTACTTCCTGAGGTTGGACATGTGGAACACGTCGTGCACACCAGAAAGCTGAGGAGGAAGGGCAAGCCTGTAAGCAATGGGTCCAACCCGATCCAGGACCTCAAAGGGTCCCACGAACCTCGGCGCGAGCTTCCCCCTCACCCCAAACTGTTGCAGGCCCTTCATGGGCGAAACACGAAGGAAGATGTGGTTCCTAACCTCAAACTGTACCTCTCTACGTTTTTGATCTGCATAGCTCTTCTGTCTGCACCTGACAGTGCGGAGTTGCCTGTGAATCTGCTCGATCACCTCCTGACTCTGTCGGATCAACCTGGGGCCAACCTCCCACTTGGTCCCCACCTCAACCCAACTCAAGGGTGCCGTACACCTCCGTCTGTACAGAACCTTGTAGGGTGTCATGCCAATGCTCGAGTGATAACTGTTATTATATGCAAACTCTACCAGGGGCAAGTGCTCCTCCCAAGAGCCCCTCTAGTCCAGTACACAAGCACGCAAAAGGTCCTCAAGTGTCTGTATCGTGCGCTCAGATTGTCCGTCCGTCTGGGGGTGGTATGCTGTACTGAACCTCAACCGCGTCCCCAGGGCCTACTGAAACTCAGCCCAAAACTGGGATGTAAAACAGGTATCCCGGTCGGATATGATCTCTTGTGGAACTCCGTGTAGACGTACCACGTCGCAGATATACCTCTCTGCCAACTGCGCTGGTCCTAAGGTGACTCGGATCGGCAAGAAACGTGCCATCTTCGTCAATCTGTCAACGATTACCCAAACTGCGTCGTGTCCTCACTGGGTAACGGGCAAGCCCACCACCAAGTCCATGGTGATGCTCTCCCACTTCCACTCTGGCACTGGAAGTGGTTGCAACGGCCCTGCAGGCCTCTGATGCTCGACCTTCACCTGCTGGCACACTAAACACTGCTGTACGAATTCACCTACATCCTGCTTCATTCCCCTCCACCAAAAGTCGCGCCTCAAATCATGGTACATCTTTGTGTTTACGGGATGTATGGTGAACTTGGAACCATGTGCCTCAATCAGGAGCTCTCTCAACAGCTCCTCGTCCCTGGGAACGCACAAACGTCCCCTCATGTGTAGTACCTGGTCTGTAAAAGAGAAGTCTCCAGGGTCTCCTGACAACACTCTGTCACGCAATGACTGTAAGTGTGGGTCGGCCATCTGTCCTATGATGATGCGGTCTATCAGCTCTGGCCTCGTCTGTCGTGTCACAGTCACTGCCCCACAGTGCCCCAGTAACTCTAGGGGCCGCTAACCACCCATCTCCTCCAAGAGGCTCCAACTCTGCGCTTGTAAATTGGCCAAGTGGGCGGGCACCTTTCGGCTCAAGGCGTCAGCCACCACGTTGGCCTTTCCTGGGTGGTAGGAGATGCTGCAGTCATAGTCCTTCAAGAGCTTCAACCAACGTCTCTGTCTCATGTTGAGCTCCTTCTGATCAAACAAGTATCTGAGGCTCTTATGATCTGTAAAAATCTCAAAAGTCTCATTGTACAAGTAGTGCCTCCAAGTCTTCAACATGAAGACGACAGCTGCCAGCTCCAGGTCGTGGGTAGGGTAGCTATGTTCATGGGGCTTCAGTTACCGCGAAGCGTAAGCGACAACGTGACCCCTTTGCATGAGCACACCTCCTAACCCCTACAAAGAGGCATTCGTGTACACAACGAACCTGCCACTACTATCTGGGATGGTAAGTATGGGAGCCGAAGTTAGCCTCTACTTCAGCTCCTGAAAACACGCCTCACAGGCGTCTCTCTAAGTAAAGGGTACGTCCTTCCGGGTCAGCTGTGTCATAGGACGTGCAATTTGCGAGAAGCCCCTGATAAACCACCTGTAATAGCTTTCCAGTCCCAAGAAACTGCGGATCTCAGTAACTGTACGTGGTCTCTCCCACCTGAGCACTGCCTCAACCTTGGCTGGGTCCATAGCCAAGCCATCCCTGGAGATCACATGACCTAGGCCCTGCAGGCCTCTGATGCTCGGCCTTCACCTGCTGGCACACTAAACACTGCTGTACGAATTCACCTACATCCTGCTTCATTCCCCTCCACCAAAAGTCGCGCCTCAAATCATGGTACATCTTTGTGTTTCCGGGATGTATGGTGAACTTGGAATCATGTGCCTCAATCAGGAGCTCTCTCAACAGCTCCTCGTCCCTGGGAACGCACAAACGTCCCCTCATGTGTAGTACCTGGTCTGTAAAAGAGAAGTCTCCAGGGTCTCCTGACAACACTCTGTCACGCAATGACTGTAAGTGTGGGTCGGCCATCTGTCCTATGATGCGGTCTATCAGCTCTGGCCTCGTCTGTCGTGTCACAGTCACTGCCCCACAGTGCCCCAGTAACTCTAGGGGCCGCTAACCACCCATCTCCTCCAAGAGGCTCCAACTCTGCGCTTGTAAATTGGCCAAGTGGGCGGGCACCTTTCGGCTCAAGGCGTCAGCCACCACGGTTGGCCTTTCCTGGGTGGTAGGAGATGCTGCAGTCATAGTCCTTCAAGAGCTTCAACCAACGTCTCTGTCTCATGTTGAGCTCCTTCTGATCAAACAAGTATCTGAGGCTCTTATGATCTGTAAAAATCTCAAAAGTCTCATTGTACAAGTAGTGCCTCCAAGTCTTCAACATGAAGACGACAGCTGCCAGCTCCAGGTCGTGGGTAGGGTAGCTATGTTCATGGGGCTTCAGTTACCGCGAAGCGTAAGCGACAACGTGACCCCTTTGCATGAGCACACCTCCTAACCCCTACAAAGAGGCATTCGTGTACACAACGAACCTGCCACTACTATCTGGGATGGTAAGTATGGGAGCCGAAGTTAGCCTCTACTTCAGCTCCTGAAAACACGCCTCACAGGCGTCTCTCTAAGTAAAGGGTACGTCCTTCCGGGTCAGCTGTGTCATAGGACGTGCAATTTGCGAGAAGCCCCTGATAAACCACCTGTAATAGCTTTCCAGTCCCAAGAAACTGCGGATCTCAGTAACTGTACGTGATCTCTCCCACCTGAGCACTGCCTCAACCTTGGCTGGGTCCATAGCCAAGCCATCCCTGGAGATCACATGACCTAGGCCCTGCAGGCCTCTGATGCTCGGCCTTCACCTGCTGGCACACTAAACACTGCTGTACGAATTCACCTACATCCTGCTTCATTCCCCTCCACCAAAAGTCGCACCTCAAATCATGGTACATCTTTGTGTTTCCAGATGTGTGGTGAACCTGGAACCGTGTGCCTCAGTCAGGAGCTCTCTCAACAGCTCCTCGTCCCTGGGAACGCACAAACGTCCCCTCATGTGCAGTACCTGTTCTGTAAAAGAGAAGTCTCCAGGGTCTCCTGACAGCACTCTGTCAAGCAATGACTGTAAGTACGGGTCGGCCATCTGCCTTGTGATGATACGGTCTATCAGCTTTGGCCTCGTTTGTCGTGTCACAGTCACTGCCCCACAGTGCCCTAGTAACTCTAGGGGCCGCCAACCGCCCATCTCCTCCAAGAGGCTCCAACTCTACGCTTGTAAATTGGCCAAGTGGGCGGGCGCCTTTCGGCTCAAGGCGTCAGCCACCACGTTGGCCTTTCCCGGGTGGTAGGAGATACTGCAGTCATAATCCTTCAGGAGCTCCAACCAACGTCTCTGTCTCATGTTGAGCTCCTTCTGATCAAACAAGTATTTGAGGCTCTTATGATCTGTGAAAAGCTCAAAAGTCTCACCGTACAAGTAGTGCCTCCAAGTCTTCAACGCGAAGACGACAGCTGCCAGCTCCAGGTCATGGGTAGGGTAGCTATGTTCATGGGGCTTCAGTTGCCGCGAAGCGTAAGTGACAACGTGACCCCTTTGCATGAGCACACCTCCTAACCCCTGCAAAGAGGCGTCCGTGTACACAACGAACCCGCCACTACTATCTGGGATGGTGAGTACGGGAGCCGAAGTCAGCCTCTCCTTCGGCTCCTGAAAACACGCCTTACAGGCGTCTGTCCAAGTAAAGGGCACGTCCTTCCGGGTCAGCTGTGTCATAGGACATGCAATTTGCGAGAAGTCCCTGATAAACCACCTGTAATAACCTGCCAGTCCTAAGAAACTGCGAATCTCAGTAACTGTACGCGGTCTCTCCCACCTGAGCACTGCCTCAACCTTGGCTGGGTCCACAGCCAAGCCATCCCCGGAGATCACATGACCCAGGAAGGTCACCTCCCTCAACCAGAACTCGCACTTGCTGTATTTGGCGTACAGCCTACGTAGCCTCAGTGTGTCCAAAACCATCCGCAAGTGCTGCCCATGCTGCGTCAGATCTTGAGAATAGATGAGCACATCATTAATAAATACCACCACGAACTGGTCCAAGTATGGTCTAAACACCCTATTCATCAAATCCATGAAGGCAGCGGGGGCATTGGTCAGCCCAAACGGCGTGACCAGAAACTCGTAGTGTCCGTATCGGGTGTGGAAAGTTGTCTTGGAGACGTCTGCCTCCTTGATCCTCAACTGGTGGTATCCAGACCTCAGGTCAATCTTGGAGAATACCGTGGCATCTCGTAGTTGGTCAAACAAGTCATCAATTCTCGGTAGCGGATACCTGTTCTTGATGGTAACCCTATTTAGCTGTCTGTAGTCCACACAAAGGCTTAAGGTACCATCGTTCTTCTTTACGAACAAAACCGAGGCTCCCCATGGAGACGCACTGGGCCTCATAAAGCCTTTCTCTAGAAGATCCTGCAACTGAGACTTGAGCTCTCGTAGCTCAAGTGGTGCCATCCTGTACGGTGCTGTGGAGATGGGGTTGGTCCCAGGTACCAGTGAGATCTCAAACTCGATCTCACGCTCAGGCGGTAGTCCTGGCAACTCATCTGGGAACACTTCGGGGTACTCTCTGACCACCGGGATACTTTGGAAGTCTGCCGCAGGGCTGGGCTCTGCCACCACACAAGCTAGGAAGCCCTCACACCCTTGGCTCAAAAGTCTCGTCGCTCGAAGTGCAGAAATGCACCTGAAGCCTCCGTCCACTGGTTGCCCGTGGAACTCGAAAGAAGGCAACTCCGGTATGGAGAAGACGATCTTCCTCTCAAAGCAGTCCACCAAGGCATGGTAAGTGGACAGCCAATCCATCCCCAAAATTACACCAAAGTCCTCCATCTGTATCATAATCAGGTCAGCGGGAAGGCTGTGTCCCCCAACATTGACCTCACAACCTGTGTACACCTCCTCAGCTACAAACAGCTGACCACTCGGACCTCTGATCATGAACGGATCCTCTAACAACATACATTCCTGCCCTAAGCTAACCGCAAAACTGGCAGCAACAAACGAGTGCGTAGCGTCGGAATTGAAAAGAGTGTAAACAAGTCTGCCAGAAACTGAAACCATACCTGCCACCACTGATCCCGAAGCTCTGGCATCCCTATGTGTCTAGGCATTGATACGCCCCTCAGCCCTAGGTGCGGACGAAGCAGCCACACTCTGCGTCGGACGGGTAGCTGCTGGCCAGTACCCTCCCCGCGACTGCTGTCCTCCTTTTCGTGCCTGGAAACCGTGGCCTCCTGCTCGCCCTCCAGTGCTCGGTGTAGGAAGCATCTGCTGGCCTCCAGCCTTGGACGGGCAGTCCCTCCTGATGTGGCCTGGCTGGCCACACTGGTAGCAAAGGGGGATTCGACTCCCACCCTCAGTGGGTCCATGCTGGCGATTGGGCGGGGGTCCGATGCTAGCAGCTGGCCCCTGTCGGGGGCCCCCAAAGGCCACTGATGGCTCTGCAAAACGTGACGGCTCTCCTGCAGGCGCCACGTGTCCCTCTCTCGTCGGCCCTGTGAGAAGTCTGGCTGGTCGGGCCGCTTTCGCCCGCTGTCAGTGTCACGTGCGGACGGGTTGGTCTCTTCGTACGTCATAGCTGCCTCTACCACCTTCGAGAATGTAGGCAGCTTCAAGGGTTTAACATACCCCCGAATTGTAGGTCGGAGCCCCTCGGTGAACCTCCAAAGGCACTCCTCCTCAGTAGCCACGGCTATTGCTGCGAAGTGGGACAACTCCAGGAAACACGTACGGTACGCGCTCACAGTCATTGTCCCCTGGCGAAGAGTGTGGAACTCCCGCCTCCTCTGGTCCTGCCACGTTTGGGGAAAGTACTGCTCGCAGAAGAGGGTGACGAACCGGTCCTAAGTCGGCTCGTCCCTCTCCTGGCCCCTGACCGCCCTCCACCACCTGTGTGCCACGCTTTCCAGCTAGTACGTGGCAAAGGCCACACGACACTCCACAGGGGGGTGAAGGGTGTCAAAAACCTTCTCGATCTGCTCGAGCCAGTCCTCCGCCTCAGTCGGGTCCTCATCCCCCTTGAAGGAGGGGGCTTCAGCTTCCGAAACTGTTCGAAAAGCTCAAAGTGGTGCTGGAGTGGAGATGCTGGTGCGCCTCCAGGAAAAAAAGCCTCGTGCTCGGAAGTGCCGGAGGAAGGTGGGGGTGGTGGAGGCCCACCCTCTCCCCCGTGTCCAGCGCCGTGTCTGTCTCATGGTCCTACAGAAAACTCCCCCTCCGCAGCCCCAGGGAGAGGCGCTTGCGGCGGTGGGTGAAGCTCCTCTCGCATGATGTCCAGTATCAGTTGGGCGAGGTCCTAGGCCTGAATGCCCAGGAGCAGTGGCTGGTTTACTGAGGCATTAGCCTCAACGCGCTCGCCCCTCCGACCTCATCCTCGGTCGCGTCCGCGGCCCGCCTCGCTACCTCCTCGTCGAGGCATCTCCTGCAAGGAGACGCGAACATGGAATAGAAAGACGTCAATACGAATCGCTATCTAATGAAGAAGTAAAAAAAAAAGATGTCAAAAGGTACGTTGTGGTGGCTACTCTAGTTACAAGCACGTGAATTGGTTATTTTCAAGCCAGTTGGTTCACTTCTCAGGACGACATTGCTCTGATACTATCTTGTTACGACCCGGTTCCCGAATCTCTATAGGACATGAGAATCGGATCGACTCAACTGATCCCAAGACCTAGTCGTCCAACGAGAAAGTAACCAAAAGAATAGTAAAATAAACCACACTCATCATGCATGTAACTAACAGTAACAAAAGTACAGCAGTAAGAAAAGAACTACTACAGTACATACCACCACAACAGTGGAAAATTAAAACAGGTATAGAAATATGATGCTTACAATAAAAGAGTACAAGTGTAACAGAATATACTCACTACAACAGAAAAATGGTATAGCAAGTACAATAGAAGTAGAACTACTGGGCACTACTAGGCCTAGCACCCTCCGCAGCCGCAGACTTTGGCTGCTCAACACCTGGCCCTGAAAAGGTGACAAAGGTGACACGTCAGCGAAATGCTGAGTAGAGTGGCAACCAGCTAGCTAAGAAAAATAGAAAAGGTAAACAAGTAGCTGCTGTTTTAATTTCTTTATTTTACTCTTTCTTGGTTTATTTCTCAGGCCTTTCTCTTGATCTCGAATGTTCCTCGTGGGAACGATCTTGATTGCAGTCTTTTCCGAAAAGTAGAAGTAGCACGTGATGCTCTCCTAGCCGGGAGAGTCCCCCGTGGTGGTCCTACCCTCAGTCAACCACCCCAAGGTCGCTGACAGGCGTAACGGTGACTACGGTACGCGCGATAAACGCACGGGTAGCTACCCTGCATTGGCACGCAGTCAGTCGTTTCCGTTAACAGGTGCGCCCAAAGCACAGCATGGAACCAGTATGGGGTAGAGCCCTCTCAATAATAGGGGTCTAGCCCCTCCACAGTAACCAAACAGGGGTCTTACCCCTCCATAGTCCGTGCACCCTCGCCTGACTACCCTGGTTTGCCCAGTGGGCCTAACAAGTTGGTGTAGGACAGCTAGCAGAACCCCGGGGCCCGTGGGGTGGCTAGCGCTCTCCCTACACTAGTAGCTCTCCCCGGTACTGTGTACACGAGGGCCAAAATTCAGTACAAAGTGGCTAAACCTAACCCCAGGTCCCTGGGGCGGCTAGCTCAGCTCTGCACTAAACAGGGGGACAGTCGCTTTCCTTGGTACTCTGTACTCAAGGGCCAGCTCACTTCCCCATCCACTTTCCCAGTTCCATTCTGTTTATCTTCTAGGAGCTCTACTCCTAATTCCCCATAGGGTTCATGCTCATATTCTCTAGCCAAGCTATTTTAGGTTTCATCATTTCAGTTTTATTCTCATATAGCCCGTGTTTCCAACATTTAATATCCATTCATATACAAGCATTTGTTATCCAATTACAAGCAATTATCATTATTCTTTCTACTTTTCCCAGACTGCAATTCATTTATTCACGACATTCGTTTCGGTGTTTCTGTTCCTAGGTTTCATGCCACACCTTAGGATCTATCATTCAATCTAGCTTTCCAGTCCTAGGATTCATGCCATACCCTAGGATCTATCATTCAATCTAGTTTTTCAGTCCTAGGATTCATGCCATACCCTAGGATCTATTATTCAATCTAGTTTTCAGACCCTAGGATTCATGCCATACCCTAGAATCTATTATTTATCTCAAAGATGTATTAATGTTGATAAATAACCAAGGGAAGCCACTCTACCCGCAAAATCAGAAGTAATGGGGGAGTGATCGGTAGGTCTGCGTGCCTCCGCAACCCTAGAGCCGCAATGGGATGGGGTCCTAATACAAGGATCAATCACAAGGAACCACTCAGAATAGGATAAAACTATTTTAAGCAAGTAGAGGAACAAATGCTGAGAAGAACGAAATTTCAAACGCAGAAATCGAACTTCGAACGGACCCTAAACAGGTCAAAAATGACAACTCTACCCCGAATCAGACGTCTGGAACACCTTCCAGACATCTTAAAGGATGGTCCAGGTCATACCTAACTTCTGCGCTGCTCTTCAGACGTCCAGGATCCCACTGGACCATCTGGACCTAGTTCCAGACGTCCGTCTATCACTTCGGACGTCTGGAGACGCTCTCTGCCGTCTGGTGACTTGCCCAGACGTCTGATATGTGTGGGAGGGCGTGTCCTTGTGCCTTCCCGAAATGAAACCTGCATGCATACACAAATACTCACAACACAACCACGTCTCAGATCTTTTGGCAGAATGGCCTGCATGGCTGCATCCGCAAAATGGAGGTTGACAATATCGTACCTTTTAGACATCTGGATCTCCCTCCAGATGTCTCCCGTGTCGTCTGGTCGTAGGTCCAGACGTCTGATTCTAGGATAATTTTATAGAATCAGAACCTTCTCACCTTCTTCCTGCTGCACGCGGCCGCGGCGTGCTCGTTCGCCTGCTGCCTGAGATGCAGCAGCACCGGGGTAACCTCCCTAGCGCCACGCTCCCGCTGCGCGCCCGCCGGCCAGCCCTGGGCTGCTTTGACGAGCTTGCTCTCTCTTCCTCACGTGCTTTGCCTCTTCTCCCACTCGCTGCACCTCCTCCTCCATGCACGCACTCGGCAGCAGCTGCTGCCCTCTCTTTCTCACTCTCACGCTAACACTGGAGAAGGAGGAGATGGTGGAGTGGTGGGTGAGGGAGAGGGAAGGGGGAGAGGGTATTTGAAGGCATCAGGGGAGAGAGAGAAAAGAAAAGAAGAATGCCTGCAGGTCGGCGGGCACAGTCTGCGCGCGTAGACTCGCAATCGTACGCCGCAAAAATTTAATTCCAGACGTCTGGGAAGGTGTCCAGATGTCTGGACCAACTCCCAGACGTCTTAAAGACGTTTGATGTCGTGGGTCTTAACAGGTGATTGATGAGAGCCTCATCATGAGCCATAACTAGCTCATTTTGACCCAATAAAGAAGATAAAAGCTCCTACATAACCTAGAAGAAGGCCTAACTGAAGGAACAAGTGCTCTGAGAAGAAAATATGAAATAAAGGTTAAAACTGCAATTTTACCATTGCAGTACAAAAACGGGATTTATCAGAGGCAAAACATAGGTCAAATGGTCTAAATGAGATAAAAAGTGGGTTGAGTCAATTAGAAATGGGTTCATGTGCAATCTAAGAACTAAATGACACTTGGTAACCCTAAAACAGACCCTCTTAAATTAACAAGGTTCCGGTTAGAACAAAAAGCAAGTAAACCCTCTACAAATCATGGAAAAACATACTCTAGGGTTTAGAACACTTAATTTGGCCTTTGGAACCTAGTTTGACCTAGATTAGGGTCCTAGCTCTTCAATTAACCTAATTTGGGTTTTTACGTAAAATATCCAGTCAAACGAGGTCAAACCTAAAATCCAACTTCACCATTGGATTCCTTAGGTCCAAATTAGGTTTGTACCAAAATTTGGACCTAAGGAGAGGTCATCTTGACCTACTTTGCAATTTAGTACACCCAAATCACAAATTGGTCCCTATCTTTTGAATACCGTTGCAGAGAACCCCCTAGGTTCTTCGCCTCCTTTGCAAACCGGTCCTGCCGCCATTGCTAGGGTAGAACCGAGCTCCGGCGAGGTTCGGAGAGGGATTGCTCTCTAATCCCTCAGAGATTCCCTCCCAGAAATGGAAGGAGGATTCTCTGAGGAATTCCCTTCCTTATAAAGTCAATTACAATCACTGGTGTAAACCCAATCTCTCGTGCGAACGCACGAGAGATTTGGGTATCCTAACTCCTTTCCATCTCCGATGACCAACCTCAGGCAATTACGTGCCCTTCACGCCCTGCACACCCAGTCCAGCGCCTATATAAGAACCCACAACTCCGGCCGAAGAGGCTAAGCTTGATTTTGACGGAGATCCCTTCCAAATTCCTCCCTCTTCCATCTCCGGCCAAACGACCCACAAGCTCCGGCGACCTCCTCCCCTCCTTCTCGTCGCTCTGTTGCCATACCAGCAGCAGAGTCCTCTCCGCCACTTCCTCCCGCGTCGCGCCGTACCCCGCGCGCGCGCTTCTGACCTCGTCTTCGTCGCCGCTTCCTCCCTCAGGGTCTTTCTTCCCCGACGACAGCAGTTACGAGCCGTCCTCTCCGCCGCCTTCCTTCCTTCCAGACAATCACAGATATGTTCTCCATCCTCTCCTCTCCCTTTTCCCCCAACTATTTTACTTGATTACCCCTCGACAGTACCTAATCGCCTTCATCTTCCTCGCCTCCGACCGCACTCCGACGAGCCGCCCACACCAATCCGCCACTCCACACGGCTCGCCAACCACCTCGTGAGCTCCGCCTCACCACCAGGAACTCGCTCCACCCCACAATTGCCACTCCAGACCTCCATAACCACCCCCCGAACAACCCACCATCTCCGGCCACAGGTTGACCTAGGCACGCACGCCTAGGCCGACCGACAACCTGCAGCATCACCCACCGCCTTCGCCGTGCTACGGCGAAGGTTTCCAGCTATTCTGATTGGGCCAATAGGCCGTTCTGTGGAATCTCAGGTGAACGCCCCGGCCGCCATTAACAGCCGAAGCAGCAGGAAGCTTGGAGCAGCAGCAGGCGTCAGGCTTCCCAGGCGGCAGGTGCAGCAGGCTCTCGCAAGTGTCGCGAGGTGACTGAGTTCAGCGAGGAGCACCAGCAGGGCCTTCAGCGTGGGCAATTGCACACGAGAGTCTGCGGGCGCGCGTGAGGGAAGGACGAAACCTTTAGTCCCACATCGTGGGATTACAAACCTCAGGTACACTATAAATTGCTTTTGTGATATACTCTTATCGCCTCAGTAAGCACAGGGGTGAGGTCCCTCACTGACCCCACCCGCCTCGTCCGTGGCCTGACCACGCGGACTTGGCGGATCCGACCCGACCTAGACCTACGCACTCCTCGCGCATCACACCACCTTCAGGTGCGCCTGGTCCCGGGTACGATCCGACCCGATTATGCTTGTGGCTCTGGGAGAGCAGCTCAGAGTGAATTGCTTGAGAGAGAGAGACGCGCGGGTAGAGGGAGAAGGGTTAGGTTTTGCTCCTGTGCAGGCAGGCTGATCACAGGAGAAGGACTTGGCCGCTGCAGAAGAGAGAAGCAAGGCAAGACCACGGAAGAGAAGAGTAAGAAGCAAGGTAGAGAAGAAGAAAAGAAAGAGCAAGGCAGAAGCAAAAGACATGGGAGATCAAAAGAAGGAAGGAAAGAAAGGCTTCGCAAGGCAGAAAGAAGAAGGATAATCAAGAAGAAAAGGGAAAATACTTTTAAGACGTCTGATCTTGCGATCAGACGTCCAATTTCATATTTTTGTCCTAATAACTTTTAATTGCATACATTCACATTTGAATTGATATTTTGAGTAAATTAGAGTGTTCAATTACATTTTTGACTAGTAGTAAATTCCATTTGCTCCCTGTGTTCGACCTCGGATACTCCGATTTTCGAGTAATAAAAATCTTTATTTGTTTTGAACGCTTTAGCGGCTATATTACAATGCGATATTATCTTTTAACAAACCGCACAAAAGCGCGACGAACAGTGATCTCGTAAATATCCATCCTACTCATATCCCTCCTCTCATGTAAAGCGGACTGAAAATATAAAAGGAATATAACTATATGAAGATAACCTATAATATTAAATTGCGAAGTTATAATAAACTTACATAATAGTTCTTGACCTTCTCAATGCTTCTTTGACCCAAATAATGGGTCTATCCAGGAGCTTTAGCCTTATTGGCCTTATTCTTCCTTGCTTGCTCCTGTAATAAAAGCATATATATATGTAAATTATTAAACAAAATGATCCTTTGTCATAAATTTAAAATATATGAAATTAATATAAACATTTTAAATGGATTAGTAACCTCCACTTTGGGATCCACCCAATGCTTGCATACCTAATTCCAATGCTTAGGCATGACCAGGAGAATAACTCTCAATTGCCTCCTCGAGGGAATTGCAGGGAGAGAAAAATTAAATACGAAATATAAAATGCCAGAAATAATATATGAAATTATGTACATAATAAAGATGTAAATCTCTAAAAAGTTTTACTTTTCTCTTTGTCTTTGTCCTCCAATCTCTGTGGAGCTTGGCGACATGTTTAAGGATATA
Source organism: Thalassia testudinum (assembly GCA_037157565.1). NCBI lineage: Eukaryota > Viridiplantae > Streptophyta > Magnoliopsida > Alismatales > Hydrocharitaceae > Thalassia > Thalassia testudinum. The sequence goes on along the minus strand of JAZHRO010000031.1, from coordinate 142,802,041 downwards.
TCGGCATGCATTGGGGTCGTCACCTCAATCTTAACTCGCCTACATTTATTTTAGAAAAATATATCAATCTTAAATGAAAATAAATTTAAGATAAAGTTTTAGAATCAATATTTAAGATACATAAAATTACCTCTAACTATCAGAGGAGCTACCTCTTCAGCTCTGCGGGCACCTTCCTCCAGTCGAAGTAGCAAATTGGCACAATGGACTTCACCATTATGCCCACTCGACTGATGAAGGTCGGGTAATTCTCCACCTCCTTCATGGTTTTAAGTCTGATCAATATCCTCAGGCTCTCGGGGATACACTGGAGATCTAGATTCTTTGTCTTCCCCCGTCATCTTCGTATTTTACCTGCGTAGACATTAATCATAGTTATCGTGGATATATATGAAGTTATAATAAGTTTTAAAATATAGAAATAATTTTTTTCGTAAAAGTAGAAGAGTTCTTACCAGCACTTGTACCCACTGCTCTCGGGTCCACATGTACTGGGGATGTACTCTCCACTTGCTCATCCTCTACCTCCTCCTCTCCCTCCTCATTATTGGAGGTGTCCTCGTCATCCTTCTCTAATGCTACGTAATCTGGATTAGGCTCTACTCACTTTAGCTCAGTAGGAGCAATTTCCTTCCCCTTTTCTTTTCCCCCCACATAAATGGCATCACAAGATCGTGCCTGGTCCTTGGGTCATACAAAATGAGAATGGAAGGGAGCCTGTTGCTGAGGAGGTGGTTGAGCCAGCTATCGAGGGGGTGGTTGAGCCTCGAGAGATGGCTCAAGCTGGGTGGATGGCTATGTCTGAGGAGGACCCTTTTTATTAGTTATTTCTTAAATCCCTTCATTTGTAAGAAGAAATAAATACAATAATTAGTACAATTGAAAATAATATATAAGTAATTAATGAAAAACTTTAGCGAACACTAGAAAAATTTTAAAAAATTTCGACTGAGTTTTCCCTTAAATTTGGAGGTTTTTCTATAAACCTGCATATTAAATAAAACCTGAATATAAAAATTACTATTACAAAGAAAACTGCATATTAAAATGAAACCTGCATATAGTCACTTAAGATCTATTTTCCATAAGAATAATAGAATCACAAGAAAGTGATGAAAAAAAATTGCAAACTCCTAGCTAGTGTTTGTCCAAGTGAGGTGAATGAATAGAAGCCTTTACACCTTAATGTCGAAAAGAAAGAGTATTTATGTTGATAAATGCTAACTCTTGTGCCCATTTTTCATCCATTCAAGACATTCATTTATCCAAGCAACATGCAACACTTAGCTTTGTTGATATATATCCATCCACATTAGAAGGATGTATTAATGACAAATGCTTGAAGGCTTCATAATTAAGTAGATCAAACTTCAAAATTTGAAGCTTCTATCTTAGTCAATCTTTTTACATATGAAACTACCATATATTGATGGAAATCGAGCAAATAGGAGTATGATCAGCAATCTCCTCAATGAGACAATAGACATAAGAGTTGACATAATCCTCCTCATCATAGAAGGTCAATGTTTAAGGTGACAATATTCAATTAAAGTATCAACTACGAATTCGAAAGATTGCTATGGAATATGGAGCCATAACAACACTATTTAATCCCAAATCTCGAGGATGTAATTTTAACAAAAAATACAAGAAAGAAGAATTTTCTTAACACTTGTTTTAATAAACATCTAAATAACTACGATATTATCTAAATGTTTAATCAAAATAAATTCCAAATGTCTCAAAACATCTCGAAAGAGTGCATCACCAGACATATCATTTCTCGAAATATCTTATAAATGTCATTTAAAAAATTTTGGTAGAGTTTTCCCTTAAAACTTGAAGTTTTTCTATAAATCTGCATAGCACATAAGTGGTTATACCCCACATCCATTCAACAAACAAAATATAAAGCAAACAACTACGTATACCCTACATCCATTCAAATAAAATAATTAAATATATAACACAAGTGGGTATACCCTATATCTATTCAATGAAATAAAAAATAACATGTGTGTACACCTACATCTAGTAAAAATCTATAATTCATTGAATTAAATTGAAAACATTGAAATTATATCTTTAGTTACGACAGCCTCCGAGTATGCCCATCATTGATAACCTGTAATTTGAAAAATAAAAGTAATTAAATAAAATATTATAAATGATAGTGTATAGAAAATAAAGAAATAAAAAATGTAGTGAGTAAAAATAACATAGTTTGAACTTGTGTGTGATTAGGTTTAAGTTTTGGTATTTCTAATGTATAGAAAATGTCGGTAGAAGTTAGGTTTCTTCAATTTAAATATGAATTTGATTTAAACAGAAATGAAAAAAAGCAAAGAAAATTATTACTAACCTTAGATGTCCACATCTACTGCATTTGAATCTATATGACCTTCTTTCATTAATTCTTGGTATGCTTCAAACTATACGTCACAATAATTGCGTGATACTGTTCTTATTTGTATAACCTGTCTGGCAAGTAAATTGCATTTAAAAGATTATTTAGTTGTAGTATAGTGCAAAAACATGTCGACAAATAAATTTGTAATGATCGGCGAATACCGGGTCGTTTGCATGGAGGCAATCTCGATTTTAACAGAAGCTTTTCAATAAAACTAGTTCTAACAGGTATTTATATATGTATATATGTATAAAGAGGCATCAGATATCCATAAGATCAAATTTCATTGCATTGATAAAGAGTTTTTCACAGTAGAAATTGCTATGCAAAAAGTAGAGACAGATAGAGAGAGAGATAGAGAGATAGAGAGAGAGAAAGAGGCAGAGAGATGACACCGCTTGTAGGATGCTTGTACGAGATACGGCAGCACCTCAGATCCATTACACCGGAACGAAGGTTGGAGCAGAGTTGTAGAGGGAGAGCTTTGGCCTGGAGGAAGGTGGAAGAGTTGTATGGAAGAGATTATTCAAGGGGGGCTTTGGCCTTCTTTTATAATTTTTATGGAGGACAAAAAGGGTATTTTGGCCCTCTATCTCATGTAACAACCTTAAGATTAATCAGATTCGTCGATCGAGAGATCAATGAACCTGATTAAGCCTCAAAACACCTACAAACTCGCCTCTATCGCGCAGATTCAACCTCTGATCGACATGTGTGATGGGAACACCATCATGAGCCCTAACTAGCTCATTTTGACCCAGAAAAGAGAACAAAAGCTCCTACATAACCAACTGGAGGTCTTAACTCAATGAATAACCCTTCTGAGAGAAAAGTAAGAAACAAGGGGTAAAACTGTAATTTTATCATTGCAGTACAACAATGGATTTTCTCATGTGCTAAAAACAAGTCAAATGATCTTAACAAGATAAAAAGTGGGTTGGTTCAAACAGAAAAGGGTTCATGTGAATTCTAGGAATTAAATGACTTCTTGTAATCCTAAAACAGACCCACTTAAGTTAACAAGGTTCTGGTTAGGATAATATTCACCTAAGCCCTCTAAAATCATATAAAAATATCCTCTAGGGTTTAGAACATTCAATTTAGCCCTTAGAACCTATTTTAACCTAAATTGGAGTCTTAGTCAAATGTTTACCCTAAATTAGATTTTTGCATAAATTACCCAGTCAAACGTGGTCAAACCTAAAATCCAACTTCACCATTGGATTCCTTAGGTCCAAATTAGGTTTTTACTAAAATTTGAACCTAAGGGGAATTCATCTTGACCTACTTTGCAAACAGGTCTAGCCCAATTACATTTCTACCCCTAACTTTTGAAAACTTCTACAGAAATCCCCCTATCATTGTCTTCGTTCTTTGCAATTAGGTCCCTCCGCCATTATAGTGGAGGGAATCCTACTCTGGTGAGGTTTCGAGGGAAAGATATCTCTAATTTCTCAGAGAATCCCCTTCAAAGTTGAAAGGGAGATTCTCTGAGAAATCTCCTCCAGTTTGAACACAATCAGAGGCTTGATTTGGTACCCAATCTCTCATGCGAATGCATGAGAGATTCAGGTCTCATTCAACCTTCCATCTCTGATGAGGTTGCCGTGCTTGGAAGCTTGGCTTCCAAGCACAAAACCTTCTGTCAGGGCCTATAAAAGCACGCCCAGATCACCCCGCATTCTCCACGCTTGAAATTGGCCAGAGAATCCCTCTACTTCGTCTCTTCCCCCTCCGGCCAGTGACTCAGCAAGCTCTGGCGACATCCCTCTCCTTCCCTCGTCACTCTGCCACAATACCAGTGGCAGGGTTCTCTTCCTTCTGTTCATCCGCGTCGCGCCACACCTGCCGACGCCCCTGCAGCCCCTTCATCGTCACCATCCTCCCCCCACTGAGTGCTTCGTCTCTGGTGATGGCAGTATGAGCCAGCCGCCATCTTTGCATCCCCCTTCCTCTATCTACACTTAGCTAAATCCTCTCTTTTTTCTAAACATTTTTCTCTCTTTTATTCTTGCAAACACGCCTCGACGCATACAACCACCATCACCTTCTTCATCTCTGGCCAGAGCTCCGGTGAGGCGTCCCCGCCACTCCACGCCTCCATCCGCCTCGCCAACTACCCCATAAGCACCGCAATACTCCATTGACCATAAACCCTCACTCAACTTACTGCACCACGCCCCTAGAACACCCCCCGAACACACCCACTCTCACGCACACAGGGTGCCCTAGGCACGCACTCTCTGGCCACCCCACGCCACACCGACCCCTGCACTACATTCGCCATGTTTCGGCGAAGCTGTCTGAGCTTTTTGACGAGGCTGCGAGGCCATTTTCGTGTGGATAGGTTCGGAGGCTTGCCACCATTGAAGCAAGCAAGTAGCTAGCTTGCAAACTAGCTCTAGGTCTCCCCGCTCCAGGTGAGTTGCCCCAGGTTACGCAGACTCATCTCATGAACGACTCTAGATGAGCGATTGGCTTTGAAGACCCAGTAGCTGCTGCAATCAAGGAAGCTCCTATTGCGGGCGCACGCAAAGGAAGGTGGGACGTTTAGTCCCACCTTGGAAAGTCTTGAGCAGGTGCAGCGAAATAAGAGGAAAAAGTGACATAGCCTCTTCACCTAGTGACCATGAGGTAAGGTTCCACTCACCTCTCACTGCCTCGTCCATGACCCGACCCCCGCGGACCTAGCTTGATCCGTATACCCGACCTGCACTCCTTGCCCACCACTGCACGCCAGTGGGCCTGGTCCTAGGTGCGCACCCGACCCGATTACTTGAGAAGCGGCTCTAGGAGAGTGAGCCTAAGAGAGAAAGAGGAAGAGAGATCGTGGGGGTAGGTAGGGGTAGGTTTTTCTCTCTCGCAGGCAAGGAGAAGAAGAAGAAGCCAAGGAAGAAGAGGGTGGAAGCCAGAGAAGCTAAGGGAGGAGAAGACAAGGACTGAAGAGGAAGAAGCTAAAGAAGGGTTGAAGAAAGAGAAAGAGAAGGAGAAGGAGCTGAAGGCAGAAGAAAGAGGAGCCGCAGAGAAAGAAGAAGAAGAAGACAAGGGCTAGAGCAACCAAAGGCAAAAGAAGCAAAGGCACAAGCATGAAGAAAAGAAGGAAGAAAGTCATCAGAGACAGAGAAGAGAAAAAGATCAGAAATAGCACTGTAGCAATTCCAATTTTAAGACGTCTGATTCACAAAATCAGACGTACATTTTTTGTGCTCTTCATATACATTGATATTCAGTGTCCACATTTACATTTTTTGCACTATAAGTCTGGTTTTCATTGCACATTATATTCAATTTTAAAGTTGTGCTTTTGATTTTTAAACCCCAATTTGCTCCCTGTGTTCGACCTTGGATTTAAAACTTCGAGTAATAAATTCTATTTGTTTTCGAGCGATTTCAACTATACTACGATGCATTGATTTTGAAACCTTGATCTCGCCTCGTTAAACAACGTGGCACGCTCTCGTGCATTGGATGATGATCGTACAACTGTAGATCTCTCCTCGCATGCGTGCTTCTGATTTCTCACTCGCCGCTCAAGCATTTTTAGCACCTCAACGTTAGCCGTCCGTTCTCTAACATCCGTTCGTAAGATTGGACAACTTAACACGCCCATGCTGCCTTTGAGTTCGTGCGTTTGTTCCAGCATTCGGTCACGACGCGCTCCGGTCTAGACACGTGGTCATGCCTGCTTTCGCCGATCTCCATCCGACGGACAATGGCGCTTGCTGGTGATGCATTCCTGATTTGAGCACTGTGTGGATCAGACCCGCACTCTTCGCTTCTAGCGCAAGCACGTGAGCCAATGTGCTACGCATGTGTTCTGTTAAGGTTTCCTCTTTGAGTCTAGCTATCCTTAGCCGTTTGATGGATGGCGTGGATGCATCATGAATCATTGGATGGCCATCCAACAATTAGGAGTCGGCGAGGGATGGTCTTCAGAGATGGGCCGACGATGAGGGGCAGCTGTGATGTTGCCACGTGGCACCATCATGGCCGTCCATCTTCTTCTCTTTATATCTAGTGATGTAGACCTCCGATCGAGTTGATTTTTGCGTCGTTGGACTATGATCGTTGATCTAGATCCATCCGTGCAGTTGGATTTTTCATTTGAAGCTCGGATCTTTGTCCTTTCACTCCTTGATCTTTATTCTTTTATGGACAGCATACGATGCTCTGGTTGTCTGATCGAGACAATTTCGGAAGCATTGGACTCCTGTCATTGTTCTGATTAGATCTGTTCGATCTGATCTGACATCCATGGCTTCGAATCATCTGCGAGTAAAATCATCTCTCATTAGTACATAAAATGATGATATTATCTATATGACTAATAAACTAACTATTGTGTAAATTACGATGCCTATGAATACATTATTCCTATGTTATGCTAGAATCTAGCTTAATTCAGGTGATTTTAGGTTGCATGATTGCTGTGCAATCATAACCCACCCCCTTTGGCAATTATCGGGGACATAGAAAACTTATATTGCTTGACATGTGATGGTCGGCCTGGATAGGTTGTTAATATGATATTTTTATCGTTGAAATGTGTATAGTGGTTAACCTAATTCAGACCTAACCATCTCTTTACAAAATTTTTAACCTGGCCTAATTGATTTTATCTTGTCACTTTTAAGCCCAGGGTCGAACTCAGGGAAGTGGGGTTCAAGTCGAGTTTCTACGTTTTCCTTAAAACGCGTCTCTTCTGTTCGTTTATTCTGTTTTTGGTATTTTTCTTATTTAGGTTTTTTTTTGGTAATCCTTGTTCTTGAGGCACACCCTCAAAATTGTGTCCTTGGCTTTTAGCCAAAACAGAGTTTCAAAACACGTCTTGCTACTTGCAAGACGGGGGTACCTGCAAATCAAAGATTATCTTTTCACTTTTATACCTTTTTTTATCTTTTTACTAAGAAAGAAACTAACAGATAGAAAGTAAATATAGTAGCTATAGATATATATTTATATGTAGTATATATATAAAGGGGTGGGGGTGGAGGTGACGATGGAGTGTAGCACTATGTCGAGTCAGCCGACGTCTAGAGAGACGCAACCAACACGACTAGGTGCCGCGTGGAGTGTGGATGGAGGATGGATAATGTATGGGACCACGCTTTTTTTTGTACGCGTGTATCAGGGAATATCAGCAACTGGTGCAGATATCCCCACGATACAGCGTATAATAAATAACGTGAAAATATATGTACATATGTATGTATATAAATGTATAAGTATATATGTATAGATATATATAGATATATATATATATATATATATATATATATATATATATATATATATATATATATGTATGTATATATGTATATAGCTATGTATATATGTATATAAGTATATATATATAATACTATATGTATGTATACATAACTATATAGATATACTATGTATATATAAGTATATATATATAATACTATATAGATATATATATATATATATGTATATAAGTATATATGTATCTAGATATGTAGATATATGTATATAGTTATATAGATATATATATGTATATATGTATGTATATATGTATCAATATATAAGTATGCGTATATATATGTTTATAGTATAGGTGTGTGTGTGTGTGTGTGTGAAAGTGTGAGTGTAGATGTCTGTGTGCGTCGGTGTAGTGTGTGAGAAAGTGTTGTGAGAGAGAGTGAGAGAGAGAGAGAGAGAGAATGGGAGAGAGAGAGCAGGAGAGAGCGAAGGCAGGAGAGAGCGGGCCGCACTGCAGGGGACGAGTTAAGACGTCCGGAGGTGAAGACCGTCGTCTGATGGTCGCGGGCGCACGGGCGCGTCTTCGCCCAGAGGAGGAGAGGAGTCTGCGTCGCCGGCTGCGAGCGCGGAGGCTCGCGACAGCGCGCTCAGAGAGGGAGGCGGGGAGTCTGCAGGCGGGCGCGGAGGAGGTCTGCAGGCGCGCGCGGACGCTTGCAGAGGTTGGCAGGGAGCGGGAAGACGCTTGGCCGGCCGCTGCAGAGGCGCGCAGCGGCCGGTTGCGGGCGCGAGCGGCGGGCGACAGAGCGAGGAAGCGGACGCGGAGAAGGTCTGCAGGCGAGCACGGAGGGGCTGGGGCGCCTGCGGTTGCTCGCGGAGGCTGCTGCTGCTGCTGCTGCTGCTTCAAGCTTCAGACCTTGAAGAGGCAGCCATGGCGGGAAGTGCGGGAATGGAAAAAATGAAAAACGAGAAGAGCCACCACGCCCACCGGCTCTTTGAAGAGCTGGGCGGTGGTGGTCTCACTGTGGTGGTGTTCACCACAGTGAGCTCCTGCCCGCCGGGTGTCTCCTCGAAGGAGGTCCGGCGTATGGAGGGGAGGACGGTGGTGGTGATGAGCTGAAGGTGGGTTTTTTTCTTGCTGCAGCCAGCCCCCTTTGAAGAGAAGAAGACGTGGCTTTATAGAAGATGAAAGCATGGTCATGCAGCATGCGGGGAGTGGGATGGAATGGCAGCCGCAGGGAGAGGGCTGGCAGGGAGAGGGCTGGCAGGGAGAGGTTGCAGCCGTAGGAAAAATAAAAATCAAGTGGAGATAAAAAATAGAAGAGATGGATTTTTGTAAAGAGGCACTTGAGGAAAATGTAAATTATGAAGCCCTTTTATTTCATTCTCCTCTCCTCTCAATTAAATGCATGAATGCATGTATTTTTACAAATGCAACTACAGGATTATAATATACATAGTTAATGCTAGAAAATAGCATAAGAAGGCGTTCTTATAGGCGTGTTTTGAGGTGCAAACAACATGCCAATGTAAATGGTTCATTAGACTGAAGAATTTGATGATTGCGATTTAAACTTAAGAAATTATGTTTCTTGTAAAATTTGAAACCAGTGCCCACTTTAAAAACATCAAACCAATGACACTTAAATAGGATAACTCTACAATCATATCTGAAGCTGATATTCACAATTTCTTTGATTTCACCATAATATCCATCTGGACCAGTGGAAAGATCTAAATCAACAACTCTAACTTGTTATGTAAACTTTCTATCATAAATTTCTTTCATTCTGAATCTAAACCCATTTATTATATACCAAGAGTGGTAATGTGCATAATGTAATAGTGTCTCGGTAATTGCATCAAAATTTGGTATCCATTGTGGGTCTTTATCATCTTTCAATTGATTAACTCGATTTTTAAGCCAATGTAAGAAGTGAAATTTGGATATCCTTGAATGAGTTAATCGTTCTAATTTCTCATAGAATCAATTAATTTCAGGAATTTATTTTAAAATATATAGATGTGCCCAACACCTGTCAATTTCCAAAATTGCCTTGTACTTTGTATGAAGAATCGACCTTCCTTTAACATTAAAAATTGACAAATATTTTTCATCATTATCATTGTATTCTCCCTCATAGTTCCTTTGGAGTTTATTAAAGTGATTATCTGTTTCATTCAAGTACATGGAGGTAAAATTTATACACTCCTCCACGAGATAGATAATCTTCTACAATTGAACCTTCTAGCTTTGCCTTGTTCAAGACAATCTTTTAGCTTTTTCAAAAATTGTTCCATAGGATACATCCATTTGAATTGTATAGGCCTATCGATTCTCACTTCATTTGCAAGATATAACGTGAGATGAACCATTACATCGAAGAAGTCTAGGGGATGAATCTGTTCCATCTTATAGTGAGTAATGACTATTTGTTTATTGCAGTGATCCAGCATATCATTTTGTAGTGTCTTTGAATAAATAGTTTTGAAAAATCCGCTCATTTCTGTGAATGAATCAACAACTAGCTCAGGGAGTATCTCCCGTATCGCCAGTGGAAACAACACTTGCATATAAATGTGAGAGTCATGACTTTTGAAGCAAGATATCTTCTTCTGTGCTTCATTCACACGATGAGAAAGTTGCGACAAAAGTCCATCTAGCACCTGAATGTCCTTTAAGAAGAAGAAAAGTCTACTCTTTTGGTCTTGATTCAAGTTGTAAATAGCTAGTGGGAAGTAATCATCCTCCTCATGAATTTGCAGCTCTGGATGTATCCTCAAACTTTTCTTGTTTTCACCATATCCTTGGGATCATCGGTGAAATTTAATATGTCTAAGATGTTATCTGTTACATTCTTTTCGATGTGCATAATGATTGCACAGTAATCATAGGTCCTAATCAACCTAAATAATGTCTGAACCTATCTTAAATTGTGGATATTGCACTCATATCTTGCATATCATGCATTGCATCAGTCTATTTAGAATAAGATGAGATATCCTGCTAGTTAATATTTTTTTTATTGCCATTTATAGATAATAAAGTGATCCAGGATGGAGATAGTGGAATAAAGCAATAAAGGAAGAAGAAGACTGATCCAGATAAGAGGAGTGAGGAGGATAGCCTTATCCCTACCCTTAGAAACCCTAGGACAGCCTTCCCAAACCCAAAACAACCTCCATTAGGGCACCTTAGCCTCAAAACCCAAACATGGATAGCACTATCCATGTTCCTATCCCTCTCCCAAACACTTAGGAACCAAAACCAACCTTAGAAAACACAAAACCCACTCTCTAGCACCTTTTAAGACATCCAGACATTTGGCTGGACGTCTGATTTCTGCAGAATAACAATCCAGGAAGCCAAAACTCATACTGACATAGAATTGGACGTCTAATTTAGTGTCCAGACATCCAATTTTGTAGTATAAGATGTCTTACCACTATCCTGGACGTCTGATACTGCTGTCTGGTCCCTGATTTTGTGTGTTGGAAGCCCTAGCTTGCCTATTTTAACCTAGGAACCCCACTGGACACCCTAGGAAACCTAAGTAGAGACCTCCTAAGCCTATTCCACTATCCATAGCCCTACTTGTCCTATCCCTAACCCAATTGAACCATCCCATACCTAATTGGGTGCATCTACAGTTGATTGGGTGCACTCGAGCCCAATTAGATCCACCCAGGATCTAATTAACTCATACCTATTAGGGTTACCCTAGCCTAATCACGTGCACACATCTAATTAGACTTTCCTAAGCCTAATTAGGTCCACACCCACTTAATCTAGATTGACCCAACCTATTTAGCACCTAATCCTACCAAAACCCACAACCTCGCCCTACGAAAAACACACACCCACACACACACGTACACCTTCCCATTTTACTCCCACCAAACCCATGCACACTCTCTTGGAAACCCTAAAAAATTGTGTCAAGCCTAGATCCAAAAATTGTGGCATTTGCTATTTTTGGAGCCACCAAAAGTGGCAACCAAATGGAGCCTTCCATAAGGGCAAAGAGAGAGCTACGAAATTGGAGAATCTCCATACACTCTCCCATCCATACTCTCCACTCTAAACTTGCTTCCACCCTCCAAAACCTCAAAGGCCGTCCTCCTCATCCTCCTCCAAGGCTCCATGGACGGCTAGCTAGAGAAGCTTCTCTCCAAAGCTTCAAGGACGACCATTGGTAGAGAAAGAGAGCAACACCCTCCTCTCTCCACTTGGGTGCACTAGCCCCCATCTTCTTCTTCTTTTTGGACGGCCATGAAGGCTCACCCATAGTCTCTTGTGGTCGGCCATCTCTTTTGGTAGGCGTGTAGACGGGTTTGCATACCCAAGGTCTAGCCTACACCCTCACACAAGGCCGATGGCCCTAGTGGCAACTTTCCGGCGTGAGGGATTTTCTTCTATTTATATGCTTTCTAGTGTAGATGATGTGTGATAAATTTCTATGCATAGATAATATTTTTGTGATTGATTGTCCTCATGTTTGCTTGCTTATATGACACTTTGGTTTGTTCACACCATGCACGGCCACCATGACCTCATTTAGATGCACATAGTCACTTAGGTTTTTGCTAGTTTATCTAGATGTAGGTTTCAATTCGCTTTTCGAAATAAAAAAAAAATCAGAAACACAAAAAGACAAAAATAGCAGCTTAGGTTAGATTTAGGTTATAAAAGTAGATCCAAATCTCGATTCGTTTTCACGCCTCCTAGAGACGAACGACCGGGACTCAAGTTCTAAAAAGAATAAAGATCTACTAGAGTTTCATTATCATAAATATCTTTGACGAGTGATTTTTGCAACTATACTACGATTTCCAACTATTTCAAAATACGCGAATGTCGCTTCCGTCACATAACATCTAAATTATGACGTATTGTAGGATCTTTTCAGTATGGCAGCTGAAACGTCGGGTTTTACCGGGTTTGTTATAACGTTGTAGTAAAGCCGGTTATTACCAACATTTCAAATATAAAATTTTTTTTTACTCGGAAAATAAAAGAGTTCCCGAGGTCGAACTCAGGGAGCAAGTTGTATTCTAGAGATATACATGTTTCTTTTACAAAAATAAAGAGAGAGAGAGAATTTGTTGTTCTCTTTGTTCTGCAGAGGGGGGTGCTCTTCTTTCTCTCTTTCTTTAGATATTCTTCTCTTGCAATGGTGGTGCTCTTCTTCTTCTTCCTGCTGTTCTTCCGTTGGTGATGTTCTTCTTTCTTCAGAGCTCCTTGTTCTTCTTCTTTGGTTTTCTGCCTTGACCTCTCTTCTTCTTCTTCTGCAATCGTGGTGCTTCTGCCTTCGGCTACTAAGTCTCCCTTCCTTCTTCTTCAGCCTGCCTTCTGTGTTGCTCTGGCTGCTGACTTTCCGTCGTCTGGCCCGGTGCTTCGACGACTTAACTGAGCATTTGCTACAGTGCAGCTCCTTCTTCTTCGCCTGCACTTCTTCCGCGGGTCTTCTTCTTCTTCTTTGTCTTCACCTGTCTTCAGGACGTCCGCGGATGCTACAGTGCCGCTTCAGTTCTTCTTCCGCAGTCCTTCACCTGTGCCTGCACGCTCAAGAGTCCAGCATCAGAGGGCAAAAACCTACTCTACCCCCCTCCCCCGCGTTTCTCTTTCTCTCTGATATCACTCTTCGGAAGCTCTCCCAGAGCGCTATCGGGTAATCGGGTTCGGGTCAGGCCCGGGTCCAGGCCCACCGGCGTGCGTGGTGGGCGAGGAGTGCAGGTCAGTCTAATCGGGTCGGGCCAGGTCCGCGGAGCGTGGTCACGGACGAGGCCGGGTCGGGTCGGGAGAGGGACCTCACCCCGTGGTCAGGAGGCAGACAGCATAAGGCAGTTTTTGCCTTTATGCGTCCGCGCGCCTTCGAGAGGTTCCGAGGTGGGACTAAATGTCCCACCCGAATTGAGCGCGCGTCGCGGATGGAGCAGTGGGCGATCGTGGCTTCCCGCGCGGCCTTCGCTCCGTCTGTGAACCAGGGACGTTTCGCGGAGAGTCCTTGCGCAACCTGGAAGTCAATCCTGGGCGAAGGCGTGCCTGCACCTGCAGGTGAAGCAGCTCTGCCTGCGCAGTAATGGCGACGGCGGGCGAGTCACCTGGTCACAGAAGAACGGCCTCTCGGCCAAATCAGACAGGCGGGGGACCTTCGCCGTGGCACGGCGAAGGTGGTCAGGGGGTCTGCAGGGGGCGAGATGGAGCTAACTGGTCGTCCTAGGTCAAACTGTGAGCGAGGAAGTGGGTGTGTTCGGTGGATCTGCAGAGGGTGTTTGGTGGGAAGTGGAGGGGCGGAAGAGGATCAGGGTGAGGAGGCGGAGGTTCTGCGGTGGTTGGCGAGCCGTGTGGGTCGCTGAGGTGATGGGAGCGGCTCGCCGGAGGGTGGTCGGAGACGGAGAGGATGAGGGTGAACAGGGTCGGTAGAGGGCTTAATTGACTAAATCGAAAGCGGGGAAAGAAAGAGGAGGAGAAGGGGAGTAACTCTAGCTTACTTGCAGGGACGAAGGGGGAGGAATGGGGCGACAGTCGTATCGACTGTCGCCGGAGAAGACGATGCTCAGGGAGAGGGGCGGCGGCGAGCAGAGGGCTGGAGAGGCGCCAGCTGGGTGCGGCGTGGCGCGGGAAAAGCAGGGGAGGAGGTCTCTGCTGCTGGTATTGCGGCAGAGCGAAGAGGTGGAGGGGGAGGAAGTCGCCGGAGCTGGTGAGCGTCTGCCGGAGGAAGAAGAGAAGAAAGCTGGGGGTTTTCTCCGTCAGATCCAGGCTGCCGTCGTCGGTGGAGCGGCGGGGGGTATTTATAGGGATGAAGCAGGGAGGAAGGCGGAGGGAGACGACGTGTCTCCCTCGCCGGAGAATGGTCGGAACATGAACCCATACCGTCCGTGCGTTCGCACGGCCGGTATGGTGGCCTTCAATGACCAGGGGGGTGCTCCTGCGACGGCTGACGACGCAGGGCACCCCCGGTATACATGCCAGGTCCTCCACCTCACCCTGCGCGGCGCCATGCTCCGCGCAAGGTCGCCGGAGCATGGTGCTGGCAGGGTTTTGCAGGAGGGACCTGATTGCAAAGAACGAAGGAGAGTTAGGGGCCAAAATGCGAGGGTTCAAAAGTTGAGGGCCAAAGAGTAAATATATGAGGACCAAAGTGTAAAGTCGGTCAAGGAGGTTTCTTCTTAGGCTCAAGTTTTTATACATGACTAATTAGAACCTAAGGAATCTGATGGTAAATTTCATTTTCATATTAAACCTTGTTTGACCGGTCAATTTGCGTAAAGACCCAAATTAAGTTATTAATTTGGCATGGTTCTCAATGTAGGTCAAAATGGGTTCTAAAGGCCAAATTGAAGGTTCTAAACCCTAGAGATTATTTTTCTATGAATTTTAGAGGGTTTATTCTATTTTTACTTTGCCCCGAACCTTGTGAATTGAAGCGGGTTGTTTTAGGGTTACAGGTTATCATTTGGTTCCTTGGAAGTGCTGTAGCCCTTGCTAGATCATCTCATCCCACTTTTATTCTTATTAAGCTGTTTTGACCTGTGTTTGGGCCCTGAATTACCCTGTATGCAGATTGTACTGGTAAAATTGCACTTTTACCCCTTATGACTGGTTTTCTTCTCAAACTCAGAATTCTCTGAGTTAAGCCTTTCCTTGAGATATGTAGGAGCTTTTATCCTTTGTATTGGGTCAAAATGAGCTAGTTATGGCTCATGATGAGGTTCTCATCAGCAGCTCCATAAAGAAAATGCTTTTCTTTCAAAACCCAGAAATTTTCAAGGTCGTCTAGTTTTGTTTAAATGGTCAACCCAATCATATCATACCCATTTCTTATAATCTCTCCATTATAACCTAACCCGGCAACCTGATAGAATCTGTACTAAGTTTATTCTTTGGATTTTTCTTTGAATACCAACATGTCTTGCCATCAAATTTACCCTTGAACTGTGACATTCGCAATCTATGTTCAATGAGCAGAAATCTGCGTTGCCCTAAGTAACATAACTTCTTACTTTCTGGCAATCGTAGGTGATAAGTATCTTCCATACAGACTAAACAAGGAAGCTTTCCTTTAGTACTTCAACCTGACAAATTTTCATACACCGGGAAGTTGTTTATGGTCCACAACAGTGTTGCATGCATATTGTAGAATTCTCTCTTGTTTTGCATCATACGTCTTCACGCCAGCGTATCACAACTATTTCAGTTCATCGATTAATGCCTGAAGATGAACATCTATTGCATTTCCTGGTTGTTTTGGGCTAGGGATTAATAGGGTCAATATCATGAATGATGATCTCATACAAAACTAGGGAGGTAAGTTATAACTGACCATTACCACTGGCCATATAGAGTACGACAGGTACATATTCTTAAATGAATTGAATCCGTCGCTTGCAAGACCCAACCGTACGTTTCTTGCTTCTAAAGCAAATGAATTATTTCTTTTGTCAAATCCCTTCAACTCTAAATCAGTAGGATGACGCGTTCTTCCATCTTGAGATTTAGAATCTTGGTGCCATGTCATCCATCATGCAGTTTTAGCTGATATAAAATGGCATTGAAACCTAGGTGTCAATGGGAAGTAACGAAGAACCTTCTGAGGTTGTTTCCTCTTACTTTTATTTCTATCTCCCTCATATCTCTCATGTCGACATTTGGGGTAATTACTCAAGTTTGCGAATGCATTTCTAAAAAGAATGCAATCATTCGGACATGCATTGATCTTCTGATAGTCCAAACCAAGCTTGCGAATATGTTTCCTTGCCTCGTACCATGAAGCCATAAAACTATTGGGGTTATTTAACAACTCATCAATAAACTGAAGTATTTCTGACATGAATTTAGCACTAGCTCTATTCATAACCTTTAACTAAAACATCCTCAATAGAAATGACAACCTAGACATTCTCATAACATTGGAAGCAATAGGATCCTCAGTCACCTTAACAACATTAGAGAATGGATCACAACTGAACGAATCTTCCTCATCTGTATTTATCTCCTCTTCGACTCTCATCTCGTTTAGCATTTCTTCTATTTCTTCCCCTCCACTATCATTCATCTCCTCGTCAATCTCTTCGTCAATAGCGTTTTCATTATTTATGACTTCCTTAGTAAACTCCTCTCCATGAGCTACCCAAGTTGTGTAATTGATGGAGAGATTATCGCTTATTTATGATAGCAATAGAATGATATGTCGTTGCGTTTTATGTGGTGGAAAATCTCTCAATCAAAACTAAATATCAAATTTAACCAAAATAAAGATGTCGCATCCACAGGGAAGAATAGACCAATAAATTCACGAGTAGAGGAATATACTATTTGCAGACACTTTCGCGACTTTAATGCAAGTAGTATGTTATTTTAAATGGAGCTTGCAATTTCCTTAAAAGTTCAGGGTCATTTATGTAATTTTCATGTTAGGAATTAAGCTCCAAAAATATGTATATGATGCATGTGTAATGGCATAGCATGTAAATCCAACTTGCATGCAAATCTGATTTGAAATTCAAAATTAAATGATGCACATAACACAAGTGAAATAATTTCAGGAAACTATAAGTGCATCAATGCAATGTGGCCTGAATAAAATATTAATATTTAAATGGTAATGGCATTCAATGTAAATATTAATTGAGGAGAAAATAGAGGATTTCTCCTCTCTCTTCCTTACGCGCACGAGGAGGCTTCATGGGAGGAGCTACGCGGCGGGAAGGCACGTCTCGATGAGGGCTATGCAATGGTGGTGACGCGACGGCCAGAGGTGGCTGACTGGCGGAGAGGAGTGCCAGCCTATCGTCGGTAGGTGGCTGCACGGCTGCTGTGGGCGTGGGTGCATGGGCGCACGTGGCTGCACTGCATTGCTTGTAGTTGCGTGGTCGCTGTGGGCACTTGCTATGGGCGACTACTTTGGATACCTGCAGGGCGCTGGAGGTGAAGAAGATGACGAAGAGGAGGTGTCGTGCGGTCTGCAGTGCGCGCCTCTGCGTTGTGGCAGTGTGGTGAGCGGTGATGGCGCAAGTGTAGGGAAGGGTGTATGCGGGCAGTGCAAGGGCACGGCTGTGGCATGGGTGCAGTGCCTATGGGCGGCTGTTGCCTTCGGGCACTGGTGCTGCTAGGAGTGCTACTTGGCGTGGTGAGGGCGCAGGTACAGGGCGCGGAAGGGCGGTGGATGCAGGGCACGCAAGGGCGCTGGAGGCTGGTGTGCTTGCGGTGGAAGCGCTGGAGCAGTGTGGGCAAGGGCGGTGAGGCTTTGGAGCAGTACCTGCGGGGTGTGCAAGGCAGGCGGTGGGGGGCATTGGTGCATAGTGCTTGCTGGTTGCACAGTGCACGCAATACTTCTCGATGGTCTTCCCGATTGGGTCTGTGCGGGTGCAGGTGGTGGAAGATGTGAAGGCAGTGTACGCTTGGTTCCACAGTGCCCGCCCTCTCCACGGTGGGGAAGGTGGAGAAGAAGGGATATCCCCTCAGGG
This sequence comes from Thalassia testudinum, assembly GCA_037157565.1. Classification (NCBI taxonomy): domain Eukaryota; kingdom Viridiplantae; phylum Streptophyta; class Magnoliopsida; order Alismatales; family Hydrocharitaceae; genus Thalassia; species Thalassia testudinum. The sequence goes on along the minus strand of JAZHRO010000031.1, from coordinate 142,783,944 downwards.
GGAGAAGAACCGAGAGCCTCCTCTCCTTTGTCAGGCCTCTTTTTATCCCCTCCCCCATCCGCAAGTCAAGGGATTTTTAAATCCCTTACTAAATTTGGCCTTCAACTGTTGGGGAGATGTTGAGGTTGGCCGGAGGTTGAGGAAGGCTCAGTTGAGGCCGGCAGCTGTTGGGGGAGATTTATCTCCACCATCATCTTCTTTTCCAACATTATTCCTACAACAACAAAACATAAAATAATTACATACTAAGTTATAGAATGCGATAGAATAGATGTAAACATAAATAATGATGCATGCAAACATTCTATAACTTAATATAGTTATTAATAAACCTAAAAGATAAGAATAGAGTTAACTTAGGTGTAACAATAGTCTATTAAAATGGACTCATCAAATACCCCCATGCCTAAAATTTACTAGTCCCTAGCAAAAATAATAGAAGTAATCAGAAGATTTCTTCTTTTCTTATTTCAAAACTTTTGAGATTCAGACAAATGTGAAGTGATGATAGCCTAGGTAACAGATCCAAGTGAAAAACCAATTCGCATTAGGAGTTCGTACTTCACCCTTGGTAAATATTTCTATCGGGATAGGCAACTACTTCCCTTGGGGATAAAGTAGAAGATAATCTGTAATTTGACCTCGGCTTTTGACTTAGGTAGGAGATATCAAGTTGAATGGATTTGTATTTGGTGGCACACACTCATCTGGTGCTACATGTAGTCTAGTACTACAGACTCTAGATCTATAGACTATTAGACAAGTCAACTCGGAGAGAGGCTAAACAATTGTACTCTCTTGATGTTCCTTGGCACTCACTCTTCTTTCGGAGAACACAAATCTTGCCAGATTTAGTAAGTGTATTCATTGTTTGATGGCCTCACATGGCATTCACACTTTAATTAAAGTCCTAATAACTCTACAACTAAGTTAGAGTCCTCAACTAGTATTAGGGCAATTAGAAATACTGAAAGGTAGGTATGGGTCATATTTGGTGGAACGCGATAAGTGTTTTTGTTGCCTTAGAAACAATGTTACAACGATAAAATATAACCTTGGACTCTTTTCTTTTTCTTTTCTCTCTTTCTTCTTTTTTTCTCTCTCTTTCTTTTTTAATTATTTCTTCTCTTTTTCCTTTTTCTTTTTTTTTATCAATCAACATAACACAATACAGACTTTTATTTATGAGGTATTATTAGGGATGATGATGGTCAAGAGGATATTGTGTGGCTTATTTGGTGGAAGTGCCTATTCTCGACACCGGGAAAGAATGGATAGGAAAGACTTATTTTTGACCTTTGACACTATTACCATCCTTCAGCCGAGGACTCTATGAAGGACAGTCATAACCATCCACTATAGTCATAGCTCTATTAAGACTCAATCTCTGTGTATCTGCCTTATTTGGTGACTCTCAGGAATTTACACAAAGTACGCACACAGGAACAGAGAGTGAAAACTATGCCTAACCCTAAAGTATTATCATCTAATTGTCCAAAACTTAAGAGTCCTTGCATTAGACTTAGCGCACCAGTAATCTCTCTACTTTCATCTCATAAATATGGGGTGGATCTACTAGAAGATAGTATGCCTGACTCTCTCCTAACAGTCCAAGGGTTCAGTAGACTACAAATGTTTATTGGTTTTCTTCAAGGATCCATTATCCAGTCAACATGCACATGAAATAAATGTACTGGATTCTAAACTTCAGAAATAATTCAAGAAAAACCTCCAATGATAAAGGTATTCTGCTAGGGACTAATCCATTCTGCTCAAATTTTTTTTTTTTTTAAATTGCTAACCTAAATGCATTAATACTTTCTAAAATGCAAATTGCACCCCTCATGCCCAAATCCTACAATGTTCTCATTGTAAAATTAAAGTAGGGGGAGAAAGGAAAGAAATCACCTGACGATGGTGTTATTCAAAATGCTGGGTTGCCTCCCAATAAGCATCGCATTTTCTGTCAGCAGCCAGACTTATAAGGAACCTGTAAGTCTAGTTCCAGACAGAAAAAGCTAGGCCCTAAAAATATGCATAACAGTGCGGGCCTAGAAAACAGGTAGCCACGGATGTTGGCGAGCTGATGATGCAACATAATCCTAAATTCTCGCCAGAATGTATGAAAGCAGAAAACCTCGTTGGCTACTTGGGGAGGTCTAGGAATAACAAAAGGAATATGAAAAGAGGCCTCTCAAAACATAATAAATGGAGGATAACAAGGATCCTCCAAAATAGGACGGGTTTTAAAAGATATAAACATTAATATTTGAAACCCTTGAATGAAAGGACTAAAAGTATAAGTATCAATCCACACTTGCCATTCTACCCAAGGATGTACTAGCTTGATATGTTCTCCAGAAAGAATGTACATGAGTAGAGATTTGAGCCAAGGATCGGTTAGGTAGTATAAGGGTTGTTTGTAGTGTTGGAAGGTAATGGTTAAGTCCAATGAGGGCTTAGTTGGTGTCAGGTTGATGTAAACACATTTACACTACTTAAAATATCTATTTATGCATGTTCTTAAGCATAGGATTGCATTTCATGATATAAATATTGCATTACATGCATCATCTTGCATTTAGAGTAGTTTGAATAAAATGGAGGTTAATTGTCTCCTTTTATGTGCTTGGACAGGGCAAATATTTTATCGGGGCCTCGGATCAAAGATCCAACCGTATGGATATGATCAGGGCGACGATTGGAGTTCAACGACTCCAAGATCGCCCTAATCAGGCATCCGTAGCATCAGATAGAGATCGGGGAACCCTAGAAGATCAAGGGCCAGGATGGTGTAAATCCGCACTTCAGATGGAAAATCTGACCACACGGATGAATTCGGATCGACGATCGCAGCCGAACGACACAAAAATCAAGTCAATCCGACATCCGTGGCACCATCTACAACTTCCAGAAGATGGACGGCCAAGATAGCGCCACGTGGCGCCATCCCAGCCGCCCAATCGGCCGCAGGAGTCCTGTGAAGACCACGCAACGTCTCCTCTCCGCCGTTGGATCTCGATCCAACGGCTGCGGTCGCGCGCGTTTAAAAACGTCCGCGCGACCATTTCGCCGCGTAGCGCAGCGGCTACGCAGCTGCGGGCGAAGCGGAGGTCGCGGGTTCGAGCCGCGGAGAGGGGGTCGAAGGCGCGGGCGAGCGGGCGCGCACGAGCGTCGGATGAAGATCCAACGGCCGCGCGCGCCCGATAGCGCCGACGCGCAATTGGACGCCCTGGTGGGCGCGCGATCGCACGCGGGCGGCGCGCTACGCAGCGGGCGCGGGGCGCGATCTAAGCCGTCCGATCTCGCGATCGGACGGCTGAGACGACGCGGACGGGCGTCTGCGTTACGCGCGCAGGCCAGCCGAGCGGGCGCGCGTGGCGCGGCGGCGACGGCGACGGCGGGGCTTTAGCGACGGTTTTATCCGTCACTAAAGACCCCTTATTTATTATTTTGAAGATGTAATGTCCATTTTGCCCCCACTCCTTGCAACTATAAAAGGAGACCCCCTCCATACGAAATTTGCATCCCTTCCTTCTCCTCTCTACCTCTCCAAAGCTCAAGAGAAGCTTGTCCCACACCCGGGATGCTTCTCGCGAGATAAAGTCCAAATTTTCGTCCCCCTTCGGAAGTGGATCCCGCGACGACGACGGCGTGCTGCTTCGTTCCCGTTCTTCTGCTTCGTCCTCCTTCGTCCCGCTTCGTTCTCCTTCGTCCAGGCGTCGTCCCGTCCGGCTCGTCCTCCAAGCGACCGTCGAGGAGGATTCTCTCTCCCTATTCTTTTTACTGCTTTCTAGTATAGATTTACTGCTTTCTAGAGTAGTCTATTCGTCCTCCGAGCGATCGTCGAGGAGGACATTTCTCCCTCCATTCTTTTAATGCTTTCTAGAGTAATTGTTTTATGTTTTCTAGTTGTAAGGAACGAACTCTTTTATGATAAATTCCTTGTCTATTCTACATCTCATTTTGATTTCCATGTATAGTATTCTTTCTCTCTCTCTTACTCCCTCTCTCTCTTTTATTTGTTGTAGATACTTAGATAGTTTAAATTGAATTTCTTCGTGACAAAATAAAAAAACGAAACGCGAAGTTTTTAAATCAAACGTTCGCCTCCCTGTGTTCGACCCGGAATTCTTATTTCGGTATAAATTTTATTTGTTGAACACGAATCCTTCGCTTTCGAACTACAACGACGGGTTTTCCAAAACCAAACACGTTAGCGTAGATTCTCGCGCTCAACATTTTGGCGCCGTTGCCGGGGAGGCAACGATTTCCGATCTTTTCTTCGCATTTCTTGCACTTTATTTGTTTTCTAACTAGCTTTCTCTTGTGTCTATTGTTTTGCAGAGACCTCCATCAAGGAATCAACAAGCGGTAGACTGGAGTAAAGTGCAGTTGAAGACAACTGTAAGTGCTCCCCCATTCTTTCCCCCTCCATAGATTTCATTCGCCACATTAAATCCAAATTCCAATTAACTTAGGTGTTTGCATAAATCCTAGGAATAGTTTGGTTGTTTGGATTTCTACTCACACTTATTTCACCCTCATTCATAAAAAAAATAATAATAACAAAAAGATAATTTTGTGGGGTAACTTTCAACAAACACACAACACACACCCACATTCAAGGCACTTGATTAACTTGATTTGTTTTCTACTCAACCGGGTTCTGATCTGTGGAACCGGTACACACAGAGCAACACATAACAGAGTAGAAATCATTCTAGGTTAACCATCTTTGAGTGCCTAACTTAGTGGTGCAATTGTGGCCAATTGTTTGAGTTGTTTGGGCCGCACCACTTTATTTAAAACCAACTCATCAAGTAGCTCCTCCTTAGGGTTTTCAATCTAGGTATATTCTAGGCACTCCGTTTTCTTTCTGATTTTAAAGGAAAACTATCTTCACCCGTGTTTTACAACTTGGTTTGCCTAGAAATTTGATTGCAATTCACCTAATTTGAAACCCTAAAAGCTACTTAAGCAGGATTTGAACATTAAAATTCACACATTATAAATAATCTTGCTTGAAAACCCTGGTTGTGCACCCACTTACACAAATTTCAATCAATCATTAAGGGCACAACCCATTATAAGGGCCCATCACATTCCATAAGCACCACAATCCCAGGCTGTAATAAAATTGAGTAGACGTTGGCCCTAAGGTTTGATTCGCTCTTCAAGGCCTAGTCTGAGATTGTTTTTGATTAACCTACTTGTACTGATTAATCTGATGTCTAGCTAGGGGAGTAGCGTCAAACGACCGCGGCTGGGGGGTACACTAGGAACCGGAGGCGAAAGCCAAAGGAAGAACCTTCTCCCCAGTCCCTCCTTCTAACTGGTTGGATTATACAGACGCAAGTAGAGTAAATCAGTTACAGTCTTAAGGCTGGTATTGGGAGTCAGTAGATCCTTAGGCTACCTCACTTAAGGACAGCCTTGTTTTGTTGTACTGCAGGGTCCCTGTCCCCGGTCCTTCCGACCTACTCCTAGTTTATGCTGGGAAGACGGTCATTGAATCCCAGATTAGAAGGACCATTAGAACATTCTAGGAGGCGCAAGTTAGATTTTGGTCAATTTGATCCCATGGCCGAACAACAGCCTCTTCTGCCTGGAAATCCACAGGAAGAATTTCGAAGGCAGCTGGAACAAATGCAGAGAATGCAAGAATGGTTCCAGAGAATGCAGGGCGTTCAGCCCTTGAAGGATTTTTATGATCCTTCAAATTACGGGGAACGTCCCGGCGTCCAGATTCCAGCCGGTGACGTAGAAATCAAGCCCCAGGTGTTAAGCCTGATTAAACATTATCATGGGCTTGGCTCCGAGGATCCGTTTCAACACTTGGAGGACTTGACCACTTTGGTCCAGACCACCAAGTCTCGAAACGTAAACGAGGAGCAAATGATCATGAGGCTCTTCCCTCACTCTCTTAGGGATAAGGCCGCGCATTGGTATAGGACAATAGGAAGACCAATTACAACTTGGAATGAGTTGAAATCGGCCTTTCTGAAGAAATTTTTCCCAGTCGGTCGTACCAATGCTTTAAGACGGGCAATCACTACTTTTACCCAGCGGCCGGGGGAGCAGTTTCATGTGGCCTGGGAGCGATTCCAGGACTTATTGCGGAGGTGTCCACACCACGAGGTGCCGAAATGGCAACTCGTGCAGATTTTTTATCATGGGTTGACTGAACAACTCAGAAACCATGTGGATGCTTCTTGCGGAGGCAATTTCTTTAATAAAGATGCAGATAGTGCACATGATTTATTTGAGGAAATGAGTGAGAATTCAATAAATCATGCCTCCATGGATACTTTTAACCGGTCCCAACAACCCAGATCAAATGTCAATGAAGTCCATGACTCTCATTCATTTGATATGGAATTGATTTGTAATAAACTTGACAAAGTGGACTTGGTTGCTAAAAGAATGGAAGAGTGGATGGCTGGCAATTCTATGAACAACTCTCAATCCACTCAATCCCAAAATTCGGGATTCCATTCTTCACGAGCTCTTTCTGGACGGGAGTTCGTGAATCAACTTGATGCGACTCAACATATGAGTCAGCATTTTTCGGAACCCCATGGGTTCCCAACTGGGGCCTTTGATCCCAGTTTTTCTAATCCTTCCTTTTCTTTCTCTCCATCCTCACTTTATGAGGATGTCTGTGCTGTACAAGAGAATGCTAGATCCAACCCCTACTCGAATGCCTATAATCAAGGTTGGAGAAACCACCCTAACTTCTCTTGGAAAAATCCGGGGCAACAGACCCAATTCCGACCCAGCAATTATGCTCCGCAACGACCAATGGGTCAGGGTCAAGTATATACTCAGTTGCCTCCGAATCAGGTCAATCAGCCAGCTTGGAATGCCCGTCAACCCGCAGGGCAGGCTGATTTGAACCATCAAATAGTAGAGATGCAAGGATCTATGCTCCAGCTCATGCAGCAAATGAAAAACTCACTGGACAACTTGCAATCCGGGCTCATTGCTAACTCTCGCCAACCCGGATCTCTACCATCCCAACCTGTACCCAACCCACGAAACATTACAAATTCGGGCAATCAAGCCCAAGGGTACGGAAATCAGAGGGACCCACACGCGCATGCTCAGGTGGTTGAGCAGGGTTCCTCATCTTCTTCTTCTGTAAATCAACAATTCATGGTCAATCAAGCCCCTCCAATCTTTCCTAACCCTCCTCAAGACCCAAATTCTTACGCTTCTGCAAATTCTGTCACTTTGAGAAGTGGTAAGAAGACTCAGGATCCACAACCACATTATTCTAATCTTTTGAATCCTGAAGAATTTGAGGAGAGAGAAGAGAATTCTAAAGGAGAAATCAAGGCTCAGGAATCCGATTCCAAAGATCTGACTCGTGTTCCTTTTCCTGAAGCCTTAACCAAAGCAAAGAGGAAGAAGTCTGTTGATAGCAATGAGGAGCTTCTGAATTTATTTAAGAATGTTGAGATCAATATCCCGCTCCTTGATGCTATCAAGCACATACCGACTTACGCAAGATTTTTAAAGGAATTATGTACACAAAAGCGTAAGTCGAGAGAATCTGTTCCGAGGAAGGTGGTACTCTCCGAGCAGGGTAGTTCTGTTATCCTGCACTACCTCCCTCAGAAAAGGAGAGATCCTGGTGCTCCTTTGATTTCTTGCGTTATCGGAGATTACACATTTGATAGAGCACTTTTGGATCTCGGTGCATCCATCAACCTAATTCCGACTTCTCTTTACGAGAAGTTTGGGTTAGGCGAACTTCGGCCAACTTCAGTAACGCTACAGTTAGCGGATCGTTCGGTCACAAACCCGCGAGGCGTTATTGAAGATGTTATAGTTAAGGTCAAGGATTTTTATTTTCCTGTAGATTTCCTTGTCCTTGACATGGATGTACCAGATAATCTGAGGAACATGCCCATCATTCTGGGGCGTCCGTTCCTGGCTACCGCAAAGGCCAACATTAATTGTGAAAGCGGGTAGCATGGAAATCGCCTTTGGGGACCAACGTATGAAATTAGATATTTTTAAGGCGATCAATAAATTTGAGGATTGTGGAGTTATTGAGGAACTTGATGAGGATAATATTAATATTGAAACTTGTTTGACAGTTTCTTCAATTGAAAGTTCCTCTTTGGTTGATGAATTTGACCCGCAACCCTCTGACTTAACATCTTCGGAAGAGGTTACTGATTTTGTCCACTCACAACCTCTCCCTCTTGTTGAATCTTCAGCATCTACCCGACCATCAATCATCACCCCACCCCAGCTCGAATTGAAACCATTGCCCGAGAATTTGAAATATCAATTTTTAGGACCTCAGAATACGCTCCCTGTGATTATCAGTGCTAAATTGACAAAGGAGCAAGAGATTAAATTGATTAAGGTTCTAAAGGAACATAAGGAGGCAATTGGTTGGACCATTCATGACCTTAGGGGGATCGAGCCATCTTATTGCAATCATAGAATATTTTTGGAAGATGGATCCCGCCCTTCTCGCCAGATGCAGAGGAGATTGAATCCAAATATGCGAGAAGTGGTCAAAAAGGAAATCATCAAGTGGCTCGATGCAGGAATTATTTATCCAATCTCTGACAGTCCCTGGGTAAGTCCCGTTCAGATTGTTCCAAAGAAAGCCGGGATTACTGTTGTGACTAATGAGAAAGGAGAATCTGTCACAACTCGTTCAGCTTCATCTTGGAGAGTTTGTATTGATTACAGGAAGCTGAACACTGCCACTAAAAAGGATCATTTTCCCCTGCCCTTCATTGATCAAATCCTGGAAAAATTAGCCGGGCAGATGTACTTCTGTTTTCTTGATGGTTACTCGGGATACAATCAAGTTCCTATCCATCCCGAGGATCAGGAAAAAACTACTTTCACCTGTCCCTACGGAACCTTTGCTTTTCGTAGGATGCCTTTCGGGTTATGCAATGCACCTGCGACTTTTCAAAGGTGTATGCTAGCCATATTTTCCGACATGGTGGGAGAGTTTATGGAAGTCTTCATGGATGATTTCTCCGTTTTCGGAGAATCATTTGACTCTTGTTTGGTTAATTTGGAAATGATTCTTAAGCGATGTATCAAGACACGATTGGTCCTTAGCTGGGAAAAGAGTCATTTCATGACCCAAGAGGGCATCGTTTTGGGTCATGTAATCTCTGAACGGGGAATTGAAGTGGACAAAGCTAAGGTTGATGCTATCGTTAAACTTCCTCCTCCCACTTCAGTTAAACAAATCAGATCATTTCTTGGCCATGTGGGATTTTATCGAAGATTCATCAAGGACTTCTCGAAGGTTGCCCGCCCTTTGAGCAATCTTCTTGCCAAAGAAACACCGTTCGTTTTTGACGAATCATGCCAAAAGGCATTTGATTTCTTAAAAACGGCAGTCACCTGTGCGCCAATTTTGCAACCACCTATTTGGACAACCCCATTTGAGATCATGACCGATGCTTCTGATTACGCGGTCGGGGCTGTCCTGGGTCAGAAAATTGATCAAAAGCCCTTTGTCATTTACTACGCTAGTAAAACTTTGGATGAAGCCCAGAGGAATTACACTGTTACTGAAAAGGAATTACTCGCTGTAGTATTTGCATTGGAAAAATTCAGGGCTTATCTCTTAGGGTCTCATGTTATTGTTTATACCGACCACTCGGCCTTGAGACATCTCTTGGCTAAAAAGGATGCTAAACCCCGGCTTATTCGTTGGATTCTTCTTCTTCAAGAATTTGATCTTGAAATCAAGGATAAAACCGGGGTACAAAATGTGGTGGCGGATCATTTGTCGAGACTCCTAGGTGATTCTTCTTGTCCGGACATTCCGATTGCTGACACTTTTCCGGACGAAACCATTCTTACAGTTTTAGGTGTCCACACCCCATGGTTTGCTGACATTGTTAACTATTTGGCCGTTGGTCAAATCCCCCAGGATTGGACCAAGCAACAACGGGATAGACTCAAATCTGAGGCCAAATACTACTTTTGGGAGGACCCTGAACTGTATCGCATCGGCTCTGATCAGATTATTCGCCGATGCATACCGGAGAATGAATTCAACAGTATACTTGAGTTCTGCCATGCATCTGGGTGTGGTGGACATTTCTCTGGGAAAAAGACGGCTGCAAAAATTTTGCAATCTGGCTTCTATTGGCCGTCTTTATTCAAGGATGCCCAGGAGTTCTCACAGTCATGCCCTCGATGCCAGGCACTCGGGAGCATAACTAAGAGAGACATGATGCCCTTAAACCCTATTCTTCCTGTCGAAATTTTCGATGTTTGGGGCATTGATTTCATGGGACCCTTTATCCCTTCATTTGGACATCAGTACATTCTTGTCGCTGTTGATTATGTGTCTAAATGGATTGAGGCAATTCCCACCCGAACCAATGATCACAAGGTGGTCATCAACTTTGTCAAGAGAAATATCTTCAGTAGATTCGGGATTCCGAGGGCTATCATCAGTGATGGTGGCACTCATTTTACTAATGCCCAATTCCGGAGTTTATTGGCCAAATACGGGGTTAATCATCGAATTTCCACACCTTACCATCCCCAAACAAATGGACAAGCCGAGATCTCTAATCGAGAGATCAAGAACATTCTGCAAAAAACGGTTAGGCCCGATCGCAAGGATTGGACTCAAAAGCTTGAGGACGCTCTTTGGGCCTACCGTACGGCGTATAAAAACACCTATCGGCATGTCTCCATTCCGTCTGGTGTATGGAAAGGCGTGTCATCTACCCGTAGAGATTGAACACAGGGCATTCTGGGCAATCAAACAATGCAATCTAGATCTAAATCTAGCTGGGAAGACCAGGAAACTCCAATTATCTGAGTTGGAGGAGCTTAGAAATGATGCTTATGAGAATGCCAAGATCTACAAGGCTCGGACCAAAGCTCTACATGATCAAATGATTTCCCGCAAGAGCTTTGAGCCAAACCAGAAGGTCTGGTTATTCGATTCTAAACTTAAGCTCTTTCCTGGTAAACTTAGATCTAAATGGAGTGGCCCATTCATAATTGATCAGATTTTTCTAAATGGTGCCATTCAGATTTCTGACCCAAAGACGGGTAACACCTTTAAAGTCAACGGTCAACGTCTGAAGCCTGTTGTTGACCATAATCTTCCAGAACCCGTTTCAGACTCTGTTGCTCTAGCCATTCTGTGACTTCTTTGGCTGGACTTCGCCTAGCTGACGGCATTAAACTCAGCAGTTGTACATATAACACAAGGCTGATACGAGCTTCATATCCAGGTGACATCTTTCATATTCTACCCTTTCTTTCATGTCTCTTTTTCAATGAGGACATTGCATCAGCTAGGCATGGGGGGGTGGATTCATTTTTGAATTAGTTGGTCAGCTTTGTGAAATCCATATAAATTGCTCTCTTTCTAAAAAAAAAAAAAAAAAAAGGAAGGATTAGTTGGACATTAGGACTTTTCAATCCTAAGAAATTTTACATTAGGATCTGAACACAAAGACCCCTCAGGTCTTTGGACTTAATTAGCCTGTGTATCTACTAAAATGTGGATTTGTCTTTGAGTTCTCGCCATCTTAATTCTATTATAATTGGAATAAATAAGGTTGGGTGATAAGTACACGACTTGTCAACCCACCCTCTGATTTAAGGGAATTTTGAGTCTTAAGCATCTACACACTTTCTTTGCACTGACTCGTTGTTTGGCGATTTTAACGGAAATTGGGTAGCTAATGAACCTTCTAGGGTGATATGGCTGGCAAGTTATCGTGGGTAACAGCCCATAGGTAGGTTGTCCAGAGCCCAGTCACTGGACCTTTCTCTTTTTGCTGCCTTTAGGTAAATCTTAGACCAGGGAAGCCACCTACTTAAAAAAAAAAAAAAAAAAAAAAAAAAAAAAATCAAAAAGGTGAAAAGAACAAAAAGAAATAAGCCACACTTCGCCGCACGAGTATGGCTGGCAAGTTGTCGGTGGTAACAGCTCATCGACCGGTTGTCCAGAACCCAGCTCAGAAAATGCACTAAAAATTCCCAAAACACTTAGGAAGAAGCGGAGAAGTAGAATAAACCGGGGAGATATACACTGGATTCACCCTTGTGTTGACCCCGTTAAAAAATAAAAGTAGGGAGAAAGCTACCGGTTGTAAAGATACACCTTTAGGCAGAATTCTTTTTGAGGTCACCTAGAGGCGTAGAAATCCGAAGTCCGTTTTAATTGCCGGTCAACGAGTCTATCACAATCACAATAAGATGCTTAAAACTTAGGGTTCTCATCAAATCTTGGGTAAGTTGAATGGCCGTAGAAAGCCACTCTTAAACCCTAAAATTTGAAAATCTAAAAAAAGAGAGTAAAAACAGAAAAAGGATTTTCTTTGAATAAGGCGAGGCTTGAGGCGGTCTGCATTTTGGCTGATACCCGGGCACTGTTGTGTCTTTGAAAGTTCAGTTCTTAAGTAGACAATTTCTTAATGATTGAAAATAACTCAGGTCCAAATAATCTAACCTAATTCTTTTATAAATAGCATATAGTTTTTGCTAGGGACTAGCAAAAGATAGGCATGGGGGGTATGATGTAAACACATTTACACTACTTAAAATGTCTATTTATGCATGTTCTTAAGCATAGGATTGCATTTCATGATATAAATATTGCATTACATGCATCATCTTGCATTTAGAGTAGTTTGAATAAAATGGAGGTTAATTGTCTCCTTTTATGTGCTTGGACAGGGTAAATATTTTATCGGGGCCTCGGATCAAAGATCCAACCGTATGGATATGATCAGGGCGACGATTGGAGTTCAACGACTCCAAGATTGCCCTAATCAGGCATCCGTAGCATCAGATAGAGACCGGGGAACCCTAGAAGATCAAGGGCCAGGATGGTGTAAATCCGCACTTCAGATGGAAAATCTGACCACACGGATGAATTCGGATCGACGATCGCAGCCGAACGACACAAAAATCAAGTCAATCCGACATCCGTGGCACCATCTACAACTTCCAGAAGATGGACGGCCAAGATAGCGCCACGTGGCGCCATCCCAGCCGCCCAATCGGCCGCAGGAGTCCTGTGAAGACCACGCAACGTCTCCTCTCCGCCGTTGGATCTCGATCCAACGGCTGCGGTCGCGCGCGTTTAAAAACGTCCGCGGCGACCATTTCGCCGCGTAGCGCAGCGGCTACGCAGCTGCGGGCGAAGCGGAGGTCGCGGGTTCGAGCCGCGGAGAGGGGGGTCGAAGGCGCGGGCGAGCGGGCGCGCACGAGCGTCGGATGAAGATCCAACGGCCGCGCGCGCCCGATAGCGCCGACGCGCAATTGGACGCCCTGGTGGGGCGCGCGATCGCACGCGGGCGGCGCGCTACGCAGCGGGCGCGGGCGCGATCTAAGCCGTCGATCTCGCGATCGGACGGCTGAGACGACGCGGACGGGCGTCTGCGTTACGCGCGCAGGCCAGCCGAGCGGCTGCGCGCGTGGCGCGGCGGGCGACGGCGACGGCGGGGCTTTAGCGACGGTTTTATCCGTCACTAAAGACCCCTTATTTATTATTTTGAAGATGTAATGTCCATTTTGCCCCCACTCCTTGCAACTATAAAAGGAGACCCCCTCCATACGAAATTTGCATCCCTTCCTTCTCCTCTCTACCTCTCCAAAGCTCAAGAGAAGCTTGTCCCACACCCGGGATGCTTCTCGCGAGATAAAGTCCAAATTTTCGTCCCCTTCGGAAGTGGATCCCGCGACGACGACGGCGTGCTGCTTCGTTCCCGTTCTTCTGCTTCGTCCTCCTTCGTCCCGCTTCGTTCTCCTTCGTCCAGGCGTCGTCCCGTCCGGCTCGTCCTCCAAGCGACCGTCGAGGAGGATTCTCTCTCCCTATTCTTTTTACTGCTTTCTAGTATAGATTTACTGCTTTCTAGAGTAGTCTATTCGTCCTCCGAGCGATCATCGAGGAGGACATTTCTCCCTCCATTCTTTTAATGCTTTCTAGAGTAATTGTTTTTATGTTTTCTAGTTGTAAGGAACGAACTCTTTTATGATAAATTCCTTGTCTATTCTACATCTCATTTTGATTTCCATGTATAGTATTCTTTCTCTCTCTCTTACTCCCTCTCTCTCTTTTATTTGTTGTAGATACTTAGATAGTTTAAATTGAATTTCTTCGTGACAAAATAAAAAAACGAAACGCGAAGTTTTTAAATCAAACGTTCGCCTCCCTGTGTTCGACCCGGAATTCTTATTTCGGTATAAATTTTATTTGTTGAACACGAATCCTTCGCTTTCGAACTACAACGACGGGTTTTCCAAAACCAAACACGTTAGCGTAGATTCTCGCGCTCAACACAGGTCCAATTCCAACAATGATTCAGATTGTGTATACTCCCTAACAATTGTAGAGAACTTCACGTTACCCTACCTAGCATTAATGATCGGAGTCATATTTTCACCTTTCAGTATATGTGAATCAAGGGTAGACTCCAAATTATAACTCTTTGATGGCAGGGTCAAAATATCATAATCATTATCATTAAGCTCATCCTCAGATTTGTTTGGTTTACTCAAATTTTTGTCGGGGTGTATATGTGATTCATTAATGAAGAAAGGAGTTGGATTAGTATCCTCAATTATTCATAAAGGAGGACCAATCTTAATATTTTGGAACAAGCCTATATCACTGAATTCGTTATTCTTCTCGGGGTATAAATCCTCAATTAACGTGTTTTATCCCCGAGAGTCTCCCCTAGGCTTCTCATTATTTTGTTTGTCCTTCTCTAATATCAACTCCTGTTTTGATGGAGGATGACTCTCAAAAGAAGGGAGGAATCTGGATTTCACCATATTATTTATATCCTTTGGAGGTAAATCCTCAAATAATAAATAATTCCCCTGTGATTCACTCCAGATTTTCAGTCCAGGTTCCTCTATTGGGGCATCCTCGTCCTCTGAAATAGACTCTTTATATCCCTGAGGCAAAAATTGATTTAATTTATCCTCCATTCCCTTAGGGTCACCTTCATTGGGTGCATTTAAATCCTCAAGATGCTGAATGGTAGTTGTTGATTCCCTAAGTGGAGGGTCAGGAGTAGGCTCACTAAGGGTAGAATGTGATTCCACCAAATAATCAATAGGGGAAATGATAGGAACAATACAACCTTGACCCGGGTTAGTAGGGGTAAGGAGAATACTATCATTAGGGTCAAGGTCCTCAAGAGGTACCATCTTCCCTTGCTTTTGACTCCAATATAGCTCGGGTGGATAATCACTAGGATCGTTCTCCTCTAGTGGCTGTGTCTCATTGGGAGAGTCTAAGTGATAGCTACATAAAACTGGATCCCTATTGTCAATAGTTTCCTCAGAATTATTTTCATGATCATGGTCGTATGGGTATGGATTAGAATTAATGGGAAGAGTGTAGCTAAGTTGTCTTATTTCTTTGTCTAGTTGTTGACTATTCCTCAACATCTCTCCCATAGATTCCATCATTTCCTTTTGTTATTTTTGCATTTCTATCATAAAAGAGGAGAGGCTACTACTATCCGGTTGGGGAGGATAGTCAATTTCAGGCTCTGGTTGCCTAGGGGTATCGGTCCAACCTTGATACGGAAAATCATGAAGGGTGGGCGGGTTGGGTGTTTGCATAGAAGTAGGGATTCCAGGGTTGGAAAATCTCGCTCCTAGGCTCTGCTCAAAAGTGGGAGTTATCAAGCCAGTACTCCCAGGATAGGAATATGAATGATCCCATGAATTGTCAATGTACCCATCAAAGGATGGATATGCTCGGGGCATGGGATCCTGGTTAAAAAATGGGAAGTATTGACTCTGATAATCTAAATGATAGGAATAAGGGTGATCCATTTCTTTAAGCCAACAGTTTTAACTCTCTTAGGATTTAGAAGAATTCAGAACACAAGCAGAAACTTCCTAGAGAGTTCTACTATCAAAGCAAATGCAAATTCAGTGGGATCTATGTTTAGTAGATTGTAGGTCTTAGAATTAAATGTTCAGTTGGTGGCCAAACAAGTTTTGCACAAATTATGCTTCCTAGGCCAACCTTCGTTGGTGCCTATAACCTAGTCGCAAGGGATGGAAGTCTCAAATCGAGCCCACACACGAGGAACCGAAGTAACTTGGTGGATAGGCTTGTTGATTTCCAACTAACTTCCCTTGTGGTGCAAAAGCGGAGAGGTAGAAATTTATCTAGTGACCTTATGTGTGAGGTGCACTGTGTCTCAGGTGTGCAATGATACGTTCACGTTTTGAGTTTTGAAATTTCACAAACAAGATCCTTTTGCACACAATTTTAAGTCAGATTTTAAGGTCCAACCTCTTGGCAGTCCCAATTTTTAAAGTGACCACTGAATTAATTTGATTCAAGCACTTTAGTGGTCTTAGATTTAGGTTCAATGCAGATGTATGACAAGTAATTGATGCTTAAGAGAAGACGTACCTTATTCCAACTTTCTTCGTGAAAGAATGTATGCAATACAGTAAAAATAAACTAGATGCTGCTCATTCAATCCTAGATGGTCGTCTTATAGATATGCAGCTTCTAGCAGGCAGTTCGAATATATATATATTTTAATAAGCAAACAAACCTAATCTAACTAAATAACTAACCGACATGTAGTTCAAACAATTCAAATAATCCTATAATCTAAATAAATGGGAACACACTCCCGCATACAAGAGCGATAAGAAATAAAGAAACATTGGGAACATGTTCCCAAAAATACCCGACAAGGGTCCAAAAGACGGGAATTAAATTCTAATGTCTATCTAAACAAAATCTAAACTAAGCTCTAATGACTAAATTAGAAACAGGCTTCTCCGTAAGCTTATGTGCATGGGATCAAGGCCCACGTGTTCCTGTTGCTAGCCTCCAGGTGGCATTAAGGTCCACCAAAAATATCATCTCCGCCGTGTGCACCTGCTGTGTTCGTCGTTCAAGGTCATTGTTGTCGCTTTGTTGCGCCTGTCGCCCCATCAGATTCCTCACACAATAAGATAAAGAATGATTAGATAATTGAGCAACTAAGAATATTAAAAAATAATAAAGTGAATTTATTGTGCCTGTTGCCTCCCCGGTAATGGTGCCATTTGATGGAGAGATTATTGCTTATTTATGATAGTAATAGAATGATATGTCGTGTTTTATGTGGTGGAAAATCTCTCAATCAAAATTAAAGATCAAATTTAACCACAATAAAGATATCTCATCCACAGGGAGGAATAGACCAATAAATTCACGAGTAGAGGAATATACTATTTGCAGACACTTTCGCGACTTTAATGCGAGGAATATGCTATTTTAAATGAGCTTGCAATTTCCTTAAAAGTTTAGGGTTATTTATGCAATTTTCATGTCAGGAATTAAGCTCCAAAAATATGTATATGATGCATGTGTAATGGCATATCATGTAATTCAACTTGCATGCAAATCTGATTTGAAATTCAAAGTTAAATGATTCACATAATACAAGTGAAATAATTTCAGGAAACTATAAGTGCATCAATGCAATGTGGCCTGAATAAAATATTAATATATAAATGGCAATGGCATTCAATGTAAATATTAGTTGAGGACAAAACAGAGGATTTCTCCTCTCTCTTCCTTGCACGCATGAGGAGGCTTTGTGGGAGGAGCTACGCGGCGGGAAGGCACGTCTCGATGAGGGCTACACAATGGTGGTGATGCGGCGGCTGGAGGTGGCCGGCTGGTGGAGAGGAGCATCGGCCTATCATCGGCAGATGGCTGCACGGCTATTGTGGGCATGGGCGTGCGGGCGCGCGTGGTTGTGCTGCACTGCCTGCAGTGGCGTGGCCGCTATGGGTGCTTGTTGCGGGTGGTTGCTTGGGTACCTGCAGGGCGTTGGAGATGAAGAAGATGACGAAGAGGAGGTGCTGTGTGGTCTGCAGTGCGGGCCTCTGCATGCTGTGGTAGTGCAGTGAGCGATGAGGGCACGGGTGCAGGGAACGGTGCGTGTAGGCAGTGCAAGGGCGCGGCTGTGGCATGGGCGCAGCGCCTACGGGCGGCTGCTGCCAGCAGGCGCTGGTGCTGCTAGGAGCGCTGCTTGTCGTGGTGAAGGCACGAGTACAGGGCGTGGGTGTAGGGCGCGGAAGGGCGGTGGATGCAGGGCACGCAAGGGCGCTGGATGCAGGGTGTGCAAGGGCGCTGGAGGCTGGTGTGCTTGCGGTGGAAGCGCTGGAGCAGTGCGTGCAAGGGCGGTGAGGCTTTGGAGCAGCGCCTGCGGGGCATGCAAGGTAGGCGGTGGAGGGCGTTGGCGTACAGTGCTTGCTGGTTGCACAGTGCACGCAGTACTTCTCGATGGTCTTCCCAATTGGGTCTGCGCGGGTGCGGGTGGTGGAAGGTGTGAAGGTAGTGTACGCTTGGTTCCACAGTGCCCGCCCTCTCCATGGTGGGGAAGGTGGAGAAGAAGGGATATCCCCTCAGGGGGAGAAGAAGAACCGAGAGCCTCCTCTCCTTTGCCAAGCCTCTTTTTATCCCCTCCCCCATCTGCAAGTCAATGGATTTTTAAATCCCTTACTAAATTTGGCCTTCGGCTGTTGGGGAGATGTTGAGGCTGGCTAGAGGTTGAAGAAGGCTCAGTTGAGGTTGGCAGTTGTTGGGGGAGATTTATCTTCACCATCTTGTTCTTTTCCAACATTATTCCTACAACAACAAAACATAAAATAATTACATACTAAGTTATAAAATGCGATAGAATAGTTGTAAACTTAAATAATGATGCATGCAAACATTCTATAACTTAATGTAGTTATTAATAAACCTAAAAGGTAAGAATAGAGTTAACTTAGGCGTAACAATAATCCATTAAAATGGACTCATCAGTAATGCTGCTACCACCCATTACAAATCAAGTGCTCGAGCATAGTGTTCGTATCATCTATGGATTTTGTCCTGAATCTGAATCCGTTTATAATGTTACCTAAATGGTAATATTCATAACTCAACGGTTGATTGGATATTATGTCAAAATCCTCCACCCATCAGGGGTCGTTCTCTTCTTTCATTTGAATAACATGTTTAAACCACTCGAAAAAGTCAACCTTGTGTGTTTCTAAATGTGAACACTCAAATTCATTATAAAATGCATCAACTTCTGGAATCTACTTAGGAATGTATAAGTGAGCTAGACGTCGATCGATTTAAGAGAATGATTTGTATTCTGTGTGGAGAATGGACCTTCCTAGAATATCAAATTTGGAAAGATAATTTTTATCATTCTCATTGTACCCTTCATCATAATTTCTCTGTAATCGATAAAATCAATTATCTGTCTAATATATAAACATGACATAGAACTTAATGGACTCTTCTACAAGATATCCTTCAACAATAATTCCTTTAGCCTTAGCCTTATTTAACACATAATCTTTAAGTTTCTTTAGAAATTGTTCAACTGGATACATCCATCTGTATTACACAGGTTTAGTAACTTTCACTTCATTTGCAAGATGTAGAGTTAAATGAACTATGACTTCAAAGAAGGTCAGAGGAAATATCTACTCTATTTTACATAATGTGATGACTATTTGCTTATCACAGTACTCTAATAAATCAGAATCTATAATTTTAGAACAAATAGCTTTGAAATATCAGCTCATCTCTGTAAATGAATCCACAACTGGATCAGGTAGCACCCCACGAATAGCTAGTAGGAACAAGACTTGCATGTAAACGTGGTAGTTGTGACTCTTTAACCCACTAATTTTCTTTTGAGCTTTGTTTACACATCGAGAAAGTTGTGAAGAATAGTCATTTGGCACCCGTACTTCTTTCAAGAAGGTGAATTTTCTCTCGTTGATCATTATTTAGGCTGTAAATGGCTTTCGGAAAGTCATAATGCCTAAAGCTATCATGTCTTTCCTCGTCTTCATTATATCCTTTGGATTATCAGTTAAGTTGAACACATCCAAAATATTGTCCATAACATTTTTTTCAATATGCATCACATCAAGATTATGTTGAATAGTTAGATCTTTCCAATACGAGAGTTCCATGAAGAAAATGCTATTCCTTTTAAAACCCATATGTTTCAAAGCTATTTGATCTTTCTTGAATAGATGACTTAATCATATGTTGCCAAGTTATTGTAATTTCTCCATTACTTGAAAACCTGACAACCTTATTGAATTTATACTCGGCTTATTCCTCAGATTCTTTAAAGAATACCAACAATTTTACTGTCGAACTTATCCTTAAACACTGCAATTTTCCATCTATTCTCAACATGCAGGAATCTATGGTGTCCCAAATAACATAACTTATTACTTTCAGGTAGTCGAAGATGATGAGTGTTATCCATACATATTGGACAAGCAGACTTTCCTTTTGTACTCCATCCCGATAAATTTCCATATGCGGGGAAGTCATTAATGGTCAACAATAATGCAGCATGTATATTAAAGAATTCTTTTCCATGTGCATCATATGTGTGAATGCTGTTATACCACAACCGTTTCAATTTATCTATCAATGGTTGAAGATAAACATTAATTGCATTTCTTGGTTGCTTTGGATCTGGGATAAGGAGGGTCAACATTATAAATGGCGATTGCATATATAGTCACATAGGTAAGTTGGACTACTAGGAAAATGAGAATTGGTGACGATTTTGGGAACTGTGACCAAAAGTAACTTATGGTGACGGTTCCACTCAAAATCGTGACCATTGTAGGAGAGTGAGATTTGTTTTCTATTATAACCTTTTGTCACGATTTTGAGAACTGTGACAAAAGGCTTTAGTGACGATTCCAAGTGGGACCATGACCATAGCCTTTCTTTGGTGACGGTTCTAAGTGGGACCATAACCATAGCCTTCCCTTTAGTGACAGTTTCAACTGGAACCGTGACCATAGCCTTCGCTCCAAAAACTTCCCCTTCCCTCCCTATAAAGACCCGTTCTGTTCTGAGGCTTTTAAGACGTCTGGACTATC
Organism: Thalassia testudinum; assembly: GCA_037157565.1. Classification (NCBI taxonomy): domain Eukaryota; kingdom Viridiplantae; phylum Streptophyta; class Magnoliopsida; order Alismatales; family Hydrocharitaceae; genus Thalassia; species Thalassia testudinum. The sequence goes on along the minus strand of JAZHRO010000031.1, from coordinate 142,763,013 downwards.
AGTCAGACATCTGGTAGATGTCTGGATCCCTTTCCAGACATCTGGAAATTGAAAATTTTGTACGCAGCGTCACATCTGCGCGCTGGTTGCGTACAGACAGCCTTCCTCCCTTTTCTCTCTCTTCCTTTCTTCTCCCCATAACCCTAGCCGCTCCCTCTATATAACCCCTCTCCCCCCCTTCCCTTCTTCTCCACTCCACCACCACCACCTTCCTTCCTCTCCATTGCAACGAGAGGGACGAGTGAGAGAGAGGGCGCAAGAGCGAGGAGCGAGGAGGAGTGTCATGAAGAGAGAAGGAAGAGCTTGAGCTCGCGAGCTCGTGGGAGCTCGTCGGAGGACGCACGGCCAGAGTGGCACGTGCGGGAGGAGTACGTCAGGGGAGACGTCCCTGACACCCTGCTACAGCTGGAGTTGCAGATGAGGAGAAGCCGCGGCTGCACGTGGCGAGTGGAGCGGGAGGTCACTTTGGTTCTGGGTTTTTCCCAGAATCAAACATCTGGCGTGTCGTCCAGACGACAGGTTGGACATCTGGTGACGACACCGGACGTCTGAAAGCAGAGTTTCGTGAAGGTACGTTCCTCTTGCGGTTACGGCCATGCAGGCCGCACCGCAGCGCCAATCTATATGGCTAAAAGTGGGCAATTCGGTTTGTCGCGTGCAAGGATAGCTTCGGGAAGGCATGGGGCACGCCCTCCCACTCGTTTCAGACGTTAGGATAGCTTACCAGATGACCGGAAGCACCCCCAAACGACTGGAGGAAAGGTCGGACGTCTGGAGCTAGGTCCAGACGGTCAAGTAGGGGTTCTGGATGTCTGAAGTCGATGCAGGAACCTGAGGTGAGACCCTGGTGAGTTTTAGGACGTCTGGACCTTGTGCCAGACGTCTAATTTTGGTCCGTAGTTCTATTTTTGACCCGTTTAGGGTTCGTTTGAGGTTCGTTTTATGCAAACAAGATATCTATGGTTTCCTTGTGAGTTCCTCTACATGTTATAAAGCCTTATATGTTGTTCTGAACATTCTGTTTTGGTATGTTCCTTGGTATGGGCCTTCGATCTGTTGCGTGTTCGGGGCTTGCTGAGGCACGTGAGTCTGCCGTTCGAGCCCCCGGTACTCCTGGATTGTCTGGTAGAGTGGTTTCCCCCTGTTTTAATTATAAAACATGAATGCATATGTGAAATTGGATAACTAGAAACCTAGGATGTGGCATGAATCCTAGGACGAGAAGTACTTGCAGTGTTTGTATGCGTGTTTGAGATTGCAGTCATAAATGAATGAATAGAAATGTAAACAATGCTTGTTAATAAATATGAGCTGCCTTTGAAATATGAAATGCCTATGCTAGTTAAACAGTTGCTTGTGACATTACTTGTTTTATATTTTAAATTGTGGAAATACGAGCTGCATGTGTATAATATGAGAATGGACATGTGAATGATGAAACCTGGTATGGAACAACATGGAGAATACGAGCATGAACCCTATGGGAAATTAGGAGTAGAGCTCCTGTGGATAAATGGAATGGATCTGGAAATGTGAGTGGGAAGTGTGCTGGCCCTTGAGTATGTGGAATCAAGGAGAGAGACTGTCATCTGTTTAGTGTAGAGCGGAGCTAGCTGCCCTTGGGTTGGGATCCGAGGTTAGAATTGGCCACTCTACATTGACTTCTGTTGGCCCTCGCGTACACTGTATCGGGGAGAGCTACTAGCGTAGGGAGAGAGCTAGCCACCCCACGAGGCCCCGGGTTAAGCTAGCCACCCTACACCGACTTGTTAGGCCCACTGGGCAAACCGAGGTAGTCAGACGAGGGTGCGTGGACTGTGGAGGAGCGAGACCCTTGTTTGGTTCTGAGGGGCTAGACCCCTGTTACTGAGAGGGCTAGGCTCTATACTGTTCCATGCTATACTTTGGGCATACCCGCTGGCGGAAACGACTGACAGCGTGCCAGTGCGGGATAGCTATCCGTGCACTTATCATGCGTGCCATAGTCACCGCTATGTCTGTCCGTGACCTCAGGGTGGTTGACTGGGTGTAGGATCACCACGGGGGACTTTCTCGGCTAGGAGAGCACCACATGTGCCTTCTACTCTTCAAAAAAGACTGCAATCAAGATCGTTCCTACGAGGAATATATGAGATCAAGAAAGAGATCTAAAAAGTAAACCAATGGGTGGAAAAGAATGACTTGTAAAATAAATAATTGGAAAAGATAAATTTACCTGTTAGCTTTTATTGTCATAGTTACTTTGGTTACTACTTTACTCAACATTTGCTGACTCTGTTTACTCATCACCTTTTTCAGGTCCAGGTGTTGAGCAGCCCGAGTCACCGGCTGCAAAGGGTGCTGGGCCCAGTCGAGCCCAGCAGTAGTTCCGGTTGTTGTTGTACTTCCTTTTTGCTAGTGAGTTAGACTGTTGTTACCGTTTCTGCTTCTGTACTTGTTCTACTTTATTGTTGTGGTGGTAATATGTACTGTTAGCAGCTTTTACTTCCTTTATTGCTTGCACCCTTTTATTGTTAGTTACTTAGCATAGTGAATGTGGTTTACTTTCCTGCTTTTTGGTTATTTCTTGTTGGACGGCTGAGTCTTGGGGTTAGTCGAGTCGAGCCGGTCTTGGGTCCTGTAGGGATTTGGGAGCCGGGTCATAACAAGATGGTATCAGAGCAAGGTCATCCTGAGAAATGAATCAACTAGCTTGAGAATAACCAATTCATGTGCATGTAACTAGAGTAACCACCACAACGTATTGCTTGACATCTATTCTGAGTTCTTTTGTTGAAGTCTGTTTGAGTTGACTTGTTTTTGTTCTGTCTTCTGCGTCTCCTTACAAGAGATGCCTTACCGTGGAGTTCTTGAGGCGGGCCGCGGACGTGGTCGTGGACGAGGTCGAAGGGGCGGACTTGCTAGGCTCGAGGTGCCAGTTGACCCGCCACTTCTCCCAGGCATTCAGGCTCAGGACCTCGCTCAGCTGATTCGAGACATAGTACAAGAGGAGCTCCACCCACCTCCACGGGCGCCTCTCCCTGGGGACGTGGAGGGGGAGTCCTCTGTAGGGTAGAGAGACTGACGCAACGCTGGACGAGGGGGTGGTCCTCCACCGCCCCCACCTCACTCTGACACTTCTGAGCATGAGCCCTCCTTGCCTGGAGGCATGCCCGTTCCCCCACTGTAGCTGCACTACGAGCTTTTCGAACAGTTCCGGAAGCTGAACCCCCCCTCCTTCAAGGGGGACAAGGACCCGTCTGAGGTCGAGGACTGGATGGAGTAGATTGAGAAGGTGTTTGACACCCTTCTCCCCCTTGCAGAGTGCCGTGTGGCCTTTACCACGTACTAGCTGGAGCATGCGGCACACAGGTGGTGGAGGGCAGTCAGAGGCCAGGAGAGGGGAGAGCCGATGTGGGACCAGTTCATGACCCTCTTCTGCAAGCAGTACTTCCCACAGATTTGGCAGAACCAGAGGAGGCAGGAGTTCCACACTCTCCGCCAGAGGACGATGACTGTTAGCTCGTACCGCACACGCTTCCTGGAGCTGTCACGTTTTGCTGAGACAGTTATAGCTACGGAGGAGGAGTGCCTATGGAGGTTCATTGAGGGGCTCCGGCCTGCCATTCGTGGGTATGTCAAGCCCCTGAAGCTGCCCACCTTCTCGAGAGTGGTGGAGGCAGCTATGCCGTATGAGGAGACCAACCCAGCTGCACGAGACACAGACAGTGGACGGAAGAGGCCCTACCAGCCAGAGTACTCACAGGGCCGATGAGAGAGGAGGCACGCGGCACTTGCAGGAGAGCCGTCTTGTTTTGGGGGGCCGTTAGTGGCCTTTGGGGGCCCTTGAAAGGAGCCAATTGTCAGCACTGGACCCCCGCCCAGCCGTCAACAGGAACCTACTGAGGGAGGGAGTTGAGTTCCCCTCTGCTACCAGTGTGGCCAGCCGGGCCACATCAGGAGGGACTGCCCATCTAGGGCTGGAGCGCAGTAGATGCTACCCGCACCGAGCATTGGAGGCCGAGTAGGTGGTCGTGGTTCCCAGGCACGTTGGGGAGGACAGCAGTCACGGGGAGGGTACCGGCTAGTGGCTACCCGTCCAACGCAAAGTGGTTGCTTCTTCTGCACCGAGAGCTGAGAGGCGTATCAACGCCTTGACACACTGTTACGACCCGGTTCCCAAATCCATGTAGGACATGAGACCAGACTGACTCGACTGATCCCAAGATCCAGTCGTTCAACGAGAAAGTAGCTAAAAAGCAGGAAAGTAAACCACATTCACTATGCTAAGCAACTAACAATAAAAAGGTACAGTAGTGAAGAAGTAAAAACTGCTACAGTACGTATCACCACCACAACAGCAGAAAGTAATAAGGTACAGGAATATAAAGTACAGAACGTAAAAGTACAGAACATAAGGGTACAAGAGTCTACTCACTACAACAGAAAGAAGTACAACAAAGAAGCTACAACTACTGGGCTCTACTGGGTCCAACACCCTCTGCAGCCGTAGGCTCTAGCTGCTCAACACTTGGACCTGAAAAGGGGTGATGAGTACACAACGTCAACGAACGCTGAGTAGAGTGGCAACCAACTAACTAAAGCAGTAAAAGTGGACAGGTGGCTGTTGTTTTTCAATTACTTTCTTTAACTAATTATTCTTTTTCACTACTTGGTTTATTTATCAGGTTTCTTTCTTGATCTCGAATGTTCCTCGTGGGAACGATCTTGATTGCAGTCTATTTCGAGGAGTAGAAGGTACACGTGGTTCTCTCCTGGCCGGGAGAGTCCCCCCGTGATGATCCTACACCTAGTCAACCACCCTAAGGTCACGGACAGACGTAACGGTGACTACGGCACGCGTGATAAGGGCACAGGTAGCTACCCCACATTGGCACACGGTCAGTCGTTTCCGTTAGCTGGTGTGTCTAATGTACAGCACGGAACAAGTATAGGTCCTAGCCCTCTCAATAACAGGGGTCTCGCCCCTCCACAGTCCGCGCACCCTCGCATGACTACCCTGGTTTGCCCAGTGGGCCTAACAAGTTGGTGTAGGGTGACTAGCTGAACCTTGGGCCCCGTGGGGTGGCTAGCTCCCTCCCTACATTAGTAGCTCTCCCCGGTACAGTTACATGAGGGCCACCGAGTCGGTGCAAAGTGGCCAAACCCACCCCAGGTCTCAACCTGAAGGCGGCAAGCACCCCTCTACACTAAGAGGTAACATGCGCTCCCCTTGGTATCACGTACTCAAGAGCCAGCACACTTCCTAATGCATTTCCAGATCCACTCCATTTATTTCCAGGAGCTCTACTCCTAATTCCCGTAGGGTTCATGCTCATATTCCTCATGTCCCATACCAGGTTTCATCATTTCTATTTCCATTCTCAGGTTATACATATGCAGCTTGTATTGTTATCGTTCACAATTCCATTTACAGGTTATACACAGGTAAATTGTATTTCCATCATTCACATTTTCATTCTCAATTTACGTACATGCAGCTCGTATTATGTCATTTAACGTGTACAACAGGAAATTTACATGCAACAGTTAGCTAGCACAAGTACTTCATATTTCACAGGCAGCTGTTATTTAATTACAGGCAATTGTTATCATTCTATCTACTCATTCAAGACTGCAATTCAATCATCCAATACAGACTTTTCAAGTGTTTCTCATCCTAGGATTCATGCCATATCCTAGGTTCTAAGCATTCATTCCACACATGCATTTAGGTTATAATTAAATTAGGGGGAAGCCACTCTACCAGTAAACGCAGGAATATTGGGGGCTTGAACGGTAGGCTCACGTGCCTCAACAAGCCCCGAACCTGCAACGGAATGAAGTCCTATCACAAGGAACAATCACAAGGGAACTATTAGAATAGTATGGAAAACCTTCTAACAAGTAGAGGAACTCACAAGGAATACATCGGTATCTTATTTGCGTAAAATGGAACTCAAACGGACCCTAAACGGGTCAAAAATAGGGTTTCTGTCTCAAATCAGACATCTGAAACTTCTAGATGTCTTAAAAGTGCCCAGTAGCATACCTAAGTCTCTGCGCCAATCCTCAGACGTCCAAGAACTCTTTTGGATTGTCTGGACCCAGCTCCAGACGTCCGACCACCTCTCCGGATGTCTGGAAGCGCTTCCCGTCGTCTGGTATGTCGCCCAGACATCTGAAATGCGTGGGTGGGCGTGCCCCGCGCCTTCCCAAAGCGAATCCTGCATGCCACCAGCAGATCTCTCAAAACAGGCATGCAACAGGGTTACTGCGGAGCGGCCTGCATGGCCGTATCCGTAAAGGGAATGTACCTTCGCGAAACTCTCACCTCAGACGTCTGGAACCACCTCCAAATGTCCACTCCGTCGTCTGGACGTCACTCCAGATGTCTGATTCTGGGAATAACCCATAACCAGAACCTGCTTCCGCCCTCTCGCATCGCGTGTGGCCACGCCGCACCTCCTCGCTTGCAGCTCCAGCTGCAGCAGTGTCAGGGAGGACCTCCCTGACACACTCCTCCTCGCGTACGCGCCACTCCGGCCGTGCGCTCACCGGTGAGCTCCCACACGAGCTCGCGAGCTTTCTCTCCTCTCTTCACACCGATCCTCCTTGACGCCGCCCGCGTGCTCTCTTGCTCGCGCTGCCTCTCTCGCTGGAGTGGAGAAGAAGAGGGGAAGGGTTGGTGTGGGGAGAAAGAGAGGGGAAGGGGGTTTTATAGATCGGTGGGTTAGGGTTTTGCTGAAGGCGATGAGAGAGAGAAGAAGGTGAGGAAAAATGAGAGTACTGTCTGCGCATAGCACGCGCGCAGACGCGAGCTCGTACACAAATTTTTTGATTTCCAGACATCTGGGAATGTGTCCAGACGTCTTAAAAGGCTCAGACAGCACGAGTCTTAACATCATAACAAACTTAAAGGAAGTTTCGTCCCTGAAGCTTGAGCTAGCTAGGGTGTAGAAAAAGAACAACATATGCATAACAAACTTAAAGAGGATCGAAGCCAGTCCGAAAAGACATACCCTCAAAAAGCTCTGGGTACCGCTCTCGCATCGCTGCCTCAGGCTCCCAGGTAGCCTTCTCGTACCTCTGGCTCCTCCACAAGACCTTCACCAAGGGTACCTGCTTCCATCTCAAACTCTGGACAACTCTATCTCGTATCTGCATTGGTCGCTCGGGGTAGGTCATGTCGTCACCTACCTCGACACTCTCGTGGCTCAGAATGTGACTGGGATTGGAGACATACTTCCTGAGGTTGGACATGTGGAACACGTCGTGCACACCAGAAAGCTGGGGAGGAAGGTGATTGCACAGTAAAAATACACCAGTAATTATGCCATCTTGTGTTATTTCCTAGCATTGCCATTGCATCTTATGTAGCTATAGTTGCATTTGTAAATAAACACATGCATGCATTTATTGAGAGGGGAGGATAATGCAAATAATTGGCCATCTAATTAACATCTTCATCAAGGGCTGCATTGCAAATTCACCATTTTCATTTTTTTTATTTTGACTTTGAAATTCTTCTCCCTCCCGTGGCTCAGGGCATGGGGCATGCACCTCTTCGCGCCATTCGTCTGCCCAGCAGCATGGCTGGACATGCATCACCAGTAGCATGGCTGTGGTAGGCTCCTTCTTCTTTAAAAAGCCTTGCCCTCTCCCTTACGCAGGGGGCCGGAACAGAGAGCACCCTCAGACACTTTCCTCCAGGCCAACCTCCTCCCCTCTCCCTCTCCATACGCAGTATCTCTTCCCATTGAAGAGACACACTGCGGGCAGGAGAAAGCTCATAGTGGTCCTACGACCACCACTGTGAGTTCCACCACCGCCCAGCTCCTTCGTGAGCAGGTGGGCGTGGTGGTTTTACCTTCTGTTTTCACCGCTGAACACCCTCGCCGCCATTGTTAGAGCTTCAAGCTCGGAAGCTCCAGCAGCAGCAACAGCCGTCTGAAGCAGCGTAGGCCAGCCCATGCATGCCAGAAGACCTCCGCGAGCTCACCCCGCACGCACACAGGCGCTTCCCAGCGTGCCCGCGCATGCAGAACTGGTGCTACCGGTCGCCCACTCCCGCGCGACACTGTAGCCACTGTTCACGCCTCTCAGCGCGACACTGAAGCCACCGGCTTGTTTCTCACTTAGCCGGTGGCACAACGCTCTCTCTCTTCGCTTGCAACCCACTCCAGCCGGTCGCCCGTGTCTGCACCCGCACCCGCTCTCGCTCGTAGCGCTGTGTGCTGAGCTACGCAGTGCACTGCGTTGCCCTCTCTCTCACACTCTCGCACTCGCCTGCGCGCGATGACAGTACGTGCATTCCCTCCAGCACCCACATGAAGCCCTTGCGCATCCGCACCCTTGCGAGATCAGACGACGGACGCTCCCGCCAGACGACTTAACGCGCCCTCTCTCTCTCACACTCACCCGCTAGCAAACACACCAGTACTCATACACACACACACTCGTACACATACACACTCGTACACTCACACACGCACTTGTACACACCTACACATACATACATACATACATACATACGTACATACATACATACATATATATATATATATACATATATATCTATATATATATACATATACATATAGACATATACATATACCTATATTACTATATATATATCTATATAGTTATAAATTCATAAATATATATACACACATATATCTATCTATATATAAATATGTATATATACAACTACATATATACCTATATAGTTATAACCCTATCTATACATACATACATACATATATATATAGATATTTACATACACATCACCTACCTGTATCCATACGTCCTTGCATTAGTCACTCCACCACGCATTATATCGCAGGAATAGCTACACCAGTTGCTGATATTCCCCGATACCCACGTAAAGCAAGCGCCTCCACACACACTCCCACACATCCGTCCCACACTCTATGCAGCACGTCATCTTGTTGGTTGCGTCTTACTAGATGTGGACCAACTTGATACTGTGCTACATGCCATTTCCACTTCCATCCCCACCCCTATATATATAATATATACATATTTATATATATAGAGACTGTATTTATTTCTCTACAAGCAACCTACCTTGTTTTTATTCCTCTTTTGTTTCCTGCTTTTTAAAAGATAAAAAAAAGAGTAAAAGAGAAAAGATAATCCTTGTCTTGCAGGTACTCGATCTTGCAGATAGCAGGGCCAGTTCTTTTGGAAATCCTATGTTGGCTCAAAGCCAAGGACCTGATTTTGAGGGTGTGCCTCAAGAACAATATTATCAAAAAAAATTTTAAATAAAAAAAAAATCAAAAACATAATAAACGCACGGAAGAGATACATTTTAGGAAAGGCATAGAAACTTCTTCACCTTTAATTCCCACCTCCCTGAGATCGACCCTGGGCCTAAAAGTGACCAAGATAAAATTATGTAAGCCAGGTTAAAAAAAATTTGTGAAAGATGGTTAGACTTGATTTAGGTTAACCCACTTTACTAACTTCAACGATAATTTTACCATATTAACACAACCTATTCGAGACCTACCAGAAGGGCAAGCCTGTAAGCAACGGGTCCTACCTGCTCCAAGACCTCAAAGGGCCCCACAAACCTCGACGCGAGCTTCCCTTTCACCCCAAAATGCTGTAGGCCCTTCATGGGAGAAACATGTAGAAAGGCGTGATCCCCAACCTCAAACTGCACCTCTCTGCACTTCCGATCTGCATAACTCTTCTGTCTGCTCCTAACAGTGCAGAGTCGTCTGTGAATCTGCTCAACCACCTCCTGACTTTGCCGGATCAGCCTGGGGCCAACCTCCCACTTGGTCCCCACCTCAACCCAACTCAAGGGTGCAGTACACTGATAACACTGCATCTTGGGGTGATAATTCTGTTAAATAGGGTCCATCTTAAGAATAAAAGGCACAGATAACACAACATAAGTAGAATGGGAGCATTGCATGCATCATACGTCAAGATTGCTTATAAGACAGTATTAATGGCCATTTGTATGAGCACTTGTCAAAGCAGGCCTCAGATGAGCAATCAGACTGCACAGATGGATTCAGAGCAACGAATGGAGTCCAACAGACTCGAAATCGGCCAAATCCGACATCCAGAGCTCCTACAATGGGCCCAAGAAGTTCTGACCGTTGATCTGATGATCAACGACCCACGATGCACCACGTGGCTCCCGCTCACCGCATCCATATCGCTGCCCACACCTGGAGGACAGATCTCAGCCGTCGATCTCCGATCGAACGGCTGAGAACCGCTCGCACGCATGCACTCGCTGTGACAAAGCAGCGAGCGTAGCTGATGTGAACATGTTTACACTACTTAAGATGTCTATTTATGCATATTCTTAAGCATAGGATTGCATTGCATGATATAAATATTGCATAACATGCATCATCTTGCATTTAAAGTAGTTTGAATAAAATGCAGGTTAATTGTCTTTTTTTATGTTCATGGATAGGGTAAACTTTTTATCGGGATCTCGGATCGAAGATCCAATCATACAGATGTGATCAAGGCGATGATTGGAGTTCAACGACTCCAAGATCGCCCTAATCAGGCATCTGTAGCATCAGATAGAGATCGGGAAACCCTAGAAGATCAAGGGCCAAGATGGTGTGAATTCGCACTTCAAACAAAAAATCCATTTGCACGGATGGATTCGGATCGACGATCGCAGCCTAATGGCGCAAAAATCGACTCAATCCGACAACTGTGGCACCATCTACATCATCCAGAAGATGGATAGCCAAGATAGTGCCACGTGGCGCCATCTCAGCTGTTCAACCGACCCTCAAGACCGCTGCTGCCTCTCCAAAGAAGATCCAGTGTGTGATCTGGGCCATTGGATCTTGATCCAACGGCTGTGGATGCGCATGCTTGATTTCATCCGCGCGACTATTTGGATGGCGTAGCGTAGCGGGTGAGCTCCTTATCGCGAGGCGCTGGCGCGGGATCGATTCCTCGCGAGCGGGCGAGCGGCGCGAGCGAGCGAGCGCGGGCCAGCGTCAGATCGTGATCGAACGGCTGTGCATGCCCGATAGTGCCCACGCGCTATTGCACGGGTAGCGAGGACGCGGCATCGTACTCAGGCGGGCACGTGCTGAGGAGGCGGGCGTAGCACGATCTAAGCCATCCGATCTCGCGATTGGACAGTGACAGCGAAATACGCGTGATTTGTAAAAGCAGTTTTTTTACGTCGTTGTAACACGCGAATCCGCTTTCGCTTTTAAAATTTATATCCTAGATAGGGGAGTATCTAGGGTCGTCCAAGGAGGCAAAAATTGCAATAATGATTCTCTTTCTTCTAATACAATCTCAACTTTCTTTTTAATATTTTTCAATATGTAATTTTTTTGTATTTTGAAAAGACGAGGGCAAACGGCAGATTGTAGCGAAAAGAACTAACACCTACAAATGATTAAAATTCTAAAAGATAGAAATATCTTCTTCCTAAGCTCACTCTAGGCAAGTGTAGGCCTAGGGTAATTAGGAAGAAGAGGTGAAATAAGTGCTAGAACCAAAACAAACAACTGCAATAAAAAGCTTAAAAGAAGGCAATTTTTGATTGAGTAGAATGAGTGTTCTTTTCAAGGACAAGTAGAGGAAAGCTTCTACTAGAATTGAACAATTTAAAAGCAAGAAAAGAAACACAAATCCTCTTGTAACAATGGTGAAGAAGGTTGTCTTCTTGCTCCAAGCCTAGCTGCTCCTTGGCTTGAAAAGAGGGCCTCCTTCTTCTCCTTCCTTGAGAGCTCCTCCAAGGTGGAAGCTACCACCTTTAATGCTCTCTCCAAAGGGGTGGGCGTGCACCACCCTTAAAACTCCTCCAAGGTGGCGTGACCACCTTCAAGATCTCCTCCAAGATCTTCCTTGCCTGGCTTCTCCTTTGGCTGGCGTGACCCAAGAGAGAAGGGAAGAGGGGAAGGCACCAAGGGGACAGAATATCCCCTTAATCTTCTTCTTCTTCTTCTCTCTTGGACGTGGGATTCTTGGTGGAATATGAGAGTGAAATGGCTAGCCAAGGATGACTTGAATGGTGGTGGGTAGTGGTCTTTTTATAGGGTAGGATGGGGGGTTAAGGTGCCCCTTGAAATGGAGGGCAAGGATGGAAGAATGGAGGTGGTTGGTGATCCTATGGCTAAGGAGAGTTGGCGCCAACCCAAGAGGTGTTAAAGGGGGTAGTTATGGTGGTGTTGGTGTCTTTTGGTGGTGGAGAGACACCACCATGTTGGCGCCAACATGGGGACTTCTAGAAGGGGGGTTAGGTGGATGGTGGAGATGGGTTCAAGGGAGATTGTGTGGTGGAGATAAGGGGAGATTTTGGAGGGAAAAGTGGCGCCATTAAGGGGTGGTTATGGGTAGTTTTTGGCACCACTTTTAGGTGTCTTTTGGAGGTGGTGGGTAGGTTAGGTTGGTGCCAAGTAGGTTAGCTTATGTGGAGCTTAGGTGGAGCTAGTTGGGTGGAGTTGGTAGGTGGGTTTTTGGGGTGGTATAAGCCAAGGAAGTTGGAGCATAGCTAAGCTAAGCTAAGCTAAGCTAAGCTAAGCTAGCTTAGCTAATGGAGGAGTAGAGGAGAAGGTAATGGAGCTAGGGTTTAGAGGAAGGAGCTGAGGAGAAGAAGTCTGGAGTTGGAGCTGGAGCTGGCTGCTGCTGAAGAGGCTGGCATGGGGCTACTCTAGCTGGCTTAGCTTGCTAGTTCTTTGCTAGTTGCTAAGCCAAGCTAAAGTGAGCTAGCTTCTACCAAAATGAGCTAAGGTGAGCTGGGTCTGGTGCTCCCGGGGAGAATCAAGCTGGTTGAGGCAGCTAAGGTAGCTTAGCTCAACTGAGTTGAGCTAAGCTGAGTCCTTGTGAGCTGGACTTGAGCTTCCTGAGCTGGGATGAATTCTTCTTCAGCTGGTTGGAGCTGAGTGGAGCAGGATGTAGCTGGATCTGAGCTGGGGTGAACTCCTGTCAACTCAGCTGAGCTAGCTAGAGCTCCCTGTGAACTAGTGGGAGCGGAGGTGAGCTAGACTCAGCTAAGTTGAGCTGGATCTGAGCTGACTTGAGCTAGGGTGAGCTAAGGTGAACTCTCTTGAGCTACCATCCAGCTGAGATTAGCTGAATGGAGCTGGGATGAGCTAACCCTAGTTCAAGTAAGCTAGGTTCCTGCTGCGGTGAGCTATATCAAGCTGAGGTGAGCTGGATCAAGCTGAGGTGAGCTGGATTAGGCTGAGTTCCAGCTAGTCTGGGCTTCTCCTTCACCAATTGCCTTCTTGAGTGCTAGGGTTTTAGGGATCTGTGCATCTGTACATCCCTAACACTCACAAAAACTCATTAAAATGACAATAAAAAATGCAATGCATGCCTATCCTAAGTTATGCCTAAATGCAGCCCAAAAACCCGTTTGCAGAGTAAAATCCTAAGAGCTAGGTTAGTTTTAAAGCATAAAAATGATGATAAACTGGCGTTTATCACACCCCCATGCTTATCTTTTGCTAGTCTCTTAGCAAAACATTAATTTTTTTGGAAAATGGAATTTTTGGGAAATCTAATTTTTTTTTTTTTTTTTTTTGACTTTTGAGGAGAAAAAGAGATTAAGGGACCTTGGTAGATTAAAACACAGGAGATACGGGATTTGTTGAAGATAAACATCAGGATTTGTTTTTGGATCCAACCATTAGATAGAACGGGATCAATATATCCTCAGAAAATTCACAAATTAACCCCTTGTTAATTCAGATGACTTGAAATGTTTGTTTTTAGGATTTTTCTGGCTCGTGAATCTGATTCGCAACTTGCAAATTCCTTTAAAACCTTGTGTCTGTGCTTGTGAAAAGCCAACCTTTATAAGGACGTGTTATTATTATTATTATTATTTTTTTTTTTTTCTCTCCCCCATGCTTATTTTTAGCTTAGTCTTACAACAGATGTGTCGGTATCATCATTCCCGTTACCATTCCTCGAGGGGGCTCTGGCGCCAGTACTTCGGGATAGCACTGTCCATGACACCACCCAGGAGCTCACAACCCCAAAACACGATGCGGTGAAAAGGGGCGCTCCAAGCAAACTCAAGCTCTTGCTCCGACGCTATAGGTAGAGCACCGTCCAAGACACTTGAGCTGCTGAAATGCGCTTTAATGCTCTGTCTAAAGATATGAAATATAGATATAGAGCAGCACCGAGGCGGTAACATGTTGACATCGTGTCCTCAAAGAAGGTTTTTTTCCTTCTTCTCGACGGTGGGAACTCAAACCAATGATCTGCTTCAGACTTTTACTAAATCCAAACAAGGGAGTTTTTTCAAATTTTTAGTTATTTTTAAGTGTTGGCTTGTGTGTGAAAATTGACACAAGAAGTTTCTCAAGAACCACAGGTTTTTGAATCAAAAACTAAGTCAAATACTTTCCATATTACAAAATAGGATCAAGTCACCTGAACTATCATGAGTTCAGGTGGAATTTTAGAGAAGGATATCTGATCTAGTCTAAAATAGACCCTGGAATTCTAATGATCAGATCCATATCCTCATCCTTAGTTTGTTAAAGATTAAATCCCATTGTACCAGAAGTGAATTTTTCGACCGTAGTCCCGATTTCAAAATTTTTCCTCAAAAAGTTTTCAATAATTTTTTTTTTTTTTTGGGTATGCAAGCAGGAAATAAATTAAAGAAAATTGCATGTTTTTAGGTTTTAAACATCCTAAATCGATCGTAAAAATTTAAAAACACCCCCCCATGCTCAAGATATGCCATGTCCTCATGCATTAGGAGGGAAAAGGAATCACCTTAGTGAAGAACGGTCAGGTTTAGGATGAATAAAACCTGGAAAAAGAAGAAAAAAGGAAAGCAAGAAAATAATGGGTTACCTCCCATCCAGTGCTATCTTTTACGCCATTCAGCCGGGCGTGAAGGTATGCACGGAAGACGTAAGATCATGTAAATAATTGGACACTTGAATGTCCACAATAAAAGTGTCTTCCTCAAGATCCCTAAAAAGATGAGTGGTAAAGATAAAGGGATCAAAATAAAATAGAGAAATGGAAAAGTGACCCGAATCTGGCCATGGTTTAAGTGCTTGTAAATTGCCAGATTCTGGTGGGTCGAGTGATAGGTCCAATGGAAAGGGATGGGGAATGGAGTCAATGAGATGTAGGGTGTGTGAAGTTAGTGTGGATGTTTCAGGAAGATGAAAAGGGGGAAAGTCAAACCCTAGTTGATCTGGAAAGTCTTGGACCACATAACTATCCTTAGAATAAGAATCAAAAAAATCTAGATCAATAGTGGTCAAAGATGAATGAGATTGGATCAACATAGACATTTCAAATACTGCTTCCATTTTATTATCAGTGTCCTCAAAAATTTTGTGATTAATGGACCTCTTGGAAGCTTGAAATAAATCTAATGAGAAGGTCTGGTTACTGCAACTTATATTCATTTTCTCAGAATGAGAATTGATATTAGCTGCTGCCATAATCAGAAAAGGTCTTCCAAGGATGGCATTAATGAGAGCCTTGGGTACCTCTATGTCAAGGACTAGAAAATTTACCGGAAATAGACAATTCCGGACCTTGATAATACTATCCTCAACAACTCCCCGCGGTTGAATGGTAGATCGATCTTCTAATTGAAATTGAACCTTGGTAGGTTTTAAATCACTGAATCGAAATTCCTCAAATAAGACAGGGGGGATGAG
This sequence comes from Thalassia testudinum, assembly GCA_037157565.1. NCBI lineage: Eukaryota > Viridiplantae > Streptophyta > Magnoliopsida > Alismatales > Hydrocharitaceae > Thalassia > Thalassia testudinum. Next base: position 142,747,354 of record JAZHRO010000031.1, on the reverse strand, counting down.
ATTACTAGAGGTACCTAAGTCGAGAGGGGCACGAAAAATGGTGTCACTTATGACAATTGAGATAAGTGATGTGCCCTGGTCCTTTTTTGTGAAAGGCAGCTTGCTCTGAAAAACTGAGTTGGCTGTCTTTGAAAGGACCAACCTTTCTAGATTCTGATCATGCCCTTTTGCAGTAAATTCTTTAGAGGCATGGGGGGAATCTAGGAAGGGAATATTCCTCTCGACTTGCTCAAATAAATCCAAAGAATTGTGGTCAGAGGGCTCTGATTTTGGATTGTTGGATTGCAGTTTTTGAGAGTGGGAAATAGGGTTTGAATCAAGTGTTTTTGGGGTTTCTTTTTCTTCTTCCTTATTAAGGTTAGGGGGGTCAATCTGCATTGGTTGAGAATCAATTTCATCATTTGATTGAGAAGGCCTTAAATCCATGGTGGTTTCCTCACTCCTCATAGTCTCTGCATATGCAGCTTGGTGTTCACTGAGAGGAGGTAGGGGGGCCTGATGTTGAAAGAAACTGGGTAGGTGCTGTGATATTGGGTTAATAGGAGGCCGAATCATGTGGTTCTGATGTTGGTAGACACCCGGGTGTTGGTTCCTGTGATTAATAAAGTTTGGTGTGGGTTGGGATGGTGAGTGTCCTGCAGGTCTTTGAGTCGGAATATCCCCAATTTGATCATTGAGATTGTTAATAAGATGGGTTGTTTCCTTTGTTTTTCTTTGTAACTCCTGCAAGGTTTTCATCATCTGGGCATTAATGTCTTCTTGAGATTGCCCAGATTGATAAGTCTGATTTGAACCATACCCTCCAAACGGGTTCTGTTGTTGGTGTGGAACCGGATTGGTCCAGGAGTGGGTCGGATAATCCCCCCCATTAGAGGAATTTTTCAATTTCTCCTGGATAGTAGGGACATTTTGGGTGGGGTGATGATTGGGATAAACATAATTCCCTGTTGAACCATAGAAAGCCTCAGAATAACAATTATACTCAGCATGGGATTTATGCAGATTTTCTCTCTTGCGGGTGTTAAAAGGGGTGAGATGTGGAATGTGTGGAGCTTGGGCAAGTGTGGCAGGATTCCCTTGGTTGGCCAGGTTTGTTAAATCCTTATGCAACTGTTGTTGCTTAACTTGTAGCTGAGCCATGATAGAGTAGAAATTAGGTGGAGGGGCCTGATTAAGAAGCTCCTGGGTGGAAGAATAGGGGAAAGAAAAATTAGCATGCGGGTTAGAGGACCAATTTTTATTTTCCATTTTAAAAGAATAGGAAGAATGCAGAAAAGTCTTCTCTTGGGGAGGCAAAATCAAGTGGTCCCTCCAAGTGTGGAGTTTTGGACCGTCGCCCGTGCAAAATGGAAGAAACGGGAGGGGAGGAGAAGAGATGGAGATGAGAGAAAGTGTGCAAATCAAACAGACAAAACTAGACCTAACTTAAATGTGACTCCCTAATAATAACCTAAGACTTGGTCTATATAGGAAATAAGTAGTCAATAGTGAATACCCGTTCTATCAACAAATCTAGCCAAGTTGCTTAAGGGGAGGTTTGGGCCCAAACGTTTCCCAGGGAAAACCCCAGGTGCTTGTACAAACCCGCGCCTGGTCGTTTGACACGGCCCCTCAGCCTGAACACCAGATACAGATGATAGAATTGGTATTAACTAAAGAGAACTTAAGACCTAAATAGCAAGCCTAAGTTGATAAAGCCTTAGGGGTCAAATTGCTACAAATTTTAATTAGGTCTAGGATGCTATAGTGCACACGGAATGTGGAGGGCGTTTATTGGGTTGTTGCCCTATTATTTGAATTTTTTTGTGTGTGTGCAGGAATTGGAGAATGGCTCCAATGAAAATCAAGTTGTCACACAATTTTTTTGTATTTATGTCTTTTAGGATTCAATTTAATTAAATGAGTTTTAGGGTTTTTCTCTTTAAGCTTTCAAACAAGTTTTAAAGTTCACAATCAAAGGAAAGACAAGTTGTATGTGTGATTGTATATTTCCTTTTAATTGAATCTCTAAAGAGAGAAGAAACCCTAAGCCAATTATCCCTAAGACAGAAATTTAACTACCAATGAATTATTTTTAGCTTTCTGAATTAAGTAGTGGTCCGAACAAGTCAATCAACACCACTACTTTGAACAAAATCAAACAAGGATTCCAGAAAAGATTTTTGTAAGATTTTAGGAATTTGTTTGATAATTGTTTTGAATTTTTAATTGTACTGGTGTCAAAGTCCAGAAATAATACCTGTGGGTATTATGGACTTTTCAGTATTACCACTGACCTCAGAAAATTTTTATGATTTTATATGATATGTAAAATTTCACAAGGATTCCAGAAAGATAAATTTCATAAAAATTGGATAAGTATAAAAATTTTAAAAATTCACGGACATTAGCAAAATAGGAAGATTAGAGGGTGTGACCCCTCTGCAATCCACGAATTTTTAAAAATTAAATACAAATCCAATTATTTTGAAATTTGGAACAGATGTTCCAAACTTAATTGGGAATCACTCTATGAAATTTTATGATTTTAGAAGGCCTGTGGTGCTAGAAATCGATTTTTCAAGTCCGGACAGAAATCTGGACCCAAAAAGTAGAACACCAATACTTGTAATGGAATGGTGCTAAAGAGGCATACAAGCAAACAATGGATTTTATAATGCACCACTCCACTTAATTTAAGTGTTTGGGATCCTGAAAGCCAAGCTTAATATATTTTTGGTAGTTTTTTAACCTAAATGTGACAAGAAGGGGAACCAACCTGAATTTTCGCGGGAAGAAAAGGATCTTTAAGCTCTCGCTTCCAAATTCCCGCTTTCCCGCTGTAGTCCTGCACACACAAAAGAAAGAAAGAGAAGGGGATGAGATCCACTTCAAGCAAGAGAAAATTAGTTAATGCAAAGCCGTGCCTCCCCGGCAACGGCGCCAAAAAGTGACAGCGAAATACGCGTGATTTGTAAAAGCAGTTTTTTTACGTCGTTGTAACACGCGAATCCGCTTTCGCTTTTAAAATTTATATCCTAGATAGGGGAGTATCTAGGGTCGTCCAAGGAGGCAAAAATTGCAATAATGATTCTCTTTCTTGGAATACAATCTCAACTTTCTTTTTAATATTTTTCAATATGTAATTTTTTTGTATTTTGAAAAGACGAGGGCAAACGGCAGATTGTAGCGAAAAGAACTAACACCTACAAATGATTAAAATTCTAAAAGATAGAAATATCTTCTTCCTAAGCTCACTCTAGGCAAGTGTAGGCCTAGGGTAATTAGGAAGAAGAGGTGAAATAAGTGCTAGAACCAAAACAAACAACTGCAATAAAAAGCTTAAAAGAAGGCAATTTTTGATTGAGTAGAATGAGTGTTCTTTTCAAGGACAAGTAGAGGAAAGCTTCTACTAGAATTGAACAATTTAAAAGCAAGAAAAGAAACACAAATCCTCTTGTAACAATGGTGAAGAAGGTTGTCTTCTTGCTCCAAGCCTAGCTGCTCCTTGGCTTGAAAAGAGGGCCTCCTTCTTCTCCTTCCTTGAGAGCTCCTCCAAGGTGGAAGCTACCACCTTTAATGCTCTCTCCAAAGGGGTGGGCGTGCACCACCCTTAAAACTCCTCCAAGGTGGCGTGACCACCTTCAAGATCTCCTCCAAGATCTTCCTTGCCTGGCTTCTCCTTTGGCTGGCGTGACCCAAGAGAGAAGGGAAGAGGGGAAGGCACCAAGGGGACAGAATATCCCCTTAATCTTCTTCTTCTTCTTCTCTCTTGGACGTGGGATTCTTGGTGGAATATGAGAGTGAAATGGCTAGCCAAGGATGACTTGAATGGTGGTGGGTAGTGGTCTTTTTATAGGGTAGGATGGGGGGTTAAGGTGCCCCTTGAAATGGAGGGCAAGGATGGAAGAATGGAGGTGGTTGGTGATCCTATGGCTAAGGAGAGTTGGCGCCAACCCAAGAGGTGTTAAAGGGGGTAGTTATGGTGGTGTTGGTGTCTTTTGGTGGTGGAGAGACACCACCATGTTGGCGCCAACATGGGGACTTCTAGAAGGGGGGTTAGGTGGATGGTGGAGATGGGTTCAAGGGAGATTGTGTGGTGGAGATAAGGGGAGATTTTGGAGGGAAAAGTGGCGCCATTAAGGGGTGGTTATGGGTAGTTTTTGGCACCACTTTTAGGTGTCTTTTGGAGGTGGTGGGTAGGTTAGGTTGGTGCCAAGTAGGTTAGCTTATGTGGAGCTTAGGTGGAGCTAGTTGGGTGGAGTTGGTAGGTGGGTTTTTGGGGTGGTATAAGCCAAGGAAGTTGGAGCATAGCTAAGCTAAGCTAAGCTAAGCTAAGCTAAGCTAGCTTAGCTAATGGAGGAGTAGAGGAGAAGGTAATGGAGCTAGGGTTTAGAGGAAGGAGCTGAGGAGAAGAAGTCTGGAGTTGGAGCTGGAGCTGGCTGCTGCTGAAGAGGCTGGCATGGGGCTACTCTAGCTGGCTTAGCTTGCTAGTTCTTTGCTAGTTGCTAAGCCAAGCTAAAGTGAGCTAGCTTCTACCAAAATGAGCTAAGGTGAGCTGGGTCTGGTGCTCCCGGGGAGAATCAAGCTGGTTGAGGCAGCTAAGGTAGCTTAGCTCAACTGAGTTGAGCTAAGCTGAGTCCTTGTGAGCTGGACTTGAGCTTCCTGAGCTGGGATGAATTCTTCTTCAGCTGGTTGGAGCTGAGTGGAGCAGGATGTAGCTGGATTTGAGCTGGGGTGAACTCCTGTCAACTCAGCTGAGCTAGCTAGAGCTCCCTGTGAACTAGTGGGAGCGGAGGTGAGCTAGACTCAGCTAAGTTGAGCTGGATCTGAGCTGACTTGAGCTAGGGTGAGCTAAGGTGAACTCTCTTGAGCTACCATCCAGCTGAGATTAGCTGAATGGAGCTGGGATGAGCTAACCCTAGTTCAAGTAAGCTAGGTTCCTGCTGCGGTGAGCTATATCAAGCTGAGGTGAGCTGGATCAAGCTGAGGTGAGCTGGATTAGGCTGAGTTCCTGCTAGTCTGGGCTTCTCCTTCACCAATTGCCTTCTTGAGTGCTAGTGTTTTAGGGATCTGTGCATCTGTACATCCCTAACACTCACAAAAACTCATTAAAATGACAATAAAAAATGCAATGCATGCCTATCCTAAGTTATGCCTAAATGCAGCCCAAAAACCCGTTTGCAGAGTAAAATCCTAAGAGCTAGGTTAGTTTTAAAGCATAAAAATGATGATAAACTGGCGTTTATCAGACAGCTGAGATCAGTTGGACGTGAGCGAGCATTGAATGCATGGGCAAGCAAGCGGGTGCGAGCGTGCCGCCTACTACGCCCACGTTCAGACCTTTAGAGACGGTTTTATCCGTCACTAAAGGTCTTAAATTAATGTTTTAAGAGTTGTAATGACCAAATTGCCCCCACTCCTTGCAACTATAAAAGGAGACCCCCTCCACATGAAATTCTCATCCCTTCCTTCTCTTCTCTCCCTCTCCAAAGCTCAAGAGAAGCTTGTCCCACACCCGGGATGCTTTTCGCGAGATAAAATCAATTTTTCGTCCCCCTTTCAGAAGCGGATCCCACGACGACGACGATGTGCTTCCTCGTTCCCGTTCTTCCTGCTTCGCCCTCCTTCGTCCTGCTTCATCCTCCTTCGTCCAGGTGTCGTCTTGTCCGGCTCGTCCTCCAAGCGACCGTCGAGGAGGATATTTCTCTCTCCATTCTTTTAATGCTTTCTAGAGTAGATTTATTGCTTTCTAGTGTAATCATTTTTCCGCTTTCTAGTGTAAGGAACAATCATTCTGATGATGAAATTCCATGTTTATTCTACATCTCATTTTGGTTTTTGTTTGTAATATTCTCTCTCCCTCTTATTCTCTCTCTCTCTCTCTTCGATTTATTGTAAATAGTTAGATAGTTCTAATCAATTGATTTACTTCATGACAAATAAAACAAACGTGAATTTTTAAATCAAACGTCCGCCTCCCTGTGTTCGACCCAGAATTTTCATTTCGGTATAAATTTTATTTGTTGAACACGAGTTCTTCGCTTTCATACTACGATGACAGGTTTTCAAAATCGAACACGTTAGCGTAGCAACCCAACGTTCAATATTTTGGTGCCGTTGCCGGGTAGGCGATGATCTTTGATTTTTTTTTCTTCGTATTTTCTAACTTACGAAGCATTTACCTCACTTCTCTCCTTTCTTATTGTGATTGCAGGTACTCTTTCGAGACAAGCAAAAGTGGTAGATTGGAGTAAAGTGTTGTGGAAGGTTCTGTAAGTTATCCCCCACCTCCCACCCATTAGATTTTATTTCACCACATAATAACACAAACATCAATCAACCTAGGTGTTCTTATAAACTCTAAGGTTAGATTGTTTGTTGTTTGACACCCCCACATTAAAAAAAGAAAAATTAAAAAAAAAATCTCACAGAGGTACACAACTTCATCTGATTTTCAAACTCAACCGGTAAATTGATCTTTGGAGCCGGTACACATATCCAAACACATAATTGAGTAGAAATCAGATTAGGTAATCACTTGTGTGCCTAATTAAGTGGTGCAACCGGCCAATTGTTTGAGTTGATTGGGTTGCACCACTTCAATTAAAATCAACTCATTAAGTAGTTGCCACTTAGGTTCAACTATTAGGGATTTACCAGACACTCCACATTCTTTCAAGTTTTAAAGGAAAACATCTTCACCTGTGCTTTCAAAACCTAGTGTGCCAACAAAACTTGTTTGAAAAAACCTAAAGTTTAATCCTAAAAGCTACTAAGCAAGATTTGAACCCTAAAATTCACCACATAAAAAATAATCTTGCTTGAAAACCACTGGTTGTACACGCACACACAAATCAATCAGTCATTAAGGGCACAACCCATTTAAAGGGTCCATCACATTCCAAAGCACATTCAAACCTAGCCCTAAATAAAACAGAGTAGACGTTCGCCTTAAGGATTTGACTCCCTCTTCAGAGCCCAGAACGAGATTATTTTCGATTAGTCTGTTTCTACTATTCAATCTGATGTCTAGCAAGGGGAGAAAAATCAAACGATTGCGACTGGGGGGTACACTAGGAACTGGAGGCGCAAGTCGAAGGAAAAACCTTCTCCCCAGTCCCTCCCTTTAACTGGTTGGATTGAACAGATAAAAGTAGGTCAAATCATTTCTCTATCTCAAGATGGGTTTTGGGAGTCTGTAGGTCTTTAGGCTAGCCCACTTAAGGACATGTTTGATTATTTGTATTGTAGGGTGCCTTTCTTCCTCCCATCTCACATGAATCCTTCCACATATTACATGCATTCTCGCTCTTTCCCTCCTGTTTTGAATTATCCTCAACATGACGATTATTCCGACTCGTACTGTAATCAACCATCAGTTAGTTAGGATAATTCGGATTGGGGATACAGTTCTGGACCTCCGTGTTTAGGGTCTAACCCTGAACACTATCATTGTGATTTATATCCTTCTCAGAGCCACATCGAATATAGATCGTCACCCTTTCATGAATAACCTAATACGATCTACAATCAAGAAGGATACACTAATCCTTACCCATCCTCTGATTACACTGCCTTTAGGTCATCACCACCTTTTGAACAATTTGAAATGACCTATTATTAGGAAGAGTTTAACGAATCTCAATTTGTTAATTCCCCAGCATTGATCCCAAACCTGCCCAACCCTGAACCAACTCATTTGGTTTAGGGTAACCAGGTTCAAGATAAGGTTCTGGCTAACTTGAGGAATATCATACAATCTTTAGAAGTTCAGCCAATACCTTGCATTGAGAGATTGGAGCCTCTGATTGAAATGATTGATGATTTGAACAAGACTTTGTTGGATTGGCTCCAAGATATTAAAGATAAGAACCCGGGTGAGTTTCTACTTGGGAAATTAGCGAAATTGAGGATGAGATTTGTGGTCTCTTTGATTCAATCATGGGATGATTCCCAGGATGAACTCCCTTCAGGAAAGCCAATGTCAGAACACATTCAGGCACCTGTTGGGGGGGACACGTGTTACGAGGTTGACCAGATTGAATTAAAGCAATTGATTAAGGAAGATCTGATTTCTTCACCTGAGATCCCTTAGCCAGGGTACAAGGAAACGTATGTCTCCATGGACCAGAAAGTGACAGATGATTTTGGGACATACATTAATACGGATCTTGATTTCCTTGATTTTGATGGTGAAGATTCAAGTTGCGAAGTCTCACGCGAGTTTACAGAACACAATTTTTGTGAGACGATTGAGCCTGAGGAATCTGAAAGATCATTTGATAGCCAAATAACTGAGGAAACTGATGTTATTAGGGCTCACATTATGGATCCAAAATCAAATTTTCTGGAGGATTCAATCAAATGCCCTGATTGTCAGTTGCACCCCATTGAGCTTATCTATGATTCTATTTCTGAGATAATTAGACCCAAGTCAATTCTGATTCATCCACATCATATAGACTTGGAGATTTCAGACGGGGTGATTAATATGCAAGAGGTACCAGAAATTGACATGCTGAATGAGGAGGATAGGAGCCAGGAAGTTCTGATTTGGGAAGCTAGTTCCGGAGGAAGTACAAGACTGAGTCGAAGGGTGCCTATTAAGCTGAAACCATCAGACAAGGACCCTTACGACATTTGTTCTGAGGATGTCAAACCCAAGCACACATTCAATGATTATCCTTTTGAGCTTGAATTCCCTGTAACCCGACTTTTTGGTCTTGGGTTGCATCCTTATAAATCGCAGGCCCGACCCTGCTTGCATACTGATTTTAGGTTTTGAGTAATTTTTATCCAGAACCTGAGATATTCTCAATTATGGGTTATGGGTCTGCACCACAATTTGGTCCACATCTGTGGACCTCTGTTGACATGTTAGAGGATTCTTATTTTTATTCTGATTCTGATCTGCACCTGTGAATTTTTCATTTCTCTTCTTTGTATAGTGTGCCTAGTTGAAGGCATTAAATTCAGCACATATACAGTTCCTTTTAGTTTCTATCTCGGAGCGGACCTGACATTCACACAATTCAGGTGCTTTCTACGCTATTCCACTCTGTTTTATGTCTTTTTAATACAATGAGGACATTGCATTAGATAGGCATGGAGGGGTGGATATCATCTCTGAATTTATTCATCAGCTCCGTAGATTTGTTTTATTTTATTAAAAAAAAAATTTATGGAATTAGGAAGGAGAACTTGGGTTTAAGAAAATTTTCAATCTTAGGAAATACTACATTATGATTTGAACACAAATACCCTTCAGGTCTTTGAACTTAATCAGCCTGTGTATCCACTAAAATGTGGATTTATCTTTTGAGTCCTCGCCATCTTAATTCTATCGTAATTGGAGTAAATAAGTTTGGGTGATAAGTACACGACTTATCAACTCACCCTCTGATTTGAGGGAATTTTGAGTTTTAAGCATCTACACACTATCTTGTCACTGACTCGTTGTTCAGCGATTCTAACGGAAATTGGGTAGCTAATGAACCTTTTAGGGTAATATGGCTGGTAAGTTATCGTGGGTAACAGCCCATAGGTAGGTTGTCCATAGCCCAGCACTGGACCTTTCTCTTTTGCTGCCTTTAGGTAAATCTTAGACCAGGGAAGCCACCTACCTAAAAAAAAAGGAGAAAAGAAAAATGAAATAAGCCACACTTCGCCGCACGAGTATGGCTGGCAAGTTGGTGGTGGTAATAGCTCATCGACTGGTTGTCCAAAACCTAGCTCAATAAATGCACTGAAAATTTCCAAAACACTTAGAAAGAAGTGGAGAAGTAGAATAAATCGGGGAGATATACACTGGATTCACTCTTATGTTGACCTCGTAAAAAAAATAAAAGTAGGAAGAAAGCTACCGGTTGTAAAGATACACCTTTAGGCAGAAATTTTTTTTTTTAGGTCACCTAGAGGCATAGAAATCCGAAGTCCGTTTTAACTGTCGGTCAACAAGTCTATTACAGTCACAATAAGATGCTTAGAACTTAGGGTTCTCATCAAATATTTGGTGAGTTGAATGGCCGTAGAAAGTCACTCTTAAACCATAAAACCTGAAAATCCAAAAAAATTAGAAAAGAGGAAAAAGAGATAAAGAAATTTTTCTTCAAATAAGGCAAGGGTTTGAGGCGGTTTGCATTTTGGGCAAATACTCAGGCACTGTTGTGTCTTTGAAAGTTCAGATCCTAAGTAGACATTTTCTTAATGATTGAAAATAACTCATGCCCAAATAATCCAACCTAATTCTTTTATAAATAGCATATAGTTTTTGCTAGGGACTAGCAAAAGATAGGCATGGGGGTATGACGTGAACATATTTACACTACTTAAGATGTCTATTTATGCATGTTCTTAAGCATAGGATTGCATTGCATGATATAAATATTGCATAACATGCATCATCTTGCATTTAGAGTAGTTTGAATAAAATGGAGGCTAATTGTCTCCTTTTATGTTCATGGACAGGGTAAACTTTTTATTGGGGCCTTGGATCGAAGATCCAATTATATAGATGTGATCAGGGCGACGATTGGAGTTCAACGACTCCAGGATCGCCCTAATCAGGCATCTATAGCATCAGATAGAGACCGGGAAATCCTAGAAGATCAAGGGCCAAGATGGTGTGAATCCACACTTCAAACGACGAATCCGATTGCATGGATGGATTCGGATCGACGATCACAGCCTAACGGCGCGAAAATTGACTCAATCCAACAACCGTGGCACCATCTACATCATCGAGAAGATGGACGTCCAAGATGGCGCCACATGGCGCCATCTCAACTGTCCAATCGACCCTCAAGACCGCCGCTGCCTCTCCAAAGAAGATCCAGCACGCGATCTGGGCCATTGGATCTTGATCCAGTGGCTGTGGATGCGCGTGCTTGATTTCATCCACGTGACTATTTGGACAGTGTAGCGCAATGAGTGAGCGCCTTATTGCGAGGCACTGGCGTGGGATCGATTCCTCGCGAGCGGGCGAGCGTCGGATTGAGATTGAATGGCTGTGCACGCTTGATAGCGCCCACGCGCTATTGCACGCACGGCGAGGATGTGGCATCGTACGCATGCGGGCACACGCTGAGGAGGTGGGTGTAGCGTGATCTAAGCTGTCCGATCTTGCGATCTGACGACTGAGATCGGCTGGACGTGCGCAAGCATTGAACGCACGGGCAAGCGAGCAGGCGCACATGCGCCACCCACTACGCCCACATTCAGACCTTTAGCAACAGTTTTATCCATCACTAAAGGTCTTGAATTAATGTTTTAAGAGTTGTAATGGCCAAATTGCCCCCACTCCTTGCAACTATAAAAGGAAACCCCCTCCACATGAAATTCTCATCCCTTCCTTCTCTTCTCTCCCTCTCCAAAGCTCAAGAGAATCTTGTCCCACACCTGGGATGCTTCTCGCGAGATAAAGTCAATTTTTCGTCCCCCTTTCGAAAGCAGATCCCGCGACGACGACGACGTGCTGCCTCATTCCTGTTCTTCCTGCTTCGCCCTCCTTCGTCCTGCTTCGTCCTCCTTCGTCCAGGCGTTGTCCCGTCCAGCTCATCCTCCAAGCGACTGTTGAGGATGATATTTCTCTCTCCATTCTTTTAATGCTTTCTAGAGTAGATTTACTGCTTTCTAGTGTAATCATTTTCTCGCTTTCTAGTGTAATGAACAATCGTTCTGATGATGAAATTCCATGTTTATTCTACATCTTGTTTTGGTTTTTGTTTGTAATATTCTCTCTCTCTCTTATTCTCTCTCTCTCTCTCTTCGATTTATTTTAAATAGTTAGATAGTTCTAATCAATTGATTTACTTCGTGACAAATAAAACAAACATAAATTTTTTAAATCAAACGTCCGCCTCCCTGTGTTTGACCCGAAATTTCCATTTTGGTATAAATTTTATTTGTTGAACACGAGTTCTTCACTTTCATACTACGACGACAGGTTTTCAAAACCGAACACGTTAGCATAGCAACCCGACGTTCAACAGTAGCGTAGCGGTTGGAGCGCACGCCTGTGCTCACGTGACGCGGGTTCGAGTCGCGTAGAGCAGAAATTCGGAGACGACGACGTGCGTGGGCGAAATTGGGTCGCCTAATCAGTAGTCGATGGACGAGATCGCGAGACGTGGTGCTCGCAGATGCGCCCTGGCCAGACGCGCGCGATGACGTGGGCACAAGGGCGCGATTCGGGTGAGCACCTCGCGCAAGATCCCACCCGTCCATTCTTCGATTGGACAGCTTGTGGTGCGCTTACACGGATTGGGCGCGAGGAAGCACGATTGCGGGCGAGCGACCGGTGGGAAGGGGTCTTCACCGACATTTTGGGAAGGGTATTAGCGACATCTCGGATGTCGCTAAAACCCCTTCTTCATTTGGAAAGCCCTTCTCCCTATTTAAACCCCTTCCAACCACCCATTCAAGGCATTCACTCCACTTGCAACTACTCTACCCCCCTCTTAGCTACCTTTAAGCCCTTTCGTAATCGCTGGAGACGACAAGCCGTCGACGGAGCCCTCTCCACCACCGTGGCTGCCTCGCCTCCCTCTCTCTCTCTTTCTTCCCTTCTTCAAGCTTTACTTTACTTATGTTCAAGCATTTATCTAATGTTGTAATTCTGAACTAAAGTTGCATGATTAATGAAGTTGTTTTCTATTCAGTTGCTTGCTCTATTTTCTATTCAAGTTGCATGTTACGAATGAAACAATTCTAACCCTAATCTCTCTCTCTCTCTCACTTTTCACCTGCGCCTTTTTGCAAGCAAAACCCTACGATTTTCGTGACAATAAGTGACAAGAAGAATTTGATTTTTATGCCTCCTTGAGATCGACACTCGGACTCACATCCGTTTCTTTACTTTAAAATCGATGTTGCAAGTGCAAACTATAACGACACTTCCAAACACACATGCATGAGCACGTCAGTTTTTGGAGCCGTTGCCGGGGAGGTAACGGATTTGTTTTGTCACTTTCATTTTACATTCATGCTCACATCGTCTAACGCCTTGTCCCCTTTTCCTTGATGGTTGCAGGAATTCGACGCTTGGACGACGAAGAAGCGCAACCCGTGATGGTAATAAGGGAGTAGGCGCAACAAGGATCAGTCGTGAGTAGTTCTTCACTCATGGTTGTTTGCTTGCTTGAAAAGCTAAAAAAATTGTAAAATTTTAAAAAAATTTGGTATGGTGTATGATTACTTGACACACATCCTTAACACATCAGCCAACAAAAAAAATGGACACTAACATTCTGAATAAATTCTTAGAGTGTTCTTTTCTCTTTTTGAGTGGTGTTTGCGAAGCCACCTTGGATTGACTTAGGTCGCACCACTCAACCCTAAAAATGACTCATCTAATAGAAGCTGCATGATCATTAGGATGAGTACATTAGGGTTTTAGAGCCTATACATAATAAAAGGAAATCTACTTTCACCAAATTGTGTGCAAAACTTGACGTGCCCACTGAAACTTGTCTGAAACCATTAAGACACGTCAATCCTAAAAGACACTAAAGTAAGGATGAAACACTAAAGGACACCACATCTTAAAAAAAATCCTAGCACACACTGAAAACCATGCTTTGATAGAAGCGCACACACTGAAAGTGGAAAACTAAGAGGCACCACCCCAATCAAAGCCTCATCACATAACCCTAGCACAAGCACTATCCTAGCCTTTTTAAAACTGAGTAGACGTGCCTTAGGTAGGACTGAGTTAAGTCTCGAGAGGTGAGGTTTTGTTCGCTGGGCACTTGGCTTTCATTCCCTTGGTAGAATCTGGTGACTAGGCTGCGGGGCAGAGTTAAACAACCACGGTTGTGGGGTCTATGGAACCGGCGGCGCAAGCCAAAGGAAGAACCTTCCCTGCAATCCCCTCGTAATCAACCTGGCCAGATTAGCGTTGGGAAGGGGAGTTCAGTGCTTACGGACTTAGTCACCCTTTTTGAGATTTCTAGGTCTCCTAAGGAATACACCATAAGGACTAGGCTTGTTTGCTTGATTGAACACACACTTCTCGCATCTGTTGCTCTCCGCATCCCCTCCTGTTCTTCTCTAGTGTATGCACGGGAGATGCTCACTGCATTCCGAGTTGTTTGTTTTGTGACGGGAATCTAGGCGACTTGATTCTGCTAGAAACATGGCTGAACCTAGGGTAGATGAGGTGGAGGACCAACCCCCACCAGACACAATGGCCATCATCCAAGCCCAGATTAATGCAAACCACCGGCTTCAGCAACAACAGATCCACACCATCATGCAAGCCATACACCGGTTACAAAACCCACAAGGGCAACCACCACTACCTTTCCAAGACCCACAAGGGCAACCGCCACTTGATTTACCACCATTCCAGGATCAATTGAGGCCCCTCCACGATTTCTACAATCCTTCCGCTATTAGAGTCGAGCCACACCTTAGGATCCCCGAAGGGGGAGATGATTTTGAGCTAAAACCAAATGTCTTAAGTCCGATCCAGAGCCACTTCCATGGAATCTCAAATGAGGACCCCTTCTAGCACCTAGAGGTGGTTGACCGGATAGCACGAACTATGAAACCTAGGAACATTAGCCTTGACATTATTCTGATTAAGATGTTTCCCTTCTCGTTGAGAGATAAGGCTTCTCACTGGCTTAGAACCCTAGGTAGACCCATCACCACTTGGGAAGAACTGAGGCATGCATTTCTAAAGAAATTCTTCCCCATAGAAAAGACCAATGCCCTCAGAAGAGCTATTACTACCTTTACACTCCAGGGTGGGGAAGATTTAATGAACTCTTGAGGAAATGCCCACACCACGAAGTACCTAGGTGGCAATTGGCCCAGATTTTCTACCACGGTCTGGATAGCAACCTACGGAACTTCGTCGATGCCTCATGCGGGGGGAACTTCCTGAACAAGGATGAGGAGAGCGTGTTTAAGCTCTTTGAGTCTATGAGCGAAAATTCGCTCAACAATGCCTCCATGACCCAGTTTAACCGATCCAGTCAACCCTGTGGTGGGATTTATGAGGTACAAGCAAATTCTGGAATGGTTGACATAGACATCATTGCCAAGAAACTAGATCGAGTGGAATTGGTAGATAAAAAAATTGATGAGCTACTGAACCAGACCAGGAATCCGTTACTGACCTTCTCCCTAGTAAAGGGAGCACATAATGTTGACCTGGTCCAACCCTTAAGCCAACTGAACCTGGAACAACCCCTGACCACGTTCCAGGGAGGGACCTTTGCTCCCTCAACCCTTGATTACTCTCTCCCCTCCCCATCGACATCTGCTATCCTTGAAGATGTACAGGCCTTTCTCCAACACTTACAACACTGGCTAGCATAATCACCCCAACTTTGGTTGGACAAACCAGAAATTACCACAATTCCAAAACCAGCCCAGGCCAAACCAGCAGCCAAACTTGCCCCCTATCAGCAAGGACCACCAGTTAGACCCCCATATAATCAAAATAGGGCGGCCCCTCCCCCGCAAAACCAAATGGACACCCTAATAAAGGTGATGGCTGAAATGAACCAGAAACATCAGGAGGAAATGGTCTTAGTAAAGGGACAGTTAAGCCAACTCTTGGACTGTAAACAACAAGGATGCCTACCTTCCCAGCCACAACCGCACCCACAAAACATAATTAACAGAGGCCCCAATTCGCAAGGGTTCCAGGGCAATTCCGGGCAGGCTCACATGGTTTAGCCAGCCCCACAAACACCCCTTGGGTTTGGTGCTTCTTCATCCTCGTCTTCTCAAGGATCATCCCATGGTCCCAATGCCTCTGCAAATGCGGTAACCTTGAGAAGCGGCACCAAAACCCAGGATCCCAAATGGCCGACTATCCTCGAGACTTCACCCGCTGAAATACCCGGCTCAGAAGAGGCACCAGAAAAACCCAAGGACCCAGAAATAGATCCGATACATGTTTAGACATCCTACCCTGAGGCCTTGGAGACAATCAAGAAGAAGAAAAATGTTGTGGAAACTGAGGAGCTTTTGGAGATCTTTAAGCAAGTACAGATTAATATTCCACTCCTCGAAGCTGTTAAGCACATCCCAGCTTACGCCAAGTTTTTAAAGGATGCTTGTACACCCAAACGTAAGCCAAGACCTCAAGCACCTAGGAAGGTTGTGCTCTTCGAGCAAGCAAGTTCCGTAATATCAAGCAACCTTCCACTCAAGTGAACTAACCTAGGAGCACCCCTGATTTCCTGCAATATCGGGGACATGACATTTGATAGAGCGCTCCTGGACTTAGGTGCTTCTATCAATCTGATTCCAACAACCTTGTACCACCAATTTGGTTTCGGAGAGTTGACACCTACACCTGCCACCATCCAGCTAGCTGATAGATCTGTAAAGACCCCGAAGGGGGTTGTCGAGGACGTGATTGTGCGGGTCAAGGACTTCTATTTCCCAGTCGACTTCTTGGTGCTCGACATGGAAGTCCCTGAAAAGTTACAGAATGCACCCATAATCTTAGGCAGACCATTCTTAGCTATGGCTAAGGCAAACATTGATTGTGACACAGGATATATGGAAATCGCCTTTGGAGACAAGAAAATGTAGTTGGATATCTTCCGGGCTACAAAGTCTTTTGATTGCAATTGTGTTGAGGAACATGATCCCGTGGAAACTCTGATCGAGGAATGCCTCACCCTTAGTTCTGTCTCAGACCACCATGCCTATAACGACTGTTCTGACCCGTCGCCATCGCTACTCGTGGACCTCTATAAGGCTGATTACCATCAAACAACACCATTTGAGGAGATCGATGTTGATCAACTCCCGCCTTTCCCTTTTCCGTCGATCGTTGTTCCACCCGCACCCGAACTTAAGCCACTACCTGAGAATCTCAAGTATGTCTTTCTGGGACCTGACCAGACCTTCCCTGTGATTATTAACTCTCATCTAACCAAGGATCAGGAACTCAGGTTGACCGCGACCCTTTCAGAACATCGGGCCGCCATTGGATGGACCATTTCGGACTTGAGAGGAATTAGCCCCACCTATTGCACTCATAAGATTTACCTGGAAGACGGGGCACGACCCTCCTGCCAGATGTAGAGACGATTAAACCCAAACATGCGGGAGGTCGTTAAGAAAGAAATTATCAAGTGGCTTGTCGCTGACATCATCTATCCTATCTCTGATAACCCCTGGGTGAGCCCCACTCAAGTGGTTCCAAAGAAGGCCGGGCTCACCGTTGTCACCAATGAGCATGGCGAATCCATCCCCACCCACACCACCACCGCATGGTGGGTGTGTATTAATTACAGGAAGCTCAATGAAGCCAATAAGAAGGATCATTTCCCCTTGCCATTCATTGACCATATCCTTGAAAGATTGGCAGGGCAAAAGTATTGTTGCTTCCTGGATGGCTATTCAGGATATAACCAAGTCGCAATTGCACCGGAAGATCAAGAAAAGACCACATTCATTTGCCTGTATGGCACATTTGCATTCCATCGAATGTCATTCAGGTTATGCAAAGCACTTGCTACATTCCAGCGTTGCATGCTAGCCATTTTTTTAGAAATGGTGGGTGAATACTTAGAGGTCTTTATGGATGATTTCTTTGTATTTGGGAATTCATTCGACCACTGTCTAAGCAACTTGGAGAAAATCCTGAAACGATGTATCGAGGTTAATCTGGTGTTAAATTGGGAAAAGAGCCATTTTATGGTTCAAGAAGGAATCGTCCTCGGTCACATCGTATCACATAGGGTCATTGAGGTGGATCGGGTTAAGGTTGATTTGATTTCCAAACTTCCTCCGCCTAGCTCGGTCTGGCAGATTTGCTCATTCCTGGGACACGTTGGCTTCTACCAAAGGTTTATTAAAGACTTCTCTAAGATTTCCAAACCCTTAACCGACCTTCTGGCCAACGACGCCATATTCCACATGTCCTCTGATTGCATCCAGGCTTATCACACCCTCCGGGACTTAGTCTCCACAGCACTTGTACTTCAACCCCCGGATTGGTCCCAGGACTTTGAGATTATGTGTGATGCATTAGATTTTGCCATAGGCGCTATCCTGGGACAAAGACAAGACAAGAAACCTGTGGTGATCTACTACGCGAGCAAAACATTGGACGAGGCCCAACGAAATTATACAGTCACAGAGAAAGAATTGCTCGCTGTAGTCTTCGGACTTGAGAAGTTCCGACCTTACTTGCTGGGATCCCACGTAACCATCTATACTGACCATTCAGCCATCCGGCATCTGCTGGCTAAGAAGGATGCAAAGCCCAGGCTCATCAGATGGATCCTGCTCTTGCAGGAATTTGACCTTGAAATCCGCGACAAGGTCGGATCAAAGAATGTGGTGGTTGACCACTTGTCTAGACTTCACCTAGACCACATTGGACCCTCCCTGCCTTTATCTGACACCTTCCCCGATGAACACATTCTGACTGTGCAAGACAAGAAACTGTCTTGGTATGCTGACTATGTCAACTACCTAGTTGTAGGATAGACCCTGTACAGCTGGTCTAGACAGCAACGGGATAGGTTCTTGGCCGAGGCCAAGCACTATTTCTGGGATGATCCCATGTTGTTTCGCCTCTGTGCCGACCAGATCATCAAGAGATGTATCCCCGAGAATGAAGTTCAGAGTGTGCTTTCTTTCTGTCATGACCAAGCTTGTGGTGACCACTTCTCTGGAAAGAAAACGGCTGCGAAGGTTCTACAGTCTGGATTTTACTGGCCTTCCTTATTTAAGGATGCACACAACTTTGCCAAGACTTGCTCACGCTGCCAAACGCTGGGGACTATGACCAGAAAAGATATGATGCCCCTCCAGCCCATCTTGATTGTTGAAATCTTCGACGTTTGGGGTATCGATTTTATGAGCCCCTTTCCACCATCCACCGGCTTTGAGCACATCCTAGTCTCGGTAGACTATGTTTCTAAATGGATTGAAGCCGTGGCCACCCGCTGATGCGATCACAGAACTGTCATGGACTTTGTTAAACAGAACATTTTTTCCTGGTTTGGCATTCCAAAGGCCATGATCAGTGATGGTGGAAGTCATTTTATTCACTTTCAATTCCGTGCCCTACTTAGAAAATACGGGGTTAACCACCGCATTGCTACCCCGTATCATCCGCAAATGAATGGGCAGACCGAGGTCTTAAATAGACAAATCAAGAACATTTTACAAAAGACTGTGAGACCTGACAGGAAAGACTGGTCCACACGACTAGATGATGCCCTGTGGGCATACAGGACCGCTTTCAAGACCTCGATAGGCATGTCACCTTATCACCTGGTCTTTGGCAAAGCCAGCCACCTTCCTGTCAAATTGGAACATCGGGCCTACTGGGCTGTCAAGCAATGTAACATGGATTCCCAGTTAGCCGGTGCGTAGAGGACGCTCTAACTCTCTGAGCTCGAAGAAATTCTTTGGGACGCCTTTGAGAATAGTCAACTGTATAAGGAGAAAATGAAAGCCGTCCATGACCGACTCATCCATAGAAAGACCTTTGAGCTTAACCAGCAAGTCTGGTTGTTCGATGCCCACCTAAACTCTTTCCAGGGAAACTCATGTCCAAATGGGCAGGACCATTTCGGGTGGTTAAGCCTCACTCTAATGGGGCGGTTGAAATCGCTGATCCAAACACTGGGCACACTTTTACAGTTAATGGTCAAAGATTGAAACACTTCCTAGCCCAGGTTCCCCCAAAGGGGAGTGTCACCCTCATTGAGGGATGACATGAAGCACCGCCCAGCTGGAGGCGTTAAACTCAGTGCTTCCTGGGAGGCAACCCAGAGGATTCAGACTAATCCGGTATTTTACGTCACTAAGGTAATATCTTTTTGAAACCCTATTGCATCCATGTATTTACCAAAGAGGACATTGTCTAACTGAAGTATGGGGGGGTGGTAAATTGCACGATCCTAAGCTCATTTAATCAGTCTGAATAAAATAAAAAAAAATTTTGAATTTAGGAAGAAACTTAGGTATTAGAAACTTGTCAATAGTAGGAAATAATACAAAAAGAACTTGAACACTTAGATTTTTCAGGCCTTCAGGCTTAATCAGCCATGGTGTTTGTTAAAATATGGATTTAGCTTCAAATCCTTGCAACCTTAAGCTACTCTAATCCACCTACTAAATAAGGTGATAAGTATACGACTTATCAACTCACCCTCTAACTCAGAAAGACTTTGAGTCTAAGCATCTGCACACATTTCTGCACAGACTCACTCCTTGGAGATTTTGACATAAATTGGGTAGCTAATGAACTCTCTAAGGTGGTATGGCTAGCAAGATGTCGTGGGTAACAGCCCATTGGCAGGTTGTTTAGAGCCCAACCATGGGACCACTTCTTCTTCATTGCCTCTAGGTACATTTGAGATCAGGGAAGCCACCTACAAAAAAAGAAAAAAGGGAGAGAGTGAAGAAAACAAAATAAACCTCACTTCACCGCACGAGTATGGCTGGCAAGTGATCATGGGTAACAGCCCATTTGGTTGGTTGTCCAGAGTCTAGCTCAGTAATTGCACAAAAATAACCAAAACACTTAAAGAAGAAGCGGGGAAGTAGTACAAGCTAGGGAGATATACACTGGAAAAATCCTTGTGTTGACCCCAATTAAAACAAATGTAGGGAGAAAGCTACCGATCGAACAAATACACCTTCAGGCAAAATACTTCCTCTTCCGGTCACTTAGGGGCGTAGAAACCTAGAGTCTGTCTGAATTACCGTTGAGTAAGTCTATCATGATCTTCACACCTAGATGCTTAGCACTAGAGTTTTGTCCGAGTTTTGGGTGGGTTAGGTAGCCGTAAAAAGTTACCAACCCACTCTGAATTCCAAAAAATCTAAAATATATATATATATATATATATATATTTACATACATTAAAGCAAGGATTCAGGTGATTCGTATTTTGGCAAACACCTAGGCGTTACTTAGTCTTTGTAGATTAAGATCATAGTATATTTTCCCCTATTGACAAGTGACGAAGTGTCTAAGTAATTACTTCTTAAATTCTGACAGAAAATAAAGGCTAGAATAAACCTTGCTATGGACTAGCAAGGAGTAAGCATGGGGGTAAGATAACACTGCATCTTGGGGTGATAATTCTATTAAATAGGGCCCATCTTAAGAATAAAAGGCACAGATAACACAACATAAGTAGAATGGGAGCATTGCATGCATCATACGTCAAGATTGCTTATAAGACAGTGTTAATGGCCATTTGTATGAGCACTTGTCAAAGCAAACCTCAGATGAGCAATTGGACTACGCGGATGGATTCAGAGCGACGAACGGAGTCCAACGGACTCGAAATCGGCCAAATCTGACATCGGAGCTCCTACAATGGGCCTAAGAAGTTCTAACCGTTGATCTGATGATCAACAGCCCACAGCGTGCCACATGGCACCCGTTCACTGCATCCAGATCGCCGCCCGCACCCAGAGGATAGATGTCAGCCGTCGATCTCCAATCTAACGGCTGAGAACCACGCACACGCCCGCACTTGCCGCGACAAAGCATCGGGTGTAGCGCAGCAGTTGGAGCGCACGCCCGCGCTCACGCTACGCAGGTTCGAGTCTCGCGGAGCTGAAATTCGGAGACGACGACGCGCGTGGGCGAAATTGGGCCTCTCGATCAGTACCGGATGGACGAGATCGCGAGACGTGGCACCCGTAGATGCACCCTGGCCAGATGTGTGCGATGATGCGGGCGCAAGGGCGTGATCCAGGCAAACGCCTCGCGTAAGATCCTACCCGTCCGATCTTTGATCGGACGGTTTGTGGCACGCACACACGGATCGGGTGCGAGGAAGCACGGCTGCGGGCGAGCGACCGGCAGGCAGGGGTCCTCATCGACATTTTGGGAAGGATTTTAGCAATGTCTCGGACGTCGCTAAAAACCCTTCTCCATTTGGAAAGCCTTCTCCCTATTTAAACCCCTTCCAACAACCCATTCAAGGCAATCGCTCCACTTGCAACTACTCTACCCGCCTCCTAGCTACCTTTAAGCCCTTTTGTAATCGCCGGAGACGACGAGCCGCTGACGGAGCCCTCTCCACCACCGTGGCTGCCTCGCCGCCCTCCCTATCTTTCTCTTTCTTCCCTTCTTTTAAGCTTTACTTTACTTATGTTCAAGCATTTATCTAATGTTGTAATTCTGAACTAAAGTTGCATGATTAATGAAGTTGTTTTCTATTTAGTTGCTTGCTCTATTTTCTATTCAAGTTGCATGTTACGAATGAAACAATTCTAACCCTAATCTCTCTCTCTCTCGCTTTTCACCCATGCCTTTTCGCAAGCAAAACCCCATGATTTTCGTAACAATAAGTGATAAGAAGAATCTAGTTTTTATGCCTCCCTGATACCGACACTCGGACTCACAACCATTTCTTTACTTTAAAATCGATGTCGCAAGTGCAAACTATAACAACACTTCCAAACACACGCGCAGACGCATGTCATACACCTCCGTCCGTACAGAGCCTCAAAGGGTGCCATGTCGATGCTCGAGTGATAAATGTTATTATATGCAAACTCTGCCAGGGGCAAGTGCTCCTCCCAAGAGCCCCTCCAGTCCAGTACACAGGCACGCAAAAGGTCCTCAAGCGTCTGTATCGTTCGCTCTGACTGTCCATCCGTCTGGGGGTGGTATGCCGTGCTAAACCTCAATCGTGTCCCCAAAGCCTGCTGAAATTCAGCCCAAAACTGGGATGTAAAATGGGTATCCCAATCGGATACAATCTCATGCGGAACTCCATGAGGACGTACCACATCGCGAATATACATCTCTACCAACTGTGCTGGTCCCAAGGTGACTCGGATCGGCAAGAAACGCGCCATCTTCGTCATTCTGTCTACAATTACCTAGACTGCGTCGTGTCCTCGCTGGGTAATGGGCGAGTCCACCACCAAGTTCATGGTGATGCTCTCCCACTTCCACTCTGGCTCTGGAAGTGGCTGCAATGGCCCTGCAGGCCTTTGATGCTCGGCCTTCACCTGCTGGCACACCAAACACTGCTGCACGAACTCACCTACATCCCGCTTCATCCCCCTCCACCAAAAGTCACGTCTTAGATCATGATATATCTTTGTGTTCCTGGGATGTATGGTGAACCTGGAGCCGTGTGCCTCAGTCAGGAGCTCTCTCAACAACTCCTCATCCCTGGGAACGCATAAACGTCTCCTCATGCGCAGTACCTCGTCAATAAAGAAGTCTCGAGGGTCCCCTGATAGTACTCTATCACGCAATGACTGCAAGTACGGGTCTATCATCTGTCCTGTGATGATGCGGTCTGTCAGCTTTGGTCTCGTCTGCCGTGTCTCAGTCATTGCCCCACAGTGCCCTAGTAACTCTAGGGGTCGCCAACAACCCAACTCCTCCATGAGTCTCCAACTCTATGCCTATAAACTGGCCAAGTAAGCAGGCACCTTCCAGCTCAAGGCGTTAGCCACCACATTGGCCTTCCCCGGATGGTAGAAGATGCTGCAGTCATAGTCCTTCAGAAGCTCTAACCAACGTCTCTGTTGTAATTCCCTACTCAGAGGGGGTGAGATCAGCGTGACGTAAAAAATGTGGAATTGAAAAAATACCAATCTCACAAAATAGACAAATACACAATGTACACAATAATTTTTAGGTGGAAATCCAAATCGGGTGAAAACCACCACCTAACCCTCTCGAGTTAGGATTTTTCGATCAACCAAGTTGATCAAATCCACTAAATGAATCACTTTAAACGAGGGTGATTCAACCTCAATTACAACCAGGCTACAAGTGCGAGGGTAGCGTTCCTCAACCCCTTCTCTTCACGAGAAGGATTTTGTCCCACGAAGGAGACGGGAATTCGCAAGGCGAATACCCAATCAAATAACAAAGATAAATGACAAGTATAGTCCTATAGAGCCAACAAAGTAATTTAAACCTAGCTTCTATAGGAATTAGGAAACTCCCCTTTGCAAGGAGTGCGTCGGATCGATGACGCGGGTGCGTGAGCCACGCGATGGCACGTCGCTCTCGTGAACTACGGCAGGAGAGTGGGTGCATAAATGCTTGATGCTCTCTAGATGAAGAACTGGAGCTTGGAGAGCAAGAGCTTGCTTCTTAGGATCAAGAGACACAAAATAGTGTGAAAATGTATTACTTGGTGTGTCTTGGTATATCTAAGTGTATCTTGGTGTGCAAGAGGTTTCTCTCTATTTATAGAGGCCTTAGGAAAGCTTTGGAAGGCTTAGGAAAGCTTCCATATCTGTTGGGTGTAAAGCCCAAGAGAATCAGGCCGAAATCAGGAAAATGATTGCACTGACAGGGTTATCAGACGTCTGATCCTGGCATCAGACGTCTGGGAAGCAAGTTTAAGATGTCTGAAAATAAGGTCAGACGTCTGATTTTATGCGGGTTTCTTCCTATCTTGAATCAGATATAAACAGGGTTTTAGCGCAAGTCCATCAAACGACATACAGGACGTCTGGCACTATGTCTGGACGTCTGGAAACCTACTTTTTCGTGGGAATGGATTTCCAAGAGAGTTCAACGGCTAGAAAATCTCTGAGAAGAGATTTTGGGTCAGCCGAGGCAAAACAGTCATCTATCAGACGTATGGAAAGGCCTAAGGACGTCTGATAAGGCTCTAACGGTCATCTCCTTGAGTGTTTGCTAAGCCAGCCAACGGTCCACTAATTGGATGTCTGGCAAAGTCATCAGACGTCTTTTAAGACGTCTGGACATAGGTCTGGACGTCTAATTTCAGCAGACAACTAACAAGTCCAGCCTAAATGTCATCAGACGTCTGAATCAACAGTTAGACGTCTTAAAACACATTATCAGACGTCTGATTTTAGAATTAGACGTCTGGAAATGCTGTTTGAACCCTATATTGGTTTTCTAAGTTCTCTACAGAAAACCTAAGTATCCAAGGGTTGTGCAGGTATTCCTAGGACTACTGTAAGGGTTCTTTGAGGCTCTTTAACATGATGTTCTAAGTAACAAAAATAAAGAGGAACAAAAGAAGCAAAAAATACAAAGAGTACAAGAGAAGGAAATCTATCCTATTGTTCATCTCCTTCCTTCTTTAAGCCATCGCTCCTCGCGAATCTCCTCTGTTTTCCATCAAGCTCCTCCAATCCATCCTGGATGCGAGCTCGAACTCCGTCTGGTCATGTCTCCATTTGCAATTTGCCTGAAATCTAAGACTCCAAGTGCAAATGTTAAATGATACGTGTTTTGTTATCATCAAAACAAACGATCGTGGTGCTCTAGCACCAACATCTGTCTCATGTTAAGCTCCTTCTAATCAAACAAATACCTAAGGCTCTTATGATCTGTGAATATCTCAAAAGTCTCACCGTACAGGTAGTGCCTCCATGTCTTTAGCGCGAAGATGACAGCTGCCAGCTATAAGTCGTGGGTACGGTAGCTATGCTCATGGGGCTTCAGTTGTCGTGAAGCGTAAGCGACAACATGACCCTGCTGCATGAGCACACCCCTAACCATTGTAAAGAAGCGTCCGTGTACACGACGAAACTGCCACTACTGTTTAGAATGGTAAGCACAGGAGCCGAAGTCAGCCTCTCCTTCAACTCCTGAAAAAATGCTTACAAGTGTCTGCACAGGAAAAGGTTATGTCCTTCCGGGTCAACTGTGTCATAGGACTTGCAATCTGCGAGAAACCCCTAATAAACCGTTGGTAGTAGCCTACCAGTCCCAAGAAACTGTAGATCTCTGTCACTGTACGTGGTCTCTCCCACTTGAGCACTGCCTCTACCTTGGCTGGATCCACAGCCAAGCCATCCCCTGAAATCACATGACCTAAGAAGGTCACCCACCTCAACCAAAACTCGCACTTGCTGTATTTGGCATACATCCTACATCGTCTCAATGTGTCCAAAACCATCCGCAAGTGTTGTCCGTGTTGCGCTTGATCCCATGAGTAGATGAGCACATCATCGACTACCACAAACTGATCTAGATACAGTCTGAACACTAGGTTCATCAAATCCATGAAAGCAGTGGGGGTGTTGATCAGCCCAAATGGCATGACCAAAAACTCGTAGTGTCCGTACTGGGTGCGGAAAGCTATCTTGGAGATGTTGGTCTCCTTGATCCTCAACTGGTGGTAGCCAGACCTCAAGTCTATCTTGGAGAAAACCGTGACACCTCACAATTGGTCAAATAAATCATCGATCCTCGGCAGCGGATAGCTATTCTTGATGGTGACCCTATTCAGCTGTCTGTAGTCTACACAAAGGTATAGGGTACCATCCTTCTTCTTCACAAATAATACTGGGGCTCCCCACGGAGATGCACTGGGCCTCAGAAAGCCCTTCTCCAGAAGGTCCTGCAATTGGGACTTGAGCTCTCATAGCTCAAGTGGTGCCATCCTATAAGGTGCTGTAGAAATGGGGCTAGTCCCCAATACCAGTGAGATCTCGAACTCGATCTCACGCTCAGGCGGTAGTCCTGGCAGCTCCTCTGGAAACAAGTTAGGGTACTCTCTGACCACCGGGATGCTCTGAAAGTCTGCCATGGGACTGGGCTCTGTCACTACACAAGCCAGAAAGCCCTCACACCCTTAGCCCAAAAGTCTCATTGCTCAAAGTGTAAAAATGCACCTGAAGCCTCCATCCACCGGCTGTCCGTGAAACTCAAAAGGAGGTTTCTTCGGTATGGAGAAGACAATCTTCCTCTCAAAATAGTCCACCAAAGCGTGGTAAGCAGACAGCCAATCCAACCCCAGGATCCTGCCAAAATCCTCCATCGGTATCACAATCAGGTCAGCGGGGAGACAGTGTCCCCCAACACTAATCTCACAATCTGTATTAACCTTCCCAGCTACAACAGCTGGCTGCCTAGGTCCCTGATCACAACGGATGCCCTAATAGAGTGCTATTGGACCCCAAAGTAGCGATAAATAGGTGGGGCAAGAAATACGTACTCCAAAAAGACCAAAAATTGTAACCATACCTATTACCGCAGAAACTGAAGCTATGACGTCTCCGTGCATCAAGACGTTGCGACACCCCTCAGTCTTGGGAGCGGACAAAACAACTAAGCCTGGGGTAGAGCTAGTGACAGCTGGTCGGTATCCTCCTCGTGACGGCTGCCCTCCCTTATGCACCTGGAACCCACGACCACCCGATCGGCCTACAACGCTTGGTGCGGTGAGCGTCTGCTGTGCTCTAGCCCTAGACGGGTAGTCCCTCCTGAAGTGGCTCGGCTGGCCACACTGGTAGCAGAGGGGGACTCGACTCCCTCCCTCGGTATGTCCCTGCTGACGGTTGGGCGGGGGTCTAATGCTGACAGCTGGCCCCTGTCGGGGGCCCCCAGAGGCTACTGACGGCCCCGCAAAATGAGATGGATCTCCTGCGGGTGCCGCATGCCTCCTTTGAGCTCTTTTGACTTGCCTGGTGCTATGGTGACAATGCCGTCCCACGAAAAACTCCCCCTCTGTACCCTCGGAAGAGAGGTGAGGGGGCGGCAGAGTAGACGGAAGTTGAAATTCTTCTTGAACGACCTCTCGGATCAACTGGATGAGGTCCTGTGACTGTATGCTCAAGAGGAGAGAAGGGGTAGCACATACTCCAAGCTCGGCACGTTTGCCCCTCCGGCCTCATCCATGGCCACGTCGATGGCTTGTCTCGAGAATTCTCCGACAGGGCATCCCTTGCAAGGAGACGCGAACAACAGAACAGGAAGACGTCAATTTCAACGGACATTCAACAAAGAACCTCGGAACAGATGTCAAAAGGTACGTTGTGGTGGTTACTCTAGTTACAAGCACGTGAATTGGTTATTCTCAAGCTAGTTGATTTACTTCTCGGGATGACCTTGCTCTGATACCATCTTGTTACGACCCGGTTCCCGAATCCCTACAGGACACGAGATCGAACCGACTCGACTGATCCCAAGACCCAGTCGTCCAACGAGAAAGTAACTAAAAAGTAGGAAAGTAAACCACATTCACTATGCTAAGCAACTAACAGTAAAAAGGTACAGCAGTAAAGAAATAAAACTGCTACAGTACGTATCACCACCACAACAGTAGAAAGTAACAAGGTATAGGAATATAAAGTACAGAATGTAAAAGTACAGAATATAAGGGTACAAGAGTCTACTCACTACAACAGAAAGAAGTACAACAAAGAAGCTACAGCTACTGGGCTCTACTGGGCCCAGCACCCTCTGCAGCCGTAGGCTCTGGCGGCTCAACACCAAGACCTGAAAAGGGGTGATGAGTACACAACGTCAGCGAATGCTGAGTAGAGTGGAAACCAACTAACTAAAGCTGTAAAAGTGGACAGGTGGCTGTTGTCTTTCAATTACTTTCTTTAACTAATTATTCGTTTTCACCACTTGGTTTATTTATCAAGTCTCTTTCTTGATCTCGAAAATTCCTCGTGGGAATGATCTTGATTGCAGTCTATTTTGAGGAGTAGAAGGCACACGTGGTGCTCTCCTGGCCAAGAGAGTCCCCCCATGATGATCCTACACCCAGTCAACCACCCCAAGGTCACGGACAGACGTAACGGTGACTACGGCACGCACGATAAGTGCACGGGTAGCTACCCCGCACTGGCACGCGGTCAGTCATTTCCGTTAGTGGGTGCACCCAAAGTACAACATGGAACCGGTATAGGGCCTAGCCCTCTTAGTAACAGGGGTTTAGCCCCTAAGAAGCAAATAGGGGTCTTGCCCCTCCACAGTTCGCGCACCCTCGCTTGACTACCCTGGTTTGCCCAGTGGGCCTAACAAGTCGGTGTAGGGTGGCTAGCTGAACCCTGGGTCCTATGGGGTGGCTAGCTCCCTCCCTACACTAGTAGCTCTCCCCGGTATAGTGTACACGAGGGCCACCGAGTCAGTGTAAAGTGGCCAAACCCACCCCAGGTCTCAACCTGAAGGCGGCAAGCACCTCTTTACACTAAGAGGTAACATGCGCTCCCCTTGGTATCATGTACACAAGAGCTAGCACACTTCCCAACGCATTTCCAGATCCATTCCATTTATTTCTAGGAGATCTACACTTAATTCCCATAGGGTGCATGCTCATATTCCTCATGTCAAGCCATACCAGGTTTCATCATTTCTATTTCCATTCTCAGATTACACATATGCAGCTCATATTTCTACCATTCACAATTCCATTTACAGGTTATACACAGGTAGCTTGTATTTCCATCATTCACATTTCCATTCTCAATTTATGTACATGCAGCTCATATTATGTCATTTACCGTGTACAACAGGAAATTTACATGCAACAGTTAGCTAGCACAAGTACTTCATATTTCACAGGCAGCTGTTATTTAATTATAGGCAATTATTATCATTCTATCTACTAATTCAAGACTGCAATTCAATCATCCAATACAGACTTTTCAAGTGTTTCTCGTACTAGGATTCATGCCATATCCTAGGTTCTAAGCATTCATTCCACACATGCATTTAGGTTATAATTAAATTAGGGGGAAGCCACTCTACCAGTAAACCTAGGAGTATTGGGGGCTTGAACGGCAGGCTCACGCGCCTCAGCAAGCCCCGAACCTACAATGGAACGAAGTCCTATCACAGGGAACAATCATAAGGGAATTATCAGAATAGTATGGAAAACCTTCTAACAAGTAGAGGAACTGACAAGGAACACATCGGTATCTTATTTGCGTAAATGGAATTCAAACGGATCCTAAACGGGTCAAAAATAGGGTTTCTGTCTCAGATCAGACGCTTGGAATAACTTCCAGATGTCTTAAAAGTGCCCAGTAGCATACCTAAGTCTCAGCGCCAATCCTCAGACATCCAGAAACTCTTCTGGACTATCTGGACGCAGCTCCAGACGTCAGATCACCTCTCTGGATGTCTGGAAGCGCTTCCTGTCGTCTGGTGACGAATCGACTTTCCGCTTTGCGTTGTAGTATTTAAGTGGTAGAAAAATCAACTAATCAAAAATAAAAATAACCACTCATAGAAGAGCGGGTTGTGTCCACAGGGAGGCAATTATGCAATAAACTCTCGATTATTTTATATTCTTTCAGTAAATTATGAAATCCCTATTCAAATCTGACATAAAATGCGATAAAAAGTAGATTCACAATAATTTAAAAAGATAAGGATATATGTGCAGTTTACCCTCACTGAAATCTTCAATAAATCTATGATGATTTTATGTAATTTTCATGTGACGTATACTAGAGAAAAATTAGTACACAGGTTAAGCCCAAAACCAATCTTGAAATAGGTGAATATCATTAATGTGCAATTATCAAAGAATGTGAGTGTGCATGCGCAATTTTGCCATAATATAATAATAATAAATAAAAATCAAATTATAATGGCAATGGCAGTGAATGTAAATTTTAATTGAATTCAAAATAGAGCATTTGCTCTCTCTCCTCGCGAGAGAGAGAGCACCGGCGGGCAGTAGACGCACTAGGGAGGTCGGCGAGGACGAGGGCTATCCGATGGAGGCCGCAGCGTCGACGGAGATGGCCGGAGGTGGCCGACCGGCGGAGGAGAAGTGGCGGCGGTGGAGAGGCTGCTGCTGACGCGCGTGCTTGAGAGGGGCACGCTGCAGATGGTGTGCACCGGCAGGCGGTGTTGCGGCAGTGGTGAAGGCGCCTGCAGGAGGGCTAGAGTAGGTGGAGGTGAGTGCGCGGCTGAGGCGCGCGGTGGGGTGTCTACGGGTGCAGTGCTTGCAATAGGGGGCGTGCCTGCGGGGGACGCTGGAGGATGGAAGCAAAGCAGGCGCGCCTGCAGTGAAGGGGCACACACCTGCGGGCTAGCTGGAGATGAGCGTGCGCCTGCGGCGAGGGCGTGCCTGCGGGGAGGCGCTGGAGTGTGAGGAGGTCTGCAGACGCGGCGGGCGGTGTGCGCCTGCAGGAGGGGTGCGCGTGAGGCAGAGCGGTGGTGAAGGAGCTGGTGCCGACTGAAGGAAGGCGCTGTGTGAGAGTCTGTGGGGAGCGCTAGGCGCAGGCAGGAGGAAGTGCCTAAGGTGGTAGCGAGCGCCTGCGGGCGCTGGAGAAGGGTGCCTGCGGTGTAGAGTGCCTCCACTGGAATGCCTGCGGTGCGGCTGGAAGGAGCGCTGCAGATGAGAGGTGTGTGCCTGCGGGTGGGTGCGCGCTAGTCACAGGGCACGCTTGGGGTTACCCAATCTCTCTGGATGATCTCCACGCCTCTTTCTCCGCCTCTTCTTTTAACTCCTCTCCTTTGCACGTGCGTGAGTTAAGGGATTTTCAAATCCCTTAACTATTTCTGGCCGGCGACTGTTGAGGGTGCCCGGAGGATGGGGAAAAGAACAGCTGTCGATTATTTGAAAAGGGTAATTTACCCTTTCCTCCTCATTCTTTTGCCAATTATTTTTTCTGCACATAAAAAGAACATATTAAGTTATAGAATAGATGTAAACCTAAATCATGATGCATGCAAACATTCTATAACTTAATATAGTTATTAACAACCCTAAAAGATACAATTAAAGTTACTTAGGCGTAATATTAGTCCATTAAAATGGACTCATCAAATACCCCCATGCCTAAGATTTGCTAGTCCCTAGCTAAAATAATAGAAGTAATCAGAAGATTTCTTCTTTTCTTACTTCAAGACTTTAGAAATCTAGACAAATGTGAAGTGCTGATAGCCTAGGTAACAGATCCAAGTGAAAAAGCCAATTCGCATTAGGAGTTCGTACTTCACCCTTGGTAAATATTTCTGCCGGGATAGGCAACTACTGTTGGTGCTAGAGCACCACGATCATTTATTTTGATAATAACAAAACACGTGTTATTTAACATTTGCAATTTGAGTCCTAGATTTCAGGTCAATTGCAAATGTGGACGTGTTTAGACGGAGTTCGAGCTCGCATCCAGGACAGATTGGAGGAGCTTGACGGAAAACAGAGGAGGTTCGCGTGGAGCGAAAGATTGAAGATGGAAGGAAATGAAGAATAGGATAGATTTCCTTCTTTTGTACTTGTTGTATTTTTCGTTTCTTTTGTTGCTCTTTATTTCCTTAGATATTTTATGTTAAAGAGCCTCAAAGTACCCTAAAAGTAGTCCTAGGAACACCTGCACAACCCTAGGATACTTAGGTTTTCTGTAGAATACTTAGAAAACCAATATAGGGTTCAAACAGACTTTACCGACGTCTAATTCCCAAATCAGACGTCTGATAAAGCATTTTAAGACGTCTGACTGTTGTTTCAGACGCCTGATAACTGTTAGGCTGGACATAGTTAGTTCTGTCTGATGAAATCAGACGTCCAGACCTTAGACCAGACGTCTTAGGAGATGTCTGATGAATTTGCCAGACGTCCAATTAGTGGACCGTTGGCTGGCTTAGCAAACAGACAAGAATATGACCGTTAGAGCCTTATCAGACGTCCTTAGGTCTTTCCAGACGTCTGATAATTGACCGTTTTGCCTCGGCTGACCCAAAATCTCTTCTCAGAGATTTTCTAGCCGTTGCAACGTTTGGAAATCAATTCCCACAGTAAAAGTAGGTTTCCAGACGTCCATACTTAGTGCCAGACGTCCTGTATGTCGTCTGATGGACTTGCACAAAAACCCTGTTTAGATCTGATTCAAGTCAGGGAGAATCCCTTACTTGGAGGGGGTGAGATCAGTGTGACGTAAAAAATGCGTAATTCAAAAATAAACAATCTCACAAATAGTCAATCACACAAAGACACAAAGTATTTTTTAGGTGGAAACCCAAACCGGGTAAAAACCACCACCTAACCCTTTCGAGTTAGGATTTACCGATCAACCTAGTTGATCAAATCCACTAAACTGAATCACTTAAAACGAGGGTGATTCAACCTCAATACAACCACGCTACAAGTACGAGGGTAGCGTTCCTCAACCCCTTCTCTCCACGAGAAGGATTTTGTCCCACGAAGGAGACGGGAATTCGCAAAGCGAATACCCAACCAAAATACAAAGATAAAATAAAACAACAGTCCTATAGAGCCAACAAACTAATTAAACCTAGCTTCTATAGGAAATAGGAAACTCCCCTTTGCAAGGAGTGCGTCGACGATGACGCGGTGCGTGTGCCACGCGATGGCGCTACGTCGCTCTCGTTATCAACGCCGGGAGAGCGGGTGCGCAACGGTTGAATGCTCTCAAGAAAATGGAGCTTGAGCTTGGAGAGCAAGAGAGTCTTTTCTTTGGACACAAAAGGATTGAAAGTGTATTGCAAGGTGTGTGTCTTAGTGTGTATATGTCTCTCTAGGTGTATTGTCTTGTGTTGCAAAGGTTCCCCTCTATTTATAAAGGCCTTAGGAAGGCTTTGGAAGGCTTGGAAAAGCTTCCATAGCCGTTGGGAACAAAGTCCAAGAGAATCAGGCCGAAATCAGGACAATGATTACATTTGACAGGGTTATCAGACGTCTGACCTTGAAATCAGACGTCTTATAGTGGCCTTCCAGACGTCTGATGCCAGAGTTAGACGTCTGATAACCCTGTCAAATGTAATCATTGTCCTGATTTCGGCCTGATTCTCTTGGACTTTGTTCCCAACGGCTATGGAAGCTTTTCCAAGCCTTCCAAAGCCTTCCTAAGGCCTCTATAAATAGAGGGGAACCTTTGCAACACAAGACAATACACCTAGAGAGACATATACACACTAAGACACACACCTTGCAATACACTTTCAATCCTTTTGTGTCCAAAGAAAAGACTCTCTTGCTCTCCAAGCTCAAGCTCCATTTTCTTGAGAGCATTCAACCGTTGCGCACCCGCTCTCCCGGCGTTGATAACGAGAGCGACGTAGCGCCATCGCGTGGCACACGCACCGCGTCATCGTCGACGCACTCCTTGCAAAGGGGAGTTTCCTATTTCCTATAGAAGCTAGGTTTAATTAGTTTGTTGGCTCTATAGGACTGTTGTTTTATTTTATCTTTGTATTTTGGTTGGGTATTCGCTTTGCGAATTCCCGTCTCCTTCGTGGGACAAAATCCTTCTCGTGGAGAGAAGGGGTTGAGGAACGCTACCCTCGTACTTGTAGCGTGGTTGTATTGAGGTTGAATCACCCTCGTTTTAAGTGATTCAGTTTAGTGGATTTGATCAACTAGGTTGATCGGTAAATCCTAACTCGAAAGGGTTAGGTGGTGGTTTTTACCCGGTTTGGGTTTCCACCTAAAAATTACTTGTGTACATTTTGTGATTGCCTATTTTGTGATATTGTTTATATTTATTTCCACAATTATTACGTCACCTCCTCCTAGTAGGGACTTTCAACTACTTCCCTCGGGGATAAAGCAGACGATAATCTGTAATTTGACCCCGGTGTTTGGCTTAGGTAGGAGATATCGAGTTGAATGGATTTGTATTTGGTGGCACACACTCATCTGGTGCTACAAATAGTCTAGTACTGTAGACTCTAGATCTTTAGACTATTAGACAAGTCAACTCTGAGAGAGGCTACACCATTGTGCTCTCTTGATGTTCCTAGACACTCCCTTTTTTCTTTCTTTCTGAGATCACGAATCTCGCCAGATTTAGAAATTGTACTCACTATTTGGTGGCC
The DNA here is from genome assembly GCA_037157565.1 of Thalassia testudinum. Taxonomy (NCBI): domain Eukaryota; kingdom Viridiplantae; phylum Streptophyta; class Magnoliopsida; order Alismatales; family Hydrocharitaceae; genus Thalassia; species Thalassia testudinum. Next base: position 142,712,877 of record JAZHRO010000031.1, on the reverse strand, counting down.
TCACATGGCATACACATTTCAATTAAAGTCCTAATAACTCTACAACTAAGTTAGAGTCCTCAACCAGTATTTGGGCTATCAGAAATACTAGAAGGTAGGTATGGGTCATATTTGGTGGAATGCGATAGGTGTTTTGTTGCCTCAGAAACAGTGTTACATTATAACTTGGACCCCATTTTTTTTTTGTAATATAAATATTTCTTCTTTTTCTGTTTCTTCTTTTTCTTTTTCTTCTTCTTTTCTTTTCTCTTTTTTTTTATATATAATATAAATCAACATAATATGACACAGACTTTTATGAGGCATTATTCAGGATGATGATGGTCAAGAGGATATTGTGTGACTTATTTGGTGGAAGTGCCTATTCTCGGCACCGGGAAGAAATGGATAGGACAGGTGTATTTCTGACCTTTGACACTATTACCCTCCTTCAGCCGAGGACTCTATCAAGGACGATCGTAACCACCCACCATAGTTATAGCTTTATTAAGACTCAATCTCCGTGTATCTGCCTTATTTGGTGACTCTCAGGAATTCACACAAAATACGCACATAGGAACAGAGAGTGAAAACTACGCCTAACTCTGAAGTATCATTTAATTAACCAAAATTTAAGAGTCCTTGCACTAGACTTAGTGCACCAGTAATCTCTGTACTTTCTTCTCACAAATAAGAGGTGGATCTACTAGAAGATAGTATGCCTGACTCCCTATGAACTATCTAAGAGTTCAGTGGACTACAAATGCTTATTGGTTTTCCTCAAGGATCCATTACCAAGTCTACGTGCATGTGAAATAAATGTACTGGATTCTAAACTTAAGAAATAATTTCTGAAGAAAAACATCCAATAACAAAGGTATTTTGCTATTGACTAACCCAATCAGCTCAAGAAAAGAGAATTTTTTTTTTATAATATATATATAAATATGTGTGCAAATAGTTATAAATGCTATAAACATTCTCAGGTTATACTCCCAAATGCCTAAGACTGACAATGTCCTCATTGGAAAAATATAGACATAGAAGAATATCACCTGAGGAGGAGAGTGGGAGGACCTAAGACTCCTCAAGCCGAAGTGCATCCAAAACCTGGCCATCTGAAAGAGTAATATATGGTTTAAGTCGTTGGCCATTTACTTTAAAGCTCGCACCTGAAATAGGGTTCCTAATCTCTACAGCTCCATGAGGGAAAGTATTGATAATAATGTATGGCCCATCCCAGCGGGACTTGAGCTTTCCAGGAAATAATTTAAGTCTAGAATTGAAAAGCGAGACCCACTGGAGGTGGCCAGCCGGTGGAGGAGAAGTGGTGGCGGTGGAGAGGCTGCTGCTGCTGCGCGTGCTTGAGAGGGGCATGCTGCAGATGGCGTGCGCTGGCGGGTGGTGCTGTGGCAGTGGTGAAGGTGCCTGCAGGAGGGCTGGAGCAGGCAGAGGTGAGGGCACGGCTGAGGCGCGCGGTGTGGTGTTTGCGGGTGCAGTGCCTGCAGTAGGGGGTGTGCTTGCGGGTGGCACTGGAGGGTGGAAGCAAGCAGACGCACCTGCAGTGAAGGGGCGCACACCTGCGGGCTGGCTGGAGATGAGCGCGCACCTGTGGAGAGGGCGTGCCTGTGGGGAGGCGCTGGAGGGTGAGGTGGTCTGCAGACGAGACGGGCGGTGTGCACCTATAGGAGGGGTGCGCGTAAGGCAGAGTGGTGGTGAAGGAGAGGGTGCCGGCTGAAGGAAGGTGCTATGCGGGAGTCTGCAGGGAGCGCTAGGCGCTGGCAGGAGGAAGCTCCTAAGGTGGCAGCGAGCGCCTGCAGGCGCTGGAGAAGGGTGCCTGCGGTGTAGAGTGCCTGCGCTGGAATGCCTGCGGTGCAGCTGGAAGGAGCACTGCAGATGAGCGGTGTGTGCCTGCGGGTGGGCACGCGCTGGTCACAGGGCATGCTTGGCGTTACCCAATCTCTCTGGATGATCTCCACGCCTCTTTCTCCGCCTCTTCTTTTAACTCCTCTCCTTTGCGCGTGCGTGAGTTAAGGGATTTTCAAATCCCTTAACTATTTCTGGCCGGCGACTTTTGAGGGTGCCTAGAGGATGGGGAAAAGAACAGCCACCAATTATTTGAAAAGGGTAATTTACCCTTTCCTCCTCATTCTTTTGCCAATTATTTTTTCTGCACATAAAAAGAACATATTAAGTTATAGAATAGATGTAAACCTAAATCATGATGCATGCAAACATTCTATAACTTAATATAGTTATTAACAACCCTAAAAGATACAATTAAAGTTACTTAGGCGTAATATTAGTCCATTAAAATGGACTCATCATTTGGTATGTCGCCCAGACATTTGAAATGTGTGGGCGGGTGTGCCCCACACCTTCCCGAAGCGAATCCTGCATGCCACCAGCAGATCTCTCAAAACGGGCATGCAACAGAGTTACTGCGGAGCGGCCTGCATGGCCGTATCCGTAAAGGGAACCTACCTTCGTAAAACTCTCACCTCAGACGTCTGGAACTGCCTCCAGATGTCCGCTCCATCGTCTGGACGTCGCTCTAGACGTCTGATTCTAGGAATAATCCAGAACCAGAACCTGCTTCCGCCCTCTCACGCCATGCGTGGCCGAGTCGCACCCCCTCGCCTGCAGCAGTGTCGGGGAGGACCTCCTCGATGCACTCCTCCTCGCGTATGCATCGCTCTGGCCATGCGCTCACCGGTGAGCTCCCACATGAGCTCGCGAGCTTGCTCTCCTCTTCCTCTCCTCACGTCAGTCCTCCTCGATGCCACCCGCGCGCTCTCTTGCTCACGCTGCCTCTCTCGTTGGAATGGAGAAGAAGAGGGGAAGGGTTGGTGTGGGGAGAATGAGAGGGGAAGGGGGTTTTATAGATTGGCGGGTTAGGGTTTTACTGTAGGAGGGGAGAGAGAGAAGAAGGGGAGGAAAAATGAGAGTACTGTCTGTGCACAGCACGGGTGCAGACGCGAGCTCGGACTCAAATTTTTCATTTTCAGACGTCTAGGAATGTGTCCAGATGTCTGACCAGACGTCTGACCCACAGTCCAGACATCTTAAAAGGTTCAGACAGCATGAGTCTTAACACACATAGAGACGTCAGGGCATCAGGTTCAATGGTGGTAGGTATGGTTATATTTTTCGGTAGATTAGTTTACGTACTTTTTGATTCCGGTGCCACAACTCTTTTGTCGCTGCGAGTTTTGCTGTCAGTTTAGGACAGGACTGCGTGTTATTAGAGGATCCGTTTGTGATCATAGGTCTGGGTGGTCAGCTTTTTGCAGCTGAGGAGGTCTACACAGACTGTGAGGTTAGTATTGGGGGACACAGCCTCCCCACTGACCGGATCGTGATACTGATGGAGGATTTTGGCGTGATTCTGGGGATGGATTGGCTGTCCGCTTACCACGCCTTGGTGGACTATTTTGGGAGGAAGATCGTCTTCTCCATACCGGAGATGCCTTCCTTTGAGTTTCACGGACAACTGGTGGACGGAGGTTTCAGGTGCATTTCTATGCTTCGGGCAGCAAGACTTTTGGGCCAGGGGTGTGAGGGCTTTCTAGCTTGTGTAGTGGCAGAGCCCAGCCCTGTGGCAGACTTACAGAGCATCCCGGTGGTCAAAGAGTATCCCGACGTGTTTCCAGAGGAGTTGCCAGAACTACTGTCTGAGTGTGAGATCAAGTTTGAGATCTCACTGGTTTTGAGGACCAACCCCATTTCTACGGCACCGTACTGGATGGCACCACTTAAGCTGCGAGAGCATAAGTCACAGCTACAGGACCTGTTGGAGAAGGGCTTTGTGAGGCCCAGTGCGTCCCCGTGGGGAGCCCCTGTGTTATTTGTGAAGAAGAAGGATGGTACCCTGCGCCTTTATGTTGACTACAGACAGCTGAATAGGGTTACCATCAAGAACAGATATCCACTGCCGAGGATTGATGATCTGTTTGACCAGTTGCGAGGTGTCACGGTATTCTCCAAGATAGATCTAAGATTAGGCTACCACCAGTTGAGGATCAGGGAGACTGACGTCTCCAAGACAACTTTCCGTACCCGGTACGGACACTACGAGTTTTTGGTCATGTCGTTTGGGCTGACCAACACCCCCGCTGCCTTCATGGATTTGATGAACCGGATGTTCAGACCGTATCTAGATCAGTTTGTGGTGGTATTTATTGATGACGTGCTCGTTTACTCGAGGGATCAGGTGCAGCACGAACAACACTTGAGGATGGTTCTGGACACTTTGAGACAGCGCAGGCTGTATGCCAAATATAGCAAGTGCGAGTTTTGGTTGAGGCAGGTGACTTTCTTGGGCCATGTGATTTCAGGGGATGGCTTGGCTGTAGATCTAGCCAAGGTTGAGGTTGTACTCAGGTGGGAGAGGCCACGTACAGTGACAGAGATACGTAGTTTTTTGGTACTGGCAGGTTACTACTGGCAGTTTATCAGGGTTTCTCGCAGATTGCATGTCCTAAGACTCAGTTGAACTGAAAGGACATGCCCTTTGCTTAGACAGACACTTGTGAGGCGTGTTTTCAAGAGTTGAAGGAGAGGCTGACTTCAGCTCCTGTGCTTACCATCCCAGATAGCAGTGGCGATTTTGTAGTCTACACGGACACTTCATTGCAGGGGTTAGGGGGTGTGCTCATGCAGCGGGGTCACATTGTTGCTTACGCTTCACGGCAACTGAAACCCCATAAGAATAGCTACCCTACCCATGACTTAGAGCTGGTAGGTGTCGTCTTTGCGTTGAAGACATGGAGGTACTACCTTTATGGTGGGACCTTTGAGATTTTCACGGATCATAACAGCCTCAGGTATTTTTTTGATCAGAAGGGGCTTAACATAAGACAGAGACATTGGTTAGAGCTCCTGAAGGACTATGACTGTAGTATCTCCTACCATCCGGGGAAGGCCAACGTGGTGGCTGACGCTTTGAGCCGAAAGGTGCCCGTCCACCTGGCCAGTTTACAGGCATAGAGTTGGAGACTCATGTAGGAGTTGGGCAGTTGGCGAACCCTAGAGTTACAGGGGCATTGTGGGGCAGTGACGGTGACATGACAGATGAGACCAGAGTTGATAGAACGCATCATCACAGGGCAGATGACAGATCTGTACCTGCAGTCATTGCGAGACAGAGTGCTGTCAGGGGACCCAGGAGACTTCTTTTTTACAAACGAGGTGCTACGCATGAGGGGATGTTTGTGCATTCCCAGGGACGAGGAGTTGTTGAGAGAGCTCCTGACTGAGGCGCACGGGTCCAGGTTCACCATACATCCCAGGAACACAAAGATGTATCATGATCTGAGACGTGACTTTTGGTGGAGAGGGATGAAGCAGGATGTAGGTAAGTTTGTGCAGTAGTGCTTGGTGTGCCAGCAGGTGAAGGCCGAGCATCAGAGGCCTACAGGGCCGTTGCAGCCATTTCCTGTGCCAGAGTGGAAGTGGGAGAGCATCACCATGGACTTGGTGGTGGGCTTACCTGTTACCCAGCGAGGACACAACGCAGTCTGGGTGATAGTAGACAGATTGACGAAGACGACACACTTCTTGCCGATCTGAGTCACCTTGGGACCAGTGCAATTGGCAGAGAGGTATATTCATGATGTGGTACATCTACACGGAGTTCTGCGTGAGATTGTATCGGACCGGGATACCTGTTTTACTTCCCAGTTTTGGACTGAGTTTCAGCAAGCCTTAGGGACACGGTTGAGGTTTAGTACGGCGTACCACCCCCAGATGGACGGACAGTCAGAGCGCACTATACAGACACTTGAGGACCCTTTACGTGCCTATGCACTAGACTGGAGGGGCTCTTGGGAGGAGCACTTACCCCTGGCAGAGTTTGCATATAATAACAGCTATCACTCGAGTATTGGCATGGCACCCTACGAGGCTCTGTACAGACGGAGGTGTACTGCACCCTTGAGTTGGGTTGAGGTGGGGAGCAAGTGGGAGGTTGGCCCCAGGCTAATCTGGTAGAGTCAGGAGGTGATAGAGTAGATTCACAAATGACTTCGCACTGTCAGGAGCAAAGAGAAGAGTTATGCCAATCGGAAGCGCAGAGAGGTGCAGTTCGAGGTTGGGGATTACGTCTTTCTTAGAGTTTCACCCATGAAGGGCCTGCAGTGTTTTGGGGTGAAAGGGAAGCTTGCACTAAGGTTTGTGGGGCCCTTTGAGGTCCTGGAGCAGGTGGGACCCGTTGCTTACCGGCTTGCCCTTCCACCCCAGCTTTCTGGTGTGCACAACGTGTTCCATGTGTCCAACCTTAGGAGGTACGTCGCTGATCCTAGTCATGTTTTGAGCCACGAGAGTGTCGAGGTGGGTGACGACCTGACCTACCTCGAGAGACCAGTGCAGATACTAGACAAAGCCGTCCAGAGTTTGAGACGGAGGTAGGTACCCTTTGTGAAGGTCTTGTGGAGGAGCCAGCGGTACGAGGAGGCTACTAATAAACGCCAGTTTATCATCATTCTTATGCATTAAAACAAACCTAGCTCTTAGGATTTTACTCCGCAAATGCGTTTTTGGGCTGCATTTAGGATAAATTAAGTTAGGCATGCATTGCATTTTTTATTGTCTTTTTGATATGTTTTTGTGAATGTTAGGGATGAACAGATATACAGATCCCTAAAACCCTAGCACTCAAGAAGGAAAATGGTGAAGGAGAAGCTCAGACTAGTCGGAACTCAGCTTGATCCAGCTCACCACAGCTGGAACCTAGCTCACTTGAACTAGGGTTAGCTCATCCCAGCTCCATTCAGCTAATCTCAGCTGAATGGCAGCTCAAGAGAGTTCATCTTAGCTCACCCTAGCTCAAGTCAGCTCAGATCCAGCTCAACTTAGCTGAGTCTAGCTCATCTCAGCTCCCACTAGTCCACAGGGAGCTCTAGCTATCTCAGCTGAGTTGATGGGAGTTCACCCCAGCTCAGATCCAGCTCCACTCAACTCCAACCAGCTGAAGAAGAACTCATCCCAACTCAGGAAACTCAAGTCCAGCTCTCGGGGACTCAGCTTAGCTCAACTCAGTTGAGCTAAGTTACCTTAGCTGCCTCAACCAGCTTGATCCTCTCCAGGAGCACCAGACCTAGCTCACCTTAGCTCATTATGGTAGAATCTAGCTCACTTTAGCTTGGCTTAGCAGCTAGCAAAGAACTAGCAAGCTAAGCCAACTAGAGCAGCTCCATGCCAACCTCTTCAGCAGTAGCCAGCTCCAGTTTCAACTCCAGACTTCTCCTCCTCAGCTCCTCCCTCCAAACCATAGCTCCAACACCTTCTCCTCTACTCCTCCATTAGCTATGCTAGCTTAGCTTAGCTATGCTCCAACTTCCTTGGCTTGTACCACCCCAAAAACCCACCTAACAACTCCACCCAACTAGCTCCACCTAAGCTCCACATAAGCTAACCTACTTGGCGCCAACCTAGCCTACCCGCCACCTCCAAAAGACACCTAAAAGTGGCACCAAAAACCACCCTAGCTACCCCCTTGTTCGTGCCACTTTTCCCTCCAAAAATCCCCTTCATCTCCACCACACAATTCCCCTTAAATCCATCTCCACCATCCACCTAACCCCCCTTCCAGAAGACCCTAGGTTGGTGCCAAAATGGTGGTGTCTCTCCACCACCAAAAGCCACCAACACCACCATAACCACCCCCTTTAACACCCCTTGGGTTGGCGCCAAATACCCTTGGCCATAGGATCACCAACCACCTCCATCCTTCCATCCTAGCCCTCCATTTCAAGGGGCACCTTAACCCCCCATCCTACCCTATAAAAAGACCACTAACCACCACCCTTCAAGGCATCCTTGGCTAGAAAATTCACTCTCATATTCCACCTAGAAGCCCACGTCCAAGAGAGAAGAAGAAGAAGATTAAGGGGATATTCTGTCCCCTTGGTGCCTTCCCCTCTTCCCTTCTCTCTTGAGTCACGCCAGCCAAAGGAGAAGCCAGGCAAGGAAGATCTTTGGAGGAGATTTTGAAGGTGGTCCACGCCACCTTGGAGGAGCTTTTGAGGGTGGTGCATGCACACCCCTTGGAGAGAGCATTGAAGGTGGTAGCTTCCACCTTGGAGGAGCTCTCAAGGAAGGAGAAGAAGGAGGCCCTCTTTTCAAGCCAAGGAGCAGCTAGGCTTGGAGCAAGAAGACTCCCTTATTCACCATTTTTGCAAGAGGATTTATGTTTCTTTTCTTGCTTTTAGATTTTTTTATTTTAGTGGAAGCATTCCTCTACTTGTCCTTGAAAAGAACACTAATTCTAGTTAATTAAATTACCTTCTTTTAGCTTTTTATTGCAATTGTTACTTTTGATTCTAGAAGTTGTTTCACCTCTTCTTCCTAATTACTCTAGGCCTCCACTTGCCTAGAGTGAGCTTAGGAAGAAGATATATCTATCTTTTAAGTTTTAGTTAAGCAATTATAGGTGTTAGTACTTTCCGCTACAATTTGCATTTTACCCTCGTCTTTTCAAAACAAAAAAATTACATATTTAAAATATAAAAAAGAAAGTTGAGATTTATTTGTAAGAAAGATGATTAATTTTGCAAACATTTGGCCTCCTTGGATGACCCTAGATACTTCCCCTATCCAGGATATAAATTTAAAAGCGTATGCGAATTCGCGTGTTACAACGACGTTAAAGACCCACTTTTACAAATCACGCATATTTTGCTATTAGCTACCTGGGAGCCTGAGGCGACGATGCGAGAGAGGCGCCCAGAGCTTTTTGAGGGTACGTCCTTTCGGACCAGTTTCGGTCCTGTTTAAGTTTGTTATGCGTGTATATTTCCTTTTTCGCACCCTAGCTAGCTCAAGTTTCGAGGACGAAACTTCTTTTAAATTTGTTATGATGTAAAGACCCATTCTATTCTGAGCCTTTTAAGATGTCTGGACTGTCAGTCAGACGTCTGGCTAGATGTCTGGACCCCTTCCCAGATGGTTGGAAATTGAAAATTTTGTACACAGCGTTGCGTCTGCGTGCTAGCTGCACGCAGACAGCCATTCTCCCTTTTCTCTCTCTTCCTTTCTTCTCCCCAGAACCCTAGCTGCTCCCTTTATATAACCCCTCTCCCCCCTTCCTTTCTTCTCCACTCCACCACCACCACCTTCCTTCCTTCCCCTCCATTGCAGCGAGAGGGACGAGAGAGAGAGAGAGGGGGCGAGAGAGAGGAGTGAGGAGGAGGAGTGGTGTGAAGAGAGGAGGAGCTTGAGCTCACGAGCTCGTGGGAGCTCGCCGGAGGACACACGGCCGAAGCGGCGCATGCTGGAGGAGTGCGTCGGGGGAGACGTCCCTGACACCCTACTGCAGCTGGAGCTACAGACGAGGAGAAGCCATGGCTGCGTGCGGCGAGGGGAGTAGGAGGTCGCTCTGGTTCTAGGTTTTTCCCAAAATCAGACATCTGGCGTGTCGTCCAGATGATGGGCCGGATGTCTAAAAGCAGAGTTTCGCGAAGGTACATTCCTCTTGCAGTTACGACCATGCAGGCCGCATCACAGCACCAATATGTATGGCTAAAAGTAGGCGATTTGGTCTGTCGCGTGCAGGGATAGCTTCGGGGAGGCGCGGGGTATGCCCTCCCAAGTGTTTCGGATGTCTGGACAGCCTACCAGATGACCGGAAGCACCCCCAGATGACTGGAGGAGAGGTCGGACATTTGGAGTTGGGTCTAGATGGTCAAGTAGGGGTTTTGGAAGTTTGAAGTCGATGTAGAAACCTGAGGTGAGACCTTGGTGACTTTTAAGACGTTTGGACCTTGTGCCAGACGTATGATTTAGGTCTGCAGTTCTGTTTTTTATCCGTTTAGGGTTCGTTTGAGGTCCGTTTTACGCAAACAAGATATCTGTGATTTCCTTGTGAGTTCCTCTACATGTTAGAAAGCCTTATATATTGTTCTGAACATTCCATTGTGGTATGTTCCTTGGTATAGGACTTCGATCTATTGCATGTTCGGGGCTTGCTGAGGCACGTGAGTCTGCCGTTCGAGCCCCCAGTACTCCCGGATTGTCTGGTAGAGTGGTTTCCCCCTATTTTAATTATAAAACATGAATGCATATGTGAAATTGGATAACTAGAAACCTAGGATGTGGCATGAATCCTAAGACAAGAAGTATTTGCACTGTTTGTATGGGTGTTTAAGATTGCAGTTATAAATTAATGGATAGAAATGTAAACAACTGCCTATTTATAAATATGAGCTTCCTGTGAAATATTAAATGCCTGTGCTAGTTAAACAGTTACTTGTGACATTACTTGTATATTTTAAATTGTGGAAATACAAGCTGCATGTGTATAATATGAGAATGGAAATGTGAATGATGAAACCTGGTATGGAATAACATAGAGAATACGAGCATGAACCCTATGGGAAATTAGGAGTAGAGCTCCTGTGGATAAATGGAATGGATCTCGAAATGTGAGTGGGAAGTGTGCTGACCCTTGAGTACGTGGTACCAAGGAGAGCAACTGTCCCCTGTTTAGTGTAGAGTGGAGCTAGCTACCCTTGGGTTGGGATCCAGGGTTAGGATTGGCCACTCTACATCGACTTCTGTTGGCCCTCGCATACACTGTACCAGGGAGAGCTACTAGTGTAGGGAGAGAGCTAGCCACCCCACGGGGCCTAGGGTTCAGCTAGCCGCCCTACACTGACTTGTTAGCCCCACTAGGCAAACCAGGGTAGTCAGACGAGGGTGTGCGGACTGTGGAGGGGCGAGACCTCTGTTTGGTTCTGAGGGGCTAGACCCCTATTACTGAGCGGGCTAGGCCCTTTACTGTTCCGTGCTATACTTTGGGCGTACCTGCTAGCGAAAATGATTGATCACGTGCTAGTGTGGGGTAGCTACCCGTGTGCTTATCGCGCGTGCTGTAGTCACTGCTACGTCTGTCCGTGACATCGAGGTGGTTGACTAGGTGTAGGATCACCACGGGGGACTTTCCCGGTTAGGAGAGCACCACGTGTGCCTTCTACTCTTCGGAAAAGACTGCAATCAATATCGTTCCCACGATGATCATACGAGATCAAGAAAGAGATCTGAAAAGTAAACCAATGGGTGAAAAAGAATGACTTATAAAATAAATAATTGGAAAAGATAAATTTACCTGTTAGTTTTTACTACTTTAGTTACTTTGGTTACCACTCTACTCACCATTCTCTGACTCCATTTACTCGTCACCCTTTTCAGATCCTGGTGTTGAGTAACCCGAGTCACCGGCTGCAGAGGGTACTGGGCCCAGTCGAGCCCAGCAGTAGTTCTGGTTGTTGTTGTACTTCCTTTTTACTAGTGAGTTAGACTGTTGTTAACGTTTCTACTTTTGTACTTGTTCTACTTTACTATTGTGGTGGTGATATGTACTGTTAGCAGCTTTTACTTCCTTTACTGCTTATACTCTTTTACTGTTAGTTACTTAGCATAGTGAATGTGGTTTACTTTCCTGATTTTTGGTTATTTCTTGTTGGACGACTGGGTCTTGGGATTAGTCGAGTCGAGCCGATCTTAGGTTCTGTAGGGATTCGGGAACTGGGTCGTAACACTCCTGCCCTCTCCCGAATTTCCTTGCTGCCAACTTTCCCCTTCCCTCTCCCCAATCCTCGATGACATCACCTTCCCCTTCCCTCTCCTGACTCCCCCAATCTCTGACGGCATCACCTCCTCCTTCCCTCTCTTGACGCAACAGCGGTGCCTTGACGGTGGTGGCGACAACAGTGGTGCCTCCCCTTCCCCCACGATAGCGGCTGCGGCAACAGCGACGCCTCCCCTCCCCCCTCAACTCCACCACCTCCCTTCCGTCCTCCTCTTCCCTCTGCCGAGTCCCTCTCCTCTTGCGACCACCCCAAAACTTTCCCCAAACCAAAACCCACTCCCACCTCCATCACCTTCCCCCTCCCCCGACTCCCTAGCCCCCTCCCCGACGACGTTAGCTCCCCCGACCATCACCTGCCCCCTTCCCTCTCCCAACAACGGTGGTGCCTCCCCTTACTCCCCCTCAAGATTGCCAGCAACACCTCTCCTACCCCTCAAGATCACCATCAAAAGCCAACTCTCGCTGCCATTACCTTCCCCCTCCCACGACTCTCCGACTGCTTCCCCGACAATGTCACCTCCCCTAACCATCCCCAACCCCCTTCCCTCTCCTGACCATCCCCTCCCTAGTAGCACGTCTCATCCCCCTCAAGACTGCTACCTCTCTCCCTCCCTCATCTTCCCCAGCAGCACCTCCATTACCACTGCCACTACTACAACTGGGGTTAATCCACCACTCTTCCTTCTTTTTATTTATTCACTCATTTGATTCCTTCTCCTCCAACTCCACTTCTCTTGATCTCCTATTATTGTTGTTGTTGCAGTACTTGGTGGATCTATTGGCTGCGGAGTAGCTCAAGGAGATCTACTGACCTCGAATTGTCTTAAGGGTTAATGATGTAAACATGTTTACACTACATAAGATGTCTATTTATGCATGTTCTTAAGCATAGAATTGCATTGCATACTATAAATATTGCATAGCATGCATCATCTTGCATTTAGATTAATTTGAATAAAATGGAGGTTAATTATCTCCTTTTATGTTTAGGGACAGGGCAAAATTTTTATCGAGGCCTCGGATTGAAGATCCAACCATACAGATTTGATTAGGGTGGCGATTGGAGTTCAACGACTCCAAGATCACACTAATCAGACATCCGTAGCATCAGATAGAGATCGGGGAACCCTAGAAGATCAAGGGCCAAGATGGTGTGAATCCACACTTCAAAAGACAAATTTGACCGCATGGATGGATTCGGATCGATGATCGCTACCTAACGACGCGAAAATTGACTTAATCTGACACTCGTGGCACCATCTACATCATTCAAAAGATGGAGGGCCAAGATGGTGCCACGTGGTGCCATCTCGACTGCCCAACCAGCCACTCTCAATTGCTGAAGCTTTTAGTGCCCACGCATCTCCGCTGTTGGATCAAGATCCAATGGCTGAGAGAGGAGCTCAATCGACGCTTGAAGACTCCAAAGGATCGCTGGAAGGAGCTGTCTCGACCATTGGATCTTAATCCAACGGTCCTGATCGCGTGCTCAGAGATTGGCCTGGTGGATAGAGCGCTCGCTCGCGATCGGGCTTGCATTCGAGTCGCATGGAGCAGGCACTGAGGCGCGGAGGTGCGGGCACGATTGACCGCCCGATGGTGATCCAGCGGCCGTGAGCGCTCAATCCAGATCACGTGCCCACACACGCCCGCGTATAACGCGAGATCGCATGCGGTGAGCACGCGATGAGGAGGCGTAGCGAGGAGCGCTCTCAGTCGTTCTATCTCACGATCGAACGGCCGAGATTTGATGAACATGGAAAGGCATTGCATGCGCGAGAGGCGAGCGGGGGACACACGTCGCCTACAATGGGGCTTTAGCGACGGTTTTATCCGTCACTAAAGACCCTTGATTTAATGTTTTGAGATTAAAAAGGCCAAATTGCCCTCATTCCTTGCAACTATAAAAGGAGACCCCCTTCATACAAAATTTTCATCCCTTCTTTCTCTTCTCTCCCTCTCCAAAGCTCAAGAGAAGTTTGTCTCACACCCGGGATGCTTCTCAAAAGATAAAGTCCAATTTTCATCCCCCTTTCGGAAGTGGATCCCGCGATGACGATGACGTGCTGCCCGGTCCCCATTCTTCCCGCTTCGTCCTCCTTTGTCCTGCGCTATTCCCCATCTTCCAAGCATCGTCTCTTCCGGCTCGTCCTCCAAGTGACCGTCGAGGAGGATATCTCTCTCCCCATTCTTTTACTGCTTTCTAGAGTAGATTTACTACTTTCTAGAGTAGACTTACTGCTTTCTAGTGTAATCATTTTCTGCTTTCTAGTCGTAATGTTTAGCATAACGAACAATCTCTTTGATAATGAATTCCATGTTCATTCTACATCTCTTTTGGGTTTTTGTTTGTAATATTCTCTCTCTCTCTCTTTCTCATTCTCTCTCTCTTCTATTTAGTGTAAATAGATAGATAGTTTCTAATTAATTAATTTACTTCATGACAAATAAATTAAATGCGTAGTTTTAAATTAAACGTCCGTCTCCCTAAGTTTGACCCAGGATTTCTATTCCGGTATAAATTTTATTTGTTGAACGCGAGTTCTTTGCTTTCAAACTACAACGACAGATTTTCAAAATCAAATACATTAGCGTAGTAACTCGTAGCTTCAACATTTTGGCACCGTTACTGGGGAGGCGACGCTCTTTGATTTTTTTTTCGCGTTTTATAACTTACAAATCATTTACCTCACTTCTCTCCTTTCTTATTGTGATTGCAGGTACTCTTTCAAGAAGAGCAAAAGTGGTAGATTGGAGCAAAGTGCTGTTAAAGGTTCTGTAAGTTATCCCCCACTTCCGACTCATTAGTTTTCATTTGACCACGTAATAACACAAACATCAATCAACCTAGGTGTTCTTATAAACTCTAAGGTTAGTTTTGTTTGTTTGTTTGACACCCACACGCACCTCAACCTCCACATTTAAAAAAAAAAATCTCACAGAGGTACACAACCTCATCTGATTTTCAAACTCAATCAGTAAATCGATCTTTGGAATCGGTACACACATCCAAACACATAATTGAGTGAAAATTAGATTAGGTAATCACTTGTGTGCCTAATTAAGTGGTGCAACAGGCTAATTGTTTGAGTTGATCGGGCCGCACCACTTCAATTAAAATCAACTCATCAAGTAGCGCCACATAGGTTCAACTCTTAGGGATTTACCGGACACTCCACATTCTTTTAAGCTTCAAAGGAAAACATCTTCACCTGTGCTTTCGAAACCTGGTATGCCAACAAAACTTGTTTGAAAATATCTAAAGTTGAATCCTAAAAGCTACTAAGCAAGATTTGAACCTTAAAATTCACCACATCAAAATTAATCTTGCTTGAAAACCACTAGTTGTGCACGCACACACGCATCAATCAATCATTAAGGACACAACCCAGATAAAGGGTCCATCACATTCCAAAGCACATTCAAACCTAGCCCTAAATAAAATAGAGTAGACGTTGGCCTTAAGGATTCGACTCGCTCTTCGGAGCCCAGAATGAGATTATTTTCGATTAGTCTATTTCTATTGTTCAATCTGATGTCTAGCTAGGGGAGCAGAATCAAATGATCGCGGCTGGGGGGGACACTAGGAGCCGGAGGCGCAAGCCGAAGGAAGAACCTTCTCCCCAGTCCCTCCTTCTAACTGGTTGGATTGAACAGACAGAAGTAGATCAAATCGTTTCTTTATCTCAAGACGGGTTCTAGGAGTCTGTAGGTCTTTAGGCTAGCCCACTTAAGGGCAGGTTTAATTGCTTATATTGTAGGATGCCTTTCTTCCTCCTGTCTCTCATGAATCCTTCCACATATTATACGCATTCCCATTCTTTCCCTCCTGTTTTGAATTATCCTCAACATGACGATTATCCCGACTCGTACTGTAATCAACCATCAGTTAGTTGGGATAACTCGGATTGGGGATACAGTTTCGGACCTCCGTGTTTAGGGTCTAACCCTGAACATTATGATTGTGATTTCTATCCTTCTCAGAGCCACATTGATTATAGATCGTCACCCTTTCATGGACAACCTAATACAATTTACAATCAAGAAGGATACACTGATTCTTACCCATCCTCTGATTACATTGTCTTTAGGTCATCACCACCTTTTGAACAATCCGAAATGACCTATTATTAGGAAGGGAATAATGAATCTCAATTTATTAACTCCTCTGCACTGATCCCAAACCCGCCCAACCCTGAACCAACTCATTTGGTTCAGGGTAACCAAGTTCAAGATAAGGTTCTGGCTAACTTGAGGAATATCATACAATCTTTAGAAGTTCAGCCAATACCTTCCATTGAAAGATTGGAGCCCCTGATTGAAATGATTGATGATTTGAATAAGTACTTGTTGGATTGGCTCCAGGATGTTAAGGATAAGAACCCGGGTGAGTTTCTACTTAGGAAGTTAGTGAAATTGAGGATGAGATTTGTGGTTGCTTTAGTTCAATCGTGGGATGATTCCCAGGATGAACTCCCTTCAGAAGAGCCAATGTCAGAACCCGCTCAAGCACCTGTTGGGGGGACACGTGTTACAAGGCTGACCAGATTGAATTAGAGCAACTAATTAAGGATGATCTGATTTCTTCACCTGAAATCCTTGAGCCGGGGTACGAGGAAACGTATGTCTCCATGGACCAGAAAGTGATGGATGATTTTGAGATATACATTAATATGGATTTTGATTTCTTTGATTCTGATGGTGAATATTCAAGTTGCGAAGTCTCACGCGAGTTTACAGAACATAATTTTTGTGAGATGATTGGGCCTGAGGAATCTGATAAATCATTTGATAGCCCAATAACTAAGGAAACTGATCTTATTAGGGCTCACCTTACGGATCCAAACTCACATTTTCTGGAGGATTCAATCAAATGCCCTGATTGTTAGTTATACCCCATTGAGCTTATCGATGATTCTGTTTTTAAGATAACTAGACCCAAGTCAATTCTGATTCAGCCACATCTTTTAGACTTGGAAATTTCAAATAGGGTAATTAATATGCAAGAGGTCTTGAAACTTGACTTTCTGAATGAGGAGAGCAGAAGTTGAGAAGTTTTAATTTAGGAAGCAAACTTTGGAGGAAATAGAAGACTAAGTCTAAGGGTTCCAATTCATCTGAAATCATCAAACCAGGACCCTTACGACATCTGTTCTGAGGATGTCCAACCCAAGCACACATTCATTGATTATCCTTTGGAGCTTGAATTCTCTGTAACCCGACTTTTTGGTCTTGGGTTGCGTCCTCATAAATTGCAAGCCCGACCCCGCTTGCATAATGATTTTAGGTTTTGGATAATTTTTATCCAGAACCTTAGATATTCTCGATTATGGGATATGGGTCTACACCACAATCTGGTCCACATTTGTGGACATCTGCTGGCAGGTCAGAGCTTTCTTCTTTTTCTGATTCTGATCTGCACCTGTGAATTCTTTATTTCTCTTCTTTGTATAGTGTGCCTAGCTGAAGGCACTAAATTAACACATATACAATTTTTTTTATCTCGGAGAGGACCCAACATTCACGCAATTCAGGTGCTTTCTACTCTATTCCACTCTATTTTATGTCTTTTTAATACAATGAGGACATTGCATTAGATAGGCATGGGGGGGTGGATATTCATCTCTGAATTTATTCGTCAACTCCGTAGATTTATTTTATTTTCTTTTATATATATATATATAAATTGAAATTAGGAAAGAGAACTTGGGTTTAAGAAAATTTTTCAATCTTAGGAAATATTACATTAAGATTTTAACACAAAGACCCTTCAGGTCTTCAGACTTAATCAGCCTGTGTATCCATTAAAATTTGGATTTATTTTTCGAGTCCTCACCAACCTGAATTCTATTTTAATTTGAGTAAATAAGTTTGAGTGATAAGTACAAGACTTATCAACCTGCCTTTTGATTTGAGGGAACTTTGAGTTTTAAGCATCTACACACTTTCTTTGCACTGACTCGGTGTTCGACAATTTTAACGGAAATTGGGTAGCTAATGAACCTTCTAGGGTAATATGGTTGGCAAGTTATTGTGGGTAACAGCCCATAGGTAAGTTGTCTAGAGTCCAGTCACTGGACCATTCTCTTTTTGCTGCCTTTAGGTAAATCTTAGACTAGGGAAGCCACCTACTAAAAAAAAAAGAGGGAAAAAGAAAGTCAAAAGAAAAGGAGAAAACAAAAGAAAATAAAATAAATAAGCCACACTTCGCCGCACGAGTATGGTTGGCAAGTTGTCGGTGGTAACAGCTCATCGACCGGTTGTCTAGAACCTAACTCATGAAATGCACTGAAAATTCTCAAAACACTTAGGAAGAAGTAGAGAAATAGAATAAACTAGGGAGATATACACTGAATTCACCCTTGTGTTGACCCTACAAAAAAAAAGTAGGGAGAAAACTACCAGTTGTAAAGATACACCATAAGGCAGAATTCTCTTTTTAAGGTCACCTAGAGGCGTAGAAATCCGACGTCCGTTTTAACTACCGATCAACGAGTCTATCACATTCACAATAAGATGCTTAGAACTTAGGGTTCTCATCAAATCTTGGGTGAGTTGAATGGCCGTAGAAAGCCACTCTTAAACCCTAAAACTCAAAATCCAAAAAAATTAGAAAAGAAGAAAAAGAGAAAAAGAAAATTTTCTTTGAATAAGGCGAGGGCTTGAGGTAGTCTGCATTTTGGCAGATACCCAGGCATTGTTGTGCCTTTGAAAGTTCAGATCTTAAGTAAACATTTTCTTAATGATTGAAAATAACTCATGGCCAAATAATCCAACCTAATTCTTTTATAACTAGCATATAGTTTTTGCTAGGGACTAGTAAAAGATAAACATGGGGGTATGATGTAAACATGTTTACACTACATAAGATGTCTATTTATGCATGTTCTTAAGCATAGAATTGCATTGCATACTATAAATATTGCATAGCATGCATCATCTTGCATTTAGATTAGTTTGAATAAAATGGAGGTTAATTGTCTTTTTTTATGTTCAGAGATAGAGAAAAATTTTTATCAGAGCCTCAGATCGAAGATCCAACTGTACAGATTTGATCAGGGCGACGATTAGAGTTAACAACTCCAAGATCACCCTAATCAGACATCTGTAGCATCAGATAGAGATCGGAGAATCCTAGAAGATCAAGGGCCAAGATGGTGTGAATCCGCATTTCAAAAGACAAATCTGATCGCATGGATGGATTCGGATCGATGATCATAGTCTAACAGTGCAAAAATTGACTTAATTCGACATTCGTGGTACCATCTACATCATTCAGAAGATGGACGGCCAAGATGGCACCACGTGGCACCATCTCGACCGCCCTGAACCGCTAAAGCTTCTAGTGCCCACGCATCTCCGCCGTTGGATCAAGATCCAAGGGCTGAGAGAGGAGCTCAACTAGCGCTTGAAGACTCTGAAGGATCGCTGAAGGAGTTGTCTCGATCGTTGGATCTCAATCCAACGGTCTTGATTGCGCGCTTAGAGATCGGCCCGACCGCCCATCCACGCATGTATCGCAGTGGATAGAGCACTTGCTAACGATTGGGCGTGCATTCGAGTCGCATGGAGCAGGCGCTGAGGCACGGAGGTGCAGGCGCAATTGACCACCCGATGGTGATTCAGTGGCTGTGAGCGCTCAATCCAGATCACGCGCCCACGCACGGCCGCGCGTAACACGAGATTGCACGCGACGAGTGTGCGATGAGGAGGCGCAGCGAGGAGTGCTCTCAACCGTTCGATCTCACGATCGAACAACCGAGATTTGATGAACGTGGAAAGGCATTGCATGTGCGGGAGGTGAGCGGACGACACACGTTGCCCACGATGGGACTTTAGCGATGGTTTTATTCATCACTAAAGACCTTTAATTTAATGTTTTGAGATTAAAAAGACCAAATTACCTTCATTCCTTGCAATTATAAAAGGAGACCCCCTCCATATAAAAATTTCATCCCTTCTTTCTCTTCTCTCCCTCTCCAAAGCTCAAGCGAAGCTTGTCCCATACCTGGGATGCTTCTCAAGAGATAAAGTCCAATTTTCGTCTCCCTTTTGGAAGTGGATCCTGTAACGACGACGACGTGCTGCCCCGTTCCCGTTCTTCCCGCTGCGTCCTCTTTCGTCCTGCTTTGTTCCCCATCTTCTAGGCGTCGTCTCGTCCGGCTTGTCCTCTAAGCGACCGTCGAGGAGGATATCTCTCTCCCCATTCTTTTACTATTTTCTAGAGTAGATTTATTGCTTTCTAGAGTAGATTTACTGCTTTCTAGAGTAATCATTTTCTGCTTTCTAGTCGTAATGTTTAGTGTAACGAACAATCTCTTTGATAATGAATTCCATGTTCATTCTACATCTCTTTTTGATTTTTGCTTGTGATATTCTCTTTCACTCTCTCATTCTCTCTCTTCTATTTAGTGTAAATAGATAGATAGTTTCTAATCAATTAATTTCCTTCATGACAAATAAATTAAACACGTATTTTTAAATCAAACGTCCGCCTCCCTAAGTTCGACCTGGGATTTCTATTCCGGTATAAATTTTATTTGTTGAACGCGAGTTCTTCGCTTTCAAACTATAACGACAGGTTTTCAAAACCAAATACGTTAGCGTAGTAACTCGTAGCTTCAACAGTTAACACGCATGGTAGGTGTTTGATGGTATGCCAACAAGTTTTGAAACTAGGAAGCTTTTTTTTGTCATAGACAACATGCATCTAGGAAGCTTCTCAGATAATCTTATCTACATCATGGTAGTTTTGCCATAGACCAGACCATTATTACAACAATAGAAGAATCACAATATAGAATCTAATAAGTATGGGGCATAGGTTTTATTTTATATGGGTTTGTGTTTCCTTCTCAAGTTAGAGAATCTTTTCATCAATCCATTTCTTCCTATGAAGTTGGCGGAATAGAATGTAGAGAAAATGAGTTAAAACAAAGTGTTAATTCAAACTGTATAGCTGGAAAACAAATAAAATCAGTAGACTACCACCTATCTAACCACTAAAAATAAATGACGCAATTTCTATACATGTACAGAACAACTTTAAGTAATGAAGTAAACAATGGAATTATGGCTTACAACAAAATAAACCAACCTTGACAGTTCAGACAAAAAGGACAAGTCTATTCTCTGACTTTTTTTTTTTGAAAAGATGACTTCTGATTAGAACTAGAAAGTAGGGGGAAGAAGTTCAATGCTGGCTGTACCCTCTACATCAGAGGAACCACCACAACCTTCTAGCTGGAGATAACCCATAAATCGGTAGAAATAAGAATCCTCTTGTGATTATGCTTGGCATTAAAGGGAGTTTATGATGATGAGCCCTTTATTACATCCTCAGGAGTTTGCTACGTTGTGTTTTTTCACTAATTCCCGATTCTTCTTTGATTGTTTGTCTTTTAGTAACATTGATAAGATTACCAATTCTTGTATTTAGAGGGGAGGGTTTTTTATCCATGTCCAAGATTGACGCAGATGTTCCTCCAGAGGAGGCTAAGGATGGTTCCCTAGAGTTGCTGTTTATCCATTGGGAAGCCACTTCTCTAGAAGCAAGAATTAAGTTGGTTAGTCAAAAAGCTACCCACTGTTTGTTGATTATTGATTTAGGTTGACCCCTTCTGGCTTGCTAGACCTATATTCATCCCCTCTGCCCCTGTTATTGGTCTCTTCTGCTCTGTCTTCTATATGGGGAGTTCATCCAAAACATAGGCCTTTGGTTATATGTAGCTAATGAAATATGCTTGAATATCTTGCTGTCATTCTTTTTCAATTATGATATTCATCTTGTAATGTTCACAAAGTCCTTTTTTTTTCTTTAGGACAAAAACTTCAATAGCTCTCATAATTTCTGGTTTTTCACATTAAAATTGTGCAAGTTTCTATTTAGAACTCAAGTACATAAGCCTGGGAGGATCACCCTTCACTTGGCAGATGAAGTTGGATCTAGTTTGTGGTTGGGTTGATTGGGTTTTGGCATGGTATCTTCCATTGATATTAACCTTTGAGGATTGGTTTTATGGGGAAAAATATGGAAAATTAGAGGAACTGTTTGATTCTATTGTGTAAGGAAGCTTGATAATATGCATTATTACTAAGTGCAGATTTGATGTTGTTTGTGTACAATGCTTCATCTTTTTCTTCGCTCTCATCATATTGCTTTTGCCTGTTTTTGTTGTTTCGTTTTATCCAATTTGAATTAATAGACCATTAAACAGTGATATCTTTTCAAACTGCAGGCTAGTATCTAGCTTTTGGGAAATCTTTTTATTCATTGATTTGTTATTTTTTCAGCTGCTGAGAATCATCCACCCTTATTGGTTCTTTCATTTTTTATCTCTACTTTATGGTTGCTGATCCTACTAGTGGATCATCTTTGATACTGCTACTCCTTTGAGCCCTTATTTCAATGCATGGATTCAGTTTCGTCTATGCATATTCAAGTTCATATTGCTAAATTATTACAAGGATTCAGACAAAACCATATCATGTATGTTTGCAAAACTAGTCTTTGTTTATATTGCATGTGCTTGGCAATATGAGAAGGAATCGCTATACCAACTTACCTGGATTATACCGATAAGCATCATGCTGAAGGGTATTTATGTACATAAAACAGTAGTATGTTTTATTAAAATGTTTTATGTTATAAACAAATGCATCAAGCTGAAGAGTACATTCGTAATTGACTTGGCTCAGATGCTGATGGGCATTTATGCACAAGAGCTCCGATGAGCTCAGGATCCACGATTCTAAAACTTGCCAAATTCGCCTACAATCTTGTGAAATCAAAGCAATTCAAGGTCGCAAACTCCTCTATATAAGCTTAAACATGTTCCTATGTGTACGCTACTAATTAAATATATCGACCTTTACCTGAATGTAACTCGTCACTTGCTAGATCGAGTACCAAATTCAGAATGTAGCATTAATTGTTCTTGGATGAGCTAATCATCATCATGACTGGGGAAAACATACTCAAGAATCAACTGATATAAATGCTTATGCATGCACAGAGAGAAGCCAAATCCTTGCGCATATAACTTGGATTTGCATGTTAAGCTAAGCTTGCTGGCAATCTTGTTGACACTTGGGATGCACGTAGCTGATGCATGGCTGTTTTCTCTTTCTGCACTTGGTGTCTCAATTAGCACTGCTTTCTCTGCTTACACATGGTGATTATGGACCATTATCTGCTGCTGCTGGTGGGAGTTTAGAGTCTGTGTCACTTGTCTGTTGCGCTGCTGGGAGTTCACCGTGAGTGTTTTGTTGTTAGCAATTGTAGCTGGAGCAAGTCAGAGTGTGGACGGCAGTGAACAGGAGCCTGTGGTGGTAGGCAGTGATCCTTAGTTCCAAGGTTCTGATGCCATGAAATGGATTTTCCTGCTTTATCATTAAGGTTTAATCCCCTTTATTTAGAGAGGAAGTTCTGGAATAGTACCAAAATAAGAATACTGGAAAAAATAAATATTCAGTCCCCAACATAATAAGAAATTAGTACAGAACGCCTCTTGACTAAATTGTTGATTTTTTTATTCAAGCAGGCTGTTGAGCACGGGCTTGTTGATCGAGCTGTTCTACCCATTAAAAATTCTCTTGGTGGAAGTATACACCGCAATTATGATCTTTTACTCAGACATAGGCGGCATATTGTTGGTGAAGTCCAATTTGCGGTCCGCCATTGCTTATTAGCTAATATGGTGTGAAGATGGAAGACCTAAAAAGAGTTCTCAGTCATCCTCAGGTTCTTGTTTTTCCCACACTCATCTCTCATTTTCAATCTTGGGTAGAAACTTCTAGTTGACGCCATTTAGTGAATGCTGTTGGACAAATAATGCTACAGGCCCTTTCTCAGTGTGAGAACACATTAACGCCATTAGGAGTTAGAGAAGCTGTAGATGATACTGCTGGTGCTGCTCAGGTACGACTCATTGTTGCAACCGTTTTCCCAGATCTCAGCTAAGAAGCTTTCCAATGATATATTTCTTTTGGGTGGGCTCCCCAAACTTTCAAATTTGCAGTATGTTTCTCTTCACAAGCTTCGAGATGCTGGGGCAGTTGCTAGCTCAAGGGAGGCAGAGATCTATGATCTCAATATTCTTGCTCGAGATATCCAAGTAAAACTTTGACTTTTCTTGATTGTTGTGTTATTCTCATCCTTTCTTAAGTGGAAGTTCTGGTTTCACTGATGCCGGCCTCAAGTATGTAACTGCTTCATCTTTACCTTTTTGTCTTGTTTTGTAGGGTGATTCTGATAATGTGACTCGATTTCTCATGTTGGATAGAGAGTCCATTATCCCAGGTGTTGACTGGCCATTCAAGGTATGCATTGAATGCAATTTATTCATTGCAATTTCATCCTTGAAGAACCTGCACCACAAACAGTTTCACAGTTTTGAGGGGGACCGTAGATTGCAGGACTGTGATAAACCTCAAATGTTACATTGCAGACAAGTATTGTTTTTTCCCTAGAAGAGGGGCCAGGAGTTCTATGTAAAGCACTAGCTGTATTTGCTATGAGAAACATCAATCTTACAAAGGTATGCTCCTACGGTGTTTCCTTTTTGCAGCTTGAATTACTGTGCCTGTAGTTCTAGATGACTAACCTTACCTCTAGACATTTGATTGGTATTCGTCTTGTTAGATTGAAAGCCGTCCACAGAGGAATAGGCCCTTGAGGATCTCAGAGGATGGTCACAATGGATCCCATAAGTCTGTCCTAGTGACTAAGTTTCATCTTTCATCAATATGAATATTCTCATTGAAATCAATCCAGATGATTTCTATACTTGCTTTATAGTTTTATCATCTATTTCGGATGCATCCCTGCAGGTACTTCCACTACCTCATTTATGTTGATTTTGAACCATCAATGGCATCCCCGAATTCACAAAATGCTCTTAGACATCTCAAGGTATTAACGGAAAGCCCACACGGTAGCTCTCTCTAAGATTAATTTAACTCTAGTAGACTAAATCTATAAAATAATCGCATGCTACACCACTTGTTTTCTCCAATTTATCTCCGTAATGCTTTTGCATACAACGGAATATTCATCCTTGCGGTAAAAATGGTATACAGATTTTGTTACCTGGGCAATGCCTTCTTTATTGGTCAATAATTTTGTTCATAAACCGTGACCAAAGAGAACCTTTGGTCACGGTTAAGAAACCGTGACCAAATATATTTCTTTGGCCACGGTTTTAAAACTATGACTAAAATTATTTGGTCACAGTTAATAACCATGACCAAAACTGTTGAACCTAGCTAACGGTGGGCCCTTTGCTCACGGTTTTAGGTATAATCGTGACCAAAGATCCTTCTGCAATGTAACTTTTTCCTTACGCTAATTGGTGACGGTTATGAACTATTTGGTCACGGTTTGTAACCGTGACCAAAACCCTTCTTTGTTGTATTGTTGTAAGTTACTATCACGACTGACCAAATTGAATAAGATAGGTACATGTTCTTGGAAAGATTAAACCCATCGCTTGCATGACCCAATTTGACATTTCTTGCTTCCTCTGTAAATGCTAAATGAGTGTTGTTAAACATTTTCCACTCTTCTTAATCTATGAGATGATGAATGCGACCATCTCGTGACATGTTATTGCAATGCCATATCATCAAATTTGCAGTTCTACTTGAAATAAAAAGGCA
The DNA here is from genome assembly GCA_037157565.1 of Thalassia testudinum. Taxonomy (NCBI): domain Eukaryota; kingdom Viridiplantae; phylum Streptophyta; class Magnoliopsida; order Alismatales; family Hydrocharitaceae; genus Thalassia; species Thalassia testudinum. The sequence goes on along the minus strand of JAZHRO010000031.1, from coordinate 142,687,652 downwards.
TTGAAGCCTAGGAATCAATGGAAAAGTAATGTAGAACCTTCTTCAGCTATTTTTTAACTCTTGTATTTAATGAATTTCCCACTTTAAATTTCTCAACATCACACTGTGAGCAACTACTCAACTCTGCATATTCATTTCTGTATAATATAATCATTTGGACATGTGTCAATTTTCTTGCAATTTAAACCAAGTACATGAATCTATTTATCATCTTCATACCATGTCTTTGGATAATTTTTCAGATCTTTTAAAAGCTCTCCAATGAATTTAAGCACCTCAAACATTAATCTAGAAGTCGCTCTATTCATAACCTTCATCCGAAATAACTTCAAAAGAAATGACAATATAGAAATGGACGTAATACTGGGAGCAATAGGTTCATCTGCTACCTTAATAGCATCATAGAATTGATTAGAAGTTTCCCTACTAGTTGGATCTTCAACTCCTACTCTCATTTCATTAAGCATTTCATCGATGACATCGGCTTCAGTATCCATAGCTGTCTCATCAAAATCTATCGGAGATCGTTTGACTTCCTCTGTAAGATCCTCTCCGTAAGCAATCCACTTAGTATAATGTTGCCACCAACCATTGCAAATTGTGTGCTCGTATACAGTGTTCCGATCATGTGAATATGCATTCAAGCACCTCTTACATGGGCAAAAACTCTTGTCGAACTTGTCCCCTCGTTTGAATGACTTCATATTGTCATGAAATGCCTAATCAAGGAACTCTCTCACTTCATTCTTATATCAGGAGTAATCTGAGTTCCTCAAACTAATCTAAGATTTATCTATGATAATCTACAAAAATAAAATAAAATCACCCAATAATTATAATATGATTTTAAATAGTGTTTGTATTTTGATTAGAGTTTTCACTTAATAGCCCATTCTTGAAGATTTGATCACAACGTTACTTGTTACATGTAACCGGTGTTTGGAGAAATTTGGGTAGCATCTCTTTGCACTTCTCCAGTATATCCTCCAAGACTAACCTTAATTACATTCCTAATAAATCCCATTTAAGGGTGCTTTAGGAACGTAGATAGGATCAGTTGGTATATCGAAGAAGGGAGAAAAGATTCTACTGAAATACCTCCAGACATTTGTTCCACGTAACAAGTAACCCTAGGTTGTGATCAAATCTTCAAGGACCCCTCTTAGTTCAGAATTTTTTTGAACTAAGGACGACGACTCTTGTGGCATGCTATAAAGACAGCTTCGTGCATGTAAGTGAGATATACGCACACGTTGCATTGTCCGTATAACATGATCATAAGTGTCAACGGGCAAGTATTTTGACACGATGATCCCCTCCCAAAACCTGTAACCTAGGGGTTAGAATACCTATTGCTTGGCATCAAGTGCATCTAGATTTATGCAAGTGTGTGTATCTATAAATTCATTAAAATAAAAAAATTTACAATAAAAAAAATAATTATACATACAAAATAAAAATAGATCCTTCCTCCCTTTCCCTTTTCTCCCTTCTTTCCTATACCTTCCTATCATGCCACTTTTTTTCTACTCTCTTTCTCTCTTCTCCCTACCCTTTTTCTTTTCCTTCCCTTCCTTTATATTCTTCTTCATGCATCTCTCTCCCTCTTCTTCCTCTCCTGTCTGATTATTTATCCTCTCTCTTTCCCTCTCTTCTCCCTATCCTTCCTCTCCTCCTTCCCTTCATTAATTCATATTCTTCTTTATGCATATCTTTCCCTCTTCTTCCTCTCCTACTCCATTACTTCTCCTTTCTCTTTCCCTCTCTTCTCTCATTACTTCCTCCTAACTTCTTAAATTCATAAAAATTTTCACAGAACTTTCCCTACAATATAAGCTTCTACCCATAATAAATTAACATAGAAATAGAATCAAATAAGCATTCAGAAGAAAGTGGGTACACCCCACAATTAATCAAACAAATTAAATTTACTAAATTAAGTGGGCACACCCCACAATTATAAAAATAATTAATAAGATTAATCAACTAGGTACACCTCATATTCTAAACCTAAGTGGGCACAACCCACATTCTAAACCTATATAAGTGGGCACACCGCACATTCATTCACAAATTAATTAAGACAACTTAATCTGATACCTCAACGAAGAGTGTGAATCGGAGAGAAGGTGGCTGACGATGTGAGATACCTAAATCAAATTACAAAAATTTATAAGCAAAAAACTATTAAAAATTACAAAAATTTAACCACATTTTATATTTAATTAATTAAATTTATTAACCTAGAATTTAACCTAAATAAATTTACAGCAGTGGGTGGAGGAGGGGGAGGAGGGGGAGGGTCGAATGGGGAGGCTAGGGGGTGGTGGTGGCAAGGGGAGGAGGAGATGGCGAGGTGGAGGAGGAGGAGGATAGAGGGGAAAGCTGAAGGAGGTGGGAGGGGGTGGATGGGAAAGGGTGGTGGCAAGGGGAGGAGATGGCATGGGAGGAGGCAGATGGGAAGGGGTGGTGGCAGGAAAAGGAGGAGATGGCGTGGTGGAGGAGGAGGATGGAGGGGGCAACCGAAGGAGGTGGGAGGGGGCAGATGGGAAGGGGTGGCACCAGGGGGAGGAAGAGATGGAGAGGTGGAGGACGAGGATGGAGGGGGCAGTTGAAGGAGGAGGAGATGGTGTGGGAGGGGGGATGGGAAGGAGTAGGAGGAGGGTGGCAGCTGCGCGGGTGTGGAGGAGGAGGACGATAAGGAGAGGGGGGCTGAGGAGGAGGAGGAGGAGGATGGCCATGGGAGGAGGAGGAGGAGGGGTGCTTATCGAGGATGAGGGGGTGATGCGGCCAGAGGAGGATCGCTGGGTTCGGGGAAGAAGAAAGTGAAAGAAAGGGGAGGGTTTGGGGGATCGGGCATGGGTTGGGCTAATATTGCACATTTAATGACGATTTTGTATAAAACCATTGTTTAATGTTGAGTTAGGGTGCAAAATTTCATGTGCTAAAAGATTTAGTGAAATATATACATGATGGTTTGTGTAAAATCGTCGTTTTGGTGAATTATACAATGGTTTAAAAACCATCGTGTATATCATTGAACATATTCCGCACCCGTTGAGCTAATATTCCATATAGAGGATGGTTTTACCAATAACCGTTGTTTAAAAAGCATCGCAAAAGCCCATTTTTCTAGTAGTGGTGGCATGTTTGTGTGGATATACTTGAAGCAAGTATAGGGGGCCTTTCACTCTTCTTGTGCCTTTGATTTTCCTGCAAGACATTTACCATGGCCACCTCATTTACCGAGGAGGAAGAAATATTCTTGCTATGTGAATTAAAATCAAGGACATTAGAAGGTGGTTCAGTAGGTTTTGATTTCAACGAGGATGCATTGGTGAGAAAGAGTGATGAATTTGAAAAGGAGTTTCAATTGGAGATATCGAGTAAAGATATTCGTGATTGTTGGATATCTCTTCAAAGGGTCTACTACTACATAATGAGCCTCATTATCGTAATGCAATGGAGTTGAGATGATGAACTTGACATACTCCTTCCGAGTGAAGACCCCGATGCATGGGCAAATGTAAGCTAGCACATTAAATCGAACATAACAATGTAATTAAATGAGTACTAAAACCTTTTTTTCTGTTATTCAATATAAATCGAATTGTCGATATCGTTGGTTGATGGGACGGTGGTATCCCCAATTTCAACTTATCTGCAACATCATGGACCTCTTGTAAAGGAGAAGGTCATCAGAGGAAGTATGCTTTTGATCTCCCCACCCCTTGGGTCATTGCCAGTTATTTTTAATTGTATTCTATCGGCCTCTGAGAAGTCGTGTGGGCTTCCCTTTCATGACTCCCAAGCAGCTCCCTTCAGATCTTGTATTAACTCTACTGCCTTGATTGATATGCCTAGGGAGGGGTTCTCAGCTCTCTTGGTGCAATGGTCGTAAGGGTTCCACTCGTATTTACAAGAAACTTGACCGCATTCCTTTGAATGCTGAAGCTCTCCCTTTTTTCTTCTTTGGCTCCTATGTTTGCCAAATGAACTCGGACCACTCACCCATGATCCTTTGCTCCTCTTCCATCCCCCTTCTAAGCCTCACCCCTTTCATTTCCAAAACATGTGGTTTAGGGACCCATTTTTTCGTTCTTTGGTGGTGGATACCTGGAATATGACTGATTCCCATCAGATGACAGATCCTCTCTCTAAGATTTGCATCAAACTTTCCATTCTTAAGAGGACTCTTATCCAATGGAATAGGATGACTTTTAGGGACATTCATTCCATTATTAAAAACCTTAAGATTCGTAGAGATGATTTGGATTCTAAATTAGTATCCCAATGGGATGATAATCTCTCCACTAAGCTCAATGACATCCAAATCCAACTTGATGATGCCCAAGCAAAGCTCAACGATTTTCTTTCTCAAAATGCTAAAATAGATTGGATTAATAATGGGGAGGGTAATAATAAGTTCTTCTATGCTACCATTAAAAGAAGATTTGCAAAAAAATCTCGTTCTAATCTCACTTCGTCCACTGGTAATAGCTCTTGGCTGGCTGCCGCTAAAATTGCTACCGACTTTTACAGCAACATCCTTACCTCGGATCAAGTTTCTGGTTCGTCCTCGATAATTGACCTTATTCCCCCCTTGGTGACTCAGCAAGATTCGGATTTCCTCTCCGTCCCTCCTTCTCAAGAGGAAATTTAACGCACTCTCTCTCAAATGCCTACCAATCACACTTCGGGTCCTGTTGGTTTTAATGTGAAGTTTTTCAGCTATTTTTGGGATTTGATTAAGGGTGACTTGACCCTCGCTATTTAATCATTGTCGAACACTGGAAATGTGGTTTGTATATAAAAAAATGTCGTTGTTATAGTATGTGTCACAATTACAAATCGTTATCGCATTAATTGTATTTAATTACATAATTTTTACTAGTTTATTTCAGGTCATTCACTGGGAAGCAATTATTGATCTACATTACTCTTTAAGTCCAAGATTATTCTTTAATTCCAAAAATGATTAATTTTATATACAATTAATAATGAATGAATGAATGAATCCATAAAGAATGAATTTAGGGTTCCATTATGTACAAAAAGAATCAATGAAAATGCTTGCAAAAATTGACTTACAAACAAACATCAAATAATACATAGATATATTCTATACTATCTATTTGTAAGTTATATTACTAATACTTACATAAATATACACTACTAACTAATATTACATATCATACTAACTTAACTTAATAAACTAACATATACAGTAACATATATGTAAGCTACAGCGACAGATACAAACGTTGCTGGACCCCAGAAAAACTATATACAAACTCTAAAGCAAAAACTAGGGTCTATAGCAACACTTATCTTACTTTTAGCAACAGTTTATTCTATCAATGAAAATATGTAGTTACTTATATATAAATATAGCTATATTGCTTATGCATATACATATTATTTACCTTATACTTATTTATTTACATATACTATCCATACAGATATACGTTATATACTATACATACACATATCTTCTTTTACTTTTTAGGTATCCACTGTGTTCTTCCTTGTCTAAGCCGATTACTCCTTTATGCTTAATGAGTCATTAGGGCTTTTATTACTTAACAAAAATTTGTTAATTGGTGGGTACGCCTTTCGAGGGATACACAACACCCGAGGACCGGATGGGACTAGACCTCTACTAAGCGCACCCTAATTTCTTAATTAGGCCACTTAAGTACGTTTTTATCTCACATTTGGGCTTAACCAACAAGCCCCTTGTACACACACTCCGGCCCTCGGCCCTTACACACATTGCTCAGAATGCTCAAGTGAATATGCTCAGATGCTCAGGTTTTCGGGTGCCTGGCGCCTGTGACAACTGAGCGGTAAGATAACTTTTTACTCTTATATCGCTCAGTCCATCTGATGCTAAATGATGTGGCACTAACTGTGCCACGCTACGCGCTGGGTTTCAGATGCAGTAGCGTTGATTTCCAATGTTTGGCCCTCGATTTGAGGGCCATAAATTATTGGAAAATAAAATTAAATTATAGGATCATAAAGTATTTACATAGTATTATACAATTGTACAGTTAATTTAAAGTTTTAATTATATTTACTATATAAATAAATTAGCAAAATTATACGATTTATATATAACTGATTTTAGGTTTTATTCTTTAATTACGTATAAATTAGTTATTAAATGGTCTAATTGACCCTGTAATGAGTTATTATACATGTGTAAATATTTTATAAACATTTTTATTATATTTTACAAGTTTAATTTTTATTTTATTTACATTGAATTAGTATAATTTCAGACTACTTTAGTTGTAAATTAGGTTTAAATAAAATAAACAACATAAATATACTTCAATTAGCTTAAATTACTTAAAATACAGTAATGTACATATACAGTATAAGTTAACTTAGTTTTAACTTAATCTACTAATTTATTTTAATTTAACTTAATAACTTAACTACTAACTTAATAAATTACTTATTTATTCTGTATGTATAATTAAATTAAGGTACAGGGTTTAATATGTTCATAATTTATATATAAATACGTAGGTACAGTGTTATAACTTAATATGATTATTTATAGAGGTTATTAATGTATATAGATATTTAGTACATATAAGTTAGTTTACTTAATAAATAGTTATATAATTTAGTTATATACAGTATAATCTAACTTAAATACTTAAATTATATACTACAATATATACATGAGTTATTTATTTTATAAATATGTATAATTCACATTATAGGTTAATATGCTTACTATATAGCTTAAATATACACTTATATACATATCATACAAAGGATTTTTAGTATTTTTAGGGTTTTTTCACTTTTTATTATTTTATATATGTTATGGAGGTAGGAGATGAGAGGGAAAGAAATGGAGGAGGAGAAAGAGGTGTTTTTGGCCTTTTTATGTTTGGTTTCTTTTATTAAGTTTCATGGTATACAGAACCGTCGACTGGTAAATTCTACCAAGTCGGGGGTTCTGATTGCCATGAAACTTGGTATGTATGTAAAGAAATACCTAATCTTGAATCAGATAGGTTTATTTTATTTGTTTAGATTTTTTATATGATTTTTATTTCAGTCCAAAGTTCACACATTCTAGGCCTTTTGAAGGGTATCCTAAGGTGTGTTAAGGCCTAGAATGGATCCTAAGGAGTCTAAAAGGTAGTAAACTGCCTCAATAGTCTTAGTGTAATGCATAACAGAGATAAAGACATTTAAGCACACAAATCAAAGTGGATTTTATTTAATTCTACTTGTTGGATTGTTAGGCTTAAAATTTAACTGACAAAAGAGATTTAAAATAAATTACAAGCATTCACTGACTTTAAAAATGCAATTGAAATCATATGAAAGCTTGTTTACAATCCAAAACACCTTTAATACAAGTCGACTATCTAACAAATCACATCAAAGACCTACTGTCCACCAAGTTTTCCAAAAAGCCATCTTCTACTGAAACAGCAGAAACACAGCAGCTACAAAATTCAATAAATGCAGCACAGTAGTTGCTGTAAATCCATCAGTTGCTATAGACCAAGCTTCATCCTAGATGGCTTAACTGCTGCTGCGGTTAGTCCATCTTAAATTAGGTTAAATCTGCAGCAGAAACAAAGCTAAATCAAACTTGTGTCTCCTGATTTAGCCATTTCTATCCTAGATCAGATTCAAGACAGCCTGATCAGGGATTTAAAAGAGCTAATTAGGGAACACTAAGCTAGAATTAAAGGAGGAAATGTAGCTGCTATGGCAACACTTTACTCTAATTCTGGGATTCAACAACACAAAGATAAAAATCACTAAATCAACTTCTGACAAGGGTTTTAAATTCACATAAAAGAAAACATGCTCAGATGTTCAGCATAAAATCCAAGTTCCTTGTCACAAATATCACAACCAATCAATTCATAAAAGCTGTTAATCTAACTTTTTCTAATGATATAGACAACATGTAGAAAGAGTTAGGATCAACACAAGGAATCCAACAATTGAATCTTAGGATATTACACATCTTAACGGATATTGAGAATCCCTTAAGAGAGAATCAAACTCTCAGAAAAACCAATCAGATTAGAATCCCTAATAAAGCCTCAATCAACATAGTTGATCTTCCTTGGCTCTACAAGGCATCCACACATTGGAATCCTAAAAAATAACAAATCAGATTATGGCTCTTCTGAGATGAATTCTGACATAAGAATCATCTCAGATTCCCTACCAATTAGTGAATAAAAATCAAAACTCTTCAGTTTGCAAGATCAAGGCATTCAAAACCCAATTGAGTAAAAATCTTTGAAATTTGAATTCATGAAAAATCTAGCAAATTGATTCACTTTTTAGCTTAGATCAGGGGCTTTTGTGAGTAAGATAGAGTGAGTGAGAAGTCCCTAATATGATTTTTGACATAAATTTCAGATCTGAAGTGGAGACCATTCAGATTTGAAATTAGGTCTAATGAGTGGGTGGATTGAGAAATACCAATCAAGAAAAGCAAAAATGGGATGAAAACATGTAGAGGAAGAATAAAATGAACTATGGTATGTTGAATTTCTTCCCCTCTGATCTGGGATGATCAGAGGAGGTGAGGGGGGGAAATTGCTATACTAAAACTACTCTAATGCTAAACTAATCAGAACAGCAATTTAACTACTAACTCTACATCTAATTCTACTCTAATCTACTCTAGTCTATCTATTTAATGCTATAGCAAATTTAGAAAACTTTAAAACTACTCTAACAGGAAGAATGGGACCTGTGGGTCCTTAGCCGGTGGCTGAGGAAGAAGGGAGGGGGAAAAGCTCCAGCGGAGTGAAAAGTCTGCTAGTGAGACTTTTGGGTCATCCTCAGGTGCTACATGGTCCTTAGCGATGAGGAGAGTCAGAGAGAAGTCGGGGATTTCATAGCCGGTGGCTGTGAAATCAGGGAATTGGTGAGGAGAAGAGACTAGAGTGGAGGAATGATTGCTAAGAAGGTAGGAGAGAAAGCGATCCCTTGCGCGCGCGACCACTGAGGTGCTTAAGTAGCAATCTCAGTGGCTCAGATCACCACGTGGGTGAGGATAGTCGACGAGGGCACTGGCGGCAAGGATGAGAGAAGAGGAGCGCGCGGCCTGCCAAATTGAAAACTGACCATAGGATGGGATCTGGGGGATTAGGTGAGCACACGCGCTGCTTCACGTGAAGCTTCGATTGAGATCGAGCTGCAGATCAAGATCAAGGGAGAATGGACGGTCAAGATCCTCCATGTTCTACGTGCGCACAGTGCGCACGCGGAAGCTGCAGGTTGCTGGAGTCTATTGGAAAAATTGCAAGGAGAGGCCCCTTGTGAAGGGGTAGGACAATTATAGGTGAGCCCATAAGTGGTAGGAAATCATAACTGAGTGGTCCTTAAGGGCTTTCAAAGTGGTCCCTGCAGGTTACAAAAAGGTCCGGGAAGGTTTTCTAATGAAGGAAATGTGATGCACAAAGGACCTAAATATAAAATCTAAGTTTCAAGGCCTTAATGATGTCCAAAAGCCTTCAAGTTTTTATATGTGTTTAATTGAACATTTGAGAAATTAATTATACTTTTGATTTGGACTTTTAAACTTGTTTGTGTTCAATTAACATTTGGATCACCATTTGACCTTTTTCTCAAGAATATCTCGTTTTATGACCTAATTATGCAATTTTAACATAGAATTAAGATTTTAGGTCTTTTTCTTTGATTCCCACACTTAACCCTTTTTATGTGTTAATTTGGTATTGTTTAACCCAATTTCTAGCTTAACTATAGCTTTTTAGCTATGATGAGTAGCCACTCATCACTATTTCTTACTTTTTCAATAATTGCAAGGGTCCTAAATCCTCTAACAATACCTTCATCTCCCTTATCCCCAAAAAAGGAAATACCATCGACCTCTCTGCCTATCATTCCATTAGCCTTTGCAATGTCATATACAAAATCTCCTCTGGTATTTTGGCTAATAGGTTGGTCGGTCTCCTACTTAAGCTCGTCTCTCCTGAGCAAGCTAGTTTTGTTAAGGGTCGCTCCATTTTTGACCATATTGCTACTACCTTTGAGCTTGCTCAGCGTATTAACAAAAAAGTATTTGCTTCTAGTCTCATTATCCAGCTCGATCTCCAAAAAGCTTACGATAGGGTTGAATGGAATATTCTTTTTAACATCCATCGGAGATTTGGCTTTTCTGAGAGGGCTATTGATCTTGTCTGGTTTTGTTCATCATGAAGGATTTTCCCTCCTCATTGATGGAGTTTCCTCTTCCTTTTTTCGTGTGTCATGGGGTCATAGGTAGGGTATTCCTCTTTCCCCCCTACTGTTTGACCTCTTCATGGAACCTTTCATCCGAGGCATTAAAGAGTTGGAGTTTCATGGTGATTTGGTTCCCTACTTTGTCAAGTGTGGGGTCTCTCCCCCCTCACCCTTCTGTATGCTGACGATATTGTCCTTTTTCTTAATGCCAACGTGCATATGATTTCCAATCTTTCTAAGTTTATCCAATCTTTTACGACTAATTTTGGGCAGTGCCTTAACCATATGAAGAGCTTCTATTTTTTTGGCAAGCATTTCCCCTCTGGCAAACTTAATCGCATTCTTCATCTTATTGGTTTCCAGATTGGCTCCTTCCCTTTCACTTGCTTGGGTTGCCCCATTTTCCCCGGTCATGCAAAGATCTCATATTTTTCCTCTATTATTGACAAAATCAACGCTAAATTAGCTGAATGAAAAGCCAACCTCTTATCTTATGCCTCAGGATTGCTCCTCATCAAACATGTCCTCTCTTCCTACCCATCTATATCCTTTTTGTTCTGGATGTCCCTAGGGCTATCATCAAAAGGTTGGAGAACAAGCTTGCGGATTTCCTTTGGGGATCTTCTTCTTCCGAGCATAAACACCACTAGGTTGCTTGGAAGCAAGTTACCAAACCCCTATCTCATGGTGGCCTTTCTATTCACGATCTTGGTCTCTTTGTTCAGGCTCATAGGATGAAGAGGGTGTGAAACAATTTTTTTCTCTAATTCACCCTTTACTGACTCTTTATGGCAATATTTTTGCAGCTTCTCACCCTCTCCCTACTTGTATCCGCATTCTTTGGGAGACCTTCCTCTCAATGAGGCGCCTCATCTGCTAGGAGGTCCATGAAGGGGCTGTGGATTTTTGGGATAATATTTGAATTGGTGATACGACTCTCACAAGTTTTTTACTCGAGTCCATCGAGCTGGCTCCTATCCCTGTCAAGGGCATCATTGATCATCTCCTTGATAATCCCCAGTTTGCACTCTTACCCATCAATGTCAGAACTCGTATTCTCGAGACTACTTTGGATAATTCTCCAGACATTCCCATTTGGTCCCTTAATTCTTCTGGTTCCTTTACTATAGCCTCTTCATATCTATCTAATTTCCCCATGGTTCAGAAGATTCGTTACTGGAAAGAGATTTAGAAGATTGACATACTTCTCTCTATCTCCATGTTGATGTGGAGAATCCTTCACCTTAAGCTTCCTACTGATGATAACATCACCAACTTAGGGTTCAATCTTCTGTCTAAATGTTGGTGCTGCTCTTCCACTCTTGCTTAAGAGACCCTTTCGCACCTTTTCTCTAAGAGTGAGCTTGTTCATCGGATCTCTAATTCGGTTGTTTCTAAGCATCTTATTGCTCCTGTTCATCTGTTACAATTTTTCCATATCATGAAATCTATGGCCAATTCTCAGAGAGCTAAGATTCTTAAGGGCCTTATCTGTTTCATTTGGTATAATGTCTGGTGGATTAGGAACAAATATAGAATTGAGGGTTTTAACTCTAACAGGAATAACTACGTCCTCAGACATAACTGGGATAATTTTAATATGTCCTTGTGGTTTAAAAGACAACGCCCGAAGACTTTTGTGATGTCTTGGACTCGACCTGCTGAGGGGGTTAAGGTTAACATAGCTGTGGTTTCTAGCCTGCATTTTACTCATGTTTCTTAGGTTATGCACAATTGCAATGGGGACTTTTTGAAGGCCGCCAACGATAGACTTGGGATCACCAACAATAATTAAGCCCTTGTTAGAGTGATCAAGCATTTCTTGTCATCACCCTTTAGTGCCCTAGTATACAGCTGGAGACAGATTCCACTCTTTTGCATTTTTGGTGGAATAGGAAAATTCCTTTGCCCTGGAAGGTCAGAATAGAGTTTGGAGATTTGAGCGGCTTCAAGAGCCAGGTTGCCTCTTTCTCATATATTTGCCCTTTAGCTAACGCTTTAGCTACTAAGTTGGAGATTTTGGGCTTTGATCAATGGTCCCTCTCCAATGTTAGGGACCTTCCTGTGCGTATCCAAGTCACTTTACTTTTGGATAAAATTTAGCTGCCTTATGTGATTTCCTGACTGAGACGTTGGTGTTGTTGCCTGCTGCTTTCTCCTGTCTTTTGTTTTTGGCCATGTGTCATGGCTCGTGTTAAGACCCATGCTGTTAAAACCCTCTAAGACGTCTGGGATTTGGGTCAGACGTCTGGACATCTTCCTAGACGTCTGGAAATCAAATTTTTCGTGTACGTCCTTGCATCTGCGCGTGTGCTGCGCGCAGACAGTATGCAGCCTCATTTTCTTCTCTCTCCTCTCACCGATGAAACCCTAACCCAGCGCCTACTTAAACCCCCCACCTCTCCCTCGTTCACCTCACCTTTAGCCACCCTCCTTCCTCCAGCACGAGAGCAGTGAGCGGCGAGTAGCGAGCAGCGGGCGTGAGCGACATGAGAGGAGAGGAGGAGCAGCAAGGGGAAGAGAGGAGAGCAAGCGCACGAGCTCGTGAGGGAGCTAGCCGGAGAGCTCACAGCCGGTTGGGCATGCACGAGGCGGAGAATGTGAAGGTAGTTTAGACGTCTGGGCGAGGTACTAGACGGCGGAAAGCGTCTCCAAACGTCCGGAGAGGTTGTCGGACGTCTGGAACTAGGTCCAGATGATTCAGCAGAGTCCCTGGATGTCTGAGAAGTAGCATAGAGTTGAGGTATGTTCTGGACTTTTTTTAAGACGTCTGGAAGGAGTTCCAGACGTCTAATATGAATCAGGATTGCTGTTTTTGATCCGTTTAGGATCCGTTTAAGGTCTGATTTCTGCAATTAAGATTTCGTTGTTCTTCATATAAGTTCCTCTACTTGTTGGAATACTTTTATCATGTTTTGAGTGGTCTCTTGTGATTGATCCTTGTGATAGGACCTCGTTCCGTTGCTGATTTTTGGTTTGCTGAGGCACGTGGACCTGCCGATCAAGCCCATTACTCCTAGGTTTACTGGTAGAGTGGCTTCCCCTAGTTTAAATTACAAACATGAATGCATATGTGGAATGAATGTTAGATGCTAGAGTATGGCATGAATCCTAGGACTAGAAACACTGGAATATCTGTATGGAATGTATGAATTGCAATCTTGGATGAGTAATTAGAATAGTAACAGTTGCCTGTAAATGGATAACAGCTACCTGTGAAATGTAGAGTACTGTTGTTAGCAAACTATTGCATGTAAATTCCTGTTGTTTACGATTAAATACGAGCTGCCTGTATATGAACTGGAAATGGAAGATTGAATGTTGGAAATACGAGCTAGCTGCGAATAAACCTGGAATGTGAATAATAAAGTTATATGCTACACGTGTAGAACCTGAGAAATGCAAATAGAAATGATGAAACCTAGTATGGCTTGGCCTGAGAAACATGAGCATGAATCCTACGGGGAATTAGGAGTAGAGCTCTTGGAAATAAATGGAATGGAATTGGAAATGTGAATGGGGAAGTGAGCTGGCCCTTGAGTACGGGGTACCAAGGAGAGTGACTGTCCCCCCGTTGAGTGCAGAGCGGAGCTAGCCGCCCTAGGGTTGGGAGTCGGGGTTAGGATTGGCCACTTTGTATCGACTTTTTGGCCCTCGGGTACACAGTACCGGGGAGAGCTACTAGTGTAGGGGGAGAGCTAGCCACCCCACGAGGCCCGGGGTTCAGCTAGCTGACCTACACCGACTTGTTAGGCCCATTGGGCAAACCAGGGTAGTCAGGCGAGGGTGCGCGGACTGTGGAGCGGCGAGACTCCTATTTGGTTCTTAGGGGGCTAGACCCTTGTTACTGAGAGGGCTATGCCCTATACTGATTCCGTGCTATGCTTTGGGCACACCCGTTAACGGAAACGACTGACCGTGTGCTAGTGCGGGATAGCTACCCGTGCATTTATCGCGCGTACCGTAGTCACCGTTATGTCTGTCAGTGACCTTGGGGTGTTTGACTGAGTGTAGGACCACCACGCTGGACTCTTCCAGCCAGGAGAGCATCATGTGCTACTTCTACTCTTCGGAAAAGATTGCAATCAAGATCGTTCCTACGAGAAACATTCGAGATCAAGAAAGAGACCTGATAAATAAACCAAGTGATGAAAGAAAGAATAATTAGTTAAAGAAAGAAAGAAATTTAAAAACAATAGCTACCTGTCCACCTTTACTGTTTTAATTAGCTGGTTGCCACTCTACTCAACATTCGCTGACGTTTTGTACTCATAACCTTTTTTCAGGTCCAGGTGTTGAGCAGCCAGAGCCTACGGCTGCAGAGGGTGCTGGGTCCAGTAGAGCCCAGTAGTGGTAGTTTTTTGTTGTACTCCATTCATGTTGTAGTGAGTAGTTGTTACACTTCTGTACTCGTTTATTGTAAACTTTATACTCTTGTACCTGTTTAATTTTCTGCTGTTGCGGTGGTGTGCACTGTAGTAGTTTACTTATTTACTGTTGTACTTTTGTTGCTGTTAGTTGCTTGCATGGTGAATGTGATTTAATTTATTGCTTTTTGGTTACTTTCTTGTTGGACGACTGGGTCTTGGGATCAGTCGAGTCGGTCTAGTCTCGTATCCTGTAGAGATTCGGGAACCAGGTCGTAACAGCTCACTTAATCTCCTATTAGTGGCGTTGGCATTGTTGTGTGTTTGTTTCTACTTTCTTTTGTAATAGGCCACGAGTCATGGTCCGCATCTTTATTTTGTATTGGACGGGTTTTGGTTTGGTCCCCCCGCCTCTTTTTCTGGCCTCCAGAAAGTGGGGGATGAATAGAAATACTCCCATTTTTGCTGCAAAAAAACCCTACAAAATTGTAATTATATTATTGTAACCAAAGTTTGTTCATCTATTCATAGGTACCTGAGAAATTGCAGTGGTTAAGGGACCATCCTTTCTTGCAGTTTACTTACATGCAGGAGGTTGTACCACCATATCTTATGTGACTTCCAGCATGCCATCAAGAATGCCTTATTTCACATCTCCTCGATGTTGAGGATGACTCAATATTTTACTTAATAGCATGCCTTATTGGTCATATCCCTCGATGTAGATGATTACTGAACATTTCTCTTATGTTGCTGACTATGGTAGTTAAAAAAAAAAATTATGATTGCAATTGTTGACAGAAATATTGCTTGAATTGACCCTTTACAGTTAAGCTAATTTTGCAAGAAATCATTGTACAACATATGACCTAACACCCTAACGGGCCATACCAATGGGCCTCTTAAGCTCTATCATTTCTTGCATTATATGTGTTTGTGTATATATTTATACATATGAGAGAGCCCTTCTAGAATTAGTGGCTAATAGCTATGAGGATGGCTTTCACTGTAATAGTCTACAACATATTCAATTCCAAAATTGTGGGACAATCGGTGAGGGTAATTACAATCATAAATTATGCAATGAAATGATCAACATTGTCGAGTTTACAATTAATTGATGGGTAGTTAAGATTAATCATCGATTATTCAATGTCAATGAACAAATGTCGGACTGATGTTTCAAAATGATAATGAAAAATAAACCATGAAAGAAATAAACTTTAAAGATTATGTCCTCAATTGTTTGAAAATTATGATTGCAAAAGGATCCTTCAAATGTTATGTTTTACTCCTTAATTTCTATATTTATTCATTGACGCATGGCAGAACTATACCCTTTCAATTATTAATATAGTCATTTTATACTTACAAGTTTAGCAATTGATCTAGATGTGTATCACCATGGTTTTACCATAAGAATTGATTTATCTTTTTGTCTGCTATTTTTCACCATATATGAATAAAAATTATGGCGTTTAATGATATCTTCAAAACACATACTAGTGCATAATGTCTATGTTTTTAAGCAAGTTAACACAATTAATAGCTGAACACGTAAGTCAACTACTGTCGTTTATACAGATTTTGCACCGTAAAAATTTCTACTTACATAAAGAAACTTATATTCATTACTGACATATTACATTAAATTGCGTGTAACATACTTTACATTTTCTTATCCATGTAGTAGCCATGGGTGCTTTTGCATTCTTTGTATCTTAGGAAACATGAGAGGAAATACAGGAATCACCAATTCACTAGTGAGACATTGCAGCAAACTTTACTTGAATTTTGCTAACAAATGGACTACCACCCTTCCACTAATTTTCTCTACAAAGGGTTGAATTATTTTCGAGGTACGTACCAACTTATTCAGGAACTCGTACAACATGATTATTGGAGGTGAGACTGGTGTGCTTTCCAGGTCATACCAGTTCACGTGCACGGACGATGGAAGCATATAAATACTTTTAAATCTCATCATATTTAGTTCATAAAATCGTAACTGTTCCATTAGATTGACGGGCAAATTTTTCCACAGGTTGAGGAATGCTTCCAATGCCTTTATGGCCTTTGCTTCCTAGAGTACACTCTCATTAGCATGATTCTAGAGTAGTTATTTCCCTTTTCTTCTTTTTAGTGTAGAATATTTCTTTCTATGTTGTGGTATGAAACTTATAGCATTATACATCTATGAACTCTGTAGAATTTACGCAATTTCAATTTACCTTCTAGTTATTACATATGTACGAAGTACATCCGCACAACCTTACATTGACCACCTTTCTGGAGAACATAATCTTATGCAACTTCTAAACCATATCATTGAAAGCAACAATGATGGTTCCGTAGGACTTTTTCATTTTAGGTGAGTTATCAAGGGAAAATATAATGTGTATATATCACTCATCCACATAAGTAAATCCCTGTCACGGGTGTGCGTGTTCATTACCATGAAGCATGGCAAAACTCCCACAATACATTCGGGCTACCCCGTGCCACTAACTCGCTTTGTCCGCCCAAATAGACCTTGCATGGGATATAGGGCGACACCCACATTATTATGAACTTCGACACCTAATCCATTGGTTATGACGAATATATTACTGTGTGAAAGGCTTGTCTGTTTACATTTCATGTTTAATGATAGTTGTTATGGGAACCTAACAGGTTCAAAAATTCATATTTATTATGTCCAGATTCATATTTATTATGTCTATGTTAATTACTACATGGCTACAGAGATTGCCAAGTAGGTTACAGGAAAATAACTTATCGACAACTCTTGTGGTCTATTATACTTTCTTAATCTGCATTAGTTCCACCTCCTTGCTAACTTTATTTCCAGACTACTTTTAAATAAATTAACTAATTAGTAAGTTATCTTTTATGCTACATTACATTAACGCCTCGTTTAAATGCATCATTGGGTTACTTTGTAATTTACCTATTCATCAAAGATAAACATATTTAATGCTCAATATCTTATCCATAATATTGTTAATATTAACTCAAATAACAATACCTAATAACTACAACCTATTATATTTAAAAAACACCTCACCAACTATGACATCAAAATCCACTAATTCTCTTTTCTCACACAAAATCACCATATCAATTATGACAAACCTTACAATCATTACAATACCATCAATCATTACAAACTCACCAACCAAACAATTTCTCATAATTATTCCACTTCAATTATATCTCGAAATAATATTATCTCCCAACCAAATGCACCCTTAATGTATATATATTTGCAAGTAACCGTTCAACCACGTAGGGGTGCTGTACGTTCTCACACAGTCTATACGTGGGTCTCATGTGCTACTATATATGCCTTCCGGATGTCGGTCCCCCCTTTCCAATAAGAAGGAAGGCATGGAACCAACGCTGGATGTGTTATTGGATTACCATTTTCTCTATATTTGCTCTGTCTACTTAGGGACCGTTATGTTTAAATGAACTCCCTACGTCTGTACATTGTACTAAATATGCATTTGTTGTCACAAAATACATAATTAAGTGGCCAATAAAGATAGAATATTCTTGACGGTAGTTTGTTTTGTCACCAAATTTTGGCTTTGCTCTTCATTTCTAAGCATACAATAGAATGACTATCCGTAGAAACTTCAGTTCCTGTTCCAAGCACAAGCTGTCTTGCGGGACCCAGTACAGGTTTCCGCGTGAAGGATATTCTAATTTTATAAAATCGAAGGTTTAGAACCGACGAGGAAAGAAAAATTCTCATCTAAATTCAACTAATAAGGTCTCATAAAGTCTAAGAAAAAGCTCAAAAAGACCCAGGACAAAAAGTCCTAACGTTATGAGATCTGACTGGTAAAAAGAATTTAGGTAGACAACTGCCAAACAAATAGACGGATCGTTTCCATCAACCCGACTTAATAAAGGTCCTGTTAGTCGAAAAACTCACATGAGCAAATAATTTAGCTTGGTCAGTCCGCCTATGAATAGACATATTCCTCATCCAATTGAAAAGCATAGTAGATAGACAGATTTCCCATCCGATCGAAAGCCTAGTGAGTCGACATAGTCCTATCCAACTGAAAGGCCTGGCCGATACCCAGTTCATTATCCAACTGAATTAAT
This sequence comes from Thalassia testudinum, assembly GCA_037157565.1. Classification (NCBI taxonomy): domain Eukaryota; kingdom Viridiplantae; phylum Streptophyta; class Magnoliopsida; order Alismatales; family Hydrocharitaceae; genus Thalassia; species Thalassia testudinum. Next base: position 142,668,912 of record JAZHRO010000031.1, on the reverse strand, counting down.
GACTTGGCACACGTGCAAACAAACTCGTCCAATAGTTTTCAGCGCGATGACGGTCATTACATTCATTTCTCCACTTCTATGTTCACTGAAACGTAGGCAACGTGTGACATTTCAACCACCGTCACAAGCACCACCGAGGAGTCCCGTCTAGGAGGGAGAGCACACATTACGAGAAGTTATGCTATCTAAGGAGTGGGATCTTCTTTTTTTTATTCTCGAATACAATAGGGTCTACTAAAAAAAATTCTATCTGTGGTAAGTATTTTCGAATATATTCCCTTACATTTGTTGTTTTCCACTTCGGAACACCTTTCTGTCTCTAACGACTCCCACGACACATCATGCCTCCTAGGTGAATCTTGAACAAGCGATGTAAATGGATTGGATTTGTTTTGTATTTGATTAAATTTATATCTATATCTATTTATAAAATTTATATTTATATTTTATTTATTTATTTATTGGATATAAAAATTTAAATACATATTATATTTATCTACCCATTAGTTACCTATTTATCTATCGAATACCCATTTATAAATAATTTTTTAATAAAATCATGTCAAATTAGAGTAAAAAAAGAAGAAAAATTTAAATATAATTCATTAATTATTTATTTTTAACAAACTCTAAACATAGGAGTTCGGACTACTCTAATTTTGTTGATTTTTACTAAAATTATTACAAAAAGAACTTTTTAAGGAAAATATATCAAAAATGATAATACAAAAAAATGCAAAGAAAGATTAAATACAAGTACTTTTCAAATAAAAAGTTCTTACCTCGGAAATAAATGTTTAATCAAAAATATTCCTAACTTTTAAAATCATGGAGGGAATCATGAGAAATATTAAGATAGGAGGAATGAGGTTCTTAAGGTGAAATTTATATATTTCAGGTAAATAAAAATTTATTTAGATATTCGGATAAGATAATCGGATATAAATTTATACTCATACCTATACCCAAATTTGATCGTATTTTTTAGATAAAATTTATATCCGAACCCGATTGAGTTCGAATAAAATTTTACCTATTTTTTTCAAATTGGAGTTGGGTCATATCCAGATTGAATTTATTAAACTTTGCATCCCTAATCTTAAAGATGCTGGATCCAACGAATCTAACGGAGACCATAACTATCCATTAATCAATACTTAAAAGATTAATTGTTACCGGTGATTTGCATATGCTCCCATGAAGGAATTATAATTCACGAGATAATTTCTGTACATTTATTTTATAACATCACACCTTACTGTATTTTATACCCATACAATATTAATAATCTTAGTTGATCATTTTATATAAATGATCATTAAAGATGATAGTCTATAACATATTTTATTTGATTATTTCTGCGTATGTATATATATAAATCCATAGATTTAATTTTAATCCAACAGCTACCCCCAAAGTCCCACTACAAGATGTGTGTCCTCTAACCCTACACAAGATGTGGTCAAGGCTGGGTTGCCAGGTCATCCTTGTCATCCTCTCGCCCGACCTCCAGGAGATGGTCGTCGCCATCCCCAAACCCATGCCCTGGGACGACCACTAATATATTAATTAAAAACCAAAAAAACTCCAGGTATGCTTTCTGCGATTTGGTTGGAATAATGCTGGATCTGATCTAGGGGATTAGGCTCTCCAATAATAAGTCCCCAGGACATGGTCGTAGCCTCTTACTGTTGTTGGCTGACTGTTTATGTTTTTTGCCTTACCTTATTTTATATTTTGATAATGGACTGTGGTGGTTCCGATGGAAATTGGATTAAGATGCACGTTGTTGCGCCATTGTGTGTTGGATTCAAATGCTGGCCATTCCGATGGATACTGGTGTTGGATTCAGACGCTCCTTACTGCATTGTTGGGGACCTCCATGACAAGGTGGTTGGGTGGAGTAGTAGGATCTGGCAAGGTGCAACAAAGTTCCAATGAGGTGTGGTGAGGTCCAATGAGATTCAAGAAGCTGTGGGAGGAAGGTTTGGTGAGACTCGGGGGAAGGGGAAGGTGTGTTGTGCGGGTGAAGAGGCGGAGGGAGGAAGGGAAAGGAGAAATGATGGGGAATAGGGAAATATAAGAATCAATGATAGAAAAAAAGTAAAATTCCCTTACATTTAGATTTAATGCCATTAAGTTTAACCGTGTTAGTCAATAGAGGAACAATTGCATCGCTTTTTTTGTAGCATTAAAAGTAATATTGAAAATATAATTATATTTAATTAATTTTAAAAGTTTTCAACGATGTCGTGTAAAAATTCCTTACACATTAAAATTTAAAATATATTTTTGGTACTAGTTTCATAATGAATCAAAATTCACATCCGAAAGTATATCCCTGGATCATGTAGAAAATACGGTACCAACTCCTTATGTACGTCAACAATCTGTGGTATCCCACATAATATTAAAGTAAAAAAAGTCGTTCTAAATGATAGGGCCTGAAGAGCTCAGCTCACGATTCCCTTCAGCTTCTGGGTAGACGGAACTCCAATCAGGGACTCGAGGAATCCCATTCCCCGAGGCTTTTCTCTAGCATATGGAATGCAGATGATTGGGCCACGGGGGGTGGGCTTTATCAAACAAGTCGACTGGTCACAAGCACCCTTCGTACAGCCTTTGTATGTATGGAGGAGAGGCTTCAGAGCAGACGATGCGTGCGTCAAATTGCCTAGCGGTCGCATGCATTGCAGCTCCAAACGTGTAGGCTCTCATTGGAGACGGTCGACGCAGGATGGGGTTAGTGAGGGATAAATACATCATCTATGATTATTGTAGTGATAGGAGGAGGTTCCCAAAAATTAATTTATTTGGGAGGTTAATTTCTCAAAAAAAAAAAGGTTAATCTCTTAAAAATAGGAATCAATTTTTATTTACTTAACTACTTAACTTATCATTTGATAATTTAAATTTCACTGTTTTAACATATAGATTTATTAAACATCAATTTCAACTAATGTTAACTAAATCCACATTAAAATCATACATCATTTACTCATGTTTCATATTTATAATATCACTATCAAATAAATACTACAGAAATTAACATTACAATTTAATTTAAATAAATATAAATTAATATTAACAATACCGACTAAGTAAATATAATTATAATTTATCACTAATTTTATATTTTTTAATTCTACTTTCCTACTCCTTTTTAAGTAAACTAACCTTAAAGTTTCAGCTCGAAAGTGCCTATGGATTGAAGGACGATAAAAGGTGTGGACCATGTGATGTTTGCTTCTCACGTGATCCTTAGAAAATATTCTATATGCATACATACAGAACTGCAACGAGATATGTCCATTATACTTTTAGTTGTTTGTGACTTTCATTACGAAATATGTCAATTTTTACAAATGCTGGCGTTGAAGAAATTAAGCATCAAGGTTTTTAAAGGCAATGGTAAAAGTGTCAAGATTAAACTTGCTAATATTTAGAAAGAAAATATTAGTCTACTTTGTTACAATTACCAATATTATTTTTTATTTGGAATTAGGTTGATAACTTCATGAAAATTTATTTTATTGATTTTTAAATATTGAGAACCTACTTTCTTTGATATGAAGGTGATTGACAAAAAATGGATAATATATTTTGATTGATCAAGTTTTGAGCGGAAAAATTTCCTTCAAAACTTTGAAAAGGTGATCAATCAACATAAAATTTTGATCGATCAATGTCTAGGCAAGAAATTTTCCACCATTGAAAATTTTAATTTGTCGATCAATCTTCTATTTTGATCGATCAAATTTGAATTTGGTTGACCAAACACTATATTTGATTGACCAAACCTGGGTGAAATCACCTTGCCATGATTTGTGCTTTTCCAATTAAACCAATTGGATTTGATAGTTAATCTTGATCTTATCTATGATTTACAATCCTAATTTATCCCTACCTTATTTGGTTGACCTATTGTTAAGACCCGGTTCCCGAATCCCTACAGGATACGAGATCGGACCGACTCGACTGATCTCAAGACCCAGTCATCCAGCGAGAAAGTAACCAAAAAGCAATAAAATAAACCACATTCACCATGCAAGTAACTAACAGTAATAAAAGTACAGTAATAAAGAAGTAAACTACTACAGTACACACCACTGCAAAAGTAGAAAATTAAACAGGTACAGGAATATAAAGTTCACAATAAAAGAGTACAGAAGTATAACAACTACTCACTACAATAGGAAACGGAGTACAACAGAAAGCTAGAACTACTGGGCTTTATTGGGCCCAGCATCCTCTGCAGCCGTAGGCTTGGGCTGCTCAACACCTGGACTTGAAAAATGTTATGAGTACAAACATCAGAGAATGCTGAGTAGAGTGGCAACCAATTAACTAAAGCAGTAAAGGTGGGCAGGTAGTTGTTGTTTTTCAATTTCTTTCTTTCTTTAACTAATTATTCTTTCTTTCATCACTTGGTTTATTTATCAGGTCTCTTTCATGATCTCGAATGTTATTTGTGGGAACGATCTTGATTGCAGTCTTTTCTGAAGAGTAGAAGTAGCACGTGGTGCTCTCCTGGCTAGGAGAGTCTCCCGTGGTGGTCCTACACTCAGTCAACCACCCCAAGGTCACTGACAAATGTAACGGTGACTACGGTACGCGTGATAAACGCACGGGTAGCTACCTCGCACTAGCATGCGATCAGTCGTTTCCGTTAACGGGTGCGCCTAAAGCACAGCACTGAACCAATATAGGGCATAGCCCTCTCAGTAACAGGGGTCTAGCCCCTAAGAACCAAACAGGGGTCTCGCCCCTCCACAGACTGTGCACCCTCGCCTAACTATCCTGGTTTGCCCAGTGGGCCTAATAAGTCGGTGTAAGGCGGCCAGCTGAACCCCGGCCCCGTGGGGGTTGCTAGCTCTCTCCCTACACTAGTAGTTCTCCTCGTTACTATGTACGCGAGGGCCAAAAAGTCGGTACAAAGTGGCCAATCCTAACCCTGGGTCCCAACCCTATGGCCGCTAGCTCCGCTCTGCACTAAACAGGGAGACAGTCGCTCTCCTTGGTACTGCGTACTCAAGGGCCAGCTCACTTCCCCATTCACATTTCCAATTCCATTCCATTTATTTTCAGGAGCTCTACTCCTAATTCCTCGTAAGGTTCATTCTCATATTTCTTAGGCCAAGCCATACCAGGTTTCATCATTTTTATTTCCATTTCGCAGGTTCTACATATGTAACATGTAACCTTATCGTTCACATTCCAGGTTTATTCACAGGTAGCTCGTGTTTCCAACATTCAATCTTCCATTTTTAGTTCATGTACATGCATCTCATATTATGGCATTTAATGTAAACAACAGGAATTTACTTGCAACTGTTTGCTAACACAAGTACTTTACATTTTACAGGTAGCTATTATTCAGCTATAGGCAATTGTTATTAATCTATCTACTCATCCAAGACTGCAATCCATACATTCCATACAATTATTCAATGTTTCTGGTCCTAGGATTCATGCCATACCCTAGGATCCAGCATTCATTTCACATATGCATTCATGTTTGTAATTAAACTAGGGGAAGACACTCTATCAGTAAACCCAGGAGTAATGGGGGCTTGATCGGCAGGTCCACGTGCCTCAGCAAATCCCAAATCCGCAACAGAATGAGGTCCTATCACAAGGATCAATCACAAGAGACCACTCAGAACAAGATAAAAGTATTCCAACAAGTAGAGGGACTTATACGGAGAACAACGGAATCTTAATTGCAGAAATCGGACCTCAAATGGACCCTAAACGGGTCAAAAATAGTAATTCTGATTCATATCAGACGTCTGGAGCACCTTCCAGACGTCTTAAAAGAGTCCAGAACAATACCTCAACTCCTGCGCCACTCCTCAGATGTCCAGGAACTCCGTTGGACCGTCTGGACCCAGTTCCAGACATCCGACCACTTCTCCGGATGTTTGGAGACACTTCTCGCCATCTGGTGCCTCTCCCAGACATCGGAACTGCATGGGAGGGCATGTCCTGCGCCTTCCCGAAGCGAATCCTACACGCTGCGATGCAAATCTCCTCAATATGGCACGAAATAGTATCTCGGCGGAATGGCCTGCATGGCCGTATCTGCAAGAAAGGTGTATGTCATGGGATGTACCTCTCAGTCGTCTGGAACCTCCTCCAGACGTCGTCTGTGTCGTCTAGATGTCGATCCAGATGTCTGATTCTGGGAAAATCCCATAACCAGTGCTTGTCTTTGCCTTCTCGCACCATGCGCGGCCGCACCGTGCCCGCTCGCCTGCTGCTTTGGCTGCAGCATGGACCTCCCCGATGCACCTCTCCTCCTTGCGCACGCTCGACTGGCCGTGAGCTCTCCGGCGAGCTCCCACATGAGCTCATGCACATGCTCTCCTCCCTTCCCCTCACTGCTCCTCCTCTCGTCCCATGCTGCTCATGCCTGCCCCTCGCTACTCGCCACTCACCGTTGGAGGAAGAAGAAAGGTGACTGAAGGTGAGGTGAACGAGGGAGAGGAGGGGGGTTTAAGTAGGTGCTAGGTTAGGGTTGCGTCGGCGAGAGGAGAGAGGAGAGAAGAAAATGAGGCTGCATACTGTCTGCACGCAGCACGTGCGCAGACGCTAAGACGTACATGAAAAATTTGATTTCCAAATGTCTGGGAAGGTATCTAGACGTCTGACCCAAGTCCCAGACGTCTTAAAGGGCTCTAATAGCACGAGTCTTAACACCTATCCAGTTTTCTATTTTTACCTTCACATCTTTAATGAAATTTTACCTCTCAACACCATCCTCACAAAACACCACCACCACCGCCTACCCTCTCCAAAGGCTTTCCACCATCCCCCACCTTGGTCCCCACCACCATCAACGACCAAGCAACCTCACCTATCGACCACCCTCCCTACAGCAACCTTCTCACCACCATACCGCCACCCCCTTCCTTGTCTGGTCATCCTACCTACACCGGCTGCCACCCTCCCCTCTTCACCTCTTGATTGATCCTAGTCGATCTCAGTATAACCCCTCTCCATCTTATCTCCTTATTATACTTTCTTTTTCTTGTATCCATATCTTGTTTTTGATGTACATTTATTGTTTTGTGGTTGTGTTTTTGACTTATATCTTGTATCCACTCGAATATGTTTCCGTGTTCTTGACATGTTCTTGATTTCAAATTTGTTTTGAACCATTCAACATACTATTTTTTCGCAAAAAATTAATTTTGATCAACGAATCCCTTCCCCTTGATCGACCAAAAATCGTGACTTCTTATACTATTTTGTCTTTTTTTTTATTGACCACTTGCTATTTCCTGATCGACCAACCTCTTCTTTTGATCAATCAACCTAACTTTTTTGATCAACCAAAACATAATTGAACCTTGAAAATGGCACCTAAACGCTCTCATCACACCTTTTCCTCTACCCCTCGCGATGATACCTTTGACCAATATTTTATTAATGATGATGCCAGGCACAATTTCTCCCTTTATTCCAAATTCTCTCTACATGTGGGTTGCCCTATCGACCTTGATTATTTTGAGCACATATTACCTGACCTTAGGGATAAGCTCATATTTCACAAAATCAGGTGTCTCTTTGATCGAAATTTTTATGTGAGCGCAAGAGGTAGTCGAATGTTCGTTGCTTTGAAATGGGTTTTAAAATCGTCACGTTATAGTATAACTCGAATCAATGCGAAAACATATAAAATTTATTACTCGAATGAAATACAAGGTCAAACACAGGGAGCAATATGGCAATTTAAAACTCAAGATCACAATTAAAGATGTAAGAATTTGTGATCAATAAAGATATATAAATGAGATCCAATGTCAACAATGCAAAAAGAAGAGAGAATAAAATGGTGATTTGAATCACCAATTACCCTACAATGTTAAGCTTAAGCTACTCAAAGTAACAGATCAGATAAGCTAAGCACAACCCAATTTAACCAACAGAACTAACATATCAGATTTCAAACGATAGATTTAGGCTCAGATGCCTTAATAGAGGCAAAGGCCTCTTTCTCTTTCTTCTTCATATTCTTCAAGTCTCAGGGAGAGGCTTCTCTCTTTTTCTCTTCCTCTTCTTTCTCTTCTTCTTCTTCCCTTAGCTTGCAGCACAGTACTCAGCACGCTAGTAGAGGCAAAGGCCTATACAGATCTCTCAAGAGTCAAGAGGAGGGCGGTAGAGCAAAACCCCCCTTCTCCTCTCCTTTTTCTCTTCTTCCTTTCTCAGAACCAAGCAAACCAGACCAGACCAAGGTATGCGGGTAATCTGATCAAGCCCAGACCCACGGGGAGTGAGTGCGGGCGAGGGCGTGCATGAGCACGTGCGAGGGGACCTCACCCCGTGCTGCTGAGGTGAATAGGCTATAGTAGAAAATCAATTTATCTCCGTGCGGCGCTTTGTCAGCTACCGAGGTGGGACTAAATGTTAAGACCCATGCTGTTAAGCCTTTTTAAGATGTCTGGACTTTAGGTTAGACGTCTGGACTCATTCCCAGATGTCTGAAAATCAAAAATCTTGGGTACGAACTCCCATCTGCGCGTAGACAGTACCTCCTTCATTTTTCTTCTTCTTCTCTCTCCTTCCACCCCGACAAAACCCAAAACCCACACCCTTATATAAAGCCCCATCCTCTCCCTCGTTCCACCCCACTTCCCAGCCTCCTTCCTCCTTCCCTTCAGCTTGAGCAGTAGGGTAGTGAGAGCGTAGGAGTGGCGCGAGAAGGAGAGGAGGAGTAGCGTGAGAGGGAGAGGAGTTAGCTTGCGAGCTCGCGTGGGAGCTCACCGGTGAGCTCACAGCCGAAGCGGCGTGTACGCAAGGCAGAGGAGTGCGTCGGGGAGGTCCTCCCCGACACTGCTGTAGTCGGAGCAACAGGCGAGAGGGTGCAGAGCGGCCACACGTAGCGCGAGAAGGCGGAAGCAGGTTCTGGTTCTGGGTTTTTCCCAGAATCATACGTCTGGAGCGACGTCTAGATGATGTAGCCTATGCTTGGAGGAGGTTATAGACGTCTGAGGAGTAGATTTTGCGAAGGTACGTCTTCTTTATAGATACGGACATGTAGGCCGCTTCGCCGAGGCACTATTGCATGCCTTTTTGAGGAGATTTGGTGGATTCGTGTAGGTTTCACTTCAGGAAGGCGTGGGACACGCCCTCCCATGCAATTTGGATGTCTGGGCTATCTACCAGATGACGGGAAGTGCTTCCAAACGTCCGGAGAGGTGTTTGGATGTCTGGAACTGGGTCCAGACGGTTCAGCGGAGTTCCTGGATGTCTGAGGAGTGGCGCAGGACTTAAGGTATGGCACTGGACACTTTTAAGACGACTGGAAGTTGTTCCAGACGTCTGATTTGGGTTAGGGACACTATTTTTGACCCGTTTAGAATCTGTTTGAGGTCCATTGTCCATAATTAAGATACTGATGTTTCCCGTATGATTTCCTCTACTTGTTAGAAGACTTTCTATACTGTTCTGAGTATTCTCTTGTGATTGATCCTTGTGATAGGACTTGTTTCCGTTGCGGGTTCGGGGCTTGCTAAGGTACGTGCACCTGCCGTTCATGCCCCTACTACTCCTGGGTTTACTGGTAGAGTGTCTTCCCCTTAATTTAATTAAAACCTAAATGCATGTGTGGAATGAATGATTAGAACCTAGGATATGGCATGAATCCTAGGACTAGAAATACTTGAAAATGTATGTATTGAATGGATTGCAGTCTTGAGTGAGTAGATAGAATGATAACAATTGCTTGTAAATGAATAATAGTTGTCTGCGAAATAAGTAGTACTTGTGCTTGTTAACTGTTGAATGTAACTTACCTGTCGCACACGTGAAATGACATAATATGAGCTACATGTATATGAATTGGAAATGGAAAAGTGAATGTTGGAAACACGAGCTACCTGTGAATAACTTGAATATGGACATGTGAACGATAGAATATACAATTTGCATGTGTATAACCTGAGAATGGAGATAGAAATGATGAAACCTGGAATGACATGAGAAATATGAGCATGAACCCTAAGGGGAATTAGGAGTAGAGCTCTTGGAATCAGTGAAATGGAACTGGAAATGTGAGTGGGGAAGTGAGCTGGCTCTTGAGTACGGAGTACCAAGGAGAGTGACTGTCCCCCTGTTTAGTGCATAGCGGAGCTAGCTGCCCTTGGGTTGGGACTCGGGGTTAGGATTGGTCACTCTGTACCGACTTCTTGGCCCTCGCGTACATAGTACTAGGGAGAGCTACTAGTGTAGGGAGAGAGCTAGCCACCCCACGAGGCTCGGGGTTCAGCTAGCCACCCTGCACCGACTTGTTAGGCCCACTGGGCAAACCAAGGTAGTCAGGTGAGGGTGCTCGGACTGTGGAGAGGTGAGACCCCTGTTTGGTTCATAATGGCAAGACCCTTATTATTGAGAGGGCTATGCCTTATACTGGTTCCGTGCTGTGCTTTGGGCGCACCCGCTAATGGAAATGACTGACCGCGTGCTAGTGCGGGGTAGCTACCCGTGCGCTTATTGTGCGTGCCGTAGTCACCGTTACGTCTATCCGTGACCTTGGGGTGGTTGACTGGGGACTCTCCTGGCCAGGAGAGCACCGCGTGCAACTTCTACTCTTCGGAAAAGACTGCAATCAAGATCATTCCTACGAGGAACATTCGAGATTAAGAAAGAGACCTGATAAATAAACCAAGTGGTGAAAGAAAGAATAATTAGTAAAGAAAGAAAGAAATTGAAAAACAACAGCAACCTGTCGATCTTTACTGCTTTAGTTACTTGGTTGCCACTCTACTCAGTGTTCGCTGACGTTTTGTACTCATAACCCCTTTTCAGGTCTAGGTGTTGAGCAGCCAGAGCCTACGACTGCAGAGGGTGCTGGGCCCAGTAGAGCCCAGTAGTTGTAGCTTTCTGTTGTACTCCTTTTTCAGTTGTAGTGAGTAGTTCTTGCACCTCTGTACTATGACATTTTGTACTTTATATTCCTGTACCCGTTTACTTTATATTGTTGTGGTAGTGTGTACTATAGTAGTTTTACTTCTTTACTATTGTACTTTTGTTATTGTTAGTTGCTTAGCATAGTGAATGTGGTTTACTTTCCTACTTTTTAGTTACTTTCTCGTTGGACGACTAAGTCTTGGGATCAGTCGAGTCGGTCCAGTCTCGTGTCCTATAGGAATTCAGGAACCGGGTTGTAACACTAAAGTCCCACCCTTCTTCACGCGACTGCAGCTGCAGTGATTATGCCTCAAATTGGCGCAACTGCGGAGGACGATGCCTCCAATTGATGCCTTGGGATCCTTCCTGGATGTGTTCCGCACGACTTGGATGTAGCGCTTGGAGCTGAAGACACAAGAACACCTTCGTCAAGGTGTTTTTGAAGCTTCGTTAATGGCGTTGTGGCTCAGGATCTGAAAGAGATGAACACAGGATAAATGCCCCAGTCAGTACGTTCAAGAGCCTCGCGGTGAAGTGGATGAGGGCTGATGGTGAAGTGGATGAGGGCAGCAAGTGGGTGTGTTCGGCGGGAAGGTGGAGGGTATTAAACCCTAAATTTCCTTAGGGTTTTTGGAGGGTGAGTCATGGCGATGCTGATGGAAGTGGCAGCGGAGCGTTTTGAGCAGTGTGGCAGTGTGTACGTGTCGCCGAAGCATCATCGGAGGTGGAGAAGATGACGACGTTGAGGGAGAAGCGGTGGTCGTGCGTGTGTGTAGAGAGTGGGAAAGCAAAATAGAATGAGAGAGAGAGAGAGCAAAAGAGAGACTTAGTGAGGTGGGAGAGAGGCGGAGGCAGTCGGTTTTGATCGATCGGTGTTGGAGAAGGAGGTAGACACGGCGAGGCGGTGATGATGAAGCAGACGGAGGAACGCCCTCCCTTTGGCTTGGGAGGGTCGCGAGGAAGAGAGGAACTTAGGCTATCCAATTTGATGGTTGGACGGCCGGAGGAGGGGGATCTAGGGAGGTCACCGGAGCAAAGTTGTTTGGTGACCGGAGAGGGTAGATTAGGGTGATTTGGCTCCCAAAAACTTGCTGAAAAGATTGACCGTGCATCAGGGGTTCTTTTATAGGCCATAGGAAGCCCTTCCAAGCTTGGAAAGAAGCTTCCAAGCTCAGAAGGTTTTTGCGAAATAGGATACCCGAACCTTTGAAAGGTTTGCATGGCCTTTTGGGAAAGACTTTAAGCACAAGGAATGGCTCAAATGGAAGGTAACTTCCCAAGGAATCTTCGGTTCAAATTTGGGAGAGATTGATTGAGAATCGAGCGAGAAATCCTCACTTGAAACTCGAAGGTGAAGGTTTAACCTTCCAAAAATGGCATGGGGACCTATTTGTGAAGAAGACAAAGAAGTTGGGGAGCTATTTGTAAGAGAATTCAAAAGTTAAGAATCTGATTGGACCAAAATGCAAACTTGGTCAAGATGATCTCAGATTGGGCCCAAATTTTTGTACAAACCTAATTAGGATCCAAGGAATCCAATGGTGAAGTTAGATTTAGGTTTTGACCTTGTTTGACTAGGTAATTTATGTAAAAATCTAAATTAGGGCAAATGTCAATCTGAGACTCCATTTTGGGTCAAGACAGGTTCTGATGGTCAAATTGAAGGTACCAAACCCTAGAGAATTTTTTTATATGAATTTTAGAGGGTTTAGGTGAATTTTATCCTGACCAGAACCTTAGTTAATTAAGCAGGTCTATTTTTAGGCTTTTAGATGTCATTTAATTCTCAAAACACGCGAAAACCCTTTTCTGTCTGTTCTAACCCACTTGTTAGCTTCTTAGAACCATTTGACCCTTAATTACCCCCTGGGAAAACGTGTGGTTATACTGCATTCATGATATGAAGGTAAAATTATAGTTTTAACCCTGGTTTCTTGTCTTTCCCTCAGAATGATTATGCAGTGACTTAGGGCTCTCTAGCGGTTATGTAGGAGCATTTAATGACTTAATTAGATCAAAATGAGTTAGTTATGGCTCATGATGGTATTCCCATCATTGAATTAAAGGCGTAGACCCTATGTCTTGTTACCTTTACTATGAGAACCTTGGCAACATCGGCGAAGGATTTGATATACAACTTACTATTGATTACTACGGGAGGGGTAAGATTTGCAAAATAAAATATGAAAGTGAGGAAATAAAAATATAATAATCTCACAAAGAAGACAATCACACAAATGCACAAATTATTTTTAGGTGAAAACCCAAATCAGGTGAGAACCACTACTTAACCCTCTCGAGTTAGGATATTCCGATCGACCAAGTTGATAAAATCAACTAACCTAGTCACTTAAACGAGGGTGACTGAACCTCAATACAACAATAGTACTACTTTATACGAGGGTAGTGTGGCTCAAGCCCCTCCTCTTCACGAGGAGTATTTAGTCTCTTGATGGAGACCGGAATTCGTAAAGTGAATACCCAACCAAAGACAGTAAAAACAACAACAATCCTATAGAGCCATAAAGATTAAAACCTAGCTACTATTGGAGTTAGGAAACTTCCCTTTGGTGGAAGTGCATCTGCTTGACAAAGCAGGTGTGTGAATTATGTAATTGCACGATGGTGCACTCGTAACGACGGCGAGAGAGCGGGTGCATGCGAGAGGAAAGCTCTGAAGATGTAGAACTGAAGCTTGTGAGAGCTAGATCTCTTCTAATGATCAAATTGACACAAAATGATATGGAAATATCATTTCTTGGTGTGTCTTAGTGTGTATTTGCAAGGCAAGGGTACTCCTTTATTTATAGAGGGTCTAGGAAGTCTTTGGAAGGCTTTGAAAATCTTAGGTAGCCGTTGGGGATCATCCTAAGGCAAATCAAGCCACAATCGAAATCATTAATGATTCTGACAGGGTCATCAGACATCTGGAAAAAAGATCAGACGTTTGGAAGTCACTTATAAGACATTTGGAAACTAAATCAGATGTCTAATTCTAGATAGGTTTCCTTCTTGACTTGTGTCAAACCTAAACAGGTGTTGTAGCGGAAAACTATGCGATCGAAATTGGATTTTGAAAACCCATCGTTGTAGTTTGATTTGTGAAGTAATCTGTCAATAGATAAAATTTTACAGAAATTCGTAAAGAAATTCTGGGTCGAATACAAAGAGGCGGACGTTTGATTAAAAATACGTATTTGTTTTGTTTGTCACAAAATAGATTAGCTGGTTGAAAACTAGCTATCTATTTAACAAATAATAAATAAAAGAGAGAGAATATTACAAATAAAGACAAAAGAGGGGTAGAATCAATATGGATTTCATCATTAAATGCTGTTCATTACACTAATCATTACAACTAGAAAGTAGGAAATCTACGCTAGAAAGTAGGAAATCTACTCTAGAAAGTGGTAAAGAGAATGGAGAGAGAAATATCCTCCTCGACGATTGCTTGGAGGATGAGCTGGATAGAGCAACGCCTGGAAGACGGAGGACGGAGCAGAAAGAAGGAGGACGAAGCAGGAGGAACTACGGGTAAGGTAGGACGTTGTCGTCGTTGTGGGATCTACTTCCCAAATGGAGTGAGAGGACAACCGCAGGATGCTCCACAAAAAGGGGAGAAGGTGGGAAAATTCTAATCTTTACTCTAGAGGAGCATCTCGAGTTTGAGACAAGCTCTTAGAGCTTTCGAGGGGGTGAGAGAAGAGAAGAAGGGATGAGAAATATGTGGGGGTCATAGGGCTATATATAGGTGTAGATTGGAGGGGGTACAAAGGTCATTTCACTTAAAAACATTAAATAAGGGGTCTTTAGTGACGTATTTAAACGTCACTAAAGCCCCCAATCGTGGGCTTAGTGCATGCCGGCCCGCACCCTCCTTCCTCGCGCCTCAATGCAAAAGCCATGTTTTTGCACTCTCAATCGTCCGATCAAGAGATCAGACGACTTAAAGCACTCGAACTCTTCTTCCTCAGCCGTTGAGAGTCAGTGCTTGCCTCTCCTCAGTTGTTGGATCCTTGCATCCAACGGCTCAGATCGCGCACACCCCCCGCATGTGATCGGGCATTTGGATCCGCGTAGGATCATGCGTGTGTGATCCGCGTGCATCCATTGCTCCATGTTGCGCGTCCATCACCGTCTGATCTCCATCTGACGACTGGATTGCGTTCGTGTACGGCTATACATGAATTGAGGTGCGGCGGGGAATTGAACCTGCGACCTCTGCTCCTGAGCATAAGGTGTGACCAATGCGCCAAGGCCGAGAGTTGGTCGCGTCTTCATCCAAGGCGCGTGCTTTTGTGGCTGCTGGATCAAGATCCAATGGCCTAGATTTGATCTTGTGTTGATGAGAGAGTGAGAGTGCGGTGGGTCTTCAGACTTTTGCTAAGCCGGTTTGGGCGGTCGAGATGGAACCACGTGACGCCATCTTGGCTATCCATATTCTGTGACTTCTATAAGGTGCCACGGATGTCAGATTAGGCCGATATTCATGTCGTTAGGTAGCGATCGTCGATCCGAACCCATTCGTGCGGTCGGATTTGTCGTCTGAAGTGTAGATTGACACCATCTTGGCCCTTGATCTCAGATCTTCCTCAGACTATATCTGATGCTACAGATGCCTGATTGGGGCGATCTTGGAGTCGTTGAACTCCGATCATTACCCTGATCAAATCCGTATGGTTAGATCTTCAATCCGAGGCCCTGATTAAAAGTTGGCTTGTTACCTGATCACAAAAATAGAAAATTAACCTAAATTTTATACAAACTAACCTAAATGTAAGATGATGCATGTTATGCAATATTTATAATGCATGATGCTAATATAGTACTAAGAACATGCCTTAATAGAAATTTTTGGCTATTTAGATGTATGCACATTACACTCCCATGCCTATCTTTTGCTAGTCCTTAGAAAAAACTACATGCTATTTATAAAAGAATTATGATTGGAATACTCGGAGAAAAGTCATTTTCAACGTTAAGAAATTTTTACTTAGGACCTGAACGTCAAAGACACAACGGCGCCTAGGTATCTGCTAAAATGCAGATCGCCTAAAGCCCTCGCCTTTTTCAGAGAAGGATCTCTTTTTCTCTTTTTCTTCTTTTCTATTTTTTTTTGGATTTTTGAGTTTAGGATTTCGGAGCAGCTTTCTATGGCCACTCAATCCACCCAAGACTCGAAGAGAACCCTAAGTTCTAAGCATCTTTTTGTGAATGTGATAGACTCGTTGATCAGCAATCAGAACAAACTTCGAGTTTCTTTGCCCTTAGGTGACCTTAAAAAGAATTTTTCCTAAAGGTGTATTTATACGACCGATAGCTTTCTCCTTACGTATTTTTATGGGTTAACACAAGGGCGAACCCAGTGTATATCTCCCCGGCTTATTCTACTTCTCTGCTTCTTCCTAAGTGTTTAGGAATTAAACGTGCATTTCTTGAGCTGGGTTCTGGACAACCTACCTATGGGCTGTTATCCACGATAACTTGCTAGCCATACTCGTGCGGTGAAGTGTGGCTTATTTCTTTTGCTTCTTTTAATTTTCTTTTCTCCTTTTTTTTCTTTTCTTTTTGGACTTTCTTTTTCTTTTTCTTTAAGTAGGTGGCTTCCTTGGTCTATGATTTACCTAAAGTCAACAGGAAAAGAATGGTCCTGTGGCTGGGCTCTGGATAACCTACCAATGGGCTGTTACCCACTATAACTTGCCAGCCATACCACCCTGAAAGGTTCATTAGCTACCCAATTTTCATTAAAACTGCCGAACAACAAGTCAGTGTGAATAGTGTGTAGATGCTAAAACTTAAAGTTCCCTCAAATCAGAGGGTGGGTTGATAAGTCGTGTACTTATCACCCCAACCATTTAACCAAATTGAAATAGAATTCAGGATGGCGAAGACTCCATAAACAAATTCACATTTTAGTAGATACCCAGGCTGATTAAGCCCAAAGACCTGAAGGGTCTTAGTGTTCAGATCTTACCATATTATTTCTTAAGATTGAAAAGTCCTAATGCCCAATTATACTTTCCCAATTCAATTTTTTTAAAATAAATAAATAAAAGAATCTATGGAGTTGACAAAATAATTCAGTGATGAATATCCACCCCCCATGCTTATCTAATGCAATGTCCTCATTGTATTAAGAAGACATGAAATAGAGTAGAGTAAAGTAGAAAGCACCTAAATTATGCGAATAACGGGTCTTCTACGAGATGAAAAGAACTGTATACGTGCTGAATTTAGTGCCTTCAGCTAGGCACACTATACAAAGAAGAAGAAATAAAGAATTCACAGATGCGGGTCAGAATCAGAATAAAAAGATTCACCTCAGGACCTGCCAGCAAATGTCCACAGATGTGGACCAGATTGTGATGCAGACCCATACCCCATGGTCTAGTATATTTAAGGTTTTGGATAAAAATTATCCAAAACCTTAGATCAGTATGCAAGCGGGGTCGAGCCTGCGATATGTGAGGATGCAACCCAAGAACAAAAAGTTGGGTTACAAAGAAATCAAGCTCAAAAGGATAATCAAAGAATGTGTTCTTGGGTTGGACATCCTCTGAAAATGTCATAAGGGTCCTGGTAGAAAGTTGGGAGTTTTAGATAAATTGGAACCTTTAGACTTGGTTTTCTTCTTCCTCTGTAATTGACTTCCCAAATCAACATTTCTTACTTTCTATCCTTCGCAATCAGGATTTCAAATTCCAGGACCTTCTGCATAGTAATCCCCCATCTGAAATTTTCAAGTCTAAAATATGAGACTGAATCAGAATTGACTTGGGTCTAGTGATCTCAAAAATAGAATCGCCAGTAAGCTCAATGGGGTGTGATTGAGGATTAGGGCTTTGAATTGAATCCTTCAGAAAGTAAGGATCTAAATTTTCCATGTAACCCCCAATAAGATCAGTTTCCCTAGTTATCGGGCCATCATAATATTCATCAGATTCCTCAGGCTCAGTCGTCTCACAGAAATCATGTTCTGTAAACTCACGTGAGACTTTGCATAATGATTCTTCACCTTCAGAATCAAAGAAAACTAAATATGCATTAATGCATGTCTCAAATTCATCAATCACTTTTTGTTCCATGGAGACATACGTTTCCTCATACCCTGGCTTAGGGATCTCAGGTGAAGAAATTAGTTCATCCTTAATTGGTTGCTCTAGACCAATCTGGTCAATGCCAGTCTCATAACACGTGTCCTCCCCAACAGGTGCTTGAGCAGGTTCTGACATTGGCTCTCCTAAAGGGGGTTCATCCTAGGAATCATCCCAAGATTGAACTAAGGCAACCACAAATCTCATCCTCAATTTCGATAACTTATCAAGTAAAAACTCACCCGGGCCCTTATCCTTAACATCTTGGAGCCAATCCAACAAATACTTGTTTAGATCATCAATCATTTCAATCAGGGGCTCCAATTCTTCAGTGCAAGGTGTTGGCTGAGCTTCTAAAGATTGTATAATATTCCTCAAGTTAGCCAACACCTTCTCTTGGACCTGGTTAACTTGAACCAAATGGTTTGGTTCAGGGTTTGGGTTCAGTGCCGGGGAGTTAACGAATTGAGGATCTTGATACCCTCCCTGATAATAGGTCATTTCAGGTTGTTCATAAGGTGGTAATGACCTAAAGGTAGTATATTTTGGGGAGGGGTAAGGATTAGTGTATCCTTCTTGATTGTAGATCATATCATGTTGTCTAAATGAGGGTGATGATCTATAATCGGTGTAGCTCGGAGAAGGAAAAGAATCAAGATCATGGTGTCTAGGGTTAAACCCTAAACATGGAGGTTCGAAACTGTATCCCCAATCAGGATTATCCCAGCTAGAAGATGGATGAGAATAAGTCTGGTTGGAATAATAATCATTTTGGGAATAAGTAGTGGTATGAGGGTAGGAGTGGAAGTACGAATAAGATGTGGAAGGATCCATGACAGAATAGGAGAAAGAAAGGTGCCCTACAACACAAACAAACAAACCTATCCTTAAGTGGGCTAGCCTAAAGACCTACAGACTCTCAGAACCCGTCTTGAGATTAAAAAAAGATTTGATCTACTTCTTTTTGGTCAATCCAACCAGTTAGAGGGAGGGACTGGGGAGAAGGTTCTTCCTTTGGCTTATGCCTTAGGTTCCTAGTGTAACCCCCAACTACGATTGTTTGATTCTGCTCCCTTAGCTAGACATCAGATTGAACGATAGAAACAAACTAATCGAAAATAATCTCGGTCTGGGCTCTGAAGAGCGAGTCTAATCCTTAGGGCCAACGTCTACTCTATTTTAATTAGGGTTAGGTTTGAATGTGCTTTGGAATGTGATGGGCCCTTTATCTGGGTTGTGCCCTTAAGGATTGATTGATATGTGTATACGTGCACAACCAATGGTTTTCAAGAAAGTTGATTTTTGGATGTGGTGAATTTTAGGGTTTAAATCTTGCCTAGTAGCTTTTAGGATTCAACTTTAGGTGTATTCAATCAAGTTCAGTTGTCACACCAGGTTTTGAAAGCATAGGTGAAGATGTTTTCCCTTAAAACTTTAAAAGAATATGGAGTGCCTAGTAAATCCCTAAAAGTTGAACCTATGTGGCAGCTACTTGAGTTGATTTTAGTTGAGTGGTGCAGCCCAATCAACTCAAACAATTGGCCTGCTGCACTACTTAATTAGGCACACAAGTGATTACCTAATCTGATTTCTACTCGATTATGTGTTTGGGTGTGTGTACCGGTTTCAAAAATCAGTTTACCGATTGAGTTTGAAAATCAGAAGAGGTTGTGTACCTCTGTGAGAGTTTTTTTTTTATAAATTTTTTCTTTTATATGGGGAGGGTTAGGCGGGTGTAGGTGTTAAACAAACAATCAAAACTAACCTTAGAGTTTATAAGAACACCTAGGTTGATTTTTGTTTGTGTTATTACGTGGTGGAATGAAAACTAATGGGTGGAAGGTGGGGGTAAACTTACAGACCCTTCAACAGCACTTTACTCCAATCTTCCGCTTTTGCCCGTCTCGAGAGAGTACTTGCAATCACAATAAGAAAGGAGAGAAGTGAGGTAAAAGATAAGTAAGGCAGGAAAATGCAAAGAATCAAAGAGCGTCGCCTCCCCAGCAACGGTGCCAAAATGTTGATATGTGGAAAACTACGTGATTGAAATTGGATTTTGAAAATCTGTCGTTGTAGTTTGATTTGTGAAGCAATCCATCAACAGATAAAATTTTACCGAAATTTGTAAAGAAATTTTGAGTTGAACAGAGGGAGGCAGATGTTTGATTAAAAATACACGTTTGTTTTGTTTGTCACGAAATAGATTAGATGATTGAAAACTAGCTATCTATTTAACAAATAATAAATAAAAGAGAGAGAGAATATTACAAATAAAGACAAAAGAGAGGTAGAATAAACATGGATTTCATCATCAAATGCTGTTCATTACACTAATCATTATAACTAGAAAGTAGCAAATCTACGCTAGAAAGCAGGAAATCTACTCTAGAAAGCGGTAAAGAGATTATAGAGAGAAATATCCTCCTTGACGATTGCTTGGAGGACAAGCTAGATGGAGCAACGCTTGGAAGATGGAGATGAAGTAGGAAGAAGGAGGACGAAGTGAGAGGAATCGAGGGTGAGGTAGGATGTCGTCGTCGTCGTGGGATCCTCTCCCTGAATGGAGTGAGAGGACAACCGCGGGATGCTCCACGAAGGGGGGAGAAGGTGGAAAAATTCTAATTTTTACTCTAGAGGAGCATCACGGGTTTGGGACAAGCTCTTAGAGTTTTGGAGGGGGTGAGAGAAGAGAAGAAGGGATGAGAAATATGTGGGGGTCGTAGGGCTATATATAGGTGTAGATTGGAGGGGGTACAAAAATCATTTCACTTAAAAACATTAAATCAGGGGTCTTTAGTGACGTATTTAAACGTCACTAAAGCCCCCAAATGTGGGCTTAGTGCACACCCACCCGCACCCTCTCTCCTTCCTCGTGCCTCAACGCAAAAGCCACGTTCTTGTGCTCTCAATCGTCCGATCAAGAGATTGGACGACTTAAGTCACTCGAACTCTTCTTCCTCAGCTGTTGAGAGTCAACACTTGCCTCTCCTCAGCCATTGGATCCTCGCATCCAATGGCTCAGATCATGCACACCCCCCCACGTCTGATCGGGCATTTGGATTCGCATAGGATCACGCGTGCGTGATTCGTGCACATTCGTTGTGCCACATCGCGCCTCCATTATTGTCTGATCTCCATTTGACGGCTGGATTGCGTCCATGCACGGCTACACATGAATTGAGGTGCAGCAGGGAATTGAACCTGCGACCACTGCTCTCGAGCATAAGGCACGACTAATGCGCCAAGGTCGAGGGTTGGTTGCACCTTCATCCAAGGCGCACGTGCTTGTGGTCGTTGGATCAAGATCCAATGGCCCAGATTTGCTCTTGCATTGAGGAGAGAGTGATAGCGCGATGGGTCTTCAGACTTCTGCTGGGTCGGTTTGGGCGGTCGAGATGGTGCCACGTGGCTTCATCTTGGCCGTCCGTCTTCTGTGACTTCTAAAAGGTGCCACGGATGTCAGATTGGATCGATTTTTGAGCCGTTAGGCTGTGATCGTTGATCCGAACCCATCCGTGTGGTCGGATTTGTTGTTTGAAGTGTAGATTGACACCATCTTGGCCCCTATTCTCATATCTTCCTCGGACAATATCTGATGCTACGGATGCCCGATTGGGGCAATCTTAGAGTCGTTGAACTCCGATCAATGCCCTGATCAAATCCTTATAGTTGGATCTTCAATTTGAGGCCTCGATTAAAAGTTGTCCTGTTACCTAACCACAGAAATAGAAAATTAACCTAAATTTTATACAAACTAACCTAAATGTAAGATGATGCATGTTATGCAATATTTATAATGCATGATGCTAATATGGTACTAAGAATATGCATTAATAGACATTTTTGGCTATTTAGATGTATGCACATCAATAGGGTTCTTGTGAAAGTGGGTCAGACGATAGGTTGGATGTCTGACACTATGTCTAGATGTCTGGAAACCTAGATTGCTACGGGAATGGATTTCCCCAGGCACATAACGGCTATATTACTTATAAGAAGTGATTTTGGTTCAATTGAGGCTAACGATCACTTTATCAGACATCTGAGGTCCTCTACGGATATCTGATAGAAGCTTAAAGGTTATTTCTCAATGATCAGATTCTGTAAACCAACGTTCCACTAATTGGACGTCTGGAAAAGTCATCAGACATTTGCTAAGACGTCTGGACTAAGGGTTGGTCGTCTGATTTCAACAGACAGAACCTACTAACTTCAACCTAAGTGATTGGACGTCTGATCCAACATTCAAACGTCTTAAAGTTCACTATCAGACATCTGTTTTTTGTGTTAGACGTCTGAAAAGGCTGTCAGATGACTATTTAGATTTTTTAAGTCTTCTACGAAAAACCTAAGTATTCTAGGATTGTGCAAATGTTCCTAGTACTACTGTTAGGTAACTTTGAGGCTCTTTAACAAATATTCTAAGACAAAAATGAAGGGTAACAAAAGAAACAAAAATAAAGTACAACGAACAAAAAAGGAAATCTATCATATTTTTCATCTCCTTCCTTTTTCAAGCATTCGCTCCTTGCGAAGCTCCTTCTCCTCCGTCAAGTTCCTCCAATCTGCCATGGATGTGAGCTCGAACTCTATCTTTACACTTGTAACATTTGCAATTGACTTGAAATCTAGAACTTAAAAGCAAATGTAAAATACCAAGTATTTTGTTATCATCAAAATAAACGATTATGGTGCCCTTACACCAACAATCTCCCCCTTTTTGGTGATAACAAAACTATAAATAATAATGCATAACAATCTCCCCTGTTTTGACATTATCAAAAAGGTTTAATTAATTTTAATTCTCCTACAACTCTCCCTTAAAACATGCTCTTCTAAATTTGGGTTTAATAATATTCCCCCTTTTTGAAGCAACAGGATAGCTATATGATTATCTCCCCCTTTATAAAGGAAATATAGCTATATTAACTACTACCCTTTAAAGATGGACAATTAGCTCATTGATTTTAACTCTCCCTATCTACATACTATTGATAAAGAGATAGGGTTAAAGGTTTACCCCACTGACCATGGCCAATAGAATGGCCCAAATGGAGGTGGATACCAAGTTGGATGGGGCTCCCATCTGTAGCTTGGAGGTCTAGGCATCGGTGCCGGTCTCTAATTGGGCGATCGATGCGAAATGGCTTGGTTGTTTGTTCGTCATCTCGTCGGTCTCCTCGTCTTCCTCCTTGGTCTACTCCTTGGTCATCCCAATTCGAGTTGACCACCTTTTAGCTTGTAATTCCAATCCTTGATGTTGAAGTCTCCCTTGAAACCTACAAAACAAGTTTCAAGTTGATCTTTCGGTATCCAAGTTAGCTTGGATTCGGATGTGTTAGTTGGTCTCCTTGAAGGAGATCTTTTCTCAACCTTTGGGCTATTGCTAACTTTATTTAACAAATTTTTAGAATTCTTCCTACGACATGCAAGCTCATTTTCTATAACATGCTTCTTGGTTTTTAAGCTAGAGATTTCTAATTTTAAACTTGTATTCTCCTCAATCAACTTCCTATTTTCATTGATTAAGTCATTATTTTCTAACAACAAATTATTAAAACTAGAACTACTTTCTAGGTCCTTAAGTTTTATCTCCAATCTTTCATTTTCAGTTTTTAGAAAACTAAGATTCTTTTTAATGTTTTTATTTTCTACCTTTAATGATTTACTAATTTCAAAAAGATTATGAAAGGCATCTTGTAAATCAAAATTTGCCTCATCATTATCGGAGTCGCAATCGCTTGCGATGGCCATGAAACCCATGCAAGCGGTTTCATCCTTCTCTTCGTCTTTTTCCGAGCTTGAATCTCCACGAGCTATTTCTAGCTCTCTTCGAATCTCAAAGGTGGTGACACACCTTGAGATACGGTTGAACTCCTCCATGCTGAGTGTGCAGTAGAGCGAGTTCATTGCTTTTGCATTGAGGTTGAGTTTACGTATTTGCTGCACCGTATAACCTTCTTCGGGTTTCTCCAAGATGGTGAATGGGGTCTCGTAGTGATCCCATATCTCGAACTTGGTGGCTTGAAGCCATGCCTTCATCCTCAACTTCTAATAACCAAAGTCGCTCATGTTAAAGTAGGGAGGATGGCTAGTGGACTATCCTTCGGCATATCTTGTAGCGGTGATGCTTTCCTCCATGATTTAATCCTTGCTAGTTTGTTACTACGATGTCGTGAGACCTGCATTGATACCAACTGTTGATTCCTATGGGAGGGGGTGAGATTTGCGGAATAAAATATGAAAGTGAGGAAATAAAAATATAATAATCTCACAAAGAAAACAATCGCACAAATGCACAAAGTATTTTTAGGTGGAAACTCAAATCGGGTGAAAACTACCACTTAACCCTCTTGAGTTAGGATTTTCCGATCGACCAAGTCGATAAAATCCACTAACCTAGTCACTTAAATGAGGGTGATTGAACCTCAATACAACAACACTATTTTATACGAGGGTAGTATGGTTCAAGCCCCTCCTTTTCACGAGGAGTATTTGGTCTCTTGATGGAGATGAAAATTCGCAAAGCAAATACCCAACCAAAGACAATAAAAACAACAACAATCCTATAGAACCACAAATATTAAAACCTAGCTACTATAGGAGTTAGGAAACTTCCCTTTGGTGGAAGTGCGTCCGCTTGACGAAGCGGGTGCGTGAATCACGCAATGGCACAACGGTGCTCTCGTAACGACAATAAGAGAGCAGGTGCATGCGAGAGGAAAGCTTTCAAAATGTATAGCTGAAGCTTGTGAGAGCTAGATCTATTCTAATGATCAAATTGACATAAAATGATGTGGAAATGGTGTTGCTTGGTGTGTCTTGGTGTGTATTTGCAAGGCAAGGGTACTCCTCTATCTATAGAGGGCCTAGGAAGGCTTTGGAAACCTTAGGTAGCCGTTAGGAATCATCCCAAGGCAAATTAAGTCACAATCAGAATCATTAATGATTCTGACAGGGTCATTAGATGTCTGGGAAAAAGATCAGATGTTTGGAAGTCACTCATAAGATGTCTGGAAACTAGATCAGACGTCTAATTCTAGACAAGTTTCCTTCCTGACTTGCATTAGACCTAAACAAGGTTCTTGTGAAAGTGGGTCAAACGATAGGTTGGACGTCTGGCACTGTGTCTAGATGTTTGGAAACCTAGATTATTGTGGGAATGGATTTCCTGAGGCACATAATGGCTAAATTACTTAGGAGAAGTGATTTTGGCTCAATCGAGGCTAACCGTCACTTTATCAGATGTTTGAGGTCCTCTACGGATGTCTAGTAGAAGCCTAAAGGTCATTTCTCAATGATCAGATTCTGTCAACCAACATTCCACTAATTATACGTCTGGTAAAGTCATCAAACGTCTGCTAAGACGTCTGGACTAATGGTTGGTCGTCTGATTTCAACAGACAGAACCTACTAAGTCCAACCTAAGTGATTGGACGTCTAATTCAACATTCAAACGTCTTAAAGTTCACTATCAGACATCTGATTTTTGTGTTAGATGTCTAAAAAGGCTGTCTAAATCCTATTTAGATTTTCTAAGTCTTCTACGGAAAACCTAAGTGTTCTATGGTTACGCAAGTGTTCTTAAGACTACTGTTAGGTAGCTTTGAGGCTCTTTAATAAATATTCTAAGATAGAAATAAAGAGAAACAAAAGAAACAAAAACAAAGTACAATGAACATAAAAGGAAATCTATCCTATTTTTTATCTCCTTCCTTTTCAAGCGTTCGCTCCTCGCAGAGCTCCTTCTCCTCCGTCAAGCTCCTCCAATCTACCATGGATGCAAGCTCGAACTCCATCCTTACACTTGTAACATTTTCAATCGACCTAAAATCTAGGACTCAAAAGCAAATGTAAAATACCAAGTGTTTTGTTATCATCAAAATAAACGATCATGGTGCCCTTGCACTAACACTTACATCCAATGTGTACGGCATTGAGGTCTTGGTCAATGCCAATGTTTTAATGCAGGTCCTCTGTTGTCTCTCTTCTGGTCCTACCTACCTCGAGCTCCACCATGATACCTTCTCTAACACTATTTGGGAGACCTTGATGACTCCTGAATTTTATGACTTGAGCAAGCCAACCAAGTTGCCTTACTTTAGTCCTCTTCCACGATTTCTTAACCACATGTCCAAATCCACATCTTTTGATAATTGCCCCAATCTCATGCTTCTGGCCCTTTACGCCTTCATGATGAATAAGGAGTTTAATTAGATTCATTTCATCCTCACATTTACGAAGAGGAAACCCACTAGTGTCTTCCCCTTTGGTACCCTTCTATCTCACATTTTCCATCATTTCAGTGTGCCAATAGATTTTAATCACAAGCAATTCATCACCTGGGTCAA
Source organism: Thalassia testudinum (assembly GCA_037157565.1). Lineage (NCBI taxonomy): Eukaryota > Viridiplantae > Streptophyta > Magnoliopsida > Alismatales > Hydrocharitaceae > Thalassia > Thalassia testudinum. Next base: position 142,642,550 of record JAZHRO010000031.1, on the reverse strand, counting down.
TATTTTTGGAGAGCTTACTCTAAAATGGAGTAGGACCAACCAGATTGATAGCATCCTCCTCCCCCTCAAGCAGCCTTTGCTTCTACTTCTTCCTAGGCTCCACCACCTCAAGCTGGATCTTCTACTACTCCACCCTCGTATACCCCATACTAGTACTTCATTGCTTACTGCCCTCCTCTAGTGAGACCCACTCCATCTTTCTATGACCACGAGTGGCCCTACCTTGACAGGCAGTTCACTAAGCATCATTCATTGGGTATTCAGGACATCATCGACAACATCTCTCTCATGATGCACAGATAAAGAGAGATAGCTACGATGATGATGTAGCACGAGACTCATGTATCCGACTACCTGAGTAGATAGGGACAGTTTTTGGATTGGCTAGGAGAGCAGATCCATGCCTTATAGTTCCATGACCAGTGGTCTCCTAGATCTAGATGAGCAGCAGTAGCAACACCTCCTCCTTACCAGAATGATCAGACTATAGCTTCAGCACCTCCACGTCAACAACAGACAAGCACGTTGCTTACTTCGTCCTAGACGACACTTGAGCTGAGCCAACTCTCACCACACTTAGGACGATGATAGTGCTTTCATGCACTGTCTTCTACAGGACCCAACACATCCAGTCATCCGCTTGACAACTTTGATATGGATACATAGTTTCCCTCTGATATAGAAGCTTTTCTTAGTTTCTTTTAGATTTCTTTTTCAGTACTTTGGTTTGTAGTACATTATATTATGTGTCTTGATTATTATTACTTTCTATATCTACTTATATCTATCGCTCTCTATTACTTATGCTAAACTTTGATAATCTTAGTTTGTTTGCTGCTATCCAATTTCAATTGTCACTTTATTATTTCTGTAAGCACAATGTCATGAATTGCATTAAACATAAATATAGAAAGGGGGAGCTTGTATTCTAAATTAAGTTTTTTATATATTAAGCTTTTTTTTAATAATAAAGGGAGAGACAAATTATTCCATATGCACTTAATTAGAAGAGCAACATGAGCCATGCATTTTCAATTTCATGCATATATAATTATAATTTTGTTATCATCAAAAAAGAAGAAAAAATTGATAACCTTGTTTTGATGTAACAAAATTATGTTTTATTATGGACTAATCATTTTAGGTTACTTAAAGATAGATTATTAAGAAATAACTATGTACCAAATATTTTCGGATTCAAGAAGAAGCTTTTATGTTTCAACATTCTCTTTTTACTTTTATTGGGTCTAAAAATATGTAAGGAACCTCATATATATCAATCGATCCATTTTGAACTTCAATAGACAATAAACTTAAGTTAAACTCTAAGTTTTCAATACTGTTGCTTGACCAGCCTTTTTATCCTGATCAACCAACTCTAATTGATCGACAAGACTTGTGATTTTAATTGATTAAAAATTCATAACAATTATATTTTGAAAGTCTATCAAATTCTTAGTTTAATCAATCAATGTAGAATTGATAAAAAGATTGTTGATGAGAGCCTCATCATGAGCCCTAACTAGCTCATTTTGACCTGAGAAAGTAAGCAAAAGCTCCTACATAACCTCAAGGAAGACTTAAGTAAAGGGTTTACTATTTTGAGAAGGAAACATGAACTAAAGGGTAAAAATTGTAATTTCACCATTACAATACATAAATGGGATTTCTCAGAGGCAAAACATAAGTCAAATGGTATGAATAAGATAAAAAGTGGGTTGGTTCAGTCAGAAACGGGTTATTGTGCAATCCAAGAATTAAATGACATTCTGTAACCCTAAAACAGACCCGCTTAATTCAACAAGGTTTTGATTAGGATAAAAATCAACTAAACCCTCTAAAATTCATGGAAAAATATCACTTAGGGTTTAAAACCTTCAAATTAGCCTTTGGAACCTATTTTGACCTAGATTGGGGACTTAGCTCAGTATTTAACTTAATTTAGATTTTTATGCAAAATGTCTAGTCAAACGTGGTCAAACCTAAAATCCAACTTCAACATTGGATTCCTTAGGTCCAAATTAGGTTTATACCAAAATTTGGGCCTAAGGGAAGGTCATCTTGACCTACTTTGCGAAATGGTCCACCCAATTACATTTTGGCTCCTAACTTTTGAAAAACCCTTGTGCATGGCCCCTAGCTTTCTCGCCACCCTTGCATTCGGGTCCCTCTGCCATTACAGCGGAGGAATCCCACTCTCGCGAGGATTCAAGCCTGATATCCACTCGAATCCTCAGAGATCTCCTCCCAGATTTGGAAGGGAGATTCTCTGAGGATTTCTCCATAGATTGAATGCAATCTCCAGATCAAATTTGTGCCTAATCTCTCATGCGAACGCTCGAGAGATTTGGGTATCCTAACTAACTTCCTTCTCCGACGAGGAGTTTGCAATAGAAGGCTTGCCCTCTGATAACACTACACATGGGGGTGATAATTCTGTTAAATAGGACCCATCTTAAGAATAAAAGGCACAACATAAGTAGAATGGGAGCATTGCATGCATCATATACCAAGATTGCTTATAAAACTGTATTAATGGCCATTTGTGTAAGCACTTGTCAAAGAAGGCCTTAGATGAGCAATCAGATCACACGGATGGATTTAGAACGACGAACGGAGTCCAACGGACTCAAGATCGGCCAAATCCGACATCCGGAGCTCCTACAATGGGCCCAAGAAGTTCTGATCGTTGATCTGGTGATCAACGGCCCTCGTTGCGCCACGTCACCCTCGCTCCACCGCACGCCACTCTTCCTTCAGCTGAGATCAAATCTCGGCCGTCGATCTTCGATCGGACAGCCGAGAACCATGCGCTCGTCCGCAGTCGCCGCGACAAAGTGCGGGCGTGGCTCAACGGTTAGTGCGCACGCCTGCACGCACGCGACGTGGGTTTGAGCTGCGCTGTGCGGAGAATTAAAGACAAAGGAGTGTGCGGTGAAATTGGGCCGCCCGATCAGCAGTGGGCGGCTGAGATCGCGCCACATGGCGTGCCCTCAGATCGCGAGCGCCCACGCGCGTGCGCACGTCGGGCAACGACGCCCGCACACATGTGCACCCGAGGCGCGATTCGAGCGCATCCAAGGGAAGATCTCAACCGTCCGATCTTTGATCGGACGGCTCTCACGCAGCGGTCGCAGATCGGGCACGAAGAAGAACGGCTCGGGTGGATGACCGGCGGGTTGGAGGGCTTCACCGACGCTTTTGGAATGGTTTTAGCGACGTCCCAGACGTCGCTAAAGGCCCTTCTTCTTTTAGAAAGCCCTTCTCCCTATTTAAACCCCCTCCAACCACTCATTCAAGGCATTCACTTCCCTTGCAACTACTCTACCCCTCTCTTAGCTATCTTTAGGCCCTCTTGTAATTGCCGGAGACGACGAGCCGCCGACGGAGCCTCCTCCACCGCCGTGGCTGCCTCGTCGCTCTCCCCCCTCTCTCTCTTCCTTTCTTTTAAGCTTTCCTTTACTTATGTTTAAGCTTGTATCTAATGTTGTAATTTGTGAACTAAAGTTGCATGATTAATGAAGTACTTTCGGTTCAGTTGTTTATTTTAATTTCTGTTTAAGTTACATGAACAAGCAAGAAACAACTCTAACCCTAATCTCTCCCTCTCTCTCTCTATCTCTCTCTCGCTTTTCAAACCGCACCTTTCACAAGCAAAACTCTACACTTTCCGTGACAACAAGTGATAAGAAAAATCCGATTTTCACACCTCCCTGAGACCGACACTCGGACTCACCTCCGTTTCTTTACTTTAAAACCGGCGTTGCAAGTGCGACTATAACGACACTTCTTAACACACACGCACAAGCACACGTCAGTTTTTGGCACTGTTGCCGAGGAGGCAATGGATTTGTTTCATCACCTCCATTCCACATCTATTCTCACATCGTCTAATGCCTTGTTTCCTTTTTACTTGATGGTTGCAGGAATTCGACGCTTGGATGGCGAAGCAACGCATCCCACGACGGTAACAAGAGAGTAGTCACAACAAGGACCAATAGTGAGTAATTCTTCACTCATGATTGTTTGCTTGCGTGAAAAAACTAAAAAAATTGTAAAAATTGAAAAAAATTAGCATGGTGTATGATTGCTTGACCCACATCCTTAACACATCACCCCACAAAAAAATGTACACTCTGACATTTAGAATAAATTTTTGGAGTGTTCTTTTCTTTTTTTTGAGTGGTGTTTGCGAAGCCACCGTGAGTTGACCTGGGCCGCACCACTCAACCCTAAAACTGACTCATCTAATAGAAGTTTCATGATCATTAGGATGAGTACATTAGGATTTTAGAGCCTCTACAGAATAAAAGGAAATCTACTTTCACCGAATTGTGTGCAGAACTTGACGTGCCCACTGAAACTTGGCTGAAAACATTAAGACATGCCAACCCTAAAAAGCACTAAAGTAAGGATGAAACACTAAAAGACACCACATCTTAAAAATCCTTGCTTGAAAACCATGTTTTGATAGAAGCACACACCTTGAAAGTGGAAAATTAAGAGGTACCACCCCAATCAACGCCTCATCACATAACCCTAGCACAAGCACTATCCTAGCCCTTTAAAATTGAGTAGACGTGCCCTAGGAAGGATTGAGTTAAGTCTTTAAAGGCGAGGTTTTGTTCACTAGGCACTTGGCTTTCATTCCCTTGGTAGAATCTGATGACTAGGCTGCAGGGTAGTGTCAAACGACCACGGTTGTAGGGTCTACGGAACCGAAGGTGCAAGCCAAAGGACGAACCTTCCCTGCAATCCCCTCGTAATCAACCTGGCCAGATTAGCCTTAGGAAGGGGAGTTCAGTGTTTACGAACTTAATCACCCTTTGTGAGATTTCTAGGTTTCCTATGGAATACACCATAAGGACTAGGCTTGTGTGCTTGATTGAAACACATTTCTCGCATTTTTCGCCCTCCGCATCCCCTCCCGTTCTTCTCTAGTGTATGCACGAGAGACGCTCACTGCATCCCGAGTTGTGTGTTTTTGGGCAGGAATCTAGGTGACGTGACTCTGTTAGAAACATGGCTGAACCTAGGGTAGATGAGGTTGAGGATCAACCCCCACCAGACGCAATGGCCATCATCCAAGCCCAAATTAATGCAAACCACCGGCTTCAGCAACAACAAATCCACACCATCATGCAGGCCATACAACAGTTACAGAACGCACAAGAACAACCACCACCACCTTTCCAAGGTGTACAAGAGCAGCCACCACTCGATATACCACCATTTCAGGATCAGCCAAGGCCCCTCCGCGATTTTTATAATCCCTCCGCTATTAGAGTCGAGCCACACCTTAGGATCCCTGAAGGGGGAGATGATTTTGAGCTGAAACCGAATGTCTTAAGTCTGATCCAGAACCACTTTCATGGAAGCTTAAATGAGGACCCCTTCCAGCATCTAGAGGATCTCGACCGCATAGCACGAACTGTGAAACCTAGGAACATTAGCCTTGGCATTATTCTAATCAAGATGTTTCCCTTCTCATTAAGAGACAAGGCTTCTCATTGGCTTAGAACCCTAGGTAGACCCATCACCACCTGGGAAGAGCTAAGGCATGCATTTTTAAAGAAATTCTTCCCCATAGGAAAGACCAATGCCCTCAGAAGAGCTATCACTACCTTTACACTCCAGGGAGGGGAACAGTTTCATGAGGCGTGGGAAAGGTTTAATGAACTCTTGAGGAAATGCCCACACCACGAAGTACCAAGGTGGCAATTGGCCCAGATTTTCTACCATGGTCTGGACAGTAACCTACGAAACTTCGTCGATGCCTCATGCGGGGGGAACCTCCTGAACAAAGACGAGGAGAGTGCGTTTGAGCTCTTTGAGTCTATGAGCAAGAATTCGCTCAACAATGCCTCCATGACCCAGTTTAACAGGTTCAGTCAACCCTGTGGTGGGATTTATGAGGTGCAAGTAAATTCTGGAATGGTTGACATGGACATCATTGCCAAGAAACTGGATTGAGTGGAATTGGTGGACAAAAAGATTGATGAGCTACTGAACCAGACTAGGAACCCCTTATAGACTTTCTCCCTAGCAAAGGGAGCGCATAATGTTGACCTGGTCCAGCCCTTAACCCAACTGATCCTGGAACAACCCTTGACCACGTTCCAGGGAGGGACCTTTGCTCCTTCAACCCTTGATTACTCTCTTCCCTCTCCATCGACTTCGGCTATCCTTGAAGATGTGCAAGCTGTCCAAGGTTATGCGAAATTTGACCCTTTCTCCAATACTTACAACATTGGCTGGCGTAACCACCCCAACTTTGGTTGGACAAACCAAAAACCACCACAATTCCAAAACCAACCCAGGCCAAACCAGCAACCACACTTGCCCCCCTATCAGCAAGGACCACCAGTTAGACACCAATATAATTAAAATAGGGCGGCCCCTCCCCCACAAAATCAAATGGACACCCTAATAAAGATGATGGCTGATATGAACCAGAAACATCAGGAGGAAATGGCCTTGGTAAAGGGACAGTTAAGCCAACTCTTGGACTGTAAGCAACAAGGATCCTTATGTTCCCAGCCACAACCGAACCTGCGAAACATAATTAACAGAGGCCCCAATTCGCAAGGGTTCCAAGGCAATCCCAGGCAGGCTCACATGGTCCAACCAGCCCCACAAATACCCCCTGGGTTTAGTTCTTCTTCGTCCTCATCTTCTCAAGGATCAACCCATGGTCCCAATGCCTTTGCGAATGCGGTGACCTTGAGAAGCGGCACCAAAACCCAGGATCCCAAATGGCCGACTCTCCCCGAGACTTCACCCGCTGAAATACCCGACTCAGAAGAGGCACCAACCAAGGACCTAGAAATAGAACCAATCCACATTCAGACACCCTACCCTGAGGCCTTGGAAACAATCAAGAAAAAGAAGAATGTTGTGGAAACTGAGGAGTTGTTGGAGATCTTTAAGCAAGTACAGATTAATATTCTGCTCCTTGAAGCCGTCAAGCACATCCCTGCTTACTCCAACTTTTTAAAGGATGCCTGTACACCCAAGCGTAAGCCGAGACCTCAAGCACCTAGGAAGGTTGTGCTCTCTAAACAAGCAAGTTCCGTAATATCAAGCAACCTTCTGCTCAAGAGAACTGACCCAGGAAAACCCCTGATTTCCTGCAATATCGGGGACATGACATTTGATAGAGCGCTCCTGGACTTAGGTGCTTCTATCAATCTGATTCCAACAACCCTGTACCACCAATTTGGTTTCGAAGAGTTGACACCTACCCATGTCACCATCCAGCTGGCTGATAGATCAGTGAAAACCCTGAAGGGGGTTGTCGAGGACGTGATTGTACGAGTCAAGGACTTTTATTTCCCGGTCGACTTTTTGGTGCTCGACATGGAAGTCCTTGAAAAATTACAGAACGCACCCATAATCTTAGGCAGACCTTTCTTAGCTACGGCTAAGGCAAACATTGATTGTGACACGGGATGTATGGAAATCGCCTTCGGGGATAGGAAAATGCAATTGGATATCTTCCGAGCGACAAAGTCTTTTGATTGCGATTGCATTGAGGAACATGATCCTGTGGAAACTCTGATTGAGGAATGCCTCACCCTCAGTTCTGTATTAGACCACCAAACCCGTAATAACTATTCTGACCCGTCACCATCACTACCCGTGGACCTCTGTAAGGCTGAGTACCATCACGCAACACCATTTGAGGAGATCGATGTTGATCAACTCCTGCCCTTTCCCTTTCCATCAACTGTGGTTCCACCAGCACCTGAACTTAAACCATTGCTCAAGAACCTCAAGTATGTCTTCCTGGAAACTGACCAGACCTTCCCAGTGATTATTAATTCTCATCTAACCAAGGATCAGAAACTCAGGTTGACTGCGACCCTTTCAGAACATCCGGCCGCCATTGGTTGGACTATTTCTGACTTAAGAGGAATTAGCCCCACCTATTGCACCCATAAGATTTGCCTGGAAGATGGGGCATGACCCTCCCGCCAGATGCAGAGACGTTTAAACCCAAACATGTGGGAGGTCATTAAGAAAGAAATTATCAAGTGGCTTGACGCTGACATCATCTATCCTATCTCCGATAGCCCCTGGGTGAGCCCCACTCAAGTGGTTCCCAAGAAAGCTGGGCTCACCGTTGTCACCAATGATCATGGCGAATCCATCCCCACCCGCACCACCACTGCATGGCAGGTGTGTATTGATTATAGGAAGCTCAATGAAGTCACTAAGAAGGATCATTTCCCCTTGCCATTCATTGACCAAATCCTTGAAAGATTGGCAGGGCAAAAGTATTTTTGCTTCTTGGATGGATATTCAGGATATAACCAAGTCGCAATTGCTCCGGAGGATCAAGAAAAGACCACATTCACTTGCCTGTATGGCACGTTTGCATTCCGTTGAATGCAGTTTGGGTTATGCAATGCACCTGCAACCTTCCAGCGTTGCATGCTAGCCATTTTTTCAAAAATGGTAGGTGAATACTTAGAGGTCTTTATGGCTGATTTCTCTGTATTCAGGAATTCATTCGACCATTGTCTGAGCAACTTGGAGAGAATCCTAAAATGATGTATCGAGGTTAATCTGGTGTTAAGTTGGGAAAAGAGCCATTTTATGGTTCAAGAAGGGATTTTCCTCGGTCACATCATATTGCACAGGGGCATCGAGGTAGATCGGGCTAAGGTTGATTTGATTTCCAAACTCCCTCCACCTAGCTCGGTCCGACAGATTCACTCATTCCTAGGACATGTTGGCTTCTATCGAAGGTTCATTAAAGACTTTTCCAAGCTTCCAAACCCTTGACCGACGTTCTACCCAACGACGCCCTATTCCACATGTCTTCTGATTGCATCCAGGCTTATCACACCCTCCGGGACTTAGTCTCCACCGCACCTGTACTTCAACCCCCAGACTGGTCCCAGGACTTTGAGATTATGTGTGATGCATCAGATTTTGCCATAGGCACTGTCCTGGGACAAAGGTAAGATAAGAAGCCCGTGGTGATCTACTATGCGATCAAAACGTTGGACGAGGCCCAATGAAATTATACAGTCATAGAGAAAGAGCTGCTCGCTGTAGTCTTTGGACTTGAAAAGTTCTGATCGTACTTGCTGCGATCCCACGTGACGATTTACACTAACCATTCAGCCATCTGGCACCTGTTGGCCAAGAAGGATGCAAAGCCCAGGCTCATCAGATGGATCCTACTTTTGCAGGAATTTGACCTGGAAATCCGAGACAAGGTTGGATCGAAGAATGTGGTGGCTGACCACTTGTCTAGACTTCATCTAGACCACATTGGACCCTCCCTACCTCTATCTGACGCCTTCCCTGATGAACACATCCTGGCTGTGCAAGACAAGGAATGCCATGGTATGCTGTCTACGTCAACTACCTGGTTGTAGGACAAACCCCGCACAACTGGTCCAGACAGCAACGGGACAGGTTCTTGGCTGAGGCAAAGCACTATTTCTGGGATGATCCCATGCTGTTTCGCCTCTGTGCTGACCAGATCATCAGGAGATGTATCCCCGAAGATGAAGTTTAGAGTGTGCTTTCCTTCTGTCATGACCAGGCTCGTGGTGGCCACTTCTCTGGAACGAAAACAACTGCAAAAGTTTTGCAGTCTGAATTTTACTGGCCGTCCCTATTTAAGGATGAACACAACTTTGCCAAGACTTGCTCACGCTAGCAAACGCTGGGGACCATGACCAAGAAAGATATGATGCCCCTCCAGCCCATTTTGATTGTCGAAATCTTCGACGTTTGGGGTATCGATTTTATGGGCCCCTTTCCACCATCCAATGACTTCGAGTACATCTTGGTCTTGGTAGACTATGTTTCCAAATGGATTGAAACCGTCGCCACCCGCTGATGCGATCACAGGACTGTCATGGACTTTGTTAAGAAGAACATCCTTTCCCGGTTTGGAATACCTAAGGCCATGATCAGTGATGGTGGAAGCCATTTTATCCATTCCCAATTCCGTGCCTTACTTAGAAAATACGGGGTGAACCACCGCATTGCTACCCCGTATCATCCGCAAACAAATGGGTAGACCGAGGTCTTAAATAGACAAATCAAGAACATTTTACAGAAGACTGTGAGACCTGACAGGAAAGACTGGTCCACACGACTTGATGATGCCTTGTGGGCATACAGGATTGCTTTCAAGACCCCGATAGGCATGTCGCCTTATCGGCTGATCTTTGGCAAAGCCTGCCATCTTCCTGTCGAATTGGAACACCGGCTTACTGGGTTGTCAAGCAATGTAACATGGATTCCCAGTTAGCTGGTGCGTAGAGGATGCTCCAATTATCTGAGCTCGAAGAAATTCGCTGGGACGCCTTTGACAATAGTCGACTGTATAAGGAGAAAATGAAAGCCGTCCATGATCGACTCATTCATAGAAAAACCTTTGAGCCAAACAAGCAAGTCTGGCTGTTTGACGCCCGCCTAAAACTCTTCGCGGGGAAACTCAGGTCCAAATGGACAGGACCATTTCGGGTGGTTAAGCCCTACTCTAATGGGGCAGTTGAAATCGCTGATCCTAACAATGGGCACACTTTTACAGTTAATGGTCAAAGATTGAAGCACTTCCTAGCCCAGGTTCCCCCAAAGGAGAGTGTCACCCTCGTTGAGGGATGACACGGAGCACCGCCTAGCTGGAGGCGTTAAACTCAGCGGTTCCTAGTAGGCAACCCAGAGGATTTAGACTAATCCGGTATTTTACGTCACTCAGGTACTATCTTTTTGAACCCTTATGCATCCATGTACTTGCCAATGAGGACACTGTCCAACTTAAGCATGGGAGGTGGTAAATTGCATAATCCTAAGCTCATTTAATCAGTCTGAATAAAAAAAAAAATTGAATTTAGGAAGAAAACTTAGGCATTAGAAACTTGTTAATAGTGGGAAATAATACAAAAAGAAAAACACTTAGACTTTTCAGGCCTTCAAGCTTAATCAGCCCTGGTGTCCGTTAAAATATGGATTTAGCTTCGAATCCTTGCAACCTTAAGTTATTCTAATCCACCTACTAAATAAGGTGATAAGTATACGACTTATCAACTCACCCTCTAACTCAGAAAAACTTTGAGTCTAAGCATCTGCACACATTTTTGCACAGACTCACTCCTCGGAGATTTTGACAGAAATTGGGTAGCTAATGAACTCTCTAAGGTGGTATGGCTGGCAAGTTGTCGTGGGTAACAGCCCATTGGCAGGTTGTCCAGAACCCAGCCACGGGACCATTTCTTCTTCATTGCCTCTAGGTACATTTGAGATCAGGGAAGACACCTACGAAAAAAAAAGGAGAAGAAAAGAAAATAAACCACACTTCACCGCATGAGTATGGCTGGCAAGTGATAGTGGGTAACAGCCCGTTGGTCGGTTGTCCAGAGCCCAGCTCAATAACTGCACAAAAAGAACCAAAACACCTAAGGAAGAAGCAGGGAAGTAGTACAAGCCGGGGAGATATACACTGGAAAAATCCTTGTGTTGACCCTAATTAAAACAAACATAAGGAGAAAGCTACCAATCGAACAAATACACCTTCAGGCAAATTTATTTCCTCTTCCGGTCACCTAGGGGCGTAGAAACCCGAAGTCTATCTGAATTACCGTTAAGTGAGTCTATCACAATCTTCACACCAAGATGCTTAGCACTTAGGGTTTTGACCGAGTCTTGGGTGGGTTGGGTAGCCGTAAAAAGTTACCAACCCACACTGAATTCCAAAAAAATTCTAATATATATATATACATATACATATGTATAGTTATATACATTAAAGCAAGGATTCAGGCGATTCGTATTTTGGCAGACACCCGGGCGTTGCTTAGTCTTTGTAGATTAAGATCTTGGTATATTTCCTCCTATTGACAAGTGATGAAGTGTCTAAGCAATTACTTCTTAAATTCTGAAAGAAAATAAAGGCTAAAAAAAACCTTGCTAGGGACTAGCAAGGAGTAACCATGGGGGCATGATAACACTGCACATGGGGGTGATAATTCTGTTAAATAGGGCCCATCTTAAGAATAAAAGGTACAACATAAGTAGAATGGGAGCATTGCATGCATCATATACCAAGATTGCTTATAAAACTGTATTAATGGCCATTTGTGTAAGCACTTGTCAAAGAAGGCCTCAGATGAGCAATCAGACCACACAGATGGATTCAGAACGACGAACGGAGTCCAACAGACTCAAGATCGGCCAAATCCAACATCCGGAGCTCCTATAATGGGCCCAAGAAGTTCTGACCGTTGATCTGGTGATCAACGGCCCTCGTTGCACCACGTCACCCCCGCTCCACCACACGCCACTCTTCCTTCAGCTGAGATCAAATCTCGACCGTCGATCTTTGATCGGACGGTCGAGAACCGCGCGCCTGCCCGCAGTCGTCGCGACAAAGAGCGGGCGGCGCAACGGTTAGCGTGCACGCCCGCACGCACGCGACGTGGGTTCGAGCCGCGCGATGCGGAGAATTAAAGACGAAGGAGCGCGTGCCGAAAGTGGGTCGCCTGATCAGCAGTAGGCGGTCGAGATCGCGCCACATGGCATGCCCTCAGATCGCGAGCGCCCACGCGCGCGCACACGTCGGGCGACGACGCCCGCGCACACGCGTGCCCGAGGCTCGATCCGAGCGCATCCAAGAGAATATCTCAGCCGTCTGATCGTTGATCGAACGGCTCTCACGCAGCGGTCGCGAATCGGGCGCGAAGAAGAACGGTGCGAGCGGATGACCGGCGGGCTGGAGGGCTTCACCGACGCTTTTGGAATGGTTTTAGAGACGTCCCGGACATTGCTGAAGCCCCTTCTTCTTTTAGAAAGCCCTTCTCCCTATTTAAACCCCCTCCAACCACTCATTCAAGGCATTCACTTCCCTTACAACTACTCTACCCCTCTCTTAGCTAGCTTTAGGCCCTCTTGTAATCACCGGAGACGACGAGCCACCGACGGAGCCTCCTCCACCGCCATGGCTGCCTCACCGCTCTCCCCCCCTCTCTCTCTTCCTTTCTTTTAAGCTTTCCTTTACTTATGTTTAAGCATGTATCTAATGTTGTAATTTGTGAACTAAAGCTGCATGATTAATGAAGTACTTTCCGTTCAGTTGTTTATTTTAATTTCTGTTTAAGTTGCATGATCAAGAAAGAAACAACTCTAACTCTAATTTCTCCCCCGCTCTCTCTCTCTATCTCTCTCTCGCCTTTCAAACCGCACCTTTCGCAAGCAAAACTCTGCGTTTTCCATGACAACAAGTGATAAGTAAAATTTGATTTTCACGCCTCCCTGAGACCGACACTTGGACTCACCTCCGTTTCTTTACTTTAAAATAGGCATTGCAAGTGCGACTATAACGACACTTCTTAACACACACGCACAAGCGCACGTCACCCTCCAAGCACCAGAAGCTTAGCCAGCAACTATAAAAGGATCCCCGATCCTCTGCGAATCGCTCAAGCTTGATTTGGCCGAAGAATCCCCCAGAATTCCTCTTTCCCCTCTCCAGCCAAGTAGAACACAAGCTCCGGTGACTCTCGCTCCCTCCTCTCGTTGCTATACCACCATACCAGTGGCAGGGTTCGCTTCGCCTTGTTCTTCCGTGTTGCGCCGCACCAGCGCATGCCTCTCTGACCTCCTCCTCGTCGCCGTTATCTCCACCTCAAGGCCGTCTTCTTCGACAACTACACATATGCGCCGTTCGTCTCCTCTACCTCCCCTTCACTCCAAGTACCCTAGATAAGTTCCTCTTCTCCTACTCTCTATTTTCCCTCCTTTTATTTCACAAACCACCCCTCGATTGCCATTGTCCACCCTCATCTTCCTCATCTCCGGTTGACCTCCGACGAGGCGCATCCGTCACTCCACGCATCCACACGCCTCACCAACCACCTCACAAGCTTCGCCTCCATCCAATGTCTACTTTCCACCCACTCATTGCCCGCCACACATGCTCCACACCTCCACTGAACAACCCCACACACACAGTCACAGTCTGACCTAGGCACGCATGCCTAGGCCATTCTGATCCACGCCGACCCCTGCCTAACCTTCGTCGTGACACGGCAAAGGTTCTCCTGTTGTCTGACTGGGCCGTGAGGCCGTATTCATGCTAACAAGTCTCACCCCTCACCGCCATTGGAGAAGAACTGAAGCTTGCTTGCGAGCTTGCATCAGGGGATCCCACTCTAGGAAGCCAAGTCCCAAGTGTGTGGCTTTCCTCCGCAAACCACATTAGCCACCTATCAAGAGCCAAAGCATTCTGCAGCTGTAGCAATTAGGAGACATTCCCTGCGGAAGTGTGCGAAGAAGCGGGTGGGACTTTTAGTCCCACCTCGGTAAGTTTCGAGCTTCCTGTGTAGTTTAAATTGATTTTGTGAATTGTGATGTTTGCCTCAAGTCACACAGGGGTGAGGTCCCTCACCCTCACTCGCCACGCCTCGTCCGTGACTTGCCCTCGCGGACCTGGCACTCGACCCGATTACCTAACCTAGCACTCCTCGCGCATCACACTCATGACGGTGCGCCTGGACCCGGGTGCGTACCCGACTCGACTACCCAGCTCTGGGAGAGCATATCGAAGAGAGAAAGACAGAGAGAGAGACGCGGGGAGGGTAGGGGGTAGGTTTTGCTACGTGGTGTTGTGCAAGAAGAAGAAGCTAAGGAAGGAAGAAGTGCAGCAAGAGAAGAAAAGGAAGAAGGTAGCTGCAACAAGGAAGAAGAAGAAAAGAGATGCACTGTAGTAGAGGAGCGGCAGACCAAGAAAAGAAGAAGAAGGTAACTGAAGAAGAAAAGAAGAGAGGCAGGGACTTAGCTGCAGGAAGAGAAAGAAGAGAGAAAGCAAGAGTAGAGGAAGAAGAGAAGCAGGAGCGGCCAAGGAAGAAAAGAAGAAGCCAAAAGAAGCATAGTAGCAGAGCAAAGCAAAAGAAGAGAGAGAGAGAAGACACAGAAGGACAACAATTCAAAGCACTGTAGTCAGAATTTTTAAGACTGATAAAATATCAGATGTCCAATTCTTTTTGAGCACTATTTCTCCATAACATTACTCTTCAATTTGGTTGAATTAGTTATTGCTTTTTATTGAAAGTTGTGTTTTAAATTTTGGAATACCCAATTGCTCCCTGTGTTTGGCCTCGGATACTTTGATTTTCGAGTTATAAATTCTTATTTGTTTTCACGGAGATTTCATCTATATTACAACAAGACATCTTTTAAAACACGATCTAGGCACGCAAACAATTGTTTTAATCAACAAAAGTTTATTTTGATCGACCAATGCTTAACTATGATTGACCAATGCTGTATTTATAAACTTTCCAAATCAAGCTTGAAAACACCTACAAATACGACCCCTCGACTCTCATTTTAAAACATACCTCCAAGAATTTCTAAAAAGCAAAATGATTTCGTTCTCTCTAGGGCTTTCACACTTCTATGCCTATCTTCAATGCTTTCTAAATCACACTCTTCCACGACCTCGAAAATACTCAGTTTGCATATTTAATTGAGGTTCCATATGAATTATTGTTATTTCATATTATTGTTATTTTTATTTAGGACCTAAGTTATTGAGAGTCCCATTGTTCTTCTCTTGTTCAGCTGTAAAAGAGAAGTTTTGTAAAGAGGTTATGTCACCCTTGTTGAAGTGGTGCATTAGTGGATTTAACTAGTGTCAACTAGCTGTAAAATCCTAAGCTGGAGGGCTTATAGTGGTTTTTTACCCAGAAGAGCTTTCACTCTAAAATTCACGTGTGATCCCTCTGGTTTGTTGTGATTAATTTATATTTCTCTTGGTTTATGGTGAATATTCCATTTAAATCTAACATAGTACCCTATTCACCCCACTCTAGTGTAAACATTAGATCCTACAAGCTCTGTGTGCAATCACAAAACCCAAAATAAAGATTTAAATGCTGAATATTAGAGGGTGTAAGAGGAGAAGGTTCTAAATAGAAATCAATGTCGAAGCTAAAGCTTTCAGGTGGGTCCTCTATCCTAACATTTTCTAGATCTAGTTCTTCTAGAAGCATCATCTTTCCCTTAGTTCTACTCGAAAATAGTTTAGGTTATAAATCATCCTCGCAATCAGATTCTTCATCAGGGGACCAAGGTTGAGGAGTTAGCCCATCCAAATAGTGGGTCAAGTAAGAGTAATCAATTGGTTCGAGTGACCCATATTGGGAGTTTTCTTAGGTAGGGTAGGGGCTTAGTTATCCTCCTAAGTTGCAAGTCTTATTAAAATAATTAGTAAAGGATGTTGATCCATATTCAGGATGGTTTTAATGAGGATAAAACTTTGATATTGATATCTAGGATTGAAATCATATCTCTCATTAAAAGGATGCTTATCCTAAATTAAAGATTGATAAGTCATGTCTGAATTGGAATAAGTACTAAAATCATTTCGAGGAGGAAGAGCCTACCCTACATATTGGTGTCTCGAGTCATGTCCCCAATTAGGAATATTATCCCAATTAGAAGATGGATATTGTTGAGTCAAATTGGGATAAAAATTAGATTAAGGATAAGTGAAAAAGGAAGGATAAGAATTATAAGCCATAGTGTGTGTTGGAAGATTTCAGGGGTTAAGAATAGATCATGAGAGTGCATATTGTTTTGGCTAACTAATAATCCAAGCAAACAACTTCTAACCATAAAATGTAAACTCTAAGGGACCTAATCTAAGTAAACTTAAGGTCAAATTAAATCTCTTCGACCCTTGAATTACTAGGCCAGCCAGATTAGAGGGACCCACTAGAAAAATCCCCCTAGTGGTTAACGCGGTTACCACACCATCCTGTATTGTCACTAGTGGTTCAAAGTAGACAAGGTCCCAAACTGACTTAATCCAACCTTATTGCACCAAGATGTTAAGGGTTAGGATTAAGTGTAATTAGAATGTGATAAGCGTTGATTGGGGTGTTTGCCCTTAAAAATCAAATGACAAGTGTAGTACGATGGAAAACAAGCAAATAGGTTTTTTTTTTTAATTTTTTATTTTTTTGAATGATTAAAACTTTTTATAAATATTTTCAAATTTTCTTTTTAAGATAAAACTAACTACAAGATAAACAAGATTAAACAAATAAACTTCTTTCTTTTTTCTTTTTAACCAAGAACAAACTAACTAGATATGCATAAAATTATTGTATACATAAAGAAAGCAAGTAAATCAAAATTAACTAGATAAAAAAAGCATATATTTTGGTTTTTTTTTCAAATGCACAAATCAAAATAGATAGGATTTTTAAAAAAAAGTGGTTAAACCTAGACAATGATGAAGACATAAACAAAAACCTTAACTAACTAGATATGCAAAAAATAAATATAAATGTAAATATATGTATGCATGTATGTATGTATGTATTTTTTCTTTAAATGCACCACTAAAAGAAATAAAGCAAATTTTCTTTTTTTAGATGGCTAAACCTAAATCCTGAAGACTCTTACTTGCATGCCCTTCAAGCTTGGCCAAGGTCTCAAATATTCTCCTGCAACAAATGCAAAAACAAAACGAAACAAATGTATTAGTAAGCAAATATGCAAACATAATGCAACTGAATAAAAATGCATGCAACTAGAAATTAACTAGAAGCCTTTTCTCTTGCAACAACACCAAAAATTAATCGCAGAAACCTTCTATTGATAAAACATATTGTCGTAGTGTGGGATTCGTGATCATTTTAAATTTATAATCGCGTCATAGCTTTGATTATTGGGGTTAGGCATGGGTTAAGAAGGTAGGATCCCTATAGGCCTTTGGTCTAGTGTGACCCTGATATGATTTTGAAGATTCATAACAACATAGATCATCTAAGACATTTAGGTATGCATACCTTACAGGGTCTTGATAACCTAGATATTAATATCATCTTGGGAAGGTCCAGTGATGAGAGCCTCATCATGAGCCCTAACTAGCTCATTTTGACCTAAGAAAGAGAATAAGAGCTCCTACATAACCTAGAAAAGGGCTTAATTCAAGGAATAAGTGTTCTGATAAGAAAACATGAAATAAAGATTAAAACTGTAATTTTACCATTGCAGTAAATAAATGGGATTTCTCAGAGGAAAAACATAGGTCAAATGATCTGAATAAGATAAAAAGTGGGTTGGTTCAATCAGAAATGGGTTCATGTGCAATCCAAGAATTAAATGATATTCTGTAACCCTAAAACAGACCTGCTTAGTTTAACAAGGTTATGGTCAGGATAAAAATCAAGTAAACCCTCTAAAATTCATGGAAAAATATCCCTAAGGGTTTAGAACCTTCAAATTGGCCTTTAAAACCTATTTTGACCTAGATTAGGGTCCTAACTGATTAATTAACCTAATTTGGGTTTTTGTGTAAATTGTCTAGTCAAACATGGTCAAACCTAAAATCCAACTTCATTATTGGATTCCTTAGGTCCAAATTAGGTTTGTACCAAAATTTGGACCTAAGGGAAGGTCATCTTGACCTACTTTGCAAAATAGTACACCCAATTACATTTTGGTCCCTATCTTTTAAAAACTATTGCACAAACCCCCCTAACTTCCTCACCACTCTTACAAACAGGTCCCTCCACCATTAATGGGGAGAAATCCTACTTCGGCGAGGAATGGAGGGGGAGTACTCCCTGATTCCTCAGAGATCTCCTTCTAGATTTGGAAGGGAGATTCTCTGAGGAATTCCCTTCCATCTGAGCTCGATCTTAATCTCTGATTTGCACCCAATCTCTCGTGCAAATGCACGAGAGATTTGGGTCTCTAACTGATTCCATCTCTGACGAGGATTCACACTCTTGGAAGCTTGTCTTCCAAGCACAGGAACCCCTGCCAGCATCTATAAAAGGATCCTCAACCCTGGCCGCACCTCCTTAGCTCGACTTGGCCAGAGATTCACCCCACTTTCATCTCCTTCTCCTCCTGTCAAGTAGTCCAGCGAGCTCCGACGAGTCTCCCTCCTCTTTCTCGTCACTCTGCCACAATACTAGTGGCAGAGCTATCCTTACCATCTTCCTCTGCATCGCGCAACACCTGCATGAGCATCTCTAGCCCCATCGTCGCCGTCATCTCCCTCCACTGGATACCTTCTTCTCCGGCGATAGTAGGTACTACCAGTAGCCATCTTTCCCCCTTCGTCCACTTAATTAGGTTAGACTTACTCCTCTCTATCCCCTCTTCAATTCCCCTCAATCTATTTCATAAATTACCCCTCAACTGCCACTGTCCACCGCCATCTTCCCCATCTCCGGCCAACCTTCGGCGAGATGCACCCATCACTCCACACCTCCACACGTCTCGCCACCAACCTCTTCACCTCCGCCATCGACCGCCGAACATCTTCCACCCATCCATCGACTGCCTACACCTCCCTAAACACCCCTCAACCTAACCCATAAGCCTAGCCACAGAGCGACCTAGGCACGCACACCTAGGCTGCCCCGTGGCCTGCCACCTACCGTCCCACCTTCGCCTTGATACGGCGAAGCTTCCCATGTATTTTAATGGGGTCACCAGGCTGTATTCATGTGTGGCAGATCTGAGCACCAGCCGCCATTAGCGACGGCTCAAGAAGGTCGCAAGCTTGTTCCAGGCTGAAGCACTCTACGGTCCCAGGTCCAGAAGGCTTAGGTTGGTCTCACGCATTCATCTGTCCAGGCAATTAGCGTTGTGAGGCCTCCAGCTGTAGCAATTGGAAGAAGGAGCTCCTACAGGTGCACGCAAAAGCGGGTGGGACATTTAGTCCCACCTCGTGAACGCAAGAGTGAGGTGCGTAACATAAATTGATTTTGTGTTTTACTCTATTCACCTTGAGACACACATGGGGTGAGGTCCCTCACCTATCACGCCTCGTCTGTGACATTCCCCCACGGACCTGGCACCCGACTCGACTAACCTACCGAGCACTCCTCGGGCACCACACCCACGTTGGAGCGCCTGGACCCGGGCATGCGACCGACCCGATTACCCAGCTCTGAGAGAGCGTACCGAAGAGAGATACATAGAGAGAGAGATGCGCGGGAAGGGTAGGGGAATAGGTTTTGCTGTGTGGTGATTGTGCAAGAAGAGGAAGCTAAGGGAGGAAGAAGCGCAACAAGAGAAGGAAAGGAAGAAGGACTTAGCCGCAACAAGAGAAGGAGAAGAAGAAGAGAGACACACTGTAGCAGAGGAGCGGCAGACCAAGAGAAGAAAAAGAAGAAGGAAACTGAGGAAGACAAGAAGAAAAGGCTAGGACTTAGCCGCAAATAGGAGAAGTCAGAAGAGAAGAAGGCAAGCCAAAGAAGAAAGAAGAAGGATAAAGGCACTGTGCAGAGGAAGAAGAGAAGGAAGGATGCAGAAGCTAAGAAGGTAGAAGAGAAGCAAAGATAGAAAGAAAAGGAAGAAGAAAAAGCTGCAAGGAGAAGAATAAGAGGCCATCATTTAAGACATCTGATCCTATGATCAGACGTCCAACTCTTTTATTTTTGCTATAAATTTAATTCATAAACTCTTGCATTTATATTCTGAATTAAGTTTTGAGTAATTCTAAGTGTTCAATTACATTATTGAAATTAGTGAATAAATTCCATTTGCTCCCTGTGTTCGACCTCGGATACGTAGGTTTTCGAGTAATAAATTTTTATTTGTTGACAACGCTTGGTCACCTATACTACAACGCAACTGACCTAAAAAAAATGAGCAAGCACTGCTAACATCCAGGTTAGTATTGATTATGCTGATAAACCCCAGATTGAATCTACCTTTGATAAGCAACCAGATTAAGAGCTTTCTAGGAGGAGTTTGGGTTATTCCTCCAATTCGAATTGTAAGAGTTGGAGGGATTTCTAAATTGCTCCTGGAGTGCGAAAATATTCTCGGTAGAAGGGGCTAAAGGAATTATTATTTATAAAATCAAATGTCCCAGTCAACTCAAGTGTAGCCTTAGGAAAGTTATTATGCTCAGTTTTTTTCTCTTTTTATCAAGTTAGGTGTGGATGAGGGTGGAGTCAGTTTTTGTGAGTTTATTCTTTCCTCTATTTTCTTCTAGTGAATTTGCATTTGATCTAGTCTCTGGGCAATCATTTGGATATCATCTTGAGTCACAAGAATAGATTGACTGTTAGTGACTATCTCACGAACACCTAATTGTGGGTTGGTGTTTCTACCAAAGGTGCTTATGGAAGTGTGATTAAATGAGTTTTTACTCATTTCTTCAAATAACTGATAGGCACTCTTAGCGTCTTTGTTTAGAAAGTTGCCACCACATGAGGCATCAACAAATCTTCTCAATTGATCCTCTAATGCATGATAAAGGATCTGCACAAGTTGCCAGAGCGACACCTTACGATGTGGGAAACTTCTTAAGAGTTACTAAAACCTTTCTTAGGCTTCGTGCAAAGATTCATCATGTTTTTGTTGAAGGGTCGTGATAGATCACCATAAGGAATTAGCACAACCTATAGGAAAGAACATTTTGAGAAATGCACTCTTGAGTTGGGGCTAGGTTGTGATCAGCCTGGCGAGAGTTCTGAACCAGTAGGCGGCCTTATGCTTAAGAGTAAGAGGGAAGAGTCTCATCATCCAAGGATCTTCCTGCACATTGTGGGAATAGGTGGTTTGAGCGAGGACTGTTAGTTCCTCTAAGTGGCTGAACAGGTCTTCCCTAGGTAGGCCATGAAAGTGCTTGATAAGGTTCAAAATTGCCAGTTTGATCTCAAAATCACCTTCAAGATTTACCACTCCAGGTCTTTCCTCATAGTTTGAAGGATCATAAAAGTCCTTAAGAGGAATGACAGGCTCCTCAAGAGGTGGTGGATTATGTCTTTGATTGGCTAGGTTCGTGATAGCCATAGCCAATTGTTGCTTATTAGCTTGAAGTTGAGCCAGTTACTCAACCATCATGAATAAAGGATTAGCTATGGGGTTTTGATTTTGTTCATTTGGCAACTCAATATTTTGAGGCATTTCCAAATGAGGGAGGTTAGGTATGGGGATGTCAGGTTGCAGGTTAGAAGCAGAAGTAGGATTCGACCTATTTGAGATATTTGCCATGTTCTTAGAAGAGTAGGAAGAAAAATGCAAAGAAGTTGATTGCTTTATATGGGGGGCGGAATCAAATAGTCCCTCCAGGTGCAGCTTCTAGGATTAGCGCCCATGCATATATAGAAGAACAAGGGAGGAAAGAAGGGAGGAGATGAGAGAAATGGTGTGCACTCAGGTAGACAAAATCTAAGCCTAGCCTTAAGGTTGACTCCTTAGAACCTAAGACTTGGTTATATGTTTACCAAATAATTAACAATTGACCACTCTTCCTTTAATTAACCTAGTTAAGATGCAATGGGGGGATTGGGCCCAAGCATGTCACAGGAAAATTACTAGGGGCTTGTATAAACCTACACCCGATCGTTTAACACTTCCCCTTAGCCTAAAACCAAGTTAAGTTTGGGAATTAAGATCAATTGAAAATAACTTAGAAAACAAATAACAAGTTTAAATTGGATGAAATCCTTAGAGGTCAAGTTGCTACCAATTTTAATTTATGCTTAGGATACTAAAGTGCACGGGTTTTATGAATGGCGTTATTGGGGTAGTTGCTCAAATTAATCTTTTTTTTTTTGTATGCGAATTGGACGGGAGTGATGCCTAATGGCAAAACAACAGGTTCACAAACAAAGGATTTAAATTGAGTGTCTTTTAGGGTTTTCATAATTTCAAGATTTCTTTTAAGATTCTCTCTTTAAGTATTTAAACAAGTTTCAAGTGCCACACACAAATTGCAATTAGGTTTTGGGGTTGTGGATATCCAATTCCCTTAAGTTTTGATGTGACTAAGTAAAGAGAAAATTAAACCCTAATGTTGAAATCCTATGTATGCAGCTCCAAAGAAATATATCAATTTTAAGATATCTCTTTAAGTGGTGGTCCAAATAAGATGAAAACATATCACCACTGGAAAGGAAATCAAATGAGGATTTTGAAAATAATTTTTTCAGGATTTTTGCAAATCGTTTGCTATTTTTTTGAGATTTTTTCTACAATGCTGTCAAAATCCAAAAAGCATAGATTTGAAAAATTGATTTTGGAGAATCCTCAAAAGACATCAGAAATTTTTGAAACTTTTATATGTTGTAGAGATTTTATTAAGTATTTCTTTAATATAAATTTTATTCAAATTTGATGAGAAGAAAAATTTATAAATTTGAGAACTATAAGAAAATAGTAAAGAATTAGGGTTTGAGCCCCTTGTAGTTCCTGAATTTTTTAATTTTTTTACTTGGACAAATTCTCCGAAGCGTAAAACTTAAGTTCTTGACTAAAATGGGATTCTAAAGCTGGAGTTTTAAGATTTTAGGAAGACTCTTTGTTGCTGAACTTGATTTTTGAAAGTCAAGACAGAAGTCTCGATTTTCAAAAATGAAGCACCAATGCAATAAAGGTGGTGGAAAAGTGATTCAAACAATTAACCAAATGGATTTTAGGGTTCTACCATCCTTCAATTTTCTTTTTTTTTTTAGGTTTTGATATTTTAAAGATTTTTTTTGGTATTTTCTTAGTAATTTTTAGGACATTTTGGCTAGGTACTTACCTAATGTTCTCAAGAAAAAAAGGTATCTTGAAGCTTCCACTCTAAATCAATCCAAATCCCGTTTCTCCCGCTTTATTCGTACATAATCAAAACACAAAAATAGAGATAGCGAAGATTCAAATAAGCAAGAGAGATGAAACAATAACTAACTTGTGCCTCCCCTACAACGACACCAAAAGGTGATGCGAAAAATATGCAATTTTGTAAATGTGAGTTTTTAATGTCGTTGAGATGCGTAAATTCGACCAACTTTTAAATTTATAACCTAGATAGTGAGAGTATCTAGGGTTGTCCAATGAGTCAAATGATAATTATAGAATTGATATTCTCTCACTTTCTTAAATCCCCTTTTCTTAGGGTTTTTGTGGTTTGTGATTTTTTTGGTTTGGAAATCGAGCAACAAAGATGAAGATAGTTGAATCAAAATGCAGAAATAAAATGAGAAAAACCTAACCTCCCTAAGCTCACTCTAGGCACATGTGACCAAGAGTAATTATAAAGGGAGTGTGTGCACTAAAGAAGATAATAGAACTTGAAATTTTCACACATAAAATGAAAGACACTTATTTAATAATAGGGAAGGCCAATGTTTACAACTACTTGGAGAGCTCAATTGTGTGGAGGGATTCCACACAATTAATCCCAAAGTAGAGGAATGCTTCTACTACAAAAATAGATACAAGAAACAAAGAACTAAAAGAGTCTTCTGAATGAAGAAGAAGATCCTCGTTTCAAGTGTAGCTACTCCTAGCTTGGAGAGGACTCCTAGCTTCAAGATGATGCTCCTCCTTGCTCTTCCATGGGTGGACGTCAACCACCCTTCTCTGAACCTTTCCTAGATATCCTCCTAAGTTCCTCCTTGGCTTGGTTCCCAGGAAGAAGAAATTAGGGTGTACAGACTAGAAGGGTATGGCGTAGAACCCTTCTAATGTGCATGCCTAACCTCATATTCCAAGGAGTTGAGTGGAGTTTTTGGTAGGAAAATGTAGTAGCCAAGGATGTGAATAAGGTGGTGGTTATAGGGTGTACATATACAATAAGGAGGGGGGTGGTTATGGTGGTGAAGGGGCACGATAGGTGGAGCCACCATGAAGATCGGTGGCTCCATTTTAGCACCAAAATTACAATTCTAGAAGGTGGATTTTTGGGGGGTGTTCGTAACACCATCATTCATCATAACTAACTTGAATTAGTCAGAATCAAGTGATAAATGCTCCTATATGATCATCTGAGGATCGTAATTCCACACTGAACTAATTTGAGAAGAAGACAAGAAAACATGATTAATTTTGTTGTTTTAGCAGCACATCACAAATGTAGATTAACCATAGGATTGCTCAGGGATTGATTAAAGGTCAAATGAACATTAAAGACCAAGAAGTGGGCTTACACTGATAGAATCAGGGTTTCATGCATTTTGAGGATGAAAATAGGACTTAAAACCCTAATTATCAGCCACGCTTAAGTTGAAAGGGTTCTAGCTGAGATAAAATCAATCTAAATCTCCTAAAATTCATGAAAAAATATTCTAAGAGGTTTGGTACCTTTAGTTTGACCATCTGAACCCATTTTGACATAGGATAGAGATTCAGACGGGAATTTACCCTTATTTAGGCTCTTGTACAATTTACCTAGTCAAATGTATTCGAAACTGAAATCCAAGTTCACCATTAGATTCCTTGGGTCATGTTGAAACGTCGGAGGACTATGCTATCGGATTTGGTTTTGAAAACCTGTAGATGTAGTTTGAATAGCGAAGAACTCGGGTTCAACAAATAAAATTTATACCGGAATAGAAATCCCGGGTCAAACTCAGGGAGGCTACGTCGATCAAAATTCGCAATTATATATATATTTATTTATTTTTGTTTAAAGAGCGGAATAATTACAATGAAATGAAATAACTATAGACAATAAGAGAGAGAGAGAGAGAGAAAACATCCACTTGAAGTTGCAAAATGTTTGTACAACAAAGAAAGTGAGAAATTACACTAGAAAGCAGGAAAACTATTACAACTAGAAAGTAGGAAGATTCTACTCTAGAAAGCAGGAAAAAGGAATGGGAGAGAGAAGTTATCCTCCTCGACGATCGCTTGGAGGACGAGCCGGACGAGACGACGCCTGGAAGACGAGAAACGGAGCGGGAAGGAGGATGAAGCTGGAGGAATGGGAACGAGGTAGCATGTCATCGTCGTTGCGGGATCTGCTTCCGAAATGGGGGTGAAAATTTGATTTTATCTCTTGAGGAGCATCCTGGGTGTGGAACAAGCTTCTCTTGAGCTTTGGAGAGGGAGAGAAGAGAAGGAAGGGATGAGAAATTCGCATGGAGGGGGTCTCCTTTTATAGTTGCAAGGAGTGGGGGCATTTTGGACATTTTAATTTGAAAATCACTAATATGGGACCTTTAGTGATAGATAAATCCGTCACTAAAGGCCTGAACGTGGCCTTCGTGTGCACGCACCACGGGCCTCCTCGCCTCTACGTCATGCAACGCACGCGCACGTCCGTGCGCTTATAGCCATCCAATCAAGAGATCAGATGGCTTAAAACTGCCTACGGTTGCGCCGCGTGCCCGCATGCGATCACGTGTCAGCGCCGTGCGTCTGATCGCGCGTGGGCGCTATCGCTCACGCAGCACCGTTAGATCCTCATCATGCGGCCCCTCTTGCTCGCCCACTCGACGCGTCCACTCTTCAATTTGAGGCGCTGCGGCTTGAACGCGTGACCTCCTCTTCTCGCGAAGGCGCCCAACTGCTGCGCTGCGAGCGACTTTATGTCATTCGGAGGATTTGTGTGCGCGGTATCGCGACCATTGGATGAACATCCAAAGGTCGAGATCAAGTGGGCAGGTGAAGAAGGAAAGGCAGCTGTGGGTCCTTGGGGCCGGTTGGGCAGCTGAGATGTCGCCACGTGGCACCATCTTGGTCGTCCATCTTCTGAGTATCATAGATGGTGCCACAGGTGTTGGATTGGATCGATTTTCACGCTGTTAGGTTGAGATCATAGATCCGAATCCATCCCTGCGGTCGGATTTGTCGTCTAAGGTGTGGATTAACACCATCTTGGCCCTTGATCTTTAGGGTTCCTCGATCTCTATCGGTGCTACGGATGTTCGATTAGGGTGATCTTAGAGTCGTTGAACTCCAATCATCACCCTGATCAAATCCGTATGGTTGGATCTTCGATCCGAGGCCCCAATAAAAAGTCGCCCTATCCCAAACCATAAAAAGGAGACAATTATTATATAATTTATACAACTTGATCTAAATGCATGATAATGCATGTTATGCACTATTTACAATGTATGATACTAATGTGACACTAAGAACATGCATTAATAGACATTTTAGGTTGATCAGATGTATGCACATCACACCCCCATGCCTATCTTTTGCTAGTCCCTAGCAAAAACTACATGCTATTTATAAAAGAATTAGGTTGGATTATTTAGGCATAAGTATTTTCAACATTAAGAAATTCTTTTACTCAAGATCTGAACTTTCAAAGACACAACAGCACCCAGGTATCTGCCAAAATGCAGACTACCTCAAGCCCTCGCTTTATTCAGAGAAAAATTTCTTTTTCTTTTTTTCTTCTTTTCTAATTTTTTTGGATTTTTGAGTTTAGGGTTAAAGAGTGGCTTTCTACGGCCATTCAACCCACCCAAGATTTGATAAGAACCCTAAGTTCTAAGCATCTTATTGTGAATGTGATAGACTGGTTGATCGGCAATTAGAACAAACTTCAGGTTTCTACGCCTCTAGGTGACCTTAAAAAGAGAATTCTACCTAAAGGTGTATCTTTACAACCGGTAGCTTTCTCCCTACTTTTATTTTATGAGGTTAACACAAGGGTGAATCCAATGTATATCTCCCCGGCTTATTCTACTTCTTTGCTTCTTCTTAAGTGTTTTGGGAATTTTTAGTGCATTTCTTGAGCTGGGTTCTGGACAACCGGTCGATGAGCTGTTACCACCGACAACTTGCTAGCCATACTCGTGCGGCGAAGTGTGACTTATTTCTTTTGTTTTCTTTTTTTCTTTCTTTTCTCCTTTTCTTTTTCTTTTTTTTCTTTTTTTGACTTTTTTTTTTAATTAGGTGGCTTCCCTGGTCTAAGATTTACATGAAGTAGTAAGAAGAGAATGGTCCACTGAGTAAGCTCTGGACAACCTACCTATGGACTGTTACCCACGATAACTTGCCAGCCATATCACCCTAGAAGGCTCATTAGCTACCCAATTTTCGTTAAAACTGTTGATCAACAAGTCTGTGAAAAGATAGTGTGTAGATACTTTAGACTTAAAGTTCTCTCAAATCAGAAGGCGGGTTGATAATTCGTGTGCTTATCACCCAAACTTATTTAATCACATTACAATAGAATTCAAGAGGGTAAGGACTCGAAAAATAAATCCACATTTTAGTGGATACCCAGGCTGATTAAGCCCAAAGACTTGAAGGGTCTTTGTGTTCATATCTTAATGTAATATTTCCTAAGATTGAAAGGTCCTAATGTCCAAGTATTCCTTCTTAATTTAATTTTTTTTAAATAAAGAAAATAAAATGAATCTACGGAGCTGATGAAATAATTCAGAGATGAATATCCATCCCCCCATGCCTATCTAATGCAATGTCCTCATTGTATTAAAAAGACAAAACAAAGTGGAATAGAGTAGAAAGCACTTGAATTGCGTGAATGACGGATACGCTCTAAGATAAATAGAAACTATATAAGTGCTGAATTTAGTGCCTCCAGCTAGGCACACTATACAAAGAAGAGAAATAAAGAATTCACAGGTGCAGGTCAAAATCAGAATAAAAAGATGAAACCTCTGACCTGCCAGTAGATGTCCACAAATATGGGCCAGATTGTGGTGCAATTCCATACCCCATGATTGAAAATATCTAAGGTATTGGATAAAAATTATCCAGAACCTAAAATCAGTATGCAACTGGGGTTGGGCCTGCGATTTATGAGGATGCAACCCAAGACCACAAAGTCGGGTTACAGAGAATTTGAGATCAAAAGGATAATCAATGAATGTGTGCTTGGGTTGGACATCATCAGAACAAATGTCGTAAGGGCCCTGGTTTTATGATTTCAGGTTAATTGGAACCCTTAGACGTGGTCTTCTACTTCCTTCGGAGTTTGCTTCCCAAATCAGAATTTACCAACTTCTATTCTCCTCATTCAGAATGTCAAATTCTGGGAACTCCTACATATTAATCACCCTGTCTGAAATTTCCAAGTATAAAAAATGTGGTTGAATTAGAATTGACTTGGGTTTAATTATCTCAAAAACAAAATTTTTCGTAAGCTCAATGGGGTATAACTGACAATCCAGGCATTGGATTGAATCCTTCAGAAAATACGATTCTGGATCCGTCATGTGAGCCCCAATAAGATCAGTTTCCTTAGTTATTGGGCTATCAAATGATTTAACCGATTTCGCAGGCTTAATCATCTCACAGAAATCATGTTCTGTAAACTCATGTGAGACTTCGCAAATTGAATCTTCACCATCAGAATCAAAGAAATCAAAATCCGTATTAATGTACGTCTCAAAATCATCCGTCACTTTCTGATCCATAAAGACATATGTTTCCTTGTACCCCAACTTAGGGATCTCAGGTGAAGAAATCGGATCATCCTTAATTTGTTGCTCTAATTCAATCTGGTTAGCCTCGTAACATGTGTCTCCCCCAACAGGTGATGTAAACACATTTACACTACTTAAAATGTCTATTTATGCATGTTCTTAAGCATAGGATTGCATTTCATGATATAGATATTGCATAACATGCATCATCTTGCATCTAGAGTAGTTTGAATAAAATGGAGGTTAATTGTCTCCTTTTATGTGCTTGGACAGGGAAAACATTTTATTGGGGCCTCGAATCAAAGATCCAACCGTATGGATGTGATCAGGGCGACGATTGGAGTTCAACGACTCCAAGATTTCCCTAATCAGGCATCCGTAGCATCAGATAGTGATCGGGGAACCCTAGAAGATCAAGGGCCAGGATGGTGTAAATCTACACTTCAGATGATAAATCCGACTGCACGGATGAATTCGGATCGACGATCGCAGCCCAACGACACAAAAATCGAGTCAATCCGACATCTGTGGCACCATCTACAACTTCCAGAAGATGGACGCCCAAACGGTCGCATGCAACCTCTGAAGATCCCTCACCCGCTCGCTCTCCGCCGTTGGATCTTGATGCAACGACTGTGGTCAGCCGCGCCTAAAAGCGTCCGCTCGACCATCCGCGCCCCGTAGCGCAGTGGTCGAGCGCGCTTACGCGAGCGGCGGGCATGGGTTCGAGCCGCAGCGAAGGGCTGGAATGCACGGGCGATTGGGCGCGGGTAGGCGTTGGATCTTGATCGGACGGCCGCGCACGCCCGATAGCGTTCACGCGCGATTGAATGCGTGGCATGGACGCGCGATGACACGCGGGTGGGTGCGCAACGTAGCGGGTGAAGGCGCGACTTAAGCAGTCCGATCGCTGAGAATCAATGAACGTGCGATGGCGTTGAGGAAGCGAGCAGCTGAGGAGGTGCGCGTGGGCGCGGGAGCTACGTCCATGTTGGGGCTTCAGTGACGGATTTATCCATCACTAAAGACCCCTCATTTATTATTTTAAAGTTGTAATGTCCAATTTGCCCCCACTCCTTGCAACTATAAAAGGAGACCCCCTCCATACGAAATTCTCATCCCTTCCTTCTCCTCTCTACCCCTCCAAAGCTCAAGAGAAGCTTGTCCCACACCCGGGATGCTTCTCGCGAGATAAAGTCCAAATTTTCGTCCCCCTTCGGAAGTGGATCCCGCGATGACGACGGCGTGCTGCTCCATTCTCATTCTTCTGCTTCGTCCTCCTTCGTCCTGCTTTGTTCTCCTTCGTCCAAGCGTCGTCTCATCCGGCTTGTCCTCCAAGCAACCGTCGAGGAGGATTTCTCTCTCCCTATTCTTTTTACTGCTTTCTAGTGTAGTTTTGCTCGTCCTCCAAGCAATCGTCGATGAGGACATTTCTCCCTTCATTCTTGTAATGCTTTCTAGAGTAAATTTATCGCTTTCTAGAGTAATTGTTTTATGCTTTGTAGTTGTAAGAGTGAAATGAACAATCTCCTTAATGATAAATTCCTTGTTTATTCTACATCTCATTTTGATTTCTTTGTGTAATATTCTCTTTCTCTCTTACTCTCTCTCTCTTCTATTTATTGTAAATAATTAGATAGTTTTAAATTGAATTATTCTGTGACAAATAAAAAGAAATGCGTAGTTTTTAAATCAAACGTCCGCCTCCCTGTGTTCGACCCGAAATTTTAATTTTGGTATAAATTTTATTTGTTGAACACGAATTCTTTGCTTTCAAGCTACAACGACAGGTTTTCTAAAACCAAACACGTTAGCGTAGCGATTCGTACGTCTCAATAACAGGTGCCTGAGCGTGTTCTGACATTGGCTCTCTTGAAGGGGGTTCATCCTAGGAATCATTGATGTGCATACATTTGATTAACCTAAAATGTCTATTAATGCATGTTCTTAGTGTCACATTAGCATCATACATTGTAAATAGTTCATAACATGCATAATCATGCATTTAGATTAAGTTGTATAAATTGTACAGTAATTGTCTCCTTTTATGGCCAGGGACAAGGCAACTTGCTAATCGGGACCTCGGATCGAAGATCCAACCGTATGGATCTGATCAGGGCAGCGATTGGAGTTCAACGACTCTAAGATTGCCCCAATCGGATATCTATAGCATCAGGTAGAGACCGAGGAACCATAGAAGATCAAGGGCCAAGATGGTATTAATTTGCACTTCAGACAACAAATCTGACCACACGGATGAGTTTGGATCGACGATCGCATCGTAACGGTGCGAAAATCGATACAATCCGATATCCGTGGCACCATCTACATCACTCAGAAGATGGACGGCCAAGATGGCACCATGTGGTCCCATCTTAGCTGCCCAACAGGCTGCATGCACTTTCCTCAGCTCATCTGGCCAATGCTTGTCCGCCGTTGGATGCGCATCCAACGGCTGCGGGGCACGCGCGCTTGAGATGAGCGCTCGACACAAACGTGCTTGTAGCGCGTTGGTCGGGCACCCTATCGAGAAGAGGAGGCGCCGGTTCGAGCCCCTGCATGCCTTAATTTGGAGCGAGCGCAATCAGCCGCGCGATTGAGATCCAATGGCGCCACGTAGTTGAAAGTGCCTATGTGCTATCTGACGCCCTGACGTGACGCGGGATTGCACATGCAAGGCACGCGCAGATGAGGCACGACTAGGAGAGATCTTAGCCATCCGATCTCACGATCGGACGACCAAGATTTGAAGGATGTGAAGAGCGCATTTTAGGCACGGAAGACAGGCGAGTGCGTGAACGCTGCCCATGAAGGCCACGTTCAGGCCTTTAGTGACGGATTTATCCGTCACTAAAAGTCTTGAATTAATGTTTTTCAAAATGTAATTACCAAAATGCCCTCACTCCTTGCAACTATAAAAGGAGACCCCCTCCATACGAATTTCTCATCCCTTCCTTCTCTTCTCTCCCTCTCCAAAGCTCAAGAGATAAAGTCAATTTTTTGCCCCCATTTCGGAAGCGGATCCCGCGACGACGACAACGTGCTGCCTCGTTCCCGTTCTTCCTACCTCAACCTCCTTCTTCCCACTCCGTTCTTCGTCTTCCAGGCGTCGTCTCATCCAGTTCGTCCTCCAAGCGATCGTCGAGGAGGATAACTTCTCTCTCCCATTCCTTTTTCCTACTTTCTAGAGTAGAATTTTCCTGCTTTCTAGTTGTAATAGTTTTCCTGCTTTCTAGTGTAATTTCTCTCTTAGTTGTATAAACATCTTGAAATATCAAGTTGATGTTTTCTCTCTTTCTCTGATTGTTTATAGTGCTTCATTTCATTGTAATTACTCCTCTTTTTAACAAAAATACAAAAAAATATAATTGTGAATTTGGATCGATGTAGCCTCCTTGAGTTCGACTCGGGATTTCTCCTTTGGTATAAATTTTATTTGTTGAACACGAGTTCTTCGCTATTCAAACTACAACGACAGGTTTTTAAAACCAAATCTGACAGCGTAGTACTTCGACGTTTCAACATTTTGATGCCGTTGCCGGGGAGGCAATGATTTCCGATCTTCTTTTTGCATTTCACGCACTTTACTGTCTTCTAACTTTCTTTCTCTTGTGTCTATTATTTTGCAGAGACCTCCATCAAGGAATCGTCAAGCGGTAGATCAGAGTAAAGTGCAATTGAAGACAACTGTAAGTGCTCCCCATTCTTCCCCCTCCATAGATTTCATTTGTCACATTAAATTCAAATTCCAATTAACCTAGGTGTTTGTATAAATTGTAGGATTAGTTTGGTTGTTTGATTTTCCACTTACACTCATTTCACCCTCGCTTATATATATATAAAAAAGAGATAATTTTGTGGGGTAATTTTCAACATACACACAACATACACTCACATTCAAGGCACCTAACTTACTTGATTTTCTTCTACTCAGCTGGATTCTGATCTGTGGAACTGGTACACACAAATCAACACATAAAAGAGTAGAAATCATTCTAGGTTAACCATTTCTATGTGCCTAACCTAGTGGTACAATTGTGGCCAGTTTAAGTTGTTTGGGCCACACCACTCAACCTAAAATCAACTCATCAAGTAGCTTCTTCTTAGGGTTTTCAATCTAGGTTCATACCAAGCACTCCACTTTATTTCTGGTTTTAAAGGAAAGCAATCTTCACTCGTGCTTGAAAACCTGGTTTGCCTCAAACTTGATTGAAATCAACCTAATTCTAAACCCTAAAAGCTACTTAAGCAAGATTTGAACATTAAAAATCTACGCATCACAAATAATCTTGCTTGAAAACCCTGGTTGTGCATGCACTTACACATACTCAATCAATCATTAAGGGCACAACCCATTTTAAGGGCCCATCACATTCCATAAGCACTTCAATCCCAGGCCTCAATAAAATCGAGTAGACATTGGCCTTAAAGACTGATTCGCTCTTCGGGGCCTAGTCCGAGATTGTTCACAATTAACCTACTTGTACTGATTAATCTGATGTCTAGCTAGGGGAGTAGTGTCAAACGACCACGGCTGGGGGTACACTAGGAACCGGAGGTGCAAGCTGAAGGAAGAACCTTCTCCCTAGTCCCTCCTTGTAACTGGTTGGATTGAGCAGACACAAGTAGAGTAAATCATTTATAATCTTAAGGTGGGTTTTGGGAGTCTATAGATCTACTTTGCCTCGCCCTCACAAGGATGGCCACACCCACGACTGACCTTCCTGCCATCCATGCCCACGCACGTGCAAGCCATCGCTGGCCATCATCTCCTTGTTGCCAACGACGCCTCTTGCTGCAAGACCAATGTCAATGCGAAGCCCTTGTTGAGAAGCACCACCACCTGCATCCAACCGGACAACGGTCCTCTTCCATGCACGTGAGGAGGAAAGATAAAAAATGCTCTGTTTCTTCATCAATTACAATTTACGATAAATGCCATGGCAAAACACTACTCAATTATTTAATGCATTATTTTATTAACGTGATTTTGCATATGAGCTCTTTATAATTTTACGTAATTGTATGAAATGCCTTTTGATGATAAAAATGACTTGCGATGATTCAATTCTTTAACTATTGTAATTCTCGATTGGACTAGGTTCCATTACATAATTCAATAAGCTAATTCCTCCCTGTGGAGATGACCTAACTACTTTCGTGGTTAGATTTTGAGAATTAAATGTTTTGAAAAGAGATTTTCTACCATGTGACTAAATACAATGACGCGACATTTTATGTTACAAATTTCATCAAAAATGAAGATCGCTCTTTCAGGGATAGCCATCTTGAGAGGTTGCAGGACTTGCCCACCCCTCTGTTAATTGTATAATTTGGGTAATCGAACGAAGGGTTTAAGCCAAGGTTTGGGAACGGCAAACGCCCGGTACTGGTAGCAATGATAGTTATCGGTACTTGTTGAATTGAAATAAGTTAGAAAGGGACTTAAGTCTGGCACTGAAGGCACCTTGTATCGATATTGGTGGCCTATACCGATACCTCGTGATTTTAGTAGACATGGTAGCGAGGGTGCCCAACATCGATACCTAAGACTAGGACCGGTGCTGGTGTGCTCGTTCTAAATCATTGAACTCTGTGAAGAGATTAATTGAATAGATCGGGTTAAGGGTGAAACCATAATATTGAGATCAAGGATCACTTGGGTTCAGGGTACAAACATGTGCATGTATTGGTGGTCTGGATTACAGAGGGTCTTTGTGGTGAAAAACCCAGGTTTCGGGCACGAAAGGTGGATTTTGCAGTCCTGGTTTAGACAAGCATCTTGACCTAGCAAGTGGTTAGGATTACCTGATAATAGATGTATGTTGTTTGAGTGTACTAATGATAGGGAATAGGTCCTTGATGTTTGATAGTTTTCAAATGTAATAATTGTATTGAACTGTGTGATTCTGGTAATTAGAAATCCTATGAAATGTTAGAACCTAATTGGGGGTCCAGCTGGAACCCCAATGGACAGAGATGAGTGGGAAATAATTGCAATTAAACCTTAGAGGGGTGAAGCACATGTATGGGTGTGTGTATGTGTACAGCTATTATTTGAGCATGAAGCTCCCTAAACACATTAAAAGCAATCTGAATTGACTAAGTAAAGGCTTGAATCTCACGAGATGACACCTATGACTCGATCCGAGTCTAATAAGAAGAAATGCTTGGATCCTAAGGTCTTGAGTAAGACCCCAAGAGATCCACTAGGTCCTTAGGATTGTGTTCCAGGCATGGAACCCAAATGAAATCAAAGAGATGGTAAGTCAACTAGGTGAGCTCGTAAGGCTGCCCCCGTAGACTTGGTGAACCACAGGTTCACTACTCGGGTAGAAGATCTGAGCTGTTGTGGTAGCAAGAGGCTACCAAGGAGATTTGCCTCAGAATAGGAAGGTTCCTAGGTTGGTGACAAGCCTTGGGGCTGTCACTGGTGTTTGCTACTTGGATGTACCCAAATCCAACTCGATGTGAAGGTACTTGAGAAAGAGGCTCACTAGGCACCCGCATATGTGGAGATGACTAGGGTATTGAGATGGTTTGGTTAAGATCTCATCCTACAGCGGATTGAGAGGGCACACCCGAGGATTGTGCTCCTACAGGGAGTAGTTCTTAGCAGGAGCATTGGTGTGGCTCGACAATTCTGGCCAATCCTACTATAATGATCAGGTTGTTCTGTGACTAGTCCTTGTTGGACACCGTTTGGGCTCATGTTTCGTGATCACAAGCCATAGGCCTGGGTAGCTCCCAAGAGGCCCAACTCTTCTGACTGAAGTCAGCAACGTTCTCGATACATCGAGAATGGGCATGCCTTTCTAGAGGATTAACAGACTACTAATCTCACCCTTGGCCAGGGTGAGACTATCAGGCTGGGATTCAAAGGAAAGGATGCACCTCAATCTCCTCTAGTAGAGAGGATGAATTTCTAGAATCTGATCATTAAGGCGAGTGAGGGAATAAATTATTACACCAAATCGAGGAAGGAACTTGGGTAACTTATTAATTGGTTACTGGACCAAGGTGATCAGTCGTACCAGGTAGGGTTTGAGAAACTAAAACCTAAAGTGTGGGTTTGGGCTAGCAACTAGCCAACAAATGAAACTATACACTATCCTGTTTG
Source organism: Thalassia testudinum (assembly GCA_037157565.1). NCBI lineage: Eukaryota > Viridiplantae > Streptophyta > Magnoliopsida > Alismatales > Hydrocharitaceae > Thalassia > Thalassia testudinum. The sequence goes on along the minus strand of JAZHRO010000031.1, from coordinate 142,606,298 downwards.
GTTAAGATACGGTAGATGATTGTTCTCTGTTGAGCTGATTGTCTCATCCTTGCTTTGTGACCTACTTTCAAGTTGTCGTCATGGGTTGTCAACATACGGAATTTGTCGCTGTGCAAGTTTGTGTGTGCTCTGTTGACAGGTACATTTTTTGCTTGGGTTTACAACAAGTTTATGTTTTGTTACTGTTTTCCTGTATCAATTATGTGCCATTCTTTTCAATTTTTCTTCCATTTTATGCTGTGAATGGAACTCTTTTATAGCTCGACTTTGTTAGGTACAACCCGAATTAAATAAACCAGCACCTCTTTCTTTTTCGTCCCTTGGGACTCTAACCCTCATTTGGGGATTTGGGTTTTGGGGCGTGACAGTTAAGCCTTTGGCATAATTCATAAGGTGACTGCTCCACATGCCCCATAATCTAATGGGACAATTAGCAAAGCGAAAGACTAAGACTTTAATTGACATGGTCAACACTCTCTTACAAAGATTAGGCTTACCTATCTACATGTATAGGGAAGCTTTGAATATGGTATGACATATTATGAATAGAGTTCTCTATAGTCATAAGGAAAGTAATCCATTTGAGATTTGGAAGAATAGGAAACGAAGCCTAAAATATCTGAGTGTGGGGCTACATTGCAAAGGTGATTGTCCTAAAACACAATAGAAGAAGCTTGGTCCTAAGATAATTGATACGATCTTTCTAATTTACGTTGAAAATAGCTATGCTTATAGATTTTTAGTTATAGATGTCAACATAATTGTGGAACTTAGTGATGATACAATTTTTGAGGATGTCTTTCCTTTGAAGATTGAATTACCTCAAAATGCAACTTCTGATAGTATAGTCATCACATCTAGTTAAATTATTGAACAAGTAGAAAGAATATCTAATGTAGGGGTTAGCTCTTCCTTTTCTAAACTCAATGAAGAAGAGAATTTTGAACTTAGAAGGAGTAAACAACCAAGAATTGCGAAGGATTTGGGAAGTGATTTTGTTGCTTACCAAATTGAGGGCAATCCCCTTATCATGATTCTATAGCTTCTTCTGAAGGTAAGCATTAAAAAGATGTCATTAAGAGTGAAATGATCTCAATTATCTCTAATGGTATATGAGAGCTAGTCAATTTACCTTCAGGGTGCTCTACCATAGGTAGGGTGGAGCATTGGGCTTGACCTGGCCAGACCTGGCTTGAACCCACTGAGGCCCAAATTTTCTTTTTCTAAGCTTTGGGTCGGGCTGAAGGCCAGAAAATTTCCATTATTCAAGGCCCAGGCCTGACCCAAGGCTCATTTTTTTGGGCCCAAGCTATGCCCAAAAAAGTAACTTTGCATATATTTTTTTATGCATGAGTAATTTCAGTGTTCTTTTCACAAAAACAAATTCAGGTTCCTTTTCCAATAAAATTTATATGAGCATATCAGAAATGTACTTTGGGTATTTTTTAGTAATTATTAAATTTAAGAACTAATATGGACCTTTTGTTTATAATCCTTTACAATTTTACGATTTAATTTTTTTGTTTTTCACTTGTCTTCCTATACTTTGTAAAATCAAAAGTTAACTATTTTATAAAGTATAAACAACCAATAAATTCATAATTGTGAATAATCTGAAAATAGCTCCAACCTCCAAAATAAATATTTTTAGAATTATTGTTTTCATAACATACTTCGCAAACTGTGAATCTACAAGTTAATAATCATAAGCATAAAAACATTTCTTAATAGGATAGCCTTGAAAAGTTGCTCACATCACCACACAAAAAAATTATAAGCAACCTGCAAATCAATAAATTATATAGGAGCTACGTACAGTTCCTATTACAAAGAATTGCATCATATTCTCACTATGTGGAATAACCAACCAAAAAAGCATCTAATGAAGTTCATTCACAATCACCATTTTAAATAGAAAAACATGAGAATTAAATAAAACATTGTGTCCAAAATAAAAATCTTCAATGCTCTCTTTCCCTCGTGATAATAGGGTCCCTGAAATAAAAAGATAATAACATTTATAACTGAAGGATATTAACATAAATATAAAATAAAATTCTAAAGAAACATGAGTAAGATCATATCACTAAGTGAAACATATGAGACATTCGTCTTATAGATGTGAGCCTTCATCTTCAGAAATATCTGCAATTAATAATAAGATTTTAAGTACTTCATTATACTAATTTCTAATAAATAAAAAACTTACTACTTACTACTTAAATACTCATCAATCTCCATCTTGTCTGAACTCAAGCCATATGAATCCCACAACTAATCTTAGGTGCAAATTAGTGCTTCATCAATGGAAGGATCCATTCTACCATGATATTGGTCTAAAACACATCCCCTCATACTGAAGCTAATGTCGTTGCCACTGTAGAAACTGGAACAACCAAAATATCAGGAGCTAGTCATGAAAGGATGCGGTACCTACTGGAATTCATTTTCCACCAACCTAAAATGTCGAAGTCATTATTGTCATCTTCATCATCTCCAAAAACTGTAGAATTATCCATCGGATACATTTCCATCTTATTTTTACCAGATTCTAAACCAACCAACTCTTTTTCCTTCTTGCAGAATTCACTTCTGAAATCTTCCTTCTTTCCTATGGATGATTCACCCTTGTTAATAGTTACAAGAGTGGATTGAATATTCTTACAAAGAGTGAATTGATAAGAAGATGCATACATATCAAAGAGGGAATAAAATTGTAGTCTCAACATCCTGCACATAGTCATCAACCTCAAAGTCAAAGTAAACCTTAGATAAACAAAACTTGTGGTACTCAAAATTCAACCTAGGTTCTAAAGAAACAACAAAGACTAAAGGCAAGGTACAATCATTTTCCTTCCAATATTTTTCAAAATTTTCATTCATTCAAGAAGCCATGGCTGTTATAGAAATGTAATCACTGTCAAGAAGAGACTGCAACTCATGTTTGACCATAAAAATTTGATTGAAGAATATGTTTGTAGTTGAGTAATGAAAGCTAGAGAATATATTCATTGCATTATAAAAAAGTTCCAAAACATCACAAACATTTTCTATCTTCTTTCATTCAGTAATACTAGATGTGTCAAAAACTACTTTGCAGTTAGGTGAGCGGTGAGCGGAGTGGCGAGAAAGCGCTCCTCCCCCTCCCCTTTTCTTTCCCCCGCTCCCCTCCTATTCTCGTTGCCTCTCATGGTCCTCTCTTCCCTCTAAGGTTTCTACACCCCTTCTTTCCTTGTGAGCCCTCTCTTCCTCCTCTCCATTCGAAGGGGAGTCGAGAGGCTCCTCGCCATGGCCACTCCACTTTATTAGGGGTGGCGGGTGCTAACTTTGGAGTTGTGGTTTTGGTGGTTTCTTGTTTCCTGGTTTGTGTGGTGTTTTCTCATGGTTGGTTTCACTTTTTGTTGTTTCGCTCTTTTCATTGTCTTCATGGTTCCTTGCTTTGGTCTGCTTCGCTTTTTCGGTTGTTTGTGGCTTTTCGTCGCTAGGGATGTGCTATCGGGATATGGCTTCTTCCTTGGAGCTCTCCTTTGATCTTGCAATGGTCGATCCTCGATCTATGTTGTTGTTGAGGCCTTCGTTCACCTTAGTGGTGGCTGATCATTGATCTTCTAAGTCCCTACCCTTCGAGGAGCTTTCTGTGCTAGTTCGTATTCCTATGAGGCAGGATGGCCATCTTTGCACTTCGTTTTCTTCCTCGGAAGTTTCGGAGCTCGCGAAGGGTTTGGCTTCCTCGGTTGTTATTCGTGTGATGGGTCCTAAACCATCTTTTTAGTTGGTGAAAGACTTTCTTGCTCTTAAAGTCCGTCTCTCTGATTTCTCGTTGATGGCCTTGGACATGAGGCACTAGTTCGTGCAATGTTCTTCTTATCTTGATTTCTGCAAGCTTTTCTCTCTTGGTTCTGCCATTTTGAACAAAACTCAACTTCAGTTCATTCACTGGTCACCTTCTTTTCGTACTGATGCTTTCACTACCTGGGCTTCGGTCTGGGTGGGATTCCATGGCTCAACGTGCACCTTATTCATCCTAATGTGCTATTGTTGCTTGCTTATCAACTAGATAATCTAGTTTATGTGGATAAGAAAATAGTGTAAGGCATGAGACCGGGCTATCCCTGTGTTTGTGTGGAGGTTGATCTTCTTGCTGATCGCCCCTCTTTTGTTCATATCTACAATGGCAATGTGGTGGTTCAGAAAAAGGTGGTTCTCGAGCGTGTTCGGTTATGCTGTTCTTTTTGCATGAAGCTTAGTCATAGTTTGCACTCTTGATCTGCTTCTTCCTCTTCAAGTCTTAAAGGCTCACAGGGTGTTTCCCCCTCCTTGGATGACACTCAGCTTGGAAACACCGTCCACAAGAAGGTTGAAGCTTCTCTAGTCCTTTCGGATGCCTCTCCCACCTTGCAGGATGCGATCTCCTCATCTTCACATCCGGAGGACCCTACGAGGGTTACTATTCCGAGTTGTACAATTCCTCCTACGGGGGTACTAGTATCTTAGGAGGTCCTCTGGTGGTGAAAAAGAAGAAACGCCGTGTGAGATTAAATCCAAACCTCTGCATATTGACGACCTAGGGAAGGAGCCTCTGATGCCTTGTTCATCAGGGTCCTCAGATCCCCAGCAGGTACACTCTCAATCCTATTCCACTGATTCTTCTCATGTGATGCCTTCTAATGATAATGTGATTGATGATTCTTTAAGTGGTTTTTTGGATGATTCTACGCTTAAAACCAATGATTCTAATTGTGGTTCTGATCTTGAGGCTAAAACTATGGACAATTCTAAGATGTTGGTTATGCATAATCTTAATAAAATCGATGATTATTACATTGATTATGAAAACTGTCATATTATTCCGTCGCCCCATAAAGATGTGCTGCCTAAAATGGTTTGTGATTTATCTCTTGCTCCACATAATTGCTTTGTTAAATCCAATTTTTTCTCTAGTCAAGAAAAATCAAACTCTGATCCGCTGTTGCTTTTGAAAAATCAGATTAAACAATCGGTTAATGTGATGAAATGCTCTAATGTGGATGGTGTTTTGTCTTGGGGCATCTACCTTCCCATTCCTACACCACCCCCTCTTGATCCTAACTCGGCTTCTCCTTTAACTACGGAAATTAATTCTAATGAGGAGCATCTTTTAGTGAGCAATGATGAACCCCTATTGCCCTCTAGATCTGAGATGGTTTTTGAGGGTTCACTTGATGATCTTGCTATCGATCTCCCTTCTCAAGAGGACACATACGTGGTACACTCTACTTCTAGGTCAAGAGGAGCCCGTGGAGGTGGCTCCTTGAGGGGAAATGGAAGGATGACTTGTAGTTGCAGTAAATCACTTTCGAAGATTCTTTCTCTATGAAGGGATTCTTTTGGAATTGTAGAGGGGCTCTTAACCTACCTACTTTGAACTACATTAACTTTTGATTCAAGATCATGACATTGATTTAGTGTTTCTCTTTGAACCTTTTGCAGACATCTCTTTAGCTGCTATCTTCATGGATATGAGTGGTTTCCACCAAATGCACATTAGTTTTAAGGCCCCCAATATCTAGTGCTTTTCTAAGGATTCTATTGCGATCACCTTACAACATGTCATGTCCAATCTTTTACTATCAAATGTGTTTTTTAGAGTTCCACTTGTTTCATCTCTGGGGTGTGCGCATCCTACAATGGTGATTTCTGATTAGGTCTTTGGTCCTACCTTTCCGATTTTCACCCCACCATCTCTGATCCTTGGATCATTGGGGGTGATTTTAAGTGTATCCTTCCTACCTTTGAGAAGAGTGGGGGTTTACCTTTTCAAGAGTCTCAAGCTGCTGCTTTTCGTCTTTGCAAAGATTCTCTTGGTCTGTTGGAGGTTCCGATGGAGGGAAATCAATTTTCTTGGTGTAATGGTAGACAATGTAGCTCTAGGATCTATCAAAAGCTAGATCGTATCATTGTCTCTTTACCTTGCATGACTCTTTCGCCTGAGGCTTTTTATCTCTCCAAACGTAACTTGGACCATGCACCATGCTTTTCTCCTTATGCATTACTAAGCATTTTAGACCTCGCCCATTCCAATTGTAGAATATGTGGTTTAAAGATCCTACCTTTAGGGACTTGGTGTGTTGGGTTTGGGATCAGCCTTGCACTAATCCTTTGTATAATCCCATTGATAATCTTTACTTTAAACTTGCCTGTCTCAAAAGAACCCTGTAATCTTGCAATATATGGTTTTTCGGCGACATCCACTCGATTGTCAAGAACCTTGAGAAATGTCATGATGATTTGGAGGCTAAATTGACATCACAACGGGATGATCAAACCTCTTCTGAGCTCGCGGATACTCACATCCAACTAGAAGATGCCCTCACTAAGTATTATGACTTTCTTGCTCAAAAAGCTAAGATCAATTGGTTGCATCAGGGGGAAGGGAAAAATTCTTTCTTTTTTACTACCATTAAAAAAAGGTTTGCTAAGCGTAACCGTAATTCCCTCTCCTCTTCTATTGGTAACAACTCTTGGGATGTAGCAGCCTCTAAATCTATTCATTACTTTAAAAATCTCCTCTCCTCTAGTGGGATTGGGGACATTGATAAATTTCTGGATATCATCCTCCCATTATCTCTCTTGAGGACTCCTCTTTTTTTACTCAAATCCTTTCTGAAAATGAGATTTTGGATGTCATGAAACAGATGCCCTCTAATAGTACTCCTGGTTCGAATGGGTTCAATGTCGAGGTTTCTCTTAAGTGCTGGGATATTGTTAAGATTGATGTTGTGAGAGCCATATCTCATTTCTACTCTATCCACACTGCTCCTAGATCTTCCAATTCCACTTTTATCTCTCTTATTCCCAAGAAACACAAGATTGAGGAGCATTCTAACTTTCGCCCTATAAGCCTTTGTAATGTGATCTTCAAGATTACCTCAAGCATGTTTGCTAAATGCCTGGCTTCAATGTTGCCTAAGATCATCTCCCCGGAGTAGGCTGGTTTCATCAAAGGCAGATCGATCTTTGACCACATATCTACGACTTTTGAGCTCTCTCAAAGGCTCAATCATAATTTTTTTGGGTCTAATATCATCTTTTAACTAGATCTTCAAAAATCCTATGATAGAGTCAAATGAGAGGCCCTTTATCACACTCTCCTTAAATTTGGCTTCTCTACTCATGTCATCTCGCTTATCAAAGGTTTTGTGGAGCACGAGGGCTCTTCCATCTTGGTTGATGGGAGTTCCTTGCCTTTGTTGAAAGTCTCTAATGGGAACACCATCATGAGCCATAACTAGCTCAGTTTGATCTTATTAAGTTAGTAAAAGCTCCTACATATCCTTCAGAAGGTCTTAAAGGCACAAAACATTGATTTGAGAAGAAGATAAGAATACAGGGTTATTTATGCAAATTTATCATTGTATCACAAAAATATAATAACCACAGGTTTTCTCAGGGGTTGAACAAAGACAAATGATCTTAAGAGTCTAACAAGTGGGTTAGTGCAGACAGAAAAGGGCTTTCCCGCGTTTCAGGAATTAAATGACATTTGAAACCCTAAAAATAGACATGTTTAATTAACTGAGGTTTTGGTCAGGATAAAATTCACCTAAACCCTCTAAAATTCATATAAAAATATTTTCTAGGGTTTTGGTATGCTTGATTTGGCCATCAGAACCCGTTTTGACCCAAAATAGAACCATAGACAGACTTTTGCCCTAATTTAGGTTTTTGCATAAATTACCCAATCAAACTAGGTCAAAACCAAAATCCAACTTTACCATTAAATTTCTTAAGTCCAAATTAGGTTTGTACCAAAATTTGGGCACAATCTGAGATTGTCTTGACCTAGCTTGCAACTTAGTTTTATCTAATTCTTTTATCTCACACTCATGCCCTTAACTTTTGAATTTCTTATAAATGGCCCCCCAGCTTTGTTGTCTTCTTCACAAAAAGGTCCCTACCGCCATGAAATCCTACTCCTACAACTCTGGCAACCTTTGATTGAAAAGAACTTCTTCTCTGATCAATCAATCCCTTCCAAAATTGGAAGGGAGATTCCTTGAGGAGTCCTCTTTCCATTGCACCTGTCCATTTGCCCCAAAACATTTCCAATCTCTCATGCGAACGCATGAGAGATTCGGGTATCATAGAGTTTCCAAACTTTGGCCAGCTTTCCTAGCTTGGGAAGCTTGCTTCCCAAGCTCATGTTGACTTGCTTCCCAAGCTCAAGTCGACCTCTAAAGCTCTATATAAAGCTTCCCAAGCTCATGTTGACTTGCTTCCCAAGCTCAAGTTGACCTCTAAAGCTCTATATATGACTCCCCAAACTTCGTTGTTCTCCTCACACTCGAATTAAGCCAGATTCCCCTCTGATTTCATCTCTCCTCATCTGGGGGAAGCTCCTCGATGTCCGATGAGCTCCTACGACTCCTTCCTCCATTTGACCGCAATACCGATTATAGATCCTCCTTCCCTGCCTTCCTCTATGTAGCACCATACCAGCAGGCACCTCTATCTCCTTCATCCTCGCTGTCTTACCCTCATCGGAGCACTTTCTTCCCTGACGTCAGCATACCATAATTGGCACCGCTCCATCCCCTTCGTCCATTATATTAGGGTTAGATTAGTTTATCTTAGCTCGTAGGTTAGTTTTCCCTCTCTCTATCCTCATTTCAACCCCCGACTCGACACGCTCACCCTCGTCTTCTCCGTCTTTGACCGAATCTCTGGTGAGTCGTATATGTCGCTACACCCCTCCATCTGTCTTGCCGACCACCTCGTAACCTTCACCTCATCCTCCCACACAAAAGCCCTCTTATTACCTCTTCATTCACATATCCAACACTCCCCCCGAACATACCCATCACCGGCTTCCTTCCTCGACTCCGTCTGACCACCACACACCTCCACATGCCACGAAACCACCACCAACACACTCCATGTCCCTCGGTGAAGGTTTTGAGCTAGTTTAACTTGGCTGTAAGGTCGTATTTATGCTTTTTAGGTATCACCGTTCACAGCTACCGCCACCATTAATGACTGACGTGTTCTTCGAGCTCTAGACTGCGCATGTCCCAGGCTCCACTTCAAGGTTGCATGGAGTCACCCAAAGACCACTCCCAAGTGGTCAATTGGGAAGTTTCAACGGCCCTTCAGACGCCAATCGAGGCCACATTTCCACTGCAGTTGCTGCAACCAACGCGAAGAGGAAGGGTGGGACTTTAGTCCCACCTTGGAAGCGGGTCACCAAGTAGAGGCGCAAAAATTGATTTTCTACCTTAGGCTCTTCACCTCCTAACATAGAGGGTGAGGTCCTCCACACCCTTCACTTGCACCTCGCCCGTGACCTGTCCCCCGCGGGCCTGACGCTGATCCAGCCCGTTTAACCCGCTCACTCCTCACTCACCACCCACTGCCGGTAAGCCTGGTCTCAGGTGCGCTCTACCTGAATATCTGATTACTCGATACTGTGGCCCTGGGAGGGCGGAACCCAGAGAGGAGAAAGAAAGAGAGAGTGTGGGGGTAGGGGGGTTTTGCTCTCTTTGACACTCAGCCACTGGAGGGATTGCCTCCCTCTGTGCGTGAAGAAGAAAGAAGAGGAGAAGGAAGAAGGCCTTGACAGAAGAGAAAGAAAGAAGAAGAGGAGAGGACCTGAAGAGGTGAGGAAGAAGAGAGAAAAGAGAAGCCAAGAAGAAAAGCCACACACAGGGGAAGAAGAGAAAGAAGAAGAGCAAAAGCAGAAGGAGAGAAAGAAAAGAAGAGATTGAAGAAGAAGCATAGTGCCCTGGTTGATACTGTTGATATATTTGAGTACCTAAGTTTGAATGGTTGATGGCATTGTTGCATTATTTAAACTCAATGCATATATGCTTAAATTGAATAATTGGTGATCTAAATCACCATTGTTTTTGCTTTGAGATTCTTTTTGCCATGCACAATTATTGTTCAACTCAGACTTTACATTAATTATCATTTCTGAGTAATTATTATGCATTTCTTGATATTATTTGGCTTGAATCTTGTGCTCAATTACATTTTATTTGAGATTAGCGATTGAATTCCTATTTGCTCCCAGCAAACAACCTCGGACTTCATTTCTGATATTCGAGTTATAAATATTATCTATTTTTTGCACTACTTCAATCTATACTGCAACTCATCGATTTTAAAATCTGATTCAGAGCGACTAACATTTTGGTGCCGTTGTCGGAGAACTGTTGTTTCCTGATGACTACAAGCCAATTTACGACCTCACCATCCACGACCCATCTTTTGATTCTGACACTGAGGTCAATGATTTGAAAGACACCTCCTCTTCTACACATGTAGAACCTTGCCAAACCCATTTTCAACCCCGACCCACAACCAGACTCAATTTCTACTCTGATTCTCCTCTCAATGAACCGATTGCACATGATTCTCCTCTACATTTTTATTGGGTCTCGGACATCAATCTGACTACAAATCATGCCTCATCCTTCTCTGATCACTGTCATAGGGTTCCTACACCCTCCATTGATTCTTTTTCATTTAAGGATCCTTACTCTGATCAGCCTGATTCGATTCACCCAAACCCTAGCTATACACTGCCACATCTTCTTGAACTTCACAGTATCTGGTGGGTACCACATCTTTTGATACACATCTATCAACCTGCCAGATTGATTGGGTTTAGGCTGCATCATCACCTTACTGATCTGAACAAGTACCTAGTTGGACTAACCAGGCTATTGATCAAGGTGTTTGTTTTACAAAATTCATCTGATTTGACCACTCCTCCATACCATGTTCTACTTGGCTGAAGGCATTGAATTTAGCGCTTAACGGGAGGCAACCCGTCAAGCCAAAAACCTGAGATCCTTTTGATTATCCTTTTGTACTTCACGTCTATTGCACTCTGAGTTTAGTTTTAGAACAGTCGATCCCACCTCTGGGACTCGTATCAGAGCTTGAAATCGTCTGCAACAGTCATCCCGACTCATTCACCTACCTGATAATCCTGTTCTAATTCCTGAAGCCAAAACTATTTCATACCCTCCGTTTACGATGGGACATTACAAAACTTAGGCATGGGGGTGTTAAAGTGAAAACATACAAAAATTCAAAGTTCGGAAGGGTTTTCATAAAAAAATTATATGTATTCCAAAAAAAGCCAAAAAATAAAAAAATTGAAAAAGAACAAAAAAATGGAGAGAAGGGAGGAAATTTTGAGAATTAATTGCATATCATTCTTGAGAAGGAAAAGAGAGGAGGAGATTTTTAAATGTCAAAAAGGAGCAACAAATTGAAATAAAAAGAGAGTCATTAGTAAAAGATTAAGGAATCTACTTAGTTCTAGACCAAATCAAAAGAAAGTAATAAAAGATAAAAAGTCCTAAGAGACACAGAGGTTGGTATGAACACTGATCTTAGGCCTCTTGGGCTTGTGTTTAGGCTTAAAAATTCAAGTATTCGTTAAGATCTGGATAGTCCTCAAGAGGTTGAGGAAAATGTGAAGCTTAAGTATTAGGTCTAAGGCTTAGGGATTATTCAGCCTTGTTAACTGACCTCTGGTTTGCAGGACTCGGTAACCTAAGTGCCCTAATCCACACACAGTCTGGTTCAGTGTGCTTAGTTATCAAAATCATGCAAATGCATTAATTCTGTTCTAAAATGCTACCTAGATTAGGAGCATCTTATCAACACAAGTTGATTTGGAAGAGTTCCTGGCATGGAGAGGTAGAAAATTCCCCTCAAAGATGCGCAATAACATACTGTCTCCTCGGTGCTTGTCTCCAAGGATCTCTAAATATCCTACTGGGGGCATGTAAGCACCTTATGCTGATTCAGGTGCCATGGGCAGGATTATCTAGAAATGTCGATTGCTAGGGCCTGAATTTAGCTACAGAATGCCATGGGTGGCACTATCTCGAAGTGTTGAAAGCCAGGGTTCTGGGGGTTGCGATGGGCGATGCTATCTCAAACGTCGAAAGTCAAGGACCCTACGAGGATTGATGGTTGGAGCTAGGAATCCGATACAGACTGTGTTGTAAAGCCAATCTGAAGCTAGAAATAAAGAAAAGAAAAGAGAGAAAAAAACTCTTCAGAAACAAAGAAAAAAAAATCTTCTATCTCTCTCTTATAAAAACACGCTGCAAACTGAATCGGGACTAAACATGTTTTAAGCATGGGTGCTTTAACTGCGAAGTTCAACGAACCTTAGGTTAGTTCCTATGGGCCTTAGAAACCTTTGTAGCAGACTAAGGCTAAAGCTGGTCAAGTATGGATCTTGGTTGGCACTTGAGTACCTTTAAGCCTACTATTGCCATTCTGACCTAATCTACAAGAAAAATCACATATCAGAGATCTGAACACATGGTCTAGAATTTGAGTTAATTCCATGAGATTTTGCTAAGGGACTAGCAAAAGTTAGGCATGGGGGTATGATGGGAACACCATCATGAGCCATAATTAGCTTAATTTGATCTGATTAAGTCAATAAAAGCTCCTACATATCCATCAGAAGCTCTTAAAGGCACAAAACATTAATTTGAGAAGAAGATAACAATACATGGTTATTTCTGCAAATTTATCATTCTATCACAAAAATATAATAACCATAGGTTTTCTCAGGGGTTGAACAAAGGTCAAATGATCTTAAGAGTCTAACAAGTGGGTTAGTGCAGACAGAAAAGGGTTTTCCCGCGTTTCAGGAATTAAATGACATTTGAAACCCTAAAAATAAACATGTTTAATTAACTGAGGTTTTGGCTAGGATAAAATTCACCTAAACCCTCTAAAATTCATATAAAAATATTTTCTAGGGTTTTGGTATGCTTGATTTGGCCATCAGAACCCGTTTTGACCCAAAACAGAATTATAGACAGACTTTTGCCCTAATTTAGGTTTTTGCATAAATTACCCAATCAAACTAGGTCAAAACCAAAATCCAACTTTACCATTAAATTTCTTAAGTCCAAATTAGGTTTGTACCAAAATTTGGGCACAATCTGAGATTGTCTTGACCTAGCTTGCAACTTAGTTTTATCTAATTCTTTTATCTTACACTCATACCCTTAACTTTTGAATTTCTTATAAATGGCCCCCCAGCTTTGTTGTCTTCTTCACAAAAAGGTTCCTATCACCATGAAATCCTACTCCTACAACTCTAGCAACCTTTGATTGAAGAGAACTCCTTCTCTGATCAATCAATCCCTTCCAAAATTGGAAGGAAGATTCCTTGAGGAGTCTTCTTTCCATTGCACCTGTCCATGAGCCCCAAAACCTTCCCAATCTCTCATGTAAATGCATGAGAGATTCAGGTATCATAGAGTTTCCAAACTCCGACGAGCTTTCCTAGCTTCAAGCTTCCCAAGCTCAAGTCGACCTCTAAAGCCCTATATATGACTCCCCAGACGTCGCCTTTCTCCTCAAGCTCGAATTTAGCCAGATTCCCTTCTGATTTCTTCTCTCCTCATCCGGTCGAAGCTCCTCGACATCCAGTGAGCTCCTACGACTCCTTCCTTCATCTGACTGCAATACCAGTGGCAGATCCTCCTTCCCTACCTTCCTCCGCATCGCGCCATACCAGCAAGCGCCTCTATCTCCTTCATCCTCGCCGTCCTACTCTCACCGAAGCACTTTCTTCCCCGACGCCGGCATACCATAACCAGTGCCGTTCCATCCCCTTTGTCCATTATATTAGGGTTAGATTAGTTTATCTTAGCTCGTAGGTTAGTTTTCCCTCTCTCTATCCTCATTTCAACCCTTGACTCGACACTCTCACCCTCGTCTTCTCCGTCTCCGACCGAACCTCCAGCGAGGTGTATACGCCGCTACACCCCTCCATCCACCTTGTCGACCACCTCATAACCTTTGCCTCATCCTCTCTCACAAAAGCCCTCTTATTACCTCTCCATTCACGCATCCAACACTCCCCCCGAGCACACCCATCACCGGCTTCCTTCCCCAACTCCGACCGACCACCACACACCTCCACACGCCACGAAACCACCACCAACACACTGCATGTCCTTTGGTGAAGGTCCTGAGCTAGTTTAACTTGGTCGTAAGGCCGTATTTATGCTTTCAAGTATCATCGTTCATAGCCACCATCACCATTAATGGCCGACATGTTCTTTGAGCTCTAGACCGCGCACGTCCCAGGCTCCGCTTCCAAGTTGCGCGGAGTCACCTGATAAGAAGATTTTTGCTTTCGAATAATGTGAATAAGATGATTTGTCATTTTAGTAACAAAGTGGTGGAAAATCGCTTAACAAAATAATTAAAATAAAAATTAAACCACTCACAGAAGAGCGGGTCGTGTCCACAAGGAGACAATGATGCAATAAATTCATGAATATTTTTCTCGTATTCGTTCAATCGAGTGTGAAATCCATAGTCAAATCTGACATGAAATGTGACGAAAAGAAGATACACAATAACTCAAGAATGTAAGGTTATATGTGTAATTTTTCCTCATTGAAATATTCAATAAATATGTGATCAATCTCTGTAATTTCCAATTGCACATGTATTAAAGAGAATTTGTGTCCATCTTAATCCAAAACCAATATCAAAAGATGTGAACAACAAAGCCAAGCAATTATGAGAAAGCATGAGCATGAAGTTGCAATTTCACTCAATATATCAAATATTAAAATAAAAATGAAAATTTGGCAATGGAATTCATATGTAAATATTAATTAACCCAAAAGTAGAGGATTTGGTTCCTTTATGCGTGCATGAAGAGGAGGCAATGGCGGCTCACGAGAAGCTCGGAGAAGGATAAGCGCAACGAGAGCTTTCCGATGGTGGTGGTGGCACTCCGAATGACCGTCGGTGGTCGCCGGCCGGAGTGGAAGAAGCTGCCGGCGGTAAGGCTCTCCGACCAGTCATCGGGTGGTCGATTGGTGCGGTCAGAAGAATGGTTGTGCTCGGGGAGTTGAGGCAAGTCCGATGGAGTTCCCGATGTGAAGTTTCGTGGCCCGATTTGATGGCTGCGTTTGTGGTGGCTTTGGGTACCTTCGTTCATCAAAGAAGGAGAAGAAGAAGGAGCCAAGCGTGTGCACAGGCAGCGACACCGGCTGGAATAGAGCATGCTATGCGCGTGCTGCTGGTGGGCGAGGTAGGTTGCTACTGCTGGGCACGATACTTTGGTTGCGAGGAGCGCGTGACGGTTGCTGCGGACAGAGGTGTGCACGTAGTAGCATCGGGCGCGGGAATGGTACTGGAAGGCACGTGGCTGTGCGTGCTACGTGCGGCAGGGGGCTGAGGAGAGGGCGGTGCGTACGCACGCAAAGGGGCCGGCGGCTGCTTCGTGCGGCAGGGGCGCGTGTGGCTGGTGGAGCCCGGGTGCATGCAAGGTGCATACTACAAGAGGTGCGTGGGTGGGGAGCTGGTGAGGTGTGTGCAGCAGTTGGGAGCTACGCGTGGAAGGGAAGATGACGCACAGTGATGCAAGGACTCTTGGTGGTGTGAGCTGTCACACCACAAGCCCATAGTGGTGGAGTCGCACTGCCGCAGTTGAGGCCGGTGGTGAGGAGTGGATGAGAAACGAAGTTCTCTACGCAGTGAGGAAAGGGGTGGTGGACTCCGCGAGCACAGTTGCCTCCTCTCCCTTGTAGTCGCAACTGCCCCCGACCAGATCCATCTCTCCCGTCCTCCATGAATGGGGTCTTGAGTGCAGGCAGCTGGCGAAGATTGAATGCGCAGGCAAAGGAAGTGGAGTGGTTGCCTGCAGGAAGAAGAAGAATTAATAAAATAAAATATTCAGATTATTTATACACAAATCCTTAAGTTCTATGTTAATTGCAACAATGCATGTAATGCACCTAATGCCATTCTAAGTCAATTCCAAATGCCTTTAATTATGAATGTAATGCATGAATTATGTAATTAAATCATAAATATAAATTAATCTATTTACATCCTAATGCATGCTAAATAAATGTTAGAAGTAACTTAATGTCTAGGCACTTAAATACTTAAATAGCCCACAAATATGGGCTAATCAAATACCCCCATGCCTAGTTTTTACTAGTTTCTAGCAAATCTAAGCAATAACCTAGCACTCCAAGTAGACTAGCCAACCCAATCGATCTTCCTTTAGAAGCATGTTGAGTTCAGGCCTTAGACCTAAGGTTCCCAAGTAGTTGCAAAGTTACAGACTAGGTCAGCTAAAGATGAGTTGCAGGTACAAGTTTCCCTGATTTCTGACTCTACCCTAAGGTTTATTGATCCCTGAGATTAAAGCATCCATGCATGTGCATTGGTCTGAGTTATTTGAGGTTGGTATGATTGCCAACCTAAAGAGGAAAAAGGATATATATATTTTAATATATATATTTTTTTGTTTGATTCCTCTAAGTCTAACCTTGGATCAGCTATCAACACGATCTGTGTCAGATTCATTATCCCCATCACCGTACCTCGATGGGTGCCTGCCTTTTGATGCTTCGAGATAGCACCGCCCATAGCGACCCCAGGAACTCCTGGCAATCGGCATTTCAAGATAGTATCCCCCATGGATTTCTTAATCAAATTCAAGCCTATGGCAATCGGCAGTTCGAGATAGGGCCACCCATGGTACTTGAACTGCACAATGCGCTTACATGCCCCCAGTATGATGGATATCCTACGAGACAAGCGTCGAGGAGGTAACATGTTATCATCGCATCCTCAAGGTGAGCATATACTCCACCTCTCTTGCTGCGAGAACTCTTCCAATCAAATTATGTTTTCAAGCTTCTCCTAAGTCAAAACTAAGAGAACCAAATTTCTTTTAAGAAAGGAATTAAGGTGATCACTTACTTACACAAGACCAAGTGTGTGAAATTTAGATGCTTGGGTTACAAGGACCCGTAAACCAAAAGGTAGAACAAGACTCCAGGTACTACCCCACCTTTAACTCAATCCCTAGCTTTCCTTCCTCAACCTCTTGAGGAATGGTCTGCAACTTAACTCCTACTTAAGTTTTTAAGTCCACAAAGGACCCTAAAGGTCTAAAGCTAATAGCTCACTTAGCTTCTAAAGTTCAACACCTAGAATCAACTTAGTTTAACCTAAAGTTCTGATTTGCTTAAGAATGCAGGACCCAGCCAGTTAAGTTCAAATTTTTTTTTTTTTTAATGAAATATGCATGAATGAATGCAAAATGTAGACATGCTATAAACAGATGCCTCAGGTCCTCTCCCAAATGCCTGATTCAAACAATGGCATCATTGGAAGCAAAACAGTTAAAGGAAGACATTACCTGAGGCGGAGAATGGCAGGAGCTAAGGCTCCTCAAGAGTGACCTCGTCAACCAGATGGCCATCCAAAGTAATATATGGTTTTAACCATTGACCATTGACGATAAAGGGAGTTGCTGAAGAGGAAGGGCTTTTAATCTCCACAGCTCCATGTGGAAACACTTTAGTGATTATGTAAGGCCCATCCCAATGAGATTTTAATTTCCCTGGAAAAAGCTTAAGCCTGGAATTGAAAAGCCAGATTTGTTGGTTGGGCTCAAAAGTCTTTCTAAGGATATACTTATCATGCAAGACCTTAGTTCTCTCTTTATAAGCTTGAGAGGTGTCATAAGCATCATTCCTCAACTCCTCAAGCTCACTTAATTCCAGAAGTCGTGCCTTACTTGCCTTTTCTAAATCCATGTTAACACTTCAGATAGCCCAAAGTGTCCTATGTTCCAGCTTAATGGGTAAATAACATGCTTTCCCATACATAATCCGAAAGGGAGATGTACCCAAAGGGGTCTTATAAGTCGTTCGATATGCCCACAAAGCATCATTGAGCTTTTGGGACTAGTCTTTCCTATCAGGTCTAACGGTCTTTTCTAAAATATTTTTTAGCTCCCTATTCGACACTTCAACTTGGCCACTCGTCTGAGGATGGTAAGGGGTAGCGACCTTGTGAGTCACTCCCAGACTCCTGAGTAGTCAATTGAAGTGGTGGTTTCGGAAATGAGGTCCCCCATCACTTATAATTGTCTTGGGGCAGCCAAAACGAGATATGATATTGGCCTTCACAAATTTCAAAACCATAGAGTGGTCATTTGTGCACGTAAGAATGTCCTCTATCCATTTAGAGACATAATCAACTACCACCAAGATATATTCATAACCATGGGATGAAGGGAAGGGGCCCATAAAGTCAATTCCCCACACATAAAAAATTTCAACAGATTAAATAGGGTGTTGAGGCATCTCATTCCTCTTCCCAATTGTTCCAGTCCGTTGACATCTAAAGAAGGCCTTAACAAAATTATGAGAATCCTTAAATAACGAAGGCCACCAAAAATCGGACTGGAGAACCTTAAAAGCAGTTTTCTTAGTGCCAAAGTGTCCTCCACAATGAAGTTCATGCCAAAAACTCAGCACACTTTGTTGTTCCTCTTCAGGTACACATCATCTCAATACTTGGTCTTGTCCAATTCTAAATAATTTTGGCTCTTCCCAATGAAAGTATCTAACTTGGGAAATGAATCTCTTTCTTTTCTGCTCATCCCAAGAGCCAGGAGTTTCTCCAGTGACCAAGTAATTTACAGTATCAGCATACCAAGGTGAAGTTGGTGTTACCGCCATAAGGGTTTCATCGAGAAATGTCTTGCGAATGTCTCCAAATAGAGAGTCATTACGTGGAAGGCGAGACAGGTGGTCAGCCACAACATTTTCTACTCCTTTCTTTTCACGTATCTCCAAGTCAAATTCTTGAAGGAGTAGGATCCACCTAATCAGATGTGGTTTAGAATCTTTCTTAGCAATAAGATGTTTCACTGCCGCAAGATCAGTGAAAATAACCACCTTAGACAGAAGAAGATAAGACCTAAACTTCTCCAGAGCAAAAACTACATCAAGTAATTCCTTTTCAGTGACGGTGTAGTTTTGCTGCGGTTTGGTTAAAGTCTTGCTGGCATAATGCAGCACATGAGGTCTTCCCTCAACCCTTTGTCCAAGGATTTCTCTCACTGCATAATTCGAAGCATCACACATTAGCTAAAATGGGAGTGTCCAATCAGGAGCTCAAAGAATAGGTGCAGAGATCAAGGCCTCCTTCAGAGTTTGAAATGCCTCGGCATACTTTGAATCAAAATTGAAGGAAGATTCCTTCACCAACAGGTCACAAAGTGGCCTAGAAATTTTACTGAAATTTTTAATAAAGCACCTATAAAAACTAGCATGGCCCAGAAAGGATCTAATCTGTTTGACATTTGTGGGCAATGGGAGTTTGGAAATAGAATCAATCTTGGCTTTATCTACTTCCAAGCCTCGCTTAGACACAACATGCCCAAGTACAATTCCTTTCTGTACCATGAAGTGACTTTTCTCCCAACTGAGGACTAAACCAGTCTCCTTACATCGCTTCAACACATTGTCCAGGTGCAGGAGACACTGGTCGAAAGACGAGCCATAAATGGAAAAGTCATCCAGAAACACTTCAACACACTCGTTAATCATATTAGAATAAATGGACATCATACACCGCTAGAGGGTTGCGGGGGCGTTACATAATCCAAACGGCATACGCCTAAATGCAAAGGTACCGTAAGGACTCGTGAATGTCGTCTTCTCTTGGTCATCAGGGAAGATTGCAACCTGGTTGTACCCAGAATATCCATCGAGAAAGTAATAGTACTTATTCCACGCCAATTTCTCGAGAATTTGATCAATAAAAGGCATGGGAAAGTGATCCTTCTGGGTAGCGGTGTTCAGCTTGTGGTAATCCATACAGACCCTCCATCCAGTTGAGGGTCTAGTCACAACTTATTCACCTTGGTCATTAAATTCCACAATAAAGCCTGCCTTCTTTGGCACCACATGAATAGGACTTACCCATTTACTATCTGCAATGGGATATATGATCCCAGTGTCTAACCACTTCAGAATTTCCTTTTTAACCACCTCCCTCATATTAGGGTTCAGACGTCTCTGCATGTCCCTAAATGGCTTGATGGAATCATCAGTATAAATGTGATGCATGCAGAGTGTAGAGTCTATACCCTTAATGTCAGCAATGCTCCAAGCAATAGCTTCCTTGTGCCTAGACAACCATTCAATCAAGGCTCCTTATCCTCAGATAGCACAGCCGAAATGATAATGGGGAGTGTATCAGTGGCACCCAGGAAGACGTACTTGAGAGTGTCAGGGAGGGGTTCCAACTCAAGGTCGAGGGCTTGTATGGTTGAGGGTTTCATAATAGATGTCCCAATCTCAGGTAGCAGATCTACCTTGGTTAGAGATGATGGGGAAAGAGACTCAGCATAAACACCCAGCAGCTCCTCAAGTTCTAGTATATCCCCTTCACATTCCTCCAAGAGATGGGAATGCTCATTTAGCATGACATGTTGAAGTGGGTCATCACATAACATTGCAAGGGTTACCTCTTCAATCAGGTCATCTATAACCTCAACTTGAGAACAATCCTCAAGCCCAGCTTGTTTGTAAGCATCAAATACATTAAGCCGGATTTTCCTGTTCCTAAAGTCCATTTTCAATGCCCCAGTATTACAATTGATTGAAGCATGAGAAGTTGCAAGGAAGGGGAAGCCCAAAATGATGGAGGGTTTGGTTGGCTTGTTGGTAGGGCCAGTGTCCAAAACTAAGAAGTCAACAGGGAAGAAGAAATCCTCCACTTTTATGAGGACATCTTCCAAAATTCCCCGCGGTGTCTTAAGTGATCGATCAGCAACTTGGAGGATTACTGGGCTAGGCTTCAGATTGCCTCCCCCAAGTTGTTCATACACGTAGCTCGGAAAGGATGTTCACCCTCGCACCCAGATCAAGTAGAGCCTCATCAATCTGTAAGTCACCAATAACCACTGAGATGTACGGGGCTCCTGGGTCCTTAAGTTTCGGGGGTGTGCCATGTTGAACAATTGAGCTAACAGAATCAGGCAGGATAACTTTTGATTGGACCTGTTTCCTAGATTGCCGCTTTTTTGTGCATAGGTCCTTTAAGAAGCGAGCATAAGACAGAATCTACCTGATAGCTTCAAGCAAAGGTAGGTTAATCTACACTTGGTTGAAAGTTTCTATGATCTCATCCGTTTTATCTTTGGCTCCAGATGAGCTAGTAGAAGTTTGCCCAGAGGTGGATAAGCGCTTTGGAAAGGGCACTCTCGATCTCTGGGTGGAAGGGTTGTCATGTCAAGTAAGGGGTGGAACGAGGGCAACTTCTTCCGGTGAGGTGATTTCAAGTAGAGAAGATTTGGGCAAGTCTTCTCCAGTGGGGGTGAAAGTCGGGGTGGATGGTTTTTCAGAGGGTAAGACTACAGGAGCATCGGGTTTGGAAATTTCTTTCCCACTCCTCAGAATAGTCACTGCCTAAGCATGCTCCCTAAAGACAATCCTAGTTTCCATTAGGATACTCCTCAGCAGCATTGGGAAGCTTCCCAGTTTCCTTCTGTCTAACGGCCTCAACAAGGTGTCCTATCTGCGATTTCATCTCATGTATAGCCTTGTCATGAGATTGGATGATGGTACTTTGGCTTTCTTGCATAGTTCTCAACATTGCCTTCAATTCATCCATCTCAGAGGTCATAGGTTGGGCAAAGGTCTGAGGTTGGTTCATTTGATGGTTTTGAAAGGATTGTGGTTTATAATTCCCTGAATTTGAGACATTTCCTTATCTCCATGAAAAGTTTGGGTGGTTCCTCCATCCCTCATTATAAGTGTTGGAAAAAGGGTCATTACGAGGTCTAGGACGGAATCCTTGAGCAGCATTCAGATCCGCCTGTACAAGCTCAGGGAATTTGGAGGCCAAGTGGCAATCCAGAGTGGCTTGTGTATTGCCTTAGCAAATGGAGCATTCAGAAGCTTGGGATGTGGAGGTGTTAGATACGAATTGGCTCGGGCTCGACATAAGCCTTTCCATGTTTTGATTCAATAATTGAATCTGATAGGCTAAATTCTGGGTGTCCCTTGTGTTGGAAAGTCATAGATCGCATTTTTGATAAAAGCATTGTAATATAGTTGCGAAATACGATCCAACAAAGATATTATTTTGAAAATAACGAGACTTTGAGTCCCGATCGTTCGTCTCTGAGAGGCCTTGTTTTTATTTTTGAAATCGATCTTAAAGCTGCTCTACTTTATTTAAATGACATGCTGGTGCATAATATATAGGCGGTTAAAGAACAGGCACTTAAATCACGCAAATATGATAATCATTTAGCTCAAGGTGATTTCAAACACATAAGAGATATATGTATATAAAATGAAATTTCATTCATCGTGAGAGAGTTGTTGCACAAGGAAATCTAGAGGAAAGCTTATACATGAATGCTTAAAATTAAATCTAACTACCAGAAAACGATTGCTTACAAGAATCAACAGGGGAATTTCGCATGCATCATTGGGGGAGAAGTAAGACTACTCTACTAAGCAGTAAATGAAAGCAATAAAAATTATGAAGAGCATGATCTAGAGCTAGAAGAATAGAGGGCATTCAGGGGTGGTCCCCGATGGCCTTGGAGTGGTCGAGAGAAGAAGGAGGGGCGGCCAATGGAACTTAGGCCGGCCCTTGGAGAGAGGTAGGTTTGATCCAGCATCCCGACATGGTGTCCTCCATGGTGGTGGTAGTGAGCTCATGGAGGTGTAGTGACTATGGAGGTGGCGTGAATGGCACCAATGGAGAGCAATTGCCAAGGGAGTGAATGGGTGCCAATGGCCACCCAAGGGATCTTTTTATAGACCTAAGGGAAGCTCTCTAGAGAATTATGGAATTCTCTAGAAGGCCTATGGTGGGAGCTTGTGGGAGAGTGAGAGAGAGAGGGTGGATGGTGGTTTTTAGATCCACCAAATGTGGATCTAAAAATTGAATGGCTCTTGGTTGCTATTTTTGGCAACCAAGGCAACCACACATGGTAGAGAGTTCTAGAGAACTCTAGGCTAGATATTTTCGTGTGGATGGTGTGTGTGGGTGTGTGTGGGTCGAAACTTAGGTGGCTAGGTTGATTAGGTTGGGTTCTAGTGGGTTTAGGTCAAGGTAGGTCCCAAATTAGGGTTATAAACCCTAATTCACTAAGGTAAAGTGCAATTAAACTTAATACAAGTTTAATTAGGTGTGTGGAAACTTAATTGAGAGTAAAACAACTCAATTAAGTCAGGTCTAGGTCAATTGGACTCTCACTGAGTCCAATTGGACAGTGTGTGCTGAGATCAGGGCTCAATTGGACTCAATGAGTACAATTGAATAGGCTGATGGAATTGACTAAGATCCAAGTCAATTAGGTTTAGTGAGGACCTAATTAAGTCCTTAGGGAGGTCTAGAGGTGGTGTACTAGGGTTAGGGCACCTTAATTTAGGTTCCTATGGGGTTGGAATTGGGTTTAGGGACCTAGAGATCCAAGATCAAGGCTTAAATCTCAAAACAGGAATTGGAGAGTTGTATCAGACATCTAATTATAGAATTAGACGTCTTATACTCAAAAATCAGAAGTCCAGACTTGTTGTCTGGACGTCCAATCAGAGTCAGGAAGGATTTCGGGTTCTGTTTTGGGTATTCTGCAAAAATTAGACGTCTGACAAAGTGTATGGACATCCAATAGCACTGCAGAAGTGGGTTTGAAGTGTGCGGGAGTTGGCTAAGGGTCCTGGACGTCTTAAAACTTATCTGGACATCCAGAGAAGGGTTGGAACTAGGGTTTTAGGACTTCCTAGGGTGTTGTGACCTAATCTAAGGGTGGCTAAGGCTTGGGGAAGTCTCTAGGCTATCCTAGGGCTAGGATGGACCTAATCTCTTCACATTTTACTGCTTTATTTCTACTTAATAGAATAGAAAAGCTTTAAGCCCCTTACATTATTATTCCTACATCTAAACTAGGCCTTCTGCTCCAGCTCTGCTACAACTCCTATTATTCCTGATCCAGCTTCAGATCTAGCTCCTGATCAGCTTATTCCCTGCAATCGACATAATGTACTTAATCAGCGCATTATAACATTATTTTATGCATAGCTAAAGGAAAGCAGTAAAGATGCAGATAATGCGTATGCATGCATGAATAACCCTAACTTATGCTAAGTCCTAGCTTAATTTAGGCCAATTAAGACCTATGATTGCTGCGTAATCACCTTGCCTCATTCGCCTCCAACTTTCTTTGCATGAAAGTGGGTTTTCTATCCATGTAGGAAGAATTCAAGTGAATAGAATTCTCACTCAAAGTATCAAAATGGATCGAAGCTTCATCCTCAGTCTTACATAGAAAGGTTCCTGCACAGGCACCATCCACAGTCTGCCTGTGCGAATCATTAAGTCCGGTGTAGAATCTTTCAACCAGTTGCCACTTAGGCACCTGGTGATGTGGGCAAAGTGTCAATAGGTCATTAAAGCACTCCCATGCATTATGGAAAGCTTCCCCATCCTTTTGAACAAAACTCATAATTTCCCTCCTAAAGTGATTTGTTTTGCTCATGGGGAAGTACTTCTTCAAAAACTCCTTCTTCAGGACATCCCAAGTGTTAATATCATCAAGGGTATGATACCAATACTTCGCTTTGTCCTTGAGGGAGAAAGCAAAAAGGGTCCGCATTTGAGCGTCACCAGTAACGTCCTGCAGCTTCACCGTGGAACAGACCTCGGTGAATTCCTCTATATGCCTGTAAGGGCCTTCCCTAGTAGTACCATAAAAGGAGGGTAGCAAAGATATGGTACTGCTTTTGACCTCATAAGGATTGTCCCCTCCAGGTCTATGTAGTGTAGGGCCAACTTGATTGGTTGGAATGAAATATTCCTTAAGGCTCCTTTGACTAGCCATTTCTTCCTTTGGAAGGTTTCAGCTTAAGATTCTTTCAGGTTCAGGATCAAACATAAGTTGTCTTCTAAGAGATCGCCTACCAAGCATGCACTACAAACACAATTCAAAAGGACTTTGGTCTTTACAAATTTAGGCTTTTGACTTTAGTTCAAATTGTAGGTGATAAAGCAAGTTGCCCAATCAATTAAGCACCTATTATCGACCTTCGAAATGCCTAAAAAGACCAAATTGGAGCTTAGGTGTTCTTCACTAAATCTCAAATGGTAGAGCAACTCCAAAGACAGAAGATTGAGGGATGTAAGTAGGCCTAAGCCTTCCTTTGAAGCTGTGCTTTCGCAGTGCTTCTTAACTACCACCAAAAATCCATGACAGGGTATCCCCCTCTTTGGATTTACAAAACCTTTGATCTCAAATTCCAAACACTTCATATTCCATCGGTAGGAGGGATCTTATCCTAGTAGTTCCAAGACCTAGGTAAAAGAGCAATCTTCATTTTCGTTGAAAACTTTAACATAAAATGATGTGTCGTATTTAATCGCGTGGTAGAAAATCGCTTTTCAAAACATTTTAATTTTCAGAACCTAATCACGAATAATTAGGTCATCTCCACAGGGAGGAATTAAACTATCAAAAATGAGTAATGATGCATCAAGTAATCGGGAGTATCAACGGATGTGCATGCTAACTAGTGTTTTCATTTCCAGCATAAATTCTCAATTTAGATAATTAACCAAGAATCTGAGGGTGCACATGCAAAATCACCACCATGGAAATACCAGAATTGCTATCTTAATACTGACAAGCGTCATCAAATTTAACTAAATCAGAATTTGTTCCCCATAACAAAGATACATGTTTGCTTAGTCATGAGATGAATGTAATGTGACTGCATGCAATTCAATTAGAATTTAGTGACATTCATGCAATTCTATCGTAATATAATAATAAGATAAATAAGTGAATAGTGTATTTGACAATGGCATACCCCGTAAATTTTAATAGGAGAGAAAACAACGGATTCTCCTTCTCTCTTGTGTGTGCGCATGGAGCGGCGATCATCGGCTAGCTGAGTTCGGTGGAGGTGTGCCGGAGGCTAGGTGATGAGAACCTCATCATGAGCCATAACTAGCTCATTTTGACCCAATACAAAGGATAAAACCTCCTAAATATCTCAAGGAAAGGCTTAACTCAGAGAATTCTGAGTTTGAGAGGAAAACCAGTCATAAGGGGTAAAAGTGCAATTTTACCAGTATAATCTGCATACAGGGTAATTCAGGGCCCAAACACAGGTCAGAACAGCTTAATAAGAATAAAAGTGGGATGAGATGATCTAGCAAGGGCTACAGCACTTTCAAGGAACCAAATGATAATCTGTAACCCTAAAACAACCCACTTCAATTCACAAGGTTCGAGGCAAAGTAAAAATAGAATAAACCCTCTAAAATTCATAGAAAAATATTCTCTAGGGTTTAGAACCTTCAATTTGGCCTTTAGAACCCATTTTGACCTACATTGAGAACCATGCCCAATTAATAACTTAATTTGGGTCTTTACGCAAATTGACCAGTCAAACAAGGTTTAATATGAAAATGAAATTTACCATCAGATTCCTTAGGTTCTAATTAGTCATGTATAAAAACTTGAGCCTAAGAAGAAACCTCCTTGACCGACTTTACACTTTGGTCCTCATATATTTACTCTTTGGCCCTCAACTTTTGAACCCTCGCATTTAGGCCCATAACTCTCCTTCGTTCTTTGCAAACAGGTCCCTCCTGCAAAACCCTGCCAGCACCAAGCTCCGGCGACCTTGCGCGGAGCATGGCGCCGCGCAGGGTGAGGTGGAGGACCTGGCAAGTGTACCGGGGGTGCCCTGCGTCGTCAGCCGTCGCAGGAGCACCCCCATGGTCACTGTAGCCCCCCATACCGGCCGTGCGAACGCACGGACGGTATGGGTTCGAATTCCGACCATGCTCCGGCGAGGGAGACACGTCGTCTCCCTCCGCCTTCCTCCCTGCTTCAACCCTATAAATACCCCCCGCCGCTCCACCGACCAAGGCAGCCTGGATCTGACGGAGAAAACCCCCAATTTTCCTCTCTTCTCACTCCGGCAGACGCCCACCAGCTCCGGCGGTTCTTCCTCCTCCTCCTCTTCGCTCTGCCGCAATACCAGCAGCAGAGATTTCTTCCCCTGCTCTTTCCGCGTCGCGCAATACCAGCGCGCGCTGCCTCTGCCCCGTCGTCACCGCCGTCCTCCCCCCACTGGGCATCGTCTTCTCCGGCGACAGTCGATACGACTGTCGCCCTGTTCCTCCCCCTTCGTCCCTGCAGTTAAGTTAGAATTACTCCCCTTCTCCTCCTCTTTCTTTCCCCGCTTTCGATTTAGTCAATTAAGCCCTCTACCGACCCTGTTCACCCTCATCCTCTCCGCCTCCGACCACCCTCCGGCGAGCCGCTCCCATCACCTCAGCGACCCACACGGCTCGCCGACCACCGCAGAACTTCCGCCTCCTCACCCTGATCCTCTTCCGCCCCTCCACTTCCCACCAAACACCCTCTGCAGACCCACCGAACACACCCACTCCCTCGCTCACAGTCTGACCTAGGACGACCTAACAGCTCCATCTCGCCCCCTGCAGACCCCCTGACCACCTTCGCCGTGCCACGGCGAAGGTCCTCCGCCTGTCTGATTTGGCCGAGAGGCCGTGCCATTGGTTTCAGGTTCCAGGCCTTGGCCGCCATTGTCGAGGAAGCTCGAAGCCTGCTCGAGGTTGCTCCAAGCCGAGATATCCCAGATTGAATAGCCACGGCCAGCGCGGAAGAGTCTCACGCACACACCCTGGCCCTCGATTGGAGCTGTACGCCTCAACAGCCGATGCAATTGGGAGCACCATCCCTGCTGCAGGCGTAAGAGAATTGGGGTGGGACATTTAGTCCCACCTCGGAATCTCTCAAAGGCGCGCGGACACATAAATTGAAAAACTGCCGTATGCTGTTTGCCTCAGTTACCACGGGGTGAGGTCCCTCTCACCCGACCCGACCCGACTCGGCCTCGTCCGTGACCACGCTCCGCGGACCTGGCCCGACCCGATTAGACTGACCTGCACTCCTCGCCCACCACGCACGCCGGTGGGCCTGGACCCGGGCCTGACCCGAACCCGATTACCCGATAGCGCTCTGGGAGAGCTTCCGAGGAGTGATTTCAGAGAGAGAGATACGCGGGGGAGGGGGGTAGAGTAGGTTTTTGCCTTGACGAATAAACTCTGAAGTGTGCAGGCCAAAGAAGAAGAAGGAGCTGCTGCACTGTAGCGAAGGCATTGTTAAGTCGTCTCAGCACTGGCGCAGACGACGGAAGGTCAGCAGCCAAAGAAGACAGGCTGAAGAAGAAGGAAGAGCAACGGCCATCGCGAAAGAAGAAAAAGAGAAGTCAAGGCAGGTGAAGACAAAGAAGAAGAAGGAATGAAGAGAAGCAAGAAGCAAGAAAAGAAGAAGATGATCTGACGAAAAAGAAAGAAAGGAAACAAGAAGAAGAGCACGAGGGGAAAAATCTGAAGAAAGCAGAAGAAAAAGAAGAAGAAGAAGAAGAAGAAGAACAGGAAGAACCAAAGACAAAGAGGAAGAAAGAAGAAAAGAAGAAGAAGCCAATTTTTCATCTCTCTCTCTCTCTTTATTTTTGTAATAGAACTTGTATATCTCTAGAATACAACTTGCTCCCTGAGTTCGACCTCGGGAACTCTTTCAGTTTTCCGAGTAATAAAAATTTTATATGAAACGTTGGTGACAACCGGCTTTACTACAACGATATAACACAAACCGGTAGAAACCGAAACCATCATCATTTTGGCGCCGTTGCCGGGGAGCAACGGCTATTCTAGAGGTAAACATTCCTGTTTCTTTTAAGTTCTGATAATCTCCTCTCTTTTGTGCAGCTACAGGAACGCAAGAAGACAAGCAACCACACCAAAGACAGGTAAATTTTTCCTCTCACTATTAACCCCTAAGCTCTAAAGAGGAAGAAAAGAAAAGAACAAGCAATATAGGGTTAACCTGTCTTCCATATTTAGTAACCATAAAAGTTGCATGTTTTCAACTCATTATTTCTGCACACTATTAAGGGTATTTAAGGGCTAACACATTCTTGCTTGAGCCCTAATTACCCAACAAAGAATTAACTGGACCAAGTAGAGCCAACCTAGGATCCAACACTAGGGATTTAGAGACACACTCCTTAAGCAAGAATTGAGAAAACCAAATGAAGTGTGCCCAAGCCCTTGTCTGAAAATACCTATTCAAAGAAAATCTAAAACAATTGGCTCTCTCTAAACACTTGAACCCTAAAAGACAGGACCCAAAAAGCTCTCAAAGAAAACAAGAGGTAAAGTTGACCCCTTTGGGTTAACCAACCTTAAATTAGGTCACTCTTTGCACTTAAAAAGACTAAAGTTCAAGTGAAACTTTAAGCACCCTGATCTTAAAATTGGTAGACTTAAGAGGTCAAGATCCCCATTCTGGTCTACCTGGAACCGCAGTGACAAGAGAGGTCGGGTGGGGGAAACCCTGTAACCCGTGGGGACGCTCTACCGTGTAGGGGTCTTCGCGGGACTCTCCCTCTCTGGCTGCCCAGGTAATTCTCAGGTGGACGATCTTTCTGATCAAGGGGTCCATCTGCCCCGAACCTCTATAGTCACCCAACAATTTTTGGGTGTCTTGATTGGGTCCAGCACCTGCTTATCTCATCCAGCCCTTCAGTATTTTTCAGGAGGTCCTTGAAACCTCCAATAGAAGTTCACTCTTCCCGAGGCTAAGCCTCGGCTCCTTTGTTTTTGCAGAAATCATTCACATAGCCCCTCTTTCCTCTGATTCTGAACAAAATCCCCTTCTTCCATCTTGATTCAAACTTTGATTCCACCACCTGATCCAATTATGCAGCCTAATTACCTAGCAAGACTACCATTCAAGAAACCTGAATATCGGAGATCTATGAAAGATAAAATGATCGAGAATGCCATAAGATTCTATGAAAAAGAAGAAAAAACCTCAACACCAAGAGGAGATATTCAGGTTGATGTCCCAACAACCACATCCTTCATCATGAACTGTGCCCAAATTCTATTGACTGGAATTTCAAAAGGATCAACCCGAGATATGCTCATGACAGGATACATTGAGATGGAAAAATTACACCAATCTGAATACCTTCAATGCTTGACAAATCCTGTACTTTGGGAACAACACCAAGATGCCCTTATAAAACGGGTAGAAATGATGAAATCAGTAGAACAAATTATCAACCAGAAATACCCGTATAAACCAGAAACAGAGGATGAACCATCTTGGAACAGTATTAAGGAACCATTCAGTTTCCCAGATCCCGGGATTGAGGCACAAAGTGGTTGTAAAATCCCAACCCAGGTAGAAGATAGCATTAAAATAGGTTGGGAAGTTGCAGGAGAACACAATGCTGAGCCAACCCTAGGCCATAAATCACCAAGCTTAGAACTCCAAGACTCCTGCAATAACAAGATTAGAATTGAACCTCTGGAGGGTATAAATTCCACCCCTTGTTTTGATAAGGTGACCCTCGAAGGTTATTCGGACTTAGGTTCTAATAATTCTACCCACATCCTAAGACTAGAACCTAGATCTGAAACTTATTGGGAAGATTATGAGGCCCTTTATGAGGAAGATCAAATTTTTACAGGATATGATTCCGGGCCTCTATTTAATGAGTATCCCTCTCCAACATCCTCAGGAAATCTGATCGATTTCTCAGAAAACATGCCAATTTATGATACAGAAACTGAGGAGTTGGATGAGCAAGGTTTTAATAGGGTCTATCCTACCAGCTTAGAGCTTGAACAGAACATCTTTTTGAACCCAGAATTGACATATAGGCTAGAACCCAATCAGGCTGCTGATTCCACATCTGATGATTTCTGCTGTGGTGGAATTCATGATCATTTTCGCCAACTCTCCGACAATTTCAGATCTGACAATAATTGCGGAGAAACTCCCCTTCCTGAACACGCCAGGCCTATCTACGACCTCAGTTCACATGATTCTGACTCTGACTCTGACTCTGAGGTCCTGATTCCCGAGATCACCGATAACACAGAATCATTCCTTTTCGATCCTCAGGAACCAAAAACAGAAAATGCCAAGAGTGATTGCAACCCAGAATCCAAATTTTTTCTCGAATCCGATTTCTTTCATCCTACAAACACTCTTCCGGCATTTGATAGTTACCCAGAGGACTCTCTACAGAAAATCACCTATCATCTGTTTCTAGAAGAGCCCTCGTACACAATGGCCACCTCATCCGCACACACAGAACGGATCAAAACCTCTCCCAAACCCCGACCCGCAACCGGACTCAATTTCTATGCTGATTCACCTCTCACCGAGCCGATTGCATTTCCACATCGGGTTTCGAACATTGATCAGACTACATACCATGCTCTATCATTCTCTGATCACCCCTGTAGGGTTCCTGCATCAACCACTGATTATCCTACGGGTCCCTACTCTAACCAGGCTGATTCGGCACAGCCAAACCCTGCGTTTACACTTCCACATCCATCTGAGCTTCATAATTTCTGGTGGGCTCCACACCTTTTTATCCACATCTATCAACCCACCAGATTGATTGGGTTTGGGCTGCATCATCAGCCTGTTGATCTGAACAAGCACCTGGTTGGACCAACCAGGCTCTTAATCAAGGTGCTTGTCTTACAAAACTCTGCTGAGTTGACCATCCCCTCTCCATCGCATTTCCCGCTTGGCTGAAGGCATCAAATTTAGCGCTCAACGGGAGGCAGCCCGTCATTCTCTTTGAAAACCTGAAACTTGTTCTGACAGCTTTTTGCACTTGAAGTTCACACTTTAGGACAGCCGACTCCACCTCAGGTGCTTGCATCTGAGATTAGAAATCGTCCGCAACAGTCACCCCGACCCATTCACTCATCAAAACAGCTATCCTAATGTATGAACTTAGTCGAATAGAAACCCCTAGGTTACAATGAGGACATTGCAAATCTTAGGCATGGGGGGGTATGAAAGTGCAAAAACTCGTAAGAAAAGGTTTCAAACAAAAAAATTCACATATGCCAAAAATACCATAAAAATTAAAAAATTTTTGAAAAAGAATAAGAGGAAAAGAGGAGAAGGAAAATTTTGTGAAGGAGAGAAGAAACAAAATGAAAAAGGAGCACAAAATTATAAGAAAAGTTGATAGTCATTAGTAAGGAACTAAGGAATTAACCTAAGTTCTAGACCTCATTCAAGAAAATAACTGAAAAGTGCACAATAAGATTAGTAAGAATGCAAACCTTAGGCATTCTTGAATAGACTCTTAGTACTCATTAAGATCTGGACACTCCTCAAGAGGTTGAGGAAAATGAAAAGCTGAAGTATTAGGTCTAAGGCTTAGGGAGTATTCGGCCTCGTTAACTAATTTTTGGTTTACGGGACTCAGTAACCTAAGCACCCTAATCTCACACACAGCCTGGTTCAGTAAGCGTAAAAATCAGAATCACGCAGAAGCGTCGCAAAAATCTGAAAAGAACACCTAGAATAGGAATGGCCGATCAACACAAGTTGATTTGGACGAGTTCCCAGCGCGGAGAGGCGGGAAATCCCCTCGAAGATGCGTAACAAAATATCATCTCCTCGGTGCTTGTCTCTTAGGATATTTACATATCCTACGGGGGGCATGTAAGCACTCTGCTGGTTCAGATTCCATGGATGGCATTATCTCGAAGTGTCAATTGCCAGGGTCTGGATTCGGCCACGGAATACCATGGATGGGATTATCTCGAAATCTCAATAGCCAGGGTTCCGGGGGTTGCCATGGGCGGTGCTATCTCGAAGCATCGATCGCCAGGAACCCTTGAGGTTTGATGATGGGAGCAAGGAATCTGATACAGACCGTGTTGAAAAGCTAATCCTAGGCTAGAACTAAAAAGAAATAGAGAGAGAAAACTCTCCAAACAGAAAAAACTTTCTATCTCTCTCTTACAAAACGCACTGCGAACTGGGCCAGGGCTAAAATCATTTCAAGCACGGGTGCTTTAACCACGAAGTCCAATAAACCTTAGGTTAGTTCTTGCGGGCCTTAAAAACCTTTGCTGAAAGACTGAGGCTAAGGCTAGACAGACTTGGATCTTGATTGATACTAGAGTACCTTTTAGGCCTATGGTCAGCATTCTAACCTAATCTATGCTCAAATAAAAAAGGCACTTATCTAAAACCGTTGAAAACTTCATGGTCTAGAACAAGGGTTGAAACCTTAAGTTTTTTGCTAAGGGACTAGCAAAAGCTAGGCATGGGGGTATGATGAGAACCTCATCATGAGCCATAACTAGCTCATTTTGACCCAATACAAAGGATAAAAGCTCCTAAATATCTCAAGGAAAGGCTTAACTCAGAGAATTCTGAGTTTGAGAGGAAAACCAGTCATAAGGGGTAAAAGTGCAATTTTACCAGTATAATCTGCATACAGGGTAATTCAGGGCCCAAACACAGGTCAGAACAGCTTAATAAGAATAAAAGTGGGATGAGATGATCTAGCAAGGGCTACAGCACTTTCAAGGAACCAAATGATAATCTGTAACCCTAAAACAACCCACTTCAATTCACAAGGTTCGAGGCAAAGTAAAAATAGAATAAACCCTCTAAAATTCATAGAAAAATATTCTCTAGGGTTTAGAACCTTCAATTTGGCCTTTAGAACCCATTTTGACCTACATTGAGAACCATGCCCAATTAATAACTTAATTTGGGTCTTTACGCAAATTGACCAGTCAAACAAGGTTTAATATGAAAATGAAATTTACCATCAGATTCCTTAGGTTCTAATTAGTCATGTATAAAAACTTGAGCCTAAGAAGAAACCTCCTTGACCGACTTTACACTTTGGTCCTCATATATTTACTCTTTGGCCCTCAACTTTTGAACCCTCGCATTTAGGCCCCTAACTCTCCTTCGTTCTTTGCAAACAGGTCCCTCCTGCAAAACCCTGCCAGCACCATGCTCCGGCGACCTTGCGCGGAGCATGGCGCCGCGCAGGGTGAGGTGGAGGACCTGGCAAGTGTACCGGGGGTGCCCTGCGTCGTCAGCCGTCGCAGGAGCACCCCCATGGTCACTGTAGCCCCCCATACCGGCCGTGCGAACGCACGGACGGTATGGGTTCGAATTCCGACCATGCTCCGGCGAGGGAGACACGTCGTCTCCCTCCGCCTTCCTCCCTGCTTCAACCCTATAAATACCCCCCGCCGCTCCACCGACCAAGGCAGCCTGGATCTGACGGAGAAAACCCCCAATTTTCCTCTCTTCTCACTCCGGCAGACGCCCACCAGCTCCGGCGGTTCTTCCTCCTCCTCCTCTTCGCTCTGCCGCAATACCAGCAGCAGAGATTTCTTCCCCTGCTCTTTCCGCGTCGCGCAATACCAGCGCGCGCTGCCTCTGCCCCGTCGTCACCGCCGTCCTCCCCCCACTGGGCATCGTCTTCTCCGGCGACAGTCGATACGACTGTCGCCCTGTTCCTCCCCCTTCGTCCCTGCAGTTAAGTTAGAATTACTCCCCTTCTCCTCCTCTTTCTTTCCCCGCTTTCGATTTAGTCAATTAAGCCCTCTACCGACCCTGTTCACCCTCATCCTCTCCGCCTCCGACCACCCTCCGGCGAGCCGCTCCCATCACCTCAGCGACCCACACGGCTCGCCGACCACCGCAGAACTTCCGCCTCCTCACCCTGATCCTCTTCCGCCCCTCCACTTCCCACCAAACACCCTCTGCAGACCCACCGAACACACCCACTCCCTCGCTCACAGTCTGACCTAGGACGACCTAACAGCTCCATCTCGCCCCCTGCAGACCCCCTGACCACCTTCGCCGTGCCACGGCGAAGGTCCTCCGCCTGTCTGATTTGGCCGAGAGGCCGTGCCATTGGTTTCAGGTTCCAGGCCTTGGCCGCCATTGTCGAGGAAGCTCGAAGCCTGCTCGAGGTTGCTCCAAGCCGAGATATCCCAGATTGAATAGCCACGGCCAGCGCGGAAGAGTCTCACGCACACACCCTGGCCCTCGATTGGAGCTGTACGCCTCAACAGCCGATGCAATTGGGAGCACCATCCCTGCTGCAGGCGTAAGAGAATTGGGGTGGGACATTTAGTCCCACCTCGGAATCTCTCAAAGGCGCGCGGACACATAAATTGAAAAACTGCCGTATGCTGTTTGCCTCAGTTACCACGGGGTGAGGTCCCTCTCACCCGACCCGACCCGACTCGGCCTCGTCCGTGACCACGCTCCGCGGACCTGGCCCGACCCGATTAGACTGACCTGCACTCCTCGCCCACCACGCACGCCGGTGGGCCTGGACCCGGGCCTGACCCGAACCCGATTACCCGATAGCGCTCTGGGAGAGCTTCCGAGGAGTGATTTCAGAGAGAGAGATACGCGGGGGAGGGGGGTAGAGTAGGTTTTTGCCTTGACGAATAAACTCTGAAGTGTGCAGGCCAAAGAAGAAGAAGGAGCTGCTGCACTGTAGCGAAGGCATTGTTAAGTCGTCTCAGCACTGGCGCAGACGACGGAAGGTCAGCAGCCAAAGAAGACAGGCTGAAGAAGAAGGAAGAGCAACGGCCATCGCGAAAGAAGAAAAAGAGAAGTCAAGGCAGGTGAAGACAAAGAAGAAGAAGGAATGAAGAGAAGCAAGAAGCAAGAAAAGAAGAAGATGATCTGACGAAAAAGAAAGAAAGGAAACAAGAAGAAGAGCACGAGGGGAAAAATCTGAAGAAAGCAGAAGAAAAAGAAGAAGAAGAAGAAGAAGAAGAACAGGAAGAACCAAAGACAAAGAGGAAGAAAGAAGAAAAGAAGAAGAAGCCAATTTTTCATCTCTCTCTCTCTCTTTATTTTTGTAATAGAACTTGTATATCTCTAGAATACAACTTGCTCCCTGAGTTCGACCTCGGGAACTCTTTCAGTTTTCCGAGTAATAAAAATTTTATATGAAACGTTGGTGACAACCGGCTTTACTACAACGACATAACCGAAACCGGTCCAACCGACGTCCCCATCACTAGGCTTTGTAACGGAGGTGGCGTGGCGGCCGGAGGTGGATAGCGGCAGACGGATGGTGGAGGTCAAGAGCGCCGATGTTGGGTTCTGTCGCACGGTTGTGTGCGTGGCCTGTGGCGTACCTGCGGCTACGCGCTCGCGCGCGAGTGCATTGAGAGTGTTGCGCTGTGAGGGCGCACTGTGAGGTGTGATGTGTGCTGCACGGAAGGGGGAAGGGCGCTGCGTGCTTTGGGTTCCTCTCTTCGTTGCAGCAGTGGAAGAACGAAGGAGATGAAGAAGACGAGAAGCGCGGTCTGCAGTGCGCATCTTTGCATGCTGTGAGGATGCTGTGCGGTCTGAGGGCACGTGCTTGGAGGCGATGGCGCGTGTGGCATGGCTATAGGGCACACAGTGGGAGACTGCCTTGCTCTTGCAAGGGTGCAGTGAGGCGGCAGCAGGGCTGCAGGCACTTTGGGGTTGTGGTAGTGCACGCAGTGGGGTAGACCGTGGTGTGTGCTTGAGGTGGGGGCTGGTGGCTGCTTTCCGCGACTGTGGTAGTGCAAGGATGCGGCTGCAGGAGAAGATGAAGCGTGCTTGGAGGCACGCAGTGGGTGGTGGTGCTCCTGCAGGGTGTGCGGTGGGAGGATGCTGCAATACTTGCAGGGTGCAAAGCTGTGGTGTTGGAGAGCTTGCAGGCAGGCTGGAGGCACCGTGCACACCTTCTTCACAGTGCACTCCCTCTCCATGGTGGTGAAGGTGGAGATGATCTTGCCAGGGGGGAAAAGAAGACCCTCCTCCTCTCACCAAGAGCCTTTTTTATCTCCTCCCCTTTCCCATCTGCAAGTTAAGGGATTTTCAAATCCCTTACCAAACTTAGCTGGTGGCTATTGGGGGAGGTGTTGTTGAGGCTAGCTGGTTGTTGGAGGAGAAATTGCTTTTACCACCTTTTTCTTTGCAACATTATTCCTACAACAATAAAACATAAAATAATTACATACTAAGTTATAGAATGCGATAGAATAGATGTAAAGTTAAATAATGATGCATGCAAACATTCTATAACTTAATGTAGTTATTAACAAACCTAAAAGGTAAGAATAGAGTTAACTTAGGCGTAACAATAGTCCATTAAAATGGACTCATCACTAGGAGTGTCTAAATGCGTGCCATGGTGCAAGAGATATAAGTGTGCAAGCACCACAAAAGATTTTGAATTTTGAATCACATGCCCCATTTGAAAATAAAGTCCTTTATTTTTAAATGTCCCTCCTTTAATTAGTCCTTTTTCAAAAATTAAATGTGACCACTTTATCAGATCTCTTCAAGACAGATTATGTGGTCTAAAAATTAATCCAAATGCATTTGCATGACAGGTAGAAATGCAAAGTTAGAAGTGCATACTTGATTCTAGCATTCTTCATGCAATATGCAAGACAAGAAGTTAGATCTAGATGCTGCTCATTCAATCCTAAATGATTCGACTTAAGGGCAGGTAGCTTGTGTTATTTTTTTTTTTTTTTGTTAGCTACTTATGCACAAACAAAGTAAGGATAAACAACTCACAAAATAAATTAAAAACCTAGATCTAAAGAAAAGGGAACAGGCTCCCAAAAATCAGTCCCAATTACTACAAAGGTGAGAAAATAGGAATAAAACTTGTGACAAAGGAGAATCCCCTATGGAAGCGGGATCTAGGTCTCTTGCGTCTTCCCTGTGTGTAGGCATCGCTCAAGGTCGACGTCGTCTTCCAAATGCGCCTGTCACCTCCATAAATTCCTCGCACAGAAAAGATAATAAATGGTTAGATCACTGTGCAACGAGAAATAATCAGAAATAAAAATCAGGTGAAATTATTGCATCTGTTGCCTCCCCAGCAATGACACCATTTGATAAGACGGTGTTTGCTTTCGAATAATGTGAATAAGATGATTTGTCATTTTAGTAACAAAGTGGTGGAAAACTACTTAACAAAATAATTAAAATAAAAATTAAACCACTCACAGAAGAGCAGGTTATGTCCATAAGGAGACAATGATGCAATAAATTCACAAATATTTTTCTCATATTCGTTCAATCGAGTGCGAAATCCATAGTCAAATATGACATGAAATGCGACAAAAAGAAGACACACAATAACTCGAGAATGTAAGGTTATATGTGTAATTTTTCCTCACTGAAATATTTAATAAATATGTGATCAATCTCTGTAATTTCCAATTGCACATGTATTAAAGAGAATTTGTGTACATCTTAATCCAAAACCAATGTCAAAAGATGTGAACAACAAAGCCAAGCAATTATGAGAAAGCATGAGCATGGAGTTGCAATTTCACTCAATATATCAAGTATTAAAATAAAAATGAAAATTTGGCAATGGTATTCAAATGTAAATATTAATTAACCCAAAAATAGGGGTTTTGGTTCCTTTGTGCGTGCGTGAAGAGGAGGCGATGGCGGCCCACGGGAAGCTCGGAGGGATAAGTGCGATGAGAGCTTTCCGATGGTGGTGGTGGCACTCCGAACGGCCGTCAGTGGTCACCGGCCGGAGTGGAAGAAGCCGCCGATGGTGAGGCTCTCCGATCGGCCGTCGGGTGGTCGATTGGTGCGACCGGAAGCGTGGTTGTGCTCGGGGAGTCGAGACGAGTCCGATGGAGTTCCCGACGTGAAGTTTCATTGGCGGATTTGATGGCTACGTTTGTGGTGGCTTTGGGTACCTTCGATCGGCAAAGAAGAAGAAGAAGAAGAAGAAGAAGGAGCTAGGCATGTGCACAAGCGGCGACATCGGGTGGAGTAGAGCACGCTATGCACGTGCTACTAGTGGGCGAGGCCGGTTGCTACTACTGGGCGAGAGGCTTTGGCTACGAGGAGCACGCGACGGTTGCTGCAGGCAAAGGTGCACACGCAGCAGCAGCGGGCGCGAGAATGGTGCTGGAGGGCATGCAGCTATGCGTGCTACGTGCGGCAGGGGGCTAAGGCGTGGGGGGTGCGTACGCATGTAGAGGGGCGGGAGGCTGCTGGTTGCAGTAGGGGCACGCATGGCTGGTGGAGTGCGAGTGCGTGCAAGGTGCGTACTGTAGGAGGTGCATGGGTGGGGAGCTGGCGAGGTGTGTGCAGCAGCTGGGAGCTACGCGTGGAAGGGAAGATGAAGCACGATGATGCAGGGACTCTTGGCGGTGTGGGCTGTCACACCACATGCACACGATGGTGGAGTAGCACTACCGCAGTTGAGGATGGTGGTGAGGAGTGGATGAGAAACAAAGTTCTCTATGCAGTGAGGAAAGGGGTGGTGGCCTCCACGAGCATAGTTGCCTCCTCCTCTCCCTTGTAATCACAACTACCCTCGACCAGATCCATCTCTCCCGCTCCTCCATGAATGGGGTCTTGAGTGCAGGCAGCTGGCGAAGATTGAATGCGCAAGCGGAGGAAGTGGAGCGGTTGCCTGCGGGAAGAAGAAGAATTAATAAAATAAAATATTCAGATTATTTATACACAAATCCTTAAGTTCTATGTTTTTTTTTTTTTTGAAAGGATGAGGAATGCTATCTCGGACGATAGCAGACCGCCTTAAGTTCTATGTTAATTGAAACAATGCATGTAATGCACCTAATGCCATTCTAAGTTAATTCCAAATGCCTTTAATTATGAATGCAATGCATGAACTATGTAATTAAATCAGAAATATAAATTAATCGATTTACATCCTAATGCATGCTAAATAAATGTTAGAATTAACTTAATGTCTAGGCACTTAAATACTTAAATAGCCCATAAATATGGGCTAATCATCACCCAAATACCACTCCTAGGTGGTCAATTGGGAGGTTTCAACAGCCCTTCAGATGCCAATCGAGGTCGCCTTTCCACTGCAGCTGCTATGACCAATGCGAAAGGGAAGGGTGGGACTATAGTCCCACCTCGGAAGCAGGCAGCCAAGTAGAGGCGCATAAATTGATTTTCTGCCTTAGACTCTTCGCCTCCTAACACAGAACGTGAGGTCCTCCACATCCTTCACCTGCTCCTCACCTGTGACCCATCCCCCACGGGCCTGGTGCTGATCCGACCCATTTAACTTGCACACTCCTCGCTCATCTCCCACTACCGGTAAGCCTGGTCCCAGGTGCGCTCTACCCGAATATCTGATTACTCGATACTGTGGACCTAGGAGGGTAGAACCCAGAGAGGAGAAAGAAAGAGAGAGTGCAGGGGAAGGGGGTTTTGTTCTCTGTGACACTTACCCGCTAGAGGGGTTGCCTCCATCTATGCATGAAGAAGAAAGAAGAGGAGAAGGAGGAAGGCTTGACAGAAGAGAAAGAAAGAAGAAGAGGAGAAGACTTGAAAAGGTAAGGAGGAAGAAGAGAGAAAAGAGAAACCAAGAAGAAGAGCCACGCATAGAAGAAGAGAAGGAAGAAAAGCAAAAGCAGAAGGAGAGAAAGAAAAGAAGAGACTGAAGAAGAAGCATAGTGCCTTGGTTGATATTGTTGATATATTTGAGTACCTAAGTTTGAATGGTTGATGGCACTGTTGCATTATTTGAACTCAATTCATATATGCTTAAATTGAATGATTGGTGATCTAAATCACCATTGTTTTTGCTTTGAGATTCTTTTTGCCATGCACAATTATTGTTCAATTGATGCTTTACATTAATTATCATTTCTGAGTAATTATTATTCATTTGCTTGATATTATTTGGCTTAAATCTTGTGCTCAATTACATTTTATTGGAGATTAGCGATTGAATTCCTATTTGCTCCCAGCGAACGACCTCAGACTTCATTTCTGATATTCGAATTATAAATCTTATCTGTTTTTCACACTGATTCAATCTATACTACAACACATTGATTTTAAAATCCGATTCAAAGCGACTAACAGTCTCTCATGGGCTTAGGCAAGTGGATCCTCTATCTCCTTTTCTTTTTGATATCTTTATGGAACCCTTCATCCAGGGCGTCAAGGAGATGGCTTTCTTGAGCTAGCTGGCTCCCTTCTCCATCAAACGTGGCATCTCCTCTCTGGTTGCACTCTAGTACGTCGATGATATCATTCTATTTCTTAATGGAAGTCTCAAATCTACCTCTAATCTCATGACCTTCATTCATGATTTTGAATCTAATTTTGGTAAAAAATTAAACTCTCTCAAAAGCTTTTGTTATGTGGGGAAGCATTTCCCCTTGGGAAGACTTTCTCGCATTCTCGCTATTATTGGTTTTCAACCTGAGAGCTTCCCTTTTTCGTACCTTGGTTGTCCTATCTTTACTAGTAGAGCTAAGATCTCGTATTTTCATGGTTTGATTGACAAAATTCATTCTAAACTTTTGGGATGGAAAGCCAAGCTCCTCTCTTCCACTACTAGGATTCTCCTTATCAAGCACGTCCTTTCTTTCACATGTGCTATCTATGATTGATGTTCCCAAGATCATGATTCATAACTTAATGTACACTTTTGGTAACTTCTTCTGGAACTCTACTGCGGAGGAGCGACACTATCATTGGATTTCTTGGTCCTCCATCTACAAACCCCTTCATCTCGGAGGTCTTGGCATTAAGGACCTCTCCATAGTCATTAGAGCCTTCAGGATGAAGCGGCTTTAGAACATCATGTTTGGGGATTCCCCTTATGCTTCTCTGATGCAGAATCTTTATGGTCTCTCTTACAAATCTCTTCATAATCTCCTCAATAGACTTAACTCCCTTTCCTTGATCTTTAATGATATGAAACCTTTTATTCGTTAGGAGGTTAAGGAAGGAGAGCTTAACTTTTGGATGGATTTTTGGATTGGGGACTCTCCTCTTAAGAACTTTCTCCCTCCTGATATTGATCCTTCCTTACTTAGGATCAAAGATGTCTTCGCCTCTCCAGCTGTGACTGATCATCTTAGCTTCATTCCTCCCCATGTTCGCGCCAAAATATTCTAAACTACCATTCACGATGTCAAAGACTCTCTTGTTTGGACCCCTCCCCCCAGTGGGCTCTTCTCTATTTCCTCTGCTTACAACATCAATTTCAGATCTTTAACCGTTCACCCCTTGCTCAACAACCTCTGGAATTTAAAGCTTCCTCTTAGGATGAGCTTGACTGCTTGGAGAATTCTTCGTGATAGGCTCCCCACTGATGACAACATCTAGAAGCTTGGTTTTAGCCTACCTTCCAAATGTGTCTACTGCCTAACTCACCCGAATATGGAGTCCATTTCCCATCTCATTTGCTAGAGTGACCTTGTTGTTATCATTTCTATGTGGACTTTCAGGAATAATTTCATTAACCCTATAGCCCTTGAAAGACTTTTTCATTACTTTCTCAACGCCAATGATTCCTCTTCCAGAAGGATTAAGGGGTTGACCATCTTTATTTGGTATAACATCTGGTGGCTTCGTAACAAGATTAAAAATGAAAACTTTATATTCTTACATATTCATCATTTTCTGGTTCGTACTTGAAGGATGTTCAGTATGGCAAATTGGCTTAAATCTCAACACCCCAAGGTTTTCGTTGTCTCTTTTGTTCGCCCTTCCATGGAGGTACAAGGTGAATTTTGACGCTATTTATGATAATGACCCTTCCTCCATTGCCTAGGTGCTTCGGGACAAGTATGGTTCTTTTATCAAAGCTGCCACTGCCAAATCTTTTGTTCCTGCAGCTGAGACGGGTTTGATTGAGGCTATTCTTCACTTCCTTCAAAGTGGGTTTACGGATTACAACAGTATTCATTTTGAGATGGATTCTACACTTCTTTATTTCTGGTGGAATGGTAAAATTCTAGTGGCTTGGAGAGTGCGACCTCTACTTTAGCGTGCTAAAGACTCCTGTTCTTAGGATATTCATTTGAGCTACATTCACCGTATGGCCAACAACCTTGCCCATTTGATAGCCTCCTCTACTATTGGTCCTTGGCAGAACATTCACTCTTCAGCCTTCTCTCTCCTAGAAGCCATGGCTCACTGAGATTGGATAAGATTCAACTTTCGTGTATTATTGGTTGATGTTGATGGATGTTTTGGGTGTTGTTTTTGCTGGTTTCTGTTGTTGATTTTGCACTAAACCACGAGTCATGGTCTTCCTTTTTTTGTATGGGGCAGGTATTGGTCTAGTCCCCCTACCCCCCCTTTTATGGCCTCCTGGGAGTGAGGGATGAATAATATTGGCTCCTGTATTTTGCAAAAGGGAATACTAGCTATGTCAAAAAGTTTGGATCACGTGCCTTTAATCATGTAAAGACTTTTTGGTACTTTAAAGCACTTTGTAGCATCAAAAATGTAGAATTCCACTTCATGCTCACATCCAATAGTAAACATGTTCGAGTAAAGAGTTTTTCTTACTTTGCAACTTCCATTCTTCTTTATGAACACTTCACAAATTTGATGAGATTTCTTATTTTGTTGGTGATATCTTTCATGATATTCAAGCTATCTCATACTACCAAATTCAGGATAAGAGCCCAACAACAAACATGGAATATTCTTCCACCAAGTAACAAGGCAGATTTATATGAAATGTGATCTATTAGGTTCCTTACTAGACAAAGATTGATAATCTATATTGAGAATCTTGCCCTAAATCTTCTTACTGAAAGCACTTCACTTCTTGAAACTTATTAAGCTAAACTATGTCTAACTGTAGATGTAAAATTTAACACTTATTGGGAGATAACCCAATGAATTAGTGATGCGAAGAAAAGCGTGATTTGAAATTAAGGTTTTTAAATCGTTGTAACATGCCAATTCGCAATCGCTTTTACAATTTATAAATCTAGATAGCGGTGGTAACTAGGTAATGCAAGGAGGCAAGAATGCACTTTAAATACTCTCACTTGACATTAGGGAAATCAACTTTCTTTTAAGATTTCTTTTTTTTTTTAGTTTTGAAATAATGATAACAACAATGAAATAGAAAGCAGTAAAAGGCTACACCTAACTTGCTAAAGCTTAAAACCTAAGGGACAAAATAATTCTCTTTCTAAGCTCACCCTAGGTACGTGAAGACCTAGGGTAATTAGAGAGAGTGTGTGGATGAACTAAAGTAAAAAGCAATAATTTAAATGAAAACAAGAATTTTAGAAGAGGCAACTTTATATATGGAGAAAAGAGTTTACAAAATCTCTACTAGAGGAATGCTTCTACTACTAGAATTCAGAATAAAAAAATTGAAAAAGAAAAACTAATCCTCCTGTGATGATGGTGAAAAGGAAAAGATCCTTGCTCCAACTACAATTGCTCTAGTAGTTGAAAAGGGTTTCTTCTTCTTCTCCTTCCTTGAAATGCTCCTCTAAGTTGGCGAGATCCTTCTCCTGGCAAACCCTAGATAGGTCATGCCATTGCTCCTCTAAGGGTGAAAAATTCCACCCACAAGAACTCCTCGGGTGGGCGTACACCACCCTCAAGACCTCCTCCTGGATGTCCTCCTGCCTGTCTTGTCCTTTGGTTAGCATGGGCACAAGAGAGAAGGGAAGAGGGGAAGGCACCAAGGGGACAGAGTATCCCCTTAATCTTCTTCCCCTTCTCTTGTTTGGCTATGGTGGGTGGAATATGGTGGAATTAATGAAGCCAAAGGTGATATTAGTGGTGGTAGGATGGGGGGTATATATAAGGTTAATGAAGGGAAGGGTTGGCGTGGATAAAAGGGAAGGTTAGGATGGCTTTTGGAGGTGGTTATGGAGATCCAAGGGCCAAGGATTTATGGCACCAAATCAAAGGATGTGAAGTGGGTTTGGTGGCTTTAGGATGGATGGATAGGATGGCTAGAAGGGGTAGTTATGTGGATCCTAGGGTGGAGAACTAATGGTGCCATATAAAGG
Source organism: Thalassia testudinum (assembly GCA_037157565.1). NCBI lineage: Eukaryota > Viridiplantae > Streptophyta > Magnoliopsida > Alismatales > Hydrocharitaceae > Thalassia > Thalassia testudinum. Next base: position 142,561,751 of record JAZHRO010000031.1, on the reverse strand, counting down.
GGTGGTAGGCTTGGTGGTTAGTGGTTGGAAGGGACACCAAGGTGGCACCAACCATGGAAAGATGCCATGGTTTGGTGCCAACTTTGAGGGCTTCTAGAAGGGAGGTGAGGTGGATGGTAGAGATGACTTTGAAAGGAGATGGATGGTGATGATGTGAAGGGATTTTGGAGGGAAAGTTGGCACCACTTTTATGGTGGCTCTTGGAGGTGGTGGTGTGAAGAGATGCATGGATGTGGCGCCAACTATAGGTGGAGTTAGGTTAGGGTTTAAGTTGGTGGTAGATGGACAAGGGATGGATATTTTAGCTGAGCTAGCTAAGCTAGCTTAGCTAGTAGGTGAGTAGAGGAGGAGGTTGGAGGAACTAGGGTTTAGGTAGAGGAGCTGAGGAAGAGATGCATGGAGCTATACTGGAGTTGGCGGCTGCTGAAGAGAATAGCAAGGAGCTAACTTAGCTGGCTTAGCTTGCTAGTTCTTTGCTAGCTGCTAAGCCAAGCTAAAGTGAGCTGGCTTCTATTGAATTATGCTGAGGTGAGCTGGGTCTGATCTTCTCGGAGAAAACCTAGCTAGCTGGAGTAGCTAGCTTAAGTTAAATAGCTTAGCTCAACTAGGTTGAGCTAAGTGGAGTCTCCGAGAGCTGGACTTGAGCTGGCCTGAGTTAGTTGAGGTCATCTTCAGTTGACTTGAGTTGAGTGGAGTTGGACCTAAACTTAGGTGTACTCCTGTCAACTTAGTTGAGCTAACTAGAGCTCCTAGTGAACTAATTGGAGTTAACAGAAGCTAGACTCAACTTAGTTGAGCTAGATCTAAGTTGACTTGACCTAGGTTGAGCTAAGTTGAGCTACCCTTAGCTACCATTTAACTAAGATGAGTTGAATGGAGCTTAAGAGAGCTAACCCTAATTCAAGTGAGCTAGTATCCAACTATGATGAACTGGATTTAGCTGGGGTTCAACTGAATTGAGCTTCCTCTTCACCTGTTACCTTCTTGAATGCTAGGATTTTAGGGATCTGTTAAAAATACAAAAAATCATGTAATGCATGCCCAACCTAATTGATGCCTAAATGCAGCCCAGAAATCCATTTGCGGAGTTAAAATTTTAAGATCTAGGTATGTTTTAGGGCATAAGAATGATGATAAACTGACATTTATTAATTAGGCTATCTCATTTTTGCTTTGAAATTTTGATTCAGGTTTGGAGTTATTCAAGCCATTTTTTTCGGAACTCTTGAGTATCAAGTGATATTTATTTTTCACTTATGTTTATTGCATGTATTAAGGACACTACATGAAATAGCATGAGGGAGGGGGGGTAGATAATATTTATAAAGTCATTGTTTATTTCCAGATTTCTATGTATAGCTTGTTTTCTCGAAAGTTGATTTTTGAAAAAAAAATAGTGTTTCTAGAGCTTGAGCAATGAAAGATTAAAAATTTTCAATTTTCAAGATTTACCAATCTTAGGAAACGTAAAAACAAAGTTTTTTTGCTTAGACTTTAAGTCATTTTCCAACTTAATTATCTCAAGTATTTACTAAAATACATATTTGTTTCTTAATTCTTTGACCAGATTTGAAAAAGTCGAAGTATTAAGTCAAAGGAGTGATAAGTATGTGACTTATCTTCCCACCTTTTGGTTTGTAAAGTTTGAAAAGATTAAGCTATCTACACTTGCACGTACGCACTGACTTGTCTTTTGGGTGATCTACCACTAAAATGCACGTAGTCAATAGGACCTATATTGAGGTATGGCTGGCATGTTGCACTAGGTATGCTCTCCAAATGTAGGGTGTCTAGATCCTAGCCTTGAACGGGATAAGGGGAGTCACCTACCTAGAAAAATGAGTATAGAAAAAAGAGAAAATCCCAAAAAATAAGATAAAATAAAATAAATAAAGAAGTAGGAGAAAGTAGCCTTTCGGAAAAAAAATTCAAAAATAAATTAAAAAGTGTGTGTCCAAAAATCCCAGAAAAATCCAAAAGTAGTGAGTTATCCAATAAAAAATCTTTTAAGTTCAATTGAAGAGATATACTTTCGTGGTTGACCTTAGGATAGAAAAGGGTAGGGAGAAAGCTATTAGTCCCTAGTGAAGCAAATTCAAAGACTTAGGTCAATAGAATGAAGTGACGGTCATAGTCTTGTTGAAAATTGGGAATTCAATCAGGATGCCCAATTGAGGAGTCGATTTCTTTTTGCACACATAGAAAGCTTAAAATTTGAGTTCAATTCAGAGCTTGGATAGGTTGACAAAGCCATAAAATATTTCTCTTGGGACCCACGTCTTAGGCCAATAGAGTCTCTAATTTGACTTAGACGGTCTATATTTGAGTCAATACTGTAGGATTGTTGAGTCTTTGAAGTTAAGGTTTTGTGTACCGTTTACCTTGGTAAAAAAATCAAGATTGATTATTTTAATTTGACTTATCTCAATCTCACAATTCTGTTTCCCGTGTAAATACTATTTTCCTGCATGATTTTCACTCAGTGTTTTGCTCGAGAACTAACGAAAGATAGGCATGGGGGTGATAATTCCTTCTTTATTGACATAATTTATTTTTAATTAATGTTAGTTCAAAGGTAAATTAGGTCATATTGCATTTATACATGTTAGAGTAGCCATTTAGTAGCATTATGTAAATAGTGCATATTTTAAGGTTTTTATATAATATGCCCACTATTTATATTTGATGCCTTGATGAATTTATTTATATGATTGCAAGTGTTAGGTATATATAGAACTACATGGAGCTCAGCAAAAAGAATGATCATCTATGTCAATATGACTGAATCTAACCTAGCCTAATTAACCTTCAAACTTAGACCTATCCAAATATATCTCAAATCAGAAAAAACCTATCTCCACCCTTCTTATGTATCACCACAAATCTCACGTAAATTCCCATTTGCATGCACCGCCGATACACCCACCAAATAAATCCCCACGTCAATCCCATGCATCCCACGTACTCTACTGAATAACAACCCACCGAAACCCTGGATCCCATTCCACGTCCACCGATCGACTATGCCCTCTCGAGGCAACAACCTCCATCGAAATCCCTGCAAACCAACTCCCTCCAAACCAACACCGATCTCAAACCCTCTCAACCTGACAGCCGACCGACTTAAACGACAGAAACTCCACCGTGTTTCGACCTCCGCTTCCCCTTTCCTCTACGTACACCTAAGCCCTAGATAGATGGGGCACTCATCGGTTGGCGTTTGCTAATCGGAACCCCTCTAACGCCATCGGATCCTATCCACCTCCTCTGGGGCCTCTCCTCCTCTTCGAGCGAAGCTCCATCTAGACATGTAGCATCATTGTCCGCATCCACGACCGCATCTGAGCTTCCCGATCGTCGGTTCATCGTGTGCATCTAGGGTCTCGATTGTCGCAACTACGTTAAGCTACCCAACTGTCTCGTTGGTCGGGGGTGACCGCGTAGCGTGTCAGGGCTTCCGATCGTTGCGCCATCGCGTTGCATCATCAGAGTTTCCCTTTTGTCACGCTCGCGTCTCAGTTCCCAGCGTTGCTATCCGGTGCTCGGTTGGCTGTGAAGATGACGATTGGTGGTGCGACGGAGGACGGCTGTGGGCATTGGAGGCGGTTCGGTGGTGGTCGACTGTGGCATGTGGTGCATCGGATGTCGGTGATGGTTGCACTTTGTTGATGTGAATAGGTTTTTTCCTTTTTTTTTAGTGTAATTTAAATTTGGTTGAGATCATGTGTGATCTTAGACTGTTACAGTCGAAATTGGTCGATCTATTCATTTCCATTGATGTATTTCTTCGAATCTCATCTCATTGATACCTTACATTATCTACAAGTATGCAATCACCCTCTTTTAAGAGGTGATCAATTCCCGATACAAGGGCACATTTATTTTTTTTTACTTTTTTATTTCTTATCTTATTTCTAAATTCCAACTTCCACTTATTTTTATGCAACGTAACATTCTCCTCTTTAAGAAGACAACATACTTTTCTTTTCTCCCGTGATGCATCCTTTTGTATTTGATATTTTTTCTTATTAGTAAAAATTTCCTTCAAGAAAACAAAAACATGACAGCCGACCATTATTATTATTATTATTATTATTATTATTATTATTATTATTATTATTTAATCTCTCTCTCTCTCTCTCTCCGAATTCTCTCAAGGCCCCCACGTCTCTCTCTCCCATTTACTTATTTTCTGAACCGATTCCTCTACCTCAATTTCACACAGCCGATCTCCTTCCAAATCTCTCCCCTCCAGCAAACGACCATTTTAATTCACGCCGTCGGCCCCTTCGTTATTTAAAATCCTCCTCGCTCAGCCGAAGGGGAATCCATCGATTTCTCTCCAACAGGCAGGAGCCATCTCTCCAAATTTTACCGGCTCTCTCTCTCTCTCTCTCTCTCAATTATTAATTTTCGCCTCACACATTCTTTCTCTGGCGGATTCTTCCTCCACCAGCTGAAGCCTTCCCCGGCCAATCTCCCGACACTCGGGCTGCAAGCTTCTGGAGAGCCCTCCACCACTTGTTCAGACGGCCTGCGATTCTCATTTTTATCACTAGTTGTTTCATTTTTAATTGTAGTTTTTACTTTATTCCTAGTTGCAGTTCTATTTTTTTTTTAATTGTAAGCACTTTAGTTTAAATTAATAAAAGATTATTTTTCAAGTATTTATAGCTCTCCATATTCTTTCTTTTATTCGTACATGTTTTAGATTTAATTGTAATTTTAATTAGTCATAGTGTTTATTACTTTCATTGATTATGTTCCATCCCACTTTGTTTCCGCATTTCAATTTATCTCTTATCTTTAGTTTTTGTTTTTTAATTTCTTGCATTCAATCTAGATGCATTACTTTCGTAGTTAGGTTTTGAATCTGGCAAAGTTTTCATATTATTATTTCGTAGTTATATTAATATTATATTTGCTTCTATATTTAAAAAAAAATACATAAAAATTTAAAACTTAGGAAAACGTGAATATCCCATTGCCTCATGTATGATGACCTAGACTTCAATTTGTGAATGTAAAAATATCTATGTAATTTTATTACAACAAACATATTTTTACACATCTATATTCACACTTAGATCAGGTATCTTCAAATGATATTGCCTTAGACATGCTTTCAAAGGACCAATTTCATATAAGAGACATGCAAAAACCATTTTATTTTTGGCCATTGAGACTTGACAATGGGGGTATTTCTGTTACAATAACATTATCTAACTAATCTTCTTATTAAACATCACTTGGATGCTTTAAAGCCTATCGCTACTCTAATTAGCTTGGCAACTTCTCAATACTCCAAGTATTTTGGCTCTCCCTTGTTTGGTCATCTACTCTTTTGACAAAAAGTTGGTGGTCTGTAATATCTGTAGTTTATTTGCTCATATATTATCTTTGCAATTAACAAGCCAGCTAACGTGATGTAGCAATCCTTTGGTAAACAATGGGAGTTTTCGAAGCATGTTCTACATTATCTTTAAGGGCACCATTTCCTATTCTTTGTTCTATCCCAAGCCTATTCAAGTGCCCTTGTGGACTTTTTTAGATGCAGATTGGGTTACCAATATGGGTGATCGAAAGTCCACATCCGGATATGTTACTTTCAAGGGCAATTTCTTAACCTTATGATCCTTCATAAAGCAACCAAGGTGGAACAGTCAAGCATTGATGCAGAATATCAATCTATGGGCAATACTACTGCTAAAGTTACATGAATTTAGTCTTTCTTGCATGAATCGGACATGTTTCTACCTACATGCCATTCACTTTATTGTTACAATTTTGGAGCCACATATATGACTTCTAACCCAATTTTTCACACGAGGGCATAGTACTTAGAAATGGCTTATCACTTTGTTTGGGATAAAGTTCATAAAAAAGATCTATTGGTTAATTTTGTTTCTTCCATGGAATAATTAGCTGATTTACTGACTAAGTTCTAGTTTATGGTTTGGATTAGCTAACCTGGATTACAAAATTACAATAGAGGTTAACTCCTATTTCTATTTACTTGTAAACAAGAGTTAACCCTTGATTGTGTTTATCAAATAGAGGTTAGGAATATGGGTTATCCTGTGATGTAAAAGGGACGTGTTTACTTAGGAATGAGTATTAGAATAAGAGATAAGGTTATAAACGACATGTTTACCTTTGGAATAGTATGTAAGTTAGTTGAGATCATTTTTTATATGGCATAAAATGCAAAGTTAGAGAAAAATGGGCCATTCTTGTTAAAAACCTCCTTCTCAATCCATCTCACAATTCTCATTACACCTAAAACAGTACACTTGAACATGGCATCTATAGGATGAATTTTATAGAGGAGATCAAAGAATTAGCTGTAGTAAAAGACTTTCCTTGGCTAATAGGGTCTTTAGTGGGGGATAACCCAACTCATAATAAGAGAATGACTTACTCTAAAAATGATACAGAAAAAGAGCCAAAGATCTAACTAGATCTACAGATTAAAAAAAAAAAAGATGTTTACCGCAAAACCCATGAAAAAATTCAAATAGTAATTGAAAAAGAAAATATCCCTCATTACCCTTCAAACCCAAGAAAAATTTTTCCATCTTACAAAGGGAAAAGCCCATACATAAGTGATAATCATATTCGTATATAAGCAATTTAAAATCCAAATGAGATGAAAACTTAAACATAAACATAGTATAGATGTATTGCAGTCAAATAATCACAAACAATCGCCTTGAAACTAATCTACAAATACAATACTTGCTATGCAGATAGGTAGTAAAAGAAGCTATCGCAAGGGCAAAGAGGATAGAAAAGGGCAACTTAGGAAATTAGTCGCAAGTGAGGTAGCGCTTCAAGGACAGAGAGAACGAGGGTTGAAACAAAGGTTAAGTCAACCCCCTTCAAATCCAAGTTAGGATAATCATGTTGAGAGATCAAATAGAGGTTGGGTTATCTCTCTTGATAAATAAGAATTAACCTCAAAAAAGAGGAGTTAACTCCCATCATAAATCAAGCCTAAAGCTTTATCTAGTGACAAATTTCATTGCCTGAGGAGCAAAATGATCATCCATCTCAAAACATTGGATTGTTAAAGGCAATATACAAATAGGTTGCTCAAATGAGCACTTGGTGGGTTGTTGAATTACTTACTGGTGGTGATTGTAACCACTGATTAAGATGAATCATTACTAGAAATTCACCACCAATTTTTCTTTATCCAGTATGTTCCGCATATTTCTGGTCCATACCTGTACATATTTCTCAAGAAAACTCTTTACTTGGTCTAACAAAGAAGCAATGGGGGATCTCGAAACCTCATCGCCGCCCAATCAGCCCCAACTCCATCTATATGTGTGTACGTAGGTTTCTTTGTTCGCAAGTCATGGGCTTTTGAGTGTGGGTGTGTGTGTTACGTAGTGGTCACAACAGAGCGTGAGAGGTAATGATGGGTGGTTGTCCTTTTGTTTAATTGTCTTCTGTAAGTCTCTTTCGTGAAGGGCATGTGACAAAGGCTACTGTTTGTGCAGTACTGGGTGTTGAGGAAGACTGCAAGTACGACAACTTTGAAAGGGAAGTCGTGTGATAAGGTTTATTGTATTATTAGGTATTTAATGGATTTTATTCTAAAGTCCTCATGTCAATCTACATCTTGGCATCGTAGACAAGGGTCCTTGTGGATATTTTACTCTAGTCCAAAATGGAGAAGAGGTTTCATCTATTTTTAATCTTTCGGAAGCCTACTTTTCAGTCTTTTCAAAAATAAAAAAGAAACTCTATTTTTCAAGGGGGAAACTTCATGTATAGTCAGTCAAATTCCTAAACGTTGAGAAGGGAAAACTCTATTTATGTGATTAGATAAATTTTTAGTATCATTAAGGGGAGATTTTATTGGTGTAAACTTTTAATATACTCAGAGGAGGTTATCTTCATGCATGATCTACGGTGGTGTAATAGACTAGTCCAAGACTAATTTTGTTGATGAAGTTAGAGAAGAATCTCCAAGAACGATGACAAATATGATCGTGTTGACCACAACACTCAAGAACTTGAATGATCTTAATTATGGCTACCGGAGGACTTGCATCAAGTCCTACCTACAAGGACAAGACCTTCGAGAGGTTGTTGGAAGAGACGAGCACCATCACCAAATGAGCAAGTTGATGCCGAAGAAATAGAAGATCAAGATTGTCAAGGCCATGTTCATGCTCAAGACAACCATTGAGTAGCTGATTGAGCACATTTGAGAGGCAAAGCACATCAAAGGAAGATAGGATGCATTGTCCATGCTCTTCTTGCGTAAATATGATGCATGATTGTAGTTGTTAGAGAATGAGTTGTTGGCACTCAAGGAAGGAGAGATGATGAACTTTCAGTATTTTACAAAGGTATGCTCCCTTTCTCTTGAAATTTCTTACTTAGATCCAAAATCAATAATAGGAAAGTCTCGGATGAGGAGAATAATCATCCATGGTTTGCGATTAGAATATATTGCTTCTATTATAGCTATATTCGGATGACCCTGTCAACCCTCTTTGTTAGAATCATGAATCTTTTAGTAAATCAGGAGACTTTAGCCAAGTAGATGGCCAATCTATCTCTAAGGATGGAAAGGGAGACTTGTTTAGTATGAAAAGATGTAAACTACAAGAACCAACTCATTATATGGCCAAGAAAATTGAGCTACCCTTAAGAAGGCAACAACCACAATGGAGGTTTAAGTAAGGGGGTGTACAATCAAATCAAGGTGAGAGATGAAGTACTAATGCTTAGCGAAAGAATGATGAATGCTTCAATTGTGGCATAAAGGGGCATTTTATATGTGGTTGTTGGTCCCAAAAGAAGTTAGACAAAGGCAATACATAACTTTAAGTGATATGCTGGAAGATGTTGCAAAAAAAGAATGGGAAATGCAAGCCTCCATGGCGATCAATGAAGGAGAAGTAGCCTTAACAGCAAAGACTTTTGAGTAGGTGAATTATGCTAATGATTGGATTAGGGGTTAACGTTATTCTAACCACATGATTGGTGATATAAAGAAACTCACAAACTTGTTTGAATATAAAGGAGGAAAGGTTGTGGTGATAGACAATAACTCGAAGATGCCTATTTCACATTCTGGAACAACAATGATCGTTCCTCCATTTAGCTTTCAAGGAGTGAAGCTCTAATATGTTTACCATGTGCTAAGCATGAAGAAAAATTTTCTCTTTGTTTATTGATTAACATTCCCAAGAAATTATGTAGTATTTGGTCTTGAGGATGTAAGAGTTTATAGAAATTTGGAGCTTCTTGATGTTGTAGTCATGATTGGGAAAAGAATAGAGTCTATCTTTGTAATGTCATTGGAAACTGCATATGTAGATAAGACTAAGAAGAATGAGATGGCTAATCTTTAGCATGCAAGACTTGAGTATGTTAGCTATTATAAGTTAATGATCATGATGCAATGATCAATGCTCAAAGGACTATGGCTACTAGATGTTTGAGAGGACATGATATGTGTTGGGTGTCACTTTAGTAAGGCTCATCGATTGCGTTACAAGGAGACTAGCTGCAAAATTAAGGAACTATTGGAGCTTGTCCACTTAGATGTATTTAGTCCAGTGAAAACTCCATCAATTAGTGGAATGCTGATGAGCGAGAAATTTGTTGCGAAAAGTTGGATTTGGAAAAACCCGAGTCAAAAAATTTACAAGAAAATCTGCTATCAAATAAATTTACCGAAACTCGGGTGAGTTTTGAGTCAATCATGGGGAGGCAAACATTTGACTAAAAATTGCATTTGGAATTATTGTTACATAGCAGAATAGCTAATTGAAATTAATCTATGCAAGTTACACTATTTAAAAAATAAACAATAGAAGGGAGAGAGAGAATATACAAAGAAAGAGAAAAATAGAGAGGGAAAAAATAAATATTATATTTAAATATTCTAGAGTCTATTACAACTACTTAAAGAAAATAAAACTACACTAGAAAGAAGTAAAAAGATAGGGGTGAGAAAATCCTCCGTAATGGTCGCTTGGAGGACGAGCTACGTTGACGGAGCACCTAGAAGAGGGTGGAGAGATGCTGGATGAGGGAGAATGGGGTTGGAGAACGGAGGATGAAGCAGGGAGACGTCGTAGCAGGATTCGCTTCCCGAATAGTGGCAAGAAGACAACCACAGGATGCTAGATCCACGAAAGGGGTGAGAAGATGGACAAAATTATTTTACTCTAGCTCTAGTGGAGCATCCTAGGTATGGGATCAACTCGTAAAGCTTTGGAGAGGGTGAGAGAAGAGAGAAAGGGATGAAGAGATATGTGGGGGGTAGGGTTCTTTACATGGTTGAGTTACAAGGGCAAAAAGGTCCTTTAAAATATTTAAAATTAAATGCAGAGCCTTTAGTGACATAGGCGCACTTTGTTGTAGATAAGCGTCGATGAAGGTGTGCTTGATCTCAGCAGCTTGCCGTTGATCGAATGCACCTTGTGTGGCCACATTAGTGGCTCCACGCCTTCATTCGTTGCACGCCTCATCGCACCGGGCCTTTATCAATCGTCCAATCATTCGATCAGACAGTTGAGAACACATGAACGTGCTTCATCTTCCGCTGTTGAGCACACCCATGTACGATGGTGCATATGATCACGTGTCATCGCATGCGTGCAGCGTGCTTGTTCATCCAGCACCCCTAGGTGCACCATGTAGCGGCCGCCATCGCCATCGGATGCTCCAATTTCATTTGGGCATGCTCCACTGAGAATTGGATGTGTGGCGAGTCTTGAACTCGTGCTGCGAGTTTGCGAACAAAGGCGCTAACCAATGCACCACTGGTGTGGAATGTCGATAAGATGCAATTGATGGCCAGGCACTTTCGACCGTTGGATGTAAATCCAACGATGGAGATTGATAGCTCAGAGGAAGAGGGAATGTTGCGAGTGCCCATGGGCGGTCTAAATGGCACCACATGGAGCCATCTGGATCGCCCACCTTCTGGCTCGTAGATGATGCCACGTATGTTGGATTGGATCAATTTTCATGTCGTTGGGTTGCGATCATTGATCCGGATCCGTCAGTGCAATTGGATTTTTCATCTGAGGTCTAGATTTTTGCCATCTTTCCCCTTGACTTCTGATGTTCTTTGGACTGCATATGATGCTACGAAAGTCCGATCGAGGTGATCTCGAAGGTGTTGGATTCTGATCGTTACCCTGATCAGATCTGTATGGTTGGATCTTCAATTCGAGGCCCAAATAAATATCACCTTGTCTCCTGAACACAAAAAGGATAAATTAACTTATAATTTGTACAATTTATTCTAAATGCAGAATGATGCATGCTATGTAATATTTATAGTGTTGAATGCACTTATATGTATAAAAACATGTATAAATAGATAATTTATGTGAAATAGATGTGTCTACATCAAATGTGTTACATCGTGGTATTTATTTATGACTTTTCAAGGTATGTTTGGGTATTCGTTATAAAAGAAAAGTCTGAAGTTGTTTCTAAATTCAAGGAATTTCAGAAGAAGGCTAAGAATGAAATTAGAAAGCAAGTTTGTTGTCTGCAAATTGATAATGGGGGAGAATGTACATGAATTGAATTTTCCATACCTATCTTAAAGAAGAAAGAATTTGTCAATAGTTAACTTGTCCGAGTACACCACAATAGAGTGAGGTTGCAGAAAGAAAGATTTAGCACTCAACAAAGGTATGTCGAAGTATGTTGCAAGCAAAGAATCTACCACTTAGATTTTAGGTAGAATGCATGAGGATAGTAGCTGATGTGATTAATTAGCTATCACAACCAAAGCTGGGCTTTATATCCTCTTTCCATAATTGTGGAATGTTAAATCCACTGTAAGTTACTTTCATGGCTTTGGGTCTGTTTGCTATGTTTTTATTCCTAACCATCTACACAACAAGTTTGACAAAAGGTAGTTTGGTCTGTTAGAGATGACAATGAAAGGAAGGGTTAGAGATGCTGTGATCCAACATCGACAAATGCTCTGAATCAAGGAATGTGGTCTTTGATGACGCATCAACTTGGTGGTCACCTCAGGAGGCTATTTTTCTTGATACAAAATATTTAGAAGATAAAGTGGAAGAAGACATAAAGCAAGCAGATAATCATGTCAAGGATAATGAAAAGTCATTTGAGTCTCCCACAACACCAGAAAAGATAATAAGTCCATTGAAAAATGGTGTTCACCAAAGAACTCCAAAGGAAGCTCGACCTAGCTAGCATAAGATTGAAGAAGAACATGTTGTGCCACTTCAAAGATTGAGTAGACTAAGGAATCCAAAACTAAAGTTTGTAGATGTTCCATTCACTGAAGAAGATAGGTTAAAGAAACCCTCTAGCTATGAGGAGGCTTCCAAGATTCTAGAGTGGAGGAAAGCTATGGAGGAGGAGCTTCGAGCTTTTGTAGGAGAATAAAACTCTAGATCTTGTACCAAAGCCTCAAGATGTGAAGCTGATATCCTATAAATGGGTCTACAAGCTAAAAACTCACCTTGATGGATTCATAGAGTGATACAAGGCTCGTCTAGTTACTCGAGAATTTTCATAACAGTATGGACAAAACTATGATGAGACATTTAGCTCGATTGCTAAGATATCTATAGTCAGAGTTTTGCTAGAATCAGTTACTAGTAAAGATTAGAAGATATGACAAATGGATGTAAAGAATACGTTTCTTCATGGTGAACTAGACTAAGATATATATATGGAGCAATCGAAAGGATTTGAAGATAAGAAGTATCCTCGACATGTTTCCAATCTAAAGAAGACACTCTATGGATTGAAGCAAGCATTAAGAGCATGATACGAGAAGATTTCAAAATTCTTGCTACAGTATGGATATCAGGTTGCTCTTGACGATTCAAGCCTATTTGCAAAGTCCAATGAAGAAAAATTATCCATAGTACTTGTATATGTGGATGACTAGATTGTCATAGGTGATGATGTAGAGGAGATTAAGGGAACATGAGATCATCTATCTATTAGGTTTTAAATGAAAGATCTTGGTGAGCTAAAGCATTTCCCTGGCTTTGAAATTGAATATACCAAGGAAGGTATTATTCTACGTCAACGTAAGTTTGCAAAGGACTATCTACAGAAATATGGCATGCTCCATTGTAAACCTAGCTATATCAACACCTATACAGTTTAATGCTAGACTATGCACAGAAGAAGGTAAAGAACTAAATAGGGATGCAACAATGTATAGATAGCTTGTGGGTAATTTAATTTGCCTAAATATGATTAGGTCAAATATAACCTTTGTAGTTGATGTATCAATCAAATTCATGCAAAATCCTAGAAAGCCTCATCTAGAGCAATAAGACATATAATGAGGTATGTGAAGGGAGCCTTAAAATATGAGATTCTTTATAAGAATTAAAGAAAAAGATTACATGCTTGTCAGCTATTGTGATGTAGATTATGCAGGTGACTATGATACAAGAAGATCAACTATTGGCTATATGTTTGGCCTTGGTTTGGACATGGTTTCTTGGTGTTGGAAAAGGCAACCTACAGTATCGTTGTCAACAACCGAAGCAAAATATAGAGCAACAGCTATGGTAGTTCAAGAGATCACATGGCTAAAACAACTATTAGAAGATCTACATTAGCCTGTAACTATTTTATGTGATAATCAATTTGCAATCCGTTTAGCAGAGAATCTGATATTCCATGAAGAACCAAGCATGCAGAGATTCATTATCACTTAGAATAAAAAGTATTGCAAGAAGAAAATGAGATAAAGCTAGTAATAACTGACTGAAGGACATAGAGAAGAAAGATTTTTTGAAAGACTGGGTACTTCAAAATTCAAAGTTTTTTGAGAAATGGCTCAACATGAAAAAAATTGGTGTTGAGACGGAGTATTAGAAATCCACCACCAATTTCTTTTTTATCCAGAATGTTTCACATATTTCTGGTCCATACCTCTCCATATTTATCTAGAAAACTCTTTACTTGGCCTAACAAAGAAGCAATGTCCTGACGGGGATCTCGAAATTTCGTCACCGGCCAATCAGCCCAATAAGGAGCAGTTTCCACCGCCCCAACTCCATCTATAAATATGTGTTTGTACGTACGCTTCTTTGTACACAAGTCATGGGCTTTTGAGTGTAGGCGTGTGTTACGTAGGGGTTACAACAAAGAATAAAAGAATAAAAGGTAATGTCTCCTTTCGTGAAGGGCATGTGAGTGTCTTTTGCTTGTGCAGCACTGGTGTTGAGAAAGAGTGCAAGTACGACAACCGTGCAAGGGAAGTGGTACCACATCATATTATTAGGTATTTAATGCATTTTATTCTAATGTCCTTACGTTAGTTTACAATCACTTGGTTGTACTTGAGGTTACGGTAGGCATTACGTTTCTCATGTATTATAAATAAGATGACTGATCTGTTGAGTCTGAGTTCACATTCTCACATTTTCTGACTACATTCTCGTGTGTTAATATGAACAGATTATGGACCATCCTTTTGCAAACTATAGCCTAGCTTTCTGATTTGTCGCAGGTATAATGATAAAAGATAAGGAAAATGGCATCATAATATTTGTTTTACAAGATCAGTTGAAGTGCTAACAACGCTCCCCTACGCTCCTTCACCGAATAGTGTCCAGGTAGATGCAATTTTAGGTTCAGAGGTGGAACTCCATACCATCTCGATGATGAATGCCTAGGAACCAATCCACCTATCAAGGGGTGGATCCAGATGGTAGTTTTGGGGAGTATGCCCCCCTCCTGCCCCTAATTCTTGCATCCCTTCTTTAATATGTTAGTTAATTACATCATGGCCCCACCTTTGTATTTTGATTAACAAAAAATGGAAGTATAGCTCTTTGCTTTTGCCCTCATGTTAAGAAAAGTATATGTAATCAAGTTGTGATTCCTTCCATGAGAGAAATACATGATAGAAGATAGCCATCTTTAATCTTTCCTTGATCATAAGCATATGATTGCGTAGCAATCATAAGTCTTTAAATGTCTAAATTAGGCTAAAAACCTACCTTGTATTGTAAATAGAAGCATGCATTATACGCATTTCATGCATTTGCATTTTGTGCAAACATAGTATAATTTCTCTGTTTTACGAGCCCGATACTAAGGACAGTTTCATGTATGCATGTCTACAGTGAAGGAGTTGGAGTCGAGCTAACACACAAATGCGAGAAGACCGGCAACAAAATCATCACATGCTTCCTACAATAGGTAGAGATGGAGATAGAGCCATCCATGTACGAACACATCTGACCCATAATAGAACCACTCCAAATATCAGCCTAATTGACCTATATCTTAACCTAAATGACCCAACCTAAGCACCTAGAACCTAATTGAGACAAACCCTACCATATGTGCACTTAACCCTTGACATGTCACTTGCACACATGGCACCACATCACCACCTCTCGCCTAGTGGTGACACTTCACCCTCCACATCACCTTCCACATCACCACCTTGTCTAGAATATTCCTAATCCTACTCCAACACCCAATGCTTACATTGTAACCCCCTTAACCCCTCCCTAAAACCCACCTTAGGAATGCCACAACCAACACCCAACTCTATAAAAGAGCCTCTCCATGGCCGGCGCACCCCCCCTCCCATTCTCTTTGCTCCTCTCAACTTCACTCCTCCACTCTCCTCTCTAATGGCACCAACCTTCATCCTTCTTTAGGTGGCCGACAATCTAACCTATTGGCTGCCACCGGTCACCACCTAGTGGTTGTGCAAGCAACCTCGTGGCCAAGGGCTCACCACCACTACCTACATAGGGCCGACAACCTCCTTGGCTCTCTCGGCATGTGAGATTCCCTTTCTTCTTTTTCTTATTCTTCTTATTAATGTAGTTTCTTTAATTGTCATAATCTAGTTTCTTATTTTCATTTCCATTTCCATTTACTATAGTTATTTTCATTACCTTTGCTTTGTTCTTTCTATCTCTATTTTCTATATTCATGCACACACACATACTCACTCACATGCGCATACACACACCCTCCATTTCGATTCCACCATCCATGCCACTCCACCTTCATCTCCATCACAACTCACAGCCAGCCATCATCATCTACCACCACCTTTATCCACGACCACCACCATCATCTACACCCTCTACACCCCACAACCAGTTCTATCCACCACCTTCACCACCATTTAGCTGCCCCCCTCCACCTCCCATTAATCACCACCTCATGGCCAACCCTTCTACTCCTTATCCATCCACTTCGATCACCACCATCAACACCTCCCATATTCCCTTCCTAATCCACGGCCAGCACCTCCACCTTCACTTTCACCATCCCTTAGCCGTGCCCTTCACCATAATTCCACCACCATCTATGACCCATCCCCATTCCCACATCCATTTAGCTGAGCTCCTTAAGCAACCATTAGCCACTATCACCACCACCATTATCACTTAGCCGTACACACCCCCTTCCTATCCACTCCATAACCATCAAGACCACCCTCCACTATCCACCACTACCTCATAGCCCATGGCTAGCAGCCCCATTACATTATCCACTACATAGCCAACCTCCACCACCTTCTCCATCTTATCCAATATTCCTATCCATTAGCCATCACTACCTTCTCCATCTTATCCAATATTCCTATCCATTAGCCATCACCACCTTCTCCATCTTTTCTCTATCCAATACATTATCCATGCCAATCCTCTCTCTATCCAACATCAAACACATGGTCTACATTAATCCTATTACCATCTCAATTCACCCTAAGGCCGACCACATTGTTCCTTATCCCATAACCACCTAAGGCCGACCATCCATCACCACAAACACCTTGTCCTAAGCCAACAAACCTGTTTGTCCTAATCACCAAATTACAACCACCATGCTTGTCCTAATTCCAACACCACCCATACTCCTAGCCATCTCTTAGCTCCACCATCTCCACCTCAAATCCAACTCCCATTCCCTTGTCCTAATCGATACAACTACCAACCTAACGACCACCTACCTTGTCCTAGCGCCACACCATCTGCATAACCATTCTTTGCCTTAATTAACACTCTTCACTACCATCACACACACCATTACACGTGTTCGCACAAACTCCTAAATCACTACCTATGCACAAAACACCACTCCATGGTTGTCCCATCTCCATTTCATATCCCCCACAACATTGATTCCTTGAACATTCACACACAAGAAACCATAATCACAACCCTTAACCATACTACAAACATTGACACTACCCTAACCACAACCATTATTATTACTACATTAGTCTAGCACACATTAGCCTAGCACTATTCCCATCTACACTAATGTAGGTGTCCTAACTCGAAACCACTCCCAATCACTATTCCCACACATTAGTCTTGCACCTACATTTCCATGGCTGACTTCATTATTATCATCAATCCTGTAATCACCATGACCTTCACCCCGACACCATTTCCCATTCCGCAACTTCACCATGCCATGCACTAGAGGACTCATCAAATCACGCACATCATCACCATCATTCTTTTCACTATCCCTAGTGTTTAATTCAATTTTCTTTTTCTTTCTAGTGAGTTGTATAAGTTGGGCAACCAACATCACGTTGTAATCGCCATTTCTATTTCCAAATGTCTTTGCTTTCAAGTAGTGTAGCATTGTAAATACAACCAATAAAGTTATCAAGTTTTAGTTGCATTCGTGTTATTGCTTCCATCTTAATCAATGAAAAGACCACAAAAAAAGTTAAATAAGAAAAAGCCCAAGAATAAACATGTTAAGCGAGAATTGAGCGAAAGAGCACATTAATACGCCTCCCTGAGTATTCGATTGGGACTCATCAAAAACTGAGACTAAAATTGATTTATGGTTCGGTTAATATTAGACTTGTTATTGAGTGCAACTAAACTACAATGACATGTTTTTAAAACTACACTAGCACTTTTGATCATAAATTTTTGGTGCTGTTGCCGAGGAGGCAACAGGATTTTTGTAAGCGCTCACTTGACACTAACCTTAATCTAATTTGAGTTTGTCTCATGGTGCAGGTGAATCATTGCGAGCAGCTTCACACACATCAGGTCTTGGTAAAGACAAAAGGTAATTCTATCTTCCCTTTCCTTTTATTTTTGGGTAAAAGTCCAAAAAATCTTAAATATTTATAAAATATAAAAAAAATTAAAAATATAAAAATCCAAAAAGGAAAATTGGGCTAAAATTGGTGTGGTTTGTACTTCTCTTGACCTACATCATTAACCACACGCTTAACTTGTCAATTAAGGCTAGGATAGGATTGAAGCATCAAATTCAAAAATTCGCAACAATCTATCCGAACCTCAAAAAATTTTGAAATTGTTCATGGAGGTAGCCTTTCAAATTATCTTTTATTTGGCATAAATTTTAGTCAAAAATTCACCCTGTAGAATTTTTAAAAAATCTTACAATGCAAGGGTATAAATTCTGAAACAAAGTTGGGTATGTTTTGACTTTGTAAATTTACTGAAGTTAGTACTTTTATTCAATTTTAGTGAAATTGGTGTCATTTGAAAACACATCTAATCTACTATCTCTCAGAATTTTCTTAAAATTTTTAAAGTACGTCTGTCCTATTTTGCTTATTTTGTTTGAAGGGGTCTGTGTTTCCTATTTTGAACAGTCTGCATTATAAAATCAATTAAAATTATTGAAACCCCTTTAAAATAGAAATAAAAATTTTTCTGTGATCTTGACTGAGAGACAAAATGATATGCATCACTGGGATTCCATCTGACACTGTTTCTCTCTCATTAATCCAAAAGAATAATGAAATAATTAGAAACAACAGAACAATAGGGTGCTCTAACATACGTCTTCATTCCATTGACACCCTACATTGATTGATTGAACCCTAGTTGAGCAAATTATTGATAGGAAAGGTTTGCAAAGCCCCCTTGTTTTGCATTGGTTGCCTTGCCTATAATGATTAAAATTGATTCACATCGTACCTACTAGCAACCAACCTTAGGGCACATAGCAACTAGGAGCACTAAAGTTCTAAAGGGAAAAAACACACAAACCAGTGTTTGTATTCACCCATGCTCCTGATAAAACTTAAAGAGTGCAACTAAGTGTTTAAAAGGATTAATTAAGGCCTAATCCTAAAAGACACCTCATCTAAATAAAGGCCTAAATTGATCAGTGTTGTGCTTCCACACTTTATTATGCCTTGCTAGTGCATGCAAGGTAGGATGTCATTGAGACCTCAACTTTCTAGAGCCCTACATTAGCATCGTAGATAAACCATCCTTCGCTGCCCCCAACTCTTTCGTCTTCAGTGAATATGGCTGAAGAAAAGCCTCCCGGCCGTCTCGAGAATAACCCGATACATCTTCTTTAAGCACAATTGGTCGTAGCTGAGTAACACCACCAACAACAGCTAGAAGCAATCATGAAAACTCTGCATGACATGTAGAATCCACCATAGGTAGAACCTTCGAGGTCCTTGCGAGACTTTTACAATCTGACGGCACTTCAAGTGCAGCTGTATGTCAGTCTACCCACAGAAGGGGATGTATTTGAGTTGAAACCAAATGTCATAAGTTTAATTTAGACTTATTTTTATGGAAACTCTAATGAGGACCCATTCTAGCATCTAGAAGACTTGGGTCAGATTGTTGAAATTGTTTGACCTAGAAATGTGGACTTAGGCTTTGTCTGATGAAGCTCTTCCCGTTCTCTCTTAGGGACAAAGTTTCATACTGCTTCAAGATGATATGAATACTGATTAACACTTTAGAGGAACTATGTAAGGAACTCCTCAAAAAATTCTTCCCTATCGGGCAAATAAACGTTATGCGGTGAGCGATTACGACTTCCTCCCAATTACTTGGAGAGATGTTACATGATGCCTGGGAGAGATTTCAGGATCTCCTTAGGAAGTGCCCCTATTATAAGGTGCCTTGTTGCCATCTTAAATTTTCAACCATGGGTTGGATGATACCCATAGGTGATAGCGAAAAAGCGTGATTTGTTAAAATTAGGTTTTCGAGTCATTGCAACATGCAAATCCGATCGCTTTTAAATTTGTAGTTACCGAGTATTTGGAGAGTCCTGATGAGGTGTGGCTCATCATAGCTAAAATGCTCAAGTTAAATTTGAAACTAGGTTAAACACTACTGAATTAACACATGAAATGGGTTAAGTGTGGAAAATAATTGAAAAAGCCTAAAATATTAAATTTGTGTTAAAAACACGAAATTAGGTCATTAAATGAGATATTCTATTCATTTTTTTTTTGAAACTGTGAGGAAAGCTATCGTGAAACAATAGCAATCCAGAGGGCAATTTATTTCAAATTAAGCAATAATCACATATTGGGTCCCCATCTATGTATGAGGGACCAGCACTCATTTACAATTATCTTACACCGAACTGGTCTCTCCTGAAATAACTTTTCATTTCTCGCCCTCCACGCACACCACAAGGTGGCGGCCATACACCTGTATGGTTGTCTAGGTGTAGTAAACCTCTGCTAAAGGGATTCCCAGGTAGGTAGAGGTTCCTGACATATTTTCCTTCATAATTTGTCTGTGACCAAACATGAGGAAAAAATATGAGACACACTGTCAGTGTGTAATCCACAGAGATAGCAGGCGTTTAACGTTGTCCCTATTCTTTTATGTCTAAAGTCACCCGTGATCAAGCCTTCCCTCCTGCAAAGCCATAAGAAAATTTGCACTTTTAGTGGAACCAAGAGGTATTCTATTCATTAATGTAAAATGATAATCTAACTGCAATTTGAACAAACATTTGAATCCAAAAGTTCAAATTAAAAGTAAAATTAACTTCCTTAATATTCAATTAAGCTTAAATAAAAATTTGGTTGCATTTGGACATCATTAGGACCTTGCATTAATAGTTTTTCACTTAGGTCCTTAGGTTACATACATTTTCTTCATATAAAAACATCCAGGGACTTGTTTGAAAGCCATTGGGGACCAATTTGCAAATCCTAGGGACGGCTCTGCTATCATTTCTCGCCACTTATGGGCTTCTGTGCTAAACTTCTACCCCTTCACCCATCAGGGCTTCCTCGCAATTCCACCATTAGATCTACTGTGGGCGGGTCTACTATAGCCACAAAACACAAGAGATCTTAGTCATCGTTTACTCGCTCCCATGATCTAATGGCCTAACTACATCTGAAGCTTCGCGCACTTAAGTGCCAGTGTTCACCACCTATCCTAGATCTCATCCAACGGCTGCGACTTGATTTGGACTTCGCGCACGCCTCTCTTCTCAACCCCACCACCCAAGCCCTAGGTGCTTAATCACACCTCTACGGTGAGTGCAATCACTCCTCTGCCTACTTAAGCTGCTCCCCTGAGCTGCGCGCATGCTAACCAGCTCCCTCCCCCCTGAGTGTTTCCCTTCATCTACCCCTCAGCTTCCCTACCTTCTTCCTTGATGGTCAGTGACAGAGACCATTTTCCTCCCTCCGTCAATCACCTCCTGTCGACTAGCCATTGGCTCTTGGACATCTCCTTTAGCTGAAGGGTCTCCTCCCCTTTCGTTGTCGTCAGTCGCCGGATGGTGACCTTGGACAACTTCTAGTGAGCTGCGCGCATGCTAACCAGCTCCCTCCTCCCTGAGTGTTTCCCTTCATCTACCCCTCAGCTTCCCTACCTTCTTCCTTGATGGTCAGTGACAGAGACCATTTTCCTCCCTCCGTCAATCACCTCCTATCTACTAGCCATTGGCTCTTGGACATCTCCTTTAGCTGAAGGGTCTCCTCCCCTTTCGTTGTCGTCAGTCGCCGGATGGTGACCTTGGATAACTTCTTCCCTTAGATAGATTTCCTACTTTGTTACATAGAGTTCTTGCCTTCTATAATAATTATAATGTTAGTTAGAGTAATTTAGGAGTAGATTAGATGTTAGAATTCACTGGTTGATGGTTTAGTGTAGCCTAGGAGTAGATTAGCTTAGATCCACTCCACCCTCTTTGATCAATTCAAATCAGAGAGGTGTTTTTCCACCTCCATTTCGACGCATACAGCCTTCTCTATGCTTAACGATTCGCTTATGATTTTCCCTCACAATCTTTTCATCATCCACCCATCCATTAAGGTCAAATTTAGATCTGAAGCTTTGGCTTGTAGGTCTGAATTTGCGCCTAAAACCCATTTGGGGGGTCGCTCATTCACTCCAATTCACAAAGACCCCCCAATCTGGTTTTAATTGAACCGATTTGCTCGATTCTTTCAGAATTGGTTTTCATGCCCAATCTCATGAATTGGAATCAATTTGGTTTTAATGGGATGTTAAGTGACGTGCCGTAGTGCGTGTGTGTTAAGAGGTGTCGTTGTAGTTGCACTTGATACGTCGGTTTTAAAAGAAGTAAACAGAGGTGAGTCTGAGTGCCGGTCTCAGGGAGGCATGGAAATCGGATTTTGTTTACCACTTGTTGTCACGAAAAGGCGGAGTTTTGCTTGCGAAAGAGACGGTTTTGAAAAGTGAGAGATAGAGAGAGAGTTTAGGGTTAGAAAGCTCTTGGTTTTGATCATGCACTTTAAACAGAAATTAAAATGACGACTAAACGGAAAATAATTTCATTAAACATGCATTCATAGTTCATGGTTTACAACATTAAATACATGCTTCAACAAAAGTAAATGAAAGCTTAAAAGAGAGAGAGAGAGAGGTAGAGAGAGTGGAGAGTGACGAGGCAGCCACGGTGGTGGAGGAGGCTCCGTCGGCGGCTCGTCGTCTTCGTCGATTACAAGAGTGCCTAAAACTAGCTAGGAGAGGAGTGGAGTAGTTGCAAGTGGGAGAGTATGCCTTGAATGGTGGTAGGAGGGGGTTTAAATAGAGTTAAGGGCTTCCTAAAAGAAGAAGGGGCTTTAGCGACACCCAGAGCGTCGCTAAAACTGCTTCCAAAAGCGTCGATGTAGCCCTCTCGCCGCCGGTTAGCCGCCCGCCCCGATCTTCCTCTTCGCGCGATCCGTGGCCGCTGATCGAGAGCCGTCCAATCGAAGATCGGACGACTGAGAGCCTTCGACGCCCGCGCTGAGATCGCGCCTCGGGCGTGCATGCGCGCGCGCGTTTCCGCCCAGCGTGCGCGCGCGCGTGGGCGCTCGTGCGCTGCGGTCGCGCCACGTGGCGAGATCGTGGCCACCCGCTGCTGATTATTAAGCATACTGAATCAGACTTGTGTGTGGATTAGGGTGCTTAGGTTACCAAGTCCCACAAACTAGAGGTCAATTAACGAGGCTGAATAATCCCTAAGCCTTAGACTTAATACGTAAGCTTCGCATTAAGCCCTAAAACAAGCCTAAGAGGCCTAAGATCAGCACTCATACTAATCTATTTGTCTCTCTATTATTCTAAGACTTAATTTTTTCCTTTGATTTGGTCTAGAACTTTAGTAGATTCCATAATCATTTATTAATGACTATCCCTTTTTTGTTTCAAATAGTAGCTCCTTTTTGACATTTAAATCACCTCCTCTTATCCTAAAAAATGATTTGCAATTAATCTCTCAAAATTTTCCTCCCCTTTCCTTTTTTTGTTCTTTTTCAAAAATTTTTATTTTTTTGGTTTTTTGAATGAGTAATTTTTTTGTGAGAACCTTCAGAAACTTGAATTTTTATGTGATTGCACTTTAACACCCCCCATGCTTAAGTTTTGCAATGTCCTCATTGTAAACTGGAGGGTATGAAATCAGTTGGGTTCATGGGTTAGAACAAGGTCAACGGGTGGGTGAATGGGTCAGGGTGATTATTGCGAACGATTTCAACCTTTGATACGAATACCAAGTTGGGATCGGCTGTTCTAATACTGAACTCTAAGTGCAGTAGATGTGAAGCTCAAAAGGATAATTAGAAGGGTCTCAGGCTTTTGGAATGATGGGTTGCCTCTCGTTAAGTGCTAAATTCAATGCCTTCAGCTGAGCAGAAGAAGATCATGGAGGAGTGTTCAAATCAGATGAATTTTGTAGAACAAGAACCTTGATCAAAAGCCTGGTTGGTCCAACAAGTTGCTTGTTTAGATCAACAGGCTGATGATGCAGCCCAAACCCAATCAATCTAGTGGGTTGATGGATGTGAATCAGTAGATGTGGAGCCCACCAGATACCTTGCAGTTCAAATGGATGTGGCAGTGAGAATTGCGAGTTTGGGTGATTCCAATCAGCCTGGTCAGAGTAGGGATCCTCAAATGAAAAAGAGTCTATGGGGAATGTGAGATCCCTATGAAAGTGATTAGAGAAAGATGGGATGTGATTATCAGTCTGATCAAGGTCCAAAACCTGATCAAAATGTGGAGAAGAATCATGTGAGACTGGATCATCGAGAGGAGAATCATAGTAGAAGTTGATTCCGGTGGCGAGTTGAGGTTGGGTTCAGATTCGAGAAGGTTCTGTATGTGGTGTAGAAGAGGTGATTTCTTTCAAATCTATGTGTGTTGAGGGCTCCTCTAGAAAGGTTTTAAAAGTAGGTTCATCTAGAGAGTCCTCATAATGACCATCAAAATCAAAGGTAAATGCCTGAAGAGTGTTTATAGTATCATAAAAATCTAAGTAAAGAAAAGATTCGAACTCTAGATTGTAGACACTCTCGGCACTTACTGTTTCTGAATCCTGAAGATCGAAAGGGAATGATTCCATCTCAATGGAACCTGATTTTGAATCAACGATCTTTGGATTAGGGACCTCAGAGTAAGAGTCAAAGAACGGGTCAAGGATGTTGAGGTTGTAAACTGTTTCATAGTCGTCATGAAACAAAGGTTCTCCGAAATCATAGTAAGATTCGAAATCATCCAAGAACTTGCGAAGATCATGTTCTGAACCAGATTCCAGATCGAGAGTTCCACCACAGAGAGAATCAAGATGTGTAGAATCAGCAACCTGACTTGGATCTAACCTATTTTTAGATTCTGAGCTTAAAAAGGTATCCTTATTAGGCATAGGCTCGGGTTCTTAGCTTTTAGGGTTTAACCAATCGATTCCTAACTCTTCCAACTCAGTTTCTGTATCATAGATTGGCGTGACTTTCGAAAAATCAATTAGTGTCTCTGAGGAGGTTAGAGAGGCATCTTAATCAAATGCAAGCCCTAAATTGTATTTCAAATTTGAAATCTGTGTCTCATCATGTGGGGCCTCATAATCATCCCCATTAGGCTTAGATCTAGATTCTAGGTCAAAGGTAGGCATTGGGTCATGATAAACACACATGAATTCATGATAAAATACTTATTTATGATAGTTCCTAGGCTTAGCATTTCATATCATGTTATAAATACGACATAACATCCATTGCATGGCATTTAGGATAGTTGTAGACTATGTACATTAATTCTTCCATTTTATATGGCCAAGAGGTAGTGTGACATCTTTATGGGCTTCCGATGAAGAATCCAATCATACGGATGAATTCGGAGCGACGATCGCAGTTCGTCAATGCGAAAATCACCTCGATCAGAGCTCCGTAGCACCCTCTACAAGAAGAAGAAATTCATGTAGAGGGTTGTCGTGACAGCTACAAGCGTCACTAAAGACCCCTTGCAACGTCGCTGAAGATCGCACCCCCACCGCTCATGCTCGCAATTGTTCTCGCGCTTATAGGCAATTACTGATTGCTGCAAGCATCACTAAAGGCCCACCAAGTTGTCGTTGAAGGTTACGCCAACCAAGCACATGCCCGCAACAACGCCAAAATGATTACGTCAGATTCACATGCGAAAAGGTTCGGATTTGAAAAACTTGTTGTCCTAGTTCAATTCGTGAGAAAATCCGTTGATCAAATGAAATTTATAGTCGAAACTCGAAATGTGAGTCTCAGGTCGAACACAGGGAGGAAAACGTTTGGTTTTAAAAGATATGCGTTTCTCTTTTTATTTGTTTTTGTCGTTTTTATCTTTTCTAATTTTTTTGGTATTTTTAATAGGGCAAGAGATTAGGTCGATGAAGGCAATGGAATTTACTTTCTTATTTTCTATGCTTCTTTGCATTTACATATTACTAACCCCGCTTATCTCTGATTTATTGTCTTGCAGGTACCCTAGCATGGAGATCCAAGTGCAGTAGACCACAGTAAAGTGCAGGTAAAGTAATTTCTAAGTGCTCCCCACATTCCCCCCCACTAATTTCATTTCGCCACATTCATAACCAAGACCTAATCTACTTAGGTATTTGCATAAACCCTAGGATAGAAATTGCTTGTCTTGTTTGTCACCTCCACTCATTTGACCTTCGCATATAAACAAAAAAAAAACAAAAAGATACGTTTTGTGGGACAAATCAACATACACACTACATACACCCACATTTGTGGCACATAACCTAACTTGATTTTTATCTACTCAACCAGGATTCTGACCTGTGGAATCGGTACACACAAATCAATACATAAAAGAGTAGAAATCAGTCTAGGTTAATCATTTTTGCGTGACTAATTGGTGGTGCATCTGGCTCACTTGATAGAATTATTTGGACCACACCACCTCATTTAAAATTGATTCATTTTGTAGTTGTCCCATAGGATTCAATATTTAGGTCAAGCCAGGCACTTCATATTTCTTCTTGATTTATTAAGGAAAAACACATGAACTCGTGATTTCAAATTTGGCTTGCCTCACAAAACTTTGTTGAATATACCTAATATTTGAAACCTAAAAGCTACTAAGCAAGATTCGAATCTCAAAACTCACTTCATTCTTAATAATCTTGCTTGAAAACTTCTTGGTTGTGCACATACACACATTCTCAAACAAATCGTTAAGGGCACAACCCATTAAGGGCCCATCACATTCCAGAAGCACCAATATCCCAAGCCTAACTAAAATTGATTAGACGTTGGCCCTACGGACTGGTTCGCTAATCAGGATCCAGATTGAGATTATTCATGATTAACCTGCTTATACTAGTCAATCGGTTGTCTAGCTAGGGGAGTAGCATCAAACGACTGCAGCTGGGGGGCACACTAGGAACCGGAGGTGCAAGCTAAAGGAAGAAACTTCTCCCCAGTCCCTCCTTCTAACTGGTTGGATTGCTTGGATATAAGTAGAGTAAATCGTCCATAATCTTAGAATGGATTCTGAGAGTCTGTAGACCTTTAGGCTATCCAACCTAAGGACAAGCTTGTATTTTTGTGCTGCAGGGCTCCTTCTCTTCCCCATCCTTCTGACTTCCTTCCAGTGTATGCTTAGAAAGAGGTTATTGAACCCTAGATTGGAAGGACCTTTAGACCATTCCTGGAGGTGGAGGTTGAGCTATAGCCAAGCAGATCCCATGGCTGATCAACAACCACCTTCCCCACCCCTGAACTAGCAGGAGCTGATTCAGAGGCAGTTGGAAGAATTGCAGTAGATGCAGCAATGATTCCAACAAATGAATGGTCAGGGCACTTGGCCCTTGAAGGATTTTTATGATCCTTCAAATTATGAGGATCATTCCGGCATTGTGATCCCCACCGGTGATGTTGAGATCAAAGTGTTTTGAGTCTAATTAAACACTTTCACGGGCTTGGCTCAGAGGACCCATTCCAACATTTGGAGGACCTGATCACTCTGGTTTAGACCACCAAATCGTGGAATGTGGATGAAGAATAGAAGCTCATGAGGCTTTTCCCCCATTCACTCAGGGATAAGGCCATACATTGGTATCGTACTGCTACCTGGACAGCTTTGAAATCAGCCTTCCTGAAGAAATTCTTCCCAATTGGGCGAACCAATGTGTTGCGACAGGCAATTACCACTTTTTCCTAGTGGCAGGGGGAATCTTTTCATGGGGCCTAGGAGAGATTCCAGGATCTATTGCGGAAGTGTCCACACCACGAGGTGCCTAAATGGCAACTTGTATAGATTTTTTATCACGGGTTGAATGATCAACTCCGTAATCATGTGGATGCATCTTGCGGAGGCAATTTCCTCAACAAAGACGTAGATAGCATGTATGATTTGTTTGAGGAAATGAGCGAAAACTCATTAAACCACACCCCCATGGAAACCTTCAACCAATCCCAACAAACTAGATCAGGTCCAAGATTCTCATACATTTGATATGGAATTGATCTGTAATAAATTAGATAAGATGGATCTGGTTGCTAAACGAATAGAAGAGTGGATATCCGAAAACTCTAATTTTTCTAGATTCACTCAATCCCAGGGATCGGGATTCCATTCTTCGCAAGCTCCTACGGGACGGGAGTTTGTAACCAGCTGGAGCCGGCTCGACCTTCGAGCCAACTCTTCTTGGAACCTTATGGGTTCCAAACTGGGGCCTTTGATCTCAGGTTTTCTGATCCTTCTTCATCCTCATCTTATGAGTATGTTCATGCTATGCAGGAGAATGTTAGGTCCAACCCTTACTCGAATTCCTACAATTTTGGTTGGAAAAATCACCCTAACTTCTCTTGGAAAGATCAAGGGCAGTAGACCCAATATCAATCCAACAACTATGTATCGCAAAACCCAATGGGTCAGGGTCATACTCAGTTGCCCCCGATTTAAGTTAATCAGTCCATGTGGAATGCTCAACAACCTACCGACAGGCTGATTTAAACTTGAAGATGGTAGAAATGCAAGGGTCAATGCTCCAGCTTAGGCAACAAATGAAAACTTCACTGGACACCTTGCAATCCAGACTTGGTGCAAACAACCGATAGCCTGAATCTCTACCATCACAACCTGTACCAAACCCAAGGAATGTACAGAACTGAGGCGTTGGGCCTCAAGGGTTTGGTAATAATGGGGAGTCGTATTCTCAAGCTCATGCTATCTATCAGGCTACCCTTGCCCCTCTCGGAGCAAACCAAGTTCCTACCACAATCAACCGAGAGCCTCTTATTTTGCCCAACCCTCCCTAAGGCACTAACCTAGAGCATTTTGCACGGAAAACACCATCACCTTGAGGAGTGGTAGTAGACACAAAGGACCTACCTAACCCCCTGTCAACACCATTAGGCCCGTAGTAAGAATTCTAGACTCCCAAGTAAGAATGTGATCAACAAAACGTCAGAGTCTGATTTGGGAGTATGTTGTTGTATGGGCAAACATAAAAAGTTAGAGGAGAAATTAGAGGAAAGGATGTCCTTACTTCAGGCATTCAAATTGACAATCATTTTACTCCTTATGACTATCACATCAATCCCCACCTACGCCATAGGTTTACTAAATTCCTATAAAGCAAAGTGTAGAACAGAATCTAAAAGCATTAGGAGAGTAGTCTTGTCTGATAACATAAGCACACTGATCTTAAACAATGTACCTCCTAAGAAGCAGGACTCGGGAGCACCGCTGATTTCTTGCAGAATAGGAAACATCACTTCTGACCGGGCCCTTCTCGACTTGGGCGCTTCCATTAATGTGATCCCCACCTCACTGCACATGGAATTGGGTCTAGGCTACCTGAAACACACTGACATAACCTTGCAGTTAGTCGATAGATCCATTACAAAACCAAGGGGTATTTTGGAGGATGTATTAGTCAAGGTTAATGATTTGCATTACCTTGCTGATTTCATGGTCTTAGACATGGAAGCACCGAAACAGCTCAACCACACCCTGATTATTTTGGGAAGACCTTTATTGGCTATCGCCAAGGCAAGGATTGATTGTGAATTGGGAAATATCGAAATGGCCTCTGGGAATAAAACAAATCAATTTAATATTTTTGAGGTCTCAAAGAAGGATAAAATTAAGTCTGGTTTGATGGAGGAGCTTGGCAGAATAGAGAAGGTAATGGCCATACATACCTTAGACAACCTTTTAAGGGCGAACTCAACCCAAACTTAGGAAGAAAATCACACGGTTGCCAGTATAATTGAGGACAACAAAAACATGCAACCAACTGTAGCAACATGGGATGAAGAAGATATTCATGAAATCAGAAATCTGTTGAATGATTCACATGATCAAGTTATAACCCGACAATGTCCTCATCCTAAATTTTTAGAGTTTGAGGTTCAACTTTTTGGGTGGGAATCATGAGGATCAGGATGGTTGGATTAAGCACCCTGATTGTGAGGAGGAAATTGATCTTTGCGGAGAAACTCTTGAAACGTTAGAGTACCCACAAACCCCTGACACATCACAAAACCCTCATCACCCTTGCTCTCCCAACCATTGCACAATTTCTATATCCACCCACACCTACTCTGTAATGAATCAAAAAAACTCCTATTGGAGACCATTTGGGCTCATCTCTTTTGCAAGCCCATTTTACTCTTCGAAACCCATATCTAGGGGCATGGAAATTGTGTTATTGTAGCTTTAATGTTAGTTATTTCTTATTGAGGACCTCGCCTAGCTGAAGGCACTAAACTCAGCACGTGTAAAGATTATTCCGAGCTGACCAGAATCTCACGGAAACCAGGTGCTATTCTTCCACTTCTACTCTCCTGCATGCTTTCATTTTGAACAATGAGGACATTGCATTAGCTAAGCATGGGGGGGTGGATATTTCTTATGAATCTTTTTGTTAGCCGTAACAATAATTTTCTCTTTTTCATCTTAAGAAATAAAAACAGAGAAAGAGAGAATTAGGAGACGAGAACTTAGGTATTAGGAGTTGCAAACTTTAGGAATTGATACTTTGGGACCTGAATACTTAGACTCTTTAGGTCTTCGGGCTTAATTAGCCCAGGTGTCCACTCGAATGTGGACTTAGTCTCGAGTCCTCGCCAAGTAATTCTATTTTAATTTGGTCAATAAATTGGGGTGATAAGTATATGACTTATCAACCCATCCTTTGATTTGAGGGGACTTTAAGCCTAAATATCTACACATTATTCGCACTGACTCACTTTTCGGCGATTTACGAAAATTGGGTAATTAATGAACTATCTATGGTGGTATGGCTGGCAAGTTATTGTGGGTAACAGTCCATTGACAGGTTGTCTAGAGCCCAGCCACAAAATCATTTCCCTCGTATTGCCTTTAGGTAAATCTTTGATCAGGAAAGCCACCTACTTTAAAAAAAAAACAAAAGAAGAAAAAAAAGGAAAAAAAATAGAAAAACGAGAAACTAAAAAAAAAACAAAACCACACTTCACCGCACGAGTATGGCTTGCAAGTTGCCGTGGGTAACAGCCCATTGGCCAGTTGTCCAGAGACTAGCTCACAATAATCCCCAAAACACTTAGGGAAGAAGCGAGGAAGTAGAATAAACTGGGGAGATATACACTGGGTTCACCCTTGTGTTGATCCTATAAATAAAAGAAGTAGGGAGAAAGCTACCGTTCAAAAAGATAAACTTCTAGGCAAGGTCACCTAGAGTCGTAGAAACCCGAAGTCCATTTTAATGGCTGCCTAGTGAGTCTTTCACTCTTTTCACTAGATACTTAGCACTTAGAGTCCTTTTTGAGTCTTGGGCAGGTCGGGTAGGCGTAAAAAGTTATTTCGGAACTCCTAAACTCCAAAAGTACAAAAAAATTAGAAAAGAAGAAAAACAAAAAAATTGTGTATCTTCTCTTTTCAAATAAGGAGAGGACTTGGGTGGTCTACATTCTGGTAGACACCCGGGCACTATGGAGTTTTTGTAATTAGGTCTTGGGGTTGAGATTTTCTAAAGCAATCGACAAATTTTGCCTAAGTAATCAAATCTTGATTCTACTTTTATACATAGCATTTAGGTTTGCTAGGGACTAGCAAAAAGTAAGCATGGGGGTATGATAAACACACATGAATTCATGATAAAATGCATATTTATGATAGTTCCTAGGCTTACCATTGCATATCATATTATAAATACCACATAACATCCATTTCATGGCATTTAGGATAGTTGCATATTATGTACATTAATTTTTCAATTTTATATGACCAGGATTTATGGTCCAGATGGCACCACATGGTGCCATCCAGACTGCCCGACATGAACCATGGCCGCCCTAGCCTCACGCATGGAGAGATCTCAGCCGTTGGATCTCAATCCGACAGCTGAGGGGCGCTCTACACAGCATGACCACATCACCCTTCACACGATAATGCACAATCTTGGCGCAATAGTGAAGCACCCGCTCCTTAAATGAGAGGCACAGGTTCGATCCCTGCAACCTCCCCAATTCGCCAATTGACGCACGGGCGCACGCATGCACAAAGGCACAACGCACAGCCACGCATGCGCACATGGGTGCAACGCACAACCACAGCGTAGTGCTAGCGTGCGAGCGCGCGCCCACGATAAGGGATGTGTGATGTGCCGACCACGGGCGTGTGCTTGGTTGGCGTGACCTTCAGCGACAGCTTGACGGGCCTTTAGTGACGCTTGTAGCCATCACTAATTGCCTGTAACCACGAGGACAGCTGTGGGCGTGAGCGGTGGGGGCGTGATCTTCAATGACAACTGCAAGGGACCTTTAGTGACGCTTGCAGCTAACACTACAACCCTCTACACAAATTTCTTCTTCTTCCCTCCACTATATAAACACCCCTACACCCCCCATTCCTCTTCATCTCTACCTACTCTACTCCCACCTACTCTTAAGCTTTAGTAGCCTACTAAAGCACCATTAGAGCTTACTCTCAAGCTCCAAAGGCCTCTTACTAGTGTAATGATCCTTTGTCCCACCAAACATTCGTCCTCCTTCCCACCACCTTCATAAGAAGCCTTGGAGCTGTCCTCCCGCCTCCATTCCGGTAGAAGATCACCTCCGTCTCCTCACCTCCATTCCAAAGCCTTAGCGAAGCATTCCTCTACTTGGTGTTCTCCTGCATCCCATCTCCGTCGTCCTGCATCTCACCTCCATCCAAGCTTTCACCAGGCACCGTCGTCTCGCCGAACAGCCGATTCGAGAGATTCCTCTCACCCCTATCTCTTTTATGCTTTCATAGATTATTGTAACAAACATTTGCATAATATATCATAGTTGTGTTCCTCATTTTGTGAACTTGTCTTGCTTGTCTTTTTATTTCAAAAATGCAAAAAAAAAAACAAAACCTCAAAATATCAAAAAGAAACAAAATGAAGCACGATTTTCAACCAAAGTAAACGTCGCCTCCTTGTGTTCGACCTGGGACTCCCTTGGAGTTTCTGTTACAAATTTTATCTGATCGATGGATTTTCTCGCGAATCAAGCTACGATGGTTGGTTTTCTAAACTCGAATCCTTTCAGTGACGAATCCGTCGCAATCAGGTTACTAGGGTCTAGGCTGGGCTCTACGAGGATGTGAGAATTGCTCTTGATAGTCACCTTATGAGAATAAGGGGCAAAATTTACACTCTCTAGAGGTTCTGTTTTAAGCTCATCATTACAGGTGTTGGGGAAATCTAAGCTCCATGGACCAGCTTTCTGGTTTCCTAGGGCCGGTTCAGAATCGGGAACACCTGCAATTGGATCCTTCCAACTCATCTCAAGATCAGGAATGTCAATTGTTATAAAATTTGAATATGAATTCATTTGGGTTGGGGGCCCACAACAACCTTGATTTTTGAACCTAGGATTTGGGAAATTATGTTGATCACTAGAATCACTCGAAGATGTAATTTTTGACGGGTATTTTTGATCAATGGATTGATATAACCTATTCAGCAATTCTCCCCATCTTTCCAAAAATTTCTGGAGGTTTTCTGGAAATAAAGGATTTGACCAACATTCCATACAATTGTTGTGTATTTCACCAATTCACTGTGTTCTACTAGGAGATCTGCCCGGGTTGAACTGTGGTTCATTCGTATCCATATTATCTCCACATGGTTCGTGATGTGGTCCACTATTTTCTTAAATTTATCCTAAATGTCCCTTTTACAATATTCCTCGTGGTGTTTATAAGCATCTTCAATCATCTTTTCTTTCATGCTCATTTAGGACTCAAGTTTCTTAACCAGTCTTCCTTGATTGCCAGGTTGCATTTTTGAATCAGATGGTGGAATCAAGATGTTGAAGCAAACTTAGGATCAGATTGGAACTTGATTAGATCAGAAAGAAATTCACAAGAGGATCTAATGAGCTCTCTTAGGTTAAAAACCTAATGACCTTCCTGTGTATGTGATCTATAGAAAAGATGAGGGACTGGATATTATTTGGACCCAATAAGGCACCAAAAAGATTTCTGGATGACTAAGGTGAAGTTTTTGGCGCCGTTGCCGGGGAGGTAATGGATTTCTTTTGTCACTTTTATCTCACATTTGTATTCACATCTTCTAACTCATTTTTCTCTCTACTTGATTGGTTGCAAGAACTCAACGCTTAGACGACAGAGGAGCGCGATCCAAGATAGTGGACCAAGAGTGAAGTGCTGTCAAAACGGTTGTGACTATTACTCCACCCATTGATTGTTTCTTGCCTAAAAAAATACAAAAAAATATAAAAATCTAAAATTGGCATGGTAAATGGCTACTTAACCCACATTCCAAACTCATCACCCAACCAAAAAAAAAAATAATCTAACATTCTTGAAGAGATAATCTTTTTGGAGTGTTCTTTCTTTTGAGTGGTGTTTTTGAAGCTACCATGACTTGACTTGGGCTGCACCACTCACCATAATTAAAATCAACTCACCTAGTAGAATTGCACGAACACTAGGGTGAATACACTAGGGTTGTTTTTCTAGGGCCACATCATTCTAAAGGGAATTGAATTTCACACGTTATGTGTAAAACCTTGTGTGCCCACTTGAACCTTGTTTGAAAATATTAAGGAACTTCAACCCTAAAAAGCATTAAAGCAAGGACAAATCATTAAAAGACACCACATCCTAAAATCCTTACTTGAAAATCATGTTTTGTTAAGTGCACACATACGCTCAAATCGATTAACTAAGAGGCACAACCCCAAACAACACCTCATCACATATCCTAAGCACAAGCACTACCCTAGTCCCTCATTAAAATGGAGTAGATGTGCCCTAGGCAGGACTAGTCTAAGTCTTGAAGGTGTGATTACGTTTGCTAGGCACTTGGCCTTCATTCCCTTTGTAGAATCTGGTGTCTAGGCTGCGTGGAAGTGTCAAACGACCGTGGTTGTGGGGTCTACGGAACTGGTGGTGAAAGCCAAAGGAAGAACCTTCCCTTCAATCCCCTCGTAATCAACCTGGCCAGATTAACATCGGTAAGGGTGGTTAAGTGCTTACAGATCTGATCATTTCCTTTGAGGCTTCTAGGTCACCTAAGGTATACACTATAAGGACTAAACTTGCTTGCTTTTTTGTGCACACACTTCTCACACCTATCTTTCTCCGCATCCCTCCCCATTCTTCTCTAGTGTATGCACAGGAGACGATCACTGCATCTTAAGCTATTTGTTTTAGATAGGGAAATCAGGAGGAGACTTGATTTTGCAAGGGAAATGGCTGAACTAAGAATTGATGAGGTTGAGGACCAACCTCAACCCAATGCTATGGCCATCATTCAGTCCTAGATCTGTACCAGCCATCAACTTCAACAACAACAGATCCAAACCATCATGCAAGCTATACACTGATTGCAAAACCCTCAGGGGCAACCCCCACTGAACCCACCTACCCACCACAACCTCCTGAGGGCCAACCTAGGCCTCTCTGTGATTTTTATGATCTGTTTGCTATTCGGATCAAGCCACATCTTAGGGTCCCCGAAGTGGGAGATGATTTTGAGCAAAAACTTAATGTCCTGAGCTTAATTCAGAGCCACTTTTATGGGAGCTCAAATGAGGACCCCTTCCAACACCTTGAGGACCTAGACTGGATCGCCCGAACTGTGAAACCAGGGACATCAGCTTGGATATTGTTTTGATTAAGATGTTCCCTTTCTCCCTAAAAGACAAAGCATCTCACTAGTTTAGAACCTTAGGGAGACCCATCTCCACCTGGGAGGAACTGAGGCATGCATTCTTGAAGAAAATTTTTCGCATAGGTAAAACCAATGCCCTCAGAAGAGCCATTGCCACATTCACGCTACAATGTGGGGTACAATTCCATTAGGCATGGGAAAGATTTAATGAATTGTTGAGGAAATGGCCACACCATGAGGTTCCAAGGTGACAATTGGCCCAGATCTTCTACCATGGTTTGGACAACAACCTTAGGAACTTTGTTGATGCCTCATGTGGAGGAAACTTTTTGAACAAAGATGAGGAGAGTGCGTACAAACTCTTTGAGTCCATGAGTGAGAATTCACTTAACAATGCCTCCATGACCCAGCTTAATCGATCGAGTCAACCCCATGGTGGAATCTATGAAGTGCAAGCCAATTCTGGAACGATTAGCATGAACATTATAGCCAAAAAGTTGGATCAAGTTGAGTTGGTGGACAAAAAGATTGATGAGCTATTGAACCAAACCAGAAACCCACTGCAAACCCTCTCCTTAGCAAAGGGAGCTCACAATGTAGATTTGGTACAACCAATGAACCAAATACACCTGGAACAACCCCTAACCATGCTCTAGGGAGGAACCTTTGCTCCCTCAAACCCTGATTACTCCCTCCCCTCCCCCTCGGCACCTATCTTTAAAGATGTCCAAGACATCCAAGGTTACTCCAAACTTGACCCCTTCTCCAACACCTACAACACCGGATAGTGTAATCACCTAAATTTCGCTTGGACGAACCAAAAACCAAACCAATTCCAGAACCAACCCAGGCCTAACCCCCCTCCTATCAGCAAGGTCCACTTGTTAGACCACCCTATAATCAGAATATGGTAGCCCCTCCCCCACAAAACCAAATGGACACGCTGATAAAAATGACTGCTGATATGAATCAGAAACAATAGGAGGAAATGGCATTAATGAAGGGACAGTTGAGCCAGCTGTTGGATTGCAAACAACAGGGATCCCTTCCTTCTCAACCACAACCAAACTAATGTAAACATGTTTATATTACATAAAATGTCTATTTATGCATGTTCTTAAGCATAGAATTGCATTACATATTATAAATATTGCATAACATGCATCAACTTGCATTTAGATTAGTCTGAATAAAATGGAGGTTACTTATCTGTTTTTATGGTTGGGGACAGGGCGACTTTTTATCGGGGCCTCGGATTGAAGATCCAACCATACGGATCTGATCAGGGCAACGATTGGAGTTCAACGACTCCAAGATCGCCCTAATCGGATATCTGTAGCATCAGATAGAGATCGAGGAGCCCTAGAAGATCAAGGGCCAAGATGGTGTTAATCTGTACTTCAGACGACAAATCCGACTGCACGGATGGGTTTGGATCGATGATTGCAACCTAACGGCATGAAAATCGACTAAATTTGATACTTGTGGCACCATCTACATCACCTAGAAGATGGACGGCCAAGATGGCGCCACATGGCGCCATCTCGACCTCCCAACTAGCCGTACGCACTCGCTGAAGCACTTTGCGTCAACGCTTCTCCAACGTTGGATCAAGATCCAATGGCTGTGAGGTGCGTGCGCTTAAGTTAAGCGCTCGACACAAATGCGCTCGTAGCGTGTTGGTCGAGCGCCTTAACAAGGTGAAGAGGCACAAGATCAAGATCGAGCCTTAACAAGGCATGTTGGATGCGCGGGCGCAAGGAGCTGTGCGATTGGTGGCGGACGGTCCAGATCATCCAATCGGCTGAACGTGCCATCTGACGGCCCGTGTGATGCGGGATCTCACACGTTGAGGTTCACGGATGAGGTGTGGCAAGGTGCACTCTCAACCGTTCGATCTCATGATCGAATGACCAAGATCTGATGGACGTGAACGCGCATTGAGGCGTGGGGAGGCGAGCGGGCGTGCACGCGCTGCCCACGAAGGCCACTTTCTGGCGTTTAGTGACAGATTTATCCGTCACTAAAGGTCCTGAATTAATGATTTTCAACATGTAATGACCAAAATGCCCTCACTCCTTGCAACTATAAAAGGAGACCCCCTCAATATGAATTTCTCATCCCTTCCTTCTCTTCTCTCCCTCTCCAAAGCTCAAGAGAAGCCTGTCCCACACCTCAAGAGATAAAGTCAATTTTTCGCCCCCACTTCGGAAGTGGATCCTGCTACGACAATGACGTGCTACCTTGGTCTCGTTCTTCTTGCCTCAACCTCCTTCTTCCTACTCTGTTCTTCGTCTTCCAGGCGTCATCCCATCTGGCTCGTCCTCCAAGAGATCATTGAGGAGGATAACTTCTCTCTCCCATTCCTTTTTCCTACTTTCTAGAGTAGAATTTTCCTACTTTCTAGTTGTAATAGTTTTCCTACTTTCTAGTGTGATTTCTCGCTTATTTAATTGTACAAACATTTTGAAGTGTCAAGTGAATGTTTTCTCTCTCTCTCTTATTCTGATTGTTTATAGTGCTTCATTGTAATTACCCCGCCTTTTAACAATAACACGGAAAAAATATAATTGCGAATTTAGATCGACGTAGCCTCCCTGAGTTTGACCCAGGATTTCTATTCTGGTATAAATTGTATTTGTTGAACCCGAGTTCTTCGCTTTTCAAACTACAACGACAAGTTTTCAAAACCAACT
The DNA here is from genome assembly GCA_037157565.1 of Thalassia testudinum. NCBI lineage: Eukaryota > Viridiplantae > Streptophyta > Magnoliopsida > Alismatales > Hydrocharitaceae > Thalassia > Thalassia testudinum. The sequence continues at coordinate 142,523,403 of JAZHRO010000031.1, read as the reverse complement.
TTGATAGCATAGTAACCCGTCGCTTTAACATTTTGGTGCCATTGCCGGGGAGGCAACGATTTTCGATCTTCTTTTGGCATTTCATGCTCTTTATTGTCTGCTAACTTGCTTTCTCTTGTGTCTATTGTTTTGCAGAGACCTCCATTAGGGAATTGTCAAGTGATAGATCAGAGTAAAGTGCAGTTGAAGACGACTATAAGTGCTCGCCATTCTTCCCCCTCCATAGATTTCATTTGTCACATTAAATTCAAACTCTAATTAACCTAGGTGTTTGCATAAATCCTAGGATTAGTTTGGTTGTTTGGATTTTTACTCACACTCATTCCACCCTCGCTTATATAAAAAAATAACAAAAAGATAATTTTAGGGGTAATTTTCAACAGACACACAACATGCACCCACATTCAAGGCACTTAACCTACTTGATTTGCTTCTACTCAACCGGGTTATGATCTGTGGAACCGGTACATACAAATCAACACATAAAAGACTAGAAATCATTTTAGGTTAACCATTTCTGTGTGCCTAACCTAGTGGTGCAGTTGTGGCCAGTTGTTTGAGTTGTTTGGGCCGCACCACTCTACCTAAAATCAACTCATCAAGTAGCTTCTTCTTAGGGTTTTTAATCTAGGTTCATACTAGCCACTCCACTTTATTTTTGGTTTTAAAGGAAGGCAATCTTCACCCGTGCTTGAAAACCTGGTTTGCCTCAAACTTGATTGAAATCAACCTAATTTTAAATCCTAAAAGCTACTTAAGCAAGATTTGAACATTAAAATCTATGCATCACAAATAATCTTGCTTGAAAACCCTGGTTGTGCACACACTTACACAATACTCAATCAATCATTAAGGGCACAACCCATTTTAAGGGCCCATCACATTCCATAAGCACTACAATCCTAGGCCTCAATAAAATTGAGTAGATGTTGGACTTAAGGACAGATTCACTCTTCGGGGCCTAGTCTAAGATTGTTTATGATTAACCTACTTGTACTGATTAATCTGATGTCTAGCTAAGGGAGTACCATCAAACGACCGCGGCTGGGGGGTACACTAGGAACCGGAGGTGCAAGCCGAAGGAAGAACCTTCTCCCCAGTCCCTCTTTCTAACTGGTTGGATTGTGCAGATAGAAGTAGAGTAAATCATTTATAATCTTAAGGCAGGTTTTGGGAGTCTGTAGATCCTTAGGCTACCCCACTTAAGGATATGCTTGTTTTGTTGTGCTGTAGGGTCCTTATCCCCAGTCCTTCCAACCTTTTCCTAGTTTATGCTGGGAAGACGGTCATTGAATCCCTGATTGGAAGGACCACTAGAGTATTCTAGGAGGCGCAAATTGGATTTTGGTCAAATTGATCCCATGGCCGATCAACAGCCTCCTCTACCTCGGGATCCACAGGAGGAAATCCGAAGGCAGCTGGAACAAATGCAAAGAATGCAAGAATGGTTCCATAGTATGCAGGGTGCTCAGCCCTTGAAGGATTTTTATGATCCTTCAAATTATGGGGAACGTCCTAGCGTCCAGATTCTGACCGGAGACATAGAGATCAAGCCCTAGGTGTTAAGCCTAATCAAACATTACCATGGGCTTGGCTCCGAAGACCCATTTCAGCGCTTGGAGGACTTGACCACTTTGGTCTAGACCACCAAGGCACGAAATGTGAATGAAGAGCAAATGATCATGAGGCTCTTCCCCACTCTCTTAGGGGTAAAGCTGCTCGTTGGTACAAGACTATAGGAAGAAAAATTGCAACTTGGAATGAGTTGAAATTGGCCTTTCTGAAGAAATTCTTCCCTGTCGAACATACCAATTCTTTGAGACAGGCAATCACTACCTTTACCCAGTGGCCGGGGGAGTAGTTTCATGTGGCCTGGGAGCGATTCCAAGACCTATTACGGAGGTGTCCACACCACGAGGTGCCAAAATGGCAACTCGTGCAGATCTTCTACCACGGGTTGACTGAGCAATGCAGAAATTATATGGACACTTCTTACGAAGGTAATTTCCTCAACAAAGACGTAGATAGTGCACACGATTTGTTTGAGGAAATGAGCAAGAATTCAATCAATCATGCCTCCATGGATACTTTTAACCGATCCGAGCAACCCATATCAAATGTTAATGAAATCCATGACTCCCATTCATTTGATATGGAATTGATTTGTAACAAACTTGATAAGGTGAACTTGGTTGCTAAGAGAATGGAAGAGTGGATGGCTAGAAATTCTATGAACAACTCTCGATCCACTCAATCCCAGAATTCGGGATTCCAATCGTCGTGAGCTCCTTTTGGACGATAGTTCGTAAATCAACTCGATGTAACCTGTGAGTCAGCATTATTCGGAACCCCACAGGTTCCAAACTGGGGCCTTTAATCCTAGTTTTTCTGATCCTTCCCTTTCTTTCTCCCATCCTCATCCTATAAGGATGTCTGTGCTGTACAGGAGAACGTTAGATCCAACCCCTACTCTAATGCTTATAATCCGGTTGGAGAAACCACCCTAACTTCTCCTGGAAGAACCAGGGGCAACAGACCCAATTCTGACCCAGCAACTATGCTCCACAACGACCAATGGGTCAAGGTCATGTGTATACTCAGTTGCCCCCAAATCAGGTCAATCAGCCAACTTGGAATGCTCGTCAACCCGTAGGGTAGGTTGATTTGAACCGACAAATGGTAGAGATGCAAGGATCCATGCTTCAGCTCATGCAGCAAATGAAAACCTCGCTGGACAACTTGCAAACCGGGCTCATAACTAACTCTCATCAACCCAGATCTCTACCATCCCAACCCGTACCCAACTCGCGAAATATCCTGAATCCGAGCAACCAAGCCCATGGGTACAGAAATCAGAGGGACCCACACACACATGCTCAGGTGGTTGAGCAGGGTCCTTCCTCTTCTTCTTCTTCTTCTTCTTCTGCACATCAACAATTCTTGGCTAATTAATCCCCTCCAATCTTTCCTAACCCTCCCCAAGACCCAAACTCTTATGCATCCGCAAACTTTGTTACTTTGAGGAGTGGTAAACAAACTCAGGATCCACAACCACACTGTTTTGATTTACCAAATCCTAAAGAACCTGAGGAGAAAAAGGAGAATTCTGGAGAAGAAATCAAGGCTTAGGAACATGATTCCAAAGATCTGACTCATGTTCCTTTTCTTGAAGCCTTGATCAAATCAAAGAAGTCTGTTGATAGCAATGAGGAGCTTCTGAGTATTTTTAAGAATGTTGAGGTCAGTATCCCGCTCCTCGATGCTATCAAGCATATACCGGCTTATGCGAGATTTTTAAAGGATTTATGTACACAAAAGAGTAAGTCGAGAGAATCTGTTCCAAGGAAGGTGGTACTCTCCAAGCAGGCTAGTTCTGTTATCCTGCATCACCTCCTCCCTCAGAAAAAGAGAGATCTAGGTGCTCCACTGATTTCTTGTGTCATCGGAGATTACACTTTTGATAGAGCACTTCTGGATCTGGGTGCATCCATCAACCTAATTTTGACTTCTCTTTACAAGAAGTTTGGATTAGGTGAACTTCAGCCGACTTCAGTAACGCTACAGTTAGCGGACTATCCGATCACAAATCCGCGAGGCATTATTGAAGATGTTATAGTTAAGGTCAAGGATTTCTATTTTCCTGTAGATTTCCTTGTCCTTGACATGGATGTACTGGAAAATCTGAGGAACACGCCCACCATTCTAGGGCATTCGTTCCTGGCTACCGCTAAGGCCAACATTAATTGTGAAAGCAGTAGCATGGAAATCACCTTTGGGGATCAACGAATGAAATTAGATATTTTTAAGGCGATTAATAAATTTGAGGATTGTGGATTTACTGAGGAACTTGAGGAGGATAGTGTGAACATTGAAACTTGTTTGATGGTTTCTGCAATTGAAAGTTCCTCCTTTGATGATGAATTGAACCCGCAACCCTCTATGGCAGACTTGCCATCTTCTGAAGAGGTTATTGATTTTGTTCGCCCTCAACCTCTTCCTCTTGATGAGTCATCAGCATCTTCCTTACCTTCAATCAGCAACCCACCCCAACTTGAACTGAAACCATTGCCTGAGAATTTGAAATATCAATTTTTAGGACCACAGAAGATTCTCCCTGTGATTATCAGTGCTAAATTAACAAAGGAGTAGGAGTTTAAATTGATCAAGGTCCTAAAGGAACACAAGGAGGCAATTGGTTGGACCATTCATGACCTTAGGGAGATCGAGCCATCTTACTGCAATCATAGAATATTCTTGGAAGATGGATCCCTCCCTTCTTGCCAGATGTAGAGGAGATTAAATCCAAATATGCAAGAAGTGGTCAAAAAGGAAATCATTAAGTGGCTCGATGCAGGAATTATTTATCTGATCTTTGATAGTCCCTTGGTAAGTCCCGTGCAGATTGTTCCCAAGAAAATTGGGATTACCGTTGTGACTAATGAGAGAGGAGAATCTGTCAAAACACGTTCAGCTTCCTCTTGGAGGGTTTGTTTCGATTACAGGAAGCTAAACATGGCTACGAAAAAGGATCATTTTCCTCTACCTTTCATTGATCAAATCTTGGAAAGATTAGCCGGGTAGAAGTACTTCTATTTTCTTGATGGCTACATGGGATACAACAAAGTTCCTATCCATCCCGAGGATCAGGAAAAGGCTACTTTCACCTATCCCTATGGAACCTTTGCTTTCCGTAGGATGCCTTTCGGTTTATGCAATGCACCTGCGACTTTTCAAAGGTGTATGTTTGCCATATTCTCTGACATGGTGGGAGAGTTTATGGAAGTTTCATGGATGATTTCTCTATTTTTTGAGAATCGTTTGACTCTTGTCTAGCTAATCTAGAAATGATTCTTAAACGAAGCATTAAAACATGATTGGTCCTTAGCTAGGAAAAGAGTTATTTAATGACACAAGAAGGCATCGTCTTGGGTCATGTAATCTCTGAACGGGGAATTGAAGTGGATAAAGCTAAGGTTGATGCTATCGCTAAACTTCCTCCTCCCACATCTGTTAAACAAATTCGATCATTTCTTGATCATGTGGGATTCTATAGAAGATTCATCAAGGATTTCTCGAAGGTTGCTCATCCTTTGAGCAATCTTCTCGCCAAAGAAATGCCATTTATTTTTGACGAATTAGGTCATAAGGCAATTGATTTCTTAAAAACGGTAGTCACTTGTGCTCCGATGTTGCAACCACCGGTTTGGACAGCCCCTTTTGAGATCATGACCGATGCTTTTGATTACGCGGTCGGGGCTGTTTTGGGTTAGAAAGTTGACAGGAAGCCCTCTATCATCTACTATGCTAGTAAAACTCTGGACGAAGCCCAGAGGAATTACACTGTTACTGAAAAGGAATTACTAGCTGTAGTATTTGCTTTGGAAAAATTTAGGGGGGCTTACTCTTAGGGTCTCATGTCATCATTTATACCGACCACTCGACCTTGAGACATCTCTTGGCCAAAAAGGATGCCAAACCCCAGCTTATTGGTTTGATTCTTCTGCTTCAAGAATTTGATCTTGAAATCAAGGATAAATCCGGGGTACAAAATGTGGTGGCGGATCATTTGTCGAGACTTTTAAATGATTCCTCTTGTCCGGACGTCCCGATTGCTGATACTTTTCCAGACGAAACCATCTTTACAGTTTCAGGTGTCCAAACCCCGTGGTTTGTTGACATTGTTAATTATTTGGCCGTTGGTCAAATCCCCCAGGATTGGACCAAGCAACAATAGGATAGACTCAAATCTGAGGTCAAATACTACTTCTGGGAGGACCCTGAACTATACTGCATCGGCTGATCAGATTTTTCGTTGATGTGTTCCGGAGAATGAATTCAACAGTATACTCGAGTTCTGCCACGCATCTGTGTGTGGTGAACATTTCTCCGAGAAAAAGATGGCTGCAAAGATTTTGCAATCTGGCTTCTATTGGCTGTCTTTATTCAAGGATGCCCAGGATTTCTCAAGGTGGTGTTCCCGATGTCAGGCACTTGGGAGCATAACTAAGAGAGATATGATGCCCCTAAACCCAATTCTTCCTGTCGAAATCTTCGATGTTTGCGGCATCGATTTCATGGGACTCTTTCTCCCTTCATTTGGACATCAGTACATTCTTGTCGCTATTGATTATGTGTCCAAATGGATTGAGGCATTCCCACCCGAACCAATGACCATAAGGTGGTCATCGATTTTGTCAAGAAAAACATCTTCAGTAGGTTTGGGATTCCGAGGGCCATCATTAGTGATGGTGGCACTCATTTTGCTAATGCCCAATTCCATAATTTGCTGGCTAAATACGGGGTTAATCACCAAATCTCCACACCTTACCATCCCCAGATGAATGGACAGGCCGAGATCTCCAATCACGAGATAAAGAATATTCCGCAGAAAATGGTTAGGCCTAATCGCAAGGACTGGACTCAAAAGCTTGAGGACGCTCTTTAGGCCTACCGTACTGCGTATAAAATGCCCATTGGCATGTCTTCGTTTCGTTTGGTGTATGGAAAGGCGTATCATTTACTCGTTGAGATTGAACATAGGGCATTTTGGGCAATCAAGCAATGCAATTTAGATCTGAGTTTAGCTGGGAAGACCAGGAAACTCCAACTATCTGAGTTGGAAGAGCTTAGAAATGATGCATATGAGAATGCCAAGATCTACAAGGCTCAGACCAAAGCTCTACATGATCAATTGATTTCCCGAAAGAGCTTTGAGCCGAACCAGAAGGTCTGGTTATTCAATTCTTGACTTAAGCTCTTTCCTAGCAAACTGAGATCAAAATAGAACGACCCATTCATTATCGATCAGATTTTTCCAAATGGAGCCATTCAGATCTCTGACCCAAAGACGGGTAACACATTTAAAGTCAACGGTCAACGTCTGAAGCCTGTTATTGACCGTACTATTCTAGAATCCGTATCAGACACAGTTGCTCTAGCCATATTGTGACATCTTTTGGCTGGACTTCGCCTAGCTGATGGCATTAAACTTAGCAATTGTACATATGACACAAAGCTGACCTGAGCTTCATATTCAGGTGATATCTTTTGTACTCTACCCTTTCTTTCATGTCGCTTTTTCTCAATGTGGACATTGCATCAGCTAGGCATGGGGGGGTGGATTCATTTTTGAATCATTTTGTCAGCTTTGTGAAATTCTTGTAAATTGTATTTCTCTCCTTATATACATAAAAAAAATTGAATTAGGAAGGAATACTTGGACATTAGGACTTTTCAATCTTAGGAAATATTACATTAGGATCTGAACACAAAGACCCTTCAGGTCTTTGGACTTAATCGGCCCGTGTATCCACTAAAATGTGGATTTGTTTTTCGAGTCCTCGCCATCTTAATTCTATTATAATTTGAATAAATAAGTTTGGGTGATAAGTACACGACTTATCAACCCACCCTCTGATTTGAGGGAACTTTAAGTCTAAAGCATCTACACACTTTCTTTTCACTGACTTGTTGATCGCCGATTTTAACGAAAAATGGATAGCTAATGAACTTTCTAGGGTGATATGGTTGGCAAGTTATCGTGGGTAATAGCCCATAGGTAGGTTGTTCAGAGCCCAGTCATTGGACCATTCTTTTCTTACTGCCTTTAGGTAAATCATAGACCAGGGAAGCCACCTACTACAAAAAAAAAGAAAAGGAGAAAAGAGAAAAAAAAAGAAAACAAAAGAAATAAGCCACACTTCGCCGCACGAGTATGGCTGGCAAGTTGTCAGTGGTAACAGCTCATCGATTGGTTGTCCAGAACCCAGCTCAAGAAATGCACTTAAAATTTCCAAAACACTTAGGAAGAAGTGGAGAAGTAAAATAAACCGGAGAGATATACACTGGATTCACCCTTGTGTTGACCCATAAAAATAAAATTAGGGAGAAAGCTACCGATCATAAAGATACACCTTTAGGCAGAACTCTCTTTTTAAGGTCACCTAAAGGCATAGAAACTCGAAGTCCGTTCTAATTGCCGATCAATGAGTCTATCACATTCACAATAAGATGCTTGGAACTTAGGGTTCTCATCAAATCTTGGGTGAGTTGAATGGCCGTAGAAAGTCACTCTTTAACCCTAAACTTAAAATTCCAAAAAAATTAGAAAAGAAGAAGAGAAAAAGAAAATTTTCTTTGAATAAGGCGAGGGCTTGAGGCGGTCTACATTTTGGAAGATACCCAGGCACTGTTGTGTCTTTGAAAGTTCAGATCCTAAGTAAAAATTTTCTTAATATTGAAAATAACTTATGCTCAAGTAATACAACCTAATTTTTTTATAAATAGCATGCAGTTTTTGCTAGGGACTAGCAAAAGATAGGCATGGGGATGTGATGTAAACATGTTTATATTACATAAAATGTCTATTTACGCATGTTCTTAAGCATAGAATTGCATTACATATTATAAATATTGAATAACATGCATCATCTTGCATTTAGATTAGTCTGAATAAAATGGAGGTTAATTGTCTCTTTTTATGGTCAGGGACAGGGTGACTTTTTATTGGGGCCTCGAATTGAAGATCCAACCATACGGATCTGATCAGGGCAGCGATTGGAGTTCAATGACTCCAAGATCACTCTAATCGGATATCCGTAGCATTAAATAGAGGCTAAGGAATCCTAGAAGATCAAGGGCCAAGATGGTATTAATCCACACTTCAGATGACAAATTTGATCGCACAGATGGGTTTGGATCGGCGATCGCAGCCTAACGGCGTGAAAATCGACTCAATCCGATACCCATGGCACCATCTTCATCACCCAGAAGATAGACAGCCAAGATGGCACCACGTGGTGCCATCTCGGCCGCCCAATTGGCCTCACGCACCCGCTGAAGCACTTCGCACCAACGCTTCTCTGCTGTTGGATCAAGATCCAATGGCTGTGAGGCATGCGCGCTTAAGTTAAGTGCTCGACACAAACGTGCCTGTAGCACGTTAGTCGAGCACCTTAACAAGGCGAAGAGGCGTGGAATCGAGCCGTGGGCGCCTCAAATTTGAGTGGATGCACTGACGCAAGGAGCAATGCGATCGATGGAGGATGGTCCAGATCATCCAATCGGTTGAACGCGCCATCTGACGCCCCGCGTGACACGGGATTTCACATGTTGAGGCGCGTGGATAAGGTGCGGCGAGGTGCTCTCTCAGTTGTTCGATCTCACGATCGAACGGTCGAGATCTGATGGATGTGAATGTGCATTGAGGCATGGGGAGGCGAGCGGGTGGGTGCGCGCCGCCCACGAAGGCCACGCTTAGGCCTTTAGTAACGGATTTATCCATCACTAAAGGTCCTAAATTAATGATTTTCAACATGTAATGACCAAAATGCCCTCACTCCTTGCAACTATAAAAGGAGACCCCCTCCATACGAATTTCTCATCCCTTCCTTCTCTTCTCTCCCTCTACAAAGCTCAAGAGAAGCTTGTCGCACACCCGAGATGCTCATTAAGAAATAAAGTGAATTTTTTGCCCCCATTTTAGAAGGGGATCCTGCGACAACGATGACGTACTGCCGCGTTCTCGTTCTTCCTACCTCGACCTCCTTCTTCCCGCTCCGTTCTTCGTCTTCCAGGTGTTGTCCCATCTGGCTCATCCTCCAAGCGATCGTCGAGGAGGATAACTTCTCTCTCCCATTCCTTTTTCCTACTTTCTAGCTGTAATAGTTTTCCTGCTTTCTAGTGTAATTTCTCACTTACTTAATTGTACAAACATTTTGAAGTATCAAGTGAATGTTCTCTCTCTCTCTCTCTTTCTCTCTCTCTTATTCTGATTGTTTATAGTGCTTCATTGTAATTACCCTGCTTTTTAACAAAAACATGAAGAAAATATAATTGCGAATTTAGATTGACGTAGCCTCCCTGAGTTCGACCCAGGATTTCTATTCTGGTATAAATTGTATTTGTTGAACCTGAGTTCTTCACTTTTCAAACTACAACGACAGGTTTTCAAAACCAACTTTGATAGCGTAATAACCTGTCGCTTCAACACAAACCTGCGAAATGTTATCAACAGAGGCCCCAATTCTCAAGGGTTCCAAGCCAATCCTGGACATGCCTACATGGTTTAGCAAGCCCCACAAACACCCCCTGGGTTTGGTGCTTCTTCTTCCTCTTCTTCTCAAGGATCTACCCATGGTCCCAACGCCTCGGCCAACATGGTTACCTTGAGAAGCGGCACTAAAGCCCAGGACCCCAAATGGTAGACCCCTCCCGTGACCTCCCTTCTTGAGATACCCGATTCTGAGGATGAGCGGGAGGAACCTAAAGACCTGGAGATTGATTTGAGTCAAACCTAAACACCATACTCTGAGGCCTTGGAGAAAAGGAAGAAAAAGAAAGCTGTAGTTGAGAATGAGGAGCTGTTAGAGATTTTTTTTTCCTGAAACAAAAGGGAAAGCTATCGTCTTACGATAGCAATCTGGAGAGGTATATTATATAAACAAGTAAGAGGAATTACAAAACAGATCCCCACGTATGTATGAGGGACCAACACTCTTACAATTTTTTCACAACACATCGGTCTCTCCTGAAAAAGCCTCGCATTTCTCGCCTTCCACACACACTAGAGAGTGACAGCCATATGCACATGTGGCTTCTCTCTCACACCAAACCCATTCCAGATGGAATCCCATGTTTGTAGTGGCTCTTGGCAAGTCCTCCTCCAAATAGCATCAGTGACCAGGCAAGATGAGAAGATGTGGTTCACATTATCAGTGTGCATACCACATAAGTAACATTCATGACGAGCAGCTCCCACCCTCCTATGTTGCAGATCACCTGTAATCAATCCATCTCTCCTACACTGCTAAAGAAATATTTGTACCTTAAGGGGGATTTTTAGGAGCCAAATTTTCTTGTCAATGAAATCGCATCTCCACCCACTTTCATTTTCCATGATTCTATTGTAACCACACTGCACAGTGTAGAGCCCCTCCTAGATGTATTTATCCTCCACTCCAAGCCTTGGACTAAAGCTTTCAAGATTTGAGAGCAGATTCCTCCTTTCATCCCACAGCCAGGTGCCCCTTCTGGTGGATTCTTCTTCATTCAAATTCCAGCTGCAACTATTGCTAGACCAAAATCTGCTAACAGTTCCCTCCTTATCAGATGTTGCAGGAAAGGCCCTTGGATAGACCTCCTTCAGAACACCTAGCAGGGACCAACCTTTCTTCCAGAAGCTGAAGGTCCTGCCATCCCCAAGAGCCGACTGCAGCAGATGCAAGTTATCAGCCAAAGCTCTGATCACTGAATTCCAGAAGGGTGAGGGTCTGCTGGGCTGCAGCCTAGAGAGCATACTGTTTGAAGCTCCATATTGTCCCTGATCAAGGTAGTCCAAGGTTTCAACTCTCCTTGCAAGAGCTTAATTTCCCACTTAAGCAATAAAGCATCATTGAACTATTTCAGAGATTTAATCCCAAGTCCTCCCCTATCCTTAGGTTGGTAAATCTGCTCCCACTTCAGTGGCTGCAAAAATCTTCCCTCATGCTTGGCTCCCCTCCAAAAGAACCTTTTTCTCAATACATCCAACCGTTTCCATATGGACTTAGGGGCTTTGAAGATGGAAAAGTAGAAAACAGAGATAGAGGTGATCACTGAATTGAGCAAAATGAGTCTTCCACCCTTTGAAAGATAGCTGCTATGCCATCCATTCAGCTTCATTGAAATTTTATCAAAGAGACAAATCCAATCTTTTTTCTTCATTCTAGAACATCTCAGTGGCAGCCCTAAATATTTGATAGGAAGGCTGATGCAGGGGGTCCCCAAAACAACAGCAATATCACCTTGCTCAACGTCAGGTAAGATAAAATAGACCAAACTTGACTTTTCTCTATTCAGCCTAAGGCTTGAGAGCTCTCCAAAGATGTTGACAATATGACACAAAGCTAGTGCTTCACCCATAGATCCTTCCACAAAAAAAATCGTATCATCCGCATACTGAAGTATAGGAGCCAAAGTACTGCAAGATAAGGAATATCCTGTAATAAGACTTGCTTCAGCAAGTTTGCAAGAATACTAGGCCAAGTTGTCAACTGCCAGGTTGAAAACCAAAGGTGCCAGAGGACATCCTTGTCTGTTCCCACATTGGGGTTGAATCCAAGCACCACATGGTTTCCCATTTATCAAAGGAGTGAAAGAGGTAGTTGTGATACACCTTTTCACCCATTGAATCCAAACAGGGGGAAAACCTCTTCTTTTAAGTACTTCCCAAAGATAGGGCCAACTGATGGAGTCATAAGCTTTGCGGAAGTCAACCTTCCCTAAAAAAGCCTTACACTTCCTCTTGTGCCAACCACAAACCATCTCATGGGCAATGATAAAAGACTCTTGTAGAGATCTATCGGGAAGGAAGGCTGATTGAACAGGGTGGATCAGCTCTTGCAAAACAAGCCTCAATCTATTGGCCAAGACCTTGCTAATCACCAAATAAATAGAGTTAGAGAGGGAAATTGGTCTGAATTCCTGAAAAGATTCAGCTCCCGGAGTCTTTGGCAAAAGAAATAGAAAGGATCTATTGATTCTTTCAAAGCCAAAGTTGCCAATCTCAAATTCTCTGATCACCTCCATCACCTCAGTTCCCATAATATCCTGCAACTCTTTGTGGAAGAAAACTTGAATTCTATCAGGACCAGGTGAACCTTCACAGTTGAGATCCTTGATGGCCTTCAAAACTTTAGCTTCATATATATTAGCAATTAGGCTGGACCCCTGATTCGTAGTGATTCTGGGAGTGTCACTTGCTGCCATCCTCCAACAGCACCTACCAGCAGATCTTGAAGACTCCTTGAAGTACCTGATGGCCTCAGGTCTAATATCAGAGATGGAGGTAATTCTCTGCCCATCTTTAACAATAGAGGAAATCAGATTGATTCTTCTCCGAGAGCTGGCAACCAAATGGAAGAACTTAGAGTTTGCATCCCCCTCTTTTAACCATAGCTATCTTGACCGTTCCCTCCAATCCATCTCCAGCTTCAGATCTTCTTCAGTCACCACCTCCTGCCATTTCTTTCTGTCAAGGATATCCCGCTCAGACAGCCGATCATTGTCTTCCTTGGAATCCAATTCCTGAACCTTCATCAAGGCATCTCTGCGTCTCTGATGCCTTAAGACAGAAACATCACCATATTCTTGTAATATCACTCTCATAGCCAAAATTTTGGAAGCCAACTTGAAGGTAGCCGTGCCCTCAACCTGCTGAGCCCTCCACCAACTTGCAAGCATTTCTCTGAAGGCCGGTTCCCTTAGCCATGACTTCCTGAATTTGAAGTAAGATCCAGCCAACACCTGTTCCCCATTGTCCCTGACTAGGGGAGTGTGATCAGAGAAGGGACGTTCAAGGCCACAGACAAAGGATAATTGGAAAAGGTCCAGCAGCCCAGCATTGCCAAAGAACCTATCAATCTTGGACATGAGCCCATTACCATTCCTCCAAGTGAATTTAGAGCCCGAGGAGAGGAATTCACTTAAGCCTAAAGCTTGGACCATCAGCTGGAAGCCAGTGGCAGCACTATCCACCACCCCACTGGGTTTATGACTTCCCACCAACACACAATTGAAATCCCCTCCAACAAGCCAGACAGCTCCATTCACAAAATCCGCAGCCAAATTCCAATCCTCCCAAAGCTCATGTCTTCTGCTAGGATCACTGGGACCATACACACCTATCACAAAGAAGTCACTGCCCCTGGTCTCTTTTGAACCTACAAGTCAGTAAGTGTCTAGCCAAAGATGCCTCCTCCAATCGTAGCACATGCTTCTTCCACTAGATGGCAATACCCCCAGATCTGCCACTTGAGTTGATCATCACAATGTCATTAGTAAGACCTGCTTTCATCTCTACCCAAGCCCTATTAGGCTCACTATCAATATGTGTCTCTTGGAGGATGGCGCAATTAATCTCCCATTCTCGCAAATATCTAAGTAAAGAAGCCCTTCGACTTCTATTGCGCAGCCCACGCACATTCCAAGTAAGAATCCTAATTTGGTCGTCTGATCAGTCCCCTTCTTCACAGTAGAGACTTTGCTAACCTTCATCATAGTTGCAATGGCACACTCATCAACTTTTTGTGTAGAATTATGTCTTCTCAGCCTCAGCTTGTAGGGAGGTCTCCCTAGACCAGAGGTGGAAGGAGTCTTAGACTCCAATTGCAGACCACCAACTGCAGGAGGACTACATTGCATATCTAGGGGATTCACAGGGGGATTTTCCAGATCAGAAACAACTGGAGCATTGGCGAGGGGAGTCACATCTTTCAAGTCCTCAGCCACAGCCTCATTCAACAATGTTATCTCCTCCCCTTCTTTCACCACCACTGCAGAGTCGGCTTGGATCAGAGGTGCCCCACCCCCATCCTCCAGAGTTTCAAACATCACCTCCTCTATCCTCAAGCCCCCCACCCCATCTTCCAGATCCACAATTTTATTAGGCTCGGCCAACATCTCCTGACTTCCACAATTTCTCAGTATAGAGCCTGCTTTGGCTTGCAACACCTCAGCATATGAGGGGGGTGATGGCTTGACTCCACACCCCTGTTAGGCACATGAAAATTCAAGAGTAGCATCCAAGAGCTTCCCCCACACTAGAGAATCAGTTTGTCTGGAACAGATCCAGCCCTGAAGACATCTACCCTCACCTTCAGAACACTAACATCTCCTTCAGTCAGACCAATTTCAGCATCCTTTGCCACAAATGCAAACCCAGCAATCATATCTTCCACCACCGCCCTAGACCTCAGGTGCAGAGGCAGACCTTTGATTTCAAGAAAACCTGATCTAGGGGCAGCTCTTTGAGGTGGTCGCTCAGACAAGGATCCATCAAAAGGGGATACCAGACTCCACAAAACTTTCAATCCACATAGATTATTGGACTAAAAACACAGATGTTCGACGCCAACCACCGCCAAATCAAAGAGCACAAACCGCGAAGGGGAGAGAACCACAATTTTGCAAGCATCAGTCAAGAGGGAAAGAGAACTTACCAATTGACGAGCTTTCTCCAGAGATAGAGTGCCCAACATCACTTCCCCAATCAAGGCCCCTCGCAAAACCAATTTCGCCACCTTAATGTCCTCACTCAAAGGAATCTCCACATCCAGGGTGTGCCCCCCGAAAGCTAGTGGGGAGGTGGAAGAGGTTGCTGCGCCTCACCCTTAGGTTTCCTTGGTTCAGTGCGCATCCTGCCCCCAGATCCACCACGAGCTGCCAAGCAGGAGTCACGCTTGTGGCCATAGCCCCTGTAGGCCAAGCACATCACTGGTCAGCGGTACATTGTCGCCAAGTGCGCACAGTGCTGACATCTAAAGCAGACCACCTCCCTACGGTTCCGTGACCACCCAACGTGAGACCCCCTCTTGTCCACCACCCCAACTCCATCAGACTCTTGGGTGCCTCGCTCTTTTCTTCTCCAAGACCGTGAGCACCATATCGACCATCCATCAAAGCCGGCGGCGTGCCTATCGGGCCACCTGGGGTGGCCAGCCATCATCGCCGGAGTTTCCCACCCAAAGGAGAATTCAAAATCCCTTTAGCTATTGGAGATTTTCAAACAAGTCTAGATTAATATTCCGCTCCTCGAAGCAATCAAGTATATCCCGTCTTACGCTAAGTTCTTGAAGGATGTCTGTACATTGAAGCGTAAATCAAGAACCCAAGCACCTAGGAAGGTAGTGCTCTCAGAATAAGGTAGTTCAATGATATTGAGCAGCCTACCTCCTGACAGAAGCCATTTTCGCGCATTTTAAAGTCGTCGGAAATCGTAGTATAGTCGCACTAAAACGCTCGTCAAAAATGACTTTTGTAAAGATACCGAGACTTGAGTCCAGGTCGTTCGTCTCTGGGAGGCATTTATGCAAATCTGAAATCGATCTTTTCTAGCTCTACTTGCTTAAAATCGCATGGCGGATTATGGTTATTACGTATTTAAGCACAACATGCTAAGTTGCAAGAATATCAAAAAGTAAAAGCAGGCAAATTTAATCACACAAAATATATTGCAACAAGCTCATGGTGATTCTCAACACATAGACATATATATAGAAAAATTTCATTCATTCATTCAAGAGAGTGTTTGCAACATGGAACTAGAGGAAAGCTTATAGAGGAAAGCTTAAAAACATCAATCTAGCTAACAGAAAATGATTGCATATAGGAATCTATAGGGGGATTTTGCATGCATCATTGAGGGAGAGTAAAGAGCTACACTACTAAGCAGTAATAAAAGCATGTAAACTATGAAGAACTAGCTACTAATCTAGCAGAAATAAGGGCATTCGAAGGTGGGCTCCGATGGCCTTTGAATGGTTGAGAGGAGGAGGAGCGGCCAATGGCGCTTAGGCCAGCCCTTGGATAGAGGTTGGAGAGGTGATCCAGCATCCTGGCATGGAGATGGTGGTAGCCATTGTGAGCAACTCATGGAGGTGGAGCGGAAGTGAATGTAGCTAACCTAAATGGAAGTGAATAATGCCAAGAGATGGATGGGTGCAAATGGCCACCCCTTAGGTCTTTTTATAGACCTAAGGGAAGCTCTCTAGAGAATTATGGAATTCTCTAGAGAGGCCTATGGTGGGAGCTCATGAGAGAGTGAGAGAGAGAGGATGGATGGTGGTTTTTAGATCCACCAAATGTGGATCTAAAGATTGAATGGCTCTTGGTTGCTAATTTTAGCAACCAAGGCAACAACACATGGTAGAGAGTTCTATAGAACTCTAGGCTAGGTATTTTCGTGTGGATGATGTGTGTGGATGTGTGTGGGTCGAAACTTAGGTGGTTAGGTTGATTTTGTTAGGTTCTAGTGGGTTTAGGTCAAGGTAGGGCTCAAATTAGGGTTGTAAACCCTAATTCACTAAGGTAAAGTGCAATTAAACCTAATACAAGTTGAATTGGGTGTGTGAAAACCTAATTGGGAGTAAAACAACTCAATTAAGTCAGGTCTAGGTCAATTGGACTCTCACTGAGTACAATTGGACAGTGTGTGTTGAGATCAGGGCTCAATTGGACTCAATGAGTCCAGTTAAATAGGTTGATGGAATTGACTAAGATCCAAGTCAATTAGGTTTAGAGAGGACCTAATTAGGTCCTTAGGGAGGTCTAGAGGTGATGTACTTGGGTTAGGGCACCTTAATTTAGGTTCCTATGGGGTTAGAATTAGGTTTAGGGGGCTAGAGATCTATGATCAAGGCTTGAATTCCCAAATAGGAACTGGAGGACAGTATGAGATGTCTAATAATAGTGTTAGACGTCTTATAATGAAAAATCAGAAGTTCAGACTTCAATTCTGGACATCTAATCAGAGTCAGGAAGGTTTATAGGTTTTGTCTTGGGTATTTTGCAGAAATTGGACGTCTAACCAAGTGTCTAGACGTCCAATAACACTGTAGAAGTGGGTTTAAGGTGTGTGGGAGTTGGCTAAGGGTTCTGGACGTCCTATAACTCATCTGGACATCCAGATAGAGGTTGGAATTAGAGTTTTAGGGTTTCTTAGGGTGTGGTGACCTAATCTAATGGTGGCTAAGGCTTGGGGAAGCTTCTAGACTATCCTAAGGCTAGGATAGTCCTAAGTTCTTCATATTTTACTACTTTATTCCTACTTAAATAGAATAGCATACCTCAACCCCTTACATTATTGTCTACTACATCTTATCTAGGTCTTCTGCTCCAACTTTGTTGCAACACCAGTTATCCTTATTCTTCTGATCCAACTTTATATCCAGCTTCAGATCTACCTTCTAATCAGCTTATTACCTGCAATTGACATAATGCACATAATCAGTACATTATAGCATTATTTTATGCATAGCTAAAAGAAAGCAGTAAAGATGCAAGTAATGCTTTTGCATGAATGAATTATCCTAACTTATGCTAAGTCCTAGCCTAATTCTGGATAATTAAGACCTATGATTGCTGCGCAATCATACCCCCATGCCTAAATCTTGCTAGTCCCTAGCAAATGTGAAACTAAATTTTTCACAGAAGGGTCCCTAAGGGATTGATTATTTTATCAAGTGTATGCCTAGAGATTTTTCTCCTTTTTGTTTTCATCCTATGTTCGAGAAATCCTGAAAATCGTGAAAGTGTAGCTATGTAGCTTTTGCAATGGATTCGAGTGAAAAACTAATTCACCTCTAAACTTGTACTTGATCCCTAATAAAAATTCTAGCAGGATAGGTAGACTTCTTCCCTCGGGGTATTCAAGATATTCTATGAATTCCACCCCGGCTTTAAGCTTAGGTAGAGAATCTTAGAGGGAAAAGATTATATATTTGGTGGCTCACTCTCGACTGGTGTTACATAGAGATTAGTACTGTAGAATCTAGATCCCCAAATTACTAAGTAACTCAACTCAGAGAAAGACGAGAAAAACTATGCTTTCTTTTGATTCCTTTGTATTCATTCTCTCTTACTCTTTTTCTTTTTCTTTTCTTTTCTTTCTTTTTCTTAGAGCTCACAATCTCACCAAATTCACACATATGACCTGTATTTAGTGGTCTCACTTGGCATAACGCTTTAATTGAGTTCCCAAAACTCTAACACTAAGTCAGAATTCCTCAGCCAATATTTGGGCAGTTAGAAACACAAAAAGATAGGTTAAGGCCTTTTTTTTTTTGGTGGATCTCAAATTTATTTGGTGGTATTGCCTTAATGCAAATGAAATAAATACTAAATATTCACAAACTCTTTTTCTACTCTTTCTTCTCTTTTTTTCTTTTCCTTTTTTCTCTTTTTTTCTTTTTTTTCTCTTTCTCATTTCTCATTTTTTCATTCTTTTTTTTTTCATATATAATTTTTCTAACTCAACATAATCTAGCAACACATTCATGAATTTTATTGAAGAGGCATTATTAATGGTTGGTGGAACTCAAGAGACATTGGGTGGCTTATTTAGTGGAACTGCCTACTCACGGCATCAGGAGAGATGGATAGGACGGTGTATTTCTGACCTTGACATCAATACCCTCCTTCAGTTGAGGATTCCGTAAAGAATGGTCATAACCATCCACCTTAGCCCTAGTTTTATGAAAACTCTCTCTCCACGTATTTGCCTTATTTGGTGGCTCTCAAAATTTCGCACAAAAATGTATACGCAAGAACCGAGAGTAGAAACTATGCCTAATCTCTGAGTATCATCACCTAATTATCTAGGATTCCAGATTCCTTGCACTAATCTTAGAGCACCAGTACACTCTACTCTCATCTCACACTATTTGGTGGATTTTTGGAGGAAAATCTTCCTGACTCCCAAAACACTATCCAGGGGTTCAGCAGAAGAAGCACTGATAAATGTCTTTAGTCTATCGAGAAGAAGCAGTGCTTCTTCTTGACAGACTAAAGACGTTTATCAGCCTTCACATGAATCCATTGCAAATTCTACGTGTGTGTGAAAAGTTGTACTGGATTTCAGATTACAAGAATCAACTAGAGGAAAAAAATCCTAATGCATTCTCTTGATAAAAATCTTAATCGTGGATGTAATATGTATATATGCTATAACAAGTAACCTCGTATAATTTGTACTTCGTGAAATTCCCGTATTAGGTTACATTCAGCTTGACCCTAAATTTAGAACAAGAGGTGAGTGGGTGAGTTGGAAATGGCTGTTGCAGATGATTTCTAGCTCCAATGCGAGCATTGGAGGTGGAATTGGTTGTTCTTTTATTTAGGATCCTAAAGTACGTGTAACATGCAGCTTCGAGGTTTTCCTAAGGGTTGGCATAAAATTTTTTCAGTTTTACTGTATCTACCCCTCGATGCCCTAAGGTCTTGCATGTCCTCATGCATGAATATAAAAGAAAATAAATACAGCAGGGAGTAAATGGGTAGAAATTATCTCTAATTGCTCCTAAAATTATACATTCAGCACCGGCCAACTTGATAGTATGTAATATGCAGAAAGAAAATATGCTTAAAGGAAAATATGCTATATATAAAAATGAATATGTATAGGGTGATGGATGCAGAGTACATGCTGAGTTTAACGCCTCTAGCTGGGCGAAAACTCAATTAGATGTATCAGTTCTTACGTAGGAGCTAGTCAAGATTAAGAGAAAGATGTGCTCATATGCTCCTAGAATCAGTGGTCCAGAGATGCGAACCAACTGATTATGCACCCCTACTCCAAAAAGTCTAGCTATAAGAAAGTGTGGAGTGGTGGTGGAAAATAGAGGATAATCAGAAGGGGGATCATGATGTTGATTCAGCTGATTTATCATGTCCCACAATTCAGCAGGAAGTTGTTGAGGGAGTAGATCAACATGTATGACAGGAGTGGCATTCGGGTATTTTGAAATCGTTGGAAATCGTAGTATAGTCGCAAAAGCCACTCGTCAAAGATATTTGTGATAACGAAACTCTCGTAGATCTTTATTCTTTTTAGAACTTGAGTCTCGATTGTTCGTCTCTAGGAGGCGTGAAAATGAATCGAGATTTGGATCGGCTTTTATAACCTAAATCTAACCTAAGCTACTATTTTTGTCTTTTTGTGTTTTTGATTTTTTTTATTTCGAAAAGCGAATTGAAACCTAGATCTAGATAAACTAGCAAAAACCTAAGTGACTATGTGCATCTAAATGAGGCCATGGTGGCCGTGCATGGTGTGAACAAACCAAAGTGTCATATAAGCAAGCAAACATGAGGACAATCAATCACAGAAACATTATTTATGCATAGAAATTTATCACACATCATCTACACTAGAAAGCAGATAAATAGAAGAAAATCCCTCACGCAGGAAAGTTTCCACTAGGGCCATCGGCCTTGTGTGAGGGTGTAGGCTAGACATTGGGTATGCAAACTCGTCTACACGCCTACCAAAAGAGATGGCCGGCCACAAGAGGCTATGGGCGGGCCTTCATGGCTGTCCAAAAAGAAGAAGAAGATGGGGGCTAGTGCACCCAAGTGGAGAGAGGAGGGTGTTGCTCCCTTTCTCTACCAATGGTGGTGCTTAAAGCTTTGGAGAGGAGCTTCTCTAGCTAGCCGTCCATGGAGACTTGAAGGAGGATGAGGAGGACGGCCTTTGAGGTTTTGGAGGGTGGAAGCAAGTTTAGAGTGGAGAGTATGGATGGGAGAGTGTATGGAGATTGTCTAATTTCGTAGCCCTCTCTTTGCCCTTATGGAAGGCTCCATTTGGTTGCCACTTTTGGTGGCTCCAAAAATAGCAAATGCCATAATTTTTGGATCTAGGTTTGACACAAGTTTTTAGGGTTTCCAAGAGAGTGTGCATGGGTTTGGTGGGAGTAAAATGGGAAGGTGTGCGTGCATGTGTTTTTCGTAGGGCTAGGTTGTGGGTTTCGGTAGGATTAGGTGCTAAATAGGTTGGGTCAATCTAGATTAAGTGGGTGTGGACCTAATTAGGCTTAGGAAAGTCTAATTGGGTAGGAGTGAACCTAATTAGGTCTAAGTCAAGTCTAATTAGATGTGTGCATGTGATTAGGCTAGGGTAACCCTAATAGGTATGAGTTAATTAGATCCTGGGTGGATCTAATTGGGCTCGGGTGCACCCAATCAACTGTAGATGCACCCAATTAGGTATGGGATGATTCAATTGGGTTAGGGATAGGACAAGTAGGGCTATGGATAGTGGACTAGGCTTAGGAGGTCTCTACTTAGGTTTCCTAGGGTGTCCGGTGGGGTTCCTAGGTTAAAATAGGCAAGCTAGGGCTTCCAACACCCAAAATCAGGAACCAGATAGCAGTATTAGACATCCAGGATAGTGGTCAGACGTCTTATACTACAAAATTGGACATCTGGACACTAAATTAGACGTCCAATTTTGTGTCAGTATGAGTTTTGGCTTCCTGGATTGTTATTCTGCAGAAATCAGACGTCTAGCCAGATGTCTGGACGTCTTAAAAGGTGCTGGAGAGTGGGTTTTGTGTTTTCTAAGGTTGGTTTTGGTTCTTAAGTGTTTGGGAGAGGGATAGGAACATGGATAGTGCTATCCATGTTTGGGTTTTGAGGTTAAGGTGCCCTAATGGAGGTTGTTTTGGGTTTGGGAAAGCTGTCCTAGGGTTTCTAAGGATAGGGATAAGGCTATCCTCCTTACTCCTCTTATCTGGATCAGTCTTCTTCTTCCTTTATTGCTTTATTCCACTATCTCCATCCTGGATCACTTTATTATCTGTAAATAGCAATAAAAAAACATTAGCTAGCAGGATATCTCATCTCATTCTAAATAGACTGATGCAATGCATGATATGCAAGATATGAGTGCAATATCCACAATTTAAGATAGGTTCAGACATTATTTAGGTTGATTAGGACCTATGATTGCTGTGCAATCAATGTATCTCAAAACCAGAATATGATTCATAGGGATCCTCATAACGATAATTGACATCAAAGATCATGCCCTCTCCAGTCTCTGGATCATACGGGGTATTCGTGAAAGTAGATCTATAGGGAGGTCACTGAAATCCTTATCAGAAATTACTTTGTCCTCATTAGTACTCATCTCTGATTCATCGGAGGTTGACTCTTGACGTGCGGTTGTGTGTGTGTGTTAAGAAGTGTCGTTATAGTTGCACTTGCAACGTTGATTTTAAAGTAAA
Source organism: Thalassia testudinum (assembly GCA_037157565.1). Classification (NCBI taxonomy): domain Eukaryota; kingdom Viridiplantae; phylum Streptophyta; class Magnoliopsida; order Alismatales; family Hydrocharitaceae; genus Thalassia; species Thalassia testudinum. The sequence continues at coordinate 142,500,862 of JAZHRO010000031.1, read as the reverse complement.
TAAATGGAGGTGAGTCCGAGTGTCGGTCTCAGGGAGGCGTGAAAATCGGATTTTGCTTATCACTTGTTGTCACGGAAAGTGCGGAGTTTTGCTTGCGAAAGGTGCGATTTTGAAAAGCGAGATAGAGATAGAGAGAGAGATTAGGGTTAGAATGTTCCTTGTTTGATCATGCAACTTAAATGGAAATTAAAGTGACAACTGAACGGAAAATAACTTCATTAATCATGCACTTTTAGTTCATAGCTTACAATAATAAATACATGCTCAAACAAAAGTAATGGAAAGCTTAAGAGAGAGAGAGAGGGTGGAGAGCGACGAGGTAGCCACGACGGTGGAGGAGGCTCCATCAGCGGCTCTTCGTCTCCGGCGATTACAAGAGGGCCTAAAGCTAGCTAGGAGAGGGGTGGAGTAGTTGCAAGGGAAGTGAATGCCTTGAATGAGTGGTTGGAGGGGGTTTAAATAGGGTTAAGGGCTTTCTAAAAGAAGAGGGGGCTTTAGCGACGTCCAGAATGTTGCTAAAACCACTCCAAAAGCGTCGGTGAAGCCCTCCAGCCCGCCGGTCAACCGTGCACGCTGTTTCTTCTTCACGCTCGATCCGCGGCCGCTGCGTGAGAGTCGCCAGATCGAAGATCGAACGGCTGAGATCTCTCCTCAGCTGCGCTTGGATCGTGCCTCGGGCGCGCGTGTGCGCGAGCGTCATCGCCCGGCGTGCGCATGCGCGTGGGCAGTTGTGAGCTGTGGGCGTCGTGTGGAGAAATCTCGGCCGCCCGCTGCTAATCGGGCGGCCCAATTTCGCCGCGCGCAACCTTCGTCTTCGATTTCACGCTCCGCACTGCTCGAACCTGCGTCGCGTGCGTGCGGGCGTGCACGCCAACCGTTGCACCACGCCCATGCTTTGTCGCGGCGACTACGGGCGGGCACGCGAGTCTCGGCTGGATGAAGAGGCGATTTGCGGTGGAGCAGGGGTGACGTGGCGCAATGAGGGCCGTTGATCTCCAGATCGACGGTCAGAACTTCTTGGGCCCATTGTAGGAGCTCCGGATGTCGGATTTGGCCGATCTTGAGTTCGTCGGACTCCGTTCGTCGTTCTGAAACCATCCGTGTAGTTCGTTTGCTCATCTGAGGCTTGCTTTGACAAGTGCTTACACAAATGGCCATTAACACAGCTTTATAAGCAATCTTGGTACATGATGCATGCAATGCTCCCATTCTACTTATGTTGTCCCTTTTATTCTTAAGATGGGCCATATTTAACATAATTATCACCCCCTTGTGCAGTGTTATCAACTCTTCAGGCTCAGAGTTGAGCCATCCAATAGATTGACTAGGATGGTAGGTGCATCCCCTGCTCATTCTACTCAAAGCTTCGCCCTCATATGCATTGGGTTCCTCAGTAATTCTTGCCTCAGGTAGCATATTTATTTCTTTAGTCAAATCATCCATAGCTATTTCTGGTCTTCGGATGCCAGGATCAAGGATAGAAAGTGTCATCTCAAAATCTCTAACATCACATTAGGGATGTAGGTGAAAGAAGAAGAGTGCAGATCAGAAGATGTTGGCTCTAGCACAGGTTCACCTACAATGGGAAGTGGCCTAGATTGATCATTAGTTTCGCATGTAATGTTTGCCTCAAGATTCATATCCTCAACTGGATCTACTTCCCTTATCTCAGTTGGGTTTTCTAACCCATGAGGTATCTCCCAGGATTTAGGATAATCCGATTGTGGCTCAATCCTGGAGATTTCAGTCCTTTCCTCCTCAATTTCCTGAATGGAGTTCTCAGATGAACCAATTCGGCATACTTCCTACTCTTGTCTCATATCCAAGCTAGATTCTTCTTCCCCTGAATGATCTTCCAGCATTTGCTCTTGAGAATCTTCTGTGTGTCCTTCTGGCATAGTCATTTTAGATTCTTCGAGGTCTTCAAGGATATTTTCCACTTGATATCTCAAAAGCAGTAGTTCTTGAGTTTCCCGATTTTATCCAATTAGCCTTGTTATCTTTGTTTTTCCCTGAAGGAGATCCATCACAGCTTGTTGATACGGAATCCAGCTTTGTCTTTGGTTTAGCTCAGTGATAGATTGGATTTCATGTAGGTAGGATGCGGCCTTTTCCTTAGCACTAGCTATAGCTCTCTGTATTCTGTAGTGCGGTCGCATATGCACTGGTAGTTATTCAGGGGTTTCAAGGGGTGAATCATGTCTACCCATATTCCATGGGTGAGAAGTAGGAGTATGAAATCCATATCCTGGGTTATAAGATGCGGTCCTTTGAGGGACTGGCTGGTATGGGTCATAATATCCAAGGTTAGGATATGGGTTAACCATTTCGGTAACCCGAGGAGAAGGATCAGGCGAAGAGAAAAGTCATCTTTTCCACCTTGGGTTCTGATCCCAAGGTTGAGCTGATTCAGTGACCTGGGCTCTCAGATAAGCTCATGGGTCCAGCTCTTCTGGATCTTGATTAGGTCCAGATCCAAAGTTAGCCATTACGGCTAAGCGAGTGGAAGAAAAAGGTGGGGGAGAAGATGGTCCGGGCGAGCTGACTCGCCTCCTTGGGAGTGGCTCCCAGGGTCCAACCAGTTGAGGTCTAAGTGACCTCCTTCCTTGCATACACCACCCAACCCCTAGGTTGGTGTAGCCAAGCTAGATAAGGCTAAGGCCTTGTCAATCAGATGGTCCTTATGATCAGGTGACTAGATTTTTCATTCTAAGTTCAAATTCCTGAAGAAAAATTCATCGTACAACCGACTGAAAGTGATTCCTGCCTCTCAAGCTAATCCAGCCAAGAGGTTGAAAGCACCCAGTAGTATCACAACGAATTCGGGTTGATTTCGTGTTTTAGAATTGATTTTAGCCCATTTTTCTTCAATTGGGGTTTGTGGTGAATGGCCCACAAGGTGACCAAGCTCACCAGCTAAACACTAGACTTGACTAAGTCTAGGTTAGCCCAAATGTGGTCTCTATATTGTAACCCTAAAGATGTAACCTAGGGTTCATGCAATTCTAGGGTTTTCTTGTTCTTTTGTTTTGTTCTTCTTCACCAGACCACAAAAATAAAAATAGTTCTCTGAACAAAATTGGAATCCAATTAAATTGAAACTTGGCGAGTGGATTCCTTTTTCAATTATCTTTTCAGAGAATTTTTTTTGTATTTTTTACTATTTCAACTGAATTTATAGAGATGTTCAAATATCAAGGGGTCAGATTTGGAATTTTGACCTCTGGTCGATTTTTCAAATTTAAACAATATCAAATGAATTTCTAAAATTTGAAAAACATATAGAAATTAAAGCCAATGAGATCAGCTTTCAAACACCACCATTTTTAGTCAAAACAGATTCGCCGATTGCTTGGAATTGCATTTTGAATTTTGAAAAATCTCAAATTTGCGTCAGCCTGCCCCCTTACACTTCGTGAATTTTTAAAAATTATTTACTTGAAATTTTTTCGAATGAATGGTAGCATTTGCAAGATGGTTTGAAAATGAAGTTCTAGCCCAAATTTCAGAATTTTTCGTTCACTAATTTTTTGGCAATTGAATTTTTAAATCGAAATTTAAAGTCTGGTCGAAAATCAGAGGGTGGTGGAGAAGCTTTTAAAATGTGTTTGAGTTTAAAATTCAAACTTTCCCCCAATTTTTTTTTTTAAAAAAAATTTCAAAATTTTTTTTTCAAGAAGGATTTTTTTTTTCAAAGGATTTTCAACTTTTTTTTTTGCTTTTTCGAAACTAACCTAGGATTCAGAAAGAAACCTAATCTAACTACCTAGATTTTTTTTTCTTTGATTTTTTTTTCACGAAAATGAATAAGCTTTTTTTTTTAAAAAATGAAACTGCTAGAAGCAGATCTAACCTATGGTTCAAAGAAAAACCTAGACTAAAGCAGATATGATGTGCACGCGGAATTATTTCCCGCGCTCGTGTGTGCAGATCCCATTTTTTTCCTATTTTTCCTACACATCCAAAGACAAGCAGAGGAAGATTTATCAGGATAGCTCAAAAGAACAAAATAAAAAAATGACGTTGCCTCCCCAGCAACGGCGCCATTTGACAGAAGCCATTTTCACGCATTTTAAAGTCGTCGGAAATCGTAGTATAGTCGCACTAAAATGCTCGTCAAAAATGATTTTTGTAAAGATAACGAGACTTGAGTCCAGGTCGTTCGTCTCTGGGAGGCATTTATGCAAATCTGAAATCGATCTTTTCTAGCTCTACTTGCTTAAAATCGCATGGCGGATTATGGTTATTACGTATTTAAGCACAACATGCTAAGTTGCAAGAATATCAAAAAGTAAAAGCAGGCAAATTTAATCACACAAAATATATTGCAACAAGCTCATGGTGATTCTCAACACATAGACATATATATAGAAAAATTTCTTTCATTCATTCAAGAGAGTGTTTGCAACATGGAACTAGAGGAAAGCTTACAGAGGAAAGCTTAAAAACATCAATCTAGCTAACAGAAAACGATTGCATATAGGAATCTATAGGGGGATTTTGCATGCATCATTGAGGGAGAGTAAAGAGCTACACTACTAAGCAGTAATAAAAGCATGTAAACTATGAAGAACTAGCTACTAATCTAGCAGAAATAAGGGCATTCGAAGGTGGGCTCCGATGGCCTTTGAATGGTTGAGAGGAGGAGGAGCGGCCAATGGCGCTTAGGCCGACCCTTGGATAGAGGTTGGAGAGGTGATCCAACATCCTGGCATGGAGATGGTGGTAGCCATGGTGAGCAACTCGTGGAGGTGGAGTGGAAGTGAATGTAGCTAACCTAAATGGAAGTGAATAATGCCAAGAGATGGATGGGTGCAAATGGCCACCCCTTAGGTCTTTTTCTAGACCTAAGGGAAGCTCTCTAGAGAATTATGGAATTCTCTAGAGAGGCCTATGGTGGGAGCTCATGAGAGAGTGAGAGAGAGAGGATGGATGGTGGTTTTTAGATCCACCAAATGTGGATCTAAAAATTGAATGGCTCTTGGTTGCTAATTTTAGCAACCAAGGCAACAACACATGGTAGAGAGTTCTATATAACTCTAGGCTAGGTATTTTCGTGTGGATGATGTGTGTGGGTGTGTGTGGGTCGAAACTTAGGTGGTTAGGTTGATTTGGTTAGGTTTTAGTGGGTTTAGGTCAAGGTAGGTCTCAAATTAGGGTTGTACGCCCTAATTCGCTAAGGTAAAGTGCAATTAAACTTAATACAAGTTCAATTGGGTGTGTGAAAACCTAATTGAGAGTAAAATAACTCAATTAAGTCATGTCTAGGTCAATTGGACTCTCACTGGGTCCAATTGGATAGTGTGTGCTGAGATCAGGACTCAATTGGACTCAATGAGTCCAATTGAATAGGCTGACGGAATTGACTAAGATCCAAGTCAATTAGGTTTAGTGAGAACCTAATTAGGTCCTTAGGGAGGTATAGAGGTGATGTACTAGGGTTAGGGCACCTTAATATAGGTTCCTATGGGGTAGAATTGGGTTTAGGGGGCTGGAGATCCAAGATCAAGGCTTGAATTCCAAAACAGGAACTGGAGGATAGTATCAGACATCTAATAATAGTGTCAGATGTCCTATAATGAAAAATCAGAAGTCTAGACTTCAATTCTGGACATCTAATCAGAGTCAGGAAGGTTTCTAGGTTCTGTCTTGGTTATTCTGCAGAAATTGGACATCTGACCAAGTGTCTGGATGTCCAATAACACTGTAAAAGTGGGTTTAAGGTGTGCGGGAGTTGGCTAAGGGTTTTGGACATCCTATAACTCATCTGGACATCCAAATAGTGGTTGAAATTAGGGTTTTAAGGTTTCCTAGGGTGTGGTGACCTAATCTAAGGGTGGCTAATTCTTTGGGAAGCTTCTAGGCTATCCTAGGGCTAGGATGGTTCTAAGTTCTTCATATTTTATTGCTTTATTCCTACTTAAATAAAATAGCATATCTCAACCCCTTATATTATTGTCTACTACATCATATTCTAGGTCTTCTACTCCAACTTTGTTGCAACACCAGTTATCCTTTATTCTTCTGATCCAGCTTTATATCCAGCTTCAGATCTACCTTCTGATCAGCTTATTACCTGCAATTGACATAATGCACCTAATCAGTACATTATAGCATTATTTTATGCATAGCTAAAAGAAAGCAGTAAAGATGCAAGTAATGCTTTTGCATACATGAATTATCCTAACTCATGATTCTGGACAATTAAGGCCTATGATTGCTATGCAATCACCTCCCAAACAAACTGACCCAGGAGCACCCCTAATTTCTTGTAATATCAGAGACATGACATTTGATAGAGCGCTCTTGGACTTAGGTGCTTCGATCAACCTCATCCCGTCTACCCTTTATCACCAATTTGGGTTTAGGGAATTGAAACCCATACCTGTGACTATCCAACTAGTTGATAGATCTGTGAAAACCTCGAAGGGGGTAGTTGAAGACGTAATTGTTTGGGTCAAGGTCTTCTACTTCCCGGTCGACTTTTTGGTCCTCAACTTGGATGTCCCTGAACAGTTACAAAACACACCCATCTTCCTGGGCAGACCCTTCTTAGCTACGGCTAATGCAAACATTAATTGTGACACAGGATGCATGGAAATCACTTTTGGAGACAAGAAGATGCAATTGGATATCTTCAGGGTGGCTAAGCCTTTTGACTGTGGCTGGGTTGAGAAGCACTGATGAGACCATAATTGTGGGCTAACTAAATGCTTAAATGCCTAATTATTAAATTAATATTTGCATATACATAGCATACTTGATTATATAAATAAATTAGTTTATAAATAAGGGCTCGCATGCATATTTATACATTCCATTATAGTAACATGCATTTCATACATTATTTGAGATAAATTGTATAAATAACCCAATTTATTTTTTCCTTCCCACAGAATGCGCAACTCCTTCCTGGCTCAACGCATCGCACACGCGCCTCTTCGTGCCCCCACCAGTGGCCAACAACGATCTCTCCAAATTGCCCCATCTATTGGAGAGGATCTCAACGGAAGAAATAAACTGAGAAGAGTTTAAAAAAAGGCATATCCATCCTCTTCCGAGGGCTGGATCGAGAAGTAGAGCTTGCACTGTGGAAGTCGTGTGCACTATTGCCCTCTCACCGTGCACTTGGGCACTACCACTTCCTCTTCGTCGACTGGTGATGCGGTGATAGCGCACTACCGCGTAGCCATGCCCACGCTCTTGCCAGCAAACAGCACCCCCACAGTGCGTGCCCCCATACTGCTCGCAGCCATGCTCGTGTGCGAAGCAACTGCTCCTCGCACCACCCCCCCACCGCACACACCCTCCTAGCGTGTGCATGCATGCTTGTGCATGGTTACGACCATCCTTCATAAAGTCTTCGATTGAAGGAGGGTAATAGTGTCAAAGGTCAGAAATACGCTTGTCCTACCCATTCCTTCCCGATGCCGAGAGTAGGCACTTCCACCAAATAAGCCACACAATATCCTCTTGACCATCATCATTCCTAATAATGCCTCATTAATAAAAGTTTATGTCATGTTGATTTATGAAAAAAAAATAAAATGAAAAAGAAAGAAAGGAAGAGGGAAATATTAATATTAAAAAAAGAAAAAAAAGAGGGAGAAAAAGAAAAAGAAAATAGTTTGATGGGAACACCATCATGAACCCTAACTAGATCATTTTGACCCATAAAAGAGAACAAAAGCTCCTACATAACCAACTGGAAGTCCTAATTCATTGAATAACCATTTTGAGAGAAAAGAAAGAAATAAGGGGTAAAACTACAATTTTACCATTGCAGTATAACAACGGGTTTTCTCAAGGGCTAAACACAGGTCAAATAGTCTTAACAAGGTAAAAAGTGGGTTTGTTCAAACAGAAAAGGGTTCATGTGAATTCTGGTAATTAAATGCCTTCTTGTAACCCTAAAATAGACCTACTTGATTAAATAAGGTTCTGGTCAGGATAAAATACACCTAAACCCTCTAAAAATCATATAAAAATATTCTCTAGGGTTTAGAACCTTCAATTTGGCCATTGGAACCTATTTTGACCTAAAATGGGGTCTCAGACAAATACTTGCCTTAAATTGAGTTTTTACGTAAATTGCCTAGCCAAACATGGTCAAACCAAAAATACAACCTCACCATTGGATTCCTTAGGTCCAAATTAGGTTTGTACCAAAATTTATACTTAGGAGGAATTCATCTTGACTCACTTTGCAAATAAGTCCAGCTCAATTACATTTCTAACCCTAGATTTCAAAAACCCTCAAAATTGACCCCCTATCTTCTTCTTCGTTCTTTGCAATTAGGTCCCTCCACCATTATAGCAGAGAGAATCCTACTCCAGCGAGATTGAAAGGATGATTTCTCCTTGATCTCTCAGAGAATCCCCATCAAAATTGAAAGGGAGATTATTTGAGAAATCTCCTCCAATGTGAACCTAATTTGAGGCCCTACTTGGTACCCAATCTCTCATGCGAATGCATGAGAGATTCGGGTCTCTTTCGAGTTACCATCATCGGCGAACATACCTTGCATGGAAGCTTGGCTTCCAAGCATAAATCCATCCTCAGAAGCCTATTTAAGAGACCCCAAAATCGCCTTGCATTGAATTCAGCTGGAGAAACCCCTCAATTTCATCTCTCCTCCTCCGATCGATCTGCTCATCAAGCTCCGATGACTTCTCCCACTTTCCCACATTGCCTAGCCACAATACCGGTGGTAGGTTCCTCTTCCTCTCGCTTGTCCGCGTCACGTCGCACCCGTCGACACTCCTACCTCCCCTTCATCCTCACCGACCTCCCTCATTGATCATCTACGTCTCCGGCATCGGCGATACGAGCCAGACGCCATCTCTGCCTCCCTCTTTGTCCATTCACTCCTAGATAAGTCCTTTCACCCTCTACTCTATTTTCCCCTTCTTTATTCGCTCAAACGACCACTGCCACACTCCACCACCATCATCCCCTTCACATCCAGCCACCACTCCGGTGAGTTAGCTCCACCTCCACAGACCATCTCCCTCCTTGCCGACCGATCCATAAGCTCCGCCCCGACTCACTGAATGTAACCCCTCACTCACAACACTCCGCCACTCACCCACAAGTGCCTCCGAACACACCCGTACGCACGGCCGCAGTGTGCCCTAGGCACGCGACCTCAGACGGTCCCATACCACGCCGACCACCTCTGCACACTCGCCGCACCTTGGCGAAGCTCCCTGAGCGTTTTAACATGGCCGCAAGGCTATTTGCGTGATTTCTGGTGCCGACGTTCATCCGCTATTGAAGCGAAGCTCGAAGCAAGCTTGCAGCTACTCTAGGCTTCGCCCGCTCCAGGCTTGTGTCCCAGGCTACGCAGGGCACTCTCGTGAACAACTCCATCCATCCAATTGGTGTCGAAGGTTGAAGCTGCAGCTGCAATCGAAAGAAGCATCTTTGCTGTAGACGCATGCGAGGAAGGTGGGAAGATAGTCCCACCTCGGAACTAGAAGAAGCGCCGTACCCGCATAAATTACTTTTCTACCGGTGGCTTATCGCCTCCAACTCATGGGGTGAGGTCCCTCTCACCCGTCCCGATGCCTCGTCCGTGACCACCCCCTGCAGACCTAGTGATCCAACCCGACCCAATACACCTCGCCCACCACCGCACGCTGGTGGGTTTGATTCCGGGTGCATACCCGACCCGATTACCTAAGAAGTGGCTCTAGGAGAGTGAACCTAAGAGAGAAAGGAGAGAAGAGAGCTCACGCGGGTAGGGGGTAGGTTTTGCTCTGCAAAGGATGGAGAAGACCAGGCCGAAGAGGAAGCTAAAGTCTGCAGCCAAAGAAGAAGAAGGAGGAAGGCGAAGTCAAAAGCTAAGGAAGGAGAAGGGCTGCAGCAGAGAGAAGGAACTGAAGGAAGAAGCTGAAGGCAGCCGACAGAGAGAGAGAGAGAAGAAAGCCAAACAAGAAGAAGCAGGCAGAGAAAGCTTAAGGAAAAGTTAAGGCAGCAAAGTTGAAGAAGAGAGAAGCCAAAGGAAGAAGAAGAAAAAGAAAGGAGAAGACAGAGAAAGAACTCGCCAAGGCAAAATCAGAAGGAGAAGAAAATCAGAGAGAGAAGAAATAGCATAGACATTCTATTTTTTCATATGCATTGAATTCTTGAGTATTTTTTATCTACATTGTCAGTTATTGTTGTAATGTGATATTTGATATTATTGCATATTCTTTTTGTGATCTTGATTTCTAAACTCTAATTTGCTCCCTGTGTTCGACCTCGGATTTTCAAATTCGAGTAATAAAATTGTATTTGTTTTGAACGCTTTTTCGACTGTACTACAACGCGACTTTTTAAAACTCGATCGAGCGCTCTTAACATTTTGGCGGCATTGCCGGGGAGCAACGGGCGATTTAGAAATCTTGATTACAATTGCTGATTTGGTACTAACTTGATATATATCTTTTTGTTGTGATTATTTCAGGGGAGAAGATTCAAAGGAAGATGGCCGCACAGCAAACACTCCCGAGGCAGGTAATTTCTGATTAATCTCTTTCTCTTAAGCCCCTCATTCTGAAAAGGAAAAAATAGGATAAAATCAATTAGGGCTACCTGCTTTCCATCTCTAGCTAATTCACCAAAGTTGCCTGATTTGATTTCAACAACAATATTGATTTGTGCACCCATTTAAGGTAACTAGGGCTATCACCTTCTTGATTGAGCCCTAGATACCATATTTTGGCAAACTAAATTAGACCAAGATTAAAGCCAAATTAAGGATTTCAATTTAGGGTTTTAGAGACACACCTTCATAAGCAAGAATCAACTCTCCAAAAAGAGGTGTGCCTAAGCCTTGGTTGAAGAGACTTATTCAAGAAAACCCTAAAAATTCAGGCTCTAAATCTCACTTGAATCCTAAAAGAAAGGACCTAAAACTTCTCAAAGGACAAATAGGTGAAGTTGACCCCCTTGTTAGGTCAACTAACCTTGAAATTAGGTCACTTTTGCACTCAATACATCTAAAGTTCAAGTGAAATCTTAAGCACCTTTGCTCTTAAATAAAACTGGTAGACTTAAGAGGTCAAAATCCCCATTCTGGTCTACCTAGAACATCAGTGACAAGAGAGGTCGGGTGGGGGAAACCCTATAACTCATGGGGACGCTCTACCATGTAGGTGTCTTTTTGGGACTCTCCCTCTCTGGCTGCCCAGGTATTTCTCAGGTGGAAGGCTTTTTGACTAAGGGGTACCATCCACCCCGAACCTCTATAGTCATCCAAATTTTTGGTTGTCTTGATTGGGTCCATCACATTCTACTCGTCCAAACCATCGGTGCATGTTCGGTAAGAGGTCTTTAAGACCATCCTTGAGACTTCCTTTAGTGATTCACTCCCCCTGAGGCTAGGCTTCGATGTCCATGTTTGTGTAGCAATCCCACCACACAGACATCTCCTCTAATTCATCTAAACCAAATTCTCCTTCTTCCATCATCATGGCACAACTGGTAGAAGAAGAGAATAACCTTGAGGACCAACTCCAACACCTTAATGATTTATTTCAAGCCTTTGTAACCCGCCGCAGCGTCCTATGATGCGAGATCACTACAACCCTGCTGCAGTGGCGATCGAACCTCAAGTCCAAATCCCGACTGGAGGTCCTGATTCTGAACTCAAGCCGAACATGATTCATGCTATTCCAAGGTTTCATGGGCTTAATTCCGAGGATCCCTTCCAGCACATCAAATAACTCAAACATCTGACCCAGACCTTCTGGTCAGATATCCAAAATCGGGATATTCTTCTCATGATGTTCTCCTTCTCTCTCATGGACAAAGCAGCTCACTGGTATCAGACTCAAACGCATCCAATCAACATATGGGTTGAACTACAATCCGAGTTTTCGAAAAAGTTCTTCCCAGTTGGTCGGACGAATGCCTTACGACACCAGATCACACACTTTACCCAGCAATCTGGAGAACCCCTTCATGAAGCATGGGACCGCTTCTTGGATCTCATGCGAAAGTGCCCCCATCACGGAGTTCCTAAATGGGAACAAGTCTAGTCTTTTTACCAGGGACTCCGTGAAGATATCCGCTTATTCGTCAATGCAACCTGCAGAGGAAATATCATGGGTCAACACGAAGACACTATCTGGGAGATTCTCGAGAATATGTGCGAGAACTCCATCAATAATGACTCCATGGGCTTATGCGACCGGACGAATGCTCGTGCATCGACGAATCCAAGGGGAGCACATGAGACGCAGGGCTTGTCCGCATCTGTTGACTTGGAATTGATGGCCAGTCGGTTGGACAAGGTCTCTATCATTGAGAAGAAAGTGGACGAGCTGACTCGACATCTGCAGCAAGCCAGCTCTGCGCAAAACGCATTTGCACAGCCGCCTTCTAAGAGGGAAGCTATGCATAACATCTATCACCAATCTTCTCAGGGGATGGACCCGTATCCATCCCTGTCTGACTCTAGGACCGAAAGAAACTCCGATCCGACCTACTCTAGTTGGGGGAACTTTAAACCCTCGTACTTTGACTTTCCTAAGGTTCCTCAGACCTGCAAAGATCTCAACTCCATCCAGAATGACCCATTTTCTAATACCTATAACCCTGGATGGTGGAATCATCTTAACTTCTTGTGGGTAGGAAATAATTAGAATCAAAGGCCACCATATCAACCTCATCCACAAGCTCCTCGTCCATATCAATCGCCTCAGCCTCGGCCCAACCCCACCTATCAATCTGGGCCAACTCAAACAGATCAAATGACTCTTATCCTTCAGACTCTAGCTAACATTCAGAAGATGAATGCGACTATGCAAAAACAGCATAAGGATGAGATCACAGAGGTTCACAATCAACTCACCCAAATGGCGAATTCCCACCAACCTGGCAAACTCCCTTTGCAACCTCTGTAGAATCCGAATAACGTGCCGAACTAGAGGCATGTTAAGAACCCAAATCTGGGCCAAGCCCACATTATTTATTAGGCCCCTTCTGTTCCATCACCCGATGGGATGGAAGCTTCGACATCGTATGCGGGATTTCAGTAGTAGCCACCTATTTTACCAACTCGAACCAAAACTAGGCAGGACTAAATTCTGTTACAACCCGTAGTGGCAAAGTAACACAAGGCCCACCTTATCCAAGCCACTTTTAGCCTGGTAGTACCCCAAGCCCTAGGATAGTTATCCAGGATACCCCTATCCCAGATCAAGCACCTGGATCTATTCTATAGGAACCATCCAAGGTTCCATTTCCCAAGGCCTTGACCAAGGGAAAGATGACAAACAAACCTGTGGCACCTGAGGAGGACCTGGTCAAGCTCTTTGAATAGGTCCATACAAACATCCCCTTGATGGATGCAATCCGCCATGTACCGGCTTACACACGATTTCTGAAAGATGTGTGTACACCTAAGCGTAAACCGTGAACCAAAAGTGGGAGTCCGATTGTACTGTCAAAGCAAGCTAGCTCTGTAATTTTGAGCAAACTCCCACCTAAGGCAAAAGACCCAGGTACTCCCTTAATTTCTTGTACCATTGGTGATACCCAATTTGACAGAGCTTTATTAGATCTAGGAGCCTCCATAAACCTAATACCTACATCCCTACTGGACCATCTTGAGGAATCTGAGCTTAAACCGACAGAGGTGACATTAAAGTTGGCTGACCAATCTATTAAGTCACCTAAAGGAATTCTTGAGGATGTCATCGTTAGGGTGCGGGATTTCTATTTCCCGATGGATTTTGTAGTCTTGGACATGGATGCTCCAAAAAGCCCAAAGGATACACCAATTATACTAGGGAGACCCTTTTTGGCCACTACTAGGGCCAACATAAATTGTGAAGAGGGCCAAATTAAACTGAAATTCAGAAAACAAACATTAAATATTGACATCTTTAAGGCCCAACAAGGGATTAATTGCGGTGTTATAGAACATATATGTGATATCAAGGTTGTGGTTGACGATTTGTATATTGAGGACAACCTGACTACTTTCAATCAACCACAAGAGGATCAAAACCCGAAATCAGAGGAGTCCAAACCTGACCTCGATACACCCATAACTCCTTCCCTTTTATCTGATACACACCCTGAACTACCCGCTACTGCTGATAACCCTGTTCTGGAACTCAAGCCTCTTCCCGACCATCTGAAGTATGTCTTTTTGGGTTCCAATCAGACGTTTCCTATGATTATCAACTCTAGACTCACACCTGATCAAGAATCCCGTTTGATTACTATTCTTCAGCAACATCGAAGAGCCATTGGATGGACTCTCAATGATTTGACTGGTATCAGCCCCTCTTACTGCACACATCATATCTACACCGAAGAGGGAACACGACCTTCCCGTGAAATGCAGAGATGTCTAAATCCTAATCTGCAAGAGGTCATGAAAAAGGAGATCATCAAGTGGTTAGATGCAGGGATCATCTACCCGATCTCCGAAAATCGGTGGGTGAGTCCAATCCAGGTTGTGCCAAAAAAGGCAGGAGTCACTGTGATCACAACTAAAATCAGAGAAATCATACCGACCTGTGTGGAGAATTCGTGGAGAGTCTGCATTGATTATAGAAGACTCAATTCCTCCATGAAGAAGGATCATTTCCCACTAACGTTTATTGATTAAATCCTAGAGAAACTAGCGGGAAATAGGTTCTTCTGCTTTTTGGACGGGTACTCTGGTTATAACCAAGTGGCAATCCATCCTGAGGACCAAGAAAAGATCACTTTCACCTGTCGCTTTGGGACGTATGCATTCTGAAGGATGTCGTTCGGTCTCTGTAATGCATCCACTACTTTTTAGCGGTGCATGCTTGCCATATTCTCAGATATGCTAGGTGATTATCTGGAAGTCTTCATGGATGACTTTACAATATTTAGAGAATCATTTGATGATTGCCTCCTGCACTTGGTCCAAATCCTCAGGCAGTGCATTGACGTGAATCTAGTTCTTTCCTGGGAAAAGAGCCATTTCATGGTGCCTGAAGGAATTGTCCTGGGACATCTCATATCAGAAAAAGCATCCAGGTTGATTGAGCCAAGGTGAACTTGATTTCCAAACTCCCTATGCCTAGCTCAATCAAGGACATCCGATCTTTTCTAGGGCACATCGATTTTTATCATCAATTCATTCCTAATTTCTTAAAGGTTGCGCGCCCTCTGACCACTCTATTATCTAAGGATGTACCTTTTGAAATCTCCAAGGAATGCACTCAAGCATTTGAAATCCTCTGTGATCGAGTTACCCAAGCTCCGATCCTACAGTCCCCTGATTGGTCTCAACCCTTTGAGATCATGTGCAATGCATCTGATTTCGCTGTAAGAGTGGTACTTGGGCAGAAAATTGATGGGAAACTCGTGGACATCTACTACGCTAGCAAGACACTTGATGAGGCTTAGCGTAACTACATAGTTACGGAGAAAGAGTTGCTAGCCATAGTATTTGCCCTGGAAAAATTTAGATCATATCTCCTAGGTTCCCGTGTTATCATTTACTCGGATCACACAGCTGTGAGGCATCTCCTTGCGAAAAAGGATGCAAAACCTCGATTAATCTTCTGGATCTTGCTGTTGCAAGAGTTTGACCTCGAGATTCACGATAAAGTGGGAAAACAGAACGTGGTAGCTAATCACTTGTCCTGCCTTCCTTCTGAGATCATCGACCCTTCCGAACCCATTACAGAACATTTTCCTGATGAGCACCTTCTGACTATCAGTATAGGGCTTCCATGGTTTGCTAATATAGTAAACTACCTGACATCACATCGGATTCCGTTCGATTGGCCAAAAGCCAAGAAGGACAAATTGCTTTCTGATGCAAGTATTACTTCTGGGAAGACCCGTATCTTATCTGCATCAGTGCTATCAAATCATTCAACGATGTGTCGCAGAAGTGGAAATTTAGAACATATTGTCCTTTTGCCATGACCAGGCATGCGGTGGACATTTCTCAAGTTATAAAACCACAACAAAAGTCCTCCAGTGCGGCTTCTATTGGCCCACGATTTTCAAAGACGCATACAATCACTGTAGGGCATGCACTCATTGCCAGACCTTAGGCAACATGAGCCATCATGATATGATGCCCTTACAGCCGATTCTTGTATGCGAAATCTTCGACGTGTGGGGTATTATTTTTATGGGACCCTTTGCTATTTCAGACGGGTTCGAGTACATTCTACTCGCTGTTGACTACGTGTCCAAATGGATTGAAGTTATTCCGACCCAAACCAATGATCATAAGGTGGTTATCAAATTCATTCATCAGAACATCTTTTTGCGATTTGGGATTCCACGTCCTATAATCTCTGATGGAGGGACCCATTTCACTAATTCTTAGTTCAGGTCACTGATCACCAAATACGGGGTGTCACACCGAATCTCTACTCCTTACCACCCCCAAACTAATGGTCTAGCTGAGCTATTAAATTGGGAGATCAAGAAAATCCTCCAGGTTACTGTTCAACCTGACAGGAAAGACTGGTCATCCCGACTTCCGGAAGCTTTGTGGGTTATAGGACCGCCCACAAAATCCAATTAGGTATGTCTCCCTTCAGATTGGTGTATGGGAAGGCATGTCACCTCCCCGTTGAAATGGAGCACAAAGCCTATTGGGTAGTACGGAACTGCAACCTAAATCTTTCTAAGGCAGGAACCCACAGAAAGCTTCAAATGAGCGAGATCGACAAATTATGCCACGACGCGTATGAGAACTTGCAAATTTACAAAGAGTGGGTTAAGGCCTTTCACGACAAGCACATATCCAAAAAGATCTTCCACCCTGGTCAAAAAGTCCTACTCTTTGATGCCAAGCTTAAACTGTTCCCAGGAAAACTACGATCAAAATGGATCAGACCTTACGACAAATCTTCGGAAATGGAGCCATCGAGATTAGTCCACTCAGCCACAATTCAGAACCTTTCATCGTGAATGGTCAGAGAATCAAACCATTCATTGACTTGACCGATACAAATTTGGCTGAGATATCCTTTACCCTCCATTCTCCCTGAGCTCATTGCTCCCAGTCGATGGCGTAAAACTTAGCGCTTAATGGGAGGCAACCCGTCATTTATGAAAAACACGAAACCTTTCGTAACATTCCTATGCTGAATTCATAGTGCACTTTAGGATTCATCCATTAGAACAGCCTACCCCACCTTAGGTACCCGTACCCAAGTTTTGAAATCGTTCGCAACAGTCATCTTGACCCGTTCACCCACCCAAAACTTGTTCTAATGAATGATCGAAGTTGAACTCGAACCCACCTAATTTACAATGGGGACATTGCAAATCGTAGGCATGGGGGGGTATGAAAGTGCAAAATGCCGTGAAAACTCATCTCACAAGAAAAGGTTTCAACAAAAAAATCACATATCATAAAAACACCAAAAAAATGAAAAAATTCTTGAAAAAGAACAAAAAAATTCTAAGGGGAGAGAAAATTTTGATGCCATACAAATCATGAGAAAAAGGGGAAAAGTGAAAAATGTCAAAAAAAGGAGCACAAAATGAAAAGAAAAAGAAGAGATAGTCATTAGTAAGAAATTAAAGGATTAACTAAGGTCTAGACCATATCAAGAAAAGAAAATGAAAGGAAAAAGTGCTAATGAGACACAAAAGAGATTAGTAGAAACACTGATCTTAGGCCTCTTGGGCTAGACTCCTAGGCTTAAAAAATTCAAGTATCCGCTAAGATCTGGATAGTCCTCAAGAGGTTGGGGAAAATGCGAAGCTTAAGTATTACGTCTAAGGCTTAGGGAGTATTCGGCCTCGTTAACTGACCTCTGGTTTGCCAGAATCGGTAACCTAAGCACCCCAATCCACACAC
Organism: Thalassia testudinum; assembly: GCA_037157565.1. Taxonomy (NCBI): domain Eukaryota; kingdom Viridiplantae; phylum Streptophyta; class Magnoliopsida; order Alismatales; family Hydrocharitaceae; genus Thalassia; species Thalassia testudinum. The sequence goes on along the minus strand of JAZHRO010000031.1, from coordinate 142,483,049 downwards.
AGTCTGGTTCAGTGCACATAAGTATCAAAATCACGCAAATGCGTTTAAACTAGTCTAAAAAAGTCGCCTAGATTAGGAGCGACCGATCAACACAAATTGATTTGGACGAGTTCTCGGCGCGAAGAGGTGGGAAATTCCCCTCGAAGATGTACAATAACATATCGTCTCCTCGGTGCTTGTCTCCTAGGATATTTACATATCCTACTGGGGGCATGTAAGCACCCTATGCTGGTTCAGATGCCATGGGCGACATTATCATGAAATGTCGATTGCCAAGGTCTAGATTTAGCTACAAAACACCATGGGCGGGATTATCTCAAAATCTCGAAAGCCAGAGTTCTGGGGGTTGCCATGGGTGGTGCTATCATGAAGCATCGATTGCCAGGGACCCTTCGAGGATTGATGATGGGGACTAGGAATCTGATACAAACCGTGTTGAGAAGCCAATCCAAAGCTAGAAATAAAAAGAAAAGAGAGAGAAAACTTTCCAAACAAAGAAAATCCTCTATCTCTCTCTTACAAAATTGCACTGCAAACTGAATCGAGGCTAAAATATGTTACAAGCACGGGTGCTTTAATTGCGGAGTCCAACGAACCTTAGGATAGTTCCTGTGGGCCTTAAAAACCTTTGCGGTGGACTGAGGCTAGAGCTGGTCAGGTCCGGATCTTGGTTGGTACTTGAGTACCTTTAGGCCTACTATTGGCATTCTAACGTAATCAAAAAGAAAAAAAGCACTCATCATAGTTTTGAACATCCAAGAATTCGTGGTCTAGAATCAAAGTTAAAACCTTAAAATTTTGCTAAGGAAATAGAAAAAGTTGGGCATGGGGGTATGATGGGAACACCATCATGAGCCCTAACTAGCTCATTTTGACCGATAAAAGAGAACAAAAGCTCCTACATAACCAACTGGAAGTCCTAATTCAATGAATAGACATTTTGAGAGAAAAGTATGAAACAAGGGGTAAAACTGTAATTTTACTATTGTAGTATAACAACTACTTTTCTCAATGGCTAAGCACAGGTCAAATGGTCTTAACAAGATAAAAAGTGGGTTGGTTCAAATAGAAAAGGGTTCGTGTGAATTCTAGGAATTAAATGACTTCTTGTAATCCTAAAACAGACTCACTTGATTAAACAAGGTTCTGGTTAGGATAAAATTTATCTAAACCCTCTAAAACTCATAGAAAAATATTATCTAAGATTTAAAACCTTCAATTTAGTCATTGGAACCTATTTTGACCTAAAATGGGGTCTCAGACAAATACTTGCCTTAAATTAGGTTTTTGCATAAATTTCCTAGCCAAATGTGGTCAAACCAAAAATCCAACCTCACCATTGGATTCCTTAGGTCAAAATTAGGTTTTTACCAAAATTTGGACCTAAGAAAAATTTATCTTGACCCACTTTGCAAATAGGTCCATCCCAATTACATTTCTAACCCTAGATTTCAAAAACCCTTACAATTGACCCCCTATCTTCTTCTTCATTCTTTGCAATTAGGGCCCTCCTCCATTATAGTGAAGGGAATCCTACTCCTGTGAGATTGAAAGGGTAATTTCTCCTTGATCACTCAGAGAATCCCCTTCAAAATTAAAAGGGAGATTCTCTGAGAAATCTCCTCCAATGTGAACCTAATTTGAGGTCTTACTTGGTACCAAATCTCTCATGCGAACGCATGAGAGATTCGGGTCTCTTTCGAGTTACCATCCTCGGCGAACATACCTTGCTTGGAAGCTTGGCTTCCAAGCACAAATCCATCCTCAGAAGCCTATTTAAGAGACCCCAAAATTGCCCCGCATTGAATTCAGCCAGAGAGACCCCTCAATTTCATCTCTCCTCCGGCCAATCTACTCATCAAGCTCCGGTGACTTCTCCCACTCTCCCTCGTCACCTAGCCACAATATCGGTGGCAGGTTCCTCTTTCTCTTGCTCGTTCGCGCCGCGCCGCGACGCTCCTACATCCCCTTCGTCCTCGCTGACCTCCCTCATTGAGCATCTCTGTCTCCGACGTCGGCGATAAGAGCCAGATGCCATCTCTGCCTCCCTCTTCGTCCCTTCACTCCCAGATAAGTCCTCTCACCCTCTACTCTATTTTCTCCTTCTTTATTCTCTCGAATGACCACTGCCATACTCCACCACCATCATCCCCTTCACCTCTGGCCACCACTTCGGCGAGTTCGCTCCACCTCCACAGACCATCTCCCTCCTTGCCGACCAGTCCATAAGCTTCACCGCGACTCACTGAATGTAACCCCTCACTCACAACATTCCGCCACTCACCTACAAGCACCCTCGAACACACCCATATGCACAGCCGCAGTGTGCCCTAGGCATGCTACCTCAGACGGTCCCACACCACGTCGACCACCTCTACACACTCGCCGCACCTTGGCGAAGCTCCCTGAGCTTTTTAACGTGGCCACAAGGCCATTTGCATGATTTCAGGTGTAGACGTTCATCCGCCATTGAAGTGAAGCTCGAAGCAAGCTTGCAGCTACTCCAGGCTTCTCCCGCTCCAGGCTTGTGTCCCAGGCTGCGCAGGGCACTCTCATGAACAACTCCATGCATCCAATTGGTGTCGAAGGCTAAAGCTGCAGGTGCAATCGAAAGAACCATCTTTGCTATGGACGAGCGTGAGGAAGGTGGGAAGATAATCCCACCTCGGAACTGGAAGAAGCGTCGCGCCCGCATAAATTATTTTTCTGCTAGTGGCTTATCTTCTCCAACTCACGGGGTAAGGTCCCTCTAACCCAACCTGACACCTCGTCCGCGACCACCTACACCTTAGCACACCTGGTGATCCGACCCGACCCAGCACACCTCACCTACCACCGCACGCCGGTGGGCCTGGTCTCGGGTGCGTACCCGACCCGATTACTCAAGAAGTGGCTCTGGGAGAGCGAACCTAAGAGAGAAAGGAGAGAAGAGAGCTCGCGTGGGTAGGGGCTAGGTTTTACTCTGCAGAGGAAGGAGAAGACCAGGCCGAAGAGGAAGCTAAAATCAGAAGCCAAAGAAGAAGGAGGAAGGCAGCCGGTAGAGAGAGAGAGAAAGAAGAAAGCCAAAGAAGAAGAAGCAGGCAGAGAAAGCTTAAGGAAAAGTTAAGGCGGCAAAGTTGAAGAAGAGAGAAGCCAAAGGAAGAGGAAGAAGAAAGGAGAAGATAGAGAAAGAACTCGCCAAGGGAAAATCAGAAGGAGAAGAAAATCAGAGAGAGAAGAAATAGCATAGACATTCTATTTTTTCATATGCATTGAATTCTTGAGTATTTTTTATCTACATTGTCAATTATTGTTGCACTGTGATATTTGATATTATTACATATTCTTTTTGTGATTTTGATTTCTAAACCTTAATTTGATCCCTATGTTTTACCTCGAACTTTCAAATTTGAGTAATAAAATTGTATTTGTTTTGAATTCTTTTTCGACTGTACTACAACTAGACTTTTTAAAACACGATTGTGTACAACTATAAAACACAGTTGTATCATTCAACTATAGACTGCACAACTGTAACATTGACATAGTTCAAGTTATAGTTTTATCTTCGTATCATTTTTTTCATTATATGTCAATGTTTTTGAGGCAACAATAAAAACAACCATTGTGATTCACCAAATATGACCCATACCTACTTTTCAATATTTTTGATCGTCCGAATACTAGCTGAGGTCCTCTAACTTAGTTGTAGGGTTATTAGGACTTTAATTGAAGTGTGAATGCCACGTGAGGCCACCAAATAGTGAGTACATTTACAAAATCTGGTGAGATTTGTGATCTCAGAATGAAAAGAAGGAAAAGAGTGAGCACAAAGGAACATTAAGAGAGCACAGTTGTTTAAACTATCTCTGAGTTGACTTGTTTGATAGTCTAGAGATCTAGAGTTTGTAGTACTAGATTATGTGTAGCACCAGATGAGTGTGTGCCACCAAATACAAATCCATTCAACTCGATATCTCCTACCTAAGCCAAAGAGCCGGGGTCAAATTACATATTATCTTCTGCTTTATCCTTGAGGGAAGTAGTTGCCTATCCCGATAGAAATATTTACCAAGGGTGAAGTACAAACTCCCAATGCGAATTGGCTTTTCACTTGGATCTGTTGTCTAGGCTATTATCACTTCATAGTTGTCTGGATCTCTAAACGTTTGGAATAAGAAAGAAGAAATCTTTGTCACTGATGTAAACACATTTACACTACTTAAAATGTCTATTTATGCATGTTCTTAAGCATAAGATTGCATTTCATGATATAAATATTGCATTACATGCATCATCTTGCATTTAGAGTAGTTTGAATAAAATGGAGGTTAATTGTCTCCTTTTATGTGCTTGGATAGGGCAAATATTTTATCGGGGCCTCGGATCAAAGATCCAACCGTATGGATATGATCAGGGCGACGATTGGAGTTCAACGACTCCAAGATCGCCCTAATCAGGCATCCGTAGCATCAGATAGAGACCGGGGAACCCTAGAAGATCAAGGGCCAGGATGGTGTAAATCCGCACTTCAGATGGAAAATCCGACCACACGGATGAATTCGGATCGACGATCGCAGTCGAACGACACAAAAATCGAGTCAATCCGACATCCGTGGCACCATCTACAACTTCCAGAAGATGGACGGCCAAGATGGCGCCACGTGGCGCCATCCCAGCCGCCCAATCGGCCGCAGGAGTCCTGTGAAGTCCGCGCAACGTCTCCTCTCCGCCGTTGGATCTCGATCCAACGGCTGCGGTCGCGCGCGTTTAAAAACGTCCGCGCGACCATTTCGCCCGCGTAGCGCAGCGGCGACGCAGCTGCGGGCGAAGCGGAGGTCGCGGGTTCGAGCCGCGGAGAGGGGGTCGAAGGCGCGGGCGAGCGGGCGCGCATGAGCGTCGGATGAAGATCCAACGGCCGCGCGCGCCCGATAGCGCCGACGCGCAATTGGACGCCCTGGTGGGCGCGCGATCGCACGCGGGCGGCGCGCTACGCAGCGGGCGTGGGCGCGATCTAAGCCGTCCGATCTTGCGATCGGACGGCTGAGACGACGCGGACGTGCGTCTGCGTTACGCGCGCAGGCCAGCCGAGCGGGCGCGCGTGGCGCGGCGGCGACGGCGACGGCGGGGCTTTAGCGACGGTTTTATCCGTCACTAAAGACCCCTTATTTATTATTTTGAAGATGTAATGTCCATTTTGCCCCCACTCCTTGCAACTATAAAAGGAGACCCCCTCCATACGAAATTTTCATCCCTTCCTTCTCCTCTCTACCTCTCCAAAGCTCAAGAGAAGCTTGTCCCACACCCGGGATGCTTCTCGCGAGATAAAGTCCAAATTTTCGTCCCCCTTCGGAAGTGGATCCCACGACGACGACGGCGTGCTGCTTCGTTCCCGTTCTTCTGCTTCGTCCTCCTTCGTCCCGCTTCGTTCTCCTTCGTCCAGGCGTCGTCCCGTCCGGCTCGTCCTCCAAGCGACCGTCGAGGAGGATTTCTCTCTCCCTATTCTTTTTACTGCTTTCTAGTATAGATTTACTGCTTTCTAGAGTAGACTATTCGTCCTCCGAGCGATCGTCGAGGAGGACATTTCTCCCTCCATTCTTTTAATGCTTTCTAGAGTAATTGTTTTATATTTTCTAGTTGTAACGAATGAACTCTTTTATGATTAATTTCTTGTCTATTCTACATCTCATTTTAATTTCCATGTGTAGTATTCTTTCTCTCTCTCTTACTCCCTCTCTCTCTTTTATTTGTTGTAGATACTTAGATAGTTTAAATTGAATTTCTTGGTGACAAAATAAAAAGAAACGTGGAGTTTTTAAATCAAACGTTCGCCTCCCTGTGTTCGACCCGGAATTCTTATTTCGGTATAAATTTTATTTGTTGAACACGAATCCTTCGCTTTCGAACTACAACGACGGGTTTTTCCAAAAACCAAACACGTTAGCGTAGATTCTCGCGTTCAACATTTTGGCGCTGTTGCCGGGGAGGCAACGCTCTTTGATTTCTCTTCGCGTTTTGTAACTTACAAATCATTTACCTCACTTTTCTCCTTTCTTATTGTAATTGCAGGTACTCTTTTGAGACAGGCAAAAGCGGTAGATCGGAGTAAAGTGCTGTGGAAGGTTTTGTAAGTTACCCCCCACCTCCTACCCATTAGATTTCATTTCATCACATAATAATTCAAACATCAATCAACCTAGGTGTTCTTATAAACTCTAAGGTTAGATTGTTTGTTGTTTGACATCCATACTCACTCCAACCCCCACATTAAAAAAAGAAAAAAATAAAAAAAATCTCACAGAGGTACACAACCTCATCTGATTTTCTAACTCAACCGGTAAACCAATCTTAGGAGCCGGTACACACATCCAAACACATAATTGAGTAAGAAATCAGATTAGGTAATCATTTGTGTGCCTAATTAGGTGGTGCATCAGGCCAGTTGTTTGAGTTGTTTGGGCCGCACCACTTCAAATAAAATCAACTCATCTAGTAGCTGCCAATTAGGTTCAACTCTTAGGGATCTACCAGGCACTCCACATTCTTTTTAAACTTTAAAGGAAAATATCTTCACCTGTGCTTGCAAAACCTGGTGTGCCAATGAAACTTGATTGAAAACACCTAAAGTTGAATCCTAAAAGCTACTAAGCAAGATTTGAACCTTAAAATTCACCACATCAAAAATAATCTTGCTTGAAAACCACTGGTTGTGCACGCACACACAAAGCAATCAATCATTAAGGGCACAACCCATTTAAAGGGCCCATCACATTCCAAAGCACATTCAAACCTAGCCCTAAATAAAACAGAGTAGACGTTGGCCTTAAGGATTGAACTCGCTCTTCAGAACTCAGAACGAGATTATTTTTCGATTAGTCTGTTTCTACTGTTCAATCTGATGTCTAGCTAGGGGAGCAGAGTCAAACGATCGCGGCTGGGGGGTACACTAGGAACCGGAGGCGCAAGCCGAAGGAAGAACCTTCTCCCCAGTCCCTCCTTCTAACTGGTTGGATTGAACAGACAGAAGTAGATCAAATCGTTCCTTTATCTCAAGACGGGTTTTGAGAGTCTGTAGGTCTGTAGGCTAACCCATTTAAGGACAGGTTTGATTGTTTGTATTGCAGGGCACCTTTCTTCCTCCCGTATCTCATGAATCCTTCCACATATTTCACGCATTCCCGCTCTTTCCCTCCTGTTGTAAATTATCCTCAACATGACGATTATCCCAACTCGTATTGTAATCGACCATCAGTTAGTTGGGATAATTCGGATTGGGGATACAATTCCGGACCCCCGTGTTTAGGGTCTAACCCTGAACACTTTGATTCTCAATTCTATCCTTCTCAGGGTTGCATCGATTATAGATCGTCCTCCTTTCATGAACAACCTAATGCGATCTACAATCAAGAAGGATACACTGATCCTTACCCATCCTCTGATTTCACTGCCTTTAGGTCATCTCCATCTTTTGAACAATCTGAAATGACCTATTATCAAATGGGTATAACGAATCTCAATTCGTTAATTCCTCTACATTGATGTCAAACCCGCCCAACCCTGAACCAACTCATTTGGTTCAGGTTAATCAGGTTCAAGATAAGGTTCTGGCTAACTTGAGGAATGTCATTCAATCTTTAGAAGTTCAGCCAATACCTTGCATTGAGAGATTGGAGCCCCTGATTGAAATGATTGATGATTTAAACAAGTCTTTGTTGGATTGGCTCCAGGATGTTAAGGATAAGAACCCGGGTGAGTTTTTACTTGGGAAATTAGCGAAATTGAGGATGAGATTCGTGGTTGCTTTGATTCAATCTTGGAATAATTCCCAGGATGAACTCTCTTCAGGAAAGCCAATGACAGAACCCGCTCAGGCACCTGTTGGGGGGAACACGTGTTACGAAGCTGACCAGATTGAATTAAAGCAACCAATTAAGGATGATCTGATTTCTTCACCTGAAATCCCTGAGCCGGGTTACGAGAAAACGTATGTCTCCTGGGAACACAAAGTGACAACTGATTTTGGGACATACATTGATACGGATCCTGATTTCTTTGATGGTGAAGATTCAAGTTGCGAAGTCTCACACGAGTTTTCAAATCACGATTTTTGTGAGACGATTGGGCCTGAGGAATCTGATAGATCATTTGATAGCCCAATAACTGAGGAAACTGATCTTATTAGGGCACACGATACAGATCCAGAATCGCATTTTCTGGAGGAATTAATTCAATGCCCTGATTATCAGTTACACCCTGTTGAGCTTATTGATGATTCTAATTCTGAGATAATTAGACCCAAGTCAATTTTGATTTTGCCACATCATCTAGACTTGGAGATTTCAGACGAGGTGATGAATATACAAGAGGTCATGGAATTTGATATGCCGAATGAGGAGGATAGGAGCTGGGAAATTCTGATTTGGGAAGTCAATTTTGGAGGAAATGGAAGATTGAGTCGAAGGGTTCCTTTTAAACTGAAACCATCAAATCAGAACCCTTACGACATTTGTTTCGAGGATGTCAAACTCAAGCACACATTTAACGATTATCCTTTTGAGCTTCAATTCTCTGTAACCCGACATTTTGGCCTTGGGTTGCATCCTCACGAATCGCAGGCCCGACCCCGCTTGCATTCTGATTTTAGGTTTTGGGTAATTTTTATCCAGAACCTAAGATATTCTCGATTATGGGGTGTGGGTCTGCACCACAATCTGGTCCACATCTGTGGACCTCTGCTAACAGGTCAGAGGATTCTTCTGTTTATTCTAATTCTGACCTGCACATGTGAATTCTTCATTTCTTTTCTTTGTATAGTGTGCCTAGCTGAAGGCACTAAACTCAGCACATATACAGTTCTTTTTCATTTTCATCTCGGAGCGGACCCGATATCCACGCAATTCAGGTGCTTTCTACGCTTTTCCACTCTATTTTATGTCTTTTTAATACAATGAGGACATTGCATTAGATACGCATGGGGGGATGGATATTTATCTTTGAATTCATTCATCAGCTCCGTAGATTTGTTTTATTTAAAAAAAAGAAAAAAAAAAAAATCAAAATTAGGAAAGAGAATTTGGGTTTCAGAAAATTTTCGATCTTAAGAAATACTATATTATGTTCTGAACACAAAGACCCTTCAGGTCTTTGGACTTAATCAGCCTATGTATCCACTAAAATGTGGATTTGTTTTTCGAGTTCTCGCCAACCTGAATTTTATTATAATTGGAGTAAATAAGTTTGGGTGATAAGTACACGACTTATCAACCCGCCCTCTGATGTGAGGGAATTTTGAGTCTTAAGCATCTACACACTTTCTTTGCACTGACTCGTTGTTTGGCGATTTTAACGGAAATTGGGTAGCTAATGAACCTTCTAGGGTGATATGGCTGGCAAGTTATCGTGGGTAACAGCCCATAGGTAGGTTGTCCAGAGCCCAGTCACTGGACCTTTCTCTTTTTGCTGCCTTTAGGTAAATCTTAGACCAGGGAAGCCACCTACTTAAAAAAAAAAAAAAAAAATCAAAAAGGAGAAAAGAACAAAAAGAAATAAGCCACACTTCGCCGCACGAGTATGGCTGGCAAGTTGTCGGTGGTAACAGCTCATCGACCGGTTGTCCATAACCCAGCTCAGAAAATGCACTAAAAATTCCCAAAACACTTAGGAAGAAGCGGAGAAGTAGAATAAACCGGGGAGATATACACTGGATTCACCCTTGTGTTGACCCCGTTAAAAAATAAAAGTAGGGAGAAAGCTACCGGTTGTAAAGATACACCTTTAGGCAGAATTCTTTTTGAGGTCACCTAGAGGCGTAGAAATCCGAAGTCCGTTTTAATTGCCGGTCAACGAGTCTATCACATCACAATAAGATGCTTAAAACTTAGGGTTCTCATCAAATCTTGGGTGAGTTGAATGGCCGTAGAAAGCCACTCTTAAACCCTAAAATTTGAAAATCTAAAAAAAAAAAAAAGAGTAAAAACAGAAAAAGAAATTTTTCTTTGAATAAGGCGAGGCTTGAGGCGGTCTGCATTTTGGCTGATACCCGGGCACTGTTGTGTCTTTGAAAGTTCAGTTCTTAAGTAGACAATTTCTTAATGATTGAAAATAACTCAGGTCCAAATAATCTAACCTAATTCTTTTATAAATAGCATATAGTTTTTGCTAGGGACTAGCAAAAGATAGGCATGGGGGTATGATGTAAACACATTTACACTACTTAAAATGTCTATTTATGCATGTTCGTAAGCATAAGATTGCATTTCATGATATAAATATTGCATTACATGCATCATCTTGCATTTAGAGTAGTTTGAATAAAATGGAGGTTAATTGTCTCCTTTTATGTGCTTGGACAGGGCAAATATTTTATCGGGGCCTCGGATCAAAGATCCAACCGTATGGATATGATCAGGGCGACGATTGGAGTTCAACGACTCCAAGATCGCCCTAATCAGGCATCCGTAGCATCAGATAGAGACCGGGGAACCCTAGAAGATCAAGGGCCAGGATGGTGTAAATCCGCACTTCAGATGGAAAATCCGACCACACGGATGAATTAGGATCGACGATCGCAGTCCAACGACACAAAAATCGAGTCAATCCGACATCCGTGGCACCATCTACAACTTCCAGAAGATGGACGACCAAGATGGCGCCACGTGGCGCCATCCCAGCCGCCCAATCGGCCGCAGGAGTCCTGTGAAGTCCACGCAACGTCTCCTCTCCGCCGTTGGATCTCGATCCAACGGCTGCGGTCGCGCGCGTTTAAAAACGTCCGCGCGACCATTTCGCCCGCGTAGCGCAGCGGCGACGCAGCTGCGGGCGAAGCGGAGGTCGCGGGTTCGAGCCGCGGAGAGGGGGTCGAAGGCGCGGGCGAGCGGGCGCGCACGAGCGTCGGATGAAGATCCAACGGCCGCGCGCGCCCGATAGCGCCGACGCGCAATTGGACGCCCTGGTGGGCGCGCGATCGCACGCGGGCGGCGCGCTACGCAGCGGGCGCGGGCGCGATCTAAGCCGTCCGATCTCGCGATCGGACGGCTGAGACGACGCGGACGTGCGTCTGCGTTACGCGCGCAGGCCAGCCGAGCGGGCGCGCGTGGCGCGGCGGCGACGGCGACGGCGACGGCGGGGCTTTAGCGACGGTTTTATCCGTCACTAAAGACCCCTTATTTATTATTTTGAAGATGTAATGTCCATTTTGCCCCCACTCCTTGCAACTATAAAAGGAGACCCCCTCCATACGAAATTTTCATCCCTTCCTTCTCCTCTCTACCTCTCCAAAGCTCAAGAGAAGCTTGTCCCACACCCGGGATGCTTCTCGCGAGATAAAGTCCAAATTTTCGTCCCCCTTCGGAAGTGGATCCCGCGACGACGACGGCGTGCTGCTTCATTCCCGTTCTTCTGCTTCGTCCTCCTTCGTCCCGCTTCGTTCTCCTTCGTCCAGGCGTCGTCCCGTCCGGCTCGTCCTCCAAGCGACCGTCGAGGAGGATTTCTCTCTCCCTATTCTTTTTACTGCTTTCTAGTATAGATTTACTGCTTTCTAGAGTAGACTATTCGTCCTCCGAGCGATCGTCGAGGAGGACATTTCTCCCTCCATTCTTTTAATGCTTTCTAGAGTAATTGTTTTATATTTTCTAGTTGTAACGAATGAACTCTTTTATGATTAATTTCTTGTCTATTCTACATCTCATTTTAATTTCCATGTGTAGTATTCTTTCTCTCTCTCTTACTCCCTCTCTCTCTTTTATTTGTTGTAGATACTTAGATAGTTTAAATTGAATTTCTTGGTGACAAAATAAAAAGAAACGCGGAGTTTTTAAATCAAACGTTCGCCTCCCTGTGTTCGACCCGGAATTCTTATTTCGGTATAAATTTTATTTGTTGAACACGAATCCTTCGCTTTCGAACTACAACGACGGGTTTTTCCAAAAACCAAACACGTTAGCGTAGATTCTCGCGTTCAACAGTCACTTCCATCACTTTTTACTTTTGCTAGCGACTAGCAAAAACTAGGCATGGGGACGTTTGATAAGACCACAATTGTGGGCTAAGTAAATGCTTAAATGCTTAATTATTAAATTAATATTTGCATATACATGGCATACTTGAATATATAAATAAATTAGTTTATAAAAAAGGGCTTGCATGCATATTTATACATTCCATTATAGTAACATGCATTTCATGCATTATCTGAGATAAATTGTATAAATAACCCAATTTATTTTTTCCTTCCCATAGAATGCGCAACTCCTTCCCGACTCAACGCATCGTGTGCGCGCCTCTTCAGCAGCCACAGCAATCTGTCCAAATCGCCCCATCTATTGGAGAGGATCTCGGCGAAAGAAACAAACTAAGAAGTGTTTAAAAAAAGGCATATCCATCCTCTCCCAGGGGCTGGACCGAGAAGCAGAGCCTGCACTGTGGAACCCGCATGCACTATTGCCCTCTCACCGTGCACTTGGGCACCACCGCCTCCTCTTCGTCGACAGGCGGTGTGGTGATAGCGCATTGCCGCGTAGCCACGCCCACGCTCCTACCAGCGAACAACACCCCTGTAGTGCGTACCCCACAACGCACGCAGCCATGCTCGTGTGCGAAGCAGCCGCTCCTCGCACCACCCCCTACCACGTGCACCCTCCTAGCGTGCACATGCACGCTTGCGCACACACTCCTCACGTGCGACGTGCCTTCCATGCAGCAATCCTCCTCTCCTTCTTCTTCATCTCCACCGGCTGCAACTACACCCACCGAAGAAGAACCCAACTCGAGCCATCAAACTCACCAACAACATCGTCATTCTGCTCGCCACACATCACAACACCTTTCCCCTCATCCACGACTGCCGACATCGACCGCACGACCGTTGGTGGAGCTCGACGTCACCGGCTAACCTCCTCTCTGGCCGACGACCGCCGACCATCTCTCGTCAAGCTACCACCCTTGATGCAAAGCACTCGTCTGCCTCAACCTTCCTCGAGCTCATTGGCCCTCGCCAGCGACACCTCGATGTGCACAGTAGGGAGAAGCACTTCCTCTATTTTGGGTTCTATTAGAATTTACCAAAAATGCCATTGTGGAATACTATTCAAATATTTGGCTGGATTAAATTGTTATGGTAAAATTGCGACATTATACTTATTCCTTCGCATATTTAATTGGCTCCTGTTATGTACACCAATTCTCATTGAAATTGGATTCAGATTTACATGCAACTAAAAATTACATACTCTGCCACTACACATGCATCATTTACATATTTTTGAGAGCATGATTTATGATGTAAAATTGACATTAAAAGCCCTCAATGTCTTATGAAATTAAAGGTTACACTCTAAGCTGCATATTCATTGAGTTGATTTCATGAGTGTTTCTGTGAACATGATGACTCTATATTCATGAATCTATTGATCTATTCCTCCCTATGGATACAACCTGATCCTAATGGTTAGAAATATTTTATGCGTTGATCGAGAGATTTTCCACCACCTTTTGTGATACAGCAGCTAATTATCTTAATATTAATTGTTGAAAGAGAAACTCTCTCTACCAAGCACGATCCCGTGGAACTTCTGGTTGAAGAATGCCTCACTCTTAGCTCTTTAGCAGACTATCTAACTCAACCAGTTGATGACTACCCTGACCCACTCCAACCTGTGGAGGTTGACTTGTGTAGAGGTAATTACCTTCAGCAACTTCCATTCGAGGAGATTGATGTTGATCAAATCCCCCCTTTCCCCTACCCATCAAATGTTGTCCCACCTACACCAGAACTAAAGCCTTTGCCCGATAATCTCAATTATGTCTTCCTAGGACCTGACCAGACCTTCCCTATGATTATCAATGCCCACTTAACTAAGGATCAAGAACTTAGGTTGACTGTAACCCTCTCTAAACATCGGGGAGCCATTGTATGGATAATTTCTAACCTACGGGGAATTAGCCCTACCTATTGCACTTACAAGATCTATTTGGAAGATGGTACTCGACCTTCTCGCCAGATGCAAAGGTGATTGAACCTGAATATGCGAGAGGTCATTAAAAAAGAAATAATCAAGTGGCTTGACACAGATATCATTTGCCCAATTTTCGATAGCCCCTAGGTGAGCCCCACTCAAGTGGTACCCAAGAAAGCCGGGCTCACAGTGGTCACTAATGACCAAGGAGAATCCATCCTCACCCGCCCCGCTACCGCATGGCAGGTATGCATTGACTATAGGAAGCTTAATGAGGCCACCAAGAAGGATCATTTCCCTCTGCCATTCATTAACCAGATTCTCGAGGATTGGCAGGGCAGAAATATTTTTGCTTCCTGGTTCGATATTCAAGATACAACCAAGTTGCTATTGCACCAGAGGATCAAGAGAAGACCACATTCACTTTCCCGTATGGCACATTCGCATTCTGTCATATGACATTTGGGTTATACAATGCATCCGTGACCTTTCATTATTGCATGCTGGCCATTTTTTCAAAGATGGTGGGTGAATACCTAGAGGTCTTTATGGATGATTTCTCTGTGATTGGGAACTCATTTGACCATTGTCTTAGCAACTTGGAGAAGATCCTGAAGCGATGTATCGAGGTCAACCTGTTTTTAAGCTGGGAAAAGAGCCATTTCATGGTTCAGGAAGGGATTGTCCTCGGTCACATCATCTCGCATAGGGGCATCAAAGTGGATTGAGCTAAGGTTGATTTAATTTCCAAACTTCCACCACCTAGCTCGGTCAAGCAAATCCGATCTTTCCTAGGATGTGTTGGCTTCTATAGAAGGTTCATTAAGGATTTCTCCAAACTTTCTAAGCCCTTGACTGACCTTCTAACCAACGACGCCCTTTTTCACATGATACCTGATTGCATCAAGGCTTACAACACTCTTAGGGAAACAATCTCCACTGCACCTATTTTACAACCCCAAGACTGGTCCCAGGACTTTGAGATAATGTGCGATGCATCAGATTTTTCCATCGGTACAGTCCTAGGACAAAGAAGAGAGAAGAAACCCGTGGTGATCTACTACACGAGCAAAACATTGGATGAGGCTCAACGGAGTGACACCATCATAGAAAAAGAACTGCTCACCGTAGTCTTTGGATTAGAAAAGTTTCGATCATACCTTTTGGGATCCCACGTGACAGTTTACACCGACCACTCAGCTATCCGGCATTTGTTGGTCAAGAAGGATGCTAAACCCAGGCTCATCCGATGGATCTTGCTCTTATAGGAATTTGACCTAGAAATACGTGACAAAGTCGAGTCCAAAAATGTTGTAGCCGTTCACCTATCCAGACTTCACCCGGACCACATCGGATCCTCCTTACCTTTGGCTGACACCTTCCTTGATGAACAACTTCTAGTCATGCAAGGAAGAAATCTACCATGGTATGCGGACTTAGTCAACTATTTGGTGGTAGGACAGACTCCACACGACTGGTCCAGACAGCAACGGGATAAGTTCTTGGTTGAAGCCAAGTACTATTTCTAGGATGATTCTATGCTATTTAGACTCTGTGCTAACCAGATCATTAGGAGGTGTATTCCTAAAGAGGAAGTCCAATGTGTGTTGTCCTTTTGTCATGACCAAGCCTGTGGTGGCCACTTCTCTGGGAAGCAAATGGCTGCAAAGGTTTTGCAGTCTGGATTTTACTGGCCATCCTTATTCAAGGACGCACACAGTTTTGCCAAGACTTGCTCTTAGTGCCAGACTTTAGGGACTATGACTAGAAAGGATATGATGCCCCTTCAGTCCATTCTGATTGTCGAAATTTTCGATGTCTGGGGCATCGATTTTATGGTCCTTTCCCACCATCCAACGACTATGATTACATATTAGTCTCAGTGGACTGTCTCAAAATGGATCCAAGGTGTAGCCACCCAAAGATGTGACCATAAGGCTGTCATGGACTTCGTTAAGTAGAACATCTTCTCTTGGTTTGGGATACCAAAAGCCATGATTAGTGGTGGTCGGAGTCACTTTATTCATGCCTAATTTTGTGCCTTACTTAGAAAATACGTGGTTACTCACCACATTGCCACCTTGTATCACCTGCAAACAAATGGGCAAACTGAGGTCTCTAATAGACAGATCAAGAATATTCTACAAAAGATCGTGAGACCTGACCGGAAGGATTGGTCCACACGATTCGATGATGCCCTTTGGGCACACAAGACTGCTTTTAATACCCCAATAGGCATGTCTCCTTATCGATTGGTCTTTGGAAAAGCTTGCCACCTTCCGGTCTAGTTGGAACACCAGGCATACTAGGCTGTTAAGCAGTGCAATATGGATTCCTAGTTGGCTGGAGCACAAAGGACACTCCAACTCTCTGAGCTTAAGGAAATCTATTGGGACGCTTATGAGAACAGTCGACTTTACAAAGAAAAGATGAAAGCCGTCTATGACAAACACATTCATAGGAAAACCTTCGAGTCTAATCAACAGTCTGGCTTTTTGATGCAAGACTTAAACTTTTCCCTGGGAAGCTGAGATCAAAATGGACAGGACCATATCAGGTGGTCAAACCTTATCCCAATGGGGCGGTTGAAATTGCAAATCCCAACACTAGGCAAACCTTCACAGTAAACGGCCAGAGATTAAAACATTATCTTGCCCAGGTTGCCCCAAAGGAAGTAGTCACCCTCATTGAGGGTTGACACGGAGCTTCGCCCAGCTGGAGGCAATAAACTCAGCGCTTCCTGGGAGGCAACCCAGAAGATTCAGACTGATCAGGTAAACTGTGGCACTCAGGTGACTTCTTTCTGTACCCCCTTGCATACATTTATTTTCCAATGAGGACATTGTCCAACTTAAGCATGGGGGGGTGGTAATTCGCATTCTCTAATAATATATTATCAGCTTGAATTATATAAAACAAAATTAGGAAGGAAAACTTAAGCATTAGGAGCTTGTCAACTGTGGGAAATAATATGAGAAGAACCTGAAATGCCTAGACTTTTCAGGCCTTCAGGCTTAATCAGCCCTGGTGTCCAATAAAATGTGGATTTAGCCATGAATCCTCGCAACCTTAATTTACATTAATCTGATCAATAAAGAAAGGTGATAAGTATACGACTTATCAACTCGCCCTCTGACTCGAAGGGACTTTTAGCCTAAGCATCTGCACACATTTTTGCACTGACTCACTCCTCGGAGATTCTAACAGAAATTGGGTAGCTAATAAATCTTCTAGGGTGGTATGGCTGACAAGTTGTCGTGGGTAACAACCCATTCACCGGTTGTCCAGAGCCCAACCACAGGACCATTCTCTTTTATTACCTCTAGGTAAATCTTAGATCAGGGAAGCCACCTACTGAAGCAACAAAAGAAAAAGTAAAATAAGAAAAAATAAAAAGAATAAGGGAGAAATAGAAAAAAATATATATAGAAAAAGAATAAAAATAAAAACATAAATAAGCCACACTTCACCGCACAAGTATGGCTGCCAAGTGGTCGTGGGTAACAGCTCATTGGTTGGTTGTCTAGAACCCAACTCACTAAATGCACAAGAAAGCCCAAAACACTTAAGGAAGAAGCGGAGAAGTAGAGGGATTCGGGGAGATATACACTAGAAACACCCTTATGTTGACCCCACTCAATAAAAGTAGGGAGAAAGCTACCGATCGGATAGATACACCTTTAGGCAAGCATTTTCTTTTCCGATCACCTAGGGGCATAGAAACCCAAAGTCTGTTTTAATTACGGTTGAGTGAGTCTATCAAAGTCTTCACACCAAGATGCTTAGCACTTAGAGTCGTTTTTGAGTTATGGGCGGGTTGGGTAGCCGTAAAAAGTTACCTACACACTCTCAACTCCAAAAATCCAAAAAAATGAGAAAAGATGAAAAAGAAAAAATATATATATGCCTCTGTATGTATGCTTTGAAGCAAGATCTTGGGCGATCTGCATTTTGACAGACACATAGGCGCTGTTTAGTCTCTGTTGATTAGGGTCTTAGTGTATTTTCTTCCGTTGATAAGCAACATATGTCTAAGTAATCGATTCCTAAATTCCGACTGAAAATAACGACTACGATAAACCTTGCTAGGAACTAGCAAGGGATGAGCATGGGGGTTGATAACTTTGCATTCAATGATGATAATTCCACCAACCAGAGTTTATTTTGGGGGTATATGTGCACTAATAACATACTATAATGGGCATGGGAGCACTACATGCATCGCAAATTAAGATTGCTTATAAATCGATGTTTAATGGCCATATGTACAAGTGCATGTTGAAACAAGCCTCAGATGAGCAATCGGATAGCACAGATGGATTTAGATCGACGAATGGAGTCCAACGAACTTGAAATTGCTTAAATCCGACATCCAAAGCTCCCTCGACTATCCCAAGAAGTTTTGGCCGTTGATTTGATGATCAGCGACCCAAAATGTGCCACGTGGCACCCACTTGCCTGCATCCACCGTACTCTCTCTTCATTGCATGATCTCAGCTGCACATCTCTCTTCGGACGACTGAGAATCCGCGAGCTTAGCACCGCATCGCATCCACCGCTCCTAAAGCTCCTTCAGTGTGAAAATCTGACCATTGGATCTCCATCCAACGGTCGATAGCAACCGCACTTGATCTCACTTCCACGACTAATTGCGAAGGCAGCACAGCGGTAGCACCTCACCCTCGCAAGCAAGTGGTGAGCGTTCGACTCCCACTGCACTCCAAATCACGCCCCAGTGCGCACCGTGGGTGATTTAGGTCGTCCAATCAACATTGAACGGTGCAGATGGAAGCAACACGGCGCACTCTCACATGCTCGATGAGAATGCGTGCGATAATGCGTAAGGCACGTGCTCAGAGCTCGAAAGTGCGATCTGAACCAGCACTCAGGGCGCGATCTCAGCTGTCCGATCTTTGATCGGATGGTCCACATGGAGTGCACACGGATCGTGCGGGGGAAGGAAGCACATGTGCGCTCTTGGGCTGGTGGGCGAGGGGCTTCACCGACATTTCTGGAATGGGTTTAGCGACGTCTCGAACATTGCTAAACCCTTAGTTTGGAAACCCCTCTTCTCTATATAAACCTCCTCAACCACCCCATTCAAAGGCATTCAATACACACACTCTCCATGCTACTCTAGCCTCCTCCTAGCTCCACCAAACACTCCATACCTGCCCCAAAGTTGTCAAGCCACCAACGGGGCCTCCCTCCACCGCCATGGCCGCCTTGCTTCCTCCTCGCACTCTCTTTACTTTAGTTTTATGTTGCACTTGTTTAAGCTTTCATCTATTGTTGTAATTGTAAACAAACTCTAATTGCATGCAAGATGTTGATAATGTTTCATATATCATAGCTCACATCCTTTTAAAATGCTTGTCATATTTTAAACGCAATCTCTAACCCTACTTATTAGCTCATATTTGTAGGCTATTTAAGTATTTAAGTGCTTAGACCTTAAGTTAATTCTAACATTTATTTAGCATGCATTAGGATGTAAATAGATTAATTCATATTTCTGATTTAATTACATAATTCATGCAATGCATTCATAACTAAAGGCATTTGAAATTGACTTCGAATGGCATTAGGTGCATTACATGCATTGTTTTAATTAACATAAAACTTAAGGATTTGTGTATAAATAATCCAAATATTTCATTTTATTAATTATTCTTCTTCTTCCTGCAGGCAACCGTTCCACTTCCTCCGCCTGCATTCAATCTTCTCCAGCTGCCTGCACTCAAGACCCCATTCATGGAGGAGCGGGTGTGTTGGATATGGTTGGGGCAGCTGAGACTACAAGGGAGAGGAGGAGGCAGCCGAGCTTGGGGAGGCCATTGTCCCATTTCACCACCGTGGGCCTCCACGGCCAAACTCCGTCATACCGTGGGCTGGTGGGGTGACAGACCACCGTGCCAAGAGGATGGAGTTGGTCGCCACCGTGTACGAGCTCCTTGAAGCTCGCCTACCGTGAGTGCATCTACTGATGCACGACTGCCACCACTTCATCAGACACCACCGCGCGCACCCTCACTTCATTTCCAGCCATCAGACCCTGCCGACCGCATGCTAGCTACTCACCGTGCCTTCACCTTCACCACGCCCGTGCCTCCTCACCTCCACCAGAACCTCCAGCACCCCTGCATCGCACCTCCGCTCGCCCACAGCGCGCGCTCAACACACCTTCACGCCCGCGCACGTTCCTCAGTGCTCCCGCTCGCACTAGCCTGCGCGCGCGTGCACTCTCACCCCCGCTGCACGCAACACACAAGCAACGCGCCTCCAGCACCTCCCACGCCCGCTGCTATTGTGAGCGCATGCCGCTCGCAGCAAAGCGCCTGCGCACCCAAGCGGCCTGCAGTGCACTCGAGCACCCCCGCACCCAGGAGCAGCACTTGGCCTCGCCACCAGCAGCGCACACATAGTGCTTCACTCCAGCTGGCTCCTCCTCCTCCTCCTTCTCCTTCTTCTTCTTCTCTGTCGACGAAGGTACCCAAAGCACCCACAAATGCAGCCATCAAATCCAGCCTTGAAACTTCGCGTCGAGAACTCCATCGGACTCGCCTCGACTTCCCGAGCACAACCACGCTTCCGACCCCACCAATCGACCACCCAACAGTCGGCCGGAGAGCCTCATCGCCGGTGGCCTCCTGCACTCCGGCTGGAGACCACTGGCAACCGTTTGGAGTGCCACCACCACCATTGGATAGCTCTCATCATGCTTATCCTTCTACGAGCTTCTCGCGAGCCACCATCCCCTCTTCTTCGCGCACACACAAGGGAATGAAATCCTCTATTTTTGGGTCAATTAATAATTACATTTGAATGCCATTGCCACCAAAATGAATTTTAGTTTATGATTATTTTATTATGGTGAAATTGTGACTTCATACTCATGCTTTTGGATAATTGTGTGGCTATTGTTATTCACATGTTTTAACATTGGTTTTGGATTAAAATGTGTATAAATTTTCTCTAATGCATGTCAATTGGAAATTACATAGAATCATCACATATTTATTGAATATTTTAGTGAGGAAAAATTGCACATCTACCCTTATATTTTTTGAGTTATTGTGCATCTTCTTTCCATTGCATTTCATGTTAGACTTGACTATGGATTTCGCGCTTGATTGAATGAATACAAAATAATCAAGATTTTATTGCATCATTGCCTCCCTATGGACACAACTCACTCCTAATTGAGTGGTTAATTTAATTGTTGATTAGTTGATTTTTCCACCACATAGAACTACAAACGATGCATCATTTTTTGTGACAAACGACTTTAAAAGCGAAGAATCGACTTATCAAATGGTGCCGTTGTAGGGGAGGCAACATGCTTAATTAATTGCAATTATTCATTTGTTCAAATTGATTTTTAATTGAGGCATATTTAACCTATTTTATCTGATTTGGTGCGAGGTACACATATTACGCACGAATTGTCGCATCAGCCTCAGAAACGCCGTGGTGGACCTTGTTTCCACCACTTTGGAGGAGGAATCGAGTTTCACATGTACGAGGAAGAGCTTGAACAATGGTGAACTTTGTTGTCATCAACTAGGAGGACATCTGAAGTGATCATCTTCATCTACATCAATTTGTCAAGTAGATAGAAGTTAGGTTTTAGAACTTTACTTTTATTTATTTTCTTGCACTTACATTTGGTTTGAGACCCTTATTCTGGGGTATATTTTTAGGGGTTTGTTCCCCGATTTTGTTTTAGGCCCGTGTTGGGTAGTTTTTGGGAGTCAGTTCCCTCTTTTCTTTAGATCTAGGTTTTCTTTTGTGGGTTGTTTATCCTCTACTTGTTTGTGCACAAGTAGGTAAAAAAAAACACGAGCTACCTGCTAGAAGCTGCTTGCCCTTAGGTCGAATCATTTAGGACTGAATGAGCAGCATCTAGATCTAATTTTTGTCTTGCATATTGCATGAAGAATGCTGGAATCAGGTATGCACTTCTAACTTTGCATTTCTACCTATCATGCAAATGCATTTGGATTAATTTCAAGACCACCTAATCTGTATTGAATAGATCTAACAAGTGGTCACATATTTTCTGGAAAAAGGACTAATTAAAGGAAGGACATTTTAGAAACCAAGGATTTGATTTTCAACCTTGGCGTGCGATTCAAAATTCAAAATCTTTTGCGGTGTATGCACACTTATATCTCCTGCACCACGACACGCTTTTAGACACTCCTTAGGTTTGGAAATACTAGGATAAGAGCCCTCCTATCGTTGGATTCTGAAGTGTTTAGAACTTGAGATCAAAGGTTTTGTAACTTCAAAGAGGGCGATACCCTATCACGAATTTTTGGGGGTAGTTGAGAAGCACCACGAAAGCACAGCTTCAAAGGAAGGCTTAGGCCTATTTGCATCCCTCGATCTTCCATCTTTGGAGTTGCTCTACCATTTGAGATTTAGGGAAGAACACCTAAGCTCCAACTAGGTCTTCTTAGGTGAGCCATAGGTCGATAATAAGTGCGTAAATTGATTGAACAAATTGTATTGTCACCTACAATCTAACTTAAAATCAAAAGCCTAACTTGGGAAAGACCTAAAAAGTCCTTTTTCAATTGTGTTTTGCTTAGGGAATTCTGATTGAGGTGTGAGTTAGAATGAACCAAATGGATTTTCATCCTTTAACATCTTGCCCGCACCCTCAACCCTACTATGCACTCTTCGATCCCATACGTCGAGATGGCCCATCCTTTGATGGACATAATGACAATCATTGGGATTCGTTTTACTCCTATTATAGGAGTATTGGCCTGGTTAAGCCCCAAATCAGTGAGCAGAACCTAAGAGTGGGATTTACTTTACCCAATATCCCACACACCATAGAAATACCCAACCCACCCTCCCTGAATAATTATAATGGTTGGACAGACACTCCTGGGTACTATAAGCCTGAGCCTGACTTCTCTCATGATAGAAATGACCTCTCCTCCTTGAAGATGGAAATACAGAAAATGCAAGATGAAAAAATTGAATTGTTAGGAGAATCTTCGAGAGCAGGCCAACAAGAAAGAGATGAAATTAGCCACCCAATCTACCCCATTGAGGATGACGTACACCCATCTACAATTGATGCATCTCCCGTGGGAGAGCTTCACTTTAAGTTGGAAGGAAATTTTGGGGACTATGTAAGGGACAATAGCTACTTTTTGAGGATCGATTTTAAAACCTCCCCATTAGATGACACTTCCTTGAGAGATCCACGCCTTAAGTGGGAGGAAGATACATATGAAAGTAGCTATGCATTGGATGAAGAAAGGTGGCAACCCGAGGAAGATGATGATAAGGTTGAGTATCCACCTGAATTATATTGGAGTCAAAAGAAGGGAATGATGGTATCATTAGAAGACCTGGACCCAGATGATAGTATTTTTGTGACATTTGATGCAGTGGGTCGAAGTCAAGTTGTTAATCCTACCCTTCCTTCTGATCACGAGATGGAACTCAAGCCCACCCTTAGGGAACCTAACCCTGAAGAAATTGACCTATCTGAGAAGTCTCATGTTACCAGTATAAACCATTTACCTCAGATAGAGTACCCTAGGGGATTTGCTGAGATATTAGATGATTCTAGACCTTGGGTATATGATGAATTGTGTGATGAGGAGAGAGATGAATTATATGAGGAACCTACATTCAAAATTTGGAGTGACATTAAAGGTGATTATGCCTTATTTGAAGAGTTAGCCCCTGAGGATGTCACAAATTTGACCAAATTAGGTTTCCTTAGCACACCCATTGATGACATTTCTCCTCATGATGAAATGATGGAAAATTTGGAAGCAAATTCTAAGATTTATGTGGATTCACATATAGACTCCAGGGAAGATTTGAGTAAAGAATAAGAACCCGGAGATGACATTGATAGGATAATCCCTAGATCTGTTGCTTCTAACCTGCCTTCATTTGTTTTGAAGTCACCCTCTGATTCGCTTATGTCTGAAGGCGAAATTTTGACTCCTGATGAAGTGCAGGAAGATACTGATGATAGTGCAAGGAATGCTAGGGATGCAATTGAGGATTTGGAAAGAGTGTTAGGGATGGACATCGAGCTGATTAAACCCAACCTAGATCTTATGGCCATCCCACAACCTCGAAACTTGGACACCCTAGATGATCCTTACCTTAGAGATTTGCTCACTTTTGTTCTGACCAGGGGGCTTAATAAACTAATATTTCCTGTAATGGAGTATCGGGTATGGATTGATGATTTCTTTAGTCAGTCCATTGCCCTGGGGGTTTATCTCTGCACCATTCCTTCCCCATTCCTTTTGGCGGATCCTTGTCATCCTCTCCCTACCCCTTTGGAGGTTGTTATGCCAGTTTATCCTTTAGAACCTCCTCTGGTGACCTGGGAAGATTTCATTCCCATCTTAGTTGGGTAAGCATTTACTATTGGGTTTCATCATCAGCTCGCCAATATCCTAGGTTACCTATTTTCTAGGCCAGCATTACTATGCTCATTTTTAAGGCCTATTTCTGTAATCCTTGAACCTGATTTGCAAGTTCTTTGGCTACTCGGCTGCTAACAAAAGAATGGCAGCCCATCTCTGACCTAAGTAATATCCTTCTATGCAATGAAGACATTGCAGATTTTAGGCATGGGGGGGTGTACTTGGGGATATACATAGCATAGTGCATTCATGCATTTAATTAAAGCATTCTGCATTGCATACATTTGCATTGAAAAAAAAAAAATTTTGAGCTTAACTGGCTGTCTCTGCATTCTTAAGCAAATCATAACTCTAGGTTAAACTAAGTCGATTCTAGGGTCGAACTTTAGAAGCTAAGTGAGCTACTAGCTTTAGACCTTTAGGGTCCTTTGTGGACTTAAAAACTTAAGTAGGAGTTAAGTTGCGGACCATTCCTCAAGAGGTTGAGGAAGGAAAGCTAGGGATTGAGTTAAAAGGTTGGGATAGTACCAGGAGTCTTGTTCTACCTTTTGGTTTACAGGTCCTTGTAACCCAAGCATCCAAATTTCACACACTTGGTCTGGTGTAATTAAGTAATCAACTTAATTCCTTTCTTAAAAAAGATTTGGTTTTCTTAGTTTTGACTAAGGAGAGGCTTGAAAACATAATTTGATTGGAAGAGTTCCCGCCATGGGAGAGGTGGAGTATATACTCACCTTGAGGATGCGATGATAACATATTACCTCCTCGGTGCTTGTCTCTTAGGGTATTCATCCTACTGGGGGCATGTAAGCGCATTGTGAAGTTCAGGTACCATGGGCGGCCCTATCTTGAAGTGCTAATTACCATAGGCCTGAATTCGCTTTAGAAATCCATGGGCGATACTATCTCAAAGTGTCGATTGCCAAGAGTTCTTGGGGTTGCTATGGGTGGTGCTATCTCAAAGCATCGAAAGCCAGGCACCCTTCGAGGTACAGTGATGGGGACAATGAATCCGACACAGATCGTGTTGATAGTTGATCCGAGGTTAGACTTATAGGAATCAAACAAAATATATATATATTATTAAAAAAAAAACCTTTTTCCTTTAACTCAAATAACACAGACCAATGCACATGCACGGAAGCTTTAATCTCAAGGATCAATAAACCTTAGGGTAGAGTCAAAAATCAGGGAAACTTGTGCCTGCAACTCGTCTTTAGCTGACCTAGTATGTAACTTAACAACTACTTGGGAACCTTAGTCTAAAGTCTGAACATAATATGTTTCTAAAGGAAGACCGATTGAGTTGGCTAGTCTACTTGGAGTGCTAGGTTTTGCTTGATTTTGCTAGGGACTAGCAAAAACTAGGCATGGGGGTATTTGATTAGCCCATATTTGTGGGTTATTTAAGTATTTAAGTGCTTAGACATTAAGTTAATTCTAACATTTATTTAGCATGCATTAGGATGTAAATAGATTAATTCATATTTCTAATTTAATTACATAATTCATGCATAGCATTCATAACTAAAGGCATTTGAAATTGACTTAGAATGGCATTAGGTGCATTACATGCATTATTTTAATTAACATAAAACTTAAGGATTTCTGTATAAATAATCCAAATATTTCATTTTATTAATTATTCTTCTTCTTCCCATAGGAAACCGTTCCACTTCCTCCGCCTGCATTCAATCTTCACCAACTGCCTGCACTCAAGACCCCATTCATGGAGGAGAGGGTGTGTTGGATCTGGTTGAGGTAGCTGAGACTACAAGGGAGAGGAGGAGGTAGCCGAGCTTGGGGAGGCCATTGTCCCATTTCATCACCATGCAACATTTCACCACCATGGGCCTCCACGGCCAAAGTCCGTCATACCGTGGGCCGGTAGGGTGACAGACCACCGTGACAAGAGGACGGAGTTGGTCGCCACCGTGTACGAGCTCCTTGAAGCTCGCCTACCGTGAGTGCATCTACTGATGCACAACTGCCACCGCTTCATTAGACACCACCTCGCACTCCCTCACTTCATTTCCAGCCATCAGACCCTACCCACTGCACGCCAACTGCTCACTGCGCCTTCGCTTTCACTACGCCTACGCCTCCTCACCTCCACCAGAACCTCTAGCGCCCCTGCACCGCACCTCCGCTCGCCAACAGCATGCGCTCCACGCGCCTTCACGCCCGCGCATGTTCCTCAGCGCTCCCGCCCGCACTAGCCTACGCGCGCGTGCGCTCTCACCCCGGCCGCATGCAGCACACAAGCAGCGTACCTCCAGCACCTCCCACGCCCGCTGCTGTTGTGAGCGCACGCTGCCCGCAACAAAGTGCCCGTGCACGCAAGCGGCCTGTAGCGCACTCAAGCGCCTGCGCGCCTAGCAACAACACTTGGCCTCGCCACCAGTAGCACACGTACAGTGCTTCACTCCAGCCGACTCCTCCTCCTCCTCCTTCTTCTTCTTCTATGTTGACGAAGGTCCCTAAAGCACCCACAAACGTAGCCATCAAATCCAACCTCGAAACTTCGCATCGGGAACTCCATCGGACTCGCCCCGACTTCCCAAGCACAACCATGCTTCCAGCCGCACCAATTGACCACCCGATGACTAGCCGGAGAGCCTCATTGCCGGCGGCCTCTTCCACTCCGACCGGCCACCACCGGCAACCGTTTGGAGCACCACCACCACCATCGGATAGCTCTCGTCGTGCTTATCCTTCTCCAAGCTTCCCGCGAGCCGCCATCGCCTCTTCTTCATGCATGCACATGGGAACGAAATCCTCTATTTTTGGGTCAATTAATAATTACATTTGAATGCCATTGCCACCAAAATGAATTTTAGTTTATGATTATTTTATTATGGTGAAATTGTGACTTCATACTCATGCTTTCTGATAATTGTGTGGCTATTGTTATTCACATGTTTTAACATTGGTTTTGGATTAAAATGTGTATAAATTTTCTTTAATGCATGTCAATTGGAAATTACATAGAACCACCACATATTTATTGAATATTTCAGTGAGGAAAAATTGCACATCTACCCTTATATTTTTTGAGTTATTGTGCATCTTCTTTCCATCGCATTTCATGTTAGACTTGATTATGGATTTCGCGCATGATTGTACGAATATGAAATAATCGAGATTTTATTGCATCATTGCCTCCCTGTGGACACGACCCGCTCCTAATTGAGTGGTTATATTAATTATTGATTAATCGATTTTTCCACCACATAGAACTACAAATGAAGCATCATTTTATGTGACAAACGACTTTAAAAGCGAAGAATCGACTTATCACCTACTCTCTTTCTCTCTCACGCGTTTTCTTGCAAGCAAGCAAACCAACCATTCCTATGACAACTAAAGTGACAAACTAATCCGATTTCACGCCTCCTCGTGTTCGACACTTGGACTCACCAAATCAACTTCTTAAATTAAAACTGACGTCGCATACTACAATGGCATAATTAAACCAACGCGTTCTACGCATGTCAAGCTATTTCAAGGCAGACGCTAATCTCTGAATCAGAAATCCATACACCTAAGAAATACCTAGGCAGCCAGGAAGGGAGAGCCCTACAAAGACCCCTACACGGTAGAGCATCCCCATGGGTTATAGGGTTTCCCCCACCCGACCTTCCTTGTCACTATGGTTCCAAGTAGACTGGAATGTACGAACTTAAGACTTAAGTCAACCAATTTTATTTCTAATTAGTGCCTTGAGTTTCACTTGATTAGAAGTTGATTTGACTTGTGACCTAATTTGGAGGTTGGTTGGCCTACAATGTAGGTCAACTTCACCTGACCTACCCTAAAGATGGCAGAATGAAATCTAGATCAAGACCCAGAAATCACCCTGAATTGACTCTCAAGTTATTAGGTCCACAATTTTTAAAGTTCAAGTGAATCTTAATGCCTGATTTTAGGGTTCTTCTTGGTTAGATCTTTTCAAACATGGGCTTGGGTAGCATACAAATGCGAGAGGGTTTATTCTCTTTATGTAGGAAAATGTGCACTAACACTTGAAACCCTAATGTTAAAAACCCTAATTGGCTCAATTCCAAGTCCAATTTTATCTTAAAATGCTCACTTTGGGCTTCAAGCAAGAAGTGTATTAGCCCAAAGAGATTTAGAAATTAAGCATAGTCACTAATAGTTATAGGCAACCAAGATAGAGATTTTCTAATCAGAATTGCTTCAAACTTCAATCAGATATGAAAATTTTCACAAATTAGGAAAACTTTGCCTTTAAATGAAAATTACTATGAAAATAAGGCAAATGAATCCTAATTGGTTTTGTTTACTTTTCTCTCTTCCAAGGATTAGGAGATTAGGGAAGAAGAGAGATTACCTGCCCTGGGAGTAGTACCTTGCCAAATCATAAGAAACAAATAGGGCAAGTTAGTGCTCAAATATAATCAAATGAAACAAAGACAAGCGGTGAATTACATGTTGCTCCTAGGTAACGATGCCAAGATGTTGATGGGGCTTTTTCGGAGTTTTAAAATCACTTCGTTGTAGCACAACCGAAATCGCTTGTCAACAAATATAATTTATAACTCTAATATCTTGAAATGAAGTCTAAGGTCGAACACAGGAAGCAAATTGGAATTCACACACTAATTTTTAATCAAAATATAAATGAGCATAATAAATAAGTTAAGAATAATGATATTCAATGAATGAAGACTACTCAAATTTGATATTCTATGAAAACATGAGTATATTAAGAGTTAATTATGACAAAAAGACACCTAGAACAAAATAATGGTGATTTAGATCACCAATTATTAGTCTAAGCACATATATATCAACTACTCAATGAATATGAAATAGATGAACAATGATCAGACATCTGATTTATCAAGTCAGATGACTTAAATGTCGCTTGCTACAATGCTTTCTTCTTTGTTCTGCTTCTACCTTTGCTTCTTTTCTCCTTCCTTCTTTCCTTCGGCCTTTCTCTTCTTCCTTTCCATCTCAAGTCTTCTCCTTCTTCTTTCAAAGAGCACAAGGGTCTTCTCTCATGGCTAAGTGTCGGCCAATGCACAGAGGAGCAAAACCCTCCCCTCCCCTGCTCTTTCTCTTTATCTTTCTCCTCTTCTCTTCTCTCAGATATCCGAGCTCAACCAAGTATTCAGGTATGCATAACTAGGTCCAAGGCAGCGGGCATGGGGTCGTAGCCGAGGAGTGAGAGGCTTAGGCAGGTTAAGTGAGGTGTACGGGGACCTGACCCCTGTGTGCTTAGGCGACAAAGCCTATGCACAAAAACATAATAAGAGACTGTGACATGTCCAATTCCTACGATGTGGGACTAAATGTTACCCTTCCTTCGTGTGCGGCTGCAACTACTAGTCTCATCCAATTAATGGCGAAGGAGAGGTCAATGCTCCCAATTTAGCACCTGGGTAGATGTCTTAAAGTCCTTCACGTCACCTGGAGGTGGCGCCTGGTGCAAGCGCTGCAAGATCATGATGTAAGCTATTCAAAGGAGCTTCAACGATGGCGGCGAAGGGGCAAACACCTGAAAACAAGAGCACAACCTTTCAGCCAAGTTAAGCCAGCTCAGAAGCTTTGCAAGGGAAAGCCGAGGGCATTGGTGGAGGTGGCGTGCTGCGAGGATGGTTAGAGATGGTTGGCGAAGGTGGACGAGGTCATGTGAATTGGGTTTGCTCGGTGGGTGGTTTGGGTGGTCAATAGCCTTGGAAAGGTTAAGGCTTTTGTTCGTGGTGAGGTGGTGGAGGTGTATGGCTTGTTGGCGAGACGTTTGGAGGTGTGAGGTGATGGGAAAGCCTCACCAAAGAGGTGGCTGGAGCGAAAGGAGATGATGGTGAGTGTTTAGTCGAGGGGGTATTTTTTGGGTTTTGAGTATAGGGAATTAACCTAAAGATCTAACTAACCTAACTACCTAATCTAATTGGATGAAGGGGGTAGGATGCACGTCATCTTTTGCAAGCCGACGACGTAGAAGATGAAGCCTCTAGTGATGAAGGAGCGGTGAGGAAGACGAGGTAGGAAGCGTTCACTGGTATTTCGAGACGTGGAAGAACGTGGGAAGAAGGAATCCGCCAGCTATTATTTGTGACGACAGATGAGGAAGGTGGATGGAGGAGCTCACCGGAGTTGGTGGAGATGGAGGTTGGGGAGAAGGGAAGAAGAGGGAATTGGCCTCCAAACCAAGCTAAGGATGTGAGGTTGCGCACGGCTTGTCTTTATAGATCCTTAGGGAGAGCTCTGGATAAGGAAAGAGGGATTCCATGGCTTGGGCTTGAAGGAAAAGAACCCATGATTCTCGTGTGTTCGTACAAGCAATATATGGAGACTTGAGACTCCAAATTGATTCCAGATTGTTCGCCTATGTGTGAACATCAATCCCACCAATTTTGGTGGGATTTGATTGCCATTAGAGTAGGATTTAGGTCAGTTAATGTTGCTTGGAGGTCAAGTTTGACCTTAATGGTGGCAGGGGCTTTTGTGTGAAGATGATGACAAAGTTGAGGGGTTTTATGTAAATATTTTAAAATTTAAGGGCATAAATGAGAGAAAAAGAATTAGATTGGACCAAAATGCAAACTAGGTCAAGATGATTAGTGATTGGGCCCAAATTTTGGTACAAAGATAATTTGGATCGAAGAAATCTGATGGTAAAGTCTAATTTAGGTTTTGACCAAATTTGACTAGGTAATTTGCACAGAAACCCAAATTAGGACAACTATCTATCTGAGACTGTTTTAGGTCAAAATGGGTTCCAATGGTCAAATCAAAGGTACCAAACCTTAGGGAATATTTTTCTATGATTTTAGAAGGTTTCAGTAAATTATATTCTAACCAGAACCTCAGTTAATTAAGCGGGTCTATATTTTGAATTTTAGATGTCCATTAATTTTCTAAATGCATGAAAACCCGTCTCTTTCTGCACAAACCCACTTATTAGACATTTATGATCATTTGACCTTCATTTAACCCTTGAGAAACCCCGTGATTGTTCTACAATTATGATATTCTGTTAAAACTGCAGATTTACCCATATTTTACTGTTTATCTTTCAGAAAGGATATGCAATGAATTATGGCTCTTTTGATGATTATGTAGGAGCATTTATCAATGGATTATGACTAATTAAAACTAGATATGGTTGATGATGACGTTATCATCAGTGGCCTTTTGATTGTTGAGATTTATTGGGATTTTTGATTTTATTGAGATTTATTGAGATTGTTTACCTTTCGTTTTGAGTTGTAACTATTTCAAAAACTCGTTTTCAAAAATTGACTCAATGGAAGGTAAGGAGATCCCAAAACCTTGAGTTAGTACTTCCCTTGGGTACTAATGTCGAAGCTTCCACTTCAATGCCTTCCACATCAAATTCTATACCTCCTAATCCTCAAACTCCTATTCACCACTCCATTCACCCTGAGTATGAAAATGATTTTGCACAATTCGAGGATTTTGAAGAACTTCCTCCACATCTCTCTACACATCATCCTCCACCACCACCACCAAATCATAGGTTCCAACCTCCTCCATACCCTAACTTTCCTAACCAACCACCACCAGAGAGAGGTCTTATGCCTCATCTGCAACACCTGTTTGAGACACAACTACAAATGAATACCCTAACCCAACAGGTGTAACAACTTGCACAATCTGTTACTTTTCTGACAAACCCCCAACCTCAACCTAGAAATCCTTAGGCACCATCTCAACCTCGTAGACGTCAACTATGGGATTACTATAATCCTGTAGTTGCACAACCTATGCTTGTGGTATGTTATCCTAATGGGGGTCATGCTGCTGAACTAACGGCAAACATTATAGCACTTATACCTCACTTCCATGGTCTTGCTTCTGAGGATCCTTTTCAGCATTTAGTGGAGTTGAAAAACCTTGCTCAAATCTTGGGTCCACAAGGTCATGATCAGCATACGCTTTTGATGAAAATGTTCGCCTTTTCATTAAAAGATAAGGTAGCCTTCTAGTTTAGAACACTAGCATGGACTACACCAATAGAAACATGGGCTTCTTTGGAACATGAGTTCCTTAAGAAGTACTTTCCTGTAGGCCGCACAAATGCTTTAAGGCGTGCCATCACCACATTTACACAGAATTCAGGAGAATAAATGCATGAGGCTTGGGAGAGATTCCATGAGCTACTTTGGAAATGTCCCCGCTATGGTGTCCCATGCTAGCAACAAGTCCAGATCTTCTATCATGGGCTCCATGATGGCATAAGGAATTTTGTTGATGCCACTTGTGGAGGGACAAGGACTCAGCTTTTGAGCTCTTCGAAGGCATAGCCAAAAATTCTATTAATAATGCTTTGATGAGTGTTTTTAATAGAAAGTCCTCTCATTCCCACTCACACACGGGGGTACACGAAGCCCAATCCAGCAACAGGGATTTACAGATAGTGGCTAGTCAGCTGGATAAGGTGGGCTTAATAGAGAAGAAAGTAGATGAAGTATGGAAGTTCGTTTCTAAACCTTGATCATCTTCTTCTCAGTCACCAGCACCTCACACATCTTCTCAATTTCCCATAGGAAGGGAAACTGTGAACAATCTATCTGTGACACAACCTGCTCTACCAGATTATTCATTTCTATATCCTTCACCGGTTGGAGGAACCTTTGTTCCTCCTTGCACTGAATTCCCTACACCTTCTAGAGCTTCGGAGGAGCTCCACACCATTCACAATGATCCACATTCACAAACCTATAACCCTGGATGGTGGAATCATTCAAATTTCTCAGGGTTGGGAAATTCACAAAGACCTACTTTTCAACAACCTTCTGCACCACCACTTCACAACCCCATCCGAACACCACCTCCACAACCACACAGGTATCCACCACGTGCCTACCAGCAACCCCAACCCAGGCCCACCTAATACTTTCAACTTGGGCCTACACGTGATGATCAATTAGGGAATATTATGAAAGCTCTCGCTGACATGCAACAGCATAATATTGCTATTTAGTAGAGACAGGATGCGACATTAGCTGAGATGAGAGCCCAGCTATCAATCTTGATGGAATCCTGTCAACCACATTCACTCACATCTCAAGCAGAACCCAATCCAAGGAACATACTTGCCCAGAGGTATGTCCAACCTAGACCTAATCCTTCCCAAGGCCAAGCACATGTAATATCATAAGTCTTGCATAATTCTGATCCTTCTGCACCTTACTAAGATTAGCAACCAACTCTTCTTCCCAACCCAAATTCATCTTCTTCATCTTGACTTTGCATTAACTGATTGAAGAGGTGGAAGCTGTTGATTTTTCTGGATATACTATTTCTTTACTTGGACCTTGAGCCAATTAATTTTGAGATGATCTGTTCCTGTCTACTTGGACCTTGAGCCAAGTATCTATGATTTGATAACCACTTTCTACTTGGGTCTTGTACCAAGTATCTAATTCTAATACTAATTGACTATGGAGCTATTCTTCACCTTTGAGATTGACAAAACATCCACTATATTCATCATGTTCTTGTCCTTCATTAAACTTCATTGACTTGTCAATTCTCAACACATCTTTTTGGCTCTTACATTCTTGACATCTTTTATTCGTTTTTACGCCTAGCTGAAGGTATAACACTTAGCAACCTATCTTTTTGTATATAGCTATTTTCACCTTTCTTATTTTCCATTTCTTGCATTTGGTGTCTACCCTTGCATTTTTAGCATACATTCATTGTCACATATGTCATGCATTTCACTTCTTAGCCTGACTTTCCACTATGATCTTGTATCATACCTAGAATCATCCACGCAGAGATTTTTATCTCCTCATTTTGACTTCCTTCCATCACTCATTCTAAGATAGTGAAAAGCAGAGCATGCATTTGCATCCACCCTATTCATACAATGAGGGCATTGCATCATTTAAGCATGTGGGGGTGAAGTGGTGAATCATTTATTGAAATGCAATTGTAGACACACATGTAGTGTATATAGTATAGTATTATCAAAAATACCAAAAAATTGAATATTTTGAAAAATTTGAAAAAAAATTACAAAGTCAAAAATATAAAAAAATTACAAAAATAAAAAAAGAATTCCAAAAATACAATAAGGGACCTGACCTGATTCTTATTGTTGAGGGAGAACTCCAAAAACTAAATCTTGAGGAGAGAAAAAGCATTGAAAATAATTATAAGTGTTTAATTATGATCTTATAGCTGAAAATAAAAATAGAATAAGTATTTATGGGCATTCAACCTTTGCTGATTAGACTTTCCGGGACACTGTATCTTGATTCGCTCAGGCTTTGGCTTAATACACTTTAAGCTTTGATAAGATAAACCACAATCTTTCCTAACTTAGGTTGTATTCTTGTACCTAAGTCACCAGTATAGGATTCGTTGGTTTGCTTTGGCTTAGGAGTCTAAGTAACATTGGTTTACACTATACATTGTCGAGAAAGACCTTTTGAACTTGAAATTCAACCCTAGTGTTCATTAGGGAAGGTGGAGTCCTTACCTGTGCATGCAGGTAGACTCTTTGTCCTAGTCTTTAGTCTTGTGTCTAGGAGAAGCTCTTTCCACCAAAGAACTCACCCACCAAATAAAGTTGTCAAAGACATACTGACATTTATTTGTGAAAAAAAAAGAGTTAAAAAAAAAGGACATTCTTTAGGATAAGTCAAGTATGTTCTCCAAGTCCTGTAAATAGTTTTCCACCAAAAATAAAAATATTTTCAAGGTGCAATACAAATACCCTATTTCGACCAAATATTCTTTGACCCACAATGCAATAAGAGTTGGGTTTGAGTCTTCCTCATTTTTTAGTCTCAATCCAAAAACATGAGCAAAAGCTAGGACCAACCTAGACTTAAAATAGACGTGAAACCCCAGGATTGAGTTTTGAAATTCACCTGGTTAGTCCTGATTGATGATAACATCATCATCAGCCATATCTAACTTTAATTAGTCATAATCCATTAATAAATGCTCCTACATAACCGCCAAAGAGCCGTAATTCGTTGCACATCCATTCTGAGAGATAAACATTAAAGCAGGGGTAAATCTACAGTTTTAACAGACTAACCTAAATGCAGAGAAATCACAGGATTTCCCAGAGGCTAAATGAAGGTCAAATGGTCATAAATGTCTAATAAGTGGGTTTGTGCAGAAAGAAACGAGTTTTCACGCATTTTGAGAATTAATTGACATTTGAAACCCTAAAAAAGGACCTGCTTAATTAACTGAGGTTCTGGTTAGGATAAAATTCACCTAAACATTCTAAAAATAATATAAATGTTTTGTACCTTTGATTTTACCATCTGAACCCATTTTGACCTAAAATAGAGTCTTAGATAGACGATTGCCTTAATTTGCGTTTCTATGCAAATTATCCATCCAATTGGTCAAAATCAAATTATGACTTCACCATCAGATTCCTTGAGTCCAAATTAGGTTTGTGCCAAAATTTGGGCCCAATCAAAGATCATCTTGACTTAGTTTGCATTTTAATCCTATTCTGACTCTTTTTCTTACAAAGAGCCCCTCAGCTTTTGAAATCTTTTTAAAAACACCCCTAACTTCATCATATTCTTCACAACTAGGTCCCCTCTGCCTCCATGGTTGTATAACTCCTAAACCACCTTACATCAACCTTCAATTAGGATAACTCCCAGATTTCACGACCAATCCCTTCCAAAATTGGAAGGAAGGATCTGGAGACTTTCCTCTTTCATTTGAGCATGTTCATGATCTTATAAATTTGTCCAAAAGCTCATGTGAACTCCTTGAACTTGTGAGTCCTATTCCATGATTTTCGAGTTTTCAAGCTTGGTTTCCAAGCTTGAAGCTCGACCCAATGGCCTATAAAAGACCCCTGTGCACAACCTTCTCTCCTTAGCTTGTTTTTGGTTAGAAAATCCCCTTCTTCCCTCCTCTCCAGCTGAATGCTCCACGAGCTCCGGTGACCTTCTTCGACCACCTTCCTCGTTTGCCCTCACAGACCATAGCGAGTGGATTTCTCTTCCTTACCTTCCTTCGCACGTCGCAATACCAACGGCCGCCGCCTACACCCCCTCGTTGTTGCCGCCCCTATAACTGGAGGCTTCATCTTCCCCACGGTTGGCATACCACTAGTGTGGGCAAATCCCCCCTTTCATCGAATTAAATTAGGGTAGTTTAGTTCCCTTAGGTTCTTAAGGTTAGTTTCCCCTTCCCAAAATCCAAAAAGAACCCCTTGACGCATACACAAGACACCTTCTTCCTCCGCTCCGGTCACCTCTCTGATGAGGCATTTCCGTCACTGTTACGAACGCAGCTTCAAAACGTCTTTTAAGACGTCTGGGAGATGGCCCAGATGTCAGGAACCCTTTCCAGACATCTGGGATTTGATTTTCTGCGGCACGGTGGTTTTCGTTTGCGCGCCTGCGTGCGCAGACCTGCAGATGCTCTTTTCCCCTCTCACCTCCACAGGCGCTGCTCTCTCTCTCTTTCTCTCTCCCTGCGTGGCTTTAAAAAGCCTTGCCCTCTCCCTCACTCTCATCACCTCCGCTCCTCCTTCTTCCAGTGAGTGCGAGCTCGAGCGAGCGGCGGCGGCAGCAGCCGCGGCGAGTGTGGGAGGAGGTGTTGCGTGAGGGAGGAGGCGCTCGGCCGTGAGGGTTCGAGCCTACCGGGGTTGCTAGAGCCGGCCGGCGGAGGCGCAGCAGACACGGGGTGACGCGGGAGGCCTGCTGCAGCTTGAGCAGCAGGCGGACGAGGCGCGGCGCGGTCGTGCGTTGCGGGCGGAGGGCGAGTCGCACTCTGATTCTGGAAGTTTTTCCAGAATCAGACGTCTGGGTTTCCAACCAGACGATGGGGAAGACGTCTGGAGGACTGTCCAGACGTCTGAAAGGTAAGTTATTTTCGTACCTTCTTCCTTTCCTTCGACCGTCCGTACTGAGCACGAGGAATGGGTACGCACAGGTTCTGAGATTCGCATCCAACGCGAATCAAACGTCCGGCAGCGATGCCAGACGACTGGAGGGACTTCCAGATGTCCGGGGTGACCATCAGACGTCTGGGAACTTGGCCAGACGCCCCCGCAGGCTTCTGGACGTCTGAGAGACTGCGCAGGACAAGGTACCATCTGATCTCCATTTTTAAGACGTCTGGAAGAAGTTCCAGACGTCTGATTTTGCACTGTTTCGTCGTTTTCGACAGGTTTAGGGCCCGTTCGGAGTCCGTTTTCCGCGTTTCGAGTTGCGTTCTTTTCGAAATTAAATCCTCTCCCGTCTACAGTGATTAGATACTATTTTGAGAAACTCCTTGTGTTTGATCCTTGTGATAGGACCCCGTTCCATTGCAGTCTCGGGGGTTGCGGAGGCACGCGGGATTCCCGACCACGCCCCCAGTACTCCTGTTGTAACTGGTACAGTGGCTTTTAAGTTTATTAGTATAATCTATTAAATTATGGAACCACAAATAGAACCTAGGACATTGCATGAATCCTAGGAATGAGAAACTAGAATGAATGGTAGATCCTAGGGTGTTGCATGAATCCTAGGGATGGAAAACTAGATTGTATGATAGATCCTAGGGTATGGCATGAATCCTAGGATGGGAAAAACTAGTGGAATATATGAATACTGCAGTCTTGGAAAATGTGGAAAGGAAATAATAGCTACCTGTAAATTGGTTTAACAGTTGCCTGTTATGAATAAATGAACATGATTGAGAATATGGGATGTATGAACGTGAAACTGGAAAGGTGAAACTTGAATGTGGTGAGTCAAAAGAGCTGGAACCCTACGGGGAATTAGGAGTGGATCTCCTGGAAAGAGAAAGGAATGGAACTGAGAAGGAAAGATGTGGAGGTGCCTTGTCTCTTGGGTACGTAGTACCAGGGGAAGCACCTGTTACCTGCTTAGTGCAGAGCGGAGCCAGCCGCCCCAAGGACCTGGGGTTAGGTCTGGCCACTTTGTACCGACTTGCTGGCCCTCGTGTACACAGTACCGAGGAGAGCTACTAGTGTAGGGCGAGTACTAGCTACCCCACGGGCCCCGGGGTTCTGCTAGCTCACCTACACCGACTTGTTAGGCCCACTGGGCAAACCAGGGTAGTCAGGCGAGGGTGCGCGGACTGTGGAGGGGCAAGGCCCCTGTTTGGTTACTGTGGAGGGGTTGGACCCCTGTTACTGAGAGGGCTCTGCCTTGTACTGGTTCCGTGCTATGCTTTGGGCGCACCCGTTAAGGGAAAGGACTGACCGCGTGCCAGTGCGGGTTAGCTACCTGTGCGTTTATCGCGCGTGCCGTAGTTACCGTTACGTCTATCCGTGACCTTGGGGTGGTTGACTGAGAGTAGGAACACCACGAGGGACTCTCCCGGCCAGGAGAGCACCACGTGCTACTTCTACTGTTCGGAAAAGACTGCAATCAAGATCGTTCCCACGAGGAACATTC
The DNA here is from genome assembly GCA_037157565.1 of Thalassia testudinum. Classification (NCBI taxonomy): domain Eukaryota; kingdom Viridiplantae; phylum Streptophyta; class Magnoliopsida; order Alismatales; family Hydrocharitaceae; genus Thalassia; species Thalassia testudinum. The sequence goes on along the minus strand of JAZHRO010000031.1, from coordinate 142,444,295 downwards.
GAGATCAAGTGAAGGATCTGAGAAATAGATAAATTGTGAAACCATAGAAAGACGTAAATAAAGGAATAAAGAAAATTAAAACAGCTATTGTACACCTTACTGCTTCTTTAGTTTAGCTGCCACTCTACTCAGCATTTCGCTGACGTGTTACACTCGTTACTTTCCAGGACCAGGTGTTGAGCAGCCAGGGTCAGCGGCTGCAAAGGACGCTGGGCCGAGTAGGGTCCAGTAGAGTTACCACTGTTCTTTTGTACCCCTTTTGTTTCCGCTGTAGTGAGTAGTTTTTGTTACTCTCTGTACTTTTCTTTACCCGCAGTTCTTGTTATGTTAAATATTGTTCTACTGTTGTGGTGGTACATGCTGTAGTAGTTCTTTTTCTTACTGCTGTATTTTGTTACTACTAGTTGTATTTAATGTTGAATGTGGTCTATTTTACTGCTCTTTTGGTTACTTCCTCGTTGGACGACTAGGTCTTGGGATTAGTCGAGTCGGTCCGGTTCTCGTGTCTCGTAGGGACTCGGGAATCGGATCGTTACAAGATAGTATCAGAGCAAGGTCGTCCCGAGAAGTGAATCAACTGACTGGAAAATAACCAATTCACATGTCTATAACTAGAGTAGCCACCACAACATATCTTTTGACATGAGCTCCTAGACGTTTCCGTTAGGTATCATTCCGTAGTGACGTGTTCCGTTTTGTTTTGCGTCTCCTTGCAGGAGATGCCTCGTCGCGGGACTGGTGAGGCAGGCCGCGGGCGCGGCCGAGGACGAGGTCGGCGAGGTGGGCGTGCCGTTGCCGATGCCTCAGTGGACCAGCCACTACTCCCGGGCGTCCAGGCCCAAGACCTCCCCCAGCTGATACGATATATTGTGCGAGAGGAGCTCCACCTACCGCCCCGAGCGCCTCACCCTGGGGCTGCGGAGGGGGAGTCCTCTGTGGGACCAGTCGACAGACGCGGCGCTGGACACGGGGGAGGGGATGGACCGCCGCAGCCCCCACCTTCCTCCGATACTTCTGTGCACGAGGCACCGTTGCCTGGAGGTGCACCAGCATCCCCACTGCAGCGCCACTCCGAGATCTTCGGGCAGTTCCGGAAGCTGAAGCCCCCCTCCTTCAAGGGGGATGAGGACTCGACCGAGGCAGAGGACTGGCTCGAGCAGCTGGAGAAGATTTTCGACACCCTTCGCCCCCCGGTGGAGTGCCACGTGGCCTTTTCCACGTACCAGCTGGAGAGTGCGGCACACAGGTGGTGGAGGGCGGTCCGGGGACAGGAGAGGGACGAGCCGACCTGGGATCGGTTCGTCGTCCTCTTCTGCGAGCAGTACTTTCCCCAGAAGTGGCAGGACTAGAGGAGGCGGGAGTTCCACACTCTCCGCCAAGGGACGATGACCGTGAGCGCGTACCGTACGTGTTTCCTGGAGCTGTCCTGCTTTGCAGCGACAGTGGTAGCTACTAAGGAGGAGCGCCTTTGGAGGTTCACCGAGGGGCTCTGGCCTGCGATTCGGGGGTATGTCAAACCCCTGAAGCTGCCTACGTTTTCGAGGGTGGTGGAGGCAGCCATGACTTAAGAGGAGACCAACCCGTCTGCGAGAGACACTGACGGCGGGCGGAAGAGGCCCTTTCAACCAGACTTTTCACAGGGCCGGCGAGAGAGGAGAGACGTGGCATCCGCAGGAGAGCCGTCACGTTTTACCGGGCCATCAGTGGCCTTTGGGGGCCCTCAACAGGGGCCAGTCGCCAGCACAGGACCCCCGCCCAGCCGACAGCAGGGACCCACAGAGGGCGGGAGTCGAGTTCCCCTCTGTTACCAGTGTGGCCAGCCGGGCCACATCAGGAGGGACTGCCCGTCTAGGGTAGGAGGTCAGCAGACACTTCCCGCGCAGAGCACTGGAGGGCATGCAGGAGGCTGCGGTTCCCAGGCACGAGGAGGAGGACAGCAGTCACGAGGAGGGTTCCGGCCAGCACTTGCCCGTCCGACGCAGAGTGTGGCTGCTTCGTCCGCACCTAGAGCTGAGAGGCGTATCAACGCCCTAACACACAGGGATGCCAGAGCTTCGGGCTCGGTAGAGGTAGGTATGGTTTCAGTTTCCGGCAGACTCGTTTACACACTTTTCGATTCCGACGCTATGCACTCATTTGTCGCAGCCAGTTTCGCAGTTAGTTTGGGCCAGGATTATATGCTGCTAGAAAAGCCGTTAGTAATCAGAGGCCTGAGTGGTCAGCTGTTTGTAGCTGAGGAGGTGTACACGGATTGCGAGGTCAGCGTCGGGGGACATAGCCTGCCAGCTGACCTGATTATGATACAGATGGAGGACTTTGGCGTAATTCTGGGGATGGACTGGCTGTCCGCTTACCACACCTTGGTAGACTATTTTGAGAGGAAGATTGTCTTCTCCATGCTGGAGTTGCCTTCTTTCGATTTTCACGGACAGCCAGTGGACGGTGGCTTCAGGTGCATTTCGACAGTTCGGGCGGCGAGACTTTTGAGCCAGGGGTGTGAGGGCTTCCTAGCTTGTGTGGTGGCAGAGCCCAGCCCTGTGGCAGACTTCCAGAGAATCCCGGTGGTCAGAGAGTACTCTGACGTGTTCCTAGACGAGTTACTAGAACTACCGCCCGAGCGCGAGATCGAGTTTGAGATCTCGCTAGTACCAGGGACCAGCCCCATCTCCACCGTGCCATACAGGATGGCACCGCTTGAGCTACGAGAGCTCAAGTCTCAGTTGCAGGACCTTTTGGAGAAGGGTTTCGTGAGGCACGGTGCGTCTCCCTGGGGAGCCCTGGTACTGTTTGTGAAGAAGAAGGATGGTACCCTACCCCTTTGTGTGGACTATCGACAGCTGAATAGGGTCACCATCAAGAACAGATATCCGCTGCCGAGGATCGACGACTTGTTTAACCAGTTGCGGGGTGCCACGGTGTTCTCCAAGATCGACTTGAGGTCTGGATACCACCAGTTGAGGATCAGGGAGGCAGACGTCTCCAAGACAGCTTTCCGCACTCGGTACGGACACTACGAGTTTTTGGTCATGCCATTTGGGCTGACCATTGCCCCCGTTGCATTCATGGACCCGATGAACCGGGTGTTTAGACCGTGAAATTCCCTACTAGGAGGGGGTGACGTAATAATTGCGGAAATAAAATAAATAATCTCACAAAAAATCAATCACACAAGTACACAAGTATTTTTAGGTGGAAACTCAAACCGGGTGAAAACCACCACCTAACCCTCTCGAGTTAGGATTTTCTGATCAACCAAGTTGATCAAAATCCACTAAACCGAATCACTTTAAACGAGGGTGATTCAACCTCAATACAACCACGCTACTTAAACGAGGGTAGCGTACCTCAACCCCTTCTCTCCACGAGAAGGATTTTGTCTCGCGAAGGAGACAGGAATTCGCAAAGCGAATACCCAACCAAATAATAAAGATAAAATAAACAAGTAATCCTATAGAGCCAACAAAGTAATTTTAAACCTAGCTTCTATAGGAATTAGGAAACTCCCCTTTGCAAGGAGTGCGTCGAGTTGATGACGCGGTGCGTGAGTCACGCGACGGCGCAACTTTGCTCTCGTGAACTACGGCGGGAGAGCGGGTGCGCAACAGCTTGATGCTCTCAAGAGAATGGAGCTTGAGCTTGGAGAGCAAGAGCTAGCTAGGACCCAAGAGAGTGGAAAGTGTATTACAAAGTGTTTCTTGTGTATCTTGGTGTCTCTAGGTGTTTCTTAGTGTATTTGTGTTGCAAAGGTTCCCCTCTATTTATAGAGGCCTTAGGAAGGCTTTGGAAGGCTTAGGAAAGGTTCTATAGCCGTTGGGAACAAAGCCCAAGAGAATCAGCCCGAAATCAGGAACAATCATTGTTCTGACAGGCTTATCAGACGTCTAATTCTATCATCAGATGTTTGGAAGTTCACTTTAGGACGTCTGATTTCAAGGTCATACGTCTGATTTTGGGCGGGTCTCTTCCTGACTTGAATCAGATCTAAACAGGGTTCTAGCGCAAGTCCATCAGACGACATATAGGACGTCTGGCACTATGTCTGGACGTCTGGAAACCTACTTTTACTGTGGGAATGGATTTTCCAAACGTTGCAACGGCTAGAAAATCTCTGAGAAGAGATTTTGGGTCAGTCGAGGCAAAACGGTCAATTATCAGACGTCTAGACAGTCCTATGGACGTCTGATAAGGCTCTAACGGTCATATCCTTGAGTGTATGCTAAGCCAGCCAACGGTCCACTATTGGACATCTGGAAAAGTCATCAGACGTCTCCTAAGACGTCTGGTCTAAGGTCTGGACGTCTGATTTCATCAGACAAAACTAACTATGTCCAGCCTAACAGTTATCAGACGTCAGAAACAACAGTCAGACGTCTTAAAATACTTTATCAGACGTCTGATTTGGGAATTAGACGTCTGGAAACTCTGTTTGAACCCTATATTGGTTTTCTAAGTGTTCTACAGAAAACCTAAGTATCCTAGGGTTGTGCCGGTGTTCCTAGGACTACTGTTAGGGTACTTTGAGGCTCTTTAACATGAATCTAAGTAACAAAAATAAAGAGCAACAGAAGAAATGAAAAATACAAGGAGTACAAGAGAAGGAAATCTATCCTATTCTTCATCTCCTTCCTTCTTCAATCTATCGCTCCTCACGAATCTCCTCTGTTTTCCATCAAGCTCCTCCAATCCGTCCTGGATGCGAGCTCGAACTCCGTCTAATCACGTATCCATTTGCGATTGACCTGAAATCTAGGACTCAAAGTGCAAATGTTAAATGACACGTGTTTTATTATCATCAAAACAAATGATCGTGGTGCTCTAGCACCAACAATCTCCCCCTTTTTGATGATGACAAAAGCATAAATAATAATGCAGAAAATCCTCCCCCTTTTTGACATTATCAAAAAGGTTTAATTGATTTTACATTTCCTATAACTCCCCCTTAAAACATGCTCTTCTATAAATTTCTTTTGACAAAGGTAATGTCTTGCCCCTTTTTTTATAACACCAAGATAGCTATTATTTTTCTCCCCCTTTCTAAATGAAATTTAGCTACCTTATATCTCCCCCTTAAAAATTGACAATTAGCTTATAATTTTTTGCTCCCCCTATCTAAATGCTTATGATAAAAAGATAGGGTAAAGGGTTTTACCTCATCTACCATGGCCAATAAAATGGGCCGAATGGTGGTGGTGGATGCCACATCGGATGGGGCTCCCATACGTAGCTTGGAGGCCCGGGCATCGGCGCCGGTCTCCAGTCTGGTGGTCGACGTGCGGCGGGTCCGTCGCTTGTTCGTTGTCTCGTCGGTCTTCTTGTTCTCCTCCTTGGTCTACTCCTTGGTTCTCCCAACTCGAGTTGACCAGACTTGAGCTTGTAGGTCCAGTCCTTTGTGTTGTAATTATCCCTGAACCCTACAAAATAAGATTCTAATTCTTTTTCGGTATCCAAGTGGGCTTGGATCCGGATCTGTTGGCGGGTCTCCTTGATGAAGATCCTTTCTCAACCTTAGGGCTATAAAAATTATCTACTTTATTGATTAATTCGTTGGAGTTTTCCCTAAGACATGCAATTTTTTTTTCTATAGTATGCATCTTAGTCTGTAAGTCAGAAATTTCTAACTTTAAACTATCATTTTCTTCAATCAATTTATTATTTTCATTGATGAGGTTATGATTTTCTAATAATAGGTTATCATTTTTAGGACAAGCTTCTAGATCCTTAAGTTTTATTTCTAACCTATCATTTTCAGATTTAAGAAAGCTAAGATTCTTTTTCATGCTTTTGTTTTCTATTTTTAGAGATTTACTAGGCTCAAATAATTCATTAAAAGCTTCTTGTAAATCATAACTTACCTCATTGTCTGAGTCGCTTCCGCTTTCGCTGTCGCTATTGCTTCCTCTGGCCATGAAACCAAAGCAAGTGGTTTCTTCTTTTTCTTCTTCTTCTTCCTTCGAGCTGGAATTGTCCCAAGTGGCTTGGAACGCCTTCTTCTTAGATATCTTTTCCTTTTCCTTCTTCTTCTCCTTTTTGAGAAGAGGGCACTCTGGTCGTAGGTGCCCTTTCTCATTACAGTGGTAGCAACGTCTCGGGCTTTCCTTCTTCTCCTTTTTCTCTTTCTTTAATTCCCTACAAAACTTGGAAAATTTTTTAAGTAAAATTCTAAAGTCTTCATCGTCGGAACTTACCTCGCTATCCGACGCGGCTCTGAAGGCGAGAGTCTTCTTCAGTTTGGCCTCTGGTGTATCCTTCTTCTTCTGCTTCAACTTTGTCTCGTAGGCCATTAGATTGCCTAGGAGATCTTCCATGTTGAGCTCCTCTACTTCGTTCGCCTCCTCGATGGCGGTGACTTTCTGTTCCCATTCCGGTCCAAGGGAACGAAGAAGCTTCCCTTGAAGCTCCCCCTTGATGAAGGTCTTCCCTAATGCTTTCAAATTATTTACAATGAGAGTGAACCTAGTGTTCATCTCACTTAAAGACTCGTTAGGTTTCATGGAAAAAGATTTAAATTCTTGAGAAAGTAAATTAATTTTAGAAGTTTTTACCTTAGAGGTACCTTCGTGAGTTACCTCAAGTGTGTGCCAAATCTCGTATGCGGTGGCGCATTGCGAGATTCTGTTGAACTACTCCGGGCTGAGCGCGCAACGTCCCCATAGAGCGAAGTCCGTGGCTTGAAGCCACATCCTCATCCTCAGCTTCCAGTAGCTGTAGTTGTTCCCGTCGAAGTAGGGTGGTCGGACAGTGGACTGCCCCTCGGATATTTTGATCGCTGATGTGCTTCCCTCCATTTGATCTCTTGCTGGGTGTTACTCCGATCTCTCAAGACCTGCTCTGATACCAACTGAAATTCCCTACTAGAAGGGGGTGACGTAAAAATTGCGGAAATAAAATAAACAATCTCACAAAAAATCAATCACACAAGTACACAAGTATTTTTAGATGGAAACCCAAACCGGGTGAAAACCACCACCTAACCCTCTCGAGTTAGGATTTTCCGATCAACCAAGTTGATCAAAATCCACTAAACCGAATCACTTTAAACGAGGGTGATTCAACCTCAATACAACCACGCTACTTAAACGAGGGTAGCATACCTCAACCCCTTCTCTCCACGAGAAGGATTTTGTCTCGCGAAGGAGACGGGAATTCGCAAAGCGAATACCCAACCAAATAACAAAGATAAAATAAACAAGTAATCCTACAGAGCCAACAAAGTAATTTTAAACCTAGCTTCTATAGGAATTAGGAAACTCCCCTTTGCAAGGAGTGCGTCGAGTTGATGACGCGGTGCGTGAGTCACGCGATGGCGCAACTTTGCTCTCGTGAACTACGGCGGGAGAGCGGGTGCGCAACAGCTTGATGCTCTCAAGAGAATGGAGCTTGAGCTTGGAGAGCAAGTGCTAGCTAGGACCCAAGAGAGTGGAAAGTGTATTACAAAGTGTTTCTTGTGTATCTTGGTGTCTCTAGGTGTTTCTTAGTGTATTTGTGTTGCAAAGGTTCCCCTCTATTTATAGAGGCCTTAGGAAGGCTTTGGAAGGCTTAGGAAAGGTTCTATAGTCGTTGGGAACAAAGCCCAAGAGAATCAGCCCGAAATCAGGAACAATCATTGTTCTGGCAGGCTTATCAGACGTCTGGAAGTTCACTTTAGGACGTCTGATTTCAAGGTCATACGTCTGATTTTGGGCGGGTCTCTTCCTGACTTGAATCAGATCTAAACAGGGTTCTAGCGCAAGTCCATCAGACGACATATAGGACGTCTGACACTATGTCTGGACGTCTGGAAACCTAATTTTACTGTGGGAGTGGATTTTCCAAACGTTGCAACGGATAGAAAATCTCTGAGAAGAGATTTTGGGTCAGTCGAGGCAAAACGGTCAATTATCAGACGTCTGGACAGTCCTATGGACGTCTGATAAGGCTCTAACGGTCATATCCTTGAGTGTATGCTAAGCCAGCCATCGGTCCGCTAATTGGACGTCTGGAAAAGTCATCAGACGTCTCCTAAGACGTCTGGTCTAAGGTCTGGACGTCTGATTTCATCAGACAGAACTAACTATGTCCAACCTAACAGTTATCAGACGTCTGAAACAACAGTCAGACGTCTTAAAATACTTTATCAGACGTCTGATTTGGGAATTAGACGTCTGGAAACTCTGTTTGAACCCTATATTGGTTTTCTAAGTGTTCTACAGAAAACCTAAGTATCATAGGGTTGTGCCGGTGTTCCTAGGACTACTGTTAGGGTACTTTGAGGCTCTTTAACATGAATCTAAGTAACAAAAATAAAGAGCAACAGAAGAAATGAAAAATACAAAGAGTACAAGAGAAGGAAATCTATCCTATTCTTCATCTCCTTCCTTCTTCAATCTATCGCTCCTCGCGAATCTCCTCTGTTTTCCATCAAGCTCCTCCAATCCGTCCTGGATGCGAGCTCGAACTTCGTCTAATCACGTATCCATTTGCGATTGACCTGAAATCTAGGACCCAAAGTGCAAATGTTAAATGACACGTGTTTTGTTATCATCAAAACAAATGATCGTGGTTCTCTAGCACCAACAGACCGTACTTGGACCAGTTCGTGGTGGTATTCATTGATGATGTACTCATCTATTCTCGAGATCGAACGCAGCACGGACAGCATTTGCGGATGGTTCTGGACACTATGAAACGACGTAGGCTGTATGCCAAATACAGCAAGTGAGAGTTCTGGTTGAGGGAGGTGACCTTCTTAGGTCATGTGATCTCTAGAGACGGCTTGGTGGTGGACCCAGCCAAGGTTGAGGCAGTGCTCAGGTGGGAGAGACCGCGTTCAGTCACTGAGATTCGCAGTTTCCTGGGATTGGCAAGCTACTACAGATGTTTCATCAGAGGCTTTTCACAGATCGCGCGTCCTATGACACAGTTGACCTGGAAGGATGTGCCCTTCACTTGGACAGACGCCTGTGAGGCATGTTTTCAGGACCTGAAGGAAAGGTTGACCTCGGCTCCCGTGCTCACCATCCCTAACAGTAGTGGCGGGTTCGTTGTGTACACGGACGCCTCCTTGCAGGGGTTAGGAGGTGTGCTTATGCAGAGGGGTCACTTTGTCGCTTACGCTTCGCGGCAACTGAAGTCCCATGAGCATACCTACCCTACCCACGACCTGGAGTTGGCAGCTGTCGTCTTCGTGCTGAAAACCTGGAGGCACTACTTGTACAGTGAGACCTTCGAGATTTTCGCAGATCACAAGAGCCTCAAATACCTTTTTGATCAGAAGGAGCTCAACATGAGACAGAGACGTTGGTTGGAGCTCCTGAAGGACTACGACTACAGCATCTCCTACCACCCGGGAAAGGCCAATGTGGTGGCTGACGCCTTGAGCCGTAAGGCTCTCGCACACTTGGCCAGTTTACAGTTACAGAGTTGGAGCCTTTTGGAGGAGGTGGGCAGTTGGCGACCCCTGGAGTTACGGGGCGCTGTGGGGCAGTGACGGTGACACGACAGACTAGGCCAGAGCTGATAGACCGCATCATCACAGGACAGATGGCTGATCCGTACTTGCAGTCCTTGTGTGACAGAGTACTGTCAGGAGACCCAGGGGACTTCTCTTTCACAGACCAGGTGCTACGCCTGAGGGGACGGTTGTGCGTTCCCAGGGACGAGGAGCTGTTGAGAGAGCTCCTGACTGAGGCACACGGTTCCAGATTCACCATACATCCCGGAAACACGAAGATGTACCACGACTTGAGACTCAAGTTTTGGTGGAGGGGGATGAAGCGGGATGTGGGTGAATTCATGCAGCAGTGCTTAGTGTGTCAGCAGGTGAAAGCTGAGCATCAGAGGCCTGCAGGGCCGCTATAGCCGCTTCCAGTGCCAGAGTGGAAGTGGGAGAGCATCACCATGGACTTGGTGGTGGGCTTACCTGTTACCCAGCGAGGACATGACGCTGTCTGGGTAATTATGGATAGACTGACAAAGACGGCACGATTCTTGCCAATCCGAGTCACTTTGGGACCAGCACAGTTGGCAGAGAGGTATATCCGCGACGTGGTACGACTACACAGAGTTCCGCGGGAGATCGTATCCAACCGGGATACCCGCTTTACGTCCCAGTTTTGGGCTAAGTTTCAGCAGGCCCTGGGGACGCGGTTGAGGTTTAGTACAGCTTACCACCCTGGCGAAACGGTGGCAGCAACTAGCTTTTCTTAAGTCGTTGTAGTACAGATAGTTATTGCCATCATTTGCTAATATCTGTTACTCGGAAAATACAGTTCTCCCCAGGTCGAACACAGGGAGCAAGTCGTATTCTAGAGATATACATGTTTTATTACAAAAATAAAGAGAGAGAGAGATGAAAGTTTGGCTTCTTCTTCTTCTCTTCTTTCTTTCTCTGTCTTTGGCTTTTGTTCTTTCTGTTCTTCTTCTTCTTCTTTTCTTGCTTCCTCTATTTCTTGGTTGGACGATCCTGTCTTTTTCTTCTTTTTTTTTCTTTGTTTCTTCTTTTCTTGCTTCAGATCTGCCTCCTGTGCTCTTCTTCTTCTGCTTTCTGTTTCTTCACTTGGCTGCTCCTTCTCTCTTCTTTTCTTCTTCTTCTTTGTCTTCTGATGTCTGCAGAGTCTTCACTTGGCTGCTCTGTGTTCCTCTCTTTCCTCTGCCTCGCCTTCCTTCTTCTTTGCCTTCACCTGTGATCAGGACGTCGTCTGATTTGAAAATCAGACGACTTAAACCTCTTGTTGCTACAGTATCTCCCTGAGCTTCCGTCTTCTTCACCTGTGCCTGCACGCTCAAGAGCTCAGAGTCAGGGCAAAACCTACTCTACCCCTCTCCCCCGCGCGTCTCTTTCTCTCAAAGTTCGCTCTTAGGACAGCTCTCCCAGAGCAACCGGGTAATCGGGTACGAGTCGTGCCCGGGTCCAGGCCCACCGGTGTGCGGTGGTGGGCGAGGAGTGCAGGTCGGTTTAATCGGGTCAGGCTAGGTCCGCGGAGCGTGGTCACGGACGAGGCCGGGTCGGGTGAGAGGGACCTCACCCCGTGGTCAGGAGGCAGACAACATAAGGCACGTTTTGCCTTTATGCGTCCAGGCGCCTCTGAGAAGTTTCGAGGTGGGACTAAATGTCCCACCCCAATTGAGTGCCCGTCGCGGAGGGAGCAGTGGGCGATCGTGGCTTCACGCGCGGCCTTCGCCCCAACTGCGAGCCTGGGACGTTTCGCGGAGACGCCCCGCGCAACCTGGGAGTCGAACCTGGGCGAAGGCGTGCCTGCACCTGCAGGCGAAGGAGCTCTGTCTGCTCAGTAATGGCGACGGTCGGCGAGTCACCTGGTCACAGAAGAACGGCCTCTGGGCCTAATCAGACAGGCGGGGGACCTTCGCCGTGGCACGGCGAAGGTGGTCGGATGGTTTGCAGTGGGCGTGGTGGAGCCAACGGATCACCCTAGGTCAAACTGCGGGCGGAGAAGTGGGTGTGTTTGGTGGATCTGCAGAGGGCGTTTAGTGGGAAGAGGATCAGGGTGACGAGGTGGAGGTTATGCACAGGTCGGCGAGCCGTGTGGGGTGCTGGAGCGATGGGAGCGGTTCGCCGGAGTTTGACCGGAGGTGGAGAAGGTGAGGGTGATCGGTGGGAAATCGGGGCCGACAGTAAGGGTTTCAGTATGGAAAAGAAAGAGGGGAGGAAGAGGAGAAGTTCTACCTGCTAAGCTGGACGAGGGGGGGTTGGCACAGGCGACAGTCGTATCGACTGTCGCCGGAGAAGAAATTGCCCAGAGGAAGGGGCGGCGGCGAGGAAGGGACCGGAGATGCGCCAGCTGGGTGCGGCGTGACGCGGAAGGATCGAGGGAAGGTAACCCTGCTGCTGGTAGTGCGGCAGGGCGACGAGGAGGAGGAGGAGATGGCCGCCGGAGCAAGGGGGCGTCTGTCGGAGTGGGAAGGGAGGAATTTAGGGGGGTGTCTCCATCAGATCTGAGCTGCGAAGAACGGCGGAGCGACGGGGGTATTTATAGGGGCGGAATCAGAGAGGAGGGCGGAGGGAGACGACGTGTCTCCCTCGCCGGAGGACGCCGGAGGAAGGAGACCCATACCGTCCGTGCGTTCGCACGGGCGGTATGGGCGGTCGCAGTACCCAGGGGGTGTCCCTGCGGTGGCTAACGACGCAGGGTACCCCCCATTGACTTTGCAGGGCCCCTCCCTCACCCTGCGCATCGCCATGCTGAGCGCAAGGTCGCCGGAGCATGGTGCTGTGCAGGTTTTGCAGGAGGGACCTAAACGAAAAGAACGAAGGTGAGTTAGGGGCCAAAATGCGAGGGTTCAAAAGTTGAGGGCCAAAAAGTAAATATATGAGGACCAAAGTGTAAAGTTGGTCAAGAAGGTTTCTTCTTAGGCCCAAGTTTTTATGCATGACTAATTAGGACCTAAGGATTCTGATGGTGAATTTTATTTCTAGCTTAAACCTTGTTTGACCGGTCAATTTACGCAAAAACCCAAATTAAGTTGTTAATTGGGCATGGTTCTCAATGTAGGTCAAAATGGGTTCCTAAGGCCAAATTGAAAGTCCTAAACCCTATAGATTATTTTTATATGAATTTTAAAGGGTTTATTTGATTTTTACCTTACCTCGAACCACGTGAATTGAAGTGGGTTTGTTTTTAGGGTTACAGGCTGTCATTTAATTCTTTGGGGTTGCTGTAGCCCTTATTGAGTCATCTCATCCCACTTTTCTTCTTATTAGGTTGTTTTGACCTATGTTTGGGCCCTGAGTTACCCTATTTTCAGATCGGATTGGTGAAATTGCATTTTTACCCCTCAGTTTATGTTTTCTTTGCAAACTTAGAATCTCTCTGAGCCAAGCCTTTCTAAGGTTATGTAGGAGCTTTTATGCTCTGTATTAGGTCAAAATGAGCTAGTTATGGCTCATGATGAGGTTCTCATCACACCCCCAGACGGACGGACAGTCGGAGCGCACGATACAGACACTTGAGGACCTTTTGCGTGCCTGTGTACTAGACTAGAGGGGCTCTTGGGAGGAGCACCTGCCCCTGGCAGAGTTTGCATACAACAACAGCTATCACTCGAGCATCGGCATGGCTCCCTACGAGGCTCTGTACGGACGGAGGTGTACGGCACCCTTGAGTTGGGTTGAGGTGGGGACCAAGTGGGAGGTTGGCCCCAGGTTGATCCGGCAGAGTCAGGAGGTAGTCGAGCAGATCCACAGGTGACTCCGCACTATCAGGAGCCGACAGAAGAGCTAGCGGATCGGAGACGCAGAGAGGTGCAGTTCGAGGTTGGGGATCACGTCTTTCTTCGTGTTTCGCCCATGAAGGGCCTGCAGCGGTTTGGGGTGAGAGGGAAACTCGCGCCGAGGTTTGTGGGGCCCTTTGAGGTCCTGGAGCGGGTTGGACCCGTTGCTTACAGGCTTGCCGTCCCTCCCCAGCTTTCTAGTGTGCACGACGTGTTCCACGTGTCCAACCTCAGGAAGTACGTAGCCGATCCCAGTCACGTACTGAGTCACGAGAGCATCGAGGTGGACGACAACCTGACCTACCCCGAGCGGCCAGTGCAGATTCTAGACCGAGTCGTCCGTAGTTTGAGACGAAAGCAAGTACCCCTGGTGAAGGTTTTGTGGAGGAGCCAGCGGTACGAGGAGGCTACCTAGGAGCCTGAGGCGGCAATGCGGGAGCGGTACCTGGAACTCTTTGCGGGTACGTCTTTTCGGACCAACTTCGGTCCTCTTTGAGTTTGTTATGTTTATTATGGCATTTTTCCCACACCCTAGTTAGCACAAGTTTCGGGGACAAAACTTCCTTTGAGTTTGTTATATTGTTACGAACGCAGCTTCAAAATGTCTTTTAAGGCATCTGGGAGCTGGCCCAGACGTCTGACCAGATGTCTGGAACCCTTTCCAGACGTCTGGGATTTGATTTTCCGTGGCACGGTGGTTTCCGTCTGCACGCCTGCGCGCACAGACCTGCAGATGCTCTTTTCCCCTCTCACCTCCGCAGGCGCTGCTCTCTCTCTCTCCCCGCGTGGCTTTAAAAAGACTCGCCCTCTCCCTCACTCTCATCACCTCCGCTCCTCCTTCTTCTTCTAGCGAGTGCGAGCGTGAGCGAGCGGCGGCGGCAGCCGCGGCGAGTGCGGGAGGAGGTGTTGCGTGAGGGAGGAGGCGCTCGGCCGTGAGGGTTCAAGCCTATCGGGGCTGCTAGAGCCGGCCGGCGGAGGCGCAGCAGACGCGGGGTGACACAGGAGGCCTGCTGCAGCTCGAGCAGCAGGTGGACGAGGCGTGGCGCGGCTGTGCGTCGTGGGCGGAGGGCGAGTCGCGCTCTGATTCTAAAAGTTTTTCCAGAATCAGACGTCTGGGTTTCAAACCAGACGACGGGGAAGACGTCTGGAGGACTGTCCAGATGTCTGAAAGGTAAGTTATTTTCGTACCTTCTTCCTTTCCTTTGACCATCTGTACTGAGCACGAGGAATGGGTACGCGTATGTTCTGAGATTCGCATCCAACGCGAATCAGACGTCTGGCAGCGGTGCCAGACGACTGGAGGGACTTCCAGACGTTCGGGGTGACCATCGGACGTCTGGGAACTAGGCTAGACGCCCCCGCAGGCTTCTGGATGTCTAAGAGACTACGCAAGACAAGGTACCATCTGATCTCCATTTTTAAGACGTCTGATTTTGCACTGTTTCGTCATTTTCCACCCATTTAGGGCCCATTAGGAGTCCGTTTTCCGCGTTTCGAGTTGCGTTCTTTTCGGAATTAAATCCTCTACCCGCCTACAGTGATTAGATACTGTTTTGAGAAACTCCTTGTGTTTGATCCTTGTGATAGGACCCCGTTCCACTGTAGTCTGGGGGGTGGCGGAGGCACGCGGGATTCCCGACCACGCCCCCAGTACGCCTGTTGTAACTGGTAGAGCGGCTTTTAAGTTTATTAGTATAATCTGTTAAATTATGGAACCATAAATAGAACCTAGGACATTGCATGAATCCTAGGAATGAGAAACTAGATTGAATGGTAGTTCCTAGGGTGTTGCATGAATCCTAGGGCTGGAAAATTAGATTGTATGATAGATCCTAGGGTATGGCATGAATCCTAGGATGGGAAAAACTAGTGGAATATATGAATACTGCAGTCTTGGAAAATGTGGAAAGGAAATAATAGCTACCTGTAAATTGGTTTAACAGTTGCCTGTTATGAATAAATGAACATGATTGAGAATATGGGATGTATGAACGTGAAACTGGAAAGGTGAAACCTAAATGTGCTGAGTTAAAAGAGCTGGAACCCTACGGGGAATTAGGAGTGTATCTCCTGGAAAGAGAAAGGAATGGAACTGAGAAGGAAAGATGTGGAGGTTGATTAGCCCATAGTTGTGGGTTATTTAAGTACTTAAGTGCCTACACATTAGGTTAATTCTAACATTTATTTAGTATAAATTAGGATGTAAATAGATTAATTCATAGTTTTAATCTAATTACATAATCCATACATTGCATTCATATCTTAAGTGCATTTAGAATTAGCTTAGAATAGCATTCATTTAATTAGATAACCAATTAGGTATATTGTTTTTATTAACATAGAAGTTGAGGGTCTATACATAAATAACCCTAATATTTTAATAATATTTGCTTTATTCGTCTTCTTTCAGAACGGCTGGCTGCCGCTCCAACGCCCGGCTGCTGCAGTGATGAAGCCATTCAAGGGGGAGCGGATGTGGTGGATCTGGTCGGCGACTGATTTCAAAATTGTTCAAGACACTATAAAAGGAGCACGGAAGCTGCCGGCTGCAGCAGGCCTCCGCCACCGACTCACCACTGTGCAGAGAGATCCTCTCTCTTCCATCCACACTGCCGGCCTCTACCGTGGCGGCAAGTCTCCACCACCGTGGGCGTGTGGTGTGACAGGCCACACCGCCATCCGGAGCTCGCCCGCATTACCGTGAGCACCTTAGCGTGCAACTCCCTCGCCGTCGTCGCCGACCACCGTCACCAACCTACTGATCAGCCACCCTCTCAGTAACTTAAGACGTCTGGGAAATTTCCCAGACGTCTGAAGTTACCCGCTCACTTCACCGCACACGCCTGAAGTCGCCTGCAGATCCCTTCCCGCACCTGCAGAACCTTCAGCGCACCCACGTCCGTCAACCTTCAGCTCAAACACGCACAACCGCCTGCAGTCCACGCCGTTCACCACTGTGTCTGCAGAACCGCCAGCAACCGACCTCTGCGCCCTCCACCGCTCACCGGCTGCTGACCTGCGCACGCCTGCAGATCAGCCCGCGCTCTCCTCCAACGCCTGCAGACCAGCCTGCAGCATCCTCCAACAGCCGTCTGCAGCTTCCACCGCGCAAGCGCCCCCTCTGCAGCTTCCACCGCACACGCCAGCGCCCGCCTGCAGATCAGCCCGCGCACACGCCAACCGCCTGCAGACGCCCGCCTGCAGACCACCGCGCAAGCGCCCAAGCGCCCCCTCTGCAGCTTCCACCGCACACGCCAGCGCCCGCCTGCAGATCAGCCCGCGCACACGCCAACCGCCTGCAGACGCCCGCCTGCAGACCACCGCGCAAGCGCCCAAGCGCCCCCTCTGCAGCTTCCACCGCACACGCCAGCGCCCGCCTGCAGACGCCCGCCTGCAGACCACCGCGCGCCAGCGCCCTCCGCAGACCTTCCGCGCGCCCACGCACAGCCACCTGCAGAACCGCCAGCAACCGACCTCTGCAGCTACCACCGCAGCCACGCCAGCGCCCGCCTGCAGACGCCCGCCTGCAGACCACCGCGCGCCAGCGCCTTCCGCAGACTCTCCGCGCGCCCACGCACAGCCACCTGCAGCACCTCCGCCGGAGCTCGTCCGGCCACCTCCGGCCGCCGCGCGACTCGCCGTCACCACCGATTCGAAGCCCTTGATCCAAGGGACCTCCGCCGAGCTTCCCGCGCCCAGCCATCGGCTCCTCGTCGCGCAAGACAACGGGGAAGAATTCCCCTGTTTTGCTACAGTAAAGCATTGATTAAAATTTACATTTTCTGCCATTGCCGGATTTTATTGATATTCTATTCGCTCTGCATTGCGGAAAATATCCTGTAGTTTATCATAATTGCCATTTCAGCATTATTTCTTGCTTAAACCTTAATCTAAAGGAAATCTTGGCTTGGTTCTTGTCCAAATTGACTCCGAACAAACATTTTTAAGTGGCGTGAATTTTAATACGTTATTGCCTCCCTGTGGAAACGACCCGCTCCTCTGCGAGTGGTTATTTCTTATTAAAAATTGATTAGTCGATTTTTCCACCACATTAAACTACAAACGACTTAAAAGTGAAAGATCGACCCGATCAGAGGTGCGTTGTCTCTTGGGTACGTAGTACCAGGGGAAGCACCTGTTACCTGCTTAGTGCAGAGCGGAGCCAGCCGCCCCCGGGACCCGGGGTTAGGTCTGGCCACTTTGTACCGACTTGCTGGCCCTCGTGTACACAGTACCGAGGAGAGCTACTAGTGCAGGGTGAGTACTAGCTACCCCACGGGCCCCGGGGTTCTGCTAGCTCACCTACACCGACTTGTTAGTCCCACTGGGCAAACCAGGGTATTCAGGTGAGGGTACGCGGACTGTGGAGGGGCAAGGCCCATGTTTGGTTACTGTGGAGGGGTTGGACCCCTGTTACTGAGAGGGCTCTGCCTTGTACTGGTTCCGTGCTGTGCTTTGGGCGCACCCGTTAACGAAAAGGACTGACCGCGTGCCAATGCGGGTTAGCTACCTGTGCGTTTATCGCGCGTGCCGTAGTCACCGTTACGTCTGTTCGTGACCTTGGGGTGATTGACTGAGAGTAGGATCACCACGGGGGACTCTCCCGGCCAGGAGAGCACCACGTGCTACTTCTATTGTTCGGAAAAACTGCAATCAAGATCGTTCCCACGAGGAACATTCGAGATCAAGTGAAGGATCTGAGAAATAGATAAATTGTGAAACCATAGAAAGACGTAAATAAAGGAAGAAAGAAAATTAAAACAGCTACTGTACACCTTACTGCTTCTTTAGTTTAGCTGCCACTCTACTCAACGTTTCGCTGACGTGTTACACTCGTTACTTTTCAGGTGCAGGTGTTGAGCAGCCAGGGTCAGCGGCTGCAGAGGATGCTGGGCCGAGTAGGGTCCAGTAGAGTTACCACTGTTCTTTTGTACCCCTTTTGTTTCCGCTGTAGTGAGTAGTTTTTGTTACTCTCTGTACTTTTCTTTACCCGCAGTTCTTGTTATGTTAAATGTTGTTCTACTGTTTTGGTGGTACATGCTGTAGTAGTTCTTTTTCTTACTGAGGTATTTTGTTACTGCTAGTTGTATTTAATGTTGAATGTGGTTTATTTTACTGCTCTTTTGGTTACTTCCTTGTTGGACGACTAGGTCTTGGGATTAGTCAAGTCGGTCCGGTTCTCGTGTCTCGTAGGGACTCGGGAATCGGGTCGTTACAGTCACCTCACACCTTCAACCACTTAGCCACCTACTCCACAACCTCTACCACATCCACCAGCACAAAACCCCCATACTTATTTCACCATCCGCACACTCATGACCGCCACCGAACAACCCACCTTCTTGCCTCCGTCCCCGACTCCGTCTAACCACCACGCACCCTCACACGGCACGCCACCACCACCCACACACTCACTGTGGTTCGGTGATGCTCCCGAAAGCTTTTGATTAGGTTGAGAGGCCATGTTCTTGCTTCTCAGGTTTCACCCTTCGTCGCCATTAACGAGGAAGCTCCGAGCAAGCTTGGAGCTGTGCTCGAGGGCATACTTGCTCCTGGTGACATCTCCAGGTAGCACAGAGTACTCCCAGGCACACGCCCAGGTGGGTAATCAAGGATCAAGCCATCTGCAGCTGCCTCAATTGGAGATGTCTTCATCTATAGGTGCGTGAAGACAAGGGAATTGGATTAGTCCCACATTGTGAATGGATGAGCTCACGAGCATGCATATATTGATTTTTTGAACATGCCTTATCACCTTAGGCACTTTGGGTGAGGTCCCTCACACCCGTACATATACCCGACCCGACTAGCTCTTCACTCCTCGACTGTGACCCACATACTCAGCCCTGGACTTGGTTACGCATACCCAAATACTCGATTAAACTAGATATCAGAGTAAAGAGAAGGAAGGAAAGAGAGAGAGAGCGACGGAGGGGAGTGTTTTGCTCCTTGGTGCAGCTGTGTGACACTTAGTCGCTGGGAAGGAAAGAAGAGCCAAGGAAGAAGAAAAGAGAAGGCTTGCAGAGGAAAGGAAAGAAAAGAAGAAGACTTGAAAAGGAATGGAAGAAGAGAAGGGCCGAAGGAAAGAAGGAAGGAGAAAAGAAAAATAACAGCAGAAGAAGATCAGAAGAAAATCACTATAGCAGGCAACATTTAAGTCGTCTTATTACCAAATTAGACGTCTAACCACTGTTCATTTATTTCACATTCATTGAGTAATTGATATATATGTGCTTAGATTAATAATTGATGATCTAAATAACCATTATTTTATTTTAGATATCTTTTCCTCCTCTTAAAATCTTGAAATACTTGTGTTATTCATTGAACATCTAATGTGACAGATTAGCATTCATTGAATATCATTATTCTTGGTTTATCTCTGTGGTCATTTATATTTTAATTGATGATTAGCATGTGAATTCCTATTTGCATCTTGTATTCGACCTCAGACTTCATTTAGATATTCGAGTTATAAATTTTATTTGTTGACAAGCGATTTCGGTTGTGCTATGATGAAGCGATTTTAAAACTCTGATTTTGCCCCATCAACACGACCCATCACTAAGCATAGCCATAATGACTTAGCTTTTGAGTCTTGTAAAGCCCCCTGAGTCCTGGAAATCGCACTTAAGGTTTAAATATCAAGAGTCCTTGTTGGTTTATAGATTGTCTGTGTCATATCAGTCTTAAGTTCTGATCAGTCTTCCTAAGCGACAGGTTCTCACAATGTTTATACATAAACACAGTTGGCTTATCAGAAAATCTTTCAGCTTAAAGGTCATTTATAAACACTTAACCCTTAACAATTTGAGAAAAGAAAAGAAAACAATAGATACCTCATCACACTTACCTTGCTGATACTTAAAATGCTTTGCACTTTAATGAGTTGTTTGCTAAGGGACTAGCAAAACTTAAGCATGGGGGTATGATGAGGTGTGGGTCATCATAGCTAAAATTCTCATGTTAAGCTAGAAACTAGGTTAAGCACTACTGAATTAACACACGAAATGGGTTAAGTTTGGGGAATAACTAAAAAGACCTAAAACATCAAATTTGTGTTAAAAGTACGAAATTAGGTCATTAAATGAGATATTCTATTCATTAATGTAAAATGATAATCCAATTGCAAATTTAACAAACATTTGAGTCCAAAGTTCAAATCAAAAGTAAAATTAACTTCCTTATTGTTCAATTAAGCTTAAATAAAAACTTCGTTGCATTTAGACATCATTAGGACCTTGCATTAATAGCTTTTCACTTAGGTCCTTAGGTCACATACATTTTCTTCATATAAAAACATCTAGGGACTTGTTTGAAAGCCATCGAGGAACTATTTGGAAATCCTAGGGACAGCTCTGCTATCATTTCTCATCACTTATGGGCTTCTGTGCTAAACTTCTACCCCTTCGTCCATCAGGGCTTCCCCGTAATTCCACCATTAGACCTGCTGCAGTGGTCTACTGTAATGGTAAGAACATGAGATCTTGGTCGTCGCATGCTCGCTCCCACGATTTGATGGCCAAGCTACAATCAAACCTCTACATGCTTCAGCGCATGTGTTCACTACCTATCCCAGATCTCATCCAATGGTCGCGACTTGATTTGCACTTCGCGCGTGCCTCTTTTCTTATCCCCACCGCCCAAGCCCTAGGTGCTTAATCACACCTCTACGGTGAGTGCAATCACTCCTCTGCCTACTTAAGCAGCTCCCCTAAGCTGTGCGCACACTAACCAGCTCCCTCCCCCCTAAGTGGTTCCCTTCGTCTACTCCCTCAACTTCCCCACCTCCTTCCTCGATGGTCGGTGACAGAGACCATTTTCCTCCCTTCGTCAATCACCTCCTCCCGACCGGTTGTTGGCTCATGGACATCTTCTTCAGCTGAAGGGTCACCTCCCCTTTCATCGTCATCAGCTGCTGGTTGGTGACCTTGGACAACTTCTTCCCTTAGATAGATTTCCCACTTTGTTAGATAGAGTTCCTGCTTTCTAGATTAATTATAGTGTTAGTTAGAGTAATTTAGGAATATATTAGATGTTAGAATTCACTGATTGATGGTTTAGTGTAGCCTAGTAGATTAGATTAGATCCACTCCACCCTCTCCGATCAATTCAGATCAAAGAGGTGTTTTTCCACCTCCATTTCGAAGCATACATATTTCTCTATGCTTCATGATTCGCTTTTGATTTTCCCTCACAATCTTTTCATCATCCACTCATCAATCAAGGTCAAATTCAAATCTGAAGCTTTGGCTTGTAGATTTGAATTTGCACCTAAATCCCATTTGGGGGGTCTCTCATTCACTCCATCGATTCATAAAGACCCCCAGATCTGGTTTTAATTGAACTGATTCACTTGATTCTTTCAAAATTTCTTTTCACACCCAATCTCATGAATTGGAATCAATTTGGTTTTAATGGAAATTTAATCGAGTGATTCAAGTTTGGATTTGCTTAATTGGGTGTATTACAATGAGTTTGATGTGTTTTTATCCAAGATTTATTCTCAAACGAGCTTACACCCAATTCAAGCCTTGTTTTGGGTAGTTTAGGCTAAGGAAAATCAAGTACTGATTTGAGGCTTTAAACCATGACCCAATGTTTTGTATTGGATCATTTAAGATTCTAACACTGTTATATAGTGTTTAGAAGCTCATGGTCATCAGACAATCTAAATGATCCTAAATTAAAGGCACAAACAGGGCCACATGAATTCTTATACCAATCTAATTTCACCCTGGTTTTTAAAGAAATAAATGCTTATTTCAAGGTCTTAATGGAGATTTAGAGTTGCTTTGAGGTGATTTCATCACCTAATATGATCTTCTTCTCTACATTGCCTAAAATGTAAAGAGAAGATCATCTTAAGGTCTATTGAGAATTAAAAAGGATGAGAATTGGTTATATGGATTTTAGATTTTCAGAAATGGATTTTAAAGGAGTTTGGGCAATGTTTTGTGCATTCATGTGCCTTAGATTAGACCTTCTTAGGTCTAATCTGGGCTAATTTCAGTGATCAGAGAAGCAGCTATTGGCTGCTGCAATAGCTACATTTGATTTTTAAGATGTCTAACCAATGGTTCCATCGTCTGATTTTTACTGAGAATAGAAGCTGCAGTTCAGCTATTAATCTATTGTGCAGCAATCCAAATATGAGCAGCAATTAGCTGTTGTCATGTGCAGCTGCAGCCACTGAGTTGGTTGATCTAAGTGAATTTTGGGTTGGGTTTTGAGTGTTTATGTGAGTTGACATGTATTTAGTGTTATAACTTAATTTGTATAAGCATTCACGTGCTAAAAGTGTATGTGAATTCAACTTGAATTTCTTGTAATCTCATTTTCCAATTCCTTTGTCAGCTACTTTTAATGTGCATAACTGCCTAAATCTGAATTTTAGTGAAAATTGAGATAAAAACTTGGTTTAATTGCTCATATATGTGTAATATAGTGTGTTGGATATTTTGAGATGTATAAACCATCTTCTCAACCATTCAAACTCATCTTTAGGTCTTAGGTTCTCACTAGAAACACTTTTTAAGGCCTTAAATTAGTCAACTTTGTAAATAAATAAAACTGTATAAAACTTCCAAAGAAATACAATAAATGTGTCTTGGTTAAGATTATGTTTATTTCTAGGTGTATGCAAAGTTTCAAGACATTCTCAACCCCCAGCTTGGTAGAATATACCAGTCGATAGTTCACTATATCTTGAAACTTAATAAAAGAACTTAACCTCAAAAACACCAAAACAACACTCTCTCTCATCTTACTCTTTCTCTCTCATCCCCTATCTTTACTATATATACAAAACCCATAAAAATCAGAAAATACCCAAAAAACTTCCAAAAATACCATGTAAAGTATGTATATACTTATATATATTAATTAAATTTAAGTTGCATGTAAATATTACATAATATATATGTAATGTATGTAAATAACTTGTATATGTATTTTATGTATTAAATTAATTATTTAGAGTAATTTAATGTATATAATCTTATTGTATTATTATATATTAATTTATATAACCTAAATGTACAATAAATTAAGTAATTATACAAACCTATTTAAATGTAAACCCTCCTGTTGTTATCCCATGCAACACCTAAGTAAACCCTCCTGTTATCTTTTCTTCACCAAACCACGCCAACAACCCATCGTTCACAACATCCACGTAAAATCCTCGACTCCACTCAACTCCCCCACCATGCCATAACAAATCACCGAAAGCGATATCCACCGTACTTCCATCACCGAAACAAACTCCCATTAAAAATTTTACCCCCTCCCTCTAAGTAGAGCCCTTCGTCTCAATTTATTTTCCTCCCCACCATACTGCCTCTCCTTGGAAAAAAGCCCATCCCTATGTAGATCCACGGTTGACCCCACCCCCTTCGACCAATTCGGCCCCCGCTCCTCCTCTTCTTCCCCTTCCGATCATCGTCATCTTTGACTTCCTCCTCCACGGTCTACCAAGGCCACCCTTAGTGAACCGTTTTGCTCTGCTACACATTCCAAAGGCCTTGGTTCTTTCTGTAGATAATTTTTCTCATTAGCTTTATTAGTTAATTTCTAGTATATTTAGTTTTATTAATTCTAGTACTTACCTTATTAAGCATTCAACTATGTGTAAGGAACTTTTATGATTGCTATTTTAAAAAAAAAAGTTGATTTACTTCAAAATTCTCATATTATTTCTTTCTAGTATTTAGTTCGAGTAGATCTTTATTTTCAAAAATAAAAAATTTCAAAAAAAAAATTTGCAAAACAAATGACTGCACCGATCCATATTAATAATTCGTACGTTTTTTTGAACTCATTCAACAATACTAACATAACAGAAATCGTAGAAACTGAGACACATATTTATATTTTATATATTATTAACAAGTGCACTCATTATCCACGAAAATAAAAGAGCAGGTGAGATTAATATTCGTGAGTTAAATATTGGACTATGTGTCTAGGAGTCGTGCCTAGTTTTAGGAGTTCAGTCACGATATCGATTTCAACTTTACATTTTCCACCTCTATGAGTTCGACCGGGACTTACCATGTTCTCATTACATTTTACTTATCGACGTGTTTTCATGGTATGCTATGATGAATTATTTAAATCCATGATTTCACGTTAAATAAATTGGTGCCGTTGCTTAGGAGGCACGACGATTTTGAAATTGATATCTAATTAGTCATCTTGTGTCTATTCTATGTATACAGGTTCAAAGCAGGGATGGATTTTCGCACACGTCGATCCATGTTTTAGGAAGACAAGTACATATATTTCCTTTCGAAGTTTTGTATTATAAAAAAAAAACATTTCCTGCTTTAGAGTCATAGAGTCAATTAATCAAGTTTGCAATTTAATTTGAATTTTGCTTTGAAGTTTTGATTTTAAAGAAAACTCAAAAAAAATAAGAAATATAAAAATAAACATAAATTTTTTAATTTAGGATTATTAGCTTATATTTTGATATTTTTTGGTTAAGGGTGACTAATAATAACCTTTTATCCTTTAAATACACTTGAACCTATTTTTGATAATTCAACTAAGACTTGAAACCTCTTTTTAAAATTTCGTTACCAAAGATTTGAACCTCCAAAAATTTTGAAGTTCAGACCATAACTGAAAAATCAAATTATCTTTCAAACGACATCAATTTTGTAAAGAAATTCGATTAGTAGAATTTTTAAAAATTCATAAACTGTGTGGGAGTTAGAATTAATTTTTTAGAGTCTGTCCAGAATTTGGAGAATTATTCCGACCTCTACATAGATTAGATTAAGTTGAAATTTGCGGCATTTGAAGGCCATTGAAATCTAGTTTGATCAATAAAATTTTCAAAATAGTTGTGATACAGTTTTGATCTGAAATAAATCGGAGGGATCTGACCGGACTATCTGACCCCTTGTGGATATAAAAATCATAACTATTTGTTCGGATATTATAAAATCATGAAAAATGTTCTCTGAAAATATAATTGTAAAGGGAAGTTGCATACCAATGTTCATACTATTTGGACTTCTGTACTGATCTAGGGAATAGTTTTATCCAAGAACAGGGTCTTGACAGAAGCCGTTTTCGTACATTTTAAAGTCGTCGGAAATCGTAGTATAGTCGTGTTAAAATGCTCATAAAAAAATGATTTTGTAAAGATAACGAGACTTGAGTCTCGATCGTTCGTCTCTGGGAGGCGTTTATGCAAATTTGAAATCAATCTTTTTCGCTTTAGTTGCTTAAAATCGCATGGCAATTTATGGTTATTACGTATTTATACACAACATGCTTAGTTTCCAGAATATTGGGAATTAAAAGCAGGCAACTTTAATCACACAAAATATATTGCAATAATCTCATGATGATTATCAACACATAGACATATATATATAAAAAAAAAGATCATTAATTCATCATGGTGTTTGCAACATGAAACTGGTGGGAAGCTTATAGAGGAAAGCTTGAAAACAAATCTAACTAACAGAAAATGATCACATACATGAATCTATGGGGGGATTTTGCATGTATCATTGGGGGAGAATAAAGAGCTACACTACTAAGCAATAATAAAAGTATGTAACTATGAAGAATTAAGCTACTAATCTAGCAGAGATAAGGGCATTCGGATGTGGTCTCCGATGGCCTTTGAGTGGTTGAGAGGAGGAGGGGCGGCCAATGGTGCTTAGGCTGGCCCTTGGAGAGAGGTTGGAGAGGTGATCCAACATCCTGGCGTGGAGATGGTGGTGTTCATGGTGAGGCAACTCGTGGAGGTGGAATGTAGCTAACCTAAATGGAAGTGAATAAAGCCAAGAGATGGATGGGTGCAAATGGCCACCCCTTAGGTCTTTTTATAAACCTAAGGGAAGCGCTCTAGAGAATTATGGAATTCTCTAGAGAGGCCTATGGTGAGAGCTCGTGAGAGAGTGAGAGAGAGAGGATGGAAGGTGGTTTTTAGATTCACCAAATGTGGATCTAAAAATTGAATGGCCCTTTGTTGCTAATTTTAGCAACCAAGGCAACAACACATGGTAGAGAGTTCTAGAGAACTCTAGGCTAGGTATTTTCGTGTGGATGGTGTGTGTGGGTGTGTGAGGGTCGAAACTTAGATGGCTAGGTTGATTAGGTTAGGTTCTAGTGGGTTTAGGTCAAGATAGGTCTCAAATTAGGGTTGTAAACCCTAATTCACTAAGGTAAAGTGCAATTAAATTTAATACAAGTTTAATTGAGTGTGTGAAAACTTAATTGAGTGTAAAATAACTCAATTAAGTTAGGTCTAGGTCAATTGGACTCTCACTGAGTCCAATTGGACTGTGTGCGGAGATTAGGGCTTAATTGGACTCAATGAGTCCAATTGAATAGGCTGATGGAATTAACTAAGATCCAAGTTAATTAGGTTTAGTGAGGACCTAATTAGGTCCTTAGGGAGGTCTAGAGGTGATGCACTGGGATTAGGCCACCTTAATTTTGGTTCCTATGGGATTAGAATTGGGTTTAAGGGGCTAGAGATCCAAGATCAAGGCTTGAATTCCAAAACAAGAACTGGAGGACAGTATCAGACGTCTAATAATAGTGTCAGAGGTATTATAATGAAAAATCAGAAGTCCAGACTTATTGTCTGGACGTCCAATCATAGTCAAGAGGAATTCTAGGTTCTATCTTGGGTATTCTGCAGAAATTGGACGTCTGACCAAGTGTCTTGACGTCCAATAACACTGCAAAATTGGGTTTGATGTGTGCGGGAGTTGGCTAAGGGTTTTGGACGTCCTATAACTCATCTGGACGTCTAGATAGAGGTTGGAATTAGGGTTTTAAGGTTTGCTAGGGTGTGGTGACCTAATCTAAGGGTGGCTAAGGCTTGGGGAAGCTTCTAAGCTATCCTAGGGCTAGGATGATCCTAAGTTCTTCATATTTTACTACTTTATTCCTACTTAAATAGAATAGCATACCTCAACCCCTTACATTATTGTCTACTACATCTTATTCTAGTTCTTCTACTCCAACTTTGCTGCACACCAGTTATCCTTTATTCTTCTGATCTAGCTTTAGATTCAGCTTCAGATCTACCTTCTGATCGGCTTATTACCTGCAATTGACATAATGCACCTAATCAGTACATTATAGCATTATTTTATGCATAGCTAAAAGAAAGTAGTAAAGATGCAAGTAGTGCTTTTGCATGCATGAATTATCTTAACTTATGCTAAGTCCTAGCCTAATTCTGGACAATTAAGACCTATCATTGCTGTGTAATCATACCCTCATGCCTAAATCTTACTAGTCCCCAGCAAATGCAAAACTAATTTATTCACAGAAGGGTCCCTAAGGGATTGCTTATTTTATCATGTGTATGCTTAAAGATTTTTCCCTTTTTGTTTTCATCCTATGCTCTAGAAATCCAGCCAATAATGAAAGTGTAGCTATGTAGCTTTTGCAATGGATTCGAGTGAAAAACTAATTCACCTCTAAAGCCTGTACTTGACCCCTAGTAAAATTCTAGCAGGATAGGCGGACTTCTTCCCTCAGGGTATTGAAGATATTCTATGAATTCCACCCCGGCTTTAAGCTTGGGTAGAGGATGTCTAAGGGATACGGGTGTTTATTTGGTGGCTCACTCTCACTTGGTGCTACATAGAGATTAGTATTTCCGACTCTAGATTCCTAGACTATCAAGTAACTCAACTTAGAGAAAGACGAGAAAAACTTTGCTCTCTTTTGGTTCCTTTGTATTCATTCTCTCTTTCTCATTTTCTTTTTCTTTTCTTTTCTTTCTTTTTCTTAGAGCTCACAGTCTCATCAGATTCACACATATGACTTGTATTTGGTGGTCTCACTTATCACTAACACTTTAATTGAGTTCTCATAACCCTAACACTAAGTTGGAATTCCTCAACTAGTATTTGGCCGGTTAGAAACATAGAAAAATAGGTTAAGGCCTTATTTGGTGGATCTCAAATTTATTTTGTGGTATTGCCTCAATGCAAATGAAATAAATACTAAATATTCAGAAACTCTTTTTCTTCTCTTTTCTTCTTCCAATTTCTTTTTTCTTCTTTTTCTTTGTCTTTCTTCTTTTTTTCTCTCTTTTTTTCATATTTTTTTCTATGCAATTTTTTTTTTCAACACAACACAAGCTAGCATACATTCATGAACTTTATTGAGGAGGCATTATTAGGGATTGGTGGTACTCAAGAGACATTAGGTGGCATATTGGGTGGAAGTTCCTACTCACGGCACTGGGAGAGATGGATAGGATGGTGTATTTCTAACCTTGACATCAATACCCTCCTTCAGCCGAGGATTCTGTAAAGAATGGTTGCAACCATCCACCTTAGCCCTAGTTTTATGACAACTCGCTCTCCGCATTTTTGCCTTATTTGGTGGCTCTCGAAATTTCGCACAAAAATGTATACGCAGGAACCGAGAGTGAAAACTATGCCTAATCTTTGAGTATCATCACCTAATTATCTAGGATTCTGGATTCCTTACACTAATCTTAAAGCACCAGTACACTCTGCTCTCATCTCATACTATTTGGTGGATTTTTGGAAGAAAATCTGCCTGACTCCCAAAACACTGTCCAAGGGTTCAGGAGAGGAAGCATTGCTTCTTCTCGACAGACTAAAGACATTTATCAGCCTTCACTGTGAATCCATTGCAAATTCTACGTGTGTGTGAAAAATTGTACTGGATTTCAGATTACAGGAATCAACTAGAGGATAAAATCCCTAATGCATTCTCTTGATAAAAATCTTATTCATGGATGCACTATGTATATATGCTATAAACAAGTAAAATCGTATAATTTGTACTTTGTAAAATTCCCATATCAGGTTACATTCAGCTTGATCTGAAATTTCAGAACAGGAAGGGTGAGCGGGTGAGTTGGAAATGGCTGTTGCGGACGATTTCTAGCTCCAATGAGAGCATTGGAGGTCGAGTCAGTTGTTCTTTTATTTAAGAAATGCCAGGGAATATTTTGATGAGTGGATCAAAATATTACCTCCCCAGCAACGGCACCATTAAAATGACTGCGTGTCTTTATACTCAACTTAGTAATTAAGTTAATTTTACTTAATTAAGAGTAGAAGAAATCACTTAGGTTAACTCAAAATTATGTCGGTTGTGTAGTATA
Source organism: Thalassia testudinum (assembly GCA_037157565.1). Taxonomy (NCBI): domain Eukaryota; kingdom Viridiplantae; phylum Streptophyta; class Magnoliopsida; order Alismatales; family Hydrocharitaceae; genus Thalassia; species Thalassia testudinum. Next base: position 142,414,957 of record JAZHRO010000031.1, on the reverse strand, counting down.
AGGTCGAATTAACCTAACATTTTAGAAATTTTTACTGGTTGAGTCCAGGTCGTTCACTAGGAGGTATAATAATTTTCTCCAAATTCACCAATTCTCTTTTATTTCTTTATAAGTTTAGGAGGTATAACTAAGTTGATTTTAAAACATGAATTTTGCCAAAATATTTAAACTATAAAGAATATACAAAATTTCATATGAAAAACATACTTACACAAAATGATCTACTTTATTAACAAGTAAACATGTTAGTTTTTCAATTCAATTTCATTCCAAAGAAATTAAGGCAAATATGAGTGGTTCCATTAAAACATGCCTTTTTACAATTAAAATAAATTCAAAAAGAAATTAAAACTTCATTTCTTCAGCCTCTCTTTTTTTCCTTCCTTTCTCTTCTTTTCTATCTCGAGCTCTTTCTTACCTTTCTTCTTCTATTCCTGTCTTCTCCTGCCTTCTTTTCTTCCCTTAGTCTTCTCCTTTTGTTCCTTAATCTCTTTTCCTTAGTGCCTGTGCTTCTTTCTTCCTTAGCCTTCAGCTTCAACAATTAGCATTTAACAACCATCGGCTTCTCTTTACCTTATGTCCTTTAGCTGAATCGGGTTTTTCTACCTTTTCTAACCAATATTTATTTTATTTGCGGTGAGGTCCTTTCGAGGATACACAGCACCCTGAGACTAGGGTGGGACCAGACCCTACTCAATCCTCGCTTAATCTCAATTAGGTTCGTTTTTGGTTCATTTCATTTTGGTTCATAATCTCGAGCCAATTCGACTCAACCCGGCCTCCCAGGCCTCTCGCCTTCCCAGGGCACATTTGTTCACGCCCCCAAGGGAGCACACCCGTAGGCACACAAGCCCGCACACACACACACATGCACATGCTCAGATAGGATCAGATCGGTAACCGGTGCGCCGAGCGCTGACAACTGAAGAGGCCATGCAACAAATTCATTTTATCCCCATGCACGCGCTCAGAATCTGACGATGTGGGACTATCTAACCCCTTCCAGACCCAACTTCAAATGATCATAACTTCCTACCCAAAGCTCCAAATCAAGTGATTTCAAGTTTGTTAGAAAGCTCTAAGGTAGATCTATACAATTGCAGGGTCAATTTAAGGTTTTGAAGATGCTTTTCTCTTCAATTTGAAAGATGAAATCAGGGGTTCCTACGGGTTATTTTTATCCTCGAAATGGTTTTAATATCTATAGAGTCCTTAGATGGACTTTTCTTTCTTATTAAAAGGTCTATACAAGTTATACATGTGATTCCGCATCTGTTAGAGTAGTCTTTAAGCTTTCAAGACCTTCAGGAACAGTAGAGAAGCTCTTCACTTCTCTGAAAGCTTCAGAGTTCAGATCTTCAGACTTCATTATATGCAGCAGACACTTAAGATTGCTTCTAATTGATTTAAACTAATTCTAAGGGTTATAATTAACTCATCTGGGTAGGATTCAAGTTCAAATTTCAACAAAATGGTACTGCTGTTGGTTTGGTTCGAAAGTTTCCCAATTTGACAGGATTCAAATTCTCACTAAATAAATCATCTAAGCTCACTTTATTCACTCCCAGACCATTCAACAAATTCTCAGAAATAGTTTACACTCCTCAATACCTCAATTCGAGCTCAAATTCAAAATATCAAACTCATGTTGACTGTTGGTATCAACGTTTTTGTGCGGATTTAAAGGCGTATTACGTTGCAGTAGAACCGACAAAACGTTTAAACAAATAATTTTATTACTCGAACAACTAGAGTATCCGAGGTCGAACACAGGGAGCAAACTCAGTACTTTGTAAAACCCAAGAATACAACTGTTTAATGCAAATATAATTGATTCAAAGAGTTTTTAAGAAAGATGTAAAAAAATAGAATTAGACGTCTGATTTATGTATCAGACGTCTTAAATGTGATCTTTCTTTCTCTTTTTCTTCTTCTGCTTTGCCCTTCGGATCTCTTTGCAATCTTCCCTTGTCCTTCTTCTTCTTCTCCTGCGAAGACTTCTTTCTTTCTTCTTCTTCTGTCTTGCTTCTCCTTTCTTCTGCAGCGGCCACGTCCTTCTCCTGCAATCAGCCTGCCTGCACAGGGGAACAAAACCTAACCCTTCTCCCTCTACCCGCGCGTCTCTCTCTCAAGCAATTCACTCTAACCGCTCTACCAGAGCCAGTCTCAATCGGGTCGGATCGTACCCGGGACCAGGCGCACCTGCAGGTGTGTGATGCGCGAGGAGTGCGTAGGTCTAGGTCGGGTCGGATCCGCCAGGTCCGCGTGGTCAGGCCGCGGACGAGGCGGGTGGGGTCAGTGAGGGACCTCACCCCTGTGCTTTCGAGGCGATAAGAATAAAGCGTAAAAACAACTTATACGGTACCTGCCGGTTGCAATCCCACGATGTGGGACTATCTGGTCTCGCCTTCACGCGCGCCTGCAGACACCTCGTCGTGCGATTGCCCCGCAGCTGCTGGCTCTGCTAGCACTCCTCGGCTGGATTCGTTCACCTCGCGACACTTGCGTTAGTATGCAGCACCTGTAGTCTGGAAGACCGGGTGCCTGGAGCTTCGCGGGAGCTTCATCAGAGGTCGTCCATGGCGGCAGCAGCTCGAATCCTGTCGTACACAAAACGCGCCTCTCGGCCAAATCAGAATAGATAGAGACCTTCGCCGTGGCACGGCGAAGGCGGTGGGCAGTGCAGCAGGCCGCAGGTCGGCCTAGGCGTGCGTGCCTAGGTCAACCTGTGGCCGGAGATGGTGGGTTGGTCGGGGGGTGGTTGTGGAGGGCTGGAGTGGCAGTGGGAGGGTGGAGTGTGTTCCTGGAGGTGAGGCGGAGCTTCCGAGGTGGTTGGCGAGCCGTGTGGAGGGCTGGAGTGGTGTGGGCGGCTCGCCGGAGTGCGGTCGGAGGCGAAGACGATGGAGGTGGTTAGCGTCTGTCGAGGGTCGATCAAGGGAGATAACAGGGGGAAAAGAGAGAGGAGAGGATGGAGAACGTATCTGGGGTTGTCTGGAGTGAAGGGAGGCAGTGGAGAGGATGGCTCGTGACTGCCGTCGTCGGGGAAGAAAGACCCTGGGGGAGGAAGCGGCGACGAAGATGAGGTCAGGAGCTTGCGCGCAGGGTACAGCGCGCCGCGGGAGGAAGAGGCGGAGAGGACTCTGCTGCTGGTATGGCAGCAGAGTGACGAGAAGGAGGGACAGCGGTCGCCGGAGCTTGTGGGTCGTTTGGCCGGAGATGGGAGAGAAGAAATTTGGAGGGTATCTCCGTCAAAATCAAGCTTAAGATGAGTGGTCGGGTCCGAGGGGTGTTTTATAGGTGCTGGCCGCTCCTATCAGAGCGTGAAAGACGCGCAATTAGGTCAGCCGGTTCGCCGGAGTTGGAAGGAAGAAAGATACCCACATCTCTCGTGCGTTCGCACGAGAGATTGGGTTCACACCAGCGAATTTGATTGGCTTTAGAAGGAAGGGAATTCCTCAGAGAATCTCCCTTCCATTTCTGGGAGAGAATCTCTGAGGAATTAGAGAGCCATCTCTCTCGAAACTTCGTCGGAGCTCGGTTCTGCCCTAGTAATGGCGGCAGGACCGGTTTGCAAAGAAGGCGAGGAACCTAGGGGGCTCTCTGCAAGGATATTCAAAAGATAGGGACCTCTTTGTGATTTGGGTGTACTAAATTGCAAAGTAGGTCAAGATGACCCCTCCTTAGGTCCAAATTTTGGTACAAACCTAATTTGGACCTAAGGAATCCAATGGAGAAGTTAGATTTCAGGTTTGACCTTGTTTGACTGGATATTTTGCGTAAAAACCCAAATTAGGTTAATTGAAGAGCTATGACCCTAATCTAGGTCAAACTAGGTTCCAAAGGTCAAATTAAGTGTTATAAACCCTAGAGTATGTTTTTTCATGATTTGTAGAGGGTTTACTTGCTTTTTGTTCTGACCGAAACCTTGTTAATTTAAGCGGGTCTGTTTTAGGGTTACCAAGTGTCTTTTAGTTCTTAGATTGCACATGAACCCATTTCTGCTTGACTCAACCCACTTTTTATCTCATTTAGACCATTTGACCCATGTTTTGCCTCTAAGAAATCCTGTTTATCTACTGCAATGGCAAAATTGCAGTTTTAACCTTTATTTCATGTTTTCTTCTCAGAGCACTTGTTCCTTTAGTTAAGCCTTCTTCTAGGTTATGTAGGAGCTTTTGTCTTCTTTATTAGGTCAAAATGAGCTAGTTATGGCTCATGATGAGGCTCTCATCATACCCCCATGCCTAGCTTTTGCTAGTCCCTTAGCAAAATTTCAAAGTTTTAACTTCCATTCTAGACCCAAAGTGTCCTTAGTTATGATAAGTGCTTCTTTTGTGATTAGGTAGGAATGCCGACAATAGGCCTAGAGGTACTCAAGTACCAACCAAAATCTGGACCTGTTCTGCTTTAGCCTCAGTCCTTCGCAAAGGTTTCTACGGCCCACAAAAACTATCCTAGGGTTTGTTGGACTCTGCGGTTAAAGCACCCGTGCTTGAGACATTTTTAGCCTACGCTCAGTTTGCAGTGCGTTTTTTTTTTTTTTGTAAGAGAGAGATAGAGGATTTATTTGTTTGGAGAGCTTTTATCTCTCTTTTCTTTTTATTTCTAGCTTCGGATTAGCTTCTCAACACGGTCTGTATCGGATTCCTCGTCCCCATCATCAATCCTCAAGGGTCCCTGGCTTTCGAGATTTCGAGATAATCCCGCCCATGGCAATCCCCGGAACCCTGGCTTTCGAGATTTCGAGATAATCCCGCCCATGGCGTTCCGTGGCCGAATTCAGACCCTGGCGATCGACATTTCGTGATAATGCCACCCATGGTATCTGAACCAGCAGAGTGCTTACATGCCCCCAGTAGGATATTTAAATATCCTAAGAGACAAGCACCGAGGAGACGATATGTTGTTACGCATCTTCGAGGGGAATTTCCCGCCTCTCCGCGCTGGGAACTTGTCCAAATCAACTTGTGTTGATTGGCCGCTACTAATCTAGGTGACTTTTTCAGAATATTAAACGCTCTTGCGTGTTTTAAATATTTATGCGCACTGAACCAGACTGTGTGTGAATTTGGGTGCTTAGGTTACCGAATCCCGCAAACCGGAGGTCAGTTAACGAGGCCGAATACTTCCTAAGCCTTAGACCTAATACTTAAGCTTCGCATTTTCCTCAACCTCTTGAGGATTGTCCAGATTTAACGGATACGTGAATTTTTAAGCTAAAAATCTAGCCCAAGAGGCCTAAGACCAGCGTTCCCGCTAATCTCTTGTTATATCTCTGTAGCATTTTTCTTTTCTTTTTCTTGACTCGGTCTAGAACTTCAGTTAACCCCTTAATCTTTTACTAATGACTTTTTCTTTGTCTTTTCCTTTTGTGCTCCTTTCTTTATTTTTTGCTCTTTTTGTCATTTTTCTTTCTTTTCCTCCTCTCATTTGTATGACCCAGAATTGTTCCTCCCCTCTATCAAGTCCCTTTTTTTTTTTTTTTTTTTTATGAATGAAACCCTTTCTTGATATGAATTTTCTGACATTTTGCACTTTCATACCCCCCCATGCCTAAGATTTGCAATGTCCCCATTGTAAATTAGGTGGGTTCGAATTCAGCTTAGTTCATGTGTTAGGACAGGTGTGTGGTGAGTGAATGGGTCGAAGCGACTTGTTGCGAACGATTTCTAATCTCGGGTAGATATACCTGAGGTGAAGTCGGCTGTTCTAATGGATGAACCCTAAAGTGCAATATGAGTTCCGCATAGCGATGTCAGAAACGGTTTCTGGGTTTTCAAAGAATGACGGGTTGCCTCCCGTTAAGCGCTGAGTTTTACGCCATCGGCTGGGCGTAATGAGCTCAAGAGGAAAGGAGGGTAAAGGATGACTCAGTCAAATCTATATCGGTCATGTCAATGAACGGCTTGAGTCTCTGCCCATTCACGACAAATGGTTCAGAATCGTGGCTGAGTGGGCTGATTTCAATAGCTCCATTTCCGAAGATTTGGCGGACTAGGTAGGGTCCGACCCACTTGGATCTTAGCTTTCCTGGGAATAGTTTGAGTCGAGCATCAAAGAGTAAAACTTTTTGACCAGGATGAAAGACCTTTCTAGAAATGTGTTTGTCGTGAAAAGCTTTAACCCGTTCTTTGTAAATTCGCGAGTTCTCATATGCGTCGTGGCGTAATTCATCGATCTCGCTCATTTGAAATCTTCTGTGGGTTCCAGCCTTAGAAAGGTCGAGATTACAGGTCCGTACTGCCCAATAGGCTTTATGCTCCAATTCGACGGGGAGGTGACATGCCTTCCCGTACACTAGTCTGAAGGGAGACATTCCTAATTGGGTCTTGTGGGCGGTCCTATAGGCCCACAATGCTTCCGGAAGCCGAGAAGACCAATCTTTTCTATCAGGTCGAACAGTAACCTGAAGGATCTTCTTGATCTCTCGGTTAGATAGCTCAGCTAGACCATTAGTTTGGGGGTGGTAAGGAGAAGAGATTCGGTGTGACACCCCGTATTTGATCATCAGTGACTTGAACTGAGCGTTTGTAAAATGGGTCCCTCCGTCGGAAATTATAGCACGCGGAATCCCGAACCTTGAGAAAATGTTTTGATGAAGGAATTTTATAACGGCTTTATGATTGTTGGTTCGGGTCGGAATGGCTTCTATCCACTTGGAAACATAATCAACTGCGAGTAAAATGTATTCGAAGCCATCCGAGGTAGGAAAGGGTCCCATGAAATCAATCCCCCAAATATCAAAAATTTCGCATACCAAGATTGGCTGTAGAGGCATCATGTCTCTATGGCTCATGTTGCCTAGAGTTTGGCAACGGGAGCATGCCTTACAGTGATTGTATGCATCTTTGAAAATTGTGGGCCAGTAGAAACCACACTGGAGGACTTTCGATGCGGTTTTATGTCCTGAAAAATGTCCACCGCATGCCTGGTCATGGAAAAATGAGAGTATGTCTTTGATTTCCACTTCCGTGACGCATCGTCGGATTATCTGATCAGCACCAATGCGGAAGAGATACGGGTCTTCCCATAGGTAATACTTGGCATCGGAACGCAATTTGTCCTTTTTGGCCTTCGGCCAATCGGGCGGAATCTGATGTGATGCCAGGTAATTAACAATATCGGCGAACCATGGAAGACTTGTACTGATAGTCAGGAGGTGCTCATCAGGAAAATGTTCTGTAATAGGTCCGGACGGATCAATAATTTCAGGAGGAAGGCGGGATAAATGATCAGCTACCACATTGTGCTTTCCCGCCTTGTCGCGAATCTCGATGTCAAATTCTTGCAACGGCAAGATCCAGCGGATTAATCGAGGTTTCGCGTCCTTCTTGGCTAGGAGATGCCTCACAGCTGTGTGATCCGAGTATATGATAACACAGGAACCCAGAAGGTATGATCTGAATTTTTCCAGGGCAAATACTACGGCCAGCAGCTCTTTCTCAGTAACCGTATAGTTACGCTGAGCCTCATCCAGTGTTTTGCTGGCGTAGTAAATGACCACAGGTTTCCCGTCAATTTTCTGCCCCAAAACCGCTCCTACAGCGAAGTCAGATGCATCGCACATGATCTCAAAGGGTTGAGACCAATCAGGGGACTGTAGGATTGGGGCCTGGGTGACTCGGTCACGTAAGATCTCAAATGCTTGAGTGCATTCCTTGGAAATTCCGAAAGGCACATCCTTGGACAGCAGATTGGTCAGGGGGTGCGCGATTTTGGAGAAATCAGGGATGAATCGACGGTAGAAACCGACGTGCCCCAAAAAAGATCGGATGTCCTTAATCGAGCTAGGCATAGGGAGCTTGGAAATCAGGTTAACCTTAGCTCGATCCACTTGGATGCCTTTTTCTGAGATTAAATGTCCCAGGACAATTCCCTCAGGCACCATGAAATGGCTCTTTTCCCAGGAAAGAACCAAATTCACCTCGATGCACCGCCTGAGTATATGGACCAAGTGTTGGAGGCAATCGTCAAATGATTGTCCAAAAACTGAAAAGTCATCCATGAAGACTTCCAGATAGTCACCTACCATATCTGAGAATATGGCAAGCATGCACCGCTGAAAAGTTGCAGGTGCATTGCAGAGACCGAACGGCATCCTTCGAAACGCGTATGTCCCGAAGGGGCAGGTGAATGTGGTCTTTTCTTGGTCCTCTGGATGGATTGCCACCTGATTGTAACCGGAGTACCCATCAAGAAAGCAGAAGAATCTATTTCCCGCTAGTTTCTCGAGGATCTGATCAATAAACGGTAGTGGGAAATGATCCTTCTTCGTGGAGGAATTTAGTCTTCTGTAATCAATGCAGACTCTCCACGAATTAGCTATTCGGGTAGGAATGACTTCCCCGGTTTCTGTCGTGATGATGGTAAGTCCTGCCTTCTTAGGTACCACTTGTGTTGGACTCACCCAACGACTGTCGGAGATCGGGTAGATGATCCCTGCATCTAACCACTTAATGATCTCCTTTTTTACGACCTCCTGTAGGTTCGGGTTTAGTCGCCTTTGCATTTCTCTTGAAGGTCGTGAGCCTTCTTCTGTATAGATTCGATGCGTGCAGTATGAAGGGCTTATACCAGTCAAATCATCTAAAGTCCATCCAATGGCTCTACGATGTTGCTGGAGAACAGAAATCAAACGGAGTTCCTGGTCAGGTGTGAGTCGAGAATTGATAATCACAGGAAACGTTTGATTGGAATCCAAAAAGACATATTTTAGATGTTCAGGAAGGGGCTTGAGTTCCATGACAGGATTGTCAGCAGCAGCGGTTGGTTCAGGGTTTGTATCGGGAGCAATGGTAGGAGTCATAGGTGTGTCTAGATTGTGTTCGCACTCCTCTGTTAGCAGTTTTTGATTTTCTAGTGGTTGATCAGAAATAATCAGGTTGTCCTCTATGTGCAGTTCATCAACCACGGTTTTGACATCACAAATTTCCTCTATAACCCCGCAATTAATCCCTTGTTGGGCTTTGAAAATGTCGATCTTCAGATTTTGATTCCCAAATTTTAATTCTATCTGGCCCTCTTCGCAGTTTATATTGGCCCTAGCAGTGGCCAGAAAGGGTCTCCCTAATATGATTGGTGTGTCCCTTGGGTTCTTAGGTGCATCCATGTCCAGTACTATGAAGTCCACTGGGAAATAAAAATCTCGTACCCTAACAATGACATCCTCGAGTATTCCTTTGGGTGACTTGATGGATCGATCAGCTAACTGCAATGTCACGTCAGTGGGTTTAAGTTCAGATTCTTCAAGGTGGTCAAGGAGGGATGTAGGTATTAAATTTATGGAGGCACCTAGGTCTAGTAGGGCTCTATCAAGTTGGGTTTCACCAATTTTACAAGAAATCAAGGGGGTTCCTGGGTCTTTAGCCTTGGGTGGGAGTTTGCTCAGGATGACAGAGCTGGCTTGCTCTGATAGTACAATCGGATTCCCATCCTTGGTTCGCGGCTTACGTTTAGGTGTACATATGTCTTTCAAGAATCTTGCGTAAGCCGGTATGTGGCGGATTGCATCCATCAACGGGATGTTTATCTGGACCTATTCAAAGAGCTTGACCAGATCCTCCTCAGGAGCCACAGGTTTGGTTGTCCTTTTTCCTTTGGTCAAGGCCTCAGGAAATGGGATCCTAGCTGGTTCCTCTAGGATAGGTCCAGGTTCTTGATCTGGGACAGTAGTATCTTGGATGACTACCCTAGGGTCTTGGCGATTATCAGGCTTGGAGTGGTTCAGATAATGTGGGTCTTGTGTTGTTTTACCACTACGTGTTGTTACAGAGTTTAATCCAGCCTGACTTTGGTTTGGGTTAGGTAGGAGAGGCGGCTGCTGCTGAAATTCTGCATAAGATGTAGAAGCCTCCATCCTGTCTGGTGATGGAGTAGCAGGGGCCTGATAAATCAAATGTGCGTGGCCTGAATTTGGATTCATAATGCGCCTCTGGGTCGGCACATTATTTGGGTTGGGCAGAGGTTGCGAAGGAAGGGTGCCAGGTTGGCGAGAATTTGCCATCTGGGCCAGTTGGTTGCGAACCTCTGTGATCTCGTCCTTGTGCTGTTGTTGCATTGCCGCATTCATTTTTTGAATGTCAGCCAGCGTTTGAAGGATAAGAGTCAATTGATCCTGATTTTGCCCAGATTGGTAGGTGGGATTGGGCCGAGGCTGAGGCGGCTGATATGGACGAGGAGCTTGTGGGCGGGGTTGATATGGTGGTTTTTGAGAGTTTCCCGCCCACTGAAAGTTAGGATGATTTCGCCATCCAGGGTTGTAGGTATTGGAGTATGGGTCGTTCTGGATGGCGTTGAGGTCCTCGCAGTTCTGAGAAACCTCAGGAAAGTCAGAATACGAGGGTTCAGATTGTGGATAGGGGCTCATCCCCTTGGTAGGTTGGTGATAGATGTTTTGCACTGTTTCCCTTGCCAGAGGAGGTCGTGCAACAGAGTTTTGTGCAGAGGTGGCTTGCTGCAAATGTCGAGTTAGCTCGTCCACCTTCTTTTCTATGATAGAGACCTTGTCCAACCGACTGGCCATCAATTCCAAGTCAACAGAAGTGGACAGGTCCTGCGTCTCATGTGTCCCTCTTAGATTCGTCGATGCGCGGGCATTCGTCCTGTCGAATAAGCCCAAGGAGTCATTGTTTATGGAGTTCTCGCACATATTTTCGAGAATCTCCCACACCGTGTCCTCATGTTGGCCCATGATGTTTCCTCCACATGTTGCATTGACGATTAGACGAATATCCTCACGGAGTCCTTGGTAAAAAGACTGGACTTGTTCCCACTTAGGAACTCCGTGATGGGGACATTTTCGCATGAGATCTAGGAATCGATCCCAAGCTTCGTGAAGAGGTTCTCCCTGTTGTTGAGTGAAATGAGTGATCTGGTGGCGCAAGGCATTCGTCCGGCCAACAGGGAAGAATTTTTTCAAAAATTCGGACTGTAATTCCTCCCAAGTGTTGATCGGGTGGGTCTGAGTCTGATACCAGTGCGCGGCCTTGTCCAAGAGGGAGAACGAAAACATTTTCATGAGTAGGATATCCCGGTTTTGTACATCTGACCCGAAAGTCTGGGCCAGATGCTTGAGTTGTTTAATGTGTTGGAATGGATCCTCAGAGTTAAGCCCATGAAACTTTGGTATGGCATGAATCATATTGGGCTTTAGATCAGAATCGGGTCCTCCAATTGGGATTCGTACTCGGGGTTCAATTGCCACCGCAGCGGGATTATAGTGGTCTCGCATCATAGGTCGCTGTGGTGGGTTTACAAAGTTCTGAAAGAGATCGTTCAAGCGTTGAAGTTGGTGTTCAAGGTTATTCTCCTCTTCAATGGGTTGTGCCATGATGGGAGAAGAAGGAGAATCAGGGTCTGAATCAGATGAAAGATTTATGTGGTGGGGTTGCTGCACAAACAAGGGCGTCGAGGCTTGGCCTCGACGAGAATGAATTTCTAGAGGAGGTCTTAAAGGTGGTCTTAAGGACCTCCTACCAAACATGCACCGGAAGATGTGATGAGATTAGAAGGTGCTGGACCCAATCAAGACACCCAAGAATTGTTGGGTGACTATAGAGGTTCGGGGCAGATGGACCCCTGGATCAGAAGATCGTCCACCTGAGAAATACCTGGGCAGCCAGAGAGGGAGAGTCCCGCAAAGACCCCTACACGGTAGAGCGTCCCTACGGGTTACAGGGTTTCCCCCACCCGACCTCTCTTGTCACTGCGGTTCCAGGTAGACCAGAATGGGGATCTTGACCTCTTAAGTCTACCTTTTTTTATTTTAAGATCAAGGTGCTTAATGTTCCACTTGAATTTTTAAGTATTTTGAGTGCAAAAAGTGACCTAATATTAAGGTTGGTTGACCCGAGGGATCAACTTCACCTTTGAGAGCTTTTAGGTCCTTCCTTTTATGATTCAAATGAATTATCAGCCTGATTTGCTTAGGGTTCCTCTTGTATAAATATTTTCAAACACGGTTTAGGCACACTTCTTTTTGGAAAGTTTGTTTCTTTGTTTTAGAGAAGATGTGTCTCTAAAAACCCTAGCTTTGCAATCCTAACTTGGCTCTAATGGGTCCAATTTAGTTGCCTTAGAATTTAGCACCTAGGGCTCAATCAAGAAAGTTTTAGCCCTAGTTGCCTTAGTTGGATGACAGACAAAAATATGTTGAAATGAAAATCAGGCAACTTGATGAGTTACTAAATATAAGACAGGTAGCCCTAAGTTGACTTCTCCCTTTTTTTTTTTTGTCTTTTAGATTGTGAGAGGGTTAAGGGGGAGGGCTTATGGAGATTACCTGCTCCAGTCTGTTGTGCAGTTGCTATTCTTTCCTTTTTGTTTTGCTTTCCCTGTTTGAACACAACAAAAGAGAAGTTAAGTCAGATATTAAATAGAAAAGTTGTACTCAAAAGCTTCACAAGTGCCCGTTGCTCCCCGGCAGCGGCGCCAAAATGGTATCAACGTTTCTGTGCGGATTTAAAGGCGTATTACGTTGCAGTAGAACCGACAAAACGTTTAAACAAATAATTTTATTACTCGAACAACTAGAGTATCCGAGGTCGAACACAGGGAGCAAACTCAGTACTTTGTAAAACCCAAGAATACAACTGTTTAATGCAAATATAATTGATTCAAAGAGTTTTTAAGAAAGATGTAAAAAAATAGAATTAGACGTCTGATTTATGTATCAGACGTCTTAAATGTGATCTTTCTTTCTCTTTTTCTTCTTCTGCTTTGCCCTTCGGATCTCTTTGCAATCTTCCCTTGTCCTTCTTCTTCTTCTCCTGCGAAGACTTCTTTCTTTCTTCTTCTTCTGTCTTGCTTCTCCTTTCTTCTGCAGCGGCCACGTCCTTCTCCTGCAATCAGCCTGCCTGCACAGGGGAACAAAACCTAACCCTTCTCCCTCTACCCGCGCGTCTCTCTCTCAAGCAATTCACTCTAACCGCTCTACCAGAGCCAGTCTCAATCGGGTCGGATCGTACCCGGGACCAGGCGCACCTGCAGGTGTGTGATGCGCGAGGAGTGCGTAGGTCTAGGTCGGGTCGGATCCGCCAGGTCCGCGTGGTCAGGCCGCGGACGAGGCGGGTGGGGTCAGTGAGGGACCTCACCCCTGTGCTTTCGAGGCGATAAGAATAAAGCGTAAAAACAACTTATACGGTACCTGCCGGTTGCAATCCCACGATGTGGGACTATCTGGTCTCGCCTTCACGCGCGCCTGCAGACACCTCGTCGTGCGATTGCCCCGCAGCTGCTGGCTCTGCTAGCGCTCCTCGGCTGGATTCGTTCACCTCGCGACACTTGCGTTAGTATGCAGCACCTGTAGTCTGGAAGACCGGGTGCCTGGAGCTTCGCGGGAGCTTCATCAGAGGTCGTCCATGGCGGCAGCAGCTCGAATCCTGTCGTACACAAAACGCGCCTCTCGGCCAAATCAGAATAGATAGAGACCTTCGCCGTGGCACGGCGAAGGCGGTGGGCAGTGCAGCAGGCCGCAGGTCGGCCTAGGCGTGCGTGCCTAGGTCAACCTGTGGCCGGAGATGGTGGGTTGGTCGGGGGGTGGTTGTGGAGGGCTGGAGTGGCAATGGGAGGGTGGAGTGTGTTCCTGGAGGTGAGGCGGAGCTTCCGAGGTGGTTGGCGAGCCGTGTGGAGGGCTGGAGTGGTGTGGGCGGCTCGCCGGAGTGCGGTCGGAGGCGAAGACGATGGAGGTGGCTAGCGTCTGTCGAGGGTCGATCAAGGGAGATAACAGGGGGAAAAGAGAGAGGAGAGGATGGAGAACGTATCTGGGGTTGTCTGGAGTGAAGGGAGGCAGTGGAGAGGACGGCTCGTGACTGCTGTCGTCGGGGAAGAAAGACCCTGGGGGAGGAAGCGGCGACGAAGATGAGGTCAGGAGCTTGCGCGCAGGGTACAGCGCGCCGCGGGAGGAAGAGGCGGAGAGGACTCTGCTGCTGGTATGGTAGCAGAGTGACGAGAAGGAGGGACAGCGGTCGCCGGAGCTTGTGGGTCGTTTGGCCGGAGATGGGAGAGAAGAAATTTGGAGGGGATCTCCGTCAAAATCAAGCTTAAGATGAGTGGTCGGGTCCGAGGGGTGTTTTATAGGTGCTGGCCGCTCCTATCAGAGCGTGAAAGACGCGCAATTAGGTCAGCCGGTTCGCCGGAGTTGGAAGGAAGAAAGATACCCACATCTCTCGTGCGTTCGCACGAGAGATTGGGTTCACACCAGCGAATTTGATTGGCTTTAGAAGGAAGGGAATTCCTCAGAGAATCTCCCTTCCATTTCTGGGAGAGAATCTCTGAGGAATTAGAGAGCCATCTCTCTCGAAACTTCGTCGGAGCTCGGTTCTGCCCTAGTAATGGCGGCAGGACCGGTTTGCAAAGAAGGCGAGGAACCTAGGGGGCTCTCTGCAAGGATATTCAAAAGATAGGGACCTCTTTGTGATTTGGGTGTACTAAATTGCAAAGTAGGTCAAGATGACCCCTCCTTAGGTCCAAATTTTGGTACAAACCTAATTTGGACCTAAGGAATCCAATGGAGAAGTTAGATTTCAGGTTTGACCTTGTTTGACTGGATATTTTGCGTAAAAACCCAAATTAGGTTAATTGAAGAGCTATGACCCTAATCTAGGTCAAACTAGGTTCCAAAGGTCAAATTAAGTGTTATAAACCCTAGAGTATGTTTTTTCATGATTTGTAGAGGGTTTACTTGCTTTTTGTTCTGACCGAAACCTTGTTAATTTAAGCGGGTCTGTTTTAGGGTTACCAAGTGTCTTTTAGTTCTTAGATTGCACATGAACCCATTTCTGCTTGACTCAACCCACTTTTTATCTCATTTAGACCATTTGACCCATGTTTTGCCTCTAAGAAATCCTGTTTATCTACTGCAATGGCAAAATTGCAGTTTTAACCTTTATTTCATATTTTCTTCTCAGAGCACTTGTTCCTTTAGTTAAGCCTTCTTCTAGGTTATGTAGGAGCTTTTGTCTTCTTTATTAGGTCAAAATGAGCTAGTTATGGCTCATGATGAGGCTCTCATCAACTGTGAAGGCACAAAAGTTGACTTTTTGTTCAAAGCCTTCTCCCAAGAAATTATATCCTCAATTAGAGTCTCCTCAACATTAGAAACTTATTCAAATCTTCAGGAAGGTGTTCTGACCAACATTTCTAGGGTTTCAGGCTCACCGCCTGAACTTGAAAAGGTGTGTGTTCGACAGAGCCATTCAGAGGTTGTTACAATGTTCTAAAGGTTTAAATAGCTTCAGTGCATTGCACTGAAGCTTCTGAGTTCCTTCAATGCTTTGCAGATCTCTCCTAACAGACTTCTCCAACTCCGCCAGAGTTGGAGAAGATGAAAATAAAATCTGACATTAACTCTAATCTAACTACCTAAACTAACTAACTACGATAGCCTACTCCTACTCCTACTCCTAATCTACTGTTACCTAGATGAAGGGGTCAATAGGGTTTCGCCGAAAGTTCATAGCGGACGATGAAATCAGAGGGTGGAAGAAAGATCTCCGGCAGGTGGATTTGAGGTGGAGCGGAGGATTCCTTGGGTCGGCGCCTATGTCAGAGACGTGGAAGACCACGACGGATCTCCTTGGCTGATTAAGATGGACAGAGGAAGTTGGAAATTGGAATGGAAAGTCGTCGGAGTTTTGGACGAATAGCCTATTGAAGTCAGCTACAGTGGTAGAAGAGGGAAGGGAGCCAACTTGAATAAAATCAGAGGTGTGAGGGGGTATTTATAGCAGTTGGCAGCGAAGAGAATGGCAGGGTCTGGCCGTAGAAGGAGCTTGAGGAGCTTAACCTCTGTCGTCATCTCTGACGACGGTGAGGTTATCTCCCACTGAAAAATACGATTTCTGGTTAATCCAGACCGGTGGATGAAGTGGAGGTGGTGAGCGCAAGCTGCAAGAGCTTGGACAAAGAAGGATGATGTCGGCAGGGTGGTAATCGTGCGGTGGCGTGACTCTTTGCCGCCAGTCGTTCATTCGGTTGAAGAAGAAGACGAAGAGGGACTTAAATGAAATAAAACTTAAGGACCTGTTGAGAAATAAGGACCCGATTGTAATGAAAAGTAGGTTTTGAAGGTTTATTTTAACTTGGGTCTTTTTCAACTTTTTATATATGTTAGTAAATAAGGTAAATATTATGTTTACACCTTGAATTTACATTTTTGACCTTTTTAGGTTAATTTATTAGATTAAGTAAAATCACTTAAGTTATTATATACTTAGGTTTATATTAAGTTTAAGTTACTTATCTTATTAATTAAGAGAATAATTAATAGGATTTCGAGTCCAATTATTATCTAGATTATTAATAATATTAATTGAATGATAAAATGTCATTTTTAACTCATTTTAAGGTCCTTTACTAAATATCCCTTATTCTATAATTAACCCTTATATGTTCATAACCTTAGCTAATTAACTAGGTAGACTAGTTAATTAGGGGTAATTAGAGATCATGATGAGTGTCTCATCAACATGTAGCTCTGAGGTTTTCCTAAATGTTGGCAAAATTTTTTTTTCAGTTTTATTGTATCTACCCCCCCATGCCTAAGTTCTTGCATGCCCTCATCCATGAATGTAAAAGAAAATAAATACAGCAGGGAGTAAATGGGTAGAAATCACCTGTAATTGCTCCTAAAAATATACATTCAGCACTGGCCAACCTGATAGTATGCAATATGTAGAAAGAAAATATGCTAAAAGAAGAATATGCTATGTATAAAAATGAGTATGTATACGGTGATGGATGCGGAGAATATGCTAAGTTTAACGCCTCCAGCTAGGCGAAAACTCAACCCATGTCCTCAATAAGATGAATGATCTCGTCAGCTGGAGGAGGTTCTTGGGCCAAAAGTGGCTTGAAGCACTGGCCATTTACCGTAGATATGTGCCCAAATTTTGGGTCCCTGATCTGGACCACCCCATTAGGATATGAGTGAATCACAACATATGGGCCAGTCCACGTGGACTTGAGCTTCCTTGAAAAGAATTTCAGTCGCGAATCAAACAACCATACTTGCTGGATGGGCGTGAATGCTTTCCTCCGGATGTGGCGGTCATGAAAGGCCTTGGTCTTGTCCTTGTATATCAATGCGTTCTCATAGGCCTGCTGCCGGATCTCTTCTAATTCGCTGAGTTGGAGTTTCCGTTCTTGACCTCCTGCATCGAGGTCAAGGTTACATTTTTGCATTGCCCAAAATGCACGGTGTTCCAGCTCTACAGGAAGGTGACAGGCCTAGCCATATACCATTCGATATGGTGACATTCTGAGTGGGGCCTTGTACATAGTTCGATATGCCCAAAGTGCATCAACTAATTTATCGGACCAGTCCTTCCTGTCTGGTCTAACTGTCTTCTGGAGAATCAGCTTGATCTAACGGTTAGACACTTCAGCCTGCCCATTGGTCAGCGGGTGATATGGGGTGGCTATACAGTGATGTACCCTGTATTTCTTTAATAATGTCCTGAAGTTGGCATGGATGAAGTGGCTTCCCCCGTCGCTAATCAGAGCGTAGGGTATTCTGAATCTCGCGATAATGTATTGCTACGGATGATCAAGGCGACGATTGGAGTTCAACGACTCCAAGATCGCCCTAATCAGACATCCGTAGCATTAGAT
The DNA here is from genome assembly GCA_037157565.1 of Thalassia testudinum. Classification (NCBI taxonomy): domain Eukaryota; kingdom Viridiplantae; phylum Streptophyta; class Magnoliopsida; order Alismatales; family Hydrocharitaceae; genus Thalassia; species Thalassia testudinum. The sequence goes on along the minus strand of JAZHRO010000031.1, from coordinate 142,397,347 downwards.
AGTGACCCGGGAACCCTAGAAGATCAAGGGCCAGGATGGTGTAAATCCGCACTTCAGATGACAAATCCAACTGCAAGGATGAATTCGGATCGACGATCGCAGCCCAACGGCACAAAAATTGAGTCAATCCGACATCCGTGGCACCATCTACAACTTCCAGAAGATGGACGGCCAAGATGGCGCCACGAGGCGCCATCTCAGCCGCCCAAACGGCCGCTTGCATCTTGTGAAGGCCCCGCGCCCGATCACTCTCCGCCGTTGGATCTTAATCCAACGGCTGTGGTCGCTCGCGCTTAAAAGCGTTCGCTCGACCATCCACGCCCCATAGCACAATGGTCGAGCGCGCTTTCGCGAGCGGTAGGCGCGGGATTGAGCCGTGGCGAGGAGCGGCAGGCACGGGCGATTGGGCGCGGGTGGAGCGTCAGATGGAGATCAGACGGCCGTGCGCGCCCGATAGCGTCCACGCGCAATTGAACGCGTGGGCAGACGCGCGATCGCACGTGGGTGGGCGCGCAATGCAGCGGGCGGAGACGCATCTTAAGCTGTCCGATCTCGTGATCGGACGGCTGAAAAGCGACGAACGTGCGCAAGCCGTTGAGCGTGTGAGCAGGCGAGGAGGCGCGCACGAGCCACCCACGACGCCCACGTTGAGGGCTTTAGTGACGGATTTATCCGTCACTAAAGACCCCTCTTTTATTATTTTGAAGTTGTAATGTCCATTTTGCCCCCACTCCTTGCAACTATAAAAGGAGACCCCCTCCATACGAAATTCTCATCCCTTCCTTCTCCTCTCTACCCCTCCAAAGCTCAAGAGAAGCTTGTCCCACACCCGGGATGCTTCTTGCGAGATAAAGTCCAATTTTCGTTCCCCTTCGGAAGTGGATCCCGCGACGACGGCGGCGTGCTGCTTCGTTCCCGTTCTTCTGCTTCGTCCTTCTTCGTTCTCCTTCGTCCAGGCATCGTCCCATCCAGCTCGTCCTCCAAGAAATCGTCGAGGAGGATAACTTCTCTCTCCCATTCTTATTTACAGCTTTTCTAGTGTAGAATTTTCCTACTTTATAGTGTAATTGATTTTCCGCTTTCTAGTGTAACTTTTATTTAGTTTGATTATATAAACAATTGGAATATTGAATGCATGTTCTCTTTCTCTCTCTCTCTCTCTCTCTCTCTTTCTTTTAGTCTGATAGCTCCATTGTAATTATATCGCCTTGCTTATCAAAAATCCTAAAAAAATATAATTGCGAATATAGATCAACGTAGCCTCCCTGTGTTCGACCCGGAATTCTTTTCGGTATAAATTTTATTTGTTGAACATGAATTCTTTGCTTTCGAACTACAACGACAGGTTTTCCAAAACCAAACACGTAAGCGTAGCGATTCGCAAAACGGTTCAACATTTTGGCGTCGTTGTCGGGGAGGCGACGCTCTTTGATTTCTCTTCGCGTTTTGTAACTTACAAATCATTTACCTCACTTTTCTCCTTTGTTATTGTAATTGCAGGTACTCTTTTGAGACGAGCAAAAGCGGTAGATTGAAGTAAAATGCTGTGGAAGGTTTTGTAAGTTAGCCCCCATTCTTTCCCCCTCCATAGATTTCATTCGCCACATTGAATCCAAATTCCAATTAACTTAGGTGTTTGCATAAATCCTAGGAATAGTTTGGTTGTTTGGATTCTCACTCACATTCATTCCACCTTCATTTATAAAAAAATAAAAATAAAAAGATAATTCTGTGGGGCAATTTTCAACAAACACACAACGTACACCCACATTCAAAGGCACTTAACCAACTTGATTTGTTTTCTACTCAACCGGGTTCTGATCTGTGGAACCGGTACACATAAAGCAGCACATAAAAGAGTAGAAATTATTCTAGGTTAACCATTTTTGAGTGCCTAACTTAGTTGTGCATTTGTGGCCAATTGTTTGAGTTGTTTGGGTCGCACCACTTTATTTAAAACCAACTCATCAAGTAGCTCCTCCTTAGGGTTTTCAATTTTGGTATATTCTAGGCACTCCACTTTCTTTCTGATTTTAAAGGAAAACAATCTTCACCTGTGTTTTACAACTTGGTTTTCCTAGAAACTTGATTGCAATTCACCTAATTTGAAACCCTAAAAGCTACTAAGTAAGATTTGAACCTTAAAATTCACCACATCAAAAATAATCTTGCTTGAAAATCACTAGTTGTGCACGCACACACAAATCAATCAATTATTAAGGGCACAACCCATTTAAAGAGCCCATCACATTCCAAAGCACATTCAAACCTAGCCCTAAATAAAACAGAGTAGACGTTGGCCTTAAGGATTGGACTCGCTGTTCAGAACCCAGAATGAGATTATCTTCGATTAGTCTGTTTCTACTGTTCAATCTGATGTCTAGTTAGGGGAGTAGAGTCAAACGATCGCAGCTGGGGGGTACACTAGGAACCGGTGGCGTAAGTCGAAGGAAGAACCTTCTCTCCAGTCCGTCCTAACTGGTTGGATTGAACAGACAGAAGTAGATCAAATCGTTCCTTTATCTCAAGACGGGTTTTGGGAGTCTGTAGGTCTGTAGGCTAACCCATTTAAGGACAGGTTTGATTGTTTGTATTGCAGGGCACCTTTCTTCCTCCCGTGTCTCATGAATCCTTCCACATATTTCACGCATTCCCGCTCTTTCCTTCCTATTGTGAATTATCCTCAACATGACGATTATCCCAACTCGTATTGTAATCAACCATCAGTCAGTTGGGATAATTCGGATTGGGGATACAATTCCAGACCCCCGTGTTTAGGGTCTAACCCTGAACACTTTGATTCTGATTTCTATCCTTCTCAGAGCTACATCGATTATAGATCGTCTTCCTTTCATGAACAACCTAATACGATCTACAATCAAGAAGGACACACCAATCCTTACCCATCCTCTGATTTCACTGCCTTTAGGTCATCACCATCTTTTCAACAATCTGAAATGACCTATTATCAGGAAGGGTATAACGAATCTCAATTCGTTAATTCTCCTGCATTGAGCCCAAACCCGCCCAACCTTGAACCAACTCATTTGGTTCAGGTTAACCAGGTTCAAGATAAGGTTCTGGTTAACTTGAGGAATATCATTCAATCTTTAGAAGTTCAGCCAATACTTTGCATTGAGAGATTGGAGCCCCTGATTGAAATGATTGATGATTTAAACAAGTCTTTGTTGGATTGGCTCCAGGATGTTAAGGATAAGAACCCAGGTGAGTTTCTACTTGGGAAATTAGCGAAATTGAGGATGAGATTCGTGGTTGCTTTGATTCAATCTTGGAATAATTCCCAGGATGAACCCTCTTCAGGAAAGCCAATGACAGAACCCGCTCAGGCACCTGTTGGGGGGACACGTGTTACGAGGCTGACCAGATTGAATTAAAGCAATCAATTAAGGATGATCTGATTTCTCCACCTGAGATCCCTGAGCCGGGTTACGAGGAAACGTATGTCTCTGGGGAACACAAAGTGACAACTGATATTGGGACATACATTGATACGGATCCTGATGGTGAAGATTCAAGTTGCGAAGTCTCACATGAGTTTTCTGAACACGATTTCTGTGAGACGATTGGGCCTGAGGAATCTGATAGATCATTTGATAGCCCAATAACTGAGGAAACTGATCTTATTAGGGCACACATTACGGATCCAGAATTGCATTTTCTGGAGGAATCAATTCAATGCACTGATTATCAGTTACACCCTGTTGAGCTTATTGATGATTCTAATTCTGAGATAATTAGACCCAAGTCAATTTTGATTCTGCCACATCATTTAGACTTGGAGATTTCAGATGGGGTGATGAATATACAAGAGGTCCTGGAATTTGATATGCTGAATGAGGAGAATAGGAGCTGGGAAGTTCTGATTTGGGAAGTTAATTTTGGAGGAAATAGAAGATTGGGTCGAAGGGTTCCTTTTAAGCTGAAACAATCAAATCAGAACCCTTACGACATTTGTTTCGAGGATGTTCAACTCAAGCACACATTCAACGATTATCCTTTTGAGCTTCAATTCTCTGTAACCTGACTTTTTGGTCTTGGGTTGCATCCTCATAAATCGCAGGCCCAACCCCGCTTACATTTTGATTTTAGGTTTTGGGTAATTTTTATCCAGAACCTAAGATATTCTCGATTATGGGGTGTGGGTCTGCACCACAATCTGGTCCACATCTGTGGACCTCTGTTGACAGGTCAGAGGATTCTTCTATTTATTCTAATTTTGACCTGCACTTGTGAATTCTTCATTTCTTTTCTTTGTATAGTGTGCCTAGCTAAAGGCACTAAACTCAGCACATATACAGTTCTTTTTAATTTTTCATCTCAGAGCGGACCTGACATTCACACAATTCAGGTGCTTTCTTCGCTTTTCCACTCTGTTTTATGTCTTTTTAATACAATGAGGACATTTCATTAGATAGGCATGGGGGGGTGGATATTTATCTCTGAATTCATTCGTCAGCTCCGTAGATTTGTTTTATTGTGATTAAAAAAAAAATCGAAATTAGGAAAGAGAATTTGGGTTTAAGAAAATTTTCAATCTTAGGAAAAGCTACATTAAGATCTGAACACAAAGACCCTTCAGGTCTTTGGACTTAATCAGCCAGTGTATCCACTAAAATGTGGATTTGTCTTTCGAGTCCTCGCCATCTTAATTCTATTATAATTGGAATAAATAAGTTTGGGTGATAAGTACACGACTTATTAACCCACCCTCTGATTTGAGGGAATTTTGAGTCTTAAGCATCTACACACTTTCTTTGCACTAACTCGTTGTTCGGCGATTTTAACGGAAATTGGCTAGCTAATGAACCTTCTAGGGTGATATGGCTGGCAAGTTATCATGGGTAACAACCCATAGGTAGGTTGTCTAGAGCCTAGTCACTGGACGTTTCTATTTTTTCTGCTCTTAGGTAAATCTTAGACAAGGGAAGCCACCTACTTAAAAAAAAAAAAATCAAAATGAAAAGGAGAAAAGAACAAAAAGAAATAAGCCACACTTCTCCGCACGAGTATGGCTGGCAAGTCATCGGTGGTAACAGCTCATCGACTGGTTGTCCAGAACCCAGCTCAGAAAATGCACTAAAAAAAATTCCCAAAAAACTTAGGAAGAAGCGGAGAAGTAGAATAAACTGGGGAGATATACACTGGATTCACCCTTGTGTTGACCCCGTAAAAAAATAAAAGTAGGGAGAAAGCTATCGGTTGTAAAGATACACCTTTAGGCAGAAGTCTCTTTTAGGTCACCTAGAGGCGTAGAAATCCGAAGTCCGTTTTAACTGCAGGTCAACGAGTCTATCACAATCACAATAAGATGCTTAAAGCTTAGTGTTCTCATCAAATCTTGGGTGAGTTGAATGGCCGTAGAAAGCCACTCTTAAACCCTAAAATTTGAAAATCCAAAAAAAATTAGAAAAGAGAAAAAGAAATTTTTCTTTTAATAAGGCGAGGGCTTGAGGCGGTCTGCATTTTGGTTGATACCCGGGCACTATTGTGTCTTTGAAAGTTCAGTTCCTAAGTAGACAATTTCTTAATAATTGAAAATAACTCAAGTCCAAATAATCCAACCTAATTCTTTTATAAATAGCATATAGTTTTTGCCAGAGACTAGCAAAAGATAGGCATGGGGGTATGATGTAAACACATTTACACTACTTAAAATGTCTATTTATGCATGTTCTTAAGCATAGGATTGCATTTCATGATATAAATATTGCATAACATGCATCATCTTGCATTTAGAGTAGTTTGAATAAAATGGAGGTTAATTGTCTCCTTTTATGTGCTTGGACAGGGCAAACATTTTGTCAGGACCTCGGATCAAAGATACAATCGTAAGGATGTGATCAAGGCGACGATTGGAGTTCAACGACTCCAAGATCGCCCTAATCAGACATCCGTAGCATCAGATAGTGACCTGGGAACCCTAGAAGATCAAGGGCCAGGATGGTGTAAGTCCGCACTTCAGATGACAAATCCGACCACACGGATGAATTCGGATCGACGATCGCAGCCCAACGACACAAAAATCGAGTCAATCCGACATCCGTGGCACCATCTACAACTTCCAGAAGATGGACGGCCAAGATGGCACCAAGTGGCGCCATCTCAGCCACCCAAACGGCCGCTTGCATCTTGTGAAGGCCTAGCACCCGATCGCTCTCCGCCGTTGTATCTTAATCCAACGGCTGTGGTCGCTCACGCTTAAAAGCGTCCGCTCGACCATCCGTGCCCCATAGCGTAGTGGTCGTGTGCGCTTTCGCGAGCGGTAGGCGTGGGATCGAGCTGTGGCAAGGAGTAGCAGGCACGGGCGATTGGGCGCGGGTGGAGCGTCAGATGGAGATCGGACGGCCGCGCGTGCTTGATAGCGTCCACGCGCAATTGAACGCGCGGGTGGATTCGTGATCGCACGCGGGCGGGCGCGTAATGCAACAGGCGGAGACGCATCGGACGGCTGAAAAGCGACGAACGTGCGCAAGCCGTTGAGCGCGCAAGCAGGCGAGGAGGCGCGTGCGAGCCACCCAGGACGCCCACGTTGAGGGCTTTAGTGACGGATTTATCCGTCACTAAAGACCCCTCTTTTATTATTTTGAAGTTGTAATGTCCATTTTGCCCCCACTCCTTGCAACTATAAAGAGATACCCCCTCCATACGAAATTCTCATCCCTTCCTTCTCCTCTCTACCCCTCCAAAGCTCAAGAGAAGCTTGTCCCACACTCGGGATGCTTCTTGCGAGATAAAGTCCAATTTTCGTTCCCCTTTGGAAGTGGATCCCGCGACGACAACGGCGTGTTGCTTCGTTCCCATTCTTCTGCTTCATCCTCCTTCGTCCTGCTTCGTTCTCCTTCGTCCAGGCGTCGTCCCGTCCGGCTTGTCCTCCAAGCAATCGTCGAGGAGGATAACTTCTCTCTCCCATTCTTATTTACAGCTTTTCTAGTGTAGAATTTTCCTGCTTTATAGTGTAATTGATTTTCCGCTTTCTAGTGTAACTTTTATTTAGTTTGATTATATAAACAATTGGAATATTGAATGCATGTTCTCTTTCTCTCTCTCTCTCTCTCTTCTTTTAGTCTGATAGCTCCATTGTAATTATATCGCCTTGCTTATCAAAAATCCTAAAAAGATATAATTGCGAATATAGATCAATGTAGCCTCCATGTGTTCGACCTGGAATTCTTTTCGGTATACATTTTATTTGTTGAACACGAATTATTCGCTTTCGAACTACAACGACAGGTTTTCCAAAACCAAACACGTAAGCGTAGCGATTCGCAAAACGGTTCAACACTTAGCGAGCTAAGGTAGCTTAGCTAGTTGGAGAGTAGAGGAAGCTGGAGTAGCCAAGAGCTATCTAAAGTAGATTTGGAGTTGAAATAATTTTCTTGAATATGATGATTGTTGAAGAGGTCTTCTTAGGAGCTCAACTATCTAGCTTACCTAGCTAGTTCTTCTGCTAGTAGCTAAGCTTTAGTAGTGGAGCTAAGTTGAGCTGGTCTCAACTTATCTGAAGCTAGGTTGAGCTGGACCTGCTTCTGATGGGAACTCCTAAGCTAGCTTAGCTACTAAGTTGACAAGTAGTAGCTAAGTTGGAGGGAGTTCAGCTACCCTGAGCTGAGTGGAGCTAGGGAGAACTGGGCTAGAGATGGAATGAACTCCTGTCAACTAAGTTGAGCTAACTTAAGCTCCGAGTGAGCTGATTGGAGCTAGGATAAGATAGACTCAACTAAGTTGAGCTGGATCTGAGCTAAGTTGACCTACCATGAGCTACCATTCATCTAAAATGAGCTGAATGGAGCTAGAGAGAGCTAAACCTAACCTAGGTGAGCTAGTATCTAGCTGTGATGAGCTGGATTCAGCTATGGTCTAGCTAAATTGATCTTCCTCTTCACCTGTTGCCTTCCTGAATGCTAGGATTTTAGGGATCTAGCTATCTATTCATCCCTAACACTCAAATAAATGTGTCAAAAAAATAAAAACTATTCAATGCATGCCTAACCTAAGTAATGCCTAAATACACCCTAGAAACCTATTTGCAGAGTTAAAACACTAAAAGCTAGATTAGTTTTAGGGCGTAAGAATGATTATTAATAGGTATGCCTTCATTGGTGGGAACTTCCTAGCCAAAGATGAAGATAGTGCATTCCAATTATTAGAGTCTTTGGTCAAAAATTCACTTAATGTCTCATCTATGAGCCAGTTCAACAAAAGTAGCTTGAGCTACCCTACCATGTGCATGATAACATGAACCTCATAGCATCAAAACAGGAAACGGTGGATTTATTAGACAAGAAACTTGAAGAGTTGATGCGAAACTGCTCTGCTGCATCTAGTATTGCATCTTCTTCCTCTTCATCCCAAACCTCACCTGCTTGACCTTTTCTTCCTACTCAAGATTCATCAAGACCATCTTCGTCTTCGTGGGTTCACACTGTGCAGGAGCCTGTGAAGAACCTAGACCTGGTTCCAATCGATCAGGGTTATGCACAGTCTACTAATCTTGATGCTTATTCGTTTGATGAGTCTGCATCTTTAGTATCTTCAGCCTATGAAGATGTCAATGTTGTGAAAGGATATGGACACATCAACCCTCTTTCTGAGACTTATAACCTTGGATGGTGTCAGTATCCAAATTTTTCCTTGGTTGGAAACAATAACCCACGATCGGACTTTGTTGCATAGCAACAACCCAAATTTTACGGGAATCAAGTGTCTACCTACTGGAGGTAGCCATCGCAACAGCAATAGTTGGCTCGGTTGACATACAACCAACCTAGTTGTGAGACTATACCTAACCCTTCAAGGCAAGCTGACCCAATGGAGAACCTGACTAAGGCTTTAATGCACATGGATAAGAAATATCAAGCTATCATGGATGACGTAGTGTCTCAAAGCTAGAACATGCAAAAATAGATTAACCAATTATGTCAGGAAATCAGAGCACATAGGACTCTACCTTACCAACCTATCCCCAACCCCAGAAACATATAGAACCAGGGTACCCAACCCACGTTCTACCTGTCGTAGGGACAAGTTCATGCAGCATTGCAAGCACCACTTGTACTGCTTGGTATTCCCGTACATCCTGGACCACTACTGCTTACACCTATTTCTTTTGCTCCTGCCCCACCTCATGTGTCGTATGTCAATGCAAGCGCTATTACTCTGAAGAGTGGAACAACAACCAAGGATCCTCCACGACAACAAGCGGATCTTGATCCATCCAAACCCCCTCCTTAGGTTGAATCTTTCTCTTTTGAGTTTGATAGAGAGCAACCTAAGGAGAAGAAAGGAAAAGAACTTGCTACTAGACCCACCAAAATCCTAGAAGACCCTTCTCTGAAGCATTGATAAGAGGGATAAAGAAAAAATGTAAGGGTATGAAAAGCCATGAGGACTTGAAGCCAAATTCAAGGCTGCACACATACAGGACCCTCTCCTTGACGCCATCGATCATATTCCCACTATCGCCAAATTCTTCGAAGACTACTGTACACTGTGGCGACAACCCAAAAAGACCAAGAACGTGGTACTGTTTGGGCAAGCAAGTGTGGTCATTCATAGTGACTTATCGCCTGAGCAGAAAAACCCTGGAACATGCAAACCAAACCAAAATGCTCATTTTGATTGAGCCTTACTTGATTTAGGATCTGTTGGTGCAAGGGCACTATGATTGTTAATTTTGATGATAACAAAACACTTGTGATTTAACATTTGAATTTGAGTTTACAAGTTTCAGGATAAATGCAAATGAATACAAGTGTGAAGGAGTTCAAGCTCGCATCCAAGATGGGTTGGAGGAGCTTGGTGGAGGAGGAGCTTCACTTGGAGCAAGAGCTTGAAGAAGGGAGGAGATGAAGAATAGAATAGAAATATTCTTTCTTATATTTTGTATTCTTATATTTATTTGTCTTGTACTTTGCTCTTTTATTATTTAGATTCTTGTAAAGAGCCCAAAGTACCTTACCTTAGTGCTAGGAAACCTTACACCTCACTAAGACACTTAGACAAACACTTAGATAACTCAGAAAATCAATATAGGCTTCAGACAGCCTGATCAGATGTCCAATCTGGACCAAAGATGTCTGATCATGATCTTTAATACATCTGACCCTTTGTCCAGACCTCTAAACACTTAGGCTGGACTTAGTACTTTTTGTCCGTTGATTTCAGACAACAAACCCAAAGTCCAGACGTCTTAGAAGATGTCTGATGCCAATGATAGATGTCCAACAATAGAACCATTGGAGTGTCAGAGGATGATCCTTGGAGATTATCTTATAATTAATTTTATAACACTTTTAGATGTCCGTAGATCATCCCAGCTGTGTAATAAATAGACGTTAGGCTAAGATCTGACCCAAATCACTTTTGTCAGAGGATTTAGTCATTAAGCCTCTCGGGAAATCCATTCCCACAGGGGATTGTCATTCCAGATGCCTAGAGACTTTGCTAGATGACCAACTTGTCGTCTGACCTAAAAGACACTAGAACCCTATTTCGATCTGGTGAAAACCGAAGGCAACCCATCTAGAATTAGATGTCTGATTAGTTTCCCAGACATCTTAAAAGTGAGTTTTAGACGTCCATCTTGATCCAACCTTGATCAGATCATCCACACTTCTAAATCAGACGACCAAACCTTAGATCAAACGATGACCCAGAGGTCTGACAAAAAAAACAGACATCTGATAACCCTGTTAGAATCATAAATGACCCTGATCTTGGTGGGATTTTGGACCACACTCTTGAGCCTTGTTCCTAATGGCTACAAGAGGCTTCGAAGGCCTTCCAAAGCCTTCTTAGGACCTCTATAAATAGAGGAGCACCCTTCCTAAGCAAAATACACCTAGCTCTTACATCATTCTTATGCATTAAAACAAACCTAGCTCTTAGGATTTTACTCCGCAAATGGATTTTTGGGCTGCATTTAGGCATCAATTAGGGTAAGCATGCATTTCACTTTTTATTGTCTTTTTAATGTATTTTTGTGAGTGTTAAGGATATACAGATTTCCAGATCCCTAGAACCCTAGCACTCAGGAGGGCAACTAGTGAAGGAGAAGCCCAAACCAGCTAGAACTCAGCTAGATCCAGCTCACCATAGCTGGATTTCAGCTCACTTGATCTAGGGTTAGCCCATCCTAGCTCCAATTAACTCATCTTAGCTGAATGGAAGCTCAAGAGAGCTCATCTTAGCTCACCCTAGCTCAGGTCAGCTCAGATCCAACTCAACTTAGCTACTATTAGTTCACAGGGAGCTCTAGCTAGCTCAGCTGAGTTGACTGGAGTTCACCTCAGCTCAGGACCAGCTTGATCCAGCTCCACTCAACTCCAGCCAGCTGAAGATGACTTCATTCAGCTTAGGAAGCTCAAGTCCAGCTCCTGGGGACTCAGCTTAGCTCAACTCATTTGAGCTAAGCTACCTTAGCTGCCACAACCAGCTTGATCCTCCTTGGAAGCACCAGACCCAGCTCACCTCAGCTCCTCATGGTAGAAGCCAGCTTACTTTAGCTTGGCTTAGCAGTTAGCAAAGAACTAGCAAGCTAAGCTAGCTAGAGTAGCTCCATGCCATCCTCTTCAACAGCTTCCAACTCCAGTTCAAGCTCCAGACTTCTCCTCCTCAGCTCTTCTCTTCAAACCCTAGCTCCCATTGCCTACTCCTCTACTCTATTACTAGCTAAGCTAGCTTAGCTTAGATTAGCTATGCTCCAACTCCCTTGGCATTTACCACCTTAAAATCCCACCTAACTAGCTCCACCAATTAACCCTAACCCTAAGTCCACCTAGCTAACCTAGTCCACCCCTAAGTTGGTGCCAACCCTAGCCACCTTTCACCCCTCACCTCTTTCCAAGGGACACCTATTTTGGTGCCAACTAACCCTTCTAGAACCCCCTCCTTTTGGCGCCAAAATGACCTCCCATCTACACCCTACACCTACCCCTTCCAAGCTATATCCACCCTACACCTCACCCTCCTTCTAGAAGCTTGCAAGTTGGCACCAACCCATGGCACCCTTTCATGGTTGGTGCCACTTTTAGGTGCCCCTTGCCAACCCTAACTACCCCCCTTAGCACCCCTTAGGTGGCGCCACTTAACCCTAGCCCTAGGATTAACTTAACCACCCATAACCACCACCAAACTCCATCCTAGCCCTCCACCTATTCACGCCAACCCTACCCCCATCCCACTCTATAACAACCCATCACCTACCACCATTTTCATCATCCTCCATTAGCTTTAATTCTACCCTATACCCACCATAATTCAAGGCCAAGGAAGAAGAAGAAGAGAAGAAGATTAAGGGGGCATCCTACCTACCCCCTTGGTGCCTTCTTCCCCTTTTTCTTCTCCCTTGTGCCACGCTAAGGACGAGGAGCACTCCCCCACTAGGAGGACGTCCAAGTAAGGAGGAGCAAGGGTGGTGCACGCCCACCCTTGAAGGAGATCATTGAAGGTGGTAGCTTCCACCTTGGAGGAGCATCTCAAGGAAGGAGGAGGAGCCCTTTTCAAGCCTAGGAGCCACTAAGCTTAGAGCAAGGAGCTTCCCCTCTTCACCAATAATTCAGGAAGACTTGTGTTTTATTTTATTTGTTGTAATTATCTAGTAGTAGAAGCATTCATCTACTAGGTTTTTTTGTAAAACACTTTCTCATTAATCTAGTTGCCTTGTTTGAAATTTCTTTTTAGTTGCATTTTAATTGCTGTGATTCTAGCACTCTTCACTCCCTCTCCCTAATTACTCTAGGTCTCCACGTGCGTAGAGTGAGCTCAGGGAGAGGAATTATTTGTCACTTAGGTGTTAGCTTAGTGATAGTAGTTGTTATTTACTTTCCCACCAACAACACATGTTTTCCTTCGTTATTTCAAAACCCTAAAAAAATTATATATTAAAAAAGATAAAAAAGAAAGGTGATTTCCGTATTTCCAAGAAAGAGACTTGAATTTTGCAAACATATTACCTCCTTGGATGACCCTAGATACTCTCCTATCTAGGTCTTATAAATTTAAAAGTGAAAGCGGATTTACACATTGCAACGACACTAAATTGCCTAATTAACAAACCATGTATTTTTGCGATCAACTACCCTCGTACAAAGTGATGTTGGTTTGAGGTACACTACCCTCGTGTAAGTAGCATCAGTTGTAAGAAGTTGAACTACCCTCGTTGAAGTAGTTCGTTAGTGGATTTGATCGATTAGATCGATCGGAAAATCCCAAAACCGAGAGGTTTAGGTGGTGGTTTTTACCAGGGTTTGGGTTTCCACCTAAAAATCATTATGTATTTATGAGATTGACTTTTGTGTGATTTATATTTTATTTTCGCATTATTTTTTGTATCATGCACATCTCACCCCCTTCGCCTAAGGAATTACAATTGGTATCAGAGTAGGTCTCACAACATCGACGTAACTCACCGGCGAGGATCCAAGCATGTAGGGAAGCATCATAGCAACAAGTCATGTCGAGGGGCAGTCCACTACCCATCCCCCCTATTTCGAAGGGATGAATTATGGGTGCTAGAAATTACGGATAAAGATGTGACTTCAAGCCACCAAGTTTGCAATTTGGGAGAGATGCAAGATTCCCTATGGCATCCCAGAGAAGCCCACAAGAGGATACTCTAAGAATCAAATCAAGGAGCTATCCCTCAATGCAAATCCAATGAACGTATTATACTACGCATTAATCTCTGATGAGTTCAACTGCATTTTGCAATGCACCACCGCATACGAGATATGGCACATGCTTAAGGTAACTCATGAAGGTACCTCCAAAGTAAAATCTTCTAAAATTAACATTCTTTCTCAAGAATTTGAATCCTTTTATATGAAAACTAATGTATTCTTGAGTGAGATGTACACTAGGTTCACTCTTATAGTGAACAATCTTAAGTCTCCAAGGAAGACCTTTATCGAGGGAGAGCTTCAATCAAAGCTCTTACTCTCCCTTTGACTGGAGTGGGACCAAAAGGCCTCTTAAGCAACGTTATGGCCTATGAGACGAAGTTGAAGCAAAGGAAGAAAGACACATTGGATCCAAAGCCATGGATGACCCTCGCTTTCAAAGCCATTTCGGATAGGGAGGTGAGTTCTGATGATGAGGATCTTAGAATTTTATTTTATAATTTTTCGAAGTTTTGTAGGGCCTCAAAGAAGGAAAAGAAGGAGAAGAAGAAGGAAGAATCACCAACTCGTTGCTATCATTGCAACAAGAAAGGGCATGTTCTACCTGATTGCCCTCTTATAAAGAGAAGAATGAGAAGAGATATAATAAGAAAGCATTTGAAGCCACTTGGGATGACTCAACCTTGGAGGAGGAAGAAGAGGAGAATCCCAAGAACAAGAATGAAGTCGCTTGCATGGATTTCATGACCATTGCAAGTGATGACGATAATGAAGATGACAACAAAGAGGTAAACACATTTAATGAATTGCAAGAAGCATTTGAGGAGTTGTATGATCTTAGTAAATCATTAAAAGTAGAAAATAAAAACATGAAAAAGAATCTTAGTTTTCTTAAGTTTGAAAATGAAAGATTAGATATTCAAATTAGGGATCTAGAAATTAGTTCTAGTCCAAACACCCTTAAAGAGGATAACTTGTTGTTAGAAAATAATAACCTAATCAATGAAAATAGAAAATTAATTAAGGAGAATACTAGCTTGAAAATTGAAATTTCTAGTTTAAAAATTAAGATTCATATTGTGGAAAAAGAACTTGTATGTCTTAAGAAAAATTCTAATAGTTTGATGAATAGACTAGAAAATTTCTCTAATGAAAAAAATTAGCACTAGTCATAAGGTTGAGAAAGTATCTCCTTCAAGGAGACCCACTAACAAATCTGGATCCAAATTAACTTGAACACTGAAGAAAGAACTTGAATCTTGTTTTGTAGGTTGCAAAGATTTCAACATAAAGGAATGGACCTACAAGATGAAAGATGGTCAACTTGAATTAGGAGGACCAAGGAGTAGACCAAAGAAGAAGACAACAAGACTGACGAGACAACCGACAGGTAATCGAACCATCTTGCATCAATCGCTCAATTGCAGACCAGCTCCGATGCTCAGACCTCCAAGTTACGGATTGGAGTCTCATCCATTTTGACATCAACCTTCATTTGGGCCATGCTATTGGCCTTGGTAAGTAAGGTAAATTCTTTACCCTATTTTTTATCAATAGCATCTAAATAGTGGGAGACAAAAATTTGATAAGTTTTATGTCAATCATTAAGGGGTAGAAAGATTTCCTTCATTTGGATAGAGAGAGATTTTAAAAATGATTATAGCTATATTTCCATTAGAAAGGGGGAGTTAATTATATAGCTATCTTTTAATGACAAAAAGAGGGAGAATGTTATTCTTTTCAAAAGGGGGAATTAACCCAAAATTAGAAAAGCATGTTTTCAGGGGGAGCATAAGATAAAATAATTAATCAATTAAACCCTTTTGATAATGTCAAAAAGGGGGAGAATTTTTTATTAATATTTGTGATTTTGTCATCATCAAAAAGGACATTGTTGGTGCAAGGGCACTACGATCGTTAATTTTGATGATAACAAAACATTTGTGATTTAACATTTGCATTTGAATTTACAAGTTTCAGGATAAATGCAAATGGATACAAGTGTAAAGGAGCTCAAGCTCACATCCATGGTGGGTTGGAGGAGCTTGGTGGAGAAGGAGCTTCGCTTGGAGTGAGAGCTTGAAGAAGAGAGGAGATGAAGAACAAGATAGAAATATTCTTTCTTGTATTTTGCATTCTTATATTTATTTGTCTTGTACTTTGCTCTTTTATTCTTTAGGTTCTTGAAAAGAGTCCAAAGTACCTTACCTTAGTCCTAGGAAACCTTATACCTCACTAGGACACCTAGATAAACACTTAGATAACTCAGAAAATCAACATAGGCTTCAGACAGTCTGATCAGATGTCCAATCTAGACCTAAGACGTTTAACCCTTTGTCAAGATGTCCAAATACTAAGGTTGGACTTAGTACTTTCTATCCATTGATTTCAGATGACGAACACAAAGTCCAAACGTCTTAGAAGACGTTTGATGCTAATGACAATAGGACCGTTGCACTGTCAGAAGATGATTCTTGGGGATTACTTTATAATTAATTCTATAACACTTTCAGACGTTCATATATCATCCCATCCGAGTGATAAATAGACATTTGCTAAGATATGACCCAAATCACTTTTGTCAGAGGATTTAGCCGTTAAGTCTCTCGGGAAATCCATCCCCATAGGGGATTGTCTTTCCAGACGTCCAGAGACTTTGCCAGACGACTAACTTATCGTCTGACCTAAAAGACACTCGAACCCTATTTCGATCTGGTGAAAATCGGAAGCAACCTGTCTAGAATTAGACATTTGATTAGTATCCCAAACATCATAAAAGTGAGTTTTAGACATCCGTCTTGATCCAACCCTAATCAGATCATCTACCTTTCTAGATCAAACAACCAAACCTTAGATCAAACGATGACCCAAAAGTCTGACCAAAAAACCAGACGTCTGATAACCATGTTACAATTATAAATAACCCTGATTTTGGTGGGATTTTGGACCACACTCTTGAGCCTTGTTCCCAACGGCTACAAGAGGCTTCTAAGGCCTTCCAAAGCCTTCTTAGGGCCTTTATAAATAGAGAAGCACCCTTCCTAAGAAAAATACACCTTGTGAAACTACTTCCACGCCATATTGTGTCCAAGTAAAGAAGAAAATCATCTAGAAGAAGTTCTTGCTCTCCAAGCCCTCTGGCATCCATCTGAGACCACCGTTACGTTGTCGACTTCACGTCGCACCACTTCCATCTAAGTGTTCTTTTTTCCTATAGGAGTTAATTTGATTTACACCTATTTTGGGCTCTATAGGATATATTGTAATTGTCTTTGTTGAGTATTTGCTTTGCGAATTCACGTCTCCCTTGCGAGAAAAAATACTTCTCGTGAAGAGGAGGGGTTTGAGGCACACTACCCTCATACAAAGCATTGTCGGTTTGAGGTACGCTACCCTCATGTAAGTAGCGTCAATTGTAAAAGGTTGAACTACCCTTGTTGAAGTAGTTCGTTAGTAGATTTGATTGACTAGGTTGATCGGGAAATCCTAAACCGAGAGGTTTAAGTGGTGACTTTTACCCGGGTTTGGGTTTCCACCTAAAAATTATTGTGTACTTGTGAGATTGGCTTTTGCATGATTTATATTTTATTTTTGCATTATTTTTTGTATCACGCACATCTCACCCCCCTCTGCCTAGGGAATTACAAGATCTTTGATAAACCTAACTCCCACTACTGTATATGATAAATTTAGATTCAGGGAGTTAAAGACCACTCAGTCACTATTCAATTGGATGATAGATTGGTAAAGGGGCCTAGAGGTGTGGTTGAAAATGTGATAGTAAAGGTCCATGGGTTTTGCTTCTCAGCGAACTTTATTCTGGACATTAAGGTCCCAACTGGTTCTTCATAACGCATTAATTATTTTAGGTCGGCCATTTCTGGTGACCGCTCAGGCAAACATTGATTGTGCATCAGGATGTATGGAATTTGCCTTAGGTGACCAAAAAATCTGGATAGACATTTTCAGGGTGACAAAGAAGTTTGATTGTGACTTAATCAAGGAGGATTCTGAGGATGATGATTCTTATTTGTGTGCGAGCATTGACTTCTCTGTAGTAATCCGATTGCTCACTCATCCTCAGTTGGGCTCATTGGTTTGGTTTTTTATGAGGTGCTTGTTACTGACATAGACTTACCCTACATTGCGACAGTCGATTCTGATTGCCTAGGGTGTTCTATGCCCACTAACCTGGAGAGCACCAGCCAAGCATATCTGAATATCAATGATTTAATTCCATCGATTGACTTGCTCCTCTTGGTGCAGGATGGCATAGCAGTAATGGATTGTTCTAACGACGTCGAGAGACACTTAGGCAGGATCTCTAATCCATGTCTTCCCTTATCGATGACACTAGACACTAAGGTAGACAATAGTACTTCATACTACCTTACCACCTTCATACAAGAGGAAGATCAGGTCTAGATCTAAAGATACTTAGGCACAGACCTAGGGTCCAGACAGGTCATAATGGAGCACGACCTGAAGAGTATCTTCTTGCTAGTTATAAGGTGTGGCTTGTCATAGCTAAAATGCTCAAGTTAAGCTATAAAATCAGTTAAACACTATAAAATTAACATGATAAATAAGTTAAGTGTGGGAATTGATGAAAATGACCTAAAACACTCAATTTATGCTAAAAATGCATAATTGGGTCATATTGGAGAGATTATCTACCTAAAAATGTATATGGCTATATTAAATGTCAAATGAACATCAATTTGAGCTTGAATGAACAAATTAAGGGTTGCAATATTTTCTAAAATGTTCAATTAAGTTGCCATAAAAGTTTCATAAGGTTTTGACACCATTAGGGCCTTAAAATCAAGATTTTACACTTAGGTCCTTCATGCATATACATACTATTCACATTTCTTTTAGTCAAAAGTGCTGAGGACTCGTTTGCAAGCACACAAGGACCTATTGGTTATTATTTTTGCCACTTATGGGCTGGTTTGCAACATTTCTATCATTTCACCCTTTGGGACTTTCTGCAAAATGCCCTTTACACCTGCTACTGCTCCTCGAGCATTGCTCATAGCCAAAGAACATAGCACTTCTGAGCCATTCGATCTTTAATCCACCTAATCTGTGGTGGATCTACCTCCAACCTACTAATGTCGATGCACACTTGATCATGCCTAAACCTAGATCTCATCCTACAACTAACTTTTATCCTGATCCTTTCTGGCCTCCTCACCAACACATCTTAACCGTAGACCCCCAATAGCCTACATCTTCTATCCAAGGCAACGGCTCCAAAAAATGGTTGACAATCTGGATCTCTTGTTAATTAGAGTTAATTATCGCATTGTAGTATAGTGTCGCAATCCAAACAAATGTCATTTTATTGATATACAATTTTTATTGGTTTTATTCTAGGTCATTTACTAGGCGGCAGTTATTGATATACATCACTCTTTATTATCCACAAATCATCTTTTATTCCAAAAATGTTTAGTTTATTTACAAATGAATGAATAATGAATCAAAGAATGAACTAATCTAAATCAATTATATACAAGAATGAATGCGTTAATGTCAATGACAATACCTAAAAGATTTAAATAAGTATAAAGGCATCAAAAACTAATCTAAACTAATCTAGGTTAATTATATACAATACTATCTAAGTAATGCCTTAATATTGTCACAAATAGAATATCTATATATAACTACAGTACATGCTATACTAACATATATAAACTATATACCCTAACACCTATAAACATCACTAAAGACCTTAACAAATACTCATATACAAAATAAGGCAAAAAGTATATGTAACACATAATATATACCCTATTTACACACACACATACATATGAATATACTATACTATCTAACTATATACTTATGTACACTATACATAATATAAGATACAACATATATACACACTAGCACACATAAGCACATGTTGATATGTGAAATCAATGTTTTAAAATCGTTGTGTTGCAGTATAGTTGAAATTGCTTGTTAACAAATAAAATTTATAACTCGAATATTTAGAAGAAGTCTGAGGTCGAACATAGGGAGCAAATATGGAATTCACGTGCTAATCAAGATGAATATATAAATGAGAACAGAAATAAGCCAAGAATGATATTCAATGAATAATAACTACTCAAAACTGATTTTCAATGAGAACATGAGTATATCAAGAGTTACTATGACAAAAAGATACCTAGAACAAAATAATGGTGATTTAGATCACCAATTATTAGTCTAAGTACATATATATCAACTACTCTGAATATGAAATAAATGAACAGTGATCTGACGTCTGATTTATCAAGTCAAATGACTTAAATGTCGCTTGCTACAGTGCTTAGAGAGCCTTCTTCTTTGCTGTTCTTTTTCTTCCTCTTAGCTTCTTCTCTTCTTCTACCTTTCCTCTTTAGCTTCAGAGGGGCACGATCCATTCTTCTTCTTTGCTTTCCTTTCCTCTGCAAGCATTCTCTTTTCTTCTTCCTTGGCTCTTCTTTCCTTCCCAGCGACTAAGTGTCGCACAGCTGCACCAAGGAGAAAAACCCACCCCTCCCCCGCTCTCTGTCTCTTTCCTTCTCTTTCTCTCAAACCAGTCTTATCGGGTATTTGGGCCGCGTAACAGAGTCTAAGGCTGCGGGCGTGGGGTTGCAGCTGAGGAGTGAAAGCTTAGGCAATCAGGTGTGTGAGTAAGGTGAAGGGACCTCACCCCATGTTTGGAGGTGAATAGCCACAATGACAAATTCAACTTATGCGTAGCGGTGCGGCCTTCCATGAACGATGTGGGATTAAATGTCCCCTTGTTCTTCGCGTGTGCCTGCTGTGATGAAGCTTCTCAAATTGCGGGTGCAGCTGAGGGTGTGGTCTTCAATCAAGGACATGGAAATGTTCCTGGAGCGAATCCACGTCTTCTGGGTGCAACACCTGGGGCTCGCGTGGTTAGAACACCACGAATGACACTGAAAGGATGACGCGGTGGAGGAGCTCTGGCCTAAGACCTAAAATAGAGAATAAGGCCTTTCGACCACGTTAAAATAGCTTAGAAGGGTGGTCGAGCCACGGCAAATGCGGTGGTGGTGGTAGCATTGAGCGAGAAGTGTCATGGAGGTCTGGCGGTGATGGAGAATGGCGTGAGAAGGTGGGTTGGTCGATGGGGGGTTTGAGTGGTCTAGAGGATGAAATAAGAGAGGGGTTTTGTGTGGGGATGAGTGGCGGAGCTTTTGGGAGTGTTGGCGAGGCTTGCGGAGGTGTGAGGTGAGCAAATGACCTCACCGGAGAGATGGCCGGAGATGGAAGAGATGACGGTGAACGGTGACGTCATGGGTTATTTTTGGGTTTTGAGTATGGGGAATTAACCTAGGAATTAAAAGGACCTAACTAACCCTAAACTAATGAATGAAAGGGGAGGATGGCGCCAGTTGTGGTATGGCCGGCACCATGGAAGGTGAAGCCTTCGGCGATGAAGGAGCAGCAAGGAAGACGAGGAAGGAAGCGTTTGCCAGTATTGCGAGAAGCAGAAGAACGTGGGGAGAAGGAATTCGCTGGTTATTGTTCGTGACGGTAGACGAGGAAGGTAGACAGAGGGGCTCGTCGGAGTTGGTGGAGATGGAGGTTGGGGAGAAGGGAAGAGGGGATGTCCAGCCTCCAAACCAAGCTAAGGATGTAAGGTTTGCAATGTGGGTCCTTTTATAGGCCATAGGGTCAAGCTTCAAGCTTGGAAACAAGCTTGAAAGCTTCACAAATCAGGAAATAGGTTTAGGATTTCCAAGAGTTTACATGAGATTTTGAATGGATTTGGAAGGACATGAACAAGCTCAGATGGAAGAGGAAGGTCTCAAGATTCTCCCTTCCAAAATTGGAAGGGATTGGCCATGAAATCAGGGAGTTATCCTTGATTGAAGGTCGATGCAAGGTGGGTTTAGGAGTTCTGCAACCATAGAAGCAGCGGGGCCTACTTGTGAAGAGGATGATGAAGTTAAGGGGGATTTGTGCAAAGATTTCAAAAGTTAGGGGTGCATATGTGATAAAAAGAGTTAGATTGGATTGAAATGCAAACTAGGTCAAGATGATCTGTGATTGAGCCTAAATTTTGGTATAAACTTAATTTGGACTCAAGGAATTTGATGCAGTCAGATTTAGGTTTTGACCAAGTTTGATTGGGTAATTTGCGCAGAAACCTAAATTAGGGCAACTGTCCAACTGAGACTCTATTTTAGGTCAAAATGGATTCCAATGGTCAAATCAAAGGTACCAAAACTTAGGGAATATTTTTCTATGATTTTTAGAAGGTTTAAGTGAATTTTATCCTGATCAAAACCTCAGTTAATTAAGTGGGTCTGTTTTTAGGGTTTCAGATGTCCATTAATTCTCAAAACATGCAAAAACCCATTTTGTTCTGCATGAACCTACTTATTAGACATTTATGACCATTTAAACTTTAATCAACCCCTGAGAAACCCTGTGATTGCTCTGCACTTAGGATATTTTGTTAAAACTACAGATTTACTCCTATTTTAATGCATTTCTCTCGGAAAGGATATGCAGTGAATTATGACTTTTTGGTGGTATGTAGGAGCATTTATCAATGGATTTTGACTAATTAAAGCTATATATGGTTGATGATGACGTTATCATCAACACACTACACCCAACACTTAGCCAATTTTAACACTTGCACTATACGCATGCAACACTTATAATACACACTACACTTAGTCAATTTTAACACTTAGCTACGCACTCAACACTTAACCCACACTCTCAACACTTAATTTAACCCTAGGTAGTCTCTACTTAACCAAAAATTAGTGGTTTGCGAGCCCAACCCTTCATAGGATCAATAGTCCACTAGGCAATTGAGAACTGGCCTTCTATAGAACATGAGTTCCTAAAGAAGTACTTTCCCGTAGGCCGCACTAACGCCTTGAGGCGTGCCATCACTACATTCATGCAAAACACAGAACAAATGCATGAGGCTTGGGAGAGATTCCATGAGCTTATATGAAAATGTCCCCACCATGGTGTCCCATGCTGCCAACATGCATGTCCAGATCTTTTACTATGGGCTCCATGATGACACGAAATTTTGTAGATGCCGCTTGTGGAGACAATTTCCTGTGTTAAGATGAGGATTCTTCCTTTGAGCTCTTCGAAGGTATGGTCAAGAATTCGATTAATAACACTTCAATGATTTTTAATAGAAAATCATCACATTCCCATTCACACACCAAGATACATGAAGCCCAATCCAGCACACGTGACATGGAGATTATGGCCAGTCAATTGGATAAAGTGGGCTTAATAATAAGAAAGTAGATGAGGTGTGGAAATCTCTATCTAAACCATCTTCTTCTTCTCAGCCACCAACACATCACACTTCTCAGTTTCCTACAGGGAGGGAAACTGTGAATAATCTTTCTGTGACACCACCACCATCACCTTATGATTATTCTTTGCACTATCCTTCACCACCAGTAGGAGGAACCTTTGTTCCTCCATATCCTAATTTCCCTGCATTTCCTGGAGCTTCAAAGGAGCTCCATGCCATTTAGAATAACCCCTATTCACAAATGTACAACCCTGGATGGTGTAGTAATACAAATTTCTCGTCGTCGGGAAATTCACAAAGACCAAATTATCGACAACCTTCTGCACCACCATTTCATAACTTGACCCGAGCAACACCTCCACCACAACCACCACAACATGAATATCCTCTGCATGCCTACCAGCAACCCCAACCAAGGCCCACCCAGTACTCTCAATCTAGGCCTACACGAGATGAGCAGTTGGGGACAATCATGAAAGCACCCTCTTATATGCAACAACAAAATATTGCTATGCAGCAAAGACAAGATGTAGCCTTAGCTGAGATGAGAGTCCAGCTATCACATTTGACGAAGTCCCATCAATCACATTCATTCCCATCTCAAGCACATTCTAGACCTTCTATAAAAGATAAGCACACTTTCTTTCACAAACCTTGCATGAGCCTAAACTTTACACTTTTCCTACTTCTTATCATGATCAAGAGCCACCTATTCTGCCTGATTTTGATTCACCATCTACGTCTCAAGCTGATTTGAATGCCATTACTACTAGGAGTGGTAGAAGCACAGTTGATCCACCATTTCCTACTTCTACATCTCAACTTGGACCTTCTACTTCTCCATTTGATTCACCTCTTGATCCAGACTCTTTTGGACCTAGGACTGATCCTCCTACTACTACTTTTGTACTTTTTCTAGAGGCCTTAGAGAAGAAGAGTAAAGAAAAGAATAAATATAGTGTGGCACCTTGATCGCAAAAATATGTAGTTTGTTAATTAGGCAATTTAGTGTTGTTGCAATGCGTAAATCCGCTTTCGCTTTTAAATTTCTATTCCTAGATAGGGGAGTATCTAGGGTTGTCCAAGGAGGCAAGCTTGCAAAAATTAAATCTCTTGCTTTGAAAATGGAATTCATCTTTATTTTTGATCTTTTTCAATATATCAATTTTATGTTTTTGAAATTAAGGCAACATGTGAAGTTGTTGGCAGGAAAAATTACTACACCTACTATGCTAATCTAAGTGACAAAAATTATCCTCTTTCTAAGCTCAACACAGGCGGTGGAGGCCTACATTAATTAGAAAGGTGGAGTGAAACTACACTAAAGATAAAGCAAAGTAATGCAATAGAAAGAGTGCAACAAGAAATCAAGGCAACTTCTTTTTTTATATTAAAGGAAATTGTCTACTAGTAGATGAATGCTTCTACAAAAAGAACAAATTGAAAAACAAAATAAAGACAAATCCTTTAGATAATGATGGTGATGAAGAGGATGAAGCTCTTCTTGCTCCAAGCCTGGTAGCTCCTAAGCTTGAAAAGGTCTTCAGCTCCTTCCTTCTATAGCTCCACCAAGATGAAGTCCTCCAAGGCAAACCCTTAAGGGGTGTGCCCTATGCTTCCCTCCAAGGGTGGACATCCACCCTAAGTCCTTCTCCTTTGCCTGGTCGTCCTCCTTGAAGTAGAATGCTCCTCCTCCTTGGCATGGCACAAGTTGAAGAAAGTGGGGAGAAGAAGGCACCAAAGGGGCGGGTGATGTGCCCCCTTAATCTTCTTCTCTACTCCTTCTTCTTGGCCGTAGGTGTAGGTGAATGTAGGTGGAATTAAACATTAATGGAGGATGAAGAAAATGTGGGAAGTTAGGTGGGTATATATAGTGTAGGAAGGGGGGCATAGGTGGCTCTTGAAATGGATGGCTAGGATAGGATATGGGGGATAGTTGGGGATCCTAGGGCTAAGGATAAATGGCACCACCTAAGGGGTTCTAAGGGGGGTAGTTATGGCTTTGGTGTCCTTTAGAATTGGTGCCAAAATGGGCCTTCTAGAAGGCTATTAGGTGGCGCCACCTTAGGGTTCTAGAAGGGGGTATGTGGATGGCTAGAATGGGTTATGTGGGTAGGTGTAGGGTAGATAAAGGGCTGAAAGTTGGCGCCAAAGGGGAGGTGGTTAGGGTTAGTTTTGGCGCCAACTTTTGGTGTCTTTTGGTGGTTAGTTAAGGGGTGAAAGGTAGTGACGTGGTGGCGCCAAAATGAGTTGGGTGGAGCTAGCTTAAGTAGGTGATTGCATAGCAAAAATACACCAACGATTGTGCCGTCTTGTGCTATTTCCTAGCATTACCAGTGCATATTAGGTATCCATAGTCGCATTTGAGAAAATACACGCATGTATGCATTTATTTGAGAGGGGAGGAGAGTGAAATAAATGGCCTTGGAATTGACAAATTCTTCAAGTGTTGCCTCGCAAAATTTCCATCTTTATTTTTATTTCTATTTGATTTTGAAATTCTTCCCCGTGGCTGCAAAGCATGGAAGCTTTCTCCTCGCGCCATTCCCTGCAGCAGCTTGCCCTGCAGCCGCATGCACAGTGATTGCACAGCAATCATGGGTCCTAATCAACCTAAATAATGTCTGAACCTATCTTAAATTGTGGATATTGCATTCATATCTTGCATATCATGCATTGCATCAGTCTATTTAGAATAAGATGAGATATCCCGCTAGTTAATGGTTTTTATTGCTATTTGCAGATAATAAAGTGATCCAGGATGGAGATAGTGGAATAAAGCAATAAAGGAAGAAGAAGACTGATTCAGATAAGAGGAGTGAGGAGGATAGCCTTATCCCTACCCTTAGAAACCCTAGGATAGCCTTATCCCTACCCTTAGAAACCTTAGGACAGCCTTCCCAAACCCAGGACAACCTCCATTAGGGTACCTTAGCCTCAAAACCCAAACATGGATAGCACTATCCATGTTCCTATCCCTCTCCCAAACACTTAGGAACCAAAACCAACCTTAGAAAACATAAAACCCACTCTCCAGCACCTTTTAGGATGTCCAGACATCTGGCTGGACGTCTGATTTCTGCAGAATAACAATCCAGGAAGCCAAAACTCATACTGACACAGAATTGGACGTCTAATTTAGTGTCCAGACGTCCAATTTTGTAGTATAAGACGTCTGACCACTATCATGGACGTCTGATACTGCTGTCTGGTTCCTGATTTTGGTGTTGGAAGCCCTAGCTTGCCTATTTTGACCTAGGAACCCCACCGGACACCCTAGGAAACCTAAGTAGAGACCTCCTAAGCCTAGTCCACTATCCATAGCCCAACTTGTCCTATCCCTAACCCAATTGAACCATCCCATACCTAATTGGGTGCATCTACAGTTGATTGGGTGCACCCGAGCCCAATTAGATCCACCCAGGATCTAATTAACTCATACCTATTAGGGTTACCCTAGCCTAATCACATGCACACATCTAATTAGACTTGACCTAGACCTAATTAGGTTCACTCCTACCCAATTAGACTTTCCTAAGCCTAATTAGGTCCACACCCACTTAATCTAGATTGACCCAACCTATTTAGCACCTAATCCCACCAAAACCCATAACCTAGCACTACGAAAAACACACACCCACAAACACACGCACACCTTCCCATTTTACTCCCACCAAACCCATGCACACTCGCTTGGAAACCCTAAAAACTTGTGTCAAACCTAGATCCAAAAATTGTGGCATTTGCTATTTTTGGAGCCACCAAAAGTGGCAACCAAATGGAGCCTTCCATAAGGGCAAAGAGAGAGCTACGAAATTGGACCATCTCTCCATACACTCTCCCATCCATACTCTCCACTCTAAACTTACTTCCACCCTCCAAATATCTTTGACGAGTGGTTTTTGCGACTATACTATGATTTCCAACGATTTCAAAATACGCGATTTCCACGCTCGTCACACAGCCATGCACAGCTACGGCATGGCTGTGCATGCCTCTTTGCTCTTTAAAAAGAGCTCAGCCTTCTTCCTTGCAGCAGAGCCTAGTCCACACAAAAAAACACAACAGTAGCTCCTTCTCCAGGCTGTCTCCTCCCTCTCCCCTCCATACGCAGCCTCTCCTCCTTCTGAGGAGCCACGCTGCGGGAAGGAGAAACTCACAGTGGTGCACAACCACCACTGTGAGTCCCACCACCGCCCAGCTGATCAAAGAGCCGGTGGGCGTGGTGGTTCTCTTCCCTATTTCATCGTTTCAAGCCAACCCCGCCATTGCCACAGGAGCTTCAAGCTTTGAAGCTCAAGCTCTGCAGCAGCAGCAAGGCGCCAGCCACCGCACGCCCCGTCGCAGACCTCCACCGCACGCACCTGCAGGCTGCCCTCGCCTCCCGCTTCTTCGCGCCCGCACCTGCCTCTCCACGCAAGCCAGCAGCCGGCGCAGCCACTTCAGCGCGTGCCAGCCGCTCCACATCGCCCACACTCACAGAACCGCTGGCACTTGGTTGTGCGAGCCGAGCGGCACTGTAGCCACTATTCATGCTAGTCAGCGGAACACTGTGGCTACAGTGCGGTGACCGGTAAGTTTCTCACTTATCTGGTCACCCGGCACGCCGCGACCATCTGCTACCTGTCCTCTCACGCCTGCGCCCTCTCCCGCATACGCCCACTCCTTCGCCTGCTTCCTCGCCCGCTTCAGCGTCCTCTCAACGCATAGCACCTTCGCCCGCACCCGCCTCACCATGCAGTGCAGTGCGCTGTGGTCCTTCGCGCTCGCTCCCTCTTGGGTGCACGTGCCTCTTCACACGCCTACGTGCCTGCGTGCACGCGTGTCCATCAGACGATGCACTGGGGCTCCAGATGGCCTAACTCGCCTCCTTCACTCCAGCAAAAGTGCTCTCTCTCTCACACAGCACTCTCTCACTCTCTCTGCAGACACATACACAACACTCACACTCTCGCACACACACACTCTCGCTTATACACTACTACATACTTATATATAGATATATATATATATACATATATATTTATATACATATATATATATATACACATATATCTATACATATATTAGTACTTATATAACTAAGTATTAGTATACATACATACATATACATATATATATATCTATATACTTATATATATAGATACATACACATATATATACATATATCTATATATATATTATTACCTATATAACTAAGTATAAGTTTAGATACATATATATATATATATACATATATATACACATATACTTATACATATATATATATATACACACAAATATACATACATATATACATATATATCTATAACTATATATACATATATATATATATATATACATATCTATCAACATATATCTATATGCATATATTACTATATATATACATACATATATATATATACATCTATATAGTTATATATACAAACATATACATATATATATATATACATATATCTATCTATACATATATTTACATATCTATATACATATACATATATATAGACATATATATATACACATATAACTACATATATACCTATATATTTATAACCATATATATATTTACATATAGATATATATTTATATATATACATACATATATATATTTTCATATCACCTACCATACTTTGTATCGTGGGAATATCCGCACCAGTTGCTGATATTCCTGGTGCGGATATTCCCCGATACACGCGTACGGAAAGCATTTTTTTGCACACATCTTCCACCATCTATCCTACACTCCACGCGGCACTTCGTCCTATTAGTTGCGTCTTCCTAGATGACGATTGACTCGACACCGTGCTACATGCCATCTCAACCTCCACCCCCACGCCTATATACATATATAATATATACATATATATATACTATATTTACTTTATTTCTGTTTCTCTTTCCTGCCATTAAAAAGATAAAAAAAATACACAAAAGAGAAAAGATAATCTTTGACTTGCAGGTACTCAATCTTGCGAATAGCAAGACCAGTTTTGGAATCCTAATTTGGCTAAAAGTCAAGAACCTTATTTTAAGGGTGTACCTCAAGGACAAAAATTATCAGAAAAAAAAATCTTAAATAGAAAAACACCAAAAACACAATAAACGAATGGAAGAGATTCGTTGTAGGAAAGGCGTAGAAACTTCTTCATTTCTAATCCCACTTCCCTGAGTTTGACCCTGGGCCTAAAAGTGACTAAGATAAAATCAAGTAGGCCAGGTTAAAAATTTTGTAAAGAGATGGTTAGGTTCAATTTAGGTTAACCACTATACACATTTCAATGATAAAATCACCATATTAACACAACCTATCCGGGCCTGACCACACACTCTTTTTCTAGTGCCGTTGCCGGGGAAGTGCGCCTTCAAGTACGTTTTTACTCCATTCCTTTAATTTTTTCTCTTCTCACACCCTTCTCTTCATAGGTGTTTTTGTTTGTTGCTGTGCAGGTGAACCTATTGCAAGGAGAAGGCTGGCAGACGAAGTCGGAAACGTGGGCAGATCCAAGGCGGGAACGAGAGCGTGAAGATGCCGGCACCACCCTGGAGCTTCGCACACGTTGCTGAACAAGTGGGTCTTCCTTTCTTAGCAACTTAGGTCAACTTGTCACTTTAATATAAAAAAAAAAACTACAAACACTTCTTGGGATCTCTTGGGGCAAGTGGATTAAAAATCACTTGTTTGCTTGTTTGCCTTCACTCCCACCACCGTGGGATTTCCCGCAAAACTTCGCATAGCTAAGATCCAAGAATCTTGATTCTTGAATCTTTCATCGTGTGAAGTATTCTTTGAGGCAAATAAAAAGATTGATTGCCACCCCTCTTTGCCTCATTTATCTACAATTCGGGATCACCTTTTTGGTGGGGAGGCTTGGAATTGAGATTGATTCCAACCCCACCACGACCTTTCACATGCCTAAGATTCGATCCCGAATATTTCAACCCCAACAATTTGATTTTCTTTATCTTTTGGTTGAGCCTTGTGTGTGGAAATCATTCTGGTGATTGTGAGCACTTGAATTGCAGTGCTTTGGCTCCCTTTCACACTAATCTAAAATTGATTCATGCATCCACACATAGAAATATCCATCTAGGGAAGCCCATTGCATTTTAGCATGCATTAACCAATTGACATTGAAGAAGGGTTTATTGGGCTTAGAAGAAAACTTGTATTCTCTCAAAACCCGGAGATTGGTTGAATTGGTAATTCAGCGAAATCCTAAAATCCATACTACTTAAGGCTGAATTCTAAAAATCCATTCACTAATTAAAACTTCAATTCAGGGAGATTTCCCCATTGCATACTTGGTTTACACACTCTCTAAAAATCAATCACTTGGGCATTACCCGTAAATAACTCCCTTCACATTCTAAAAGCACTTGATCCTAAGCCTCTAACTAAAATTGGTAGTAACTTGACCCTTATTAAGGATTGGAGGTCTAACTACCTGTGTGTAGCGCCTACGTGCTAGTGAGGGTTCCCGCGTGCTATCGGGTGTCTAAGACTAGGGCAAACGACCTTTCAATCTGGCCTGGTGGTTCCGTGGTGCTCGCATTCAGTTCCGTAGTTTGTGATAGTAGGTAACTTAGATCTTTAGGTCTAAGGGCACACTGTAGAGGTTAGGAATTTGATTGTATTGATTTGTCATCAAGTGTACCTTTACGGCGTCATTTCTCTCATTTCTTTTCCCTTCTTATCTCCCCAATTCTTCCTACAGTAGTGCATGTTTGGGAGGAGGTCACAAAACCCTGAACTGTGTGAATTGCCTAATAATTTAGAAAAGAAGTCGTATCATCCTCCTCCACAAACATGGCTGTACGCCCACCCCCAAATCCCGAGGGAGGAAACCACCCTCAAAACCCACCAGGTGGTGGAGCCTTGGATTCCATAACCCGCCTCCAAGCCCAAATGGAAATGTATAATGAACAGATTGACGCCATAAGGGAAACATTGGAGGAAATGCAGAACCCTCCCGAACAGGAGGAGCCTAGGTCTCTTAGCTCCTATCAGAATCCCGCTGCTACAGAGACCATAGGACAAATTCGGGTCCCCATGGGCGGGGACGACTTTGAACTGAAACCTAACATAATTGGCCTGATAAATTTTCACTTCCATGGTCTTGCAAGTGAAGATCCTTTTATCCACTTGGAAGACCTAACCCGATTGGCTGAAACTGTTAAACGAAGAAATATCGGGTTACTAATAGTCCTCATGAAAATGTTCCCGTTTTCATTGTGGGATAAAGCATCGCAATGGTTACGCACCCTTGGGAGAACCATCCACTCTTGGGAAGAGATGCGAACAACATTTCTCAAGAAGTTCTTCCCAATCGGGCGAACCAATGATCTTCGTCGTGCTATCGCTTCATTTACGCAACAAAACGGCGAACAGTTTCATGAGGCATGGGGGAGATATAACGACCTCCTTAGGAAGTGTCCACACCACGGTCTGCCTAAGTGGCATATAGCCCAGATTTTCTACTATGGGCTAAATGAGACTTTGAAGCAGATTGCAGACGCTTCCTTCAGAGGGAATTTTATGAATAAAGACGAGAATGGAGCATTCGAATTATTTGAAAATATAAACGAAAACTCAATGAACAATGCTTCCATTGTCGCCTTTAATCGTACCATCCTACCCCGAAATGTCCACGAAGTTGACATGGGCCCTCCCATTCATCCACTGATCTCAGCCTTATTGCACAGAAATTGGATGAAGTCTCCATCGTGCACAAGAAGCTGGACGAGCTTCTGGCCAACCTCGCCTGTTCTATGGCAAACACCCCTACCTCACCACTTCGTCACAATTCCAATTCTTCCAACACCAGGCTTATCCCAAGAAAACCCATAAGACCTTCCTTACCGAGTGTCGCACCGAGCAATTCGGTAAGTCATGTGGATCTGGCTTCTGTGAGCCAGTAATTTGACACGGAGGACCAAGCCTTCGTGTGCTCGGATGCGTATTTACATGCGAATGCATCTTCTAGCATAGTAGACGCTTGCGCCCTAGGGAACAACCCATTCTCTACCACTTATAACCCAGGGTGGCTAAATCATCCAAATTTCGCATGGTCCAACAACCCGCAGGTGGACCAATGCGATCGTCCACACCCATCATCCCAAGGGCCTAGTCTAATCCTATGGTGAATCCGCCATCAGGCCCTTGTGTACCGCAAGCAGAACACGCATCAAGTCCTCTTGATAAATTGATGCGAATGATGACGGAAATGTCAAAGCGCCATGAAGAGAACATGACCTCTCTTCAGCACCAATTGGAGTAGTAAAATGCCGAGATCAGTCAACTACGCATGGAGACTCGATCTCAGGGCACTCTTCCCGCCCAACCTGTTCCCAACCCACGAAATTTCGTACCCCGTGGTCCTCAACCACAGGTACGACCTTCTCAGGGGTAGGTTCGTCAAATTCTGCAGGCTCCAAGCATTCCATCAGGATTTCAGGCTAATCCCGCTGCAGCACTTCACTCTTATGTCCATATTGCGAACCCTCCTCTACCTTATGATCCCACTGGACCCGCATCGTCCAATGTGATCACTACGAGGAATGGTAAACAGACCATCGATCCGCCTCGACCTGATCCTGGCTTGTCTTCTCCATCGCCCTCTCATTTTGGATGCGCACCACATTCGTGAGAGGATGATACACCCAAATTGGTGCCAGAATCAGTTCCATTCCCTGAGGCTCTACTGAGGGAGCCAAAAGGCAAGAAGAAAGATATGCAGACCTTTGATAACCTGCGTAATTTATTCAGGGATGTAGAAATCAAGGTACCCCTACTCGAGGCTATCGACCACATACCTATTGTCGCCCGATTTTTCAAAGACTACACAACACCCAGGTGACAGCCAAAGAAAACTAAGAATCCGGTGGTTCTCTCGCCTCATACGTGTTGTGCTATACTATCAAATCTACCACCGAAGTAGAAAGATCCGAGCACACCACTTATTTCCTGTAGCATCCAAGGCTACAATTTTAACCGTGCCCTGCTTGATCTAGGATCTTCCATCAATCTTATACCAACCATCATGCTCGAAAAATTTTCCTTAGGAAATCTAAAACCCACCCCTGTCACGTTATAGTTGGCAGATCGTTCTGTCAAAATCCCAAAGGGTGTGGTGGAAGATGTGGTGGTTAGGGTCAACAGTCTCTATTTTCCTATTGACTTTCTTATTTTAGATATGGAAGTTCCTAGCTCACTTTCTGATTGTCCGATCATCCTTGGTCGACCTTTCTTGGCCACAGCCTGCACCTATATCGACTGCGAGTCAAGCTGTATTGAAATTACCGTTGGGCCTGAAAAGATCAGGCTTAACATCTTCAAGGCAGCCAAGAACTTTGATTGCGATTGTAATGAGGATGACACGTCTGACAAGGACATGGCCGTCAGCGCGTGTATTGGACTAATTGGGACCTATTCTGACTGCTGCGGATTACCTTTAAACATTGACGATTTCCTGACCAACACATATTGTGACGTTCCCCCATCCCTCCCTTGTCCCGTACCTTCTCCTGTCCAGACTTCTGACGAGGTTTTCTCCGCTTCCCATACCTCGTGGTCTGAGTCATATCCAGGCTACTCACCGTCGGTCTATACTCTTGAAGACCAGATTGCCCTTTCTTTCCCACCAAATCAGGAAGATTTGCAACTCCACACTGGGACCTTGAGCCCATATACTACTCACTGGGGTTATTCCTTTTTGGATCCATCTATCCAAGAAGCCCCTCTTCTTGGCCAATCTGAGGGCCAACTTCTTCCTCCTGTCTTGTTCTCCGATCCGCTTGGGACACTCTCGTCCCAAGAAATGCCAGACCTTTCACCATCCACTCCCGAGCTGAAAGAGCTACCTAGTACACTTAAATAAGTTTTCCTGGGACCAGATGAAACGCTCCCCGCAATCATCACTTCAAATTGACCAGGGAGCAAGAGTGCCAACTAACTAAGGTCCTTATGGAACATAAGGCAGCCATTGGATGATCTTTATCAAACTTATCTGGCATTAGCCCCTCCTACTGCACTCACCATATATATACGGAGGAGGAGGCTCGACCTTCCCACGAGATGCAGCGATGTCTCAACCCTAACATGCGAGAGGTCATTAAGAAGGAAATTATTAAGTGGCTGGATGCAGGTATAATCTACCCGGTTAGCGATAGCCCCTAGGTGAGTCCGATTCACGTTGTGCCCAAAAAGGCGAGACTCACCATCCGTGTCAATGACAGGGGCAAATCCATCCCTACACGCACTCCTACATCTTGGAGAGTGTGTGTAGATTATAGGAAACTCAATGTTGCAACCAAGAAAGATCACTTTCCGCTACCTTTCATTGACCAAATCCTGGAGCGGTTAGCGGGAAATAAATTTTTCTGTTTCCTGGATGTATTCTCAAGATATAACCAGGTGGTAATTGACCCCCGAGACCAAGAGAAAACCTCTTTTACCTGCCCCTTCGGCACCTTTGCATTTAGAAGGATGCCGTTCGGACTTTGTAACGCGCCAGCAACTTTCCAGAGATGTATGCTGGCGATATTTCATGACATGGTGGGTGACTTTCTCGTGGTCTTCATGGATGACTTTTCTGTCTTTGGACCCTCTTTCGATGAATGTCTTGCCAACCTGACCCGTATCCTTAGGGGATGTATTGACGTAAACCTCATGCTTTCTTGGGAAAAAAGTCATTTTATGGTACACGAGGGAATTGTTCTCGGACATATCATCTCCGATAGGGGTATCAAGGTTGACAGAGCTAAGCTTGATGTAATTGCTGATTTACCTGTGCCTGGCTCTGTCAAACAAATCCGCTCCTTCCTGGGACATGTCGGTTTCTATAGGAGATTCATCAAAGATTTCTCCAAGATTTCTCAACCTTTAACTCATCTCCTATCGACCAACGTACCCTTCGATATCAGCCTCGACTGCATACGAGCATTCACGCAGCTGCGTAATGCTGTCACCAAGGCCCCTGTTCTCCAGCCACTTGATTGGTCCCTTGACTTTGAACTCATGTGTGACGCTTCCGACCTTGCAGTTGGAGCCATCCTGGGACAAAGACACGATAGACACCCCTTCGTTGTGTACTACGCCAGTAAGACGTTGGACGAGGCCCAGCGTAATTATAC
This sequence comes from Thalassia testudinum, assembly GCA_037157565.1. NCBI lineage: Eukaryota > Viridiplantae > Streptophyta > Magnoliopsida > Alismatales > Hydrocharitaceae > Thalassia > Thalassia testudinum. The sequence goes on along the minus strand of JAZHRO010000031.1, from coordinate 142,362,262 downwards.
TACCACTAAAAAAGAACTACTGGCGGTCGTCTTTGGGTTGGAGAAGTTCCGCTCTTACCTTCTGGGCTCGTACATTATTGTTTTCACTGGTCACGCGGCCATTCACCATCTCATGCACAAGAAGGATGCCAAGCCTAGACTGATTCGTTGGATCCTTCTGCTCCAAGAATTTGACATTGAGATCTGCGATAAGGTCGGAGCCCAGAATGTTGTGGCTGATCGTCTTTCCAGACTGGACCCTGACCATATTGGACTTACTTTGCTGATCAATGAGATTTTTCCTGATGAGCACCTATTGGCAATTAATTTGGCAAGTGGACCGTGGTATGCCGACATTGCCAATTACCTTGCTTCTGGATCCCTTCCACGTGGCTGGCCTAAAAACCAGCGCGAGCGTTTCATGGCAGAAGCAAAGTATTATTTCTGGGATAATCCACTTCTTTTTTGGATAGGTGTTGATCAAATCATTCATTGCTGTATTCCTGATAGCGAATTCCCCAGTGTGCTATCCTTCTGCCACGATCAGGCCTGTGGAGGCCATTTCTCTGGGAGGAAAACTGCAGCCAGGGTGTTGTAGTGCGGTTTCTTTTGGCCCTCCCTTCACCAGGATGCACACAATTATGCCAAGCATTGCACTAGGTGCCAATCGTTAGGGTCAATGTCACATTGTGACATGATGCCCTTACAACCCATCCTAGCTGTGGAAATCTTCGACATTTGGGGAATTGATTTCATGGGTCCCTTTCCTCCTTCCAACGGCTTCGAATTTATCCTCGTGGCTGTGGATTATGTTTCGAAATGGATCGGGGCTATTCCCACGTGCCGTGCTGACCATGTTATATCCACTCGATTTGTCAAAGACCATATCTTTGCGCGCTTTGGGATCCCTCGAGCCATTATCTTGGGAGGAGGAAGCCACTTTACCCATGCTTCTTTTCGGGCACTTCTGAGGAAATACGGAGTTCACCATCATATAGCATCCCCGTATCATCCTTAGACGAACGGCTAGGCAGAAGTGTCGAACCGGCAAATCAAGCAAATTCTCCAGAAACGGTTCGGCCTGACTGTAAGGATTGGTCCGACAAGCTGATTGACGCACTTTGGGCATATCAGACCACCTTCAAGGCTCCCCTTGGTATGTCTCCTTATAGAATCGTTTACGGGAAGCCTTGTCATTTGCTCGTGGAGTTGGAGCACCGCGCTTATTGGGCGATTTGCCAATGTAACCTCGACCCAGACCTGTGTGGTCAAGAAAGGAAACTCCAACTCCAGGAGCTGGAAGAGCTCCGTCGTGAAGCCTATGATTCTGCCTTAACTTTCAAATAGCGCACTAAGGCTTTTCATGACAGCTGTATTTGGCAGAAGGAATTTGAGCCATCTCAGCAAGTTTGCTCTGCAATGCCTGGCTCAAATTCTTTCCTTGGAAACTGAAGTCCAAATGGACTGGTCCTTTCCTGGTCTAAAGACCATTTCCCAACGGGGTCGTTGAAATTGAAGATCCTAAATCTGGGCATAAATTTACGGTCAATGGGCAGCGTTTTAAACCCTATCTTACTCATGAACCTGCTCCTATTGGAGAAACTGTTGCCCTGCTGGAGGGTAACTAATTTTTTTGCCTCATTCTGAGTCCAGCTGGGGACGTTAAATTCAACGCTCGTTGGGAGGCACCCCAACAACAATCACCATCCACCATCACTGTTCACTTCACTCTCACGCTCACTTCACTCTTCACCTCACCACCCACCATCCACCCACCCTACCACACTGCTATATACCCTGCACCTCAGCTCTCGTTACCCGATCTTTCGTCCTTTCTCTACCCTACCCTACATGCATATGAGGACATAGCATCGTTTGGAATGGGGGGGTGGATAGGCATCCATAGGATCTGGGTATTTTATGGTATCATGCAGTTTTCATCTATCTATATATATATACACAAAAAAATGGTGTTTAGTAATGATCTGAAGGCTGAAACAAAAATACAATAAGTGTTTATTGACGTGGTCTCGTGCGTGTGTGTTAAGAGGTGTCGTTATAGTTGCACTTGATATGTCGATTTTAAAAGAAGTAAACGGAGGTGAGTTCGAGTGTCGATCTCAGGGAGGCGTGGAAATCGGGTTTTGTTTACCACTTGTTGTCACGAAAAAGGCGGAGTTTTGCTTGCGAAAGAGACGATTTTGAAAAGTGAGAGATAGAGAGAGTTTAGGGTTAGAAAGCTCTTGGTTTTGATCATGCACTTTAAACAGAAATTAAAATGGCGACTAAACGGAAAATAATTTCATTAAACATCCATTCATAGTTCATGGTTTACAACATTAAATACATGCTTCAACAAAAGTAAATGAAAGCTTAAAAGAGAGAGAGAGAGAGGTAGAGAGAGAGTGGAGAGCGACGAGGCAGCCACGGCGGTGGAGGAGGCTCCGTCGGCGGCGACCGCGGGCGAGCGCGCGGATCTCGGCCGTTCGATCGAAGATCAATGGCCGAGATTCGTCCTTGGATGGCTTGAGGGCGTCCGAGCGGTGGGGCCGGGGCGACGTGGCACTTTCTGGGCCGTTGATCTCCAAATCAACAGTCAGAATTTTTTTGGCCCATTGTGGGAGCTCCGGATGTCGGATTTGGCCGATCTTGAGTCCGTTGGACTCCGTTCGTCGTTCTGAATCCATCCGTGCAGTCCGATTGCTCATTTAGGGCATGCTTTGACACATGCTTTACACAAATGGCCATTAATGCAATTTATAAGCAATCTTGGTACTTGATGCATGCAATGCTCCTATTCTACTTTATGTTGTGCCTTTTATTCTAAAGATGGGCCATATTCAACCTAATTACTACCCCCTTGCGTGGTGTTATCATACCCCCATGCTTACTCCTTGATAGTCCCTAGCAAGGTTTATTCTAGCCTTTATTTCTTTGGAGAATTCAAGAAGTAATTACTTAGGCACTTCGTTACTCGTCAATAAGAGGAAATATACGAAGATATTAATCTACAAAGACTAAGTAGCGCCCGGGTGTCTTCCAAAATACGAATCGCCCGAATCCTTGCTTTGTATATATAATTATACATATGTATACGTATATATTTATATATGTCTTTTTAGAATTTTCGGAATTCAGTGTGGGTTGGTAACTTTTTACGGCTACCCAACCCACCCAAAACTCGGTCAAAACCCTAAGTGCTAAGCATCTTGGTGTGAATGTTGTGATAGACTCACTTAACGGTAATTGAGACAGACTTCGAGTTTCTACGCCTCTAGGTGACCGGAAAAGAAAATAAATTTTTGCCTGAAGGTGTATTTGTTCGATTGGTAGCTTTCTCCCTACGTTCATTTTACTTGGGGTCAACACAAGGATTTTCCAGTGTATATCTCCCCGTCTTGTACTACTTCCCTGCTTCGTCCTTAGGTATTTTGGTCTTTTTTTTGTGCAATTATTGAGCTGGGCTCTGGACAACCGACCAATGGGCTGTTACCCACGATCACTTGCCAGCCATACTTGTGCGGTGAAGTGTGGTTTATTTTCTTTTCTTCTCTCTTTTTTTTTTTTCGTTGGTGGCTTCCCTAATCTCAAATGTACCTAGAGGCAGCGAAAAAGAAATGGCCTGTGGCTGGGTTCTGGACAACCTGCCAATGGGCTGTTACCCACGACAACTTGCTAGCCATACCACCCTAGAGAGTTCATTAGCTACCCAATTTCTGTCAAAATCTCCGAGAAGTGAGTCTGTGCAAAAATGTGTGTAGATGCTTAGACTCAAAGTTTTCCTGAGTTAGAGGGTGAGTTGATAAGTCGTATACTTATTACCTTATTTATTAGGTGGATTAGAATAGCTTAAAGTTGCAAGGATTCGCCGCTAAATCCATATTTTAATGGACACCAGGGCTGATTAAGCCTGAAGGCCTGAAAAGTCTAAGTGTTTAAGTTCTTTTTGTATTATTTCCCACTATTGACAAGTTTCTAATGCCTAAGTTTTTCTTCCTAAATTCAATTTTTTTTTTTAATCAATTAATTTATTCATTCAGACTGATTAATTAAGCTCAGGATTATGCAATTTACCATCTCCCCCATGCTTAAGTTGGACAATGTCCTCATTGGCAGATGCGTGGATGCAGAAGCATTCAAAAGGATAGTACCTGAGTGACGTAAACTACTAGATCAGTCTGAATCCGCTGGGTTGCCTCCCAGGAAGCGCTAAGTTTAACGCCTCCAGCTGGGCGGTGCACAAACAGGAATGGCTTGGGTCAAGAAGATATGTTCAAAATTAACCAGACCCAAAATCAGAAGTCCACAAATGCGAATAAGGTTGTGGTGGAGTCCCGTTCCTAAGGGGCGGGAATTCTGTAACAGATATATCATGCATGCCCGTGTCAGATCCTCTCTTAGTTTATGGGCATGCAAACAAGTTGCTGTGGACGAACGCACCCCAAATATGACATGCCAAACACTAAAGATGTAGGTCATATATTCAGCTTGTGTCCCCATAAAACTGTAATCCATCGAAAGTGTATCAATTCCAGTGCATTCGGGTTGCGGGATTCTTATTCTGGTAGGGCAGGTAACAAAGTCCAGAGTTTCATACTGAGCCCTACAACCAAGCATGAGGCCTCTCTCCAAAGACGAATCCATCTCTCCCGCAACTATGGTTTCATTGCTCATTTCCTCCAAGCCCTTGATCTCAAGAATATTTTCTTCAACCTCCTCTGTATCAGATTCACTGTTTTGGATTACATTAGAGGTAGGGTCAATTTCATCCTTTAGATCATATTCTTTCTCTCGGCCCTCCTCCAAATTTGTGATGGGGATTCCAACCGATTCATAATCAATTTCTTTGAGATTGTAACTCCATTCTCCATCTATGATGGTGGCTGCTGCTCCCACCGGATTGCTTCTCTTGGGCCGATTGGATTCAGATTCCAAGGCCTCTCCCCTCACATTCTCAGTTTCCTCCTGATGCTTCCCCAAATTGTGTTCCAAGGAATCCTTACTGTCCTTATCTACTAAGCTGTCCAACTCCTGAGGGGTATCAATGGTGGACTGAACCAAATCAGGATGACTGGGTGTAGTCCAATTGATCATGGTAGGTCCTTGCTTTATGAGTGGCGTTGTGTGCAACATCTTTCTCTGGCCTTCTTTCCCCAATTGTTGGAACAAATCCATCATGGCCTGTTGCCCTTTAACCAATTCTTGATTCTGTCTGTGTAGTTCTAATTTGAGGTTATCAAGAATTGACATGGTGTCATTTGGTGTCCTTTGGATTTCCTCCTTGAGATCCTGGTTAAGAGAGTATGGTTGAGGTTGTGGATCAGAACCCACACTGGTGTTTAGGTTCTTGGGTGGGTCCTCTATTCTATCATGTTCAGGGTCCAGTTCTTCAAGAGGAACCATTCTCTGTTTGGTCCTACTCCAGAATAGTTGAGGTTCTAAGTCCTCCTCCCAGTCAGATTCTTCATTAGGGGACCAAATCAAAGGTTGATGATCCTGGGCTTGCCTAGATTTCTGATCATTTTCTGATTTCCATTTGTCTAGAACTCCTTCTAATCCAAAGGTCAAGTAGGCAAGGTTGTTGAATTCAGATGACCTTTCTTGGTTATTATCCTGAGATGGGTAGGGTTCTTGGTGTTCTCCTAAAGTGTAGGTCCTATCACAGTAGAGCGGGTCGGACCTAAATGAGGAGGCATTGTGAGGACAATCGAGATATGGAGCCCCATGATTTGAATCGTACCCTTGGGTGGCTATGTTGGTTGTATTCCAATAAGAGGTTGGTGCGGTTTGGTCATAGTTGGGCCAAGAGGGATATTTAAGGTTGTACCCCCAACTTGGTGGTTGGTTAGCCCAAGTAGGCTGTGGGTATGGTCCACTTGGGTTAGCATACAAATCCTGTTGGGGGTAGTTTGGGTAAGATGGATAGGCATTGAAATCCATGGTTAGGAAGAAATGGAGGGATGTGGGAAGAACAGATGCGAGAGACTTGTGTCCTCAACCAAGCAAACAAGCCTAGTCCTTATGGTGTATTCCTTAGAAGGTCTAGAAATCTCACAAAGGTTGATTAAGTCCGTAAGCACTGGGCTCCCCTTCCCGAGGCTAATCTGGCCAGGTTGATTACGAGGGGATTACAGGGAAGGTTCTTCCTTTGGCTTGCGCCTCCGGTTCCATAGACCCCACAACCGCGGTCGTTTGACACTGCCCCGTAGCCTAGTCACCAGATTCTACCAAGGGAATGAAAGCCAAGTGCCTAGCGAACAAAACCTCACCTTTTGAGACTTAACTCAGTCCTTCCTAGGGCACGTCTACTCATTTTTAAAAGGCTAGGATAGTGCTTGTGCTTAGGGTGATGTGATGAGGCGTTGATTGGGGTGGTGCCTCTTAATTTTCCACTTTCAAAGTGTGTGCTTCTAGCAAAACATGATTTTCAAGCAAGGCTTTGTTACGATGTGGTGTCTTTTAGTGTTTCATCCTTACTTTAGTACTTTTTAGGGTTGACGTGTCTTAATGTTTTCAAACAAGTTTCAGTGGGCACGTCAAGTTTTGCACACAATTTGATGAAAGTAGATTTCCTTTTTATTCTGTAGAGGCTCTAAAACCCTAGTGTGCTCATCCTAAAGATCGTGCAGCTTCTATTAGATGAGTCAGTTTTTAGGGTTGAGTGGTGCGTCCCAGGTCAACTCATGTTGGCTTCGCAAACACCACTCAAGAAAGAAAAGAACACTCCAAGAATTTGTTTAGAATGTTAGAGTGTATATTTTTTTTTGTGGGGTGATGTGTTAAGGATGTGGGTCAAGTAATCATACACCACGCCAATTTTTTTGCAGTTTTTACAATTTTTTTTATCTTTTTCACCCAAGCAAACAATGAGAGACAGGTTACTCACTATCGGTCCTCGAGGCGCCTACTCCCTTGCTACCGTCGGATGCGTCGCTTCGCCGTCCATGCGCCGAATTCCTGTAACCATCAAGTAAAAAGGAAAATAGGGCATTAGACGATGTGAGAATGAATGTGGAATGGAGGTGATAAAACAAATCAGTTGCCTCCCCAGCAACGGCGCCAAAAACTGACGTGGTCTCGTGCGTGTGTGTTAAGAGGTGTCGTTATAGTTGCACTTGATACGTCGATTTTAAAAGAAGTAAACGGAGGTGAGTCCGAGTGTCGATCTCAGGGAGGCGTGGAAATCGGGTTTTGTTTACCACTTGTTGTCACGAAAAAGGTGGAGTTTTGCTTGTGAAAGAGACGGTTTTGAAAAGCGAGAGATAGAGAGAGTTTAGGGTTAGAAAGCTCTTGGTTTTGACATGCACTTCAAACAGAAATTAAAATGGCGACTAAACGGAAAATAATTTCATTAAACATGCATTCATAGTTCATGGTTTACAACATTAAATACATGCTTCAACAAAAGTAAATGAAAGCTTAAAAGAGAGAGAGAGAGAGAGGTAGAGAGAGAGTGGAGAGCGACGAGGCAGCCACGGCGGTGGAGGAGGCTCCGTCGGCGGTTCGTCGTCTCCGGCGATTACAAGAGTGCCTAAGACTAGCTAGGAGAGGAGTGGAGTAGTTGCAAGTGGGAGAGGATGCCTTGAATGGTGGTAGAAGGGGGTTTAAATAGAGTTAAGGGCTTCCTAAAAGAAGAATGTGCTTTAGCGACATCCAGAACGTCGCTAAAACCTCTTCCAGATACGTCGGTGAAGCCCTCCTGCCGTCGGTCAGCTGCCCGCCCCTCTTTCTCTCCAAGCGCGATCCGTGGACGTTGAACGAGAGCCGTGCGATCGAAGATCGGACGGCTGAGATCCTCCCGCGCCCGCGCTGAGATCATGCCTCGGGTGCGCGTGCGCGCGCGCGTTTCCGCCCGGCGTGCGCGCCCGTGGGCGCTCGAGAGCTGTCATCGCGCCGCGTGGCGCGATCCTGGCCGCCCGCTGCTGATCGGGCGGCCCAATTTTTCCACGCCCTTCGCTCGTTCTTGATTTCCGCTCCGCGTGATTCGAACGCGCGTCGCTGCGATGCAGGCGTGCGCGCTAGCCGTTGCGCCATGCCCGCGCTTTGTCGCGGCAACCGCGGGCGAGCGCGCGGATCTCGGCCGTTCGATCGAAGATCAACGGCCGAGATTTGTCCTTGGATGGCTTGAGGGCGTCCGAGTAGTGGGGCCGGGGCGACGTGGCGCTTTCTGGGCTGTTGATCTCCAGATCAACGGTCAGAATTTCTTGGGCCCATTGTGGGAGCTCCGGATGTCGGATTTGGCCGATCTTGAGTCCGTTGGACTCTGTTCGTCGTTCTGAATCCATCCGTGCAGTCCGATTTCTCATCTGGGGCCTGCTTTGACACATGCTTTACATAAATGGACATTAATGCAATTTATAAGCAATCTTGGTACTTGATGCATGCAATGCTCCTATTCTACTTTATGTTGTGCCTTTTATTCTAAAGATGGGCCATATTCAACCTAATTACTACCCCCTTGCGTGGTGTTATCATTTATGGATATTCAACCACTGTTTTGAAGACTTTCCAGGCCACAAAAGCTTGATTCGCTCAGGCTCGACTTAATTTACTTGAGCATTGACAAGATAGATCGGAATCTCTCCTAACTAAGGACGTATTCTTGCACCTGAGACACCAGTATAGGATTCATTGGTTTGCTTCTACTTGAGAGCCTAAGTAATCTTGGTTCACACTACACATATCAAGAAAGACCAGGTGAACATAAGATCTAACCCTAGTGTTCATTAGGGAAGGTGGAGTCCTTACCTATGCGCGCAGGTAGACTTTTTATCCCAGGCTTTAGTCTTGTGTTGAGGAGAGACTCTTTCCACCAAAAAGAAAAGTGTGCTCCTCCAAATAATGCTGTAAGGGATATACTGACACGTGTTTCAAAACAAAAAAAAAGAGAAAAGATGCAAATAAGTCAGTATATCTCACAAATATCTGTAAAATCTTCCTACAAAAAAGTTCTTCACGGCAAATACCCTATTTTCTTTGAGCCACAAATGTCAGAAAATGGGAGTTTAGTTTTCCGTCATCTTTTTAAGGGTCAATCCGAAGACACGAGCTGAAACTGGGACCAACCTGCACTTAAAAATTTATGAAACCGTGGGCTTGAGTCTTAATATTCATCTGGTCAGTCTTGATCCTTCACTAAGCACAAGCTATAATCTCTTGAGCTCTCAAGTACGACAAAAACCTCTTGGATCTTGGAAATCATACTTAAGGTTTAAATATCAAGAGTCCTGGTTAGTTGAGAGATGGTCTATGTCATGTGAGACTTAAAGTACTGGTAGTCTTCTCTACAATTGGTTCTCACAATATCCAACAATAAACACACCTATGTTGCCTCAGAAAAAAAAAAATCTTCAGCTTAAGATCATTTCTAAATATAATACAAAAAAAATGTTTTGCTAGGGACTAGCAAAAGATAGGCATTGGGCTATGATTGCACAGCAAAAATACACCAACAATTGTGCCATCTTGTGCTATTTCCTAGCATTACCAGTGCATATTAGGTATCCATAGTTGCATTTGTGAAAATACACACATGCATGCATTTATTTGAGAGGGGAGGAGAGTGAAATAAAATGGCCTTGTAATTGAAAAATTCTTCAAGTGTTGCTTGCAAAATTTCCATCTTTATTTTTATTTCTATTTGATTTTGAAATTCTTCCCTGCGGCTGCAAAGCATGGCAGCTTCCTCCTCGCACCATTCCCTGCAGCAGCTTGCCCTGCAGCCGCATGCACAACCATGCACAGCCAGGGCATGGCTGTGCATGCCTCTTTGCTCTTTTAAAAGAGCTCAGCCTTCTTCCTTGCGGCAGAGCCTGGTCCACACAAAAAAACACAACAGCAGCTCCTTCTCCAGGCCGTCTCCTCCTCTCTCCCCTCCATACGTAGCCTCTCCTCCTTCTGAGGAGCCACGCTGCGGGCAGGGGCAAGTGGTGCACAACCACCACTGTGAGTCCCACCACCGCCCAATTCATCAAAGAGCCGGTGGGCGTGGTGGTTCTCTTCCCTATTTCATCGTTTCAAGCCAACCCCGCCATTGCCACAGGAGCTTCAAGCTTTGAAGCTTAAGCTCTGCAGCAGCAGCAGCAAGGCGCCGGCCACAGCGCGCCCCGTCGCAGACCTCCACCGCACGTGCCTACAGGCCGCCCTCACCTCCCGCTTCTTCGCGCCCACACCCGCCTCTCCGCGCAAGCCAGCAGCTGGCACAGCCTCTTCAGCGCGCACCAGCCGCTCCACACCGCCCGCACTCACAGAACCACTGGCACCCGGTCACGCGAGCCGAGCGGCACTGTAGCCACTGTTCACGCTAGTCAGCGGAACACTGTGGCTACAGTGAGGTGACCGGTAAGTTTCTCACTTATCCGATCACCCAGCACGCCGCGACCGTCTGCTACCCGTCCGCGCACTCCTACGCCCGCTCCCGCATACGCCCGCTTCCGCACCCACTTTAGCATCCTCTCAGCGCATAGTGCCTTCTCTCGCACCTGCCTCACCATGCAGCGCAGTGCGTTGCGGTCCTTCGCGCCCGCTCCCTCCTGCGTGCGCGCGCCTCTTCGTGCTCCTATGAGCGTGGCCATCAGACACGCGCTGGGGCTCCAGACGGCCTAACTCGCCTCCTTCACTCCAGCAGAAGCGCTCTCTCTCTCTCTCTCACAGCATTTTCTCACTCTCTCTGCAGACACATACACACACACACTCACACTCTCGAACACACACACTCTCACTTATACACTTCTATATACTTATACATAAATATATATATATACATATATATTTACATACATACATATTTATATATATTTATACATATATTAGTACTTATATAACTAAGTATTAGTATACATACATACATATACATATATATATATCTATATACTTATATATATAGATACATACACATATATATTTGCATATATACATATATTTATATACGTATAAATATATATATATATACAAATATACATACATATATATCTATAACTATATATACATATATATATATATATATATATACACATATCTATCTACATATATCTATATACATACATATATATATATATATATATCTATCTATACATATATTTACATATCTATATATATACATATATATAGACATATATATATATATACACATATAACTACATATATACCTATATATTTATAACCATATATATATTTACATATAGATATATATTTATAAATATACATACATATATATATTTTCATATCACCTGCCATACATTGTATCGTGGGAATATCTGCACCAGTTGCTGATATTCCCCGATACAAGAGTATAGAAAGCATTTTTTCGCACACATCTTCCACCATCCATCCTACACTACATGCGGCACTTCGTCATGTTGGTTGCATCTTCCTAGACAACGACCGACTCGACACCGTGCTACACGCCATCTCCACCTCCACCCCTACCCCCACCCCTATATACATATATAATATATACATATATATATATATACTATATTTACTTTATTTCTATTTCTCTTTCCTGCCATTAAAAAGATTAAAAAATACACAAAAGAGAAAAGATAATCTTTGACTTGCTGGTACTCAGTCTTGCGAATAGCAAGACCAGTTTTGGAACCCTAATTGAAGTTCTTCCCAAGTGTTGATCGGCCGGGTCTGAGTTTGATACCAATGGGCGGCCTTGTCCATAAGAGAAAAGGAGAACATCTTCATGAGAAGAATATCCCGATTTTGCGCATCTGATCCAAAAGTGTGGGCCAGATGCTTTAGCTGTTTGATGTGCTGGAAGGGATCTTCAGAATTAAGCCCATGGAATTTAGGTATAGCATGAATCATGTTGGGCTTTAGTTCGGAATCAGGTCCTCCAATCGGGATTCTAACTCGAGGCTCAATGGCCACCGCAGCAGGATTGTAGTGGTCCCGCATCATAGGACGCTGTGGTGGGTGTACGAAGTTTTGGAAGAGGTCATTGAGTCGCTGGAGCTGGTGTTCCAGATTATTTTCTTCCTCAACTGGCTGAGCCATGATGGGGGAAGAAGAAGAACTTGGTTCTGAATCAGAAGAGAGAATAATGTGAGGGTGTTGCTGCACAAATACGGGCGTCGAGGCTTGGCCTTGACGAGAGCAAATTTCTAATGGAGGTCTTAAGGGTGGTCTTAGAGACCTCCTTCCGTACATGCACAGTTGGGAGAGGTAAGTTTAGAAGGTGCTGGACCCAATCAAGACACCCAAAAATGTGTTGGGTGACTATAGAGGTGCGGGGCAGATGGACCCCTTGATCAGAAAGATCGTCCACCTGAGAATTACCTGGGCAGCCAGAGAGGGAGAGTCCCGCGAAGACCCCTACACGGTAGAGCGTCCCCACGGGTTACAGGGTTTCCCCCACCCGACCTCTCTTGTCACTGCGGTTCCAGGTAGACCAGAATGGGGATCTTGACCTCTTAAGTCTACTAATTTTAAGATCAGGGTGCTTAAGGTTTCACTTGAACTTTAGTCTTTTTAAGTGCAAAGAGTGACCTAATTTAAGGTTGGTTGACCCAAGGGGTCAACTTTACCTATTGTTGTCTTTAAGAGCTTTTAGGTCCTGTCTTTTAGGGTTCAAGTGTTTAGAGAGAGCCAATTGTTTAGGATTTTTCTTGTTAATTATTTTCAATCAATGGCTTGGGCACACCTCTTTTGGATTTCCTTAATTCTTGATTAAGGGGTGTGTCTCTACTGAAATCCTAATGTTTGACCTTATGTTGGCTCTACTTGGTCCATTTAACTCTTTGTTGGGCAATTAGGGCTCAAGCAAGAATGTGTTAGCCCTTAAATACCCTTAATAGTGTGCAGGAGTGATGAGTTGAAAACATGCAACTTTTTATGGTTACTAAGTATGGAAGACAGGTTAGCCCTATATTGCTTGTTCTTTTCTTTTCTTCCTCTTTAGAGTGTAGGGGTTAATAGTGAGAGAAAAGATTTACCTGTCTTCGGAGTGGTTGTGTGGTTGCTTGTCTTCTTGAGTTCCTGTAGCTGCACAAAAGAGAGGAGATTATTAGAACTTAAAAGAAACAGGAATGTTTACCTCTAGAATAGCCGTTGCTCCCCGGCAGCGGCGCCAAAATGAAACGTCGCGACAACCGGGTTTGAGGGTTTTGTTATAACGTTGTAGTAAAGCCGGTTATTACCAACATTTCAAATATAAAAATTTTTTACTCGGAAAATAAAAGAGTTCCCGAGGTCGAACTCAGGGAGCAAGTTGTATTCTAGAGATATACATGTTTCTTTTACAAAAATAAAGAGAGAGGGAAAGAATTTGTTGTTTTCTCTTTGTTCTGCAGAGGGGGATGCTCTTCTTTCTCTCTTTCTTTAGATCTCCTTCTTTCTTCTTCTTCTTTGGTTTTCTGCCTTGACCTCTCTTCTTCTTCTTCTGCAATCGTGGTGACGCTCGTCTTCTTCTTCCTGCTGTTTCTGCTTTGGTGATGTTCTTCTTTCTTCAGAGCTCCTTGTTCTTCTTCTTCGTTCTGCAGAGGTGATGCTCCTCTTCAGATCTCTCTTTCTTCTTCTTCCTCGGTTTCTGCCTTGACCGTTCTTCTTCTTCTTCTGCTTTGGTCGTTGCTCTTCCTTCTTCTTCAGCCTGCCTTCTTTCCTGCTCTGGCTGCTGACCTTCCGTCGTCTGACCCGGTGCTTAGACGACTTAACTATGCCTTTGCTACAGTGCAGCTCCTTCTTCTTCAGCGGGTCTTCTTCTTCGCCTGTGCCTGCACATTTCAGGGTTTTTTCGTCAAGAGGCAAAACCTACTCTACCCCCCTCCCCCGCGTCTCTCTTTCTCTGTGAAACCACTCTTGGGAAAGCTCTCCCAGAGCTACCGGGTAATCGGGTTCGGGTCAGGCCCGGGTCCAGGCCCACCGGCGTACGGTGGTGGGCGAGGAGTGCAGGTCGGTTTAATCGGGTCGGGCCAGGTCCGCGGAGCGTGGTCACGGACGAGGCCGGGTCGGGTGAGAGGGACCTCACCCCGTGGTCAGGAGGCAGACAGCATAAGGCACTTTTTGCCTTTATGCGTCCGCTCGCCTCCGAGAAGTTCCGAGGTGGGACTAAATGTCCCACCCCAATTGAGCGCCCGTCGCGGAGGGAGCAGTGGGCGATCGTGGCTTCATGTGCGGCCTTCGCCCCATCTGCGAGCCTGGGACGTTTCGCTGAGACTCCCCGCGCAACCTGGGAGTCGAACCTGGGCGAAGGCGTGCCTGCACCTGCAGGTGAAGGAGCTCTGCCTGCTCAGTAATGGCGACGGCAGGCGAGTCACCTGGTCACAGAAGAACGGCCTCTCGGCCAAATCAGACAGGCGGGGGACCTTCGCCGTGGCACGGCGAAGGTGGTCAGGGGGTCTGCAGGGGGCGTGATGGAGCCAACAGGTCGTCCTAGGTCAAACTGTGAGCGAAGAAGTGGGTGTGTTCGGTGGATCTGCAGAGGGCGTTTGGTGGGAAGTGGAGGGGCAGAAGAGGATCAGGGTGAGGAGGCGGAGGTTCTGCGGTGGTCGGCAAGCCGTGTGGGTCGCTGATGTGATGGGAGCGGCTCGCCGGAGGGTGGTCGGAGGCGGAGAGGGTGAGTGTGAACTGGAGCGGTCGAGGGTTTAATCAAATAAAAGACAGTGAGGAAAAGAAAGAGGGGGAGGTGGGGAGGAGTTCTGACCTAGCTATGGAGACGAAAGGGGCCGAGACAGGGCGACAGTCGTGTCGACTGTCGCCGGAGAAGAAGATGCCCAGGGGAAGGGGCGGCGGCGAGCAGAGGGCTGGAGAGGCGCCAGCTGGGTACGGCGTGGCGCAGGAAGAGCAGGGGAGGAGGTCTCTGCTGCTGGTATTACGGCAGAGCGAAGAGGAGGAGGGGGAGGAAACCGCCGGAGCTGGTGAGCGTCTGCCGGAGAAAGAAGAGAAGGAAGTTGGGGATTTCTCCGTCAGATCCAGGCTGCCCTGGTCGGTGGAGCAGCGGGGGGTATTTATAGGGATGAAACAGGGAGGAAGGCGGAGGGAGACGACGTGTCTCCCTCGCCGGAGAATGGTCGGAACACGAACCCATACCGTCCGTGCGTTCGCACGGCCGGTATGGTGGGCTACAATGACCAGGGGGGTGCTCCTGCGACGGCTGACGACGCAGGGCACCCCCGGTTTACTTGCCAGGTCCCCCACCTCACCCTGCGCGGCGCCATGCTCCGCGCAAGGTCGCCGGAGCATGGTGCTGGCAGGGTTTTGCAGGAGGGACCTGATTGCAAAGAACGAAGGAGAGTTAGGGGCCAAATTGCGAGGGTTCAAAAGTTGAGGGCCAAAGAGTAAATATATGAGGACCAAAGTGTGAAGTCGGTCAAGGAGGTTTCTTCTTAGGCTCAAGTTTTTATACATGACTAATTAGGACCTAAGGAATCTGATGGTGAATTTTATTTTCATATTAAACCTTGTTTGACCGGTCAATTTGCGCAAAAACCCAAATTAAGTTATTAATTGGGCATGGTTCTCAATGTAGGTCAAAATGGGTTCTAGAGGCCAAATTGAAGGTTCTAAACCCTAGAGATTATTTTTCTATGAATTTTAGAGGGTTTATTCTATTTTTACTTTGCCTCGAACCTTGTGAATTGAAGTGGGTTGTTTTAGGGTTACAGATTATCATTTGGTTCCTTGGAAGTGCTGTAGCCCTTGCTAGATCATCTCATCCCACTTTTATTCTTATTAAGCTGTTTTGACCTGTGTTTGGTCCCTGAATTACCCTGCATGCAGTTTATACTGGTAAAATTGCACTTTTACCCCTTATGACTGGTTTTCTTCTCAAACTCAGAATTCTCTGAGTTAAGCCTTTCCTTGAGATATGTAGGAGCTTTTATCCTTTGTATTGGGTCAAAATGAGCTAGTTATGGCTCATGATGAGGTTCTCATCATACCCCCGTGCCTAGCTTTTGCTAGTCCCTTAGCAAAAACTTAAGGTTTCAACCCTTGTTCTAGACCATGAAGTTTTTAATGGTTTTAGATAAGTGCCTTTTTTATTTGAGCATAGATTAGGTTAGAATGCTGACCATAGGCCTAAAAGATACTCTAGTACCAATCAAGATCCAAATCTGTCTAGCCTTAGCCTCAGTCTTTTAGCAAAGGTTTTTAAGGCCCGCAAGAACTAACCTAAGGTTTATTGGACTTCGTGGTTAAAGCACCCGTGCTTGAAATGATTTTAGCCCTGGCTCAGTTCGAGTGCATTTTGTAAGAGAGAGATAGAAAGTTTTTCTGTTTGGAGAGTTTTCTCTCTCTTTTTCTTTTTAGTTCTAGCCTAGGATTGGCTTTTCAACACGGTCTGTATCAGATTCCTTGCTCCCATCATCAATCCTCAAGGGTTCCTGGCGATCGATGCTTCGAGATAGCACCGCCCATGGCAACCCCCGGAACCCTGGCTATTGAGATTTGGAGATAATCCCATCCATGGTATTCCGTGGCCGAATCCAGACCCTGGCAATTGACACTTCGAGATAATGCCATCCATGGAATCTGAATCAGCAGAGTGCTTACATGCCCCCCGTAGGATATGTAAATATCCTAAGAGACAAGCACCGAGGAGATGATATTTTGTTACGCATCTTCGAGGGGATTTCCCGCCTCTCTGCGCTGGGAACTCGTCCAAATCAACTTGTGTTGATCGGCCGCTCCTATTCTAGGTGCCTTTTCAGATTTTTGCGACGCTTCTGCGTGATTCTGATTTTTACGCTTACTGAACCAGGCTGTGTGTGAGATTAGGGTGCTTAGGTTACTGAGTCCTGTAAACCAAAAATTAGTTAACGAGGCCGAATACTCCCTAAGCCTTAGACCTAATACTTCAGCTTTTCATTTTCCTCAACCTCTTGAGGAGTGTCCAGATCTTAATGGGTACTAAGAGTCTATTCAAGAATGCCTAAGGTTTGCATTCTTACTAATCTCATTGTGCACTTTTCAGTTATTTTCTTGAATGAGGTCTAGAACTTAGGTTAATTCCTTAGTTCCTTACTAATGACTATCACTTTTTCTCATAATTTTGTGCTCCTTTTTCATTTTGTTTCTTTTCTCCTTCACAAAATTTTTCTTCTCCTCTTTTCCTCTTATTCTTTTTCGAAAAATTTTTTTTTTAATTTTTTTTTTTTTAATTTTTATGGTATTTTTGGCATATGTGAATTTTTTGTTTGAAACCTTTTCTTACAAGTTTTTGCACTTTCCTACCCCCCCATGCCTAAGATTTGCAATGTCCTCATTGGAACCTAGGGGGTCTTAGTTCATTCCTTAAGACAGAAATTTGGATGAGTGAATGGGTCGGGTTGAATTTTTGCGGACGATTTCAAATCTCAGATGCGAACATCTGAGTTGGGGTCGGCTGTCTACAAGGGTGAACTTCGAGTGCTGAAAGGTGTCAGAACAAGTTTCAGGTTTTCAAAGAGAATGACGGGCTGCCTCCCGTTAAGCGCTGAGTTTTACGCCATCGGCTGGGCGCAATAAGCTCAAGGGGAACGGAGGATATAAGATGCCTCAGCCAAATCAGTAGAAGTTACATCAATGAACGGCTTGAGTCTCTGACCATTCACGATGAAAGGTTCAGAATCGTGGCTGAGTGGACTGATTTCGATTGCTCCATTTCCAAAAACCTGTCGGACCAAATATGGTCCGACCCACTTAGATCTCAGTTTTCCTGGGAAGAGTTTGAGTCGGGCATCAAAGAGTAGGACCTTTTGACCAGGATGAAAGATCTTTCTCGAGATGTGTTTGTCGTGGAAGGCTTTAACCCGCTCCTTATAGATTTGCGAGTTCTCGTACGCGTCTATGCGTAATTCATCGATCTCGCTGATTTGGAGTTTTCTGTGGGTCCCAGCCTTAGAAAGATCCAGATTACAGTTCCGTACTGCCCAATAGGCTTTATGCTCCAGTTCGACGGGAAGGTGGCATGCCTTTCCGTACACCAATCTAAAGGGAGACATGCCCAATTGGGTCTTGTGGGCGGTCCTATAGGCCCACAATGCTTCCGGAAGTCGGGACGACCAGTCCTTCCTGTCAGGTCGAACAGTGACTTGCAGGATTTTCTTGATCTCCCGATTAGACAGCTCAGCTAGACCATTAGTTTGGGGGTGGTAAGGAGTAGAGATTCGGTGAGACACCCCATATTTGGTCATCAGTGACCTAAACTGAGCATTTGTGAAATGGGTTCCCCCATCAGAGATTATTGCACGAGGAATCCCGAACCTTGAGAAAATGTGTTGATGAATGAATTTGAGAACGATTTTGTGATCACAGGTTCGGGTCGGTATGGCTTCGATCCATTTGGACACGTAGTCCACAGCCAACAGAATGTATTCGAAACCATCCGAAACAGGAAAGGGGCCCATAAAATCAATCCCCCAAACATCAAAGATTTCGCATACTAGAATCGGTTGCATAGGCATCATGTCGCGATGGCTCATGTTGCCCAAAGTCTGGCAACGACTGCATGCCTTGCAATGACTGTATGCGTCTTTGAACAGTGTAGGCCAGTAAAAGCCGCACTGGAGGACTTTTGATGCGGTTTTATGCCCGGCAAAATGGCCACCGCATGCCTGGTCATGGCAGAAAGAGAGGATATTGTTGACTTCCCCTTCCGGGACACATCTCCGGATGATCTGATCGGCACCTATGCGGAAGAGGTACGGGTCTTCCCAAATGTAATACTTGGCATCGGAGCGTAATTTGTCTTTCTTGGCCTTCGGCCAATCGGACGGGGTCTGATGAGATGCCAAGTAATTTACAATATTAGCAAACCATGGAAGGCTAGTACCAATAGTCAGCAGGTGCTCATCGGGAAAATGCTCAGTGATGGGTCCGGAAGGGTCTATTATTTCAGAAGGAAGACGGGACAAGTGATCAGCTACCACGTTTTGTTTTCCCGCTTTATCGCGAATCTCGAGGTCAAATTCTTGCAACAGCAAGATCCATCGGATCAATCGAGGCTTCGCGTCCTTCTTTGCAAGGAGATGCCTCACAGCCGTGTGATCCGAGTATATGATGACATGGGAACCCAGAAGGTACGATCTGAACTTCTCTAGGGCAAATACTACAGCTAGCAGCTCTTTCTCAGTAACTGTATAGTTACGCTGAGCCTCATCGAGTGTTTTGCTGGCGTAGTAAATGACCACAGGTTTCTTGTCATTTTTCTGCCCCAAAACCGCTCCTACAGCGAAGTCGGATGCATCACACATGATCTCAAAGGGTTGAGACCAATCAGGGGACTGTAGGATCGGGGCTTGGGTGACTCGGTCACGCAGGATTTCAAATGCTTGAGTGCATTCCTTGGAGATTTCGAAGGGAACATCCTTGGAGAGAAGAGTGGTCAGTGGGCGTGCGATTTTTGAAAAATCAGGGATAAATCGTCGATAAAAACCGACATGCCCTAAAAAGGATCGGATGTCCCTGATCGAGCTAGGCATAGGAAGGTGAGAAATCAGATTAACCTTAGCTCGATCCACTTGGATACCTTTCTCCGAAATTGAGTGTCCCAGGACAATTCCCTCAGGCACCATGAAATGGCTCTTCTCCCAGGAAAGAACCAAATTCACGTCGATGCACCGCCTGAGTATCTGGACCAAGTGTTGGAGGCAATCGTCGAATGATGCTCCGAAAACTGAAAAGTCATCCATGAAGACTTCCAGATAATCACCTACCATATCTGAGAATATGGCAAGCATGCATCGCTGAAAAGTAGCGGGTGCATTGCAAAGACCGAAAGGCATCCTTCGGAAAGCGTATGTTCCGAAGGGGCAGGTGAACGTGGTCTTTTCTTGGTCCTCAGGATGGATTGCCACCTGGTTATAACCGGAGTACCCGTCAAGAAAGCAGAAGAACCTATTTCCCGCTAGTTTTTCGAGAATTTGATCAATGAAGGGTAGTGGGAAATGATCCTTCTTCGTGGAGGAATTGAGTCGACGGTAATCTATACAGACTCTCCACGAGTTGGCTAATCGGGTAGGAATGATTTCTCCGGTCTCAGTCGTTATAGTGGTGAGTCCTGCCTTCTTAGGCACGACCTGAATTGGGCTCACCCAACGACTATCGGAGATCGGGTAGATGATCCCAGCATCTAACCACTTGATGATCTCCTTTTTCACGACCTCCTGCAGATTGGGGTTTAAGCGTCTCTGCATTTCACGAGAAGGTCGTGTGCCCTCTTCTGAATAGATATGATGAGTACAATAAGAGGGACTTATTCCAGTCAAATCATCGAGAGTCCATCCGATGGCTCTTCGATGTTGCTGGAGGACAACAATCAGACTGGTTTCCTGTTCAGGACTGAGGTTGGAATTGATGATCACAGGAAGGGTCTGATTAGAACCCAAAAAGATGTATTTCAAATGAGCAGGAAGGGGTTTTAGTTCGAGGGTGGGGTTTTCAGCAGCAGCGGGTGGTTCAGTATAGATGTGAGGTTCAAGGGTGGGAGTTACTGGGTTGTTCACATCTGGATTTGACTCCTCTGTTTGCGGGTCAAGATCCTTCTGTGGTTGATGAGGCATACTTAAGTCATTCTGGAGGTGTGATTCATCAACCAAAGTCTTGATGTCACAAATTTGCTCGATGACGCCGCAATTAATTCGTTGTTGGGCCTTAAATATATCAATTTTCAGTGTTTGATCTCCAAACTTAAGCTCTATTTGGCCCTCCTCACAGCTGATGTTGGCTCTAGCAGTAGCCAAGAAAGGTCTCCCTAGAATGATTGGTGTATCCCTAGGGTTCTCAGGTGCATCCATGTCTAAGACTATAAAGTCCACTGGAAAATAGAAATCCCGCACTCTCACGATAACATCCTCGAGAATCCCTTTTGGTGACTTTATAGATCGATCTGCTAATTGTAATGTCACCTCGGTTGGTTTCAGCTCAGATTCTTCCAGATGGTCAAGTAAGGATGTGGGTATCAGATTTATAGATGCACCTAAGTCTAACAATGCTCTATCAAATTGGGTACCACCTATCTTACAGGAGATCAGGGGAGTTCCAGGATCTTTTGCCTTGGGTGGGAGTCTACTAAGGATTACAGAGCTGGCTTGCTCTGACAGAACAATTGGGCTCCCTCCCTTGGTTCGCGGCTTACGCTGGGGTGTACATATATTCTTTAGAAATCGTGCGTAAGCTGGTACGTGGCGGATTGCATCCATTAAGGGGATGTTTATGTGGACCTGCTCAAAGAGCTTGACCAGGTCCTCCTCAGGGGCCACGGGTTTGGTGGTCCTCTTTCCCTTGGTCAGGGCCTCGGGAAACGGGATCTTGGTTGGTTCCTCTAGGATAGGTCCAGGTTGTGGGTCTGGGACAGCGGTACCTTGGATAGCTATCCTAGAGTCATGGTTATCAAGCTGGGAGTGGTTTGGATAATGCGGGTCCTGAGTTGTCTTACCACTACGTGTTGTTACAGAATTTAATCCGGCCTGATTTTGGTTTGGGTTTGGTAGGAGGGGTGGCTGCTGCTGAAATCCCGCACGCGAAGTTGAGGCTTCCATCTCGTCTGGAGATGGGGCAGTAGGGGCCTGATAAATCCATTGAGCGTGGCCTAAATTTGGATTCATAACGCGCTTCTGGGTTGGCACGTTATTTGGGTTAGGAAGAGGTTGGGAAGGGAGTGTGCCTGGCTGGCGAGAATTTGCCAACTGGGCCAGTTGAGTTTTAACTTCAGTAAGCTCGTCCTTGTGCTGTTTTTGAATGGCTGCATTTGATTTTTGAATGTCAGCCAGAGTCTGAAGGATTAAGGACATTTGATCTTGATTTGGCTCTGATGGATAAGTAGGGTGGGGCCGAGGCTGAGGCGGCTGGTAGTGATGAGAGGGCTGTGGGCGGGACTGAAAAGGTGGTCTTTGGGTTTGGGAATTTCCCGCCCACTGAAAATTGGGATGGTTTCGCCATCCAGGGTTGTAAGTGTTGGAGAATGGGTCGTTCTGGATGGCGTTGAGGTCCTCGCAGGTCTGAGGAACCTCCTGAGAATCAGGGAAAGGAGGAATGGAGTTCCCCCGGCTGGTGAAGAAAGGATCGGATGATCTTCCAGTCCAAGAATCAGATGGGGATGGATATGGATCCATCCCAAGGGAGGATCGGTGGAGGATGTTTTGCACAGTCTCCTGTGTGGAAGGAGGTTGTGCAAAGGAGTTACGCGCAGAGGTGGCTCGCTACAAGTGCTGAGTCAGCTCATCCACCTTCTTTTCAATGATTGAGACCTTGTCCAATCGACTGGCCATTAATTCCAGGTCGACTGATGCGGACAGGTCCTGCGTCTCATGTGCTCCCTTAAGATTCGTCGCTGCGCGGGTATTCGTCCTGTCGAATAATCCCATGGAGTCATTGTTGATGGAGTTCTCGCACATGTTTTCGAGAATCTCCCATACGGTGTCTTCATGTTGACCCATGATGTTTCCTCCGCAGGTTGCATTGACGAAAAGGCGGATGTCCTCACGGAGTCCCTGGTAAAAAGATTGGACTTGTTCCCATTTAGGAACTCCGTGATGGGGGCACTTCCTCATGAGATCCTGAAAACGATCCCATGCCTCATGGAGAGGTTCTCCTGATTGTTGGGTGAAGTGTGTAATCTGATGGCGCAAGGCGTTGGTCCGACCAACGGGAAAGAACTTTTTCAAAAACTCGGATTGAAGTTCTTCCCAAGTGTTGATCGGCCGGGTCTGAGTTTGATACCAATGGGCGGCCTTGTCCATAAGAGAAAAGGAGAACATCTTCATGAGAAGAATATCCCGATTTTGCGCATCTGATCCAAAAGTGTGGGCCAGATGCTTTAGCTGTTTGATGTGCTGGAAGGGATCTTCAGAATTAAGCCCATGGAATTTAGGTATAGCATGAATCATGTTGGGCTTTAGTTCGGAATCAGGTCCTCCAGTCGGGATTCTAACTCGAGGCTCAATGGCCACCGCAGCAGGATTGTAGTGGTCCCGCATCATAGGACGCTGTGGTGGGTGTACGAAGTTTTGGAAGAGGTCATTGAGTCGCTGGAGCTGGTGTTCCAGATTATTTTCTTCCTCAACTGGCTGAGCCATGATGGGGGAAGAAGAAGAACTTGGTTCTGAATCAGAAGAGAGAATAATGTGAGGGTGTTGATGCACAAATACGGGCGTCGAGGCTTGGCCTTGACGAGAGCGAATTTCTAATGGAGGTCTTAAGGGTGGTCTTAGAGACCTCCTTCCGTACATGCACAGTTGGGAGAGGTAAGTTTAGAAGGTGCTGGACCCAATCAAGACACCCAAAAATGTGTTGGGTGACTATAGAGGTGCGGGGCAGATGGACCCCTTGATCAGAAAGATCGTCCACCTGAGAATTACCTGGGCAGCCAGAGAGGGAGAGTCCCGCGAAGACCCCTACACGGTAGAGCATCCCCACGGGTTACAGGGTTTCCCCCACCCGACCTCTCTTGTCACTGCGGTTCCAGGTAGACCAGAATGGGGATCTTGACCTCTTAAGTCTACTAATTTTAAGATCAGGGTGCTTAAGGTTTCACTTGAACTTTAGTCTTTTTAAGTGCAAAGAGTGACCTAATTTAAGGTTGGTTGACCCAAGGGGTCAACTTTACCTATTGTTGTCTTTAAGAGCTTTTAGGTCCTGTCTTTTAGGGTTCAAGTGTTTAGAGAGAGCCAATTGTTTAGGATTTTTCTTGTTAATTATTTTCAATCAATGGCTTGGGCACACCTCTTTTGGATTTCCTTAATTCTTGATTAAGGGGTGTGTCTCTACTGAAATCCTAATGTTTGACCTTATGTTGGCTCTACTTGGTCCATTTAACTCTTTGTTGGGCAATTAGGGCTCAAGCAAGAATGTGTTAGCCCTTAAATACCCTTAATAGTGTGCAGGAGTGATGAGTTGAAAACATGCAACTTTTTATGGTTACTAAGTATGGAAGACAGGTTAGCCCTATATTGCTTGTTCTTTTCTTTTCTTCCTCTTTAGAGTGTAGGGGTTAATAGTGAGAGAAAAGATTTACCTGTCTTCGGAGTGGTTGTGTGGTTGCTTGTCTTCTTGAGTTCCTGTAGCTGCACAAAAGAGAGGAGATTATCAGAACTTAAAAGAAACAGGAATGTTTACCTCTAGAATAGCCGTTGCTCCCCGGCAGCGGCGCCAAAATGAAACGTCGCGACAACCGGGTTTGAGGGTTTTGTTATAACGTTGTAGTAAAGCCGGTTATTACCAACATTTCAAATATAAAAATTTTTTACTCGGAAAATAAAAGAGTTCCCGAGGTCGAACTCAGGGAGCAAGTTGTATTCTAGAGATATACATGTTTCTTTTACAAAAATAAAGAGAGAGGGAAAGAATTTGTTGTTTTCTCTTTGTTCTGCAGAGGGGGATGCTCTTCTTTCTCTCTTTCTTTAGATCTCCTTCTTTCTTCTTCTTCTTTGGTTTTCTGCCTTGACCTCTCTTCTTCTTCTTCTGCAATCGTGGTGACGCTCGTCTTCTTCTTCCTGCTGTTTCTGCTTTGGTGATGTTCTTCTTTCTTCAGAGCTCCTTGTTCTTCTTCTTCGTTCTGCAGAGGTGATGCTCCTCTTCAGATCTCTCTTTCTTCTTCTTCCTCGGTTTCTGCCTTGACCGTTCTTCTTCTTCTTCTGCTTTGGTCGTTGCTCTTCCTTCTTCTTCAGCCTGCCTTCTTTCCTGCTCTGGCTGCTGACCTTCCGTCGTCTGACCCGGTGCTTAGACGACTTAACTATGCCTTTGCTACAGTGCAGCTCCTTCTTCTTCAGCGGGTCTTCTTCTTCGCCTGTGCCTGCACATTTCAGGGTTTTTTCGTCAAGAGGCAAAACCTACTCTACCCCCCTCCCCCGCGTCTCTCTTTCTCTGTGAAACCACTCTTGGGAAAGCTCTCCCAGAGCTACCGGGTAATCGGGTTCGGGTCAGGCCCGGGTCCAGGCCCACCGGCGTACGGTGGTGGGCGAGGAGTGCAGGTCGGTTTAATCGGGTCGGGCCAGGTCCGCGGAGCGTGGTCACGGACGAGGCCGGGTCGGGTGAGAGGGACCTCACCCCGTGGTCAGGAGGCAGACAGCATAAGGCACTTTTTGCCTTTATGCGTCCGCTCGCCTCCGAGAAGTTCCGAGGTGGGACTAAATGTCCCACCCCAATTGAGCGCCCGTCGCGGAGGGAGCAGTGGGCGATCGTGGCTTCATGTGCGGCCTTCGCCCCATCTGCGAGCCTGGGACGTTTCGCTGAGACTCCCCGCGCAACCTGGGAGTCGAACCTGGGCGAAGGCGTGCCTGCACCTGCAGGTGAAGGAGCTCTGCCTGCTCAGTAATGGCGACGGCGGGCGAGTCACCTGGTCACAGAAGAACGGCCTCTCGGCCAAATCAGACAGGCGGGGGACCTTCGCCGTGGCACGGCGAAGGTGGTCAGGGGGTCTGCAGGGGGCGTGATGGAGCCAACAGGTCGTCCTAGGTCAAACTGTGAGCGAAGAAGTGGGTGTGTTCGGTGGATCTGCAGAGGGCGTTTGGTGGGAAGTGGAGGGGCAGAAGAGGATCAGGGTGAGGAGGCGGAGGTTCTGCGGTGGTCGGCAAGCCGTGTGGGTCGCTGATGTGATGGGAGCGGCTCGCCGGAGGGTGGTCGGAGGCGGAGAGGGTGAGTGTGAACTGGAGCGGTCGAGGGTTTAATCAAATAAAAGACAGTGAGGAAAAGAAAGAGGGGGAGGTGGGGAGGAGTTCTGACCTAGCTATGGAGACGAAAGGGGCCGAGACAGGGCGACAGTCGTGTCGACTGTCGCCGGAGAAGAAGATGCCCAGGGGAAGGGGCGGCGGCGAGCAGAGGGCTGGAGAGGCGCCAGCTGGGTACGGCGTGGCGCAGGAAGAGCAGGGGAGGAGGTCTCTGCTGCTGGTATTACGGCAGAGCGAAGAGGAGGAGGGGGAGGAAACCGCCGGAGCTGGTGAGCGTCTGCCGGAGAAAGAAGAGAAGGAAGTTGGGGATTTCTCCGTCAGATCCAGGCTGCCCTGGTCGGTGGAGCAGCGGGGGGTATTTATAGGGATGAAACAGGGAGGAAGGCGGAGGGAGACGACGTGTCTCCCTCGCCAGAGAATGGTCGGAACACGAACCCATACCGTCCGTGCGTTCGCACGGCCGGTATGGTGGGCTACAATGACCAGGGGGGTGCTCCTGCGACGGCTGACGACGCAGGGCACCCCCGGTTTACTTGCCAGGTCCCCCACCTCACCCTGCGCGGCGCCATGCTCCGCGCAAGGTCGCCGGAGCATGGTGCTGGCAGGGTTTTGCAGGAGGGACCTGATTGCAAAGAACGAAGGAGAGTTAGGGGCCAAATTGCGAGGGTTCAAAAGTTGAGGGCCAAAGAGTAAATATATGAGGACCAAAGTGTGAAGTCGGTCAAGGAGGTTTCTTCTTAGGCTCAAGTTTTTATACATGACTAATTAGGACCTAAGGAATCTGATGGTGAATTTTATTTTCATATTAAACCTTGTTTGACCGGTCAATTTGCGCAAAAACCCAAATTAAGTTATTAATTGGGCATGGTTCTCAATGTAGGTCAAAATGGGTTCTAGAGGCCAAATTGAAGGTTCTAAACCCTAGAGATTATTTTTCTATGAATTTTAGAGGGTTTATTCTATTTTTACTTTGCCTCGAACCTTGTGAATTGAAGTGGGTTGTTTTAGGGTTACAGATTATCATTTGGTTCCTTGGAAGTGCTGTAGCCCTTGCTAGATCATCTCATCCCACTTTTATTCTTATTAAGCTGTTTTGACCTGTGTTTGGTCCCTGAATTACCCTGCATGCAGTTTATACTGGTAAAATTGCACTTTTACCCCTTATGACTGGTTTTCTTCTCAAACTCAGAATTCTCTGAGTTAAGCCTTTCCTTGAGATATGTAGGAGCTTTTATCCTTTGTATTGGGTCAAAATGAGCTAGTTATGGCTCATGATGAGGTTCTCATCACATATATATAGACATATATATATATATACACATATAACTACATATATACCTATATATTTATAACCATATATATATTTACATATAGATATATATTTATAAATATACATACAAATGTATATTTTCATATCACCTGCCATACATTGTATCGTGGGAATATCTGCACCAGTTGCTGATATTCCCCAATACAAGCGTATAGAAAGAATTTTTTCGCACACATCTTCCACCATCCATCCTACACTACATGCGGCACTTCGTCATGTTGGTTGCATCTTCCTAGACAACGACCGACTCGACACCGTGCTACACGCCATCTCCACCTCCACCCCTACCCCCACCCCTATATACATATATAATATATACATATATATATATATACTATATTTACTTTATTTCTATTTCTCTTTCCTGCCATTAAAAAGATTAAAAAATACACAAAAGAGAAAAGATAATCTTTGACTTGCAGGTACTCAGTCTTGCGAATAGCAAGACCAGTTTTGGAACCCTAATTTAGCTAAAAGTCAAGAACCTTATTTTGAGGGTGTACCTCGAGGACAAAAATTATCAGAAAAAAAAATCTTAAATAGAAAAACACCAAAAACACAATAAACGAATGGAAGAGATTCGTTGTAGGAAAGGCGTAGAAACTTCTTCATTTCTAATCCCACTTCCCTGAGTTCGACCCTGGGCCTAAAAGTGACCAAGATAAAATCAAGTAGGCTAGGTTAAAAATTTTGTAAAGAGATGGTTAGGTTCCATTTAGGTTAACCACTATACACATTTTAACGATAAAATCACCATATTAACACAACCTATCCAGGCCCGACCAGTAGGCTTAGGTGGACTTGTAGTGGAAGGTTTTGTAGGTGGAGTTAGGGTTTGGTTTTTGGTGCCAGGGAGGTGGATGCTTGATAGGAAAAGCTAAGCTAAGCTAGCTTAGCTAGCTATGGAGTAGAGGAGGAGGTAATGAGAGCTAGGGTTTGTGGAGAGGAGCTGGGCAGAAGACATCTGGAGCTGAATTGAAGCTGGTAGCTGCTGAAGAGGTTGGCATGGAGCTACTCTAGCTGGCTTAGCTTGCTAGTTCTTTGCTAGTTCCTAAGCTAAGCTAAAGTGAGTTGGCTTTTGCTGAATTGAGCTGAGGTGAGCTGGGTCTAGTGCTCCCGGGGAGGATTGAGTTGGCTAAGGCAGCTAAGGTATTTTAGCTCAACTAAGTTGAGCTAAGCTGAGTCCCCAGGAGACGGACTTGAGCTTCCTGAGCTGGAATGAATTCATCTTTAGCTGGCTGGAGTTGAGTGGAGCTGGATGTAGCTGGACCTGAGCTCAGGTGAACTCCAGTCAACTCAGCTGAGCTAGCTAGAGCTCCCTTTGGACTAATGGGAGCTAAGACGAGCTAGACTTAGCTAAGTTTAGTTGGATTAGAGCTGACCTGAGCTAGGGTGAGCTAAGATGAGCTCTCTTAAGCTGCCATTTGACAAGCGTGGAAATCGCGTATTTTGAAATCATTGGAAATCGTAGAATAGTCGCAAAAACCACTCGTTAAAGATATTTGTGATAATGAAACTCGCATAGATCTTTATTCTTTTTAGAACTTGAGCCCCGGTCGTTCGTCTCTAGGAGGCGTGAAAACGAATCAAGATTTGGATCGGCTTTTATAACCTAAATCTAACCTAAGCTACTATTTTTGTCTTTTTGTGTTTTTGATTTTTTTATTTTGAAAAGTGAATTGAAACCTAGATCTAGATAAACTAGCAAAAACCTAAGTGACTATGTGCATCTAAATGAGGACATGGTGGCCGTGCATGGTGTGGACAAACCAAAGTGTCATATAAGCAAGCAAACATGAGGACAATCAATTATAGAAACATCATGAAATTATTTATGCATAAAAAATTATCACACATCATCTACACTAGAAAGCATATAAATAGAAGAAAATCCCTCACGCCGAAAAGTTTTCACTAGGGCCATCGGCCTTGTGTGAGGGTGTAGGCTAGACCTTGGGTATGCAAACCCATCTACACGCCTACCAAAAGAGATGGCCGGCCACAAGAGGCTATGGGTGAGCCTTCATGGCCGTCCAAGAAGAAGAAGATGGGGGTGAGTGCACCCAAGTGGAGAGAGGAGGGTGTTGCTCCCTTTCTCAACAAATGGTCGTCCTTGAAGCTTTGGAAAGAAACTTCCCTAGCTAGCCGTCCATGGAGCCTTGGAGGAGGATGAGGAGGACGGCCTTAAGGTTTTGGGGGGTGAAAGCAAGTTTAGAGTGGAGAGTATGGATGGGAGAGTGTATGGAGATTGTCCAATTTCGTAGCTCTCTCTTTGCCCTTATGGAAGGATCCATTTGGTTGCCACTTTTGGTGCCTCCAAAAATAGCCAATGCCATAATTTTTGTATCTAGGTTTGACACAAGTTTTTAGGGTTTCCAAGAGAGTGCGCATGGGTTTGGTGGGAGTAAAATGGGAAGGTGTGTGTGTGTGTGTGGGTGTGCGTTTTTCGTAGGGCTAGGTTGTGGGTTTTGGCAGGATTAGGTGCTAAATAGGTTGGGTCAATCTAGATTAAGTGGGTGTGGACCTAATTAGGCTTAGGAAAGTCTAATTGGGCAGGAGTGAACCTAATTAGGTCTAGGTCAAGTCTAATTAGATGTGTGCATGTGATTAGGCTAGGGTAACCCTAATAGGTATGAGTTAATTAGATCCTAGGTGGATCTAATTGGGCTCGGGTGCACCCAATCAACTATAGATGCACCCAATTAGGTATGGGATGGTTCAATTGGGTTAGGGATAGGACAAGTAGGGCTATGGATAGTGGACTAGGCTTAGGAGGTCTCTACTTAGGTTTCCTAGGGTGTCCGGTGGGGTTCCTAGGTCAAAATAGGCAAGTTAGGGCTTCCAACACCAAAATCATGAACCAGACAGCAGTATCAGACGTCCAGGATAGTGGTCAGACATCTTATACTACAAAATTGGATGTCTGGACACTAAATTAGATGTCCAATTCTATGTCAGTATGAGTTTTGGCTTCCTGGATTGTTATTCTGCAGAAATCAGATGTCCAGCCAGATGTCTGGACATCCTAAAAGGTGCTGGAGAGTGGGTTTTAGGTTTTCTAAGGTTGGTTTTAGTTCCTAAGTGTTTGGGAGAGGGATAGGGTGGATAAGAACATGGATAGTGCTATCCATGTTTGGGTTTTGACGCTAAGGTGCCCTAATGGAGGTTGTTTTGGGTTTGGGAAGGCTGTCCTAGGGTTTCAAAGGGTAGGGATAAGGTTATCCTCCTCACTCGTCTTATCTGGATCAGTCTTCTTCTTCCTTTATTGCTTTATTCCACTATCTCCATCCTGGATCACTTTATTATCAGCAAATAGTAATAAAAACCATTAACTAGCAGGTTATCTCATCTTATTCTAAATAGACTGATGCAATGCATGATATGCAAGATATGAGTGCAATATCCACAATTTAAGCTAGGTTCAGACATTATTTTGGTTGATTAGGACCCATGATTGCTGTGCAATCGTACCCCCATGCCTAAACTTTGCTAGTCCCTAGCAAATGCAAGACTAAATTATTCGCATAAGGGTACCTAAGGGATTGATTATTTTATCAAGTGTATGCTTAGAGATTTTTCTCCTTTTTATTTTCATCCTATGTCCTAGAAATCTAGACAAATATGAAAGTGCAGCTACGTAGCTTTTGCAGCGGATTCGAGTGAAAGACTGATTCACCTCTAAAGCCTATATTTGACCCCTAGTAAAAATTCTAGCGGGATAGACGGACTTCTTCCCTCGGGGTATTCAAGATATTCTATGAATTCCACCCGGCTTTAAGCTTAGGTAGAGGATCTTGAAGTGAAAGATTATATATTTGGTGGCTCACTCTCGACTGGTGCTACATAGAGATTAGTACTATAGAATCTAGATTCCCAAATTATTAAGTAACTCACTCAGTGCAAGGCAAGAAAAACTATGCTATCTTTTGGTTCCTTTGTATTCATTCTCTCTTTTTCTTTTTCTTTTCTTTCTTTTTCTTAGAGCTCACAATCTCACCAGATTCACACATATGATTCGTATTTGGTGGTCTCACTAGGCATTAACACTTTAATTGAGTTCTCATAACCCTAACACTAAGTCGGAATTCCTCAGCCAGTATTCGGGTAGTCAGAAACATGGAAAAATAGGTTAAGGCCTTATTTGGTGGATCTCAAATTTGTTTGGTGATATTACCTCAATACAAATGAAATAAATACTAGATATTCACAAACTCTTTTTCTGCTCTTTCTTCTTTTTTTCCTCTCTTCTCTCTCTCTCTTTTTATTTTTATTTTTTATTTTTTATTTTTTTCAACACAACACAAGCTAGCATACATTCATGAACTTTATTGAGGAGGCATTATTAGGGATTGGTGGTACTCAAGAGACATTAGGTGGCTTATTTGGTGGAAGTGCCTACTCATGGCACCGAGAGAGACGGATAGGACAATGTATTTCTGACCTTGACATCAATACCCTCCTTCAGCCGAGGATTCCATAAAGAATGGCTGTAACCATCCACCTTAGCCCTAGTTTTATGAAAACTCGCTCTCCGTGTATTTACCTTATTTGGTGGCTCTCAAAATTTCGCACAAAATGCATATGCAGGAACCGAGAGCAAAAACTGTCTAATCTCAAAGCATCATCACCTAATTATCTAGGATTCCAGATTCCTTGCACTAATCTTAGAGCACCAGTACACTCTACTCTCATCTCACACTGTTTGGTGGATTTTTGGAAGAAAATCTGCCTGACTCCCAAAACACTGTCCAGGGGTTCAGGAAAAGAAGCACTGCTTCTTCTCGATAGACTGAAGACGTTTATCAGTCTTCACCATGAATCCATTGCAAATTCTACGTGTGTGTGAAAAGTTGTACTGGATTCCAGATTATAGGAATCAACTAGAGGATAAAATCCTTAATGCATTCTCTTAATAAAATAATTTTATTCATGAGTGCAATATGTATATATGCTATGTATAACCTTTCAAAAGTTGCTCTTCGAAGATTTCCCTAAGTCAGGTTACATTAAGCTTGGCCCTAAATTTAGAATGGAAAGGTGAGTGGATGAGTTGAAAGTGGCTGTTGCGGACGATTTTTAGCTCCAATGCGAGCATTGGAGGTGGAGTCGGTTGTTCTTAATTTAAGGACCCTAAAGTGCAATTAGCATGATGTACAAAAGGTGTTTCCTAGGTGTTGGTAGAAAAATTTTCAGTTTACAATTACTACCCCCCCATGCCTACTTTCTTGCATGTCCTCATGCATGAATATAGCGAAAAATAAATTAAGACAGGGAGTAAATGGGTAGAATTCACTTGGAATGGCTCCTGAATTTTGGCATTCCACTTATTCCAACACCTGACATTGAATATGCAGGAAAAATCTGACAAATAAAATATGCTATATATAAGTGTTGAGATTAACACCTTCAGCTGGGCATACACTAAAAAAGGATATACCAATACAGTATTGAGAATGGAAAATAAAATGATTAGAATTTTAGTCACATTCGCCAATAGTGGACTGCAAATGCGAACCAACTGTCCATGAATTCCAAGTCCAAATAATCGAAAAAATATGTAGATGGGGCTTGGGATTATCTACAGCCAGATGCTACAGAAGAAAGACAGATAAATACGGGTGCCTGGAAGGAATGAAGGTGAAGGCATCCTGAAGAGGTGATGAAGAATGTGGGTGGTAGGGGTATGGGTGGAGTCGTGTGGGGTGAAATGATATGGGTCCTGTTAATGGTGATGAATGGAAGGCATGACCCAAGTAGTGTGGTCAGATCTGGAAATCAAGGTCCAATGATCAGTCTTTGTCTCGACCAAAGATGTTTGGGTCTCATCTTCTTCTTTTATCTCTTCCAAATTGTCCAATGCCAATTCCCAATTATCACATGATTCCCCAAAATTCTTAGCTTTCTCTGATAACTCATCATATGTTATCCCCAGTAATCGTTCAATTTCTTGAATATCTATTTCATAAGGGGATATTTCCTTCTTCTCACTTAGATGAAATTGGGCATTAGATTTAGTAGTGAGTCCCTCCATGAAAGTGGAATGGGCTAAATCATTGATTGAGGAGTTGTTACAGTCTTTTTGATTTTGTTGCTCTGTGTATGAGATCATTTGAATTAATTCATCAATGTCTCCATGGGTATTCTCAAATACAGCAAAATCATTTTCAGGTCCCTTAATGCTTGGTTCCTCAAAATGAAATGATTGGTACTCAGGCCCTAAATCAAGATCAAGATTCTCAAATAAATCTACATTCTCAACTTCCATAGGGTTATCAATATCATCCACCTCGGGTGTTTGATCAACAAAATCCTGCATGACCACCACCGAATCGCAAATCAGTTGTGACATACCTAACCCAGATTCAAACATTTCTGGTTTTTGTTGCTCATCCCGGATTCTATGAAGCTCTTTCCTTATATCATCATATTCTCTTGCACTACTTTTATTTCATGAATCATTTTGATCAATTGAGTAATCTGGGATTCGTTGCAAGGGGTAGGGGTTTGAATTGGGCTAGGTCGATCAACCATACTATCAATGATTTGATCTAGTAGGGAGGGTGACTTATGTGATCTAGTGGATTGTTGATTCAGGTCGTGTGGTTCTACCCAGGTGTCAATTGCCATAGTTTCTTCCAAATTACCCTCTGACTCACTTTCCATGTCATCCAGAAAGTACCCTAACTTTGTTTTCTTAGCGGCTGCATACATATCAAAGTGAATCTTCTCATTGCCGCTACTCACCTCCATACATCCTGAGTAACAGTCAATCCATGCATTGGCCGTAGCCAAGAAAGGTCGACCTGGAATAGTGGGTGAATTACTTAGTGTTGTCAACGTTTTTTGTGCGGGTTTAAAGGATGTCACGTTGTAGTATAACCGACAAAACGTCTAAACAAATATAAAGAATTTTATTACTCGAAGACCGGAGTATCCGAGGTCGAACACAGGGAGCAATCTCAGTACTTTGTAAAACCCAAGAATACAACTGTTAAATGCAAATATAATTGATTCAAAGAGTTTTAAAAAAAAAGATTTAAAAAGTAGAATTAGACGTCTGATTTATGTATCAGACGTCTTAAATGTGATCTTTCTTTCTCTCTTCCTTCTTCTCCTTTCTGCTTCTGTATCTTTCC
This sequence comes from Thalassia testudinum, assembly GCA_037157565.1. Classification (NCBI taxonomy): domain Eukaryota; kingdom Viridiplantae; phylum Streptophyta; class Magnoliopsida; order Alismatales; family Hydrocharitaceae; genus Thalassia; species Thalassia testudinum. Next base: position 142,328,225 of record JAZHRO010000031.1, on the reverse strand, counting down.
TTCTTCTGCTTTGCCTTTCTGATCTCTTTGCAATCTTCCCTTGTCCATCTTTTTCTTCTCTGCGAAGAATTCTAATCTTTCTGCTTTCCTTCTTCTCCTGTGAAGGCTTCTTTCTTCTTCTTCTGTCTTCTTCTTTGGCTTGCCTTTCCTTCTTCCGCAGCGGCCAAGTCCTTCTCCTGCGATCAACCTGCCTGCACAGGAGCAAAACCTAACCCTTCTCCCTCTACCCGCGCGTCTCTCTCTCTCAAGCAATTCACTCTGAGCTGCTCTCCCAGAGCCACAGGCATAATCGGGTCGGATCGTACCTGGGACCAGGCGCACCTCAAGGTGGTGTGATGCGCGAGGAGTGCGTAGGTCTAGGTCGGGTCGGATCCGCCAAGTCCGCATGGTTAGGCCGCGGACGAGGCGGGTGGGGCCAGTGAGGGACCTCACCCCTGTGCTTACTGAGGCGATAAGAGTATATCACAAAAACAATTTGTAGTGTACCTGAGGTTTGTAATCCCGCGATGTGGGACTAAAGGTTTCGTCCTTCCCTCACGCGTGCCCGCAGACTCTCGTGTGCAATTGCCCACGCTGAAGGCCCTGCTGGTGCTCCTCGCTGAACTCAGTCACCTCGCGACACTTGCGAGAGTCTGCTGCACCTGCCGCCTGGGAAGCCTGACGCCTGCTGCTGCTCCAAGCTTCCTGCTGCTTCGGCTGTTAATGGCGGCCGGGGCGTTCACCTGAGATTCCATAGAACGGCCTATTGGCCCAATCAGAATAGCTGGAAACCTTCACCGTAGCACGGCGAAGGCGGTGGGTGATGCTGCAGGTTGCCGGTCGGCCTAGGCGTGCGCGCCTAGGTCAACCTGTGGCCGGAGATGGTGGGTTGGTCGGGGGGTGCTTGTAGAGGTCTGGAGTGGCAGTGATGGGGTGGAATGGGTTCCTGGTGGTGAGGCGAAGCTCACGAGGTGGTTGGCGAGCCGGGTGGGGGGGGCTGGAATGGTGGAAGCGGCTCACCGGAGTGAGGTCGGAGGCGAGGAAGATGGAGGCGGTGAGGTACTGTCGAGGGGTAATCAAGTAAAATAGTTGGGGAAAAAAGAGAGGAGAGGATGGAGAACGTATCTGTGATTGTCTGGAAGGAAGGAAGGCGGCGGAGAGGACGGCTCGTAACTGCCATCGTCGGGGAAGAAAGACCCTGAGGGAGGAAGCAGCGATGGAGACGTGGTCAGAAGCGCGCGCGCGGGGTACAGCGCGACGCGGGAGGAAGCGACGGAGAGGACTCTGCTGCTGGTATGGCAGCAGAGCGACGAGAAGGAGGGGAGGAGGTCGCCGGAGCTTGTGGGTCGTTTGGCCGGAGATGGGAGAGGGAGGAATTTGGAAGAGATCTCCGTCAAAATCAAGCTTTGCCCTCTGCGGTAGGGTCTGGGGTGTCTTTTATAGGTGCTGGCCGCACCTACTAGCGCGTGAAGACCACGCAATTAGGTCTGCCGACTCGCCGAAGTTGGAAGGAAGGTGGATACCCGAATCTCTCGTGCGTTCGCACGAGAGATTGGGTTCACACCAGCGAATGTAATTGGCTTTACAAGGAAGGGAATTCCTCAGAGAATCCTCCTTCCATTTCTGGGAGGGAATCTCTGAGGGATTAGAGAGCAATCTCTCTCGAAACTTCGCCGGAGCTCGGTTCTGCCCTAGCAATGGTGGCAGGACCGGTTTGCAAAGGAGGCGAAGAACCTAGGGGGCTCTCTGCAAAGGTATTCAAAAGATAGGGACCAATTTGTGATTTGGGTGTACTAAATTGCAAAGTAGGTCAAGATGACCTCTCCTTAGGTCCAAATTTTGATACAAACCTAATTTTGACCTAAGGAATCCAATGGTGAAGTTGTATTTTAGGTTTGACCTCGTTTGATTGGATATTTTGTGTAAAAGCCTAAATTAGGTTAATTAAAGAGCTAGGACCCTAATCTAAGTCAAACTAGGTTCCAAAGGCCAAATTAAGTGTTCAAAACCCTAGAGGATGTTTTTCCATGATTTGTAGAGGGTTTACTTGCTTTTTGTTCTGACCGGAACCTTGTTAATTTAAGCGGGTCTGTTTTAGGGTTACCAAGTGTCATTTAGTTCCTAGATTGCACATGAACCCATTTCTGATTAACTCAACCCACTTTTTATCTTATTTGGACCATTTGACCTCTGCTTTGCTTCTGAGAAATCCCGTTTATGTACTGCAATGGTAAAATTGTAGTTTTAACCTTTATTTCATGTTTTCTTCTCAGAGCACTTGTTCCTTCAATTAGGCCTTCTTCCAGGTTATGTAGGAGCTTTTATCTTCTTTATTGGGTCAAAATGAGCTAGTTATGGCTCATGATGAGGCTCTCATCACTTAGCTTCTCCGGTATGTTCATGTCCAAGATAATAAAATCGACTGGAAAGCTAAGACCTTGTACTTTAATAATCACATCCTGAACTACCCCCTTCGATAGTTTGATGGAGCCATTTGCCATTCTAATGGTGACAGGTGTGTGGTGCAGATCTCCAAGTTTGGTGCGGTCAAAAAGGGCGGTAGGAATCAAGCTAATGGAAGACCCTAGATCCGCAAGGGCTTTGTTGAAGGTGAATCCCTTTATGGCACAAGATATGAAGGGTTTTCCAGGGTCAGTCATTTTGGGTGGTAGAGTGCTAGAAATAAATGCACTTATGGTAGCCGATAAAACCACCTCTTTAGGTGTGCAAGTCTTTTTCTTCTTTTGTGACTCTTTCTTTAAGGCCTCAGGAAAGGGTAAATAGGTCAAATCAACTTCAGAATCCTTTTTCTTCTTTTTGTCCCTTGAGTTTGAGTCAGAGCTGGATGTGGGTTTGGTCTTATGATTTTTGGTTGAGCCTGAATCAGGTCATTTGGGTGGGCTCTTAGCTTTTCTCTTTCTTTTAGAGGCCACGGATTTGGCCCCTACACAATGCCATGTATGATAGATTGGAGGAGGGGTTGGAAGAATAGGTGGAGAATAGGAGTGAAAAGGCATTTGCATCCGGGGATAAAGTGATTCTTGAAGCTCTTGGTTTGATCCCCTTGAGATTTCACTTGATTTTCCAAATTAGTCAGCCTTTCTTAATTTTTCTTGTCAAAGTCCAACAAAATGTTCATGATATCTTCAAGGGTGGTTGCGGGTTGGGCCAGACTAGATGGTTGCCCTAAAGTGGTTTGAGTGGAGTATTGGGCTAGCCTAGATTGATGTTCAATCTGAGTCGGTCTTTGTGGTGGCCATGATAGATCAGGATTGTTTCTCCACTCAAGGTTATACGAATTTGGATATGAATCAATAGGTGTATCGCCCTGAGTGGGGCTGACTATAGAGGGAGTTGATTGAGAACCTGTTATGTGGTCTTGTACTTGTGATCCATTATTCCAATTCCTTAGAGACATCTCATCAGGTACAGGTGTATTAGAAATAGTGCATTCCTCAATTGATCTACCCAAATCATGGATTAGGTCCAAAGGTGCCTTTTGGGTTGGCTGAGTCCAGGATGCCTCCTAATGGTAGCAAGAATCAGTAGAATAGCTAGTGGATCCAAAATATGGGTCACTAGACCCACTAGGCTGGTTGTTCCAAGTCTCTTGTTCCTAGGAGGAGTGATAAGATTGAGATTGTGCCTGAGATCGTCTAATTTGCTCCAGAAGCTTGGCACATTGATCTGTATAGTCCATGTTATATTCCTGGAATTCAGCAACTATGGCTTTCAATTGGTTCTGATCTAGATAAGGGTTAGATCCATGAGATTCAAGTTCTAAATAAGCTGGGGGATAAGGATAATCATATCTCATCTTGTTAGGATGAGTCTCCCAACTAGGAGGAGTCAAAATCATGGTTGGGTTGGGAGATGGAGGACCCCGAGGGTCGAAAGAATGATATGGGTTCATGGATATTTGAGAGAAGATGCGAATAGAGATAAGAGATAGTCTTCCTTAGGAAGACACAACCAGCTGCAAGGGGCTGGTGGAATTAAGGCAAAGGCCTAGGAAGAAAGATGAGAGAACCCCAAATAAAGCAAACAAGCTAGCCTTAAATTGTATACCCTAATTGGATCTAAACCTGGTATCCTGAGATGGAACTGGGTTAAACCAACCCTTGAATTACTTGGCTGGCCAGATTGGTGGGACTCCCTAGGACACCCCGCACGATAGGACACCACTAAAGGTTAACACGGTTACCGCACCGACCTTTCTTGTCACCAGTTGGTCCAAATAGACAAGGCCTTGATTTTTACCCAATTAAATTTCAGTTACCAAGTAATTTAGTCCTGCCTAGGGCACGTCTACTTAGTTTTAGGCTTGGGCTTAGAGTGCTCTTGGAATGTGATTGGGTGATTGGGGGTGATGCCCTTAAAATTGGATTTAGAGTGTGAAGTGCACAGACAAAGGATTTTCAATACAAGCTTTAGTTGGTGTGGTGGATTTTATGGTTCAAGTACTTGTATTAATTTTTTTCTTTTAGGGTTTCCTTATTTAAGTCAATTCAAATAAGGTTGTGGTGGAGCACACAATAGTTTTTGCAAGTCCCAATTGTTATATGAAGTTCCTTTTAGTATGGCATGCAAATGTGCTCTACCTTAGTGTGGAAGCCCTAAGATCAAATAGGTCTATATGATGCTTTTAAGTCCAATAAGGTAAAAGTGGTAAGACCCAATCAAGGAAAACAATGGTCCTAATGCACCACTACTAACTGAAATAGACCTAATTGGTTGCCTAAGTTGAAATGTAGATCAATTTCAATTCAAGTGGGTGAGGGGAAGACAACCAATCACAGAAAATCCCTTCTCATGTAATCACACCCAAATCAGGCTCAAAAAGGTTTGTTTTAAGTCTCTAAATTTAAACCCTAATGTGAATTACCTAGGGTTTGTGCTTCTTCTAAAATCTGCAGTCAAACCTTAGTCTGACTTGAAATCACTCCCCAAATCAATAACTGAAGAAAAAGAATATGAAATTTGGTAGAGATCTTTATTTTCAATAAATTTTTCAGGGAATATTTTTTTAATATTTTTACTATTTCGTGCAATTTTTCATGAATTTTTATGTTCCAGGGGTCAAACAGACCAGATGGACCCCTTGAGAGAAGTGCAATTTGAAATAGTATCAAAGAAAATCCAAAAATTCTTAAAAATTCATAGAAAAAACTAGGTTTCAGTGGCTTTCCAACCCCACAAATTGCAAAGAGATCTAATTTATGTAGAGGTCATAATTAATGTTTAAAGTTATAAAAAATCAAAGTGCAGACTATTCTGACCCCCTTCCACTGTGCGAATTTTTAAAATTTGTATAGTGAGAATTTTTCCAAATAAAAGGTGGCGCTAAAAAGATAGTTTAAAAACCTAATATAATATCGAATCTCAAGATTTTTGGATTCCTAATTTCACAGCAATAGATTTTTGAAAATCGTCAATATTTGCTAGCCGAATTTCCAAATCTGATTTTTGGTGTATTTAAATAGTTTCCAAGTTAAAACACATACCAAAGAAAAAGATTTTTTTTTTAATTCATATCTGAAATTTTGAACCTGAATTTATATATATATATTTCTTTTCTTTTTCTTTTTTTTTTCTTTTTTCTAACCTAAGGAAGCAATAAACTAGAGGACGAAGAACGGGTTGATGTGTATGCAGATCCTCATCTTGACACCCTACAATCAAAACAAATAGAAGTTAAGAAAATCCAAATCTAAACTCGCGTGTTGCCTCCCCGGCAATGGCACCATTTGATCAGCATGGAAATCGCGTATTTTGAAATCGTTGGAAATCGTAGTATAGTCGCAAAAACCACTCGTCAAAGATATTTGTGACAACGAAACTCTCATAGATCTTTATTCTTTTTAGAACTTGAGTCCTGGTCGTTCGTCTCTGGGAGGCGTGAAAACGAATCGAGATTTGGATCGGCTTTTATAACCTAAATCTAACCTAAGCTACTATTTTTGTATTTTTGTGTTTTTTATTTTATTTATTTTGAAAAGAGAATTAAAACCTAGATCTAGATAAACTAGCAAAAACCTAAGTGACTATGTGCATCTAAATGAGGCCATGGTGGTTGTTCATGGTGTGAACAAACCAAAGTGTCATATAGGCAAGCAAACATGAGGACAGTCAATCACAGAAACATCATGAAATTATTTATGCATAAAAAATTATCACACATCATCTACACTAGAAAGCATATAAATAGAAGAAAATCCCTCACGCTGAAAAGTTGCCACTAGGGCCATCGGCCTTGTGTGAGGGTGTAGGCTAGACCTTGGGTATGCAAACCCATCTACACACCTACCAAAAGAGATGGCCGGCCATAAGAGGCTATGGGTGAGCCTTCATGGCTGTCCAAGAAGAAGAAGAAGAAGAAGGGGGTGAGTGCACCCAAGTGGAGAGAGGAGGGTGTTGCTCCCTTTCTCTACCAATGGTCGCCCTTGAAGCTTTGGAGAGAAGCTTCCCTAGCTAGCCGTCCATGGAGACTTGGAGGAGGATGAGGAGGACGGCCTTAAGGTTTTGGAGGGTGGAAGCAAGTTTAGAGTGGAGAGTATGGATGGGAGAGTGTATGGAGATTGTCCAATTTCGTAGCTCTCTCTTTGCCCTTATGGATGACTCCATTTGGTTGCCACTTTTGGTGGCTCCAAAAATAGCCAATGCCACAATTTTTGGATCTAGGTTTGACACAAGTTTTTAGGGTTTCCAAGAGTGTGTGCATGGATTTGGTGGGAGTAAAATGGGAAGGGGTGTGTGTGTGTGTGGGTGTGTGTTTTTCGTAGGGCTAGGTTGTGGGTTTTGGCAAGATTAAGTGCTAAATAGGTTGGGTCAATCTAGATTAAGTGGGTGTGGACCTAATTAGGCTTAGGAAAGTATAATTGGGTAGGAGTGAACCTAATTAGGTCTAGGTCAAGTCTAATTAGATATGTGCATGTGATTAGGCTAGGGTAACCCTAATAGGTATGAGTTAATTAGATCCTGGGTGGATCTAATTGGGCTCGGGTGCACCCAATCAACTATAGATGCACCCAATTAGGTATGGGATGGCTCAATTGGGTTAGGGATATGGCAAGTAGGGCTATGGATAGTAGACTAGGCTTAGGAGGTCTCTACTTAGGTTTCCTAGGGTGTCCGATGGGGTTCCTAGGTCAAAATAGGCAAGCTAGGGCTTCCAACACCAAAATCAGGAACCAGATAGCAGTATCAAACGTCCAGGATAGTGGTCAGACGTCTTATACTACCAAATTGATGTCTGGACACTAAATTAGATGTTCAATTCTGTGTCAGTATGAGTTTTAGCTTCCTAGATTGTTATTCTGCAGAAATCAGATGTCCAGCTAGATGTCTGGATGTCCTAAAAGGTGCTGGAGAGTGGGTTTTAGGTTTTCTAAGGTTGGTTTTGGTTCCTAAGTGTTTGGGAGAGTGATAGGGTGGATAAGAACATGGATAGTGCTATCCATGTTTGGGTTTTGAGGCTAAGGTGCCCAAATGGAGGTTGTTTTGGGTTTGGGAAGGCTGTCCTAGGGTTTCTAAGGGTAGGGATATGGCTATCCTCCTCACTTCTCTTATCTGGATCAGTCTTCTTCCTTTATTGCTTTATTCCACTATCTCCATCCTGGATCACTTTATTATCTGTAAATAGCAATAAAAACCATTAACTGCCAGGATATCTCATCTTATTCTAAATAGACTGATGCAAAGCATGATATGCAAAATATGAGTGCAATATCCACAATTTAAGCTAGGTTCTGACATTATTTAGGTTGATTAGGACCCATGATTGCTGTGCAATCACCATTCAGCTGAGATGAGCTGAATGGAGCTAGGATGAGCTAACCCTAGTTCAGGTGAGCTGAATCCCAGCTATGGTGACCTGGCTCAAGCTGAGTTCCAGCTAATGAGAGCTTCTCCTTCACCAATGGCCTTCCTGAGTGCTAGGGTTCTAGGGATCTGGCCATCTATTTATCCCTAACACTCATAAAAACACATTAAAAACACAATAAAAAATGCAATGCATGCCTAAACTAATTTGTGCCTAAATGCAACCTAAAAACTCATTTGCGGAGCATAATCCTAAGAGCTAGGTTTGTTTTAATGCATAAGAATAATGATAAACTAGGGTTTATCACACCTGAGGACTTGCTTAAGCTCTTTGAGCAAGTCCACATAAACATCCTATTGTTGGATGTAATCCACCACATTCCACCTTACTCTAAGTTTCTTAATGACCTATGTACACCTACGCGTAAAGCGAGAGTTTAGAAAGGGAGTAGTCCTATTATTCTGTTGGAACAAGTGAGTTCCATCATTTCTAACCTCCCTATTAAGAAGAAAGATCCAAGCACTCCTCTACTTTCTTGTCTACTTGGAAACACGACTTTCAATAGAGCATTACTTGACTTAGGTTCTTCCATCAATCTTACCCCAACCTCACTCCCAACTCATTTCGAGTCTCTGCAATTAGCTGATCGATCAGTTAAGATGCCTCGAGGAGTGTTGGAAGATGTTATAGTGCGGGTCAAGTACTTTTATTTTCCTGTAAATTTTATTATTGTTGACATGGAAGTACCTAAGGATATTTAGAATACACCCATCATACTAGGAAGATCTTTCTTGGAGATAGCCAAGGAGACCATAGATTGTGAGGAGGGCCTATTAGAGTTGGAATTTGGAGATCAGAAGATGAAAATAGATATTTTTCAAGCTCAAAAGGGACCATCTTGTAGCTTGATTGAGGAAATTTGTTCCTTGGATTCTTTGGATAAGATTGTTGAGGATACCTTGATTGAGTCACTCACTTTAGAACCTTAATTCCCTCTGACTTCTGATTTGACTTCTCCCGAGGCACCTGATAATAGAGCACTTTGGACTTACTTCCAATTCCTTTAGTGACCTTAGGATCTTCTGAGACTTCCACTCCTACTCCTTCCCTTGATTCTACACCTATTGAACTTGAACCTCTTCCTAATTCACTCAAGTATGCCATCTTAGGACAAGATTAGACTAATCAATGATTATTAACTCTCACTTATCTTCTAATCAGGAATCATGACTCATTTCTATCCTAAGAGCACATAGACAAGCCATAGGATGGAGTTTGGTAGACTTGACTAGCATTAGTCCTTCTTATTGCACTCATAAGATTTTCACTGAAGAAGGATCTATACCTACTAGGCAACCTCAGCATAGACTAAATCCTACAATTCAAGAGGTGGTTAAGAATGAGATGATTAAGTGGTTAATGACATCGTCGATGATTTAATATATAATAGTCGAGAAAAGTCAAATATGAAATTAATGCGCTGGTTAAGACCATTGTTGACCGTTTATAATGGTCGATAATAAAAGAATCATCGACCGTTAAATATATAACGGTTAAGAAAAGTCAAGCATAATTAAGATGTCTAGTTGAGAGTATTTTCGACTGTTTATAATGGTTGACAATAATAATATAGTAGACGATTTCCATATTAACGGTCGAGGATATTCTCATAAAAAATTATGGCGGCAAAAAGATAATTTTTGAATGCATTCCTCGACCATTCAGTCTATAATGGTTGAGAAAACATAGACAAAACTACTAGCATGACCCCAACTCCTTCCCCTTCCTTTCTTCCCCTTCCTTTCTTCAGCAGACCTCCTCCAACCTCCTCTGACCGACAATGCCGTCAACCTTCTCTGTTGACTCCGAGGGCCCTCCTCTCGCTGGCGATTGCGCGCACATCGTCCGACGACCGAGTGCATGGTGTTTGGTGACCCCCCCTCAGTATGTTCTCGTCGCCCCTCCTTCCTTCCTCGTTCCACCACACCACCATGGCAACCACCGGCACCACCATGACCACCTTTCCTTCCTCGTGCTGCCACCACCACCATGACAATCTCACCACCACCTCGTCGACCACCACCCCCACCTCCACGGCTGCCCTCCACCACCCCTACCTCCATGGCTGCCCATTACCACCACCACCTTAGGCTGTGACTACAACCTCCTACCGCCACCACTACCACTTCAGGCACCACCACTACCACTTCAGGCACCACCACCACCACCACCTCCTCCTCCTCCTCCCACCACCATCACCCCAATTTCCCCCCTTAGGGTTAGAAATTTAATTTTTGGTTAATTTAATTTTTTTATGTAATGCTTAGGTTAGAAATTTAATTATGAATGTAATTAAAGTATATACTTCATTTAATTATGAATGCAACACAGTGCCAGTGACTACTGTGTTGCGGTAAAGGAACAACAGTGGTGAGCTGGTAGAGGTGGTGACGATGGGGAGGAGTAGAAGAGAGTTGAGTTGAGGAAGGAGGGAATGAGGAGGAGATTATGGTGGTGGTGGCTTGGGGAAAACGAAGGAGAAGCCATAGCTTGTCGAGATGGAGTTGGAGAGGGAGAAGGACGGGATGAGAGGGAGGAGGTGGGTGGAGCATGTGGTGGGGTACATGGTAGTGGTGGAGGAGGTGATGTGGATGGAGGAACAGTTGTTGGAGGAGTTGTGGGAGAAGGAAGGTCGAGAGGACATTCTTAGTGGTGTCTTGCCATAAGAAGATGGTAGAGTAGAGGATGAGCTGGGAGAGGAGCTGTACGGAGGAGGATTGATGGTGGTGGATCCGTAAAGGTAAGATGAGGAGTTGAAGATGACAATGCTGGTCATGTGGTGGAGAAAGACAACAATGTCAGCAGTTGCTGTGTCTTGGTGAAAGAGCAGCAGTGGTGAGCTGGTGATACTGGAGAGAAGAGAGTTGAGTTGAGGAAGGATGGAATGAGGAGGAGATTACAGTGCTAATGGTGGGTTAGGGAAAGTGGAGGAGAAGGCCACCATGCATGGCTCTTAGAAGTGGAGTTGGAGAGGGAGAAGGATGGGACGAGAGGGGGAAGGGTGGAGTAGGTTGTGGGGTGGTAGTGGTGGATGTTGGGGATGGAGGAGGTGGTGAGGATGGGGGTGACGATTATGGAAGGAGGAAGATGGGTTTTTTTTTTGCTGAAATGCACTTATTGATTTTGTTTGTCAATTCTCTATTCTTGCATGCTTTTAGAAATTTGATGATGAAAATGATTGTTATAGAGCTTTCTTTCGATAATTCCATGACTGCATGTTTGAATCGTGTTCCCAAATTGTTTGAATTATTTGATATTTATTTGTTATTATGAAATTTTTATTACAACTTTGTAGATACACACACTTGCACAAATTTAGATACACTTGATGATCCAAACAATAGGAATTCTAACCCCTAGGTAACAGGTTGTAGGAGGGATATAATTGTGTCAAAATACTAGCCTGTTGAGACTTATGATCATGTTGTACAGATAATGCAAAGTGTGTGTATATCTCACTTACGTGCATGATGTGTTATCTTTATAACATGCCATAAGTGTTGTCGTCCTTTTTTTCAGAGAAGTTTTAAACAAAGAGGGGTCCTTGAAAATTTGATCACAACTTAGGGTTACTTCTTACATGTAGCTAGTGTTTGGAGAAATTTCGATCACATTTTCTCTCCCTTCTCCGGTATACCAACTAATCTTAGCCCCATTCCCGAAGTGCCCTTTAGTGGGAGCTATTGGGGATGTAGTTAAGGTTACTCTTGGGGGGTATAATGGAGAACTATGGGGAAATGCTATTGAAATTTCTCCAAACACAGGTTGTATGTAAGAAGTAATGTTGTGATCAAATCTTCAAGGATGGGCTATCAAGTGAAAAGCTTCTCTAAATACACATTTCTTCACTATTCGAGTCTAACTTACGAGTGATCTTAAAATACACATTTTTACCTTATTTGAGTCCAACTTATAAGTGGTTGTCTTTTACATTTAGGTTAATTATCGTGGATAAGTCATGGATCAGTATGAGGAATTCGAATTACCACGAATACAAGAGTGGAGTGATTTCATTTCTATAATGCGCATTTCATGATGATAGGAAGACATTTAGATGATGTGAATTCCTTCAACTGATTTTATGCCCATGTAGACGCTGTTTGAATAGGTTTTCCTATGATCAAGATACAGTTTTGGAGCATGTAATATGTAACGATTGGTGGCAACATTTCATAAATTGGACAACTAATGGTGAGCAAATGGGAGAAGTTAGAAATGAGAGAATTGAAACCTTTGAAGGAAGTAATGATAATCAAGCAGATGAATTGGATGAAATGTTACATGATATAAGGTAGCAGACCATGAGGATGTAGATGACGATGAGACATTACAAGATTGTAATGAGTTGTACGATACATTAATGGCAGCAGAGGATCTTATTGCTCCTGGAACAACGTCAATGTCGAAACTAAAATTGTTTCTAATGAAAGTGATGAATAGAGCCACAGTGAAATTAATGTCTGAGGTTCTGGAATTCATTGGAGATATGCTGAATAATCCTGCTAGGTATCCTAAGTCATGGTATGATGTGAAGAAGCAAATACGTGGGCTTGGACTAAAATGCAAGAAGATTGATGCTTGTTGTAAAGATTGTGTCCTATACAAAAATGAGTACTTAGGGTTGACTAACTATCCTGAATGTGGTGAGGAGAGATATAAGGTGGGTAAGTCAACAAACACCGACGGAAAGAAATAACCGAAGAAGGTTCTCCATTATTTTCCACTGATCCCTATGCTACAATGCCTATTCATTTCCAGTAAAATAGCAAAACTGATATCGTGGCATCAGGATAATAAATCGAAAGATGGATGCATCGTCATCCAACAGATTCTAATGAGTGGAACAGATTTAATGAGAATCACAAATTATTCGCAGAGGAGGCATGAAATGTGAGACTAGGTCATGCAAGCGATGGATTCAACCCATTCAAGAGCATGTATCCATCATATTACATATGGCCGGTGGTCATGGTAACTTACAACTTACCCCATGGCTATGCATGCGATCTGCATTCATGATGTTGACACTCCTTATCTTAGGACCCAAGTAACCAGGAAATGCAATAGATGTTTATCTCCAGCCATTGATTGATGAACAAAAAGTCTTGTGGTACAGTGGTATTCAAACATATCACACATAGAAGAAACAATTCTTCCAGTTGCACATGGCATTATTGTGGACAATCAATGACTTTCCATCGCATATGTGATTTTGTCAGGATGGAGTACAAAGGAGAAGTTCACCTGTTGATGTAAACACATTTATTGAGGGTAAAATACCTATTCATTCATCTTCCTAGGCTTAGATTTGCATTTCATGTTATAAATATTGCATATCATGCATCATTCTGCATTTAGAGTAGTTGTATATTATTTAGGTTAATTGCGTCCTTTTTGTGGTTAGGAGAGAAGGATATTTATTTCGGAGCCTCGGATTGACGATTCGATCGTACGGATTTGATCAAGACGACAATCGAAGTCCAACGCATCTGAAATCGCCTCGATCGGAGTCCCGTAGCACCATTGCAGTCCGAGGAAGATCAACGGCCAAGGGACTAGGAGACATAACTTGGAGCTTTGAATGACAAATCTGATCACGCGGATGGATTCGGGTCAACGATTGCAGCCTAATGATGCAAAAATTGACTCAATCCGACCCCTATAGCAGCCCTTACAAGAAGAAGATGGACAACCCAGATTGCGCCACGTGGCGCAATAAAGGCTGCCCAGCGCAAGCATGTGCGTAGGCGCGCATGCGCACAGCGCAGCACCAATGCAGCGCCAGCATGTGGGCGTGCATGGCAAGGTGGGGGAGCAGCGCCAGCTATGGGTGAGCTGGACCTACAGTGACGCATGAGCTGGACTTACAGCGACGCATGAGCTGGACTTAGAGCGACGTTTACAATCATCGCTAATTCTTCGTGCGCCAACAAAGACAGCTTTGGGCGTGAGCGGGCATGAGCTGCCTACAACAACGCTTCCAGCGACGGCCTATATGTCACTAATGATCTCATACCTATTTTTGACTCTTCTCCTCCACTATAAAAGAACCTACACCCCCTCCCTTCCAAGCCATCTCTACCTACTCTACTCCTACCTACTCCCATGCTCTAGCAAGCCTACCAACGCTCCATTAGAGCTTGTTCTCAAGCTCCCAAGGTGCCTATTAGTGTAGTGAACCTCTGCCCACCAAATACTCCTCCAACTTCCCATCCCCCTTCATAGGTTTCCTTGGAGCCGTCCTCCCACCTCCTTTCCGGCAGCAGATCACCTCCATCTTCTCACCTCCATTTCGGAGCCACGCCGAAGCTTTCCTCAACCCGATGTCCTCCTGCATCTCACCTTCGTCGTCTCACTCCTCACCTCCTTCATCCGAGCTTCCGCCAGGTGCCATCGTCTCGCCGAACAACCGATTCGGGAGATTTCCTCTCACCCCCTCTCTTTTTATGCTTTCATAGTTTATTGTAATTAACATTGGAAGTAATATATCAGATTTGTTCCACATCTCTATCTTGTGGTTCATTTGCTTGTCTTTTATTTCAAAAACACAAAAAAAATAACAAAACCCTAAAATACAAAAAGAAACGAATCGAAGTGCGATTTTCACGTAAAGTAAACGTCGTCTCCCTGTGTTCAATCTGGAACTCCCTTGGAGTTTTGGTATAAATTTTATCTGATCGATGTGTTTTGCACCTACGATGACGGGTTACTTGTAACCCTGATTTCTAACACGCGAAACACGCTCGACCACCTATCCAATCTATATGGATGATACTCATCACCTAAGATTGCCTGAAAGCAAGAAGTCCTGTTACTTAGGGCACTGCAGGTTCTTGCTCATTGAACATATATGGCAAACGTCACAATTAAAGGATAGATTTGATGATAAAGCATGTCAGTATTCGTCGAGGAATCCGAAGAATAAACTTAGTACATGTTCCACTAGGCTGTCAGGGATGAAAATCATGGAGACATTGCAACAACTCGGAGAAATACATTTGGGTTGTCATTTCAAGAATGACTTGGCTTCCTTGCAACATTCAGGGTTTAGGAAGAAAAGCATATTTTTTATGGAGCATCTATATTGGAAGGATTTGATAGTGTGATACAATTTAGATATTATACATATCAAGAAGGTAATGGACAACATTCTTGATGTATTAAACCTAACAAATAGCCTGAAGGATACAGTTAAAATAATGAATGATATGAAAATTGTTGGTATTCGTCCTGAGTTGCACATTGAAGAAGGAGGGTCTCACATTCCAAAAGCTATATACAATCTTACCGGAGAGCAGAGGCGAAGGATTTTCTCGTTCATTAAAGACATTCGGGTTCCAGATGGGTATTCATCGTAGCTTTCATGTTACATAAATGAGTGCAAAAGAAGATTACTGGGTTAAAAAGTCATGATTTTCATGTGTGCATGCAAACCTTATTCCCACTAATGATACGTGGAGTGATGCCCAATCCAATGGTTGATTCTTTCATGGATATGAACAGATATTTTAAAGTCATCTGTTCAAAGACATTAGATCCCGAATAGCTAGACTATTGGGATAAACAAATTGTGACCACACTTTGTAAAACTGAGCAGATTTTCCCACCTGCATTCTTCAACATGATGGTTCCTATCATGCTTCATCTTTCAAATGAAGAGAGAATTGCTAGACCCATACAGTATAGATGGATGTATCCAATTGAACAATATTTGAAGAAACTGAAAGATTATGTCTTGAATAAGGCTAAGCCAAAAGAGTCAATCATTGAAGGCTATCCTGTAGAGGAATGTATTAACTTCTATGTCATGTACATGAATGAAACAAACAATCAATTTAATCATCTTGAACATAACTATGAAGGAGAATTTAATGGTGATGATGAAGATTATCTATCCATATTTAACATCGGAGGAAGGTCGATCCTCCAGATAGAGGTTAAGTCCATTTCGAAAATGGATCGACAATTGGCACACTTGTACATTAGAAAGCAAATTCCAGAAGTGGATGAATTTTACAATGAATTCAAAGCATTTTCTGTGTTATCTACACATGACTTGCAGTTCCTTGATTAGTTCAAGGATCATGTAAATAAACTGAAAGAAGATGGGGATCAATGATGGGTACAGAATTTTAATGTAATTCCTGATACACTTTTGACATATAGACGTTACGATTTGGGATACATAATTAACAGTTTTATATTCAGAGTATGATCCATTGATGATGTGAAGGCCACAAAACAGGCAAGAGTTGTCATCAATTGTGACCTAAGCACTGGTTGTGATGGGTATTACACTCAAATTGAAGAGATTCTGGAAATGAGTTTTAGGTTTGACCATAAGGTGGTTGTATTCAAGTGTGATTGGTTTGATGATTTTAAAGACGACATTGGATTCAAAGTTGATAAGAAACATGGTTTCTTGAGCTTAAGTAAGAACCATCGCATCCTTCAATCATCAGAATCATTCACACTAGCTTGTCAGGTAGCACAATTATTCTACGTGCCTGATAATAGCAGAAATGGGTGGATTATATCAGCTAGAGCTCAACCGCGTGAACAATACGATGCGGAAAAAGATCTACTCCCAGATGTTGAATCTGAAGCATATGAACAAAACCCACAAAGTGAAGAACTTGTCCTTGGTGCGACTGACACTGACATATAAGGTAATTTGTCAAAAGTATTAATTCATAACCATAAATATAAATAATTTAAGAAATTCTTAGTTGTCTATTTTATTTAAATTTCCTTTAAATTGTTTTATCTTTTATCAAAACCTATGTTCGAATATATTTCAAAACTGAAATTTATTTTATTGCCTTCTCATATAGGTTCTTCGCATTCTCCTACTATTTGTGCACAGTTTGTGGACCATTTAGTCACTATGGTGAGTTTCTTACTACTTTTTTCTTTAAAATGTTGTTATCATGCTAATGTGAGGTGCTCCTACTTAAGTTTATTTTTTGTATGAGGTGTGCCTACTTAGATTTATTTTTTGTGTAGAATGATGCATTTATTTATTTTTTGTATATTGAATGTTTTATGTTGAATGTGGAGAAGGAGAAAGGGAAATGGAGGAAAATGGAAGAGGTATGAAAAGGTGGAGGGAAATGGAGGGGAGGGGAGGGGATGGGAAATGGAGGGATTGGAAGGATAAATGAGAAGGGAGAAAGAGGAGAGGAAAGAGGAAGGGAGAACGGGAGGGAAATGAAGGGGAAGGTAAGAGAAATGGAGGGATGGGAAGGGGAAAGGGGAAGGGAGAAAGAGAAGGAGAAGAAAGAGGAAGGGAGAAGTGGAGGGAAATGAAGGGGAGGATAAGGGAAATGGAGGGATGGGAAGGAGAAGGGAGAAAGAGAAGGAGAAGAAAGAGGAAGGGAGAACTGGTGGGAAATGAAGGGGAAGATAAGGGAAATGGAGGGGAGGGGAAGGGAAATGGAGGAATGGGAAGGGGAAAGGGGAATAGAAAAAGAGAAGGAGAAAAAAGAAGGGAGAAGGGGAGGGAAATGGAGGGGAAGGGAGATATCATTTCATTTTCAGTTTCATTTATATACTCTTATTTCATTTTCATTTATTTGTATGCTTATTTTATACAAGATCTTTGAAATATCACAATATATAGGGGAAATACTGTTGAATTTTTTTAAAAAATATCTGATTATTTGTGATGTTTTTACGCAGGTTATTTTCAAAAAGAAGGCTAATAGGAGTCACAAGGAGGAGGCTCAGGCCTCCCAGCAGCTTGAGCCCCTGTTAACACGGTGAAATCGAGTTTTAAAATAAAACGTTGTAAGATAGTCGAAATCGCTTTGAAAACAAATAGATTTATTACTCGAAAAAGTTTCGAGGTCGAACACAGGGAGCAATATGGGAATTTAAAGCTCAAGATCACAATTTAAAGTAAAAGAATTTGCAATAATAATAAGATCAAGGTGCAAAAAGCTGGGAGTACAATGGTGATTTAGATCACCAAATACTCCTACAATATCAACTAAGGAACTCAATGTATATGTATGCAATCAAACCAAACCGTTGTCTGATTATGAAATTAGATGACTTAAACTTCTATTTTTCTTCTTTTCTTCTGCTTCTCTTCCTCTTCTCGTGCAGCTCCTCTTCTTCTTCTCTTTTCTGCTTTGGCTTCTTAAGTCTTCTCCTTCTTCCTCTTTCACACAGGGGAAGGGCTTCTTGAATGGGCAAAGTGTTAGCCAAACTCTCCTAAGAGCAAAACCCTCCGCCTACCCCGCACGTAAGCTCTCCTCTTTCCCTCTTAGGCTCCACTCTCCCAGGACCTCTGTAAGGATAGTCAGGTTATCGGATTGTACGCACCCAGGTCAAGGCTCACCAGCATGTGGTAGTGAGCAAGGAGTGCAGGTCAGTCTAGGCGAGTAAACGGGTTGACCAGATCCATGGGGGACAGAGTCGTGGATGAGGCACAGGTGTGCGTGGGTGAGAGGGACCTCATCCCGTGTTATGAGGCGAATAGTGATGAGCCTATATTTTTGGGCTATTTAGTTACTTAAGTGCCTAGGAATTAGATTGATATTAGTGTATACATAGCATGTATTAAGATAAAAATAAGTTAGTTTATTTTCTTGCATGCATTACATATATAAATTATTTAGCATGCATTAGAATAACATGCATTAGTCTTTAGGTTATATTATATGCATTAACATTTTATTGAGGGTTTGAAAATAAATAAACCAATGTTTTTATTATTCATTTTCTCTTCTTTGCAGGGAATTTGCCGCTCCAACGCCACCAGCTACCCACACTAAAACCTGCATTTAAGGATGAGCGGAGAATGTGGATCTGCTCCTGCCTCTCCATTCAAATCCATGCAGACTGCTACAAAGGAGGAATGGCTGCCGTTCAGAGGAGGCCACCACCCGTTTCCTCACTATGCAGAGAACCTAGTTTCTCATCTGCTCCTCACCACCGGCCTCAACTGCGGCAGCGCGACTCCACCACCGTGGGCGTGTGGTGTGACAGCCCACACCGCCAATTAGAGTCCGTGCATCACTGTGCTTCTTCATCAGCTCCTCAACCACCAGCCACGTGTGCCTCCCCGCGCACATCCCTCACCAAGCGTAGGCATCACCTACCAGCAACTCAGCGCATGATGTCCTACACCTTCGCTTGCGTGCCCTCTAGCCGCTCCTCCCGCATGCAGATTGCACCCCACTTCCAGCCCACGCGTGCCTCCCTCCGTGCATTAGCACCTCCGCCTACGCCTCCAGCCGCGTCTCTGTCCGCAGCACTCTCCGTGTGCCCTCCAACAGCAGAGCGCGCACTCCTCGTAGCCATCGGCCCTTGCCTCCAACCGCGCGTGCTCCAGCCGCTTCGCCCGCGCATAGCGCACGTCCTCCAGCGCCTTTCAACATCTCCATTCCCGCACACAAGAGCAGCAGCGACAGCTGCCGCCGCTGCCACTTCTCTCCTTTGTCTAGCCAGCCCAGCCCATCTCGCGACATGTCGCCGCCACAGCCGCGAAGGCCTCGCTCCGGCCGACCTTTTCTCAAAGTAGCTCCTCGAATGAGCCTCTCTCCCTTGCATGAGGAGGAGAGAGGTATAATCCCCCATTTTTGTGTGAATTTCTATTTATGGAAATTGCCATTGTCAACATTCATTTTTTTGATTTCTTTGATTAATTAAATTGTGGTGAATTTATGGCTTTATGCCTATTCTTCTAGAGAATTGTTAAGCCTTATTGATTCATCTCTATGTGCATTACATTTAATTTTGAATTACATTTTAGTATGCATGCAAGTGAAAAGTACATGGCATACCCTTGCACATGGATAATTTTCTTATGTGAAAATTACATCAACAACCCTTCACTTCTACATAAATTTAAGGTATGTATTGTTTGATTTGACGAGTATTTCAGCGAACTTGATTTCTACCTAATTGTGAGTTTAAATAGGTCATTACCTCCCTGTGGACACGACCCGCTCTTCTGTGAGTGGTTTAATTTTTATTTTAATTATTTTGTTAAGCAGTTTTCCACCACTTTGATACTAAAACGACAAATCATCTTAATCATATTATTCGAAAGTGAAAATCGTCTTACCAAATGACACCGTTGCCGAGGAGGCAATGGCTTAATTAGATCGCATTCATTCATTCATTCACATTGATTTAAATTTTGAATCATATTTAACTTTGGATTTTTTTTTTTATTCTGGTGCGAGTGCAACGATCTGCGACACACATTCTACAACTCGCAATCACACCAGCCATCGTGAGAGGCAACCCTTGACTTCGCCAGAGGAGAAATTGTTCGAGCCACCTTGCAAGGAACCAGATTACTAGGAAGGGAAGGATGAGGACGTGACAATCGTCTCCGCACATTTAGTCGATGATTTAATTAGAGTAGGATTAGGACTTTAGACTTAATTTTTCTTGAACATTTGGTTTGAGACACTTGTTTTGGGATACATTTTTAGGGGTTTGTTCCCAGATTTTGTTTTAGGCCCGTGTTGGGTGGATAATTTTTCGGAGCTTGTTCCCTTTTCTTCAGATCTAGGTTTTTATTTTATTTTGTGGTTGTTTATCATTTTCTTTGCTTAAGCATAAGTAGCTAAACAAAAAAAAAAGAGAGAAACGAGTTGCCTACTAGAAGCTGTATGCCTTAGGATGACCATTTAGGTGTGAATGAGCAGCCTCTAGATTTATTTTGTTTGCATTTGCTTGCATCTTGCATTGTTGATTGCTGGAGGAAAGGTACGTCCTATTTCTTTGCATTCTATATTGTTCATGCATGTGCATTTGGATTTAATTGTAAGACCACCTAATTGAATTGAAAAGATCTAACAAGTGGTCACATATTTTCTTGAAAAAGGACTTTAAGTTAAGGAGGAACACTAAAAACCAAGTACTTGAATGGAGACATTGTGTTGCGGTTCAAAATTCAAAACTTAAAATTTTATGGTGTGTGCACACTTGTATCTCTTGCACCACGGCACGGATTTAGACACTCCTAGGTCTTGGAACTACTAGGACAAGAGCCCTCCTATCGTTGGATTTTGAGGTGTTCGGAACTTGAGATCAAAGGTTTTGTAAATCCAAAGAGGGAGATACCCTGTCACGGATTTTTGGGGGTAGTTAAGAAGCACCGCAAAAGCACAGCTTCAAAGGAAGGCTTAGGCCTACTTGCATCCCTTGATCTTTCATCTTTGGAGTTGCTCTACCATCTGAGATTTAGGGAAGAACACCTAAGCTCCAACTAGGTCTTTTTAGGCATTTCGAAGGTCTACAATAGGGATGTAATTGATTGGACAACTTGCTTTGTCACCTACAATTTGAACTAAAGTCAAAAGCCTAAATTTGTAAAGACCAAACAAGTTCTTTTGAATTGTGTTTGTAGTGCATGCTTGGTAGGTGATCTCTTAGGAGACAACTTGTGTTTGATCCTGAACCTGAAAGAATCTTAAGAAGGAACCTCCCAAGGGAAGAAATGGCTGGTCAAAGGAGCCTTAAGGAATATTTCATTCCAACCAATCAAGTTGGCCCTACACTACATAGACCTGGAGGGGACAATCCTTATGATATCAAAAGCAGTACCATATCCTTGCTACCCTCCTTTTATGGTACTACTAGTGAAGACCCTTGCAGGCATATAGAGGAATTCACCGAGGTCTGTTCCATGGTGAAGCTGTAGGGCATTACTGATGACGCTCAAATGCGGACCCTCTTTCCTTTCTCACTCAAGACAAAGCCAAGTATTGGTATCATACCCTCGATGATATTAACACTTGGGATTCCGTGAAGAAGGAGTTTTTGAAGAAGTACTTCCCCATAAGCAAAACAAATCACTTTAGGAGGGAAATTATGAGTTTTGTTCAAAAGGATGGGGAAGCTTTCCATGATGCGTGGGAGTGCTTTAATGACCTGTTGAGACTTTGCCCACATCACTAGGTGCCTAAGTGGTAACTGGTTGAAAGGTTCTACACCGGACTTAATGATTCGCACAGGCAGACTGTGGATGGTGCCTGTGCAGGAACCTTTCTATCTAAGACTGAGGATGAAGCTTGGAACCTTTTTGAGACTTTGAGTGAGAATTCTATTCACTTGAATTCTGCCTAGATGGATAGAAAACCCACTCTCATGCAAAGAAAGTTGGAGGCGAATGAGGCAAGGGACACCTAGAATTTAGCCTATCAAATTCAATTATTGAATCAAAACACGGAAAGGCTTTTGTTGAGCCTGGGCCAATTTGTATCTAACACCTCCACATACTAAGCTTCTGAATGCTCCATTTGCCAAGGCAATACACACGCCACTGTGGATTGCCACTTGGCCTCCCAATTCCCTGAGCTTGTATAGGTAGATCTGAATGCCGCTCAAGGGTTCCGTCCTAGACCTCGTAATGACCCTTTTTCCAACACTTATAATGAGGGATGGACGAACCACCCAAACTTTTCATGGAGATAAGGAAATGTCTCAAATTCAGGGAATTATAAACCACAATCCTTTCAAAACCATCAAATGAACCAACCTCAGACCTTTACCCAACCAAAGACCTCTGAGATGGATGAATTGAAGGCAATGTTGAGAACTATGCACAAAAGTCAAAGTGTCATCATCCAATCTCATGACAAGGCTATACATAAAATGAAATCGGAAATAGGACACCTTGTTGAGATCGTTAGACAGAGGGAAACTGGGAAGCTTCCCAGTGCTGCTGAGGAGAATCCTAAAGAAAAGGGATTGTCATTAGGGAGCAGGCTCAGGTGGTGACTATTCTGAGGAGTGGGAAAGAAACTTCCAAACTTGATGCTCCTGTAGTCTTACCCTCTGAAAAACCATCCACCCTGACTTTCAACCCCACCAGAGAAGACTTGCCCAAATCTCCTCAGCTTGAAATCACCTCACCGGAAGAAGTTGCCCCCGTTCCACCCATTACTCGACATGACAACCCTTCCACCTAGAGATCAAGAGTGCCCTTTCCAAAGCACTTATCCACCTGTGGGTAGACTTCTGCTGGCTCATCTGGAGCCAAAGATAAGACAGATGAGATCATGGAAACTTTCAAGCAAGTGTAGATTAACCTGCCTTTGGTTGAAGCTATCAGGCAAATTCCATCTTATGCCTGCTTCTTAAAGGACCTGTGCACAAAAAAATGACAATCTAGGAAACAGGTCCAATCAAAAGTTGTCATGCCTGACTCTGATAGCTCAATTGTTCAACATGGCACACCCTGAAACTTAAGGACCCAGGAGCCCCGTACATCTCAGTCATTATTGGTGACTTACAGATTGATGAGGCTCAACTTGATCTGGGTGAGAGGGTGAACATCTTTCCGAGCTACGTATATGAACAACTTAGGGGAGACAATCTGAAGCCTAGCCCGATAATCCTCCAAGTTGCTGATCAATCAGTTAAGACATCGTGGGGAATTTTGGAAGATGTCCTCATGAGAGTGGAGGATTTCTTCTTCCTCGTCGACTTCTTAGTTTTGGACACTGACCCTACCAACAAGCCAACCAACCCTCCATCATTTTGGGCTGCCCCTTCCTTGCATCTTCACATGCTTTAATCAATTGCAATACTGGGGCATTGAAAATGGGCTTTGGGAATAGGAAAATTTAGCTTAATGTGTTTGATGCTTATAAACAAGCTGGGCTTGAGGATTGTTATCAAGTTGAGGTGATAGATGACCAGATTGAAGAGACAACCCCTGCAATGTTATGTGATGACCCCCTTTAGCATGTCATGCTAAATGAGCATTCCCATCTCTTCGAGGAATGTGAAGGGGATATACTAGAACTTGAGGAGTTGCTAGGTGTTTCTGCTGAATCTCTTTCCCCATCATCTTTGCCCAAGGTAGATCTGCTACCTGAGATGGGGACATCTATTATGAAACCCTCAACCATACAAGCCCCCGACCATGAGTTGAAACCCCTCCCTGACACTCTCAAGTACGTCTTCCTGGGTGCTAAAGATACACTCCCTGTTATCATTTCGGCTGTGCTATCTGAGGCACAAGAGGGAACCCTGATTAAATGCTTGTCTAGGCACAAGGAAACTATTGCTTGGAGCATTGCTGACATTAAGGGTATAGACTCTACATTCTGCATGGACCACATTTATACTGATGATTCCATCAAGCCATTTAGAGACATGCAGAGACATCTGAACCCTAATATGAGGGAGGTGGTTAAAAAGGAAATCCTGAAGTGGTTGGATGCTGGGATCATATATCCCATTGAAGATAGTAAATGGGTAAGTCTCATTCATGTGGTGCCAAAGAAGGTAGGCTTTACTGTGGAATTTAATGACCAAGGTGAACAAGTTGTGACTAGACCCTCAACTAGATGGAGGGTCTGTATTGATTACCCCAAGTTGAACACCACTACCCAGAAGGATCACTTTCCCTTGCCTTTTATTGATCAAATTCTAGAGAAATTGGCGGGGAATAAGTACTATTGCTTTCTCGATGGATATTCTGGATACAACCAGGTTGCAATCTTCCCTGATGACCAGGAGAAGATGACGTTCATGAATCCTTCCGATACCTTTGCATTTAAGCGTATGCCGTTTGGATTATGTAATGCCCCTGCAACCTTCCAGCGGTGTATGATGTCCATTTTTTCAGACATGATTGATGACTATGTTGAAGTGTTTATGGATGACTTCTCCATTTATGGCTCGTCTTTCGACCAGTGTCTCCTGCACTTGGAGAATGTGTTGAAGTGATGTAAGGAGACTAGTTTAGTCCTCAGCTGGGAGAAAAGCCACTTCATGGTACAGAAAGGAATTGTACTTGGGCATGTTCTGTCTGAGCAAGGCTTGGAAGTAGATAATTCCAAGATTGATTCTATTTCCAAACTCCCATTGCCCATGAATGTCAAACAGATTAGATCCTTTCTAGGACATGCCAGCTTTTATAGGCACTTTATTAAAAATTTCAGTAAAATTTCTAGGCCACTTTTTGACTTGTTAGTGAAGGAATCTTCCTTCAATTTTGATTCAAAGTGTGTCGAGGCCTTTCAAACTCTGAAGGAGGCCTTGATCTCTACGCCTATTCTCTGAGCTCCTGATTGGACACTCCCATTTGAGCTGATGTGCGATGCTTCGGATTATGCAGTGGGAGCAGTCCTTAGACAGAGGGTTGAGGGAAGACCTCATGTGTTGTATTATGCCAGCAAAACTTTAACCGAACCACAGCAAAACTGCACCATCACTGAAAAGGAATTACTTGCTATAGTTTTTGCTCTGGAGAAGTTTGGGTCTTTTCTTCTTGGGTTTAAGGTGGTTATTTTCACTAATCATGTGGCAGTGAAACATCTCATTGCTAAGAAAGATTCTAAGCCACGTCTGACTAGGTGGATCCTACTCCTTCAAGAATTTGACTTGGAGATACGTGAAAGAAAAGGAGTAGAAAATGTTGTGGTTGACCACCTGTCTCACCTTCCACTTAATGACTCTCTATCTGGAGACATCCGTGAGACATTTCCTGATGAAACCCTTATGGTGGTAACACTAACTTCACCTTGGTATGCTGATACTGTAAATTACTTGGTCACTGGAGAAAGTCCTGGCTCTTGGGATGAGCAGAAAAGAAAGAGATTCATTTCCCAAGCTAGATACTTTCATTGGGAAGAGCCTAAATTATTTAGAATTGGACAAGACCAAGTATTGAGATGATGTCCTGAAGAGGAACAACAAAGTGTGCTGAGTTTTTGCCATGAACTTCATTGTGGAGGACACTTTGGTGCTAAGAAAACTGCTTTTAAGGTTCTCCAGTCCAGTTTTTGGTGGCCTTCGTTATTTAAGGATTCTCATAATTTTGTTAAAGCCTATATTAGATGTCAACGGACTAGAACGATTGGGGAGAGGAATGAGATACCTCAACACCCTATTCAATCTGTTGAAATTTTTGATGTGTGGGGAATTGACTTTATGGGCCCCTTCCCCTCGTCCCATGGTTATGAATATTTCTTGGTGGTAGTTGATTATGTCTCTAAATGGATAGAGGCCATTCCTACGCACGCAAATGACCACTCTGTGGTTTTGAAATTTGTGAAGGCCAATATCATATCTCGTTTTGGTTGCCCCAAGACCATTATAAGTGATGAGGGACCTCATTTCCGAAACCACCACTTCAATTGTCTACTTAGGAGTCTGGGAATGACTCACAAGGCCGCTACCCCTTACGATCCTTAGATGAGTGGCTAGGTTGAAGTGTCGAATAGGGAGATAAAGAACATTCTAGAAAAGACAGTTAGACCTGATAGGAAAGATTGGTCCCAAAAGCTCGATGATGCTTTGTGGGCATATCGAACGACCTATAAGACCCCTTTAGGTACATCTCCCTTTCAGATTGTCTATGGGAAAGCATGCCATTTACCCATTGAGCTGAAACATAGGGCACTTTAGGCTATTCGAAGTGTTAACATGGATTTATAAAAGGCGAGTAAGGCACGACTTCTGGAATTAAGTGAGCTTGAGGAGCTGAGGAATGATGCTTATGACACCTCTCAAGCTTATAAAGAGAGAACTAAGGTCTTGCATGATAAGTATATCCTTAGGAAGACCTTTGAACCCAACCAACAAGTCTAGCTTTTCAATTCCAGACTTAAGCTTTTTCCAAAGAAATTAAAATGTCATTGGGATGGGCCTTACATAATCACCAAAGTGTTTCCACATGGAGCTGTGGAGATTAAAAGCCCTTCCTCTTTAGCAACTCCCTTTATCATCAACAGCCAACGGTTAAAACCTTACATTACTTTGGATGGTCATCTGGTTGACTAGGTCACTCTTGAGGAGCCTTAGCTCCTACCATTTTTTGCCTCAGGTAATATCTTCCTTTAACTGCTTTGTTTCCAATGAGGACATTGCTTGAACCAAGCATGAGGGAGAGGACCTGAGGCATCTATTTATAGCAGGTCACTCTTGAGGAGCCTTAGCTCCTACCATTTTTTGCCTCAGGTAATATCTTCCTTTAACTGCTTTGTTTCCAATGAGGACATTGCTTGAACCAAGCATGAGGGAGAGGACCTGAGGCATCTATTTATAGCATGTCTACATTTTGCATTCATTCATGCATATTGCATTAAAAAAAAAGAAAAATTATTATTGAGCTTAATTGGCTAGGCCCTGCATTCTTAAGTAGGCCAAAACTTTAGGTTAGACTAAGTTGATTCTTGGTGTTGAATTTTAGAAGCTAAGTGAGCTATTAGCTTTAGACCTTTAGGGTCCTTTGTGGACTTAAAAACTTAAGTAGGGGTTAAGTTGTGGACCATTCCTCAAGAGGTTGAGGAAGGAAAGTTAGGGATTGAGTTAAAGGCTGGGTAGTACCTGGAGTGTTATTCTACCTTTTGATTTATGGGTCCTTGTGACCTAAGCATCCAAATCTCACACACACTTCGTCTTGTGTAAGTAAGTGATCACCCTAATTCATTTCTTTAAGAAAAGTTGGTTCTCTTAGTTTTGACTTAGGAGAAGCTTGAAAACACAATTTGATTGGAAGAGTTCCTACCGCAGGAGAGGTGGAGTATATACTCACCTTGAGGATGCGATGATAACATGTTACCTCCTTAGTGCTTGCCACTTAGGATATCCATCCTACTAGGGGCATGTAAGTGCATTGTGCGGTTCAGGTACCATGGGTGGCCCTATCTCGAAGTGCCGATTGCCATAGGCCTGAATTAACTTAAGAAATCCATGGGCAATACTATCTCGAAGTGTCGATTGCCAAGAGTTCTTAGGGTCACTATGGGCGGTGCTATCTCGAAGCATCAAAAGCCAGGCACCCTTCGAGGTACGGTGATGGGGACAATGAATCCAACACAAACCGTGTTGATAGCTGATCCAAGGTTAGACTTAGAGGAATCAAAAAAATATATATATATTAAAAAAAATCCTTTTTCCTCTCTAGGTTGGCAATCATACCAACCTCAAATAACTCAGACCAATGCACATGCATGGATGCTTTAATCTCGGAGATCAATAAACCCTAGGGTAGAGTTAGAAATCAGGGAAACCTATGCCTGCAACTCGTCTCTAGCTGACCTAGTCTATAACTTAGCAACTACTTGGGAACCTTAGGTCTAAAGTTTGAACTTAACATGTTTCTAAAGGAAGACCGATTGGGTTGGCTAGTCTACTTGGAGTGCTAGGTTATTGCTTAGATTTGCTAGGGACTAACAAAAACTCGGCATGGGAGCATTTGATGAGCCCATATTTGTGGACTATCTAGTTACTTAAGTGCCTAGGAATTAGAATGATATTAGAGTATACATAGCATGTGTTAAGATATAAATAAGTTAGTTTATTTGCTTGTATACATTACATATATAAATTATTTAGCATGCATTAGAATAACATGCATTAGTCTTTAGGTTACATTATATGCATTAACATTTTATTGAGGGTTTGAACATAAATAAACCAATCTTTTTATTATTCATTTTCACTTCTCTGCAGGGAATTTGCCGCTCCAACGCCACCAACTGCCCACACTAAAACCTGCATTCAAGGACGAGCAGAGAATGTGGATCTGCTCCCGCCTCCCCATTCAAATCCATGCAGACGGCTACAAAGGAGGAATGGCTGTCGTTCAAAGGAAGCCACCACCCCTTTCCTCACTGTGTAGAGAACCTAGTTTCTCATCCTCTCCTCACCACCAACCTCAACTGCGGCAGTGCGACTCCAACATCGTGGGCGTGCGGTGTGACAGCCCACACTGCCAATCAGAGTCCTTGCATCACTATGCTTCTTCTTCATCAGCTCCTCAACCACCATCTATGCGCCCTCCCCACGCACGTCCCTCACCAAGCGCAGGCACCGCCCACTAGCAGCTCAGCGCATGCCCTACCACAACTCCTCCCGCGTGCCCTCCAGCCACTCCGCCAGCACACAGAGCGTTCCCCACTTCTAGCCCGCGCATGCCTCCCTATGTGCATCAGCACCTCCGCTTGCACCTCCTGCGTCACCTCTGCCCACAGTACCCACCGTGCGCCCTCCAGTAGCAGAGCGTGCGCTCCTCGCAGCTACCAACCCTCGTCTCCAACCGTGCGTGCAGAGCGTGCGCTACTCCAACCGCTCCGCCCACACGCAACGCGCGTCCTCCAGTGCCCTTCAGCAGCTCCATTCCCAAGCACAAGAGTAGCATCGATAGCCACCACCGTCGCTTCTCTCCTCCGTCCAGCCGGCCCAGGCCATCTCGCGACGCGCCATCGCCACCACCACGAAAGCCTTACTCTAGCCGACCTTTTCTCATAGTAGCTCCTCGAATGAGCCTCTCTCCCTTGCGCGAGGAGGAGCGAGCTATAATCTCCTATTTTTGTGTGAATTTCTATTTACAGAAATTGCCATCGTCAACATTAGTTTTTTTGATTTCTTCGATTAATTAAATTATGGTGACTTTATGGCTTTATGCTTATTCTTTTAGAGAATTGTTAAGCCTTATTGATTCATCTCTATGTGCGTTACATTTAATTTTGAATTATATTTTAGTATGCATGCAAGTGAAAAGTACATGGCATACCCTTGCACATGGATAATTTTCTTATGTGAAAATCACGTCAACAGCCCTTGACTTCTCCATAAATTTAAGGTTTACATTCAGAGCGACATATGCATTGTTTGATTTGACAAGTATTTCAGCAAACTCGATTTCTACCTAATTGTGAGTTTAAATAGGTTATTGCCTCCTTGTGGACACGACCTGCTCTTCTGGAGTGATTTAATTTTTATTTTAATTATTTGTTAAGCGATTTCCACCACTTTGATACTAAAATGACAAATCATCTTAATCATATTATCCAAAAGCGAAAACCATCATCTGAATGGGTGTTTGAGAATGGATCATTTTGAATGGCATTGAGGTCCTTGCAGGTCTGAGGGACCTAAGGAAAATCATAATATAAGGGTTCATAGTTCCTCCAACTAGAGTAAGTGGATTTAGAGTTTCTTCCATAGCCAAAATCAGACGGGGGTGGATATGGGTCCATCCCCTAAGAAGGTCAGTGATAAATGTTGTGCACGACCTCCCTACCAGAGGGTGGTTGTGTGTACGAGTTTTGCACAAAGGTGGCTCGCTGTAAATGTCGAGTTAGCTTATCCACCTTCTTCTCAATAATAGAAACCTTGTCCAAATGACTGGCCATCAGTTCCAAGTCAATGGAAGAGGACAGGCCCTGCATCTCATGTGCTCCCATTGGATTCGTCAATGCACGGGCATTCGTCTGGTCGAACATGCCCATAGGTTCATTATTGATGAATTTCTTACACATATTCTCGAGAATCTCCCACACGGTGTCTTTGTTTTGACCCATGATGTTTCCTCTGCAGGTCGCATTGATGAATAATCTAATATCCTCACGGAGTCCCTAGTAAAAAGAATGGACTTATGAAAATCAGGTGGTGAAAGATTCTGAAGGCTTTGGAGAGAGAAGATCTGGCGAAATTTGAATTCTCCTTTGGGCGGGAAGCTCCGGCAAGGATGGTCGGTCGCCTGAGGGGCCCCGACGCCCATGCCGATGACTCTGACGGATGGGTGGTATGGCACTAGTGATCTTGGCGCAGGAATGTGAGTGGTGTCCATGTGCCTGATGGAGTTAGGACCCTGGGTAGGAGGGGTTATCAAGGTGGCTGGGGCAGAAGTCGGAGGGAGGTGATTTGTTTCAGATGTCAGCTTTGGGGGCACCTGGTGGCGACCTGCCGGCGGCCACTGCTTTGTATTGCTTGTGGAGGCTTTGGCCACAAGCGGGATGTCTGCCTGGTGACTTGCGGTGATTCTGAGGGCAGGGCGTGCAATGCACCTTTGCGTCCTAGGGGTGAGTCGTAGATGCCCCTCCCACTCCCCCCTCAACTCTCAGGGGACATGCTATGGATGTGGAGATTCCCCTGACCGAGGATATCAAGGTAGCGGAGCTGGTACTATGTGGTGCTTCGATTGGGGAAGTGATGTTGGGTACCCTTTCACTGGATAGAATTCGGCAATTGGTGAGATCTCTTCCTTTATCAACTGATGCTTGGAAAATTGCGGTTATCTCTTCATCGTGATTTGTGCTTTTTGATGTGGGTGCGGTAGATGTAGAGAAGTACTATTTCCATACTAGCAAATTGGGTGGATTATCAGTGATCTGGTAGCTGGTATCCCCCATTGATGGCTATTTGCCTAAGCGTCCCCCTCAAAGAACAGCTTCCAGGTCTGGTGTTCTTGAGATCAGGGGTCTGCCTTTGCATCTGAGGTCTAGGAAGGTGGTGAAAAACAAGGTTGCTGGGTTTGCATTTGTGGCTGAGGATGTTGTTGTTGGTCTGATTGAAGGAGATGCCAGTGCTCTGAAAATGAGGGTGAATGTCTTCAAGGCTGGTTCCATTCCTGATAAACTGATTCTCAGGTGTGGGGGCAGCTCTTGGATGCTCCTTTTGAATTTTATTGTGGCAAACAGGGAGGTCGACATCACCCCCCCCCCCCCTCTTATGCTGAGGTGCTGAAAACCAAAGTTCCTTCCTTGCAACCAAACTGTGCTAGTCAGGAGGTGGTGGCAGAATGCACTAAAGGTAGGGAATTGGTAGATGGGGTAGGAAGCTTAGGAGTTGAGGAGATGAGGACTGAATCTCTGGAGGATGTGGCTGAAGTACCTTCGATCCAAGAGGTAGCTGCAGTGGTGGCTAAAGAAGGGGTGGAAGTGAATGTGATTAATGAAGCTGTGACTGAGGATCTGAAAGCCCATTCTGGTGATCCTGCTAATTTTGTTCTGGTGGACTCCTTTGTGAATTCCTTGGACTTGCAGAATTGCTCTCCTGTGGCTGATGTCGTGCACTTGAAGTCAAAGACTCCTTCTACTGCTAGGATTGGGAAACCTCCCTACAAGCTAAGGCTAAGAAGGAACACTCCTACAAAAAGAGTTGATGAATCTGTCATTGCAGCTGTGATGAAGGTTGGCAGAGCTTTTGCAACTAAGAAGTTGACAGACCTGACTCCCAAATGAGGGTCCTAACCTGGAATGTGCGTGGGCTGTGCGATAGAAGTAGGAGGGCGTCTCTGCTTAGATATCTGCGAGAATGGGAAATTGACTATGCCATCCTTCAAGAGACACACATAGATTGTGAGTCTGACAGGGCATGGGTGGAGATGAGAGCAGGTCTTGCAAATGACCTTGTGGTGATCAATTCCAATGGCAGATCTGGGGGAATTACCATATGGTGGAAGAAGCAGCTGCTGTGTTTGGAGGAGGTTTCTGTGGCTAGGTACCTTCTGACTTGAAGATTCAAAAGAGGCCAGGGGGACAATGTCTTCTTTGTGATAGGTGTGTATGGTCCAAATGATCCTAGCAGGAGGCAGGAGCTGTGGGAGGATTGGAACTTGGCTGCAGATTTTGTAGATGGGGGGGCTTGGCTTGTTGGAGGGAACTTCAATTGTACTTTATTGGGGAGTAACAGACCTAATGGGGTGGTGGACAGCTCTACCACTAGATTCCAAGTGATGGTCCAGGCCTTGGGAATGTGTGATTTTCCTTCGTCAGGTGCTGAATTCACTTGGAGGAATGGTAATGGGCTCATGTCCAAGATTAACAGGCTTTTTGGCAATGCTGAGTTGATGAATCTCTTCTAGATGTCCTTTGTTTGTGGTCTTGAACGCCCATTCTCTGACCATACACCCTTGGTGTGGGACAATGGTGAACAGGTGGTGGCTGGTTCCTACTTCAAATTTAGAAAGTCTTGGCTGAGGGAACCAGGTTTCAGAGACATGTTTGCTAGCTGGTGGAGGTCACAGCAGGGTGAAGTCACGGCTACCTTCAGATTGGCTTCCAAGATTGTGGCTTTGAAAGGTATGCTGAAGGAATATGGAGATATTATCTTTGTCCTCAGACATCAGAAGCGTCATAAGGCCTTGCTAAAGATTCAAGAACTGGATACCAAGGAAGCTGTGGCTCATCTGTCTGAGCTGGACCTTGCAGATAGAAAGAGATGACAGGGGGTGGTGATTGAAGAAGACCTGAAACTGGAGATGGATTGGAGGGGGCATTCTAGGCAGCTGTGGCTAAGTGAGGGGGATGCAAACACTAAATTCTTTGACCTAGCTGCCAGTTCTAGGAGAAGAACAAATCTGATCTCTTCAATTGTTTTAGAGGGGCAGAGAATTACCTCCATATCTGATATCAGAACTGAGGCTGTCAGGTATTTCAAGGAATCTTCAAGAGCTACAGGTAGGGGTAGTTGGAGGATGAAAACTAGTGATCTACCCAAAATTAATGAGACTCAGGGGTCCAGCCTGATTGAACCCATATCTGAAGCTGAAGTCCTGAAGGCTATTAAGGATCTCAACTATGAAGGGTCGTCTGACCCTGATGGTATCCAAGTTTTCTTCTACAAAGAACTGTGGGACATTGTGGGCACTGAGGTTATGGATGTGATTAGAGAGTTTGAAAGTGGCAATTTTTGCTTTGAAAGGATAAATAGATCTTATCTGTTTCTTCTGCCAAAGACCTCGGGTGTTGAATCCTTTCAGGAGTTTAAACCTATTGCCCTCTCTAACTCCTTGTACTTGGTGATTGGCAAGGTCCTGGCCAATAGATTGAGGCCCGTCTTGCAAGATCTGATCCATCCTGCTCAATCAGCATTCCTCCCTGGCAGATCTCTACAAGAATCATTTATCATGGCCCAAGAGATGATTTGTGGCTGGCATAAGAGAAAATGCAAGGCCTTCCTTTGGAAGGTTGACTTTTGTAAAGCTTATGACTCCATCAGCTGGCCTTATCTGTGGGATGTGCTCAAAAGAAGGGGCTGTCCTTCTACTTGGATTTGTTGGGTTAAAAGATGTATTACCACTGCCTCCTTCACCCCTTTAATAAATGGAAAACCCTGTGGTGCGCGGATTCAGCCCCAATGTGGTATTAGGCAAGGATGTCCGCTAGCTCCCCTGATCTTCAATTTGGCAGTTGACAGCTTGGCTTGGTTTGCTTGTAAGCTTGCTGAAGCTGGTCTTGTTAGAGGATATTCATTATCTTGCAGGAATAATTTGGCTCCCATTCCTCAGTATGCAGATAATACTATTTTTTTTGTTGAAGGGTCCATGAATGAAGCATTGGCTCTGCATCATATGGTTAATATTTTTGGTGAGCTTTCTGGCTTGAGATTGAATAGAGATAAGTTTGGTTTGGTCTGCTTTGGTTTACCTAAGGAGGAGCAAGATGCTTTAGCAGCTGTTTTGATGACTCCCCGCATCAGTCTTCCTATCAGATATCTAGGGCTACCTTTGAGGTGTTCCAGGATGAAGAAGAGTGATTGGAATTGCCTTTTTGACAAGATTTCTGTGAAATTAGATGGTTGGCATAACAGTTTCCTTTCCAAAGGTGGAAGACTTGTCTTGCTCAACTCGGTGGTCACCTCCATCCCTGTTTTCTACTTTTCCATATTTAAAGCACTAAAATCCATTTGGAAAAGGTTGGATGTGATGAGGAAGAGGTTCTTTTGGAAGGAAGCTAGACATGAGGGTAGGTTCTTGCACCCTCTCAAATGGGATCAGATCTACTATCCAAAAGAGAGGGGTGGTCTTGGGATTAAATCCCTGAAGCATTTTAATGATGCCTTGCTACTTAAATGGGCTGTTAAACTGTTGCAAGGTGACCTGAAGCCATGGTCTATTTTGATTAAAGACTGATATGGAGCATCCAACAGCACGTTGTCCAAACTTCAGCCCAGCTGTCCTTCTCCCTTCTGGAAAGATGTGACTAAGGCATTGACTGATCACTTCCATCTGCTGCAACCATCACTTGGAGATGGCAGGTCCTTTAGTTTCTAGAAGGAGGGGTGGTCTGAGCTAGGTGTCTTGAAGGAGCTCTATCCAAGAGGTTTTGCTGCAGCAGCTGATAAGGATGCCACTGTCAGCAAGGTCTGGTCCTGCAGCAGCTGCAGCTAGAATCTGGATGGTGAGAAGTCTAGCAGAAGAGCTACTCGGCTGTGGGAATAAAGGAGAAGGCTTATCTCAGACCTTGAGAGCTTCAGACCTAGGCCTAGAATGGAGGACAAATACCTTTGGGAGGGGATTTATTGTGTCCAATCTAGCTATAACAAAATGTTGAGCATTGAAGATGGATGGAGATGTGATTCCGTTGACAAGAAGATCTGGTTGTTAAAAATTCCTCTCAAGGTACAAATTTTTCTCTGGCTTTGCAGGAGAGATGGTTTAATCACAAGTGATCTACACTACAGAAGGTTGGGAACTGATCACCATGTTTGTTTTTTGTGTGAGATGGATACTGACAATGTAAATCACCTCCTTTCTTCTTGCCTTGTCACTGATGCCATCTGGAGAAAAATATGCCAGAAGCCATTACTAGAGTGGGATTCTATCTGGCACGGGTTTGATGTGAGAGGGAAGCCTTATGTTCACATGGCTGCTACTATTTGGTGTGTATGGAAGGCAAGGAATGAGAGACTTTTTTAGGAGAGGCAGGTATGTTGTGAACATATTGTAAGAGAGTGCTGGTCCCTCATACACTCTTGGGGATCCTTTTTGTAATTTCCCTTACGTGTTCATATAATATACTGCTCCGGACTGCTATCGTAAGACAGTAGCTCTCTTTTCTGTTTCAAAAAAAAAAGAATGGACTTATTCCCATTTAGGAACTTCATGATGGGGGCACTTTTGCATGAGATCTAGAAAATGATCCCATGCTTCGTGAAGTGGTTCTCCTGCTTGTTGTGTGAAATGTGTGATCTGGTGCCATAAAGCATTTGTCCGACCAACAGGGAAGAACTTTCTCATAAACTTAGATTGAAGTTCTACCCAGGTGTTGATCGGACACGTTTGGGTTTGGTACCAGTGAGCAGCTTTATCCATGAGAGAGAAGGAGAACATTTTCATGAGTAGAATATCCCAATTTTGAGCTTCTAACCCGAAGGTTTGGGCTAGATGCTTGAGTTGTTTAATATGCTGAAAAGGATCTTCAGAATTATGCCCATGGAATTTGGGATTGGCATGAATCATGTTAGGCTTGAGTTCAGTGTCAAGACCTCTAGTGGGGATTTGTACTCAAGGTTCGATGGCTACCGTAGCGGGATTGTAGTGATCTTGCATCATTGGACGTTGCGGTGGGTTCACAAAGGCTTAGAATAGATCATTGAGGCACTGGAGTTGATTTTTGAGATTATTTTCTTTTGCGGGTTGTGCCATGATGATGGATGAAGGAGAATCAGGTTCAGATGACTCAGAAGAGATATCAATAGGATTGGATCGTTGCACAAACAAGGAGGTCGAGGCTTGGCCTCGACATGAATGAGTGACTAAAGAAGGCCTTAAGGATGGTCTTAGAGACCTCCTCCCGAACATGCACCAATGGAGTAGATAAGAGGTAGAATGTGATGGACCCAATTAAGACACCCAAAAATTTTGGATGACTATAGAGGTTCGGAGCAGATGATACCCCTTAGTCGGAAAGTCATCCACCTAAGAATTACCTAGGCAGCTAGAGAGGGAGAGACCCGCAAAGACCCCTACACGGTAGAGCGCCCCCACGGATTACAGGGTTTCCCCCACCCGACCTCTCTTGTCACTGATGGTCCAGGTAGACTAGAATGGGGACTTGACCTCTTAAGTTTACCAGTTTAATTAAGAGAAAGGGTGTTTACAATTTCACTTGAACTTTAAGATGTGTTGAGTGAAAGAGTTACCTAATTTGAAGATTGGTTGACCCAACAAGGTGGTCAACTTCACCTGTATTGTCCTTGAAAATTTAGGTCCCTCTTTTAGTGTTCAAATGATTTTAAGAGCCTGATTTTAGGGTTTTGATTGAATAGATCAGTTCAATCAAGGTCTAGGAACACATTGTTTGGAAAAATGATTTCTTGATTAGGCAAGTGTGTCTCTAAAAACCCTAAATTGAAATCCTTAATTGGCTCTAATTTCATCCACTTTAATTTGTCAAAAGGTGGTATCTAAGGCTCAAACAAGAATGTGATAGCTCTAGATACCTTAAACTTATAAGTGGGTGCACAAATCAAGATTTGTTGTCAAATAAAAATGTATCAACTTAAGCAGCTTGATGAATTATCTTATGGTAAGAATGCAAGTAGCCCTAATTGATTTTTTCCTTTTATCCTTTTTAGAATTAGGGGCTTAAGAGAGAGTGGTTAGAACTTACCTACCTTTGGTGCGTTTGTTGTGTAGTTGATCTTCCTTGAATGTATCTTCTCCTTGAAACAACCACAGCAAAAGAGATATAGCAAGTTAGAATCTGAATTAGGAATTGTAATCAAGAGTTTTAAATTGCCCGTTGCTCCTCGGCAATAGCACCAAAATGTTAATGCGGTGAAATCGAGTTTTAAAATAAAGCGTTGTAATATAGTCAAAATCGCTTTGAAAACAAATAGATTTTATTACTTGAAAAAGTTTCAAGTCGAACAAAGGGAGCAATATGGGAATTTAAAGTAAAAGAATTTGCAATAATAACAAGATCAAGGTGCAAAAAGATGGTAGTAAAATGATGATTTAGATCACCAAATACTCCTAAAATATCAACTAAGGAACTCAATGTATACGTATGTAATCAAACCAAACCGTCGTTTGATTATGAAATCAGATGACTTAAACTTCTATTTTTCTTCTTTTGTTCTACTTCTCTTCCTCTTCTTCTCGTGCGGCTCCTCTTCTTCTTCTCTTTTCTGCTTTGGCTTCTTAAGCCTTCTCCTTCTTCTTCCTTCTGCACACATGGGAGGGGCTTCTTGAATGGGCTAACTGTCAACCAGACTCTCCTGAGAGCAAAACCCTCCCCCTACCCCACACGCAAGCTCTCCTTCTTTTTCTCTCTTAGGCTCCGCCCTCCCAGGGCCTCTGTAAGGATAGTCAGGTTATCGGATCGTATAAACCCGGGACCAGGCTCACCGGCGTGTGGTAGTGAGTGAGGAGTGCAAGTCAGTCTAGGCGGGTAAACAGGTTGACCAGATCCATGGGGGACAAAGTCGCGGACGAGGCACAGGTGTGCGTAGGTGAGAGGGACTTCACCCTGTGTTATGAGGCGAATAGCCTCTAACACTTTTTCAATTTATGCAACAGCAACCACTCATAAGTCTCCAATGTGGAACTAAACACGTCCCTCATCTTCGTGCAGTCAGCAGTAGGGTATCTCGGTTCAATTCATACAAGGGAAGCAGTCAACACTCTAATTGCCTGGTCAGGAATGAAGCTGAGTTGATTCCACAGCCATTGGAGTTGAGTCCTGGAGCTATAGGTGAAGAACAAGCTCTGCAGCTTGCTTCAAAGCTATGCATTAATGGCGAAGAGGGGTTGTACCTGAAATCAGGAATACGGCCTTTCGTTCCTGTCAAAACATTTAGGGAGTATCGTCGGGCGTCAGGGAATGCAATTGAGGTGGTGGCATCGAGTGCAAGTGGTTGTGGAGGTCTATTGTTGTAATGCTTTGTCAGGCTTTTTAGAAGAGAGTATAAGTCAGTCGCGTTGTAGTATAGGTGACCAAGCATTGATAACAAATAAGAATTTATTACTCGAAAACCTAAGTATCCGAGGTCGAACATAGGTAGCAAATTGAATTTATTCACTAATCTCAATAATGTAATTGAACACTTAGAGTTACTCAAAACTTAATTCAAAATATAAATGTACGAATTTAAGAATTGAAATATAGCAAAAAGGTAGAATTGGACGTTTGATTCTATGATCATATGTCTTAAATGATGGCCCTTCTTTCTGCCTTCTCTTCTTCTTCTTTCTTTATCTTTGGCTTTCCTCAGCTCTTCTATTCTTCTCTGACTTTGGCCGTCTGCAGCTCTTCTTCCTTTTCCTTCCTTCTTTCTTCTCTTGCACAGTGCCTTTCTCCTTCTTCTTCTGTGGTCTTCTTCTTTCTTCCTCAGCCGCACCTGTGCTACAGTGCTGCTCCTTCCCTTGGCTTCAACCTTTCATCTTCTTCCTTTTCCTTCCTTGGCTTCTACCTTGATTTCCTTCAGCCTTAGCTCTCCTCTGACTTTCTCTTCTTCTCTTTGGCCTTCCTTCCTCTTCCTTTCTGCGGCTAAGTGTCTTAGGTTCACCTTGCCTTAGCTACTCCTTCCTCTTCCTTCTTCTCTACTTCTTCCTTACGCATGCACACACAGAAGCAAAACCTATCCCCTATCCTCCCTGCATCTCTCTCTCTCTCTATTTCTCTCTTCGATATGCTCCCATAGAGCTAGGCAATTAGGTCGGGTATCGTGCGCCTGGGTCCAGGCGCACTAGAGTGGGTGTGGTGTGCGAGGAGTGCTAGGTTTAGGTAAACGGGTCGGGTGCCAGATCTGTAGGGGCAGGTCGCAGATGAGGCATGAGGGCGAGGGACCTCACCCTTGTGTTACTTGAGGCGATTAGAAGAAAGCACAAAAATAACTTATACTACACTCCATTCTCGTGCATTCACGAGGTGGGACTAAATGTCCCACCTGCTTCTACGTTCACGTCCGCAAGGGTGTCGCACTCAATTGCTGATGCTGCAGAGTGCTGGGACTTCAATTGCTAGGCATGAGGGGTTCGCGAAGGGAGCCCACGCACCTGGGAATCTGACACCTGGAGCACGCTGCCTGGAGCAAAGCCTTGTGACCTTCGTGCTATGTGCTTCAATGCTGGTAGGTGCTCAGGTCTGACACACACAAACACGACCTTGCGGCCCCATTAAAATACATGGGAAGCTTCGCCGTGTCAAGGCAAAGGTGGGACGGTAGGTGGCAGGCTGCAGGGCGGGCAGGGCGTGCGTGCCTAGGTCACCCTGTGGCCGTGCTTATGGGTTAGGTTGGGGGGCGTTTAGAGAGGTGATGGCGGTCAGTGGATGAGTGGATGACGATCAGTGGGTGATGGCAGAGCTAATGAGGGGTCTACCGAGGTGTGTGGAGGTGCGGAGCGGTGGTTACGCCTCGCCGGTGGTCGGCCAGAGGTGGAGACGATGGAGGTGGTCTGTGGTTGTCGGTGAGTGATGTAAACATGTTTACATTACTTAAGATTTCTATTTATGCATGTTCTTAAGCAAAGAATTGCATTGCATACTATAAATATTGCATAACATGCATCATCTTGCATTTAGATTAGTTTGAATAAAATGGAGGTTAATTGTCTCCTTTTACGTTCATGGACAATGTAAGCTTTTTATCAGGGCCTCGGATCGAAGATCCAACTGTACAGATGTGATCAGGGCGACGATTGGAGTTCAACGACTCCAAGATTGCCCTAATCAGACATCTGTAGCATCAGATAAAGACCAGGGAACCCTAGAAGATCAAGGGCTAAGATGGTGTGAATTCACATTTCAAATGACAAATCCGACTGCACGGATGGAATCGGATTGACGATAGTAATCTAACGACGTGAAAATCGACTCAATCCGACACCCATGGCACCATCTACATCATCCAGAAGATGGACAGCCAAGATGGCCCCATGTGGTGCCATCTCTGCCGCCCAACCAACCACCCTCAATCACTGAAGACGATAGCACCCACGCATCTCCGCCGTTGGATCAAGATCCAACGGCTAAGAGAGGAGCTCAACCGGCGCTTGAAGATCCTGAAGAATCACTTGAAGGAGCTATCTCGACCGTTGGATCTCAATCCAATGGTCCTGATCACGTGTTCAAAAGATTGGCCACCCGCCCATCATCGTCGACTCATTGTTTGGCGATTTTAACTGAAATTGGGTAGCTAATGAACCTTCTAAGGTGATATAGCTGCAAGTTATCGTGGGTAACAGCCCATAGGTAGGTTGTCTAGAGCCCAGTCACTGGATCTTTCTCTTTTTGCTACCTTTAGGTAAATCCTAGACCAGGGAAGCCACCTAATTAAAAAAAAAGAGTCAAAAAGAAAAGAAAAAGAAAAAAAGAAAAGGAGAAAAGAAAAAAAAGAAATAAGGCACACTTCGCCCCACGGGTATGGTTGGCAAGTGGTCGGTGGTAACAACTCATCGACCGGTTGTCCAGAACCCAGCTCAATAAATGCACTGAAAAATCCCAAAACACTTAGGAAGAAGCAAAGAAGTAGAATAAACTAGGGAGATATACACTGGATTCACCCTTGTGTTGACCCTATAAAAAATAAAGGTAGGGAGAAAGCTACCAGTTGTAAAGATACACCTTTAGGCAGAATTCACTTTTTAAGGTCACCTAAAGGCGTAGAAATCCGAAGTCCGTTTTAACTGCCGATCAATGAGTCTATCACATTCACAATAAGATGCTTAGAACTTAGGGTTCTCATCAAATCTTGGGTGAGTTGAATGGCCGTAGAAAGCCACTGTTAAACCCTAAAACTTGAAAATCCAAAAAAATTAGAAAAGAGGAAAAAGAGAAAAAGAAAATTTTCTTTAAGGCGAGGGCTTGAGGCGGTCTACATTTTGGCAGATACTTGGGCACTTT
The DNA here is from genome assembly GCA_037157565.1 of Thalassia testudinum. Lineage (NCBI taxonomy): Eukaryota > Viridiplantae > Streptophyta > Magnoliopsida > Alismatales > Hydrocharitaceae > Thalassia > Thalassia testudinum. The sequence continues at coordinate 142,287,023 of JAZHRO010000031.1, read as the reverse complement.
TGTGTCTTTAAAAGTTTAGATCCTAAGTAAACATTTTCTTAATGATTGAAAATAACTTAAGCCCAAATAATCCAACCTGATTCTTTTATAAATAGCATATAGTTTTTGCTAGGGACTAGCAAAAGATAGGCATGGGGGTATGATGTAAACATGTTTACACTACTTAAGATGTCTATTTATGTATGTTCTTAAGCATAGAATTGCATTGCATACTATAAATATTGCATAGCATGCATCATCTTGCATTTAGATTAGTTTGAATAAAATGGAGGTTATTTGTCTCCTTTTATGTTCATGGATAGGGAAAAATTTTTATCGGGGCCTCAGATCGAAGATCCAACTGTACAGATGTGATCAGGGCGACGATTGGAGTCCAAAGACTCCAAGATCGCCCTAATCAAACATCTGTAGCATCAGATAGAGACTGGGGAACCCTAGACGATCAAGGGCCAAGATGGTGTGAATCTACATTTCAAACGAAAAATCCAAATGCACGAGTGGAATCGAATCGACGATCGCAGCCTAACGACGCAAAAATCGACTCAATCCAACACCCGTGGCACCATCTACATCATCCAGAAGATGGACGGCCAAGATGGCCCTACGTGGCGCCATCTCAGCTGCCCTCAATCACTGAAGATGATAGCACCCACGCATCTCCGCCGTTGGATCAAGATCCAATGGCTGAGAGAGGAGCTCAGCCGGTGCTTGAAGATCCTGAAGAATCACTGGAAGGAACTATCTCGACCGTTGGATCTCAATCCAACGGTCCTAATCGCGTGTTCAAAAGATCAGCCGCCCGCCCATACATGCGCGCAGCGTAGTGGATAAGGCGCTCGATCGCCTTAAGGCTCGGGTTCGAATCCGCATAAGGAGGCGAGCGGGCGCATGCGACTGTGCGATGAGGATCGAGCCGCTGTGGGTGCTCGATAGCGCCCACGCGCTATTGCATGCCCACGCCTCATGCGCCATCACACGCGCAAGTGCGCGCAGAGGAGGCGGACGGACAGGTGACTTAAGCCGTCCGATCTCACAATCGGACGGCTGAGATTAGCTGAACGTGGAGAGCGCGTTACGTGTGAGGTGGCAAGCGGCCGCGCGAGCAACGCCCCACTATGCCCACGATGGGGATTTAGCGATGGTTTTATTCGTCACTAAAGACCCCTGATTTAATTTTTTTAAATTAAAATGACCAAATTGCCTTCACTCCTTGCAACTATAAAAGGAGACCCCCTCCACATGAAATTCTCATACCTTCCTTCTCTTCTCGCCCTCTCCAAAGCTCAAGAGAAGCTTGTTCCACACTTGGGATGCTTCTTGCGAGATAAAATCAAATTTTCGTCCCTCTTTCGGAAGCAGATCCCGCGACAACGATGATGTGTTGCCCCATTCCCACTCTTCCTGCTTCGTCCTCCTTTGTCTTGCTCCGTCCTCCTTCATCCAGGCGTCGTCCCATCCAGCTCGTCCTCCAAGCGACCGTTGAGGAGGATATCTCTCTCGCCATTCTTTTTACTACTTTCTAGAATAGATTTACTGCTTTCTAGAGTAGATTTACTGCTTTCTAGTGTAATCATTTTCCCACTTTTTAGTTGTAATGTTTAGTGTAATGAACAAGCTTTCTGATGATGAAATTCCATGTTCATTCTACATCTCTTTTTTGGTTTTTGTTTGTAATATTCTCTCTCTTATTCTCTCTCTTTCTCTTCTATTTAGCACAAATAGATAGATAGTTTCTAGTCAATTAAATTACTTCGTGACAAATAAAACAAACGCGTGTTTTTAAATCGAACGTCCGCCTCCCTGTGTTCGACCCGAGATTTCTATTTCGGTATAAATTTTATTTGTTGAACACGAGTTCTTCGCTTTCATACTACGACGACAGGTTTTCAAAACCAAACACGTTAGCATAACAACTCGAATCGTTCAATAGTGAGTGATAGTAGAAATTATGAGAGGGGAAATGAAGAGGGGAGAAAAGGGAATATTTCTAACCTAGCTAAGTGGATGAAGGGGGGTAGAAAGGTGACTAGCTGTACCTGTTGTCACCGGAGAAGACAGTGTCCAGTGGAGAGGTGGCGGTGACGACGACGGGGCTAGAGGTGCGCACGTGGGTGTTGCGCGACGCGGAGGAAGATGGTGAGGGCAACTCTGTCACTGGTAGTGTGGCAGATCGATGAGAAAGAAAAGGGAGGCTCACTAGAGCTTGCTAGACTTCCTGATTGAAGGAGAAGAAGATGAAATTGGGGTGGATCTCTAGCCAAGTCGAGCTGAAGAGATGCGGCCAGGGTTGAGGATCCTTTTATAGATGCTGGCAGGGGCTCTTGTGCTTGGAAGACAAGCTTCCAAGCGCGAGAGTCCTTGCCGGAGAAGGAATCCGTTGGATACCCAAATCTCTCGAGCTTTCGCATGAGAGATTGGGTGCAAATCAGAGATTGAAATCACGCTCAAATGGAAGGGAATTCCTAAGAGAATCTCCCTTCTAAATCTGGGAGGAGATCTCTGAGGAATCAGCGAGTACTCCCCCTCCATTCCTTGTCAGAGTAGGAGTTCTCCCCATTAATGGTGGAGGGACCTGATTGTAAGAGTGGCAAGGAAATTAGGGGGGTCTACGTAAGAGTTTTCAAAAGTTAGGGGCCAGAATGTAATTTGGTGGACTATTTTGCAAAGTAGGTCCAACTGACTTCCCCTTAGGTCCAAATTTTGGTACAAACCTAATTTAGACCTAAGGAATCCAATGATAAAGTTGGATTTTCGGTTTGACCACGTTTGACTGGATATTTTACACAAAAACCTAAATTAGGTCAAATAATGAGCTGAGACCCCAATCTAGGTCAAAAGAGGCTCCAAAGGCCGAATTGAAGGTTATAAATCCTAGGAGATATTTTTCCATGAATTTTAGAGGGTTTAGTTGATTTTTATCCTAACCAAAACCTTATTTATTTTAAGCAGGTCTATTTTAGGGTTACAAAATGTCATTTAATTCTTGGATTGCACAATAACCCATTTCTGACTGAACCAACCTACTCTTTATCTTATTCAGACCATTTGACCTATGTTTTGCCTTGGAGAAATCCTATTTATGTACTGCAATGGTAAATTTGCAGTTTTAGCCTTTGTTTCATGTTTTCTTCTCAGAACATTAATTCCTTGAATTAGGTCCTTCTCCAGGTTATGTAGGACCTCTTATTCTCTTTCATAGGTCAAACTGAACTAGTTAGGGCTCATGATGAGGCTCTCATCATTTTTTGACCTCCTTGATTATGTGTGAGTGCGTGAGTCAGGGGGGTGATAGAGAGGCCAATCCCCTTAATTACTTGAGGGGTTTTGGTCGGCGAGTCGAGGCGATGGTGAGCAGCATGGAAGCGGCATGGTTGGGTGAGTGTGGAAGCTGCTAGGGCTTGCCAAAGGTCTGCCGGTGAGGTGGAAGACAGAGGGCGACGGGGTAAGTCGGTGGTCAAAACGAGGTGGTGAGGGTCTAAAAACGAAGAGGGGAAGTCGAGGAGTTATTTAAGAGAGGAGGCAGACGAAGGGGAGCAGAGTTGGCACCAATTGAGGTGTGGCTGGCATCGGAGACGAAGATACTTCGAGGGAGGTGATCGGCAAGGATGAAGGGGGGCAGGAGCGCCAGCAGGTGCTGTGCGACACAGAAGAAGATAAGGATGAAGAATCTGCCACAGATATTGTGGTCAGGCGACAAGGGAAGACAAGGAAGGTCACCAAAGCTTGAAGAGAAAATCGGCCAGAGGAGGGAAGAAGAATTTGAGGGATTCTCTGGTCGAATTCAAGCTTGAGAAGTTAGTTGTGATCTGGGGAGTCTTTTATTGGTCATCTGAGGTCGGTTAGAGCTTGGAAAGGCCACTAGATTGGGAAATTTCTTGAGACCCAAATCTCTCATGCATTTGCATGAGAGATTGGGTAAGTTTTAGGACTTAGGATTGGGTTCAAAAGGAAGCGGTTTTCTTGACGAACTTCCCTTTTAATTTTGAAAGGGATTCGTCAAGAAATCAGGGAGTTCTTTCCATTTTAAGGTTGCTGGAGCAAGTAGGAATAGGATTAATGGCAGTAGGGACCTTTTTGTGAGAATGACGACAAAGTTAGGGGCCTATTTGAAAGGATTTTGAAAGTTAAGTGCAGAAATGAAATTAGATAGGACCAATTTGCAAACTAGGTCAAGACAAATTCATCTTGGGTCCAAATTTTGATACAAACCTAATTTGGACCTAAGGAATCCAATCGTGAAGTTGGATTTTTGTGTTGACCATGTTTGACTGGATAATTAATGCAAAAACCCAAATTAGGGCAAATGTCTGTCTGTGGTACTATTTTGGGTCAAAACGAGTTCTGATGGTTAAATTGAAAGTTATAAACCCTGGAGAATATTTTTCTAGGAATTTTAGAGAGTTTAGATGAATTTTATTTTGATCAGAACCTAAGTTAATTAAGCAAGTCTATTTTTAGGGTTTCAAAAGTCATTTAATTCTCAAAACATGTGCAAACCCTTTTCTATCTATCTTATCCCACTTGTTATCTTATTAAGACAAATTAACCTTCATTCAACCCTTGAGAAAACCCTTGGTTGTACTGCATTCATGATGAGCTAATAAAATTGTAATTTTAGCCCTAATTTCTTATTTTTCTTTCATAATGAATATGCCATGACTTGTGACTCTCTGGCGGTTATGTAGGAGCATTTATTGACTTAATTGGGTCAAAATGAGCTAGTTATGGCTCATGATGGTGTTCCCATCAGCCCCCCCCAGCAGCCTAAGGCCCCTAGCTAGTAGCCTCAGCCTCAGGCTCACCGCCGGATGTTGCCAACTTAGCCCCAAGCACCTCGCTAGTAGTTTTTGAGGCCTAGAAATGTGGCTCAATATTTCTAGAGTTAGGGAAGGGGAGGTAGGGGGAAGAGGAAGAGCCTGATGCCTCCTCTAAGGGATCTACCCGTAGAGGATTCTAACTATGAGGAGGATGTGACAGCCGATGAGGAGGAGGAGGATAGTACATCAGTTGATGAGGAGGACGTTGGCTTGGATGATCAGCCAGAGTAGACAGCTGACCCAAATACTTCTCAGCTAGGATGTTCTGCACCACCACCACCCTTCCACAGTTTCGGTATGAATTTAAGGTTAGCAAATGTTACGATTTATTTATTTCTTTGTTATGTAATTTTATGTTATAATTCTATCTTATAGGTGCACGTAGGGGAAGAGGTCCCACGCGAAATTGGGACTTAGAGAGAATTCCACATGGGGTCCGCATTTCAGTGCGGATCACACTAGTGGGGGAAGCAATGGACTATCCTCCATTCGTCAGTAGACTGGGTACACTGGCAAAGGCAATCATCCCACTGTCCTACTTCGATTAGAGGAAGGTGCCAAACGAGCTGAAAATGCAGCTCATTCAAGAGTTAGAGGTAATTGGTAAAAATTAATAACTTATGTATATTTCTTTATATAAGTTTAAATTATGTAACAATTTTTGTTCTTTTACTATTGCAGGCCACCTTCAATTAGGGCGATAATCCGAACAACGCCAAATATATCCTTAAGCACGCAACGAAGATTCATAAGATTGGAGATTGGAGATGATGAATGTTGAAGCTTGGGTTACTACGCTATTGGATTTGGTTTTGAAAAACTTGTCGTCGTAGTTTAAAAGCGAAGAACTTGTGTTCAACAAATAAAATTTATACCAGAACAGAAATCCTAGATTGAACTTAAGGAGGCAGATGTTTGATTAAAAATACGCATTTGTTTTATTTGTCATGAAGCAGAATAATTGATTAGAAACTATCTATCTATTTACAATAAATGGAAGAGAGAGAGAGAGAGAATATTAGAAACAAAAACAAAAAGAGATGTAGAATGAACATGGAATTCATTATCAAAGAGATTGTTCGTTACACTACTCAGTACAACTAGAAAGCAAAAATTGATTATGCTAGAAAGCATTAAATCTACTCTAGAAAGCATTAAAAAGAATGGAGGGAGAGATATCCTCCTCGACAGTCGCTTAGAGGACGAGCCGAACGAGACGATGCCTGGAAGACGGGGAACAAAGCAAGAAGAAGGAGGACAAAGCAAGAAGAATTGGAACGGGGCAGCACATCGTCATTGTCGCGGGATCCGCTTTCGAAATGGGGGCAAAAATTTGACTTTATCTCTTGAGAAGCATCTCGGGTGTGGGACAAGCTTCTCTTGAGCTTTGGAGAGGGAGAGAAGAGAAAGAAGGGATGAGAATTTCGTATGGAGGGGGTCTCCTTTTAAAGTTGCAAGGAGTGAGGGCAATTTGGTCTTTTTAAATTGAAAGTCATTAGTTCAGGACTTTTAGTGATGGATAAATCCGTTGCTAAAGGCCCGAACATGGTTATAGTGGCGGTGCGCACGCGCCCGCTCATCTCCTCAAGGTGTAACACTCATTCACATTCTTGAAACCTCGGCCATTCGATCGTGAGATCGAACAACTGAGAGAGATCCTTGTCGTGCCTCCTCATCGTGCGCCTACGCGTGCGATCTCGCATTATGCGCGGGCGTGCGATGGAGCATGAGCGTTATCTATCGCGCGCAACTGCTCGATCGCGATCGAGCACTCAATCGTGCCCGCTTGCCATGCCTCAGCATCTGCTCCTCACGACTCGAACGCGTGCCTCGCCTTCTCGCAAGCGCGTTCGTCTAATGCGCTACAAGCACGTTTGTGTCGCACCTATGATTTGTGCATGCGTGCCCCACAGCCATTGGATGATCATCCAATGGTGGAGAAGCGACGATCGGATTGAAGAAGAGAAGGTGTGACGGCTACAGTGGCCAGTTGGGCGGCTGAGATGGTGCCACATGGCACCATCTTGGCCGTCCATCTTTGGGATGATGAAGATGGTGCCACGGTTGTCGGATTGAGTCTATTTTTGCGTTGTTAGGCTGCGATCGTCGATCTGAATCCATCCGTGTGGTCAGATTTGTCATCTGAAGTGTGGATTCACACCATCTTGGCCCTTGATCTTCTAGGGTTCCTCGATCTCTATCTGATGCTACAAATATCCGATTAAGGTGATCTTGGAGTCGTTGAACTCCAATCGTCGCCCTGATCAAATCTGCATGGTTGAATCTTCGATCCAAGGCCCTGATAAAAATTTGCCCTGCTCATGAACATAAAAGGAGATAATTAACCTCCATTTTATTCAAACTAATCTAAGTGCAAGATGATGCTTTCTATGCAATATTTATAGTATGTAATGTAATTCTATGCGTAAGAACATGCATAAATAGACATTTTATGTAATATAAACATGTTTACATCAATGAATAATATAAAAGATAAATTTTAACTGTATTTGTTTATTTCCTTTACCAAAATTCAAATATTATTTCTAACATTACAATTTTATTTTTTAATATTATAAGAACAAGAATCATGATGAGGCATTGCATAATGTACCTCTTTTGATACAACCGCACACTTGGAAGGAAGCGTGCGAGCATTAGCACGATCCAGCAATGCAGGTAAAAGTATTTCATATGTTATCATTTATTTAACTAATTTCTAAGTTAATAAATTGTACCTTTATTTCAGGAGCAGGCCAAGAAGAATAAGGAAAATAGGGCTAAGGCTCCATCGAAGACCCATGTCTTGGGTAGGAGGAGCATAGGCTCAATGAAATCTATATACGTACGTAAGTACCTTCAATTATTATTCTCTTTTAATCCTTATAAAAATTTCTAATTTTGTTAAAATTAACTGTTTCAAATTATTATAGTCCGTCATGCATCAAGGTGCCCAACTTGATCGGATGGGAGTATATGAGGCCACTTATAGAAAGATAAGTGATGATGAAAATAGAGTGGCTTCACAACACATACCAACAGAGACACGTAAGTTAAAAATGACAAAACTTTTATTTGATTTCGTAATTATATAATTAAATGAAATTACTTAACTTAATTCAATATCTTTCAGGATAATATAATCAACATAAAGCATCCTCCTGAAGATACCAACACTTTTACAGTTCAGCAGCCACTGATAGTAAAGGAGGCCTACCGGATCGTCATGTCACCTGAGCATGGTGGGTACGTCTGTAGCTTAAGGAGGAGCGAGACCATCTTGGGGTGGTATGAGAGAAGGGGAGCATCATCCTCTTTAGCTGAGGTGCATGAAATAAGGAAGGAGATTGTGACATTACGCTGCAAACACGAGAAGGACCAACGAATCGATGAGCTGACGACGCTAGTCAGGGACAACGCGATGCAAACCAAGGAATCCAACATGACCATCAAGAAGTTGCTAGCATTACTTTAGAAGGGAGGTAATGATCACCTATCCTTTCATCAGTATAGAGATCGTCGTGATGACGATGATTTAGGTGGTACTGGTGCTGGAGGCATTGGTACCACAACATGATTGTATTTTTTATATACATTATCATTTGTAATGAACTCTGTATACGTTATTTCATATATGAAATTTTTATTTTGATTTTGCATGTTTTAATTAGATGCAAAAATATTATAATTTGTGATTGATTATATTTTTAATTGATTTGTGGTTCTTTACAGGTCTTCCATATAAATTAAACACATTTAAAAAGAAAAAAATGCTTTCTTGACCTTTTTAACGGATGACAATATTAGTATTGTTGATCGTTATTTAAGAAACGTCGACAATATTAATTTTCTCTACCATTTGAAAATGGATGAGATTATTGGAATTTTCTACCGTTATATACAAATGGTCGAGAATATTAATATTCTCAACTGTTCACAAACGGTCGACAATAGAAACATTTTCGACTGTTATTGATAAACTATCGAGAATATGATCTTAGTCAACCTCCTAAATGCCAGTCGAGGTAAATATTTTTGTCGACTATTTATTTAGAATGGTCGAGAAAAAGCTTTCTCGACCGTCGAAAATAGACGAGACAAATAACCAAACGTCAAGTGCTGGCCCACCTTTTTCCCGACAGTATCGTTCTAAAATGATCAAGAAAACCCAATAGCAACTGTACATTCCACGACCCTTTTTCAAGACGATTATTTGAACATTGGCAACTGTTTTTAATGGTCGTGATGTACGGGTTTTGGCGAAGTAAAATCAGGGTTTCCAGAACCTGTCGTTGTAGTTCGCAAAGCACGTTATCAAATACAATTTTTAACCGAAACTCCAAAAAAGTCCCGGGTCGAACACAAGGAGGCGACATTTACTTTCATTGAAATCCACACTTCGTATTGTTTCTTTTTGTTATTTTAGGATTTTGTTATTTTTTCTTTTGTTTTTGCAATAAAGAGGCAAGCAGAATAATTTCACAAAGTAGAGAACACAAATGGATATGTCACAATGTCATTCAAACATCAATTACAATATGCGAAAATAAAAGAAATAGGGGTGAGAAGAAATCTCCCAAATCGATTGTTTGGCGAGAAGACGGTGCTTGGCAACAGCTTGTGAGGTGTTAGACAATGGAGGTGAGATGCAGGAGGACGCTGGGTAGAGGAATGCTTCACCAAGGCTTTGGAATGGGGATGAGGAGATGGAAGTGATCTTCTACCAAAATGGAGGTGGGAGGATGCATTCGAGGTTTCCTATGAAGGTAGTGAGATGGAAGATGAATATTTGTTGGGGTATAGGAGCATTACACTAATAGGAGGCCTTTGGAGCTTGGGAATAAGCTCTAAGGGAGCTTTGGTAGGCTACTAAAGCTTAGGAGTCGGTGGGAGTAGAGTAGGTAGAGATGGTTTGGAAGGGAAGGGGTCATGGGGTTTATATAGTGGAGGAATGTAGGTGTTTTGAGTGCACAGGTCTTTAGCGACGTTTAAAACATCGCAAAAGATCCATCGAGGTGTTGCTAAACATTCAAGCGCATTTACTGTCATGAGGAGGCATGGCTACAGCTAGCATAGTGCACAAAGATCTCCGGTCGTTGGATCAGGCGTAGAAGGTTGAGATCGTGTGGAGGAAGTGCGCAGAGATGACATTTGAATCCTGCATCTGTTGGCATCTGCGATCCCAACCGTTGGATCCTTCATCGCATGGCTGGGAGGCACCCACATATCACACCTTTATTCATTTGAATCATGCTCACCACACAATCACAATGATCGGACGAAAGCTACCGCACTCAGTTGACTTAAATGAGTGCTTCAGATGGTGCGCATCTGCTTTGACATGCATCTACATGTCGTCAAGTGGCGTCTCCTCGCACATGTGCAACACTAATTTCTTTGGGCACTGAAGTGGTCACAGTGAATCACCACTTGATCTTGCATCCCTTCTTTGCGAAACAAGTGTGTTGCCACTATGACAAGGGTGTCCAATTGTCATGTGGAGGGATAGGTGCAGCTGTGGCTTGATCGTTGGATGAGGATCCAACAATCGCGATTAAATCTTCCTTGAGGTGATTTTGGAGGAGGCCGGGTGATGTTGGGTGATTCTCAACCATTAGATTGAGATCCAATGGCTGGGATTCTCTCCTTAAGGTGAGGCTGGGGGCTGTGGCTCATGTAGGGTGGCCTAGATGGTGCCACGTGGCACCATCTGAGCGGTCCATCTTCTTCTTCTTCTTGTAGAGAATTCTACGGAGCTCTGATCGAAGTGATTTTTGTGTTGATGGACTACGATTGTCACTCCGGATCCATTCGTACATCAGATTCTTCATCTGAAGCCCGTAAAGATGTCACACTGCCTCCTTGCCATATAAAATAATGGAATTAATGTACAGAGTACACAAACTATCCTAAATGCAATGCAATGAATGTTATGCAATATTTATACAATGATATGCAATGCTAGGCCTAGGAACTATCTTAAATAATCATTTTATCATGAATTCATGCGTGTTTATCATACCCCCATGCTTACTTTTTGCTAGTCCCTAGCAAAATTAACCTAAATGGTATGTATAAAAGTAGAATTGGGGTTTGATTACTTAGGCGAGATTTGTTGGTTACTTTAGAAAATTTCAACCCAAAACCTGGTTAAAAAAACTCGACAGTGCTCGGGAGTCTGCCAGAATGCAGACCGGCCAAGTCCTCGCCTTATTCGAAAATGGAAGATATTTTTTATTTTTTTTCATTTCTAATTTTTTTGGACTTTTGGAGTTTGAGAGTTTCGGGATAACATTTTACGGATACCCAACCCACCCAAGACTCGAAAAGAACTCTAAGTGCTAAGCATCTTGTGAAAAGAGTGAAAGACTCACTAGGTAGCCGTTAAAACAGACTTCAGGTTTCTACGACCCTAGGTGACCTTAAGAGTTTCTGCTTAAAGGTATCTTTCCGAACGGTAGCGTTCTCCCTACTTTTAAAATTTTTTAATAGGGTCAACACAAGGGCGAATCTAGTGTATATCTCCCTAGTTTATTCTACTTCCCCGCTTCTTCCTTAAGTGTTTTGGGAATTAGTTGCGAATTTTTGTGAGCTGGGCTCTAGACAACCAATCAATGGGATGTTACCCACGGCAACTTGCCAACCATATTCATGCGGTGAAGTGTGGTTTATTTTTCTAATTTTTCTCCTTTTTCTTTTTTTTTTTTGAGTGTCATTTTTTTTGTTTTTTAAGTAGGTGGCTTCCCTGATCTAAAATTTACTTAAAAGCAGTAGAATGAGTATGGTCAAGTAGCTGGGCTTTGGACAACCAGTAAATGGGTTGTTACCCATGACAACTTGCTAGCATACGACCTTAGAAAGTTCATTAGCTACCTAATTTCCGAAGAAACCATCGAAAAGTGAGTCAATGCAAATAGTGTGTAGACGCTTAGACTTAAAGTCCCCTCAAATCAAAGGGCGGGTTGATAAGTTGTGTACTTATCACTCCAAGTTATTAGCCAAATTAAAATAAAATTACTTGGCGATGACTCGAGACTAAGTCCACATTCTTGTGGACACCCGGGCTAATTAAGCTCAAAGACCTAAAGAGTTTAAGTGTTCAGGTCCTAAAGTATCAATTCCTAAAGTTCACAACTCCTAATGCCTAAGTTTTCTTCTCTTGATTCTAGTTTTCCTTTTGTTCTTGAATAAAATAACAGGAACTTACTATTACGGGATGACAAAATGATTATTTCATAAGATATCCACCCCCCCATGCTTAGCTAATGCAATGTCCTCATTGTTAAAATGAAAGCATGCAGGAGAGCAGAATTGGAAGGATATCACCTGGTTTCTGTGAGATTATAGTCAACTTGAAATAACCTTTACATGTGCTAAGTTTAGTGCCTTCAACTAGGTGATATTTATCCATCTATGGTTAGGGCAAGGTGAGAGCAACCTTGTCCGAGATGGGTTAGGGAGCACATGGTCAACATAGGGTTTGAGACTTTGTCCATTGACCTTGAAGGAATTACACATCTTTGGGTCAGAGATTTCGACAGCCCTATTAGAAAAAATCCCCTCAATAATGAACGGGTCGTTCCACTTAGACCTAAGCTTATCGGGAAAGAGCTTCATTTGAGAATCAAAAAGCCAAACGTTCTGGTTCGGCTCAAAGCTCTTACGTGAAATCATTTGTTCATGGAAAGCTTTGGTCCTTGCCATATAGATTCTGGCATTTTCATAAGCATCATTTCTAAGCTCCTCCAATTCAGATAGTTGGAGTTTCCTTATCTTCCCGACCATCGCTAGGTCGAGATTACAATTTCTAATCGCCCAAAATGCCCAATGTTCTAACACTACGAGTAAGTGACATGGCTTTTCGTACACCAGACAGAACAGAGACATATCGATAGGCATTTTGTACGCCGTACGGTAAGCCCAAAGAACATCATCTAGCTTTTGGGTCCAATCCTTCCTATCAGACCTTACGATTTTCTGCAAAATGTTTTCGATCTCATGATTGGAGACCTCGGCCTGTTGGTGTCGGACCCGAATAGGTTGTTAATATGATGATTTTATCGTTGAAGTGTGTATAGTGGTTAACCTAAATCGAACCTAACCATATCTTTACAAAATTTTTAACCTGGCCTACTTGATTTTATCTTGTCACTTTTAGGCCCAGGGTTGAACTCAGGGAAGTGGGGTTACAAGTCGAGTTTCTACGCCTTTCCTACAACGAGTCCCTTTCGTTCGTTTATTGTGTTTTTGGTGTTTTTCTATTTAGATTTTTTTTTTCAGGTAATCTTTGTCCTTGAGGCACACCCTCAAAACTGGGTTCTTGGCTTTGAGCCAAAACAGGGTTCTAAAACAGGTCTTGCTATTCGTAAGATGGAGTACCTGCAAGTCAAGGATTATCTTTTCTCTTTTATATATATTTTTTTATCTTTTTACTAACAGGAAAGCAAAACAGAAATAAAGTAAATATAGTATATATATATATAGGTATATAATATGTATATAAAGGGGTGGGGGTGGAGGCAGAGATGGAGTGTAGCACGGTGTCGAGTCGGTCGTCGTCTAGAAAAACGCAACCAACATGACGAGGTGTCACGTGTAAGGTGTAGGATGGATGGTGGAAGATGAATGCGAACACGCTTTTTGTACGTGTATATCGGGGAATATCGGCAACTGGTGCAGATATTCTCGCGATACCACGTATGGTAAATAATGTGAATATATATATATATGTATATATATATACGTATATATGTATATATATAAGTGTATGTATATATGTAGCTATATGTATAGATAGATATATGGATAGATGTATATATATATATATGTATGTATCTATATAATACTATATAGATGTCTATATATATATATATGTATATGTATGTATGTATACTAATACATAAGTATATAGGTACTACTACAGGTAAAAAAATAAGTATATATATATATATGTGTATATATATATATATTTATATAAATATATGTATCAATATATATATGTATACATATATATATATGTATATAATAGTGTATAGGTGTGTGTGGGTGTGTGGGAGTGTGAGTGTATGTGTGTGTAAACGTCGGTGAAGAGAGTGTTGTGAGAGAGAGTGAGAGTGAGAGAGAGAGAAAGAGAGCAGGAGAGAGAGCAACCGCACTGCTGGAGGCAAGGGCGCTGTTAAGGCGTCTGGGCTTCAGGGTCGACGTCTGATCCATGCACGTACGCACAAGCGCGCATTCGAGTAGAGAGGAGTGCGCGGCAGGAAAGGCAACGCACCGTGCTGCGCGAAGGCTGGAGCGGGCGCTGGCGCTCGCAAATGCATGCGGTGAAGGAAGCGGGAGAAGGCAGGCGCTAGGAGAGGGCTGGCTGATGCGCGGGCGGGCGCGCGCATGGGCGAGGGCCGGTTGCGGCGCGCTAGGTGAGAGATAAAGTGAGAAGCTTTCCTATCACCCCATTGTAGCCACAGTGTCACGCAAACTCACGTGAACAGTGGCTGCAGTGGTCGTCTGCGCCACGCAACCAAGAGCTACAGGCGGTGTGAGTGCTGCTGGCTCGCGATTGGCGCGCGTGGGCTGGCACGCGAGGAAGATGGTCTGCGCCGGCCGGTTGCAAGCGCGGAGAAGCTCACGACAGAGTGGAGAAACGAGAGGCGAGGTGTCTGCAGGTGCACGCGAAAGATTGCGGGTGCTGCTGGGGTGCACTGGGGAGCTTGGCTGGCCGCTGCAGAGGAGCGCATAGGCCGGTTGCAGGCGGAAGCTAGTGTGTGACCGAGCGAAGAAGCGGGAGGCAGAGAGGCCTGTAGGCGCACGCAGAGGGTGAGGGCGCCTGCAGGCGCGCGCGGAAGGGGCCGGGGCTGCTGCTGCTGTTGCTTTGCCGCTGCTACTGCCGCCGAGCTTCGAGCTTCAGACCTTGAAGCTTGCGACAATGGCAGAAGGTGTTGGAACGAGAAAAACTAGAAAAGAGCCACCACGCCCACCGACTCTTTGAAGAGCTAGGCGGTGGTGGTCTCACTGTGGTGGTGTGCACCACAATGAGGGCTCCTGCCTGCCGAGTGTCTCCTCGGAGGAGGAGGGCCAGTGTATGGAGGGAGAGGGAGGAGAGGATGGCCTGGAAGGAGATGGAGTTGCAGGTTCTTTTTTTTTGAAGTGGACCAGGCTGCTCTTGAGAAGAAGACGACGCCCTCCTTTTATAGAAGAAGAAAGCCATGCACAGCCATGCCCTGGCTGTGCATGGCTCACGCATGGCTCATGGCAGGGAGAGGTTTGCTATGGCTGGCAAGGAGAGGGATGGAGAGCAGGGAATGGCACAAGGAGAAGAAGTTGCAGCCGTGGGAAGGATTTCAAAATCAAGTGGAAAAAATAAAAAGATGGTGGATTTTGCAAAGATGCACTTGAGGAAAAATGTAATCGCGAGGCCATTTTATTTCATTCTCCTCCCTTCTCAATTAAATGCATGCATGCATGTATTTTTACAATGCAACTATGGAGACCTAATATGCATTGGTAATGCTAGGAAATAGCACAAGATGGCACAATTGCAGGCGTATTTTTGCGGTGCAATCATACCCCCATGCCTATCTTTTGCTAGTCCCTAGCAAAATAGTATTTAGAAATGATCTTAAGCTGAAGATTTTCTTCTGAGGCGATATAGGTGTGTTTATTGTTGGATATTGTGAGAACCAATTGTAGAGAAGACTACCAGTACTATAAGTCTCACATGACATAGATCATCTCTCAACTAACCAGGACTCTTGGTATTTAAACCTTAAGTACGATTTCCAGGATCCAGGAGGTTTTTGCCGTACTTGAGAGCTCAAGAGATTATAACTTGTGCTTAGTGAAGGATCAAGACTGACCAGATGAACATTAAGACTCAAGCCTAGGGTTTCACGAATTTTTAAGTACAGGTTCATCCCAGTTTCAGCTCGTGTTTTCGGACTGACCCTTAAGAAGATGACGGAAAACTCAATTCCCATTTTCTGATATCTGTGGCTCACAAGAAGAACAGGGTATTTGCGACTTGCCCTGAAGAATTTTTTAGGGCAGATATTTGTGAGATATACTGACTTATTTGCTTTTTTTTTTTTTTGAAACACGTGTCAGTATATCTCTTACAACATTATTTGGAGGAGCACACTTCTCTTTTTAGTGGGAGAGTTTCTTTTTGGTAGAAAGAGTTTCTCCTAAACACTAGACTAAAAACCTAGGATAAAAAGTCTACCTGCGCGCATAGGTAAGGACTCCACCTTCCCTAATGAACACTAGGGTTGGATCTTATGTTCACTTGGTTTTTCTTGGTATGTGTAGTGTGAACCAAGTTTACTTAAGCTTTCAAGTAAAAGCAAACCAACGGATCCCGTACTGGTGTTTCATGTACAAGAATACGTCCTTAGTTAGGAGAGATTCTAATCTCTTTTGTCAGTGCTCAAGTGAATTAAGCCCGAGCCTGAGCGAATCAAGCTTCTGTGGCCTGGAAAGTCTTCAAAACAGAGGTTGAATATCCATAAACACTTATTGTATTTTTGTTTCAGTTTTCAGATCATTACTAAACACCATTTTTTTTTATTATATATATTATATATATTTCTTTTTCTTTTTCTTGCATATTTATAAATAGGTGGGAACTGCATGATACCATAAAATACCCAGATCCTATGGATGCCTATCCACCCCCCCATGCCAAACAATGCTATGTCCTCATATGCATGCAGGGAAAGGTAGAGAAAGGACGAAAGATCGGGTAACGAGTGCTGAGGTGCAAGGTATACAGTAGGGAGGTAGGGTGGGTGGATGGTGGGTGGTGAAGTGAAAAGTGAAGTGATCATGATAGTGGCGTGAAAAGTGATGGCGGATGGTGAAAGGTCTGGCATTTTCTAGGACGAGAGTGTCCCAGGCGGATCGGAGAACAAGTCGGGAAGAAGAAGTTGTCCTTCAGATTGGCCAAGAAGAGGGGCTCTTTGGATAGATGGATCCAAAAAGGAATAGCCCCAGTGAGTAGTATATGGGCTCAAGGTCCCGGTGTGGATTTGCAAATCTGCTCGATTTGGCGGGAAAGAAAGGGCAGTTCGGTCTTCAAGAGTATGGACCAGCAGTGAGAAGCCCAGATATGACTCAGACCACGAGGTATGGGAAGTGGAGAAAACCTCCTCAGAAGTATGGTCAGGAGAAGGTACGAGAATAGGGAGGGATAGGGGAACGTCATAATTTGTGTCAGTCAGGCAATCGTCAATGTTTTCAAGTAATCCGCAGCAGTCTGAATAGGTCCCAATTAGTCCGATACACGCACCGACGGCCATGTCCTTGTCA
Organism: Thalassia testudinum; assembly: GCA_037157565.1. Classification (NCBI taxonomy): domain Eukaryota; kingdom Viridiplantae; phylum Streptophyta; class Magnoliopsida; order Alismatales; family Hydrocharitaceae; genus Thalassia; species Thalassia testudinum. The sequence continues at coordinate 142,269,903 of JAZHRO010000031.1, read as the reverse complement.
GACGTGTCATCCTCGATACAATCGCAATCAAAGTTCTTGGCTGCCTTGAAGATGTTAAGCTTGATCTTTTCAGATCCAACGGCAATCTCAACATAGCCCGACTCGCAGTCGATATGGACGCGGGCTATGGCCAAGAAAGGTCGACCGAGGATGATCGGACAATCAGAAAGTGAACTAGGAACTTCCATATCTAAAACAAGAAAGTCAACAGGAAAACAGAGACTGTTGACCCTAACCACCACGTCTTCCACCACACCCTTTGGGATTTTGACAAAACGATCTGCCCACTGTAATGTGATAGGGGTGGGTTTCAGATTTCCCAAGGAAAATTTTTTGAGCATGGTGGTCGGTATGAGATTGATGGAAGATCCTAGATCAAGCAGGGCATGGTTAAAATTGCAGCCTTGGATGCTACAGGAAATCAGTGGTGTTCCCAGATCTTTCTGCTTCGGTGGTAGGTTTGACAGTATAGCACAACTCGCATGAAGCGAGAGAACCACCGGATTCTTAGTTTTCTTTGACTATCGCCTGGGTGTTGTGTAGTCTTTGAAAAATCGGACAACAGTAGGTATGTAATCGATAGCCTCGAGCAGGGGTACCTTGATTTCTACATCCCTGAACAAATTACGCAGGTTATCAGAGGCCTGCGTATCTTTCTTTTTGCCTTTTGGCTCCCTCAGTAGAGCCTCAGGGAATGGAACTGATTCTGGCACCAATTTGGGTGTATTGTCCTCTCGCAAATGCGATGCGCATCCCGAATGAGAGGGCAATGAAGAAGATGAGCCAGGATCAGGTCGAGGCAGATCGACAGTCTGCTTACCGCTCCTCGTAGTGATAGCATTGGACGATGCGGGTCCACTGGGATCATACGGCGGAGGAGGGTTCGCAATAGTGACATAAGAGTGCGGTGCTGCAGCGGGATTAGCCTGAAATCCCAGTGGAATGCTCGGAGCTTGCAGAATTTGATGAACCTATCCCTGAGAAGGTTGTACCTATGGTTGCGGACCACGGGGTAGGAAGTTTCACGGGTTTGGAACAAGTTGGGTAGGAAGAGTGCCCTGAGATCGAGTCGCCATGCGTAGTTGACCGATCTCAGCATTCTGCTACACCAATTGGTGCTGAAGTTTATGGCGCTTTGACATTTCAGTCATCATTCACATTAATTTATCAAGAGGACTTGATGCGTGTTTTGTTTGCGGTACGTAAGGGCCTGATGGCGGATTCACCAAAGGATTAGACTGGGCCCTTGGGATGACGGGTGCAGACGGTCGCATTGGTCCACTTGCGGGGTTTTGGTGCTGCGGGTTGTTGGACAATGCAAAATTTGGATGTTTTCTCCACCCTGGGTTATACGTGGCAGAGAATGGGTTGTTCCCCAAGGCGCAAGCATCTTCTATGCCAGAAGATGCGTCTGCATATGAGTATGCGCCCGAGCATACGGAGGCTTGGTCCTCCGTGTCGAAATACTGGCTCGCAGAAGCTAGATCCACATGACTTACCGAGTCACTCAGCACGACACTCGGTAAGGAAGGTCTTACAGGGTTTCTCGGGATAAGCTTGGTGTTGGAAGAATTGGAATTGTGACGAAGTGGTGAGGTGGGGGTGTTTGCCATGTTTGTGGAGGAGGAGGACGATTCGGCTTCTTTTCTAAATTTATCAGTAAATTCAAATAGTTCAGGGTTTTGTGACCTCCTCCGAAACATGCACTACCGCAGGAAGAATTGGGGAGATGAGCAGGGAAAAGAGATGAGAGAAATGACGCTGCAAAGGTACACTTGATGACAAATTAATACAATCAAATTCCTAACCTCTACAATGCACCCTTAGACCTAAAGGTCTAAGTTACCTACTATCACGAACTACAGAACCGAATGCGAGCACCGCGGAACCACCTGGCCGGATTGAAAGGCCGTTTGCCCCAGTCTTAGACACCCGATAGCACGCGGGAACTCTCACCAGCCCGTAGACGCTACACGCAGGTAGTTAGGCCTCCAATCCTTAGTAAGGGTCAAGTTACTACCAATTTTAGTTAGAGGCTTAGGGTCTAGTGCTTTTGGAATGTGAAGGGTGTTGTTTACGGGTAATGACCAAGTGATTGATTTTCAGAGTGTGTAAAACAAGCATGCAACGGGGAAATCTCCCCGAATTGAAGTTTTTATTGGTGAATGGTTTTTAGAGTTCAGCCTTAAGTAGTATGGATTTTAGGATTTCGCTGAAATACAAATTCAACCAATCTCCAGGTTTTTGAGAGAATACAGGTTTTCTTCAAAGCCCAACAAACCCTTCTTCAATGTCAGTTAGTTAATGCATGCTAAAATGCAATGGGCTACCCTAAATGGAGATTTCTATGTGTGGATGCACGAATCAGTTTCAAATTAGTGTGAAAGGGAGCCAAAGCACTTCAATTCAAGTGCTCCCAATCACCAGAAATGATTTCCACACACAAGGCTCAACCAAAAGATAAAGAAAATTAAATTGTTGGGGTTGAAATGTTCGGGATCGAATCTTAGGCAAGTTGAAAAGTCGTGGTGGGGTTGGAATCAACTCAATTCCAAGTCTCCCCACCAAAAATGTGATCCCAAATTTGCAGATAATCGAGGCAAAGAGGGGTGCAATCAATCTTTTTATTTGCCTCAAATAATACTTCACATGGCGAAAAATTCAAGAATCACGATTCTTGGATTTTCGCTATGCGAAGTAAGGTGGGAAATCGTGGGGTGGTGGGAGTGAAGATAATTAATCAAACAAGTGAATTTTAGTCCACCTGGCCCAAGAGATCCCAAGAAGTTTTTCTAGTTTTTAGTTTTTTTTTTATTAAGGTGACAAGTTAACCCTAGTTGCTAAGAAAAGAAGATCTACTTGTTCGGCAACGTGTGCGAAGCTCCAATGCGGTGTCGGTGTCTTCACGCTCTCGTTCCCTCCTTGGATCTGCTCACGACTTCGACTTCGTCTGCCTGCCTTCTCCTTGCACCAGGTTTACCTGCACACCAAAAATAGAGAAACCCATGAAGAGAGAAGAGAAAAATTGAAAGGAATTGAATAGAAACTTACTTGAAGGAGCACCTCCACGGCAACGGCGCCAGAAAAGGTGTGGTGTCGGACCCGAATAGGTTGTTAATATGATGATTTTATCGTTGAAGTGTGTATAGTGGTTAACCTAAATCGGACCTAACCATCTCTTTACAAAATTTTTAACCTGGCCTACTTGATTTTATCTTGTCACTTTTAGGCCCAGGGTCGAACTCAGGGAAGTGGGGTTACAAGTCGAGTTTCTACACCTTTCCTACAACGAGTCTCTTTCGTTCGTTTATTGTGTTTTTGGTGTTTTTCTATTTAGATTATTTTTTCAGGTAATCTTTGTCCTTGAGGCACACCCTCAAAATTGGGTTCTTGGCTTTGAGCCAAAATAGGGTTCCAAAATGGGTCTTGCTATTCGCAAGATGGAGTACCTGCAAGTCAAGGATTATCTTTTCTCTTTTATATATATATTTTTATCTTTTTACTAACAGGAAAGCAAAACAGAAATAAAGTAAATATAGTATATATATACATATATAATATGTATATAAAGGGGTGGGGGTGGAGGCGGAGATGGAGTGTAGCACAGTGCCGAGTCGGTCGTCGTCTAGAAAGACGCAACCAAAAGAATGAGGTGCTGCATGTAAGGTGTAGGATGGATGGTGGAAGATGAATGCGAACACGCTTTTTCTACGCATGTATCGGGGAATATCGGCAACTGGTGCAGATATTCCCAAGATACCACGTATGGTAAATAATGTGAAAACATATATATATATGTAAATATATCTATATGTATATATGGTTATAGATAGGTATATATATGTATATATATATATGTATATATGTATATATATAAGTATATGTATATATGTAGCTATATGTATAGATAGATATATGGATAGATGTGTATATATATACATATATATATGTATGTATGTATATAATACTATATAGATGTCTATATATATATATGTATATATAGGTATATGTAGCTAGATATGTATGTATATGTATATATGCATAGTTATATATATATATATATGTATCTATACTTAGTTATATAGGTAATAGTATATATATAGATATATGTATATAAATATATGTATATATATCAGTATATATATGTGTATATATATATATAAGTATATATATATATATATATATGTATGTATGTATGTATATGTATGTATATAGACTAATACATAGTTATATAAGTACTAATATATGTATAGATATATGTATATATATAAGTACATATATATATATATATATATATATATATGTATGTATACTAATACATAAGTATATAGGTACTACTATAGGTATAAATATAAGTATATATATATGTATATAAATATATGTATCAATATATATATGTATATGCATATATATATGTATATAATAGTGTATAGGTGTGTGTGGGTGTGTGGAAGTGTGAGTGTATGTGTGTGTAAACGTCAGTGAAGAGAGTGTTGTGAGAGAGAGAGAGAAAGAGAGCAGCCGCATTGCTGGAGGCAAGGGTGCTGTTAGGGGTCTGGGCTTCAGGGTCGACGTCTGATCCACGCGTGCATGTGCAGGCGCGCATTCGCACAGAGAGGAGCGCGAAGGAGGATTAGGCGTGGAGAGGAAAGGCAGCGCACTATGCTACGCAAAGGCTGGAGCGGGTGCTGGCGCTCGCAAGTGCACGCGATGAAGGCCAGTTGTGGCGCGCCGGGTGAGCGGTAAAGTGAGAAGCTTTCTGGTCACCCCACTGTAGCCACAGTGTCGCGCAGACTCGCGTGAACAGTGGCTACAATGGTCGTCCGTGTCGTGCAACCGGGAGCTGCAGGTGGTGTGAGTGCTGCCGGCTCGTTGATGGCGCGCACGGGCTGTGCCGGCCAGTTGCAGGTGCAGAGAAGCTCGCGACAGAGCGGAGAAGCGGGAGGCGAGATGTCTGTAGGCATGCGCGGAAGATTGCGGGTACTGCTAGGGTGTGCTGGGGAGCTTGGCCGGCCGCTGCAGAGGTGAGCAGAGGCTGGTTGCGTACGGAAGCGAGCATGTGACAGAGCGAAGAAGCGGGAGGCGGAGAGGCCTGCAGGCGCGCACGGAAGGGGCTGGGGCTGCTGCTGCTGCTGCCGAGCTTCAAGCTTCAGACCTTGATGCTTGCGGCAATGGCTGAAGGTGTTGGAACGAAAAAAACTAGAAAAGAGCCACCATGCCCACCTGCTCTTTGAAGAGCTGGGCGGTGGTGGTCTCACTGTGGTGGTGTGCACCACAGTGAGGGCTCCTGCTCACCGGGTGTCTCCTCAGAGGAGGAGGGCCGGTGTATGGAGGGAGAGGGAGGAGAGGATGGCCTGGAAGGAGATGGAGCTACAGGTCTTTTTTTTTGAAGTGGACCAGGCCACTCTTGAGAAGAAGACGACACCCTCCTTTTATAGAAGAAGAAAGCCATTAATGGCGGTATGACTAGGTTTTGTTGTTTTGTTATAGAAATGGCGTTGTAGTACAGATAGTCATTGCCACTATTACAATTTTTACTCGGAAATAAAAGATCTCCCGAGGTTGAACTCAGGGAGCAAACTGTATTCTAGAGATACAAAGTTTCTATTACAAAAGTGAAAAGAGAGAGAGAGAGAGAGATTTATTTTGTTGGCTTTTTCTTCTTCTCTCTTCTTTCTCGTCGTTGTCTTCTTCTCTTCTCTTCTTTTGGGTTCTTCAGTCATCTTCCTTCTGTTCTTCTTATTTCTTTCTTCTTTAGAGCTTCTTCTTCTTCTTTCTCTTTTTCTTCTCTGCGGCAGTGGTGATCCTCCTCTTCTTTTTTCTTTCTTTCTTTTCTTTCCTTGCTTGAGGTTATGCCTTCTTTCTTTCATTTCTTCTTCCAAGCTTCTTCTTTTCTTCCTGCAGGCCGTCGTCTGATTTTTCAATCAGACAACTTAAGTAGCTTTTGCTACAGTGCGTCTTCTTTCCTTCTTCTCTCTGTGGTTCTCTTCTTCTTCTTCTCGCAGTCCTTCTTCTTCTTCCGCTGCAGTCTGCCTTCTCTTCTTCTTCTCCTGTGCCCCGTGGTCAGGAGGCGAAGAGACTAAGGCACTTTTTGCCTTTATGCGGGTGCGTGGCCTCGAAATCCCACGATGCGGAACTATCTTCTGCTGTCTTCGCGTGCGCCTGCAGGACGACTCCACCTCACCCTCTGATCAGCTGCAGCCGATGTCTGGGCCAACTGAAGAGGCAGAAGCCTTTGCGGACTTCGCCCCAACCTGCAGCACCTGGGAATCTGGGGCTGCAGGGCCTGGAGCTCACCTCGAAGCTGCTTCAGTCGTCGCTAATGGCGGCTGGAGCAGCGAACCTGTTAGATAGGAATACGGCCCTTCGGCCTAATCAAACACGCGGGGGACCTTCGCCGTGGCAAGGCGAAGGTGGTGCGGGGTGTGGCAGGTCGTGGGTCGGCGTCTGGTGGCGGGGCTAGGTCGGACTGTAGCCGTGAGAATGGGTTTGTTCGGTGGAGTATGGTGGAGGTGAGGAGTGGCAGTGAAGGGGCAGAAATGGTTCAGTGGGACGAGGCGGAGGTTTTGGGTCGGTCGGCGAGTCGTATGGAGTGGCGGAATGATGGGAGCGACTCGCCGGAGGTGGGCCGGAGGCGTGGAAGATGATGGTGGTCGGGTCGGTCAAGGGTTTGATTGAGCAAATTAAAATAGGGAAAAGAAAGAGGGGAGGAAGAGAAGTAACTGTTACCTACTTGCAGGGACGAAGGGGGAGGAGCAGGGCGGCAGTCGTGTCGACTGTCGCCAGAGAAGAAGGTACCCAATGGGGGCGGACGGCGGCGACGACGGGGCTGAAGCAGCGCACACGGGTATTGCGCGACGCGGAGGAGAATCAGGAAGAAGTCTCTACCATTGGTTTTGTGGCAGAGCGAAGAGGAAAGGAAAGGGAGCTCGCCGGAGCTCGCTAGGTGTCTGCCGGAGTGGGAAGAGAAGAAAGTTGTGGGTGGTTCTCCATCAGAATCGAGCTGGAGAGTGTGGCAGAGCGACGAGGGCTTTTATAGAGGCGAAATCAGAGAGGAGGGCGGAGGGAGACGACGTGCCTCCCTCGCCGGAGAACGTCAAAGATGGAGACCCATACCTTCCATGCGTTCTCACGGGCGGTATGGGTGGTTGCAGCGACCAGGGAGGTGTCCCTGCGACGGCATACGTCGTAGGGCACCCCCAGTTGTCTTGGCAGAGGGTCTCCCTCACCCTGCGCAGTGCCATGCTCCGCGCAAAGTCGTCGGAGCATGGCGCTGCTCAGGGTTTTGCAGGGAGGACCCAAATGCAAAGAATGAAGAAGAGTTAGGGGCCAAAATGCGAGGGTTTCAAAAGTTGAGGGCCAAAAAGTAATAGATGAGGACCAAAATGTAAAGTTGGTCAAGAAGGTCTCTCCTTAGCCTCAAGTTTTTATACATGACTAACTAGGACCTAAGGATTCTGATGGTGAATTTTATTTCTAGATCAAACCTTGTTTGACTGGTCAATTTACGTAAAAACCCAAATTAAGTTATTAATTGGGCATGGTTCTCAATGTAGGTCAAAATGGGTTCCTAAGGCCAAATTGGAGGTTCTAAACCCTAGAGATTATTTTTCTATGAATTTTAGAGGGTTTATTCGATTTTTTCTTTGCCTCAAACCCCGTGAATTGAAGTGGATTTGTTTTTAGGATTACAGGATGTCATTTAATTCCTTGTAGTTACTGTAGCCCTTATTGGATCATCTCATCCCAGTTTTCTTCCTATTAGGTTATTTTGACCTATGTTTGGACCCTGAGTTACCCTGTTTTCAGATTGAATTGGTGAAATTGCATTTTTACCCCTTAGTTTCTATTTTCTTTACAAACTCAGAATTTCTCTGAGCCAAGCCTTTCTAGAGTTATGTAGGAGCTTTTTCTTACAAATCTGGGTTAGATGGTGCTAGTTTAGGGTTTATGACGAGGTTCTCATCAGCCATGCACAGCCATGCCCTGGCTGTGCATGGCTCATGCATGGCTCATGGCAGGGAGAGGTCTGCTGTGGCAGGCAGGGAGATTGATGGAGAGTAGGGAATGGCGCAAGGTGAAGAAGTTGTAGCCGTGGGAAGCATTTCAAAATCAAGTGGAAAAAATAAAAAGATGGTGGATTTTGCAAAGATGCACTTGAGGAAAAATGTAATCGTGAGCCATTTTATTTCATTCTCCTCCCTTCTCAATTAAATGCATGCATGCATGTATTTTTACAATGCAACTATGGAGACCTAATATGCATTGGTAATGCTAGGAAATAGCACAAGATGGCACAATTGCAGGTGTATTTTTGGGGTACAATCACTTGTCCATTCGTCAATGAGTGGTAGGATGTGGAAATCCAATGATTCACCCCATATTTCCCCAGTAAATTCCTAAATTGGGCATGAGTGAAATGTGTGCCACCATCACTGATAATTGCCCGAGGAATCCTAAATCGACTAAAGATATTTTTCTCCACAAAATCGATGACCACCTTGTGGTCATTGGTCCGGGTGGGGATTGCCTCAATCCATTTGGACACGTAATCAACAACGACCATAATATACTGGTGTCCAAATGAAGGAGGAAAGGGTCCCATGAAATCGATGCCCCAAATATCGAAAATTTTGACAGGAAGTATCAGGTTTAGGGGCATCATGTCTCTCTTGGCCATGTTCCTGAGTGTGTGGCATCGGGCACACAACCTTTAGAATTCCTGGGCACCCTTAAATAACGACTAATAGAATCTAGATTGCAAAATTTTTGCCGTCGTCTTTTTCCCAGAAAAATGTCCACCACACGCAAATGCATGGCAGAACTCAAGTATACTATGGAACTCATTTTTAAGGATGCATCGGCGAATAATCTGGTCAACGCCGATACGGTACACCTCGAGATCATCCCAAAAATAATATTTGGCCTTGGACATAAGTCTGTCCCGTTGTTGTTTGGTCCAATCCTGGGGGATTTGACCAACGACCAAATAACTGACAATATCTACAAACCAAGGGGTTCGGATACCCGAGACTGTAAGGATAGTCTCATTCAGAAAAGTTTCAGATATAGGGATATCCAAATGAGGAGAATCAATTAGGATTCTCGACAAGTGATCCGCCACTACATTTTATGCCCTGGCTTTGTCCCTAATTTCAAGATCAAATTCTTAAAGTAACAAAATATAGTGAATAAGTTGGGGCTTGGCATCCTTTTTGGCCAAGAGATGTTTCAAGGCTGAGTGGTTGGTGTAAATGATAACGTGAGAACCTAAAAGATAAGCCCTAAATTTTTATAAAGCAAAAACTATGGCTAGCAATTCTTTTTCAGTAACAGTGTAATTCCTCTAGGCCTCGTCCAGAGTCTTGCTAGTATAGTAGATTATGGAGGGCTTTTTCTCAAATTTCTGACCCAAGATAGCCCTGACTGCATAATCAGATGTGTCAGCCATGATTTCAAATGGGGCTATCCAGCTCAATGGTTGCAACACCGGGGCACAAGTGACTACAATTTTTAATAAATCAAATGCCTTACGACATGATTCATCAAACTCGAACTGTGTCTTTGGCCAAAAGGTTACTCAAGGGGCAAGCAACCTTTGAGAAGTCCTTAATGAATCTTCTATAAAAACCCACATGCCCAAGGAAAGAGCGGATCCATTTTATGGATGTGGGTGGAGGGAGTTTAGAGATAGCATCCACCTTAGCCTTATCAACTTCAATACCCTGATTAGAAACCACGTGACCCAAGACAATGCCTTCTTGGGTCGTGAAGTGGCTCTTCTCTCAGCTAAGGACCAGCCGTGTCTTGATGCATCTCTGGAGGATCAATTCCAAGTTAGCTAGGAATGACTCAAAGGAATATCTGAAAATGGAGAAATCATCCATGAAGACCTCAAGGCAGTCTCCCACCATGTCCGAAAGATGGCCAGCATTCACCTTTGCAAAGTCGCAGGTGCATTGCAAAGTTCAAACGACATTCTATGGAATGCAAAGGTTCCGTAGGGACAAGTGAAAGTTGTCTTTTCCTGGTCTTTGAGATGGATAGGGACTTGGTTATATCCTGAATAACTGTCCAGGAAGCAAAAGTACTTTTGCCCAGCTAACCTTTCTAGGATTGATCAATGAACAACAAGCGGAAGTGATCCTTTTTGGTGGCTATGTTCAGCTTCCTATAGTCAATACAAACTCTCCAAGTAGAAGCTAAATGGGTGGTAAGGATTCCCCTTTCTCATTAGTCATAATGGTTATTCCTACCCTTTTGGGTACAATTTGAACGAGGCTAACCAACAGACTATCCGAGATCGGGTAAATAATTCCAGCATCGAGCCACTTGATTATCTCCTTTTTGACCACTTCTCGCATATTCGGCATTAATCTCCTTTGCATTTCGTGAGAAGGGCAGGATCCATCTTCCATGAAAATACAGTGATTACAGTAAGATGGCTCGATCCCCCTAAGGTCATGGATGGTCCAACCAATTGCCTCTTTATTTTTCTCAAGGACCTTAATCAATCTCACTTATTGCTCCTTAGTCAAATCAGCACTAATAATCACAGGGAGCATATTATTAGGTCCTAAGAACTCGTATTTCAAATTTTTAGGCACTAGTTTCAATTCTAGCTGAGGTGGGTTTACCATAGAGGGTAGGGAGGATGCTGATGAAGATTCATCAGGATGATCCAGTGGAAGAGGCAAGGAATGAACAAAATCAACAGCCTCTTTAGGATGTGGCAGGTTTGATACGAAGGGTTGTGGGTTAGGTTCGCTAAGTCTAGTGGAGTCCTCGATCGCATTGATGGACATACATGTCTCCATATTGAAATCATGGTCTTCGAGCTCCTTAATGAATCCACAATCCTCAAATCCTTTTATCGCCTTGAAAATATCGAAAGTTAGCTTCCTATCCCCAAAGGCGATTTCCATACTACCGCTCTCACAATTTATGTTGGCCTTGGCAGTAGCTAGGAACAAGTGCCTCAAAATGATGGGCATGTTCCTCAAATCATTAGGTACATCCATGTCAAGGACTAGGAAATCTACAGGAAAATAGAAGTCCTTGACCTTGACGATTACATCCTCAATAACACCCTTCGGTGTGGTGACCGAACAGTTCTCTAATTGTAGCGTTACTGAGGTTGGCCTAAGTTCGCCTAACCCAAACCTCTCATAAAGAGAGGTAGGGATTAGGTTGATGGATGCACCTAGATCCAACAGTGCCCTACGAAAGTGTACTACCCAATGATGCATGAAATCACGGGAGCACCTAGATCTTTCTTCGTTTGAGGAAGGTGATGTAGGATAATAGAACTTGCCTACTCAGAGAGAATCACCTTCCTCGAGGTGGGTTCTCTCGACTTACGCTTTTGGGCACATAGATCTTTCATAAATTTAGTGTAAGTCAGGATGTGCTTAATAGCATCGAGGAGTGGAAAATTGATCTCTGCACTCTTGAATAAATTCAGGAGCTCCTCGTTGCTATCTAAGGTTTTCTTCTTCCAGGTTTTCAATAAGGCTTCAAGGAATGGGATGTGGGTGGTGTCTTCAATTTCAGGTCCCTAGGCCTTATTGTCTTCTTCAATCTCCTCCTTTTCTCTCTCGAGCATCCTAGGGTTTTGGCTTCTATAAGGTAATTCAGGGTCCTGGGTCTGCTTTCCACTTCTCAAGGTGACGAAGTTTGCAGAGGTGTACGAGTTCGGGTCTTGAGGCGGGTTAGTGAAGATTGGAGTGCCTTGATTGGTCATCTATCCAGGAGAAGAGGAGGGACCCTACTCAACCACCTAAGCATGTGCGTGTGGGTCCCTTTGATTTCGATACCCTTGGGCTCTATTGCGCTGATTTTGCACATTGCGTGGGTTGGGTACAAGTTGGATGTTAGAGATCCGGGTTGTCGGGTGTTAGCAATAAACCCAGATTGCAAGTTGTCCAATGATGTCTTCATTTGCTGCATAAGTTGAAGCATGGACCCTTTCATTTCTACCATCTGCCGGTTTAAATTAGCTTGCCCTACAGATTGTTGGGCATTCCAAGGTGGCTAGGTAATCGGTCTCGGAGGCAACTGCGTGTATACTTGATCCTGACCCATAAGTCTCTGAGGTGCATAGTTGCTAGGTCAAGTTTGGGTCTGTTTCCCCTGACTTTTCCAAGAGAAGTTAGGGTGGTTCCTCCAACCCGAGTTATAAGTGTTGGAATACAGGTTGGACCTAGCATTCTCCTGTATTGCATACGCATCCTCATAGGGCAAGGATGGAGAGAAGAAAGGATAAAAAAAATTAAGGTCAAAGGCCCCAATTTGGAACCCATATGGTTCCGAGAAATCCTGGCTCATAGGTTGAGCCGATTCAAGTTGGTTCATGAATTACCACCCCGTGGGAGCTTGTGAGGAATAGAATTGCGAATTCTGGGATTGAGTGGGTGTAGACGTGTTTCCTGAATTCCCAGGCATCCATTCTTCCATTCTTTTAGCAACCAAGTCCATCTTATCAGGCTTGTTACAAATTAATTCCATGTCAAATGAATGAGAATCCTGGATCTCATTAGCATTTGTCTAAGGCTGTTGGGATCGGTTGAAGGCATCCATGGAGGCATGATTAATTGAATTCTCGCTCATTTCCTCAAATAGGTAGTATGCACTATCTACATCCCTGTTGAGGAAATTACCTCCACAGGAGGCATCCATGTGATTACGGAGTTGATCGACCAACCCATGAGAGAATATTTGCACAAGTTGCCATTTTGGGACCTCATGGTGCGGACACTTCCTCAAAGGTTCCTAGAATTGCACCCATGCACCATGAAATGGTTCCCCTGGCCATTGGGCGAGAGTGGTAATCGCCCGTCGTAAGGCATTGGTCTGTCCAATTGGGAAGAATTTCTTTAGGAAAGCTGACTTAAGAGTAGCCCATGTTTCTATCGGCCTTCTGATGGTTCGGTAACAATGTGTGCTATTGAAGCAGAGGATTGTGGCAAATAGAATTGAGTTTGGAAAAACTCGTCGTTATAGTGCAATTTGCGAGAAAAACTTTCAACAGATAAATTTAACCGAAACTTGAAAGGAATTCTGGGTCAAACACAGGGAGGCGGACATTTGATTAAAAACTGGGTTTGTTTTATTTGTCACTGTTCGCAAGCAAAATTGAGGTTTTTAAAAACTGCGTTGTAGTATAGCCGAAATAGCTTTGAAAACAAATAATATTTATTACTCGAATTTGAAGTCTGAGGTCAAACATAGGGAGCAATATGCAATTTCAAACTCAAGATCACAATTTGAATAAAAAATAAAAGAGATTGCAACAATAATAATGTCAGGTATCAATGTGCCAAAAGAATGGAGTAAAATGGTGATTTGAATCACCAATTACTCCTCACAAATAGCAACTAAATCAATAGTATTAATAAGCCTCAAATATGAAATCAGACGATCTAGGCTTGTATCAGACGGCTTAAACAACCAGTGGCTACAGTGCTTCCAAGAGACTCAAGCGTCTCTTTTCTCTATTGATTTCTTTCTCTTCTCCTTTCTTCTACTTGGCTTTCTTCTTTCTTCTGAAGCCTTCTTCCTTCTCCTTTCTTTCTTCTAGCTCAGGTCTTCTCCTCTTCTCCTTGCCTTATCCTTCTTCTTTTGCCTTACTGCCTGTGTAGCTCTCTTTTTTCTTCTTTGGCTTCTGTCTCCTCTCTACCTACCACTTCTTCTGCCTTGACTTATCTTTTATTTTCTTTCTCTCTTCTCTTCTTCATACATAGAGGGGGATTCTTCTTCAAACAGCTAAGTGTCAGTCGTTATTCTCTGTAGCAAAACCCCCTACCCCTACACACGATCCTCTCTTTCTCACTTTAGGTCATGCTCTCCTAGAGCCTTCAACAGTACTGGGTTATCAGGTTTCGGACCTAGAGTGCACCCGGGTCCAGGGCTACGGGCATGATCGCAGCCGAGGAGTCGAGTCAAGTTAGGCAGGTTGAGTCTGCACTAGGCCCGTGGGGGATGGGTCACAGGCAAGGCGCAGGTGAGCAGGTGAGCAGGGGATCTCACCCACCAAGTGTCTGAGGCGATAAGCCCCAGACACTTTTTCCCCTTATGTGGCTGCACATGCCTCTCAGCTTCCAAGGTGGGGCTAAAGTCCCACCTTTCCTTTGCACGTCCTAAGTAGCACGGTCTCCTCCTCAATTGGTTCAGCTGTTGAGGGTATCTCCCTTAATTGAAGATCGGGGTGTGTGCGTGTGGTGACTCTACGTAATCTGGAGCCAAGGCCTGGAGTGAAGATGCCTTGGAGCAAGCTTGAAGCTTGTTTGAAGTAGCTGCAGCAATGGCGACAACGGTGGTGAACTTGAAATCCAAAGAACGGTCTTTCGACCCTGTTAAACTAGCTTAGCAGCATCACTAGATGACGATAGATGTGATGGTGGCCGTGCAGTGGTGTTTAGAAGGGTGAGGAGGTCATACGACCTCAAAACGTGGGTGCGGTGAGCGTGGAGTTCGGCAGAGGGTAAGAGTGAGCGATAGGTGGAATTAGGTTAGGGCTTTAGTCGATGAAGTTGTGGCGGAGCTAATGGGGGTGGTAGCAGCGAGATTCGTGTAGTTGCGCTGTGGATAGGAGTCACCGAAGCTTCGTCGAAGCGGAAGAAGGTGACGACGTTGAGGGAGAATCGTTGGTTGTGCGGGTGTTGCGAGAGTGGGAAAAGAAGTATAGTGAGAAAGAGAGAGCGATAGAGGGAGTTAGGGGCGTGGTAGAGAGGTGGAGGGCTCCAGTGTTGGTCGAATAGAGCTGGAGAAGGAGGTTGGTGCAGTGAGGCAGCAACGTCGACTAAGGTAGAGGCACGACCTCTCGTTGGCAGAATAGGTTCGCGAGGATGAGGAGAAGCTAGTTGGCTATCCAATTTGATGGTTGGATGACTTGAGGTGAGGGGAGAGGAGTCACCGGAGCTAAGTCTGATGGTGGTTGGAGATGGAGTAGAGGAGGGTTTCTTAGGCCAAAACTTGCTTAAAAACACTGTCGTGCCCTGGGGATCTTTTTATAGGACTCAAGAGGGGTTTTGAGCTTGGAAGCCAAGCTTCCAAGATAGGAATCATCGTCGGAGTAGGAAACCCAATTGTTCCATGAGTTCGCATTAGGATTTGGATGAGGATTGGAGCCTAAGATGCAACTCAAATTGTAGAGAAATCTCTTAAAAATCTCCCTTCCAATTTTGGAAGGGATTCGCTAATCAATCAGGGAGAAATTCCTAATAGAATGTTTCTGGAGTAGGATTCTTTTGCAATAATGGTAGAGGGACCAATTTGCAAAGAGTGACAACAAATATAGGGGCATTTTTGTAAGGATTTAGAAAGTTAGGGGTCTGAATGAGATAGAAAGAGTCTCACTGGACCAAAATGCAAAGATGGTCAAGGTGATCTCAGATTGGGCCCAAATTTTGGTACAAACCTAATTTTGACATAATGAATCCTATGGTGAAGTTAGATTTAGGTTTTGACCAAATTTGACTAGGTAATTTATGCACAAACCCAAATTAGGGAAAATGTCTGTCTGAGACTCTGTTTTGGGTCAAGATGGGTTCTAATGGTCAAATTGAAGGTTCCAAACTCTAGAGAATATTTTTATATGAATTTTAGAGGGTTTATGTGAATTTTATTCTGACCACAACCTTATTTAATTAAGCGAGTCTATTTTTAGGATTTCAAAAGTCATTTAATTCTCAAAACACATGCAAACCCTTTTCTGTCTGTTCTAACCCACTTGTTAGAGTTTTAGGACCATTTGACCCTTAATAACCCCCTGGAAAAGCCTGTGATTGTATTGCATTCATGATATGATGGTAAAACTGTAGTTTTAACCCTATTTTCTTATCTTTCCCTCAGAATGACTTTGCAATGAAATATGGCTCACTGGCAGTTATGTAGGAGCATTTACTGACTTAATTAGATCAAGATGAGCTAGCTATGGCTCATAATGGTGTTCCCATCATAACCCCATGCCTAGCCTTAGAAAAATATCATGGAATTACCTTTAATTCTAGACCATATGCCTTTCTATTCTCAAAGCTCTGATGTATGCTTTTTTTGTAGATTAGGACATAATGCCGATAATAGGCCTAGAGGTACTAAAGTATCAACCAAGATCTGAACCTAACCAGCTCTAGCCTCAGTCTACTATGAAGATTTCTAAGGCCCACAGGAACTGACCTAAGGTTCGTTGAACTCCGTGGTTAAAGCACTCATGCTTGTAACATGCTTTAGCCCAAGTTTAGTTTGCAGTGTGTTTTTGTAGAAGAGAGACGAAAGAATTTTTCTTTATTTTTGGAGAGTTTTCTCTCTCTTTTCCTTTTATTTCTAGCCTCAGATTATCTTTACAACATGGTCTGTATCAGATTCCTAGTTCCCACCATCAATCCTCACAGTGTCCCTGGCAATCGATGCTTCGAGATAGCATTGCCCATGGCAACCCCCATAACCCTAGCTTTCAAGATTTTGAGATAATCCCACCCATGTCATTCTGTAGCTAAACCCAAACCCTGGAAATCGATATGTTATTGCGCATCTTCGAGGGGAATTTCTCACCTCTTTGCACCGAGAACTCATCCAAATCAACTTGTGTTGATGAGTCGCTCCTAATCTAGTAACTTTTTCAGAATAGATTTAACGCATTTGCGTGATTTTGATACTTAAGCGTACTGAACCAGACTATGTGTGGATTGGGGTTCTTAGGTTACTGAGTCCTGTAAACCAAAGGTCAGTTAACAAGGCCAAATAATCCCTAAGCCTTAGACCTAATACTCAAGCTTCGCATTTTCCCCAACCTCTTGAGGATTATCCAGATCTTAGCGGATGCTTGAATTTTTAAGCCTACGATCACAGCCCAAGAGGCCTAAGATCAGCGTTCCTACTAATCTCTTTTGTCTCTTAGCACTTTTTGTCTTTCATTTTCTTTTTTTATTTGGTCTAGAATTGAGTCAATTCCTTAATCTTTTACTAATGACTATCTCTTTTTCTTTTCTTTTCAAATTGTGCTCCTTTTTGACATTTTTATCTCCTCCCTTTTCTCCTTAAGCATGATATGCAATCAATTCAAAATTTCCTCCCTTCTCCTATTTTTGTTCTTTTTCAATTTTTTTGGCTTTTTGAATATGTGATGTTTTTTATGAAACCCTTTCTTGTGAAGTGATTTTCATAGCACTTTGCACTTTAATACCCCCCATGCCTATGATTTGCAATGTCCTCATTATAAATTAGGTGGGTTCGAGTTCAGATTAAATCATTCATTAGAATAGGTGTTGGATGGGTGGATGGGTCAGGATGACTGTTATGGATGATTTCAAGCTCTAGTACGGGTACAAGAGGTGGAATCGGCTGTTCTAATGGATGAATGCTAAAGTGCAATATGAGTTTAGCATAAGATGTGTCAAGAAGGGTTTTAGGTTTTTCAAAAAGATGATGAGTTGCCTCTCGTTAAGCGCTGAGTTTAACGCCATTAGTCGGGTGCAATAAGCTCAGGGAGAATGGAGATCAAAAGATACCTCAGCCCTATTCGTATCGGTGAGTTCAATGAACGGCTTGAGTCATTGATCGTTCACAACAAAGGGTTCTAAGTCAAAGCTAGGTTGGCTAATTTCAATAGCTCCATTTCCAAAGATTCGTCTCACCAAGAATGGTCAATCCATTTTGATCTGAGTTTTCCTGGGAAAAGTTTGAGTTTGGCATCAAAAAGTAGAACTTTCTGACCAGGGTGGAACGATTTCGTACAATGTGCCTGTCATGGAAGGCTTTAACCCGCTCTTTGTAGATACACGAGTTTTCATACTCATCATTGCGTAGTTCCTCGATCTCACTTAATTGCAACCGGCGGTGTATTCCAGCCTTCACTAGATCCAGATTGCACTTCCATACTGCCCAATAAGCCTTGTGCTCCATCTCGATGGGAAGGTGGCATGCCTTACCGTACACTAGTCTAAAGGGAAACATGCCTTATTGGGTTTTGTGGGCAGTCCTATAGGCCCACAAGGCTTCCGGAAGGCGAGTAGACCAGCCTTTTCTATCAGGCTAAACAGTGACCTGAAGGATCTTCTTGATCTCTCAATTTGACAATTCTGCCAATCCATTAGTCTAGGGGTGGTAAGGAGTCGAGATATGATGTGACACCCCATACTTTTTCATCAAGGACTGGAAGTGCACATTGGTAAAATGAGACCTGCCATCGCTGATGATGGCCTTAGGAACCCCAAATATGGTAAAGATGTTCTCCTGGATAAATCGAAGGACAACTTTATGATCACTAGTTCTCGTGGGGACGGCTTTGACCCATTTAGAGACATAATCAACAGTGAGTAGAATGTATTCAAAGCTGTTAGATCCGGGAAAGGGTCCCATGAAATCAATTCCCCATATGTCAAAGATTCTGCACACAATAATCGGATTCAAGGGCATCATATCCTGCGAGCCCATGTTGCCGATGGTCTGACAACGAGGGCATGCCCTACAATATGTCTGTGTGTCTTTGAACAAAGTGGGCCAAAAGAACCCACACTGGAGAATTTTTGCTGTGGTTTTACTCCTAGAGAAATGGCCACTGCAGGCCTGGTCATGACAGAATGACATTACGTCATTGACCTCGTCGTCAGGAATGCATCTCCGGATCACCTAATCATTGCCAATGTGGAAAAGGTATGGTTCCTCCCAAATATAGTACTTGGCCTCGGTAATCATTTTGTCCCACCTGGAAGTCGGCCAATCTAGCAGAACTTTCCCCGTAACCAAGTAGTTTACAATATCAACAAACCATGGGAGATTGTGAATGGCTAGTAAGTGCTTGTCCGGAAAATGCTCACTGATTGGACTAGACAGGTCAATGATGGAAGGAGGAAGACGAGACAAGTGGTCAGCTACCACGTTCTATTTTCCCGCTTTATCACGAATCTTGAGATCGAATTCTTGCAACAACAAGATCCAACGGATTAGTCGAGGTTTCACGTTCTTCTTTGCAAGGAGGTGCCTCACTGCAGTGTGATTTGAGTGTATGATAACATGGGAACCCAAAAGATATGATCTGAATTTTTCCAGAGCAAATACTATGGCTAGCAGCTCTTTCTCAGTAACTGTATAGTTACGCTGAGCCTCGTCAAGTGTCTTGCTAGTGTAGTAGATGACCATGGGTTTCCCGTCTATTTTCTGCTCAAGTATCGCCCGTACAGTATAATCAGATGCATTGCACATGATCTCAAAGGGTTGAGACCAATCAGGGGACTGCAGGATAGGTGCTTGGGTAACTTGATCACACAGGATCTCAAATGCCTAAGCACACTCCTTGGAGATTTCAAAGGGGACATCCTTAGATAGAAGATTAGTTAGGGGGCACACGATTTTTGAGATATCGGGAATGAATCGACGGCAAAAGCTGACATGCCCCAGGAAGGATCAGATGTCCTTGACCAAGGTAGGCATAGGGAGTTTGGAAATCAAATTCACCTTGGCTTGATCAACCTGGATGCCCTTTTCAGAGATGAGATGTCCCAGGACAATTCCCTCAGGTACCATGAAGTGGCTCTTTTCCCAGGAAAGAACCAAGTTCATGTCGATGCACCGCCTGAGGATTTGGACCAAGTGCAAGAGGCAATCATCAAATGATTCACCAAATATCGAGAAGTCATCCATGAAGACTTCAAGGTATCCACCTACCATATCTGAGAATATGGAAAGCATGCACCGCTGGAAAGTGGCAAGTGCATTGTAGAGACCGAACGACATCCTTCGGAAGGCGTATATTCCGAAGGGGCAGGTGAAGGTGGTCTTCTCTTGGACCTCGAGATAGATTGCGACCTGATTGTAATAGGAGTACTCATCCAAAAAGCAAAAGAATCGATTTCCCGCTAGTTTCTCGAGAATTTGATCAATGAACGGTAGTGGGAAATGGTCCTTCTTTGTGGAGGAATTGAGTCTTCTGTAATCAATGCAGGCTCTCTATGAGTTTGCTCTACGAGTTGGATGGTTTCTCTGGTTTCAGTCGTGATGATGGTGAGCCCTGCCTTCTTAGGCACAACTTGGATTGGCCTCATCCACCGACTGTCAGAGATCAGGTAGATGATCCCCACATCTAACCATTTGATGATCTCCTTTTTCACGACATCCTACAGATTTGGATTTAGATGTCTCCACATTTCATGGGATGGTCGTGAGCCCTCTTCAGTGTAGATGTGATTTGTGTAGTAAGAAGGGCTGATACCAGTCAAATCATCGAGAGTCCATCCAATGGCTCTTCGATGCTGCTGGAGAACAGAAATCAGGCGTGTTTCCTGATCAGGTGTGAGTCGAGAGTTGATAATCACAAGAATGTCTGATTGGAACCCAAAAAGATGTATTTGAGATGATTGAGAGGAGGCTTTAATTCCATAACTGGGTTGTCAGCAGCAACAGGTGGTTCAGGGTGGGTGTTGGGAGCAAAGGAAGGAGCTATGGGTGTGTCTAAGTTGAGTTCAGACTCCTCTAATTGTAGGTTTTGATCCTCTTATGGTTGATCAGAAATAGTCAGGTTTTCCTCAATAAAGTCATCAACCACAGCTTTGATATCTCAAATCTGTTCTATGACTCTACAATTAATTCCTTGTTGGGCCTTAAAGATGTCGATCTTTAGTGTCTTGCTCAAAAATTTTAATTCAATTTGGCCCTCCTCACAATTGATATTGGCCCTAGCAGTGGCCAGAAAGGGTCTCCCTAGTATGATCGCTGTATTCTTCACATTCTCAGGAGCATCCATGTCTAAGACAATAAAATCCACTAGGAAATAGAAATCATGTACCCTAACTATGACATCCTCAAGAATTCCTTTTGGTGACTTAATTGATCAGGCGGCTAGCTGTAATGTCATTTCTGTCAGTTTAAGCTCAGATTCCTCGAAGTAGTCTAGTAGGGATGTAGGTATCAAATTTATGGAGGCTCCTAAGTCTAATAAAGCTCTGTTGAATTGTATATCACCGATTGCACAAGAGATCAGAGGGGTGCCTGCGTATTTTGCCTTAGGCGGGAGTTTGCTTAAAATGGCGAAGCTAGCTTGCTCTAACAGTACGATCGGATTCCCGCCTTTGGTTCGCGACTTACACTTAGGTGTACACACGTCTTTCAGAAATTATGCGTAAGCCGATATGTGGCGTATCGCATCCATCAAGAGGATGTTTATATGAACCTGCTCAAAGAGCTTAACCAGGCCCTCCTCAGGTTCCACGATTTTGGTTGTCCTTTTTCCCTTGGTTAAGACCTTGGGAAATGGAACCTTAGATGGTTCCGCTAGAATGGGTCCAGGTTCTTGCTCTGGGCTAGAGGTGTCCTGGATGACTATCCCAGGATGAAGGTTTGTATTACCAGGCTAGGAGTGGCTTGGATAAGGTGGGTCTTGTGTTGTTTTGCCACTATGGGTAGTAACAGAATTCAATCTCGCCTGGTTCTGGTTTGGTGTAAGTAAAAGAGGTGCTTGCTGCTGGTAACCCGCATATGATGTCGAAGCTTCCATCCCATTGGGTGATGGAGTACAAGGGGCCTGATAAACAAAGTAAGCTTGGCCCTGATTTGGGTTCATAATGTGCCTCTGGTTCAACATGTTATTTGGATTAGGCAGAGGTTGTGAAGGAAGTGCACCAGGTTGGCGAGGATTTGCCATCTGGGCAAGTTGATTGCAAACCTCTATGATCTCATCTCTGTGCTATTTTTGCATAGCCGCATTCATCTTCTGAATGTCAACCAGAGTCTAAAGGATAAGAGTCATTTGATCTATATGAGTCGGCCCAGATTGATAAGTTGGGTTAGGCTGAGGCTGAGGTGATTGATATGGACGAGGAGCTTGTGGTCGGGGCTGATATTAAGGTCTCTGATTTTGATTATTTCCTGACCACATGAAATTAGGATGATTACGCCATCCAGGGTTGTCAGTATTTAAGAATGGATCATTCTGAATGGCTTTAAGGTCCTCGCAGGTCTGAGGAACCTCAAAAAAGTCAGAATACAAGGGTTCAAAGTTCCCCCAACTAGAGTAGGTGGGTCCATAGTTTTCTCCGAAACCAGAATCAGATGAGGGTGGATACAGGTCCATCCCCTGAGAAGATCAGTGATAGATGTTGTGCACAGCCTCCCTGCCAGAGGGCGGTTGCGCAAACGGGTTTTGCGTAGAGGTGGCTCACTACAAGTGTCGAGTTAGCACAACCACCTTCTTCTCAATAATGGAGACCTTGTCCAGATGACTGGCCATCAGTTCCAAGTCAACGGAAGAGGACAGGCCCTGTGTCTCATGTGCTCCCTTTGGATTCGTCAATGCACGAGCATTCGTCCAGTCGAACATGCCCATGGATTCATTATTGATGGGGTTCTCACACATATTCTTGAGAATCTCCTACACGATGTCTTCATGTTGACCCATGATATTTCCTTCACAGGTCGCATTGATGAATAATCGAATATCCTCATGGAGTCCATGGTAAAAAGACTAGACTTGTTCACATTTAGGAACTCCGTGGTGGGGGCACTTTCGCATGAGATCCAGAAAATAATCCCATGCCTCATGAAGCAGTTCTCCTGCTTGCTGTGTGAAATGCGTGATTTGGTGCCGTAAAGCATTTGTCCGACCAATAGGGAAGAACTTTCTCAAAAACTCGAATTGAAGTTCTGCCCAGGTGTTGATTGGATGTGTTTGGGTTTGGTACCAGTAAGCAGCTTTATCCATAAGAGAGAAGGAGAATATTTTCATGAGTAGAACATCCTGATTTTAAGCTTCTAACCCGAAGGTCTGGGCCAAATGCTTGAGTTGCTTGATATGCTGGAAGGATCTTTGGAATTACGCCCATGGAATTTGGGAATGGAAAGCCGGGGATTTGTACTCGAGGTTCGATTGCCACCGCAGTGGGAATGTAGTGATCTCTCATCATTGGACGCTGTGATGAGTTCATAAAGGCTTGGAATAGATCGTTGAGGCGTTGAAGCTGATTTTCAAGATTATTTCCTTCTGTTGGTTGTGGAATGATGATGGATGAAGGAGAATTAGGTTCAAATGAATCAGAAGAGATATCGATTGGATTAGGTTATTGCACAAACAAGGAGGTCAAGGCTTGGCCTCGACGAGAATGAATAGCTAAAGGAGGCCTCAAGGACGGTCTTAGAGACTGCCACCCGAACATACACCGATGGAGTAGATGAGAGGTAGTGTTGAACTTACGAATTTCTACGCTAACGTGTTAGGTTTTGGAAAACCTATTGTTGTAGTTTGAAAGCGAAGAACTCGTGTTCAACAAATAAAGTTTATACCGAGATTGAAATTCCGGGTCGAACACAAGGAGGCAGACGTTTGATTTAAAAACTACGTGTTTGTTTTTATTTGTCACGAAGTAATTCAATTTAAAACTATCTAACTATTTACAATAAATAGAAGAGAGAGAGAGAATATTACACACAAAAATCAAAATGAGATGTAGAATAAATAGGGAATTTAAAATTAAGGAGATTGTTCATTTCACTATTACAACTCGAAAGCATAAAACAATTACACTAGAAAGCAATAAATTTACTCTAGAAAGCATTAAAAGAATGGAGGGAGAAATGTCCTCCTCGACGATCGCTTGGAGGACGAGCAGAACTACTCTAGAAAGCAGTAAAAAGAATAGGGAGAGAGATATCCTCCTCGACGGTCGCTTGGAGGACGAGCTGGACGGGACGACACCTGGACGAAGCAGGACAAAGGAGGACGAAGCAGAAGAACGGGAACGGAACAGCACGTCGTCGTCGTCGCGGGATCCACTTCCGAAGGGGGACGAAAATTTAGACTTTATCTTGCGAGAAGCATCCCAGGTGTGGGACAAGCTTCTCTTGAGCTTTGGAGAGGTAGAGAAGAGAAGGGATGAGAATTTCGTGTGGAAGGGGTCTCCTTTTATAGTTGCAAGGAGTGGGGGCAAATTAGTCATTACATCTTTAAAACATTAAATAAGTGGTCTTCAGTGACGGATAAAACCGTCGCTAAATCCCCAACGTGGGTGTAGTGGGCGATCCCCACGATGCCCGCTCAGCTGCTCTCTGTCAACGCATCCGCCCGTTCAACAAATCTTAGCCGGCCGATCGCGAGAAACTTTTTATTTGGCCATTGGTTAAATCCCCCAAGATGGACCAAGCAACAACAGGATAGACTCAAATCTGAGGCCAAATACTACTTCTAGGAGGACCCTGAACTATATCACATCGGCTCTGATCAGATTATTCACCGATGTGTTCCAGAGAACGAATTCAACAGTATACTCGAGTTCTGCCATGCATCTGCGTGTGGTGGACATTTCTCTAGGAAAAGGACGGCTGCAAAGATTTTGCAATCTGCCTTCTATTGGTCGTCTTTATTCAAGGATGCCTAGGATTTCTCAAGGTCGTGTTCCCGATGTCAGGCACTGGGGAGCATTACTAAGAGAGATATGATGCCCCTAAACCCAATTCTTCCTATCAAAATCTTCAATGTTTGGGGCATCAATTTCATGGGACCTTTTCTCCCTTCATTTGGACATCAGTACATTCTTGTCGCTATTGATTATGTGTCCAAATGAATTGAGGTGATTCCCACCCGAACTAATGATCTCAAGGTGGTCATCAATTTTGTCAAGAATAACATCTTTAGCAGGTTCGGGATTCCGAGAGCCATCATCAGTGATGGTGGCACTCAATTTACTAATGCCCAGTTCCATAATTTGCTGGCTAAATACGGGGTTAATCACCAAATTTCCACACCTTACCATCCCCAGACAAATGGATAGGCCAAGATCTCTAATCGGGCGATCAAGAATATTCTTCAAAAAATGGTTAGGCCTGATCGCAAGGACTGGACTCAAAAGCTTGAGGATGCTCTTTGGGCCTACCATACGGCGTATAAAATGCCCATCGGCATGTCTTCGTTTCGTTTGGTGTATGGAAAGGCATGCCATTTACCTGTAAAGATTGAACATAGGGCATTCTAGGCAATCAAGCAACACAATTTAGATCTGAGTTTAGCTGGGAAGACCAGGAAACTCCAACTATCTGAGTTGGAAGAGCTTAGAAATGATGCATATGAGAATGCCACGATCAACAAGGCTCGAACCAAAGCTCTACATGATCAATTGATTTCCTGCAAGAGCTTTGACCTAAACCAGAAGGTCAAGTTATTCGATTCTCGACTTAAGCTCTTTCCTGGCAAACTTAGGTCAAAATGGAACGGCCCATTCATTATCGACCAGATTTTTCCAAATGGAGTCGTTCAGATCTGTGACCCAAAGACGGGTAACACATTTAAAGTCAATGGTCAACGTCTGAAGCTTGTTATTGACCGTACTCCTCCAGAACCCATCTCAGACACGGTTGCTCTAGCCATATTGTAACTTCTTTGGCTGGACTTCGCCTAGCTGATGGCATTAAACTCAGCAGTTGTACATATGACACAAAGGTGACCCGAGCTTCATATTCAGGTGATATCTTTCATACTCTACCCTTTCTTTCATGTCTCTTTTTCTCAATATGGACATTGCATCAGCTAGGCATGAGGGGGTGGATTCATTTTTGAATCATTTTGTCAGCTCTGTGAAATTCTTCTAAATTGTATTTCTCTTCTTATATATACATAAAAAAAAATTTGAATTAGGAAGGAATACTTAGACATTAGGACTTTTCAATCTTAGGAAATATTACATTAGGATCTGAACACAAAGACCCTTCAGGTCTTTGGGCTTAATCGGCCCGTGTATCCACTAAAATGTTGATTTATTTCTTGAGTCCTCACCATCTTAATTCTATTGTAATTTGATTAAATAAGTTTGGGTGATAAGTACATGACTTATCAACCCACCCTCTGATTTGAGGGAACTTTAAGTCTAAAGCATCCACACACTTTCTTTTCACTAACTTGTTGATCGATGGTTTTAACGAAAATTGGGTAGCTAATGAACCTTCTAGGGTGATATGGCTGGCAAGTTATCGTGGGTAACAGCCCATAGGTAGGTTGTTTAGAGCCCAGTCACTAGACCATTCTTTTCTTGCTACCTTTAGGTAAATCTTAGATGAGGGAAGCCACCTACTTAAAAAAAACAAAAAGAAAAAGAAAGTCAAAAAGAAAAGAAAAAGAAAAGGAGAAAAGAAAAAAGGAAAATAAAAAGAAAACAAAAGAAATAATCCACACTTCACCGCACGAGTATGGCTGGCAAGTTGTCGGTGGTAACAGTTCATCGACCGATTATCCAAAACCCAGCTCAAGAAATGCACATAAAATTCCCAAAACACTTAGGAAGAAGCAAAGAAGTAGAATAAACCAGGGAGATATACACTGGATTCACCCTTGTGTTGACCCCATAAAAATAAAAGTAGTGAGAAAGCTACTAGTTGTAAAGATACACCTTTAGACAGAACTCTCTTTTTAAGGTCACCTAGAGGCGTAAAAACCCGAAGTCCGTTCTAATTGCCGATCAACAAGTCTATCACATTCACAATAAGATACTTAGAACTTAGGATTCTCATCAAATCTTGGGTGAGTTGAACGGCCGTAGAAAGCCACTCTTTAACCTTAAACACAAAAATCCAAAAAAATTAGAAAAGAAAAGGAGAAAAAGAAAATTTTCTTTGAATAAGGTGAGGGCTTGAGGCGGGCTGCATTTTGGCAGATACCCAGGCGCTGTTGTGTCTTTGAAAGTTCAGATCTTAAGTAAAAATTTTCTTAATATTGAAAATAACTTATGCTCAATTAATCCAACCTAATTATTCTATAAATAGCATGTAGTTTTTGCTAGGGACTAGCAAAACATAGGCATGGAGGTGTGATGTAAACATGTTTATATTACATAAAATGTCTATTTATGCATGTTCTTAAGCATAGAATTGCATTACATACTATAAATATTGCATAACATGCATCATCTTGCATTTAGATTAGTCTGAATAAAATGGAGGTTAATTGTCTCCTTTTATGGTCAAGGACAGAGTGACTTTTTATCGGGGTCTCGGATCGAAGATCCAACCATACTGATTTGATCAGGGTGACGAGTGGAGTTCAACGACTCCAAGATCTCCCTAATCAGATATCCATAGCATCAGATAGAAATTGAGGAAGCCTAGAACATCAAGGGCCAATTTGGTGTTAATCCGCACTTCAGATGACAAATCTGACCGCACGGATGGATTCGAATCAACGATCGCAGCATAATGGCAAGAAAATCGATCAAATCCGATATCCGTGGCACCATCTACATCACTCAGAAGATGAACGGCCAAGATGACACCACGTGGTGCAATCTTGGCCGCCCAACCTGCCGCACGCACCCACTGAAGCACTTCTGGCCAGCACTTCTCCATCATTGGATCACGATCCAATGGCTATGAGGTGCGTGCACTTGAGTTGTGAGCTCGACACAAACGTGCTTGCAGCGCGTTGGTCGAGTGCCTTACGAGGCAAGGAGGCACAGGATCGAGCCCTAGCACCCATCAAATTGGAGAGGGCACGCGGGCACGATCAACCACGTGATGAAGATCCAATGGCTCCATATGGCTGATAGCACCCACACACTATCTAATGCCCCGCGTGACGTGGGATCTCTCGCACAAGGCGCACGGTTGAGGCGCGGCGAGGATCACTCTCAACAGATCAGACGACCAAGATATGATGGACGTGGGCTGGTGTTGAGGTGTGGGGAGGCGAGCGGGCGAGCGCGTGCCACCCACGAAGGCCATGTTCAAGCCTTTAGTGACGGATTTATCCATCACACAAGGTCGTGAATTAATGATTTTCAAAATGTAATGACCAAAATGCCCTCACTCCTTGCAACTATAAAAGGAGACCCCCTCCATACGAATTTCTCATCCCTTCCTTCTCTTCTCTCCCTCTCCAAAGCTCAAGATAAGCTTGTCCCACACCCGGGATGCTCCTCAAGAGATAAAGTCAATTTTTCGCCCCCATTTCGGAAGCGAATCCAACGACAACGATGATGTGCTACCTCGTTCTCGTTCTTCTTTCCTCAACCTCCTCCTTCCCGCTCCATTCTTCGTCTTCCAGGCGTCATCCCGTCCGGGTTGTCCTCCAAGCGATCGGTGAGGAGGATAACTTCTCTCTCCCATTCCTTTTTCCCGCTTTCTAGTGTAATTTCTCGCTTACTTAGTTGTATAAACATTTTGAAGTATCACGTGAATGTTCTCTCTCTCTCTTATTCTGATTGTTTATAGTGCTTCATTTCATTGTAATTACTCTGCTTTTTAACAAAAACACAAAAAAAATGTAATTGCGAATTTAGATCGACGTAGCCTCCCTGAGTTCGACCTGGGATTTCCATTCCAGTATAAATTTTATTTGTTGAACACGAGTTTTTCACTATTCAAACTACAACAATAGGTTTTCAAAACCAAATTCGATAGCGTAGTAACCCGTCATTTCAACATTTTGGGGTCGTTGCCAGGGAAACCTATTGTTGGTGGAAAAGAGTAGTAACCCATCGTTGGTGGATTCATTTTTGAATCATTTTGTCAGCTCTGTGAAATTCTTGTAAATTGTATTTCTCTTCTTATATATACATAAAAAAAAATAAATTTGAATTAGGGAGGAATACTTGGATATTAGGACTTTTCAATCTTAGGAAATATTACATTAGGATCTGAACACAAAGACCTTCAGGTCTTTGGGCTTAATCGGCCCGTGTATCCACTAAAATGTGGATTTATTTTTTGAGTCCTCGCCATCTTAATTCTATTGTAATTTGATTAAATAAGCTTGGGTGATAAGTACAAGACTTATCAACCCACCCTCTGATTTGATGAGAACCCTAAGCTCTAAGCATTTTATTGTGAATGTGATAGACTCGTTGATCGGCAATTAAAACAGACTTCGGGTTTCTACACCTCTAGGTGACCTTAGAAAGAGAGTTCTGCCTAAAGGTGTATCTTTACGACTGGTAGCTTTCTCCCTACTTTTATTTTTATGGGGTCAACATAAGGGTGAATCCAGTGTATATCTCCCTGGTTTATTCTACTTCTCCGCTTCTTCCTAAGTGTTTTGGGAATTTTAAGTGCATTTCTTGAGCTGGGTTTTGGACAACCGGTCGATGAGCTGTTACCATCGAAAACTTTCCAGCCATACTCATGCGATGAAGTGTGGCTTATTTCTTTTGTTTTCTTTTGTTTTCTCCTTTTCTTTTCCTTTTCTTTTTGACTTTCTTTTTCTTATTTTTTTTTAAGTAGGTGGCTTCCCTGGTCTAAGATTTACCTAAAGGTAGCAAGAAGAGAATGTTCCAGTGACTAGGCTCTAGAAAACCTACCTATGGGCTGTTACCCATGATAACTTGCCAGCCATATCACCCTAGAAGGTTCATTAGCTACCCAATTTATGTAAAATCGTCGATCAACAAGTCAATGAAAAGAAAGTGTGTAGATGCTTTAGAGATAAAGTTCCCTCAAATCAGAGGGTGTGTTGATAAGTCGTGTACTTATCACCCAAACTTATTTAATCAAATTATAAT
Organism: Thalassia testudinum; assembly: GCA_037157565.1. NCBI lineage: Eukaryota > Viridiplantae > Streptophyta > Magnoliopsida > Alismatales > Hydrocharitaceae > Thalassia > Thalassia testudinum. Next base: position 142,240,441 of record JAZHRO010000031.1, on the reverse strand, counting down.
AGAATTAAGATGGCGAGGACATGAAAAACAAATCCGCATTTTAGTAGATACACGGGCCGATTAAGCCCAAAGACCTGAAGGGTCATTGTGTTCAAATCCTAATGTAATATTTCCTAAGATTGAAAAGTCCTAATGTCCAAGTATTCCTTCCTAATTCAAATTTTTTTTTTATGTATATATAAGAAGACAAATACAATTTAGAAGAATTTCACAGAGCTGACAAAATGATTCAAAAATGAATCCACCCCCCCATGCCTAGCTAATGCAATGTCCACATTGAGAAAAAGAGACAGGAAAGAAAGGGTAGAGTATGAAAGATATCACCTGAATATGAAGCTCGGGTCAGCTTTGTGTCATATGTACAACTGCTGAGTTTAATGTCATCAGCTAGGCATAGTCCAGCAAAAGAAGTCACAATATGGCTAGAGCAACCGTGTCTGAGACGGGTTCTGGAAGAGTACGGTCAATAACAGACTTCATACGTTGACCGTTGACTTTAAATGTGTTACCCACCTTTGGGTCAGAGATCTGAACGACTCCATTTGGAAAAATATGGTCAATAATGAATGGGCCGTTCCATTTTAATCTAAGTTCGTCGGGAAAGAGCTTAAGTCAAGAATCGAATTACCAGACCTTCTGGTTTGGCTCAAAGCTCTTCCCAGCAAACTTAGATCAAAATGGCCATTCAACTCACCCAAGATTTGATGAGAACCCTAAGTTCTAAGCATCTTATTGTGAATATGATAGACTCGATTGACAATTAGAATGGACTTCCGGTTTCTACACCTCTAGGTGACCTTAAAAAGAGAGTTCTGCCTAAAGGTGTATCTTTACGGCTGGTAGCTTTTTCCCTACTTTTATTTTTATGGGGTCAACACAGGGGTGAATCCAGTGTATATCTCGCCACAAGAATAACATCTATACTTAAGAACATGCATAAATAGACATTTTATGTAATATAAACATATTTACATCATAGCCACAAAAAGAATATCTATATATAACTACACTACATACTATACTAACATATATAAACTATATCCACTAACACCTATAAGCATCACTAAAGACCTTAACAAATACTCATATACAAAATAAGGCAAAAAGTATATGTAACACATAATATATACACTATATACACACACACACACATATATATATACGAATGTACTATACTATCTAACTATATACTTATGTGCACTATACATAATATAAGATATAAACATATATACACACTAACACACATAAGCACACTACACCCAACACTTAGCCAATTTTAACACTCACACTACACGCACACACTCAACACATGCAACACTTATAATACACACTACACTTAGTCAATTTTAACACTTAGCTACACACTCAACACCTAACCCACACTCTTAATACTTAATTTAACCCTAGGTAGTCTCTACTTAACCAAAAATTAATGATTTGCAGGCCCAACCCTTTGCAGGATCAATAGCCCACTTGGGGATGATCATGAAAGCACTTGCTGATAACAGCAAAATATTGCTATGCAGTAAAGGCAGGATGTAGCCTTAGCTGACATGAGAGTCCAGCTATCACATTTGACAAAGTCTCGTCAATCACATTCATTCCCATCTCAAGCACATTCTAGACCTCCTATGCAAGATAAGCACACTTTCTATCACCAACCTTGCATGAACCTGAACTCTACACCGATCCTACTTCTTTTCATGATCAAGAGCCACCTATTCTGCCTGATTTTGATTCACCATCTACATCTCAAGCTAATTTGAATACCATTACTACTAGGAGTGGTAGAAGCACAGTTGATCCACCATTTCCTACTTCTACATCTCAACCTGGACCTTCTACTTCTCCATTTGATTCACCTCTGATCCTGACTCTTCTGGACCTAGGACTGATCCTCCTACTACTACTTTTGTACCTTTCCCAGAGGCCTTAGAGAACAAGAGTAAAGAAAAGAAGAAATATAGTGTGGCACCTGAGGACTTGCTTAAGATCTTTAAGCAAGTCCACATAAACATCCCATTGTTGGATGTAATCCACCACATTCCGCCTTATGCTAAGTTTCTTAAAGCGTAAAGCGAGAGTTCAGAAAGGGAGTAGTCCTATTATCCTGTCGAAACAAGTGAGTTCCATCATTTCTAACATCCCTATTAAGAAGAAAGATCCAGTCACTCCTCTACTTTCTTGTCTGATAGGAAACACCACTTTCAATAGAGCATTACTTGACTTAGGTGCTTCCATCAATCTTACCCCAACCTCCCTCCCAACTCATTTCGAGTTTGGCAATCTGACGCCAACAGAGGTGTCTCTACAATTAGCTGATCGATCACTTAAGATGCCTCAAGGAGTGTTGGAAGATGTTATAGTGTGGGTTAAGGACTTTTATTTTCCTATGGATTTTATTGTTCTTGACATGGAAGTACCTAAGGATATTCAAAACACACCCATCATACTAGGAAGATCTTTCTTGGCAACAACCAAAGAGAACATAGATTGTGAGGAGGGCCTATTAGAGTTGAAATTTGGATACCAAAAGTTGAAAATAGATATTTTTCAAGCTCAAAAAGGACCACCTTGTAGCTTGATTGAGGAAACTTGTTCCTTGGATTCTTTGGATAAGATAGTTGAGGATACCTTGATTGAGTCATTCACTTTAGAACCTCAATTCCCTCTAACTTCTAATTTGACTTCTCCTGAGGCGCCTGATAATAGCACCTTGGACTCACCTCCAATTCCTTTAGTGACCTTAAGATCTTCTGAGACTTCCACTCCTGCTCCTTCTTTTGATTCTACACCTGTTGAACTTGAACCTCTTCTTGATTCACTCAAGTATGTCATCTTAGGACAAGATTAGACTAATCCAGTGATTATTAACTCTCACTTATCTTTTGATCAGGAATCACGACTCATTTCTGCCCTAAGAGAACATAAATAGGCCATAAGATGGAGTTTGGTAGACTTGACTGGCATTAGTCCTTATTGCACTCATAAGATTTTCACTGAAGAAGGTTTTGTACCTACTAGGCAACCTCAGAATAGACTAAATCTTACAATTCAAGAGGCGGTTAAGAATGAGATGATTAAGTGGTTAGACAATGGAATTATCTTTCCCATATCTGATAGTCAGTGGGTGAGTCCTATTCAGGTAGTGCCCAAGAAGGCTAGACTTCTCGTCATAACCAGTGAGTCTAAAGAAGTCATACCAACATGGATTGCAAGCTCATGGCGAGTATGTATTGATTACTGCAAGCTCAATTAAGCCACAAAGAAAGATCATTTCCCATTGCCCTTCATTAATCAGATACTGGAAAGATTGGCAGGGAGTAGATTTTAATTTTTTTGATGGCTACTTAGGCTTTAATTAGGTGGCAATTCACCCTGATGACCAGGAGAAAATGGCCTTCACCTGCCCCTACGGAACCTTTGCTTTCCATAGGATGCCCTTTGGATTGTGCAATGCACCCGCTACTTTTCAGCGATGTATGTTTGCCATCTTTTCTGATTTGGTAGGTGATTGTCTAGAAGTCTTCATAGATGACTTCTCAATCTTTGGGAATACATTTGAGACTTGCTTAGACCACTTGACCAAGGTCCTACAGAGATGTATTAATGTGAATCTGGTACTTTCATGGGAGAAGTCACATTTTATGGTACCAAAAGGACTTGTCTTAGGTCACCTAGTTTTTGAGAGAGGAATTGAGTTTGACCGTGCAAAGTTAAAATTGATATCTGACCTGCCATTACCTTCCTTGGTTAAATAGATTAGATCTTTTCTTGAGCATGTTGGTTTCTATCGCTGCTTTATAGTAGACTTCTCTAAGATAGCCCAACCTCTTATTAGTCTCCTCTCTAAGGATGTAGACTTCCATATCTCTGACTATTGTATTTGTGCTTATACAACACTTCGTGATCTGGTTACCAAGGCACCGATATTGCAACCCCTGGATTGGTCTCACCCTTTTAAGATCATGTGGGATGCCTTTGATTATGTAGTAGGGGTTGTCCTTAGGAAAAAATTGGATGGAAAACCCACAGTCATTTACTACGCTAGCAAGACCTTAGATGAAGCAAAGAGGAATTACACAGTCATCGAAAAGGAATTGCTAGCAGTAGTATTTGCACTAGAGAAATTCAAACCTTATCTTTTAGGTTCCCACATCATAGTCTACACTGATCACACTGCAATTTGACATGTTCTTGCTAAGAAGGATGCGAAGTCTAGTCTGATTAGATGGATCATGCTTCTGCAGGAATTTGATTTAGAGATTCATGAAAAGGCTAGAAAGTAGAATGTAGTAGTTGACCACTTATACTGCCTTCCTTTTAAAGCGATTTCTCCTTCACTTCTTATAGTAGACTGATTGCGCAGCAATCATAAGTCCCAATCAACCTAAATAATGTTAGAACCTAACTTAATTTGTAAATATTGCATTCATATCATGCATATCATACATTGCATCACTTTATATAGAATAAGATGAGATATCTTGCTATTTAATGTTTTTGTTGTTATTTGTAGATACTAAAGTGATCCAATGTGAGATAGAGTGTAATAAGGCAATAAAGAGATAAGAAGTAATTGCACAGCAATCATGGGTCCTAATCAACCTAAATAATGTTTGAACCTAGCTTAATTTGTGTATATTGCACTCATATCTTGCATACCATGCATTGCATCAGTCTATTTAGAATAAGATGAGATATCCTGCTATTTAATGATTTTTATTACTATTTGCAGGTAATAAAGTGATCCATGAAGGAGATAGTAGAATAAAGCAATAAAGGAAGAAGACTGATCCAGATAAGAGGAGTGAGGAGGATAACCTTATCCTTGCCCTTAGAAACCTTAGGACAGCATTCCCAAACCCAAAACGACCTCCATTAGGGCACCTTAGCCTCAAAATCCAAACATGGATAGCACTATCCATGTTCTTATCCACCCTATCCCTCTCCCAAACACTTAGGAACCAAAACCCACCTTAGAAAACCTAAAACCCACTCTCCAGCACCTTTTAGTATGTCTATACATCAAGCTGGATGTCTGATTTCTGTAGAATAACAATCTAGGAAGCCAAAACTCATACTGACACAAAATTGGACATCTAATTTAATGTCCAGTCATCCAATTTTGTAGTATAAGATCTATGACCACTATCCTGGATGTCTGATACTGCTGTCTAGTTCCTGATTTTGGTGTTAGAAGCCCTAGCTTGCCTATTTTGACCTAGGAACCCCACCAGACACCTAAGAAACCTAATTAAAGACCCCCTAAGCCTAGTCTACTATCCATAGCCCTACTTATCCTATCCTTAACCCAATTGAACCATCCCATACCTAATTGGGTGCATCTACAGTTGATTAGGTGCACCTGAGCCTAATTGGATCCACCCAGGATCTAATTGACTCATACCTATTAGGGCTACCCTAGCCTAATCACATGCACACATCTAATTAGACTTAACCTAGACCTAATTAGGTTCACTCCTATCCAATTAGACTTTCCTAAGCCTAACTAGGTCCACACCCACTTAATTTAGATTGACCCAACCTATTTAGCACCTAATCCTACCAAAACCCACAACCTAGCCCTACGAAAAACACAAACACACACACACCTTCCTATTTTACCTCCACCAAACCCAAGCACACTCTCTTGGAAAGCCTAAAACTTGTGTCAAACCTAGATCCGAAAAATGTGTCATTAGCTAATTTTGGAGCCACCAAAAGTGGCAACCAAATGGAGCCTTCCATAAGGGCAAAGAGAGAGTGATTGTGCAGCAATCATAAGTCTTAATTGACCTAAATTAGGCTAGGACTCAGCATAAGTTAGGATAATTCATGCATGCATAAGAATTATCTGCATCTTTACTGCTTTCTTTCAGCTATGCATAAAATAATGCTATAATGTGTTGATTAGGTGCATTATGTCAATTACAGGTAATAAGCAGGATCTGAAGCTGGATCAGGAATAATGGGTGTTGCAGCAGAGCTGGAGTAGAAGACTTAGATTAGATGTAGTAGATAATAATGTAAGGGAGTTAAGGTATGCTATTCTATTAAGTAGGAATAAAGCAGTAAAATGTGAAGAACTTAGGTCCATCCTAGCCCTAGGATAGCCTAAAGACTCTCCCAAGCCTTAGCCACCCTTAGATTAGGTCATCACACCCTAGGAAACTGTAAAACCCTAATTCCAACCTTTATCTACACGTCTAGATGAATTATAGGACATCCAGAACCCTTAGCCAACTCCCGCAGACCTTAAACCCACTTCTGCAGTGTTATTAGACGTCCAGACACTTGATCAGACATCTAATTTTTGTAGAATACCAAAGATAGAACCTTAAATTCTTCCTAACTCTGATTGGACGTCTAGACAACAAGTCTGGACTTCTGATTTTTGAGTATAAGACATCTGATTCCATTTTTAGACGTCTAGAACTATTCTCCAGTTCCTGTTTTGAGATGTAAGCCTTAATCTTGGATCTCTAGCTCCCTAAACCCAATTCCAACCCTATAGGAACCTAAATTAAGGTACTCTAACCCTAGTACATCACCTCTAGACCTCCCTAAGGACCTAATTAGATCCTCCCTAAACCCAATTAACTTAGATCATAGTCAATTACCATTACCTAAGTCAATTGGACTCATAGGGTCCAATTGAGCTCAGATCTCAACCCACACAAGTCCAATTGGACTCAGTGACAGTCTAATTGACCTAAGCCCAACCTAATTGAGTTATTTTACTCTCAATTAGGTTCACACTCATTCAATTAAACTTGTGTTAAGTTTAATTGCAATTCCTCCTTAGCAATTAGGGTTTGCAACCCTAATTTAAGGCCTACACCTACCTAAACCCCTTAGGACCTAACCTAGACCACTTAGCCACATAGGGCACGGCCACACACTCACACACACACACCCATTCATGCACACACACCCATCTAGAGTTCTCTAGAACTCTCTTCAAAGTGGCGCCACTCTTGGTTGCCAAATTTAGCAACCAAGAGCCATTCAATTCTTAGATCAACTTTTTATGGATCTAAGAACTACCTCTCTCTCACCATGGCCGGCCACTTATGGGGCTCTCTCTAGAGAGTTCCACACTTCTCTAGAGAGAGTCCCTTAGATCTATGAAAATACCTAAGGGGTGGCCATTCGCACCAATCCCATTCTTGGCATTCATTCACATTTAGGTTAGCTGCATCCACCTCCACTCCACCTCCACAAGTTGTGCACCATGGAAGCCACCATCTCCATGCCAGGATGCTAGATCATCTCCCCAACCTCTCTCCAAGGGCCAACCTAAGCACCATTAGCCGGCCCTCCTTCTCCTCTTAGCCACTCAAAGGCCATCAGAGCCCACCTCCGAATGCCCTTCTTGTCTACTAGATTAGTAGCTTAGCTCTTCATAGTTTTACTGCTTTCATTTACTGCTTAGTAGTGTAGCTCTTATTCTCCCTCAATGATGCATGCAAAATACCCCCATAGATTCCTGTATGCGATCATTTTCTGTTCGCTAGATTTGTGTTTTTCAAGCTTTCCTTTACAAGCTTTCTTCTAAATTACATGTTGCAACCATCCTCCTGAATGAATGAATAAAAGATATATTTTTTTATATACATATCTCTACGTTGAAAATCACCATGAGCTTATTGCTTGCAATCTATTTCGTGTGATTCAAGTTGCCTGCTTTTCATTTATATATATATTGCAACAAGCATGTCAATTTTGGAAAATATAGAAGATTTAACTATAAATGCATTTTCCGTAAACAGCCACCACATAACTAGAATTGTGCGCACCGAAACTTATATTTTCACCTTTATTATCTATCTAACACACGTGCATGTAATCAAAGTTCATAATAGAAGTGGAAAAACTCTAATCCGAAGATTGGAAGCCGGCGTGCGATTCTATATAAGTAGAGCAATAAAAGATTGATTTCAGATTTGAACAAATGCCTCCTAGAGATGAACGATCGGGACTCAAAGTGTCGTTATCTATTTATAAATATTTTTTGTTTGATTGTATTGCGCACTATACTATGACGCATTTTCCTGTCAAAAATGCACATTACGAGTCACAAACAAATGGCACCATTACCGGGGAGGCAACATCATTTTTTTTATTTCGATCTTTTAAACCATCACTGACAAATCTTTTTCTACTTTGTTTCTGGATGGGTAGGACAACATAGGAAAAATGGGATGTGCGCACACAATGAGCGTGAAAAAAGATTTCCAGGTGCACATCACACCCTCTTTAGTCTAGGTTTTCTTTCGAACCCTAGGATAGATTTGCTTCCAACAATTTCTTTTGAAAAATAAAAAAACTTATTCAATTTCGTGAAAAAGAAAAAAAAATCAAAAAAAAAATCTAGGTATTTAGATTAGGTTTCTCTTTGAATCCTAGGTTAGTTTGAAAAAGCAAAAAAAAAAATTCTTGAAAATCCTTTGAAAAAAAAATCCCTTTTGAAAAAAAAAATTTACAAAAGCTTTTGAAATATATATATATATATATTTGGAGGAAAGTTTGAATTTCAAACTCAAGCACCTTTCAAAAGCTTCTCCACCATTCTCTGATTTTCGGCCAAATTTCAAAATCTAGTTTAAAAATTCAATTGTCGAAAAACTAGTGAATAAAAAATTCTGAAATTCGAGCTAGACCTTCATTTTCAAACCATCTTTCAGACAGCATTATTCTTTTGGAAAAATTTCAAGTAAATAATTTTTAAAAATTCATGAAATGCAAGGGGGTCAGACTAACCCAGATTTGAGATTTTTCAAATTTCAAAAGTAATTTCGAGCAATCCGCGAATCTGTTTTGACTAAAAATGGTGGGGTTTGAAATCTGATCTCATTGGCTTTATTTTCCATATTTTTCCCAAATTTTTTAAAGTCATTTGATACTATTTCAAAGTGAAAAACCAACTAGGGGTCAAAATTCCAAATCTGACCCCCTAACATTCAAAAATATCTAAAAATTTGGTTGAAAAAGTAAAAATTACAAAAAATATTCTCTAAAAAGATAACTGAAAAAGGAATCTACTCACCAAATTTCAAGTTAATTGGATTCCAATTTTTGTCAGAGAACTAATTGTTTTTATTGTTCTCTGCTAAATAAGAATAAATAAATAAAAGAACAAAACCCTAGAATTGCATGAACCCTAGGTTACACCTTTAGGGTTATAATTTAGAGACCACATTTAGGCTAACCTAGACTTAGCCAAGTCTAGTACTTAGCCGGTGAGCTTGGTCACCTTGTGGGCCACTCACCAAAAGAAAACCCCAACTGAAGAAAATGGGCTAAAATCAATTTGAAAACAAGAATTAAACCCAGATTCGTTGTCGTACTATTGGGTGCTTTCAACCTCTTGGCTGGGCTAGCCGAGAGGTGGGAACCACTTTCAGTCGGTTGTACGATGAATTTTCTTCAGAAATTAGAACTTAAAACGAAAAATCTGGTCATCTGATTCATATGAACCATCTGATTGACAAGGCCTTAGCCTTGTCTGGCTTGGCTACACCAACCCAGGGGTTGGGTGGTGTATGCAAGGAAGGAGGTCACTTAGACCTCAATTGGTTGGACCTTGGGAGCCACTCCCAAGGAGGTGAGTCACCTCACTGGGACCATCTTCTCCCCCCACTTCTTCTACTCCCATAGCAGCAATGGCTAATCCTGGACCTGGACCTGGACCTAGACTGGGTCAGGATATTGATAATCTGGACCTGATGGCTCATCTGGAAGCCCGGGTAGCTGAATCTGAGGAGCGGCATCGGCAAAGCATGGACCGCATTTTGATGGCACTTGACATAATGCAGCATCCACCGCGAGGAGAACTGAGGGATTTCTATGATCCAGCCGCACCAATCGTCGCACCCTTAGTCAGGATTCCCGCAGGCGGAGATCCTTTTGAGCTCAAGCCCAATGTGATCAGTTTGATCAGCACTCACTTTTATGGAAACTCAAGCGAAGATCCATTCCAGCACTTAAAGGACCTGAGTCGACTCGCAGAAACGATTCGACCCAGGAATATTGATCTTGGGATTGTTCTAATAAAGCTTTTCCCATTTTCTCTGAGGGACAAAGCTTCGTATTCGTTCAAGACCATTGGGAAGTCAATTGGAACCTGGCCGGAATTATGACTTGAATTCCTGCAAAAGTTCCTCCCAATCGGTCGAACAAACGCGATGAGGTGCGCAACCACGACTTTCTCCCAAGGAGCTGGGGAGAAGTTGCATGAAGCTTGGGATCGATTTCACGGTCTTCTCTGGAAATGCCCACACCATGGTATACCCAGATGGCACCTAGCATAGATCTTTTACCATGGGCTGGATGACACACGTCGGTATTTGGCCGATGCATCTAGTGGCGGGAATTTTCTCACGAAAGATGAGAACAGTGCATTTGAGTTGTTCGAATCTTTGGTGGAGAACTCGATGAATGCCACATCCATGAACCAGTTCCAGCGGCTTGGTCAGCAGCGGGTTGGTGTCCATGAGGCTCACACCGAGTCTATTCGAGCCGACATGGATATCATCGTCAAGCAGCTGGATAGAATAAACCTGATTGAGAAAAAGATTGACCAAATTAGTCAGGATCAATCTGACATGAACTCTGCCACTCCAAGACCCTCCTATTGATGTAAACACATTTACACTACTTAAAATATCTATTTATGCGTGTTCTTAAGCATAGGATTGCATTTCATGATATAAATATTGCATAACATGCATCATCTTGCATTTAGAGTAGTTTGAATAAAATGGAGGTTAATTGTCTCCTTTTATGTGCTTGGACAGGGCAAACATTTTATCGGGGCCTCGGATCAAAGATCCAACTGTATGGATGTGATCAGGGCGACGATTGGAGTTCAACGACTCCAAGATCGCCTTAATCAGGCATCCGTAGCATCAGATAGTGACCGGGGAACCCTAGAAGATCAAGGGCCAGGATGGTAAAAATCCACACTTCAGATGACAAATCCGATAGCATGGATGAATTCGGATCGACGATCGCAGCCCAACGACACAAAAATCGAGACAATCTGACATCCGTGGCACCATCCACAACTTCCAGAAGATGGACGGCCAAGATGGCGCCACGTGGCGCCATCTCAACCGCCCAAAAAGCCTCCAACACCGCCACACCTTTTCTTCTTCAATCAGCGCATCGATTCTCCGCCGTTGGATCAAGATCCAACAACTGTGGATGCGGCTGGCTAATTCATCCGCGTGACCTTTTCGGCGGCGTAGCGTAGCGGAGACGCAGCTATGGGCGAAGCAGAGGTTGCGGGATCGAGTCCTGCAAGCCTCAAATTGGGTGCAAGCAAGCAGGCGCATGGAGCGTTAGATGGAGATCCAACGGCTGCGCACGCCCAATAGCGCCGACGCGCTATTACACGCGCAGCAGGGATGCACGATCGCACGCGGATGGGCGCACAGCACAGCAGGTGATGGCATGACTTAAGTCGTCCGATCTTGCGATCGGATGGCTGAGATTCAAAGGACGAGGGAAGCCGTTGCGCGCGCGGGCAGCTGAAGTGGCGTGCGTGGGCACGGAAGCTACGCCAACGTTGGGGGCTTTAGTGACGGATTTATCCGTCACTAAAGACCCCTCATTTATTATTTTGAAGTTATAATGTCCATTTTTCCCCCACTCCTTGAAACTATAAAAGGAGACCCCCTCCATACGAAATTCTCATCCCTTCCTTCTCCTCTCTGCCCCTCCAAAGCTCAAGAGAAGCTTGTCCCACACCCGGGATGCTTCTCGCGAGATAAAGTCCAATTTTCGTTCCCCTTCGGAAGTGGATCCCGCGACGACGACGGCGTGCTGCTTCGTTCCCGTTCTTCTGCTTCGTCCTCCTTTGTCCTGCTTCGTTCTCCTTCATCCAGGCGTCATCCCGTCCGACTCATCCTCCAAGCAACCTCGAGGAGGATTTCTCTCTCCCTATTCTTTTTACTGCTTTCTAGTGTAGTTTTGTTCGTCCTCCAAGCAATCATCGAGGAGGACATTTCTCCCTCCATTCTTTTAATGCTTTCTAGAGTAAATTTATCGCTTTTTAGAGTAATTATTTTATGCTTTGTAGTTGTAAGAGTGAAATGAACAATCTCCTTAATGAAAAATTCCTTGTTCATTCTACATCTCATTTTGATTTCTCTGTGTAATATTCTCTTTCTCTCTTACTCTCTCTCTCTTCTATTTATTGTAAATAATTAGATAGTTTTAAATTGAATTATTCTGTGACAAATAAAAAGAAACGTGTAGTTTTTAAATCAAACATCCGCCTCCCTGTGTTCGACCCGGAATTTTCATTTCGGTATAAATTTTATTTGTTGAACACGAATTCTTCACTTTCGAACTACAACGACAGGTTTTTCAAAACCAAACACGTTAGCGTAGTGATTCGTATACGTTCAACACCTATGCACCCCGAGCCCCACTTGCTCGAGTTAATCTACTCACTCAGGATGCATCTTATCCTTATTTATGAGATCCTGCATATTAGGATCCCGTAAACAATTCTGATCTAGCACCATACGACCAGGGTTACGCACCACCCGCAGATTATAACACGTATCCCCTTGATGGATATACGTCTCAGACATCTTCGACCTACGAGGACGTCAATGCTATCCAAGGATACAAGCATAATAACCCGTATTCAAAGACGTTTAACCCTGGTTGGCGCCAGCATCCGAACTTCTCTTGGTCTGATAATTCACAGAGACCACATTAAGACCCACACTACCAGACCAAGAAATAAGGGAATGTGCAAAACGCATACCCTAGGCAACAGCCATTCCGTCTCAGCAACAGCAACCCCGTTCTATATACCATCCGCTGCACCAAGCTACCAGTCACCCTCCAAAGTGGGTTGACCCTTTGGAGGCACTGAAAGAGGAGCTGCAAGAATCAATGAGGAAATCTACATAGGATAGCTTGCAGATAATGAAGGCAATGGCTGACCAGATATAGACTATACAGAACATGCAAAACCAGCTGTTGCAGGAGCATAGGACTCAGGGAGCCTTGCCCTCTCAACTTATTTCAAACCCTCGGTATGTGCAGAACCAAGGTGCCTCGCCTAGGTTTTAGGCACCTCAGGGATAGGCACACGCCATATTACAGGTGCCTCCTGCACCACCTGGTTATGCTCAAGGCTAGCCTCTTTTGATGTAGAACCCCGCATACTCTGCACCTTCCGCTCCCCCACCACCTCATGGACAGTAAGCCGATGCAAATGCTGTCTCATTAAGGAGTGGAAGGAAGACATTCAGCCCACCACATAGGCAGGAGGGTCTTGATTTTTCTCACCCTTCACCACAGGAGAATTCGACTCCTTCATCTTAGGAGCCACCTACGGTAGAGAAGGGAAAGAGGCCACTTGACCCTGAGATTCCCGTCCCTTTTCCTAAAGCTCTGGCGCGGAATGTAGTACGAAAAAGGGCACACGAAATTTTGAGGAACTGAAGATAATGTTCAAGGAAGTACATATTCGGGTCCCCCTCCTCGAGGCAATTGATCACATCCCCGCCGTTGCTAGGTTCTTCAAGGACTATTGTACCCCGAAGCGACAGCCAAGAATTGGATGACAAGCGGTACTGTCAAAAGAGGCTAGCGTCGTGATTCTAGCTGACTTGCCACCGAAAAAGAAATACCCTAGTACCCCACTCATATCCTGCATCTTGCAAGATTCTCCATTTGATCGGGCCCTTCTAGATTTGGGTTCGTCCATCAACCTAACTCCCACTACCGTATTTGATCGATTTTGATTTGGGGAGTTAAAACCCACCTCGGTCACGATTCAGCTGGCCAATAGATCACTAAAAACACCGAGGGGGTGGTTGTGAACATGATCGTAAAAGTCCGTGGATTCTGCTTTCCTGCAGACTTTTTCGTTCTCGATATGGAAGTTCCTCCTAATCTTCGAGATGCACCAATTATTTTGGGTCGCCCATTTCTAGCAACAGCCCAAGCAAACATTGATTGTGCATCCGGGTTTAAGGAGATAGCCCTAGGTAATGAGTGACTTCGACTTGACATTCAGGGCATCAAGGAATTTTGACTGTGATCGCATAGAGGAGGATGGTGAAGATGAAGATTCGGCATACTGTGGTAACATTGGGCTCTTTTGTGATGACCTAATGTCTCATTCGTTTACACTATCAGGGTTCTTGGACCTCAATCCACACGGGACTAAGACCACTGCACTACACATATCTCCCCGAGGATCTGATTGTTTAGGGTGTGTTTTTGACTACAGCACCCCTGAATCTAGCTATCCTGATCCACACACTACGGAATCACCCCTGTTGTTGCAGGAAGACGTGACCACAGCTAACGAGTTTCCCGTTAACGCAGTCACAACCGATTATTTCACAGGAAGCAAATCACCGGGAATTCACATGCATACGGATCAGCAAATTCCCACCCTCGAGTTTGCTCCTCCCACTCCCATTTCTGACTCTGACCCACCCGTGATTGAATTGAAGCCCTTCCCTGACTCACTTAAGTATGTGTTCTTGGATGAAAGTGAGACATACCCAATCATTATTAATGCCCACTTAACCCAAGAACAAGAGCATCAATTGATTTCTACACTACAAGACCATAGGGCTGCTATAGGGTGGAGTATTACTGATCTCCGCGGTATTCGCCCCTCGTATTGCACTCATCACATTTTACATGGATGAGGGGGTGAAACCTTCAAGACAACCTCAAAGACGGCTTAACCCGAATATGCTAGAGGTTGTTAAGAAGGAGATCATCAAATGGTTGGATGCAGATATTGTATACCCAATCTCTAATAGCCAATGGGTTAGTCCGATACAGATAGTGACCAAAAAAAGTAGGACTCACCGTAGTGAAAAATGAGAAAGGTGAATCCATTCTGACCCACACTACAACATCTTCGTGGGTCTGCATCGACTATAGGAAACTAAACATGGCTACCCAGAAGGATCACTTTCCTTTGCCTTTCATTGATCAGATCTTGGAACGGTTAGCCAGACGTAGTTTCTTTTGCTTTCTGGATGGATACTCCAGGTATAATCAAGTAGCGATTAGCCCGGAAGATCAAGACAAGACCACATTCACATGCCCCTTTGGAACATTCGCTTTCAAGCGGATGCCCTTTGGCCTCTGCAACGCACCAGCAACATTTCAGCCTTGTATGATGGCCATCTTCTCTGACATGATTGGGGACTATGTTGAGGTATTCATGGATGACTTCTCCATTTTCGAAGATGATTTTGCATCTTGTCTTGATAACCTCACCAAGATCCTGAAATGGTGTATTAAGGTAAACCTAGTACTATCCTGGGAGAAAAGCCATTTCATGGTGAGGGATGGCATAGTACTAGGGCACAGGATCTCTAAAAATGGACTCGAGGTCGATTGAGCTAAATCTGAGATTATTTCCCACTTACCGCCACCTAGCTCAGTCAAGCAGATCAGATCATTCTTCTGTCATGTCGGCTTCTATCGGAGATTTATACATTATTTCTCGAAAATTGCACAACTTTGACGAATCTCCTTGTTACCGATGTCCTATTTGAATTCGACACCTCGTGTCTCAGCGCCTTCGAGACTTTACGAAGCACTGTCTCTGATTCCCTGATTCTCCAACCACCCGATTGATCGCTTTATTTCGAGATGATGTGCGACGCTTCTGACTTTGCCGTCGGTGCTGTTTTAGGCCAGCATCGGGAAAAACAACCTTTTGTCATATACTATGCTAGCAAGACACTGAATGAGGCTCAGCGTAATTATACTGTCACCGAAAAAGAACTGCTAGCAGTAGTATTCGGGTTGGAGAAATTTAGATCATACCTATTAGGGTCCAAAGTCATCATCTTCATTGACCACTCCGCCCTCCAGCATTTGTTGGCAAAGAAGGATGCCAAACCTCGGCTCATCAGATGGATCCTTCTATTGAAAGAATTTGATATCGAAATCCATGACAAAGCTGGAAAATAGAATGTTGTGGCAGATTACCTATCCAAACTAGACCCAGCCCACATTCCTTATTCCCTGCCTATCCATGACCAATTTCCGAATGAATTTCTTTTGGCAATTCACTCTGTTGAGTTCCCTTGCTACGTGGATATCGCGAACTACCTTGCTGCAAGCAAGATTCCCGCGAACCTATACAAGGACCAGAAACTCAAATTCACTGCGAATGCCAAATTCTACGTCTGGGATGACCCACTGCTCTTCCGCATTAGAGCGGATCAGATTATTCGAAGATGCATCCCAGATTCTGAGATCCCCAGTGTGTTATCTTTTTACTACAATGATGCCTGTGGTGGTCATTTCTCGGGATGGAAAACTGCTGCAAAAATTTTGCAGTCAGGATTTTTTTGGCCAACTATTTTCAGAGATACACACGAATACGCCCAACACTGCAAACAATGCCAGTCGGTCGATTCTATGACCAGGAGAGACATGATGCCACTCCAACCCAACATGGTTGTAGAAGTGTTCAATATTTGGGGCATCAATTTTATGGGCCCTTTTTCAAACTCGCATGGCTTCGAGTACATATTACTACCTATTGACTATGTCTCAAAGTGGGTCGAGGCCATCCCAGCGAGATGGGTTGATCATAAGACCGTCATTTCTTTCGTACGATAGTACATCTTTGCGAGATTCGGAATACCCCGCTCTTTGATTAGCGACGGGGTAAGCCACTTCATCCACTCCCATTTCAGGTCATTATTAAAGAAATACGGGATACATCACCGTATAGCCACCCCGTATCACCTGCAGACCAATGGGCTGGTGGAAGTGTCTAACCGTCAGATCAAACAGATTCTCCAGAAGACGGTTAGGCCAGATAGGAAGGACTGGTCCGATAAATTAGTTGATGCACTCTGAGCATATCGGATCGCATACAAGGCCCCACTCGGAATGTCACCATATCGTATGGTACATGGCAAGGCCTGTCACCTTCCTGTAGAGCTGGAACACCGTGCCTTTTGGGCGGTGCGAAAATGTAACCTTGACCTAGATGCAAGAGGCCAAGAACGGAAACTCCAGCTCAGCAAATTAGAAGAGATCCGGTGGGAGGCCTATGAAAACACATTGATATACAAGGACAAGACCAAGGCCTTTCATGACCGCCACATCAGGAGGAAAGCATTCATGCCCAACAACCAAGTCTGGTTGTTCAATTCATGTTTAAAACTTTTTGCAGGGAAGCTCAAGTCCAAGTGGACTGGCCCGTATGTTGTGATTCATCCATATCCTAATGGGGCAGTCCAGATCAGGGACCCAAAATCTGGGCATATATCTACGGTAAATGGCCAATGCCTCAAGTCATTTTTGGCCTAGGAACCTCCTCCACCTGACGAGATCGTTCATCTTATTGAGGACATGTGATTGAATTCTCGCCCAGCTGGAGGCATTAAACTCAGCACGTATAGATAGCATCTATCCCACATTCCACCATCATCTATACATAACCATTTTTATATATAGCATATTTTTCTTTTAGCATATTTTCTTTCTGCATATTGCATACTGACAGGTTGGCCGGTGCTAAATATATAATTTCAGGACCAATTACAAGTGATTTCTACCCATTCTCTCCCTGCTGCATTTATTTTCTTTTATATTCATGCATGAGGACATGCAAGAACTTAGGCATGGGGGGGTAGATACAACAAAACTGAAAATTTTTATGCCAACATTTAGAGAAACCTCGAAGCTGCATATCAAATGTACTTTAGGACCCCAAATAAAAGAACAACCGACTCCACCTCCAATGCTCGCATTGGAGCTAGAAATCGTCCGCAACAGCCATTTCCAACTCACCTGCTCACCTCTTGTTCTAAATTTAGGGTCAAGCTGAATGTAACCCGATACGAGAATTTCACGAAGTACAAATTATACGAGGTTACTTGTTTATAGCATATATACATATTGCATTCATGAATAAGATTATTTTATGAAGAGAATGCATTAGGGATTTTATCCTCTAATTGATTCCTGTAATCTGGAATCTAATACAACTTTTCACACACACGTAGAATTTGCAATGGATTCACCGTGAAGGCTGATAAACATCTTTAGTCTGTCAAGAAGAAGTAGTGCTTCTTTTCCTGAACCCCTGGACAGTGTGTTGAGAGTTAGGCAGATTTTCCTCCAAACATCCACCAAATAGTGTGAGATGAGAGTAGAGTGTACTGGTGCTCTAAGATTAGTGCAAGGAATCTGGAATCCTAGATAATTAGGTGATGATACTCTGAGATTAGACATAGTTTTCTCTCTCAGTTCCTGCGTATACATTTTGTGTGAAATTTTGAGAGCCACCAAATAAGGCAAATACGCGGAGAGCGAGTTTTCATAAAACTAGGGCTAAGGTGGATGGTTACGAACATTCTTTACAGAATCCTCGGCTAAAGGAGGGTATTGATGTCAAGGTCAGAAATACATCGTCCTATCCATCCCTTCCGGTGCCGTGAGTAGGCACTTCCACCAAATAAGCCACCCAAGGCCTCTTGAGTACCACCAATCCCTAACAATGCCTCCTCAATAAAGTTCATGGATGTGTGTTAGTTGTGTTATGTTGAAAAAGAAAAAAAAAGAAAAGAAAAAAAAATGAAATGAAAAAAAATGTTGAAAAAAAAATTAGAAAAAGAAGAAAAAATGAAGAAAAAAAAGAGTGAATATTTAGTGTTTATTTCAGTTGCATTGAGACAATACTAGCAAATAAATTTGAGATCCACCAAATATGGCCTTAAACTATTTTTCTGTGTTTCTGATCGCCCGAATACTGGTTGAGGAATTTTGAATTAGTGTTAAAGTTATGGGAACTCAATTAAAGTGTTAATGCCAAGTGAGACCACCAAATACAGGTCATGTGTGAATCTGGTGAGATTGTGAGCTTTAAGAAAAAGAAAAAAAAGAAAAGAAAAAGAGAGAATGAATACAAAGGAACCAGAAGAGAGAATAGTTTTTCTCGTCTTTCTCTAAGTTGAGTTACTTGATAGTCCGGGAATCTCGATTCTAAAATACTAATCTCTATGTAGCACCAGGTGAGAGTGAGCCACCAAATAAACACTCGTATCCCTCAGACATCCTCTACCCAAGCTTAAAGTCGGAGTGGAATTCATAGAATATGTTGAAAACCCCGAGGGAAGAAGTCCGCCTATCCCAGCAGAATTTGTACTAGGGGTCAAGTACAGGCTTTAGAGGTGAATTAGTTTTTCACTTGAATCCGTTGCAAAACCTACGTAGCTACACTTTCACGATTGTCTGGATTTCTAGAGCATAGGATGAAAACAAAAAGGAGAAAAATCACTAGGCATACACTTGATAAAATAATCAATCCCTTAAGGACCCTTGCTGTGAATAACTTAGTCTTGCATTTGCTAGGGACTAGCAAGATTTAGGCATGGGGGTATGATTGCGCAGCAATCATAGGTCTTAATTGACCTAAATTAAGCTAGGACTTAGCATAAGTTAGGGTAATTCAAGCATGCATAAGCATTATCTGCATCTTTACTGCTTTTTTTTAGCTATGCATAAAATAATGCTATAATGTGCTGATTAGGTGCATTATATCAATTACAGGTAGTAAGCTGGATCTGAAGCTGGATAAGGAATAATGGGTGTTGCAGCAGAGCTGGAGCACAAGACTTAGATTAGATGTAGTAGATAATAATGTAAGGGAGTTAAGGTATGCTACTCTATTAAGTAGGAATAAAGCAGTAAAATGTGAAGAACTTAGGTCCATCCTAGCCCTAGGATCGCCTAGAGACTTCCCCAAGCCTTAGACACCCTTAGATTAGGTCACCGCATCCTAGGAAACCTTAAAACCCTAATTCCAACTTTTATCTGGATGTCTAGATGAATTATAGGACATCCAGAACCCTTAGCCAACTCTCACACACCTTAAACCCACTTCTGCGGTGTTATTAGACGTCCAGACACTTGGTCAGACGTCCAATTTCTACGGAATACCAAAGATAGAACCTTGAATTCTTCCTGACTCTAATTGGACATCCAGACAACAAGTCTGGACTTCTGATTTTTAAATATAAGACATCTGATTCCATTTTTAGATGTCCTGAACTGTTCTCCAGTTTCTGTTTTGAGGTTCAAGCCTTGATCTTGGATCTTTAGCTTCCAAAACCTAATTCCAACCCCATAGGAATCTAAATTAAGGTACCCTAACCCTAGTACATCACCTCTAGACCTCCCTACAGACCTAATTAGGTTCTCCCTAAACCCAATTGACTTAGATCATAGTCAATTACCATTACCTAAGTCAATTGGACTCATAGGGTCCAATTGAGCTCAGATCTCAACCCACACAAGTCCAATTGGACTCAGTGAGAGTCCAATTAACCTAAGCCCAACCTAATTGAGTTATTTCACTCTCAATTAGGTTCACACTCATTTAATTAAACTTGTGTTAAGTTTAATTGCAATTCCTCCTTAGCAATTAGGGTTTGCAACCCTAATTTAAGGCCTACACCTGCCTAAACCCCTTAGGACCTAACCTAGACCACTTAGCCACATAGGGCACAGCCACACACTCACACACACACACCCATTCACTCACACACACCCGACTAGAGTTCTCTAGAACTCTCTTCAAAGTGGCGCCACCCTTGGTTGCCAAATTTTGCAACCAAGAGCCATTCAATTCTTAGATCCACTTTTTATGGATCTAAGAACTACCTCTCTCTCACCATGGCCGGCCACTTATGGGGCTATCTCTAGAGAGTTCCACACTTCTCTAGAGAGACTCCCTTAGGTCTATAAAAAGACCTAAGGAGTGGCCATTGGCACCCATCCCATTCTTGGCACTCATTCACATTTAGGCTAGCTACATCCACCTCCACTCCACCTCCATGAGTTGTGCACCATGGAAGCCACCATCTCCACGTCAGGATGCTGGATCATCTCCCCAACCTCTCTCCAAGGGCCGACGTAAGCACCATTGGCCGCCCCTCCTCCTCTCAGCCACTCAAAGGCCATCGGAGCCCACCTCCAAATGCCCTTCTTTTCTGCTAGATTAGTAGCTTAGCTATTCATAGTTTTACTACTTTCATTTACTGCTTAGTAGTGTAGCTCTTATTCTCCCCCAATGATGCATGTAAAATCCCCTCATAGATTCTTGTATGCGATCATTTTCAGTTAGCTAGATTTGTGTTTTTCAAGCTTTCCTTTACAAGCCTTCTTCTAAATTCCATGTTGCAACCATCCTCCTGAATGAATGAATAAAAGATATATTTTTTTATATACATATCGCTATGTTGAAAATCACATTAGCTTATTGGTTGCAATCTATTTCGTGTGATTCAAGTTGCCTGCTTTTCATTTATAGATATTGCAACAAGCATGTCAGTTCTGGAAAATATAGAAGATTTGACTATAAATGCATTTTCCGTAAGCAGCCACCACATAACTAGAATTTTGCGCACCGAAACTCATACTTTCACCTTCGTTATCTATTTAACACACGCACATGTAATCAGAGTTCACAATAGAAGTGGCAAAACTCTAATCCGAAGATTGGAAACCGGCGTGCGATTCTAAATAAGTAGAGCGATAAAAGATCGATTTCAGATTTGAACAAATGCCTCCCAGAGACGAACGACCTAGACTCAAAGTCTTGTTATCTTTGATAAATATTTTTTGTTTGATTGTATTGTGCACTATACTATGACGCATTTTCCAATAAAAAATGTGCTTTACGAGTCACAAACAGAGTGCCATGAAATTGCACCATCTCCATTCACAATCTCCGCCACTCTCTTCCTCTCAACTTGCGACCACACCTCCTCCTCTCCCACTCAAGGCCATCCTCCTCCTCCAAGGCTCCCTCCATGGACGGCTAGGAAGAAGCTCTCCACCAAGCTTCTTCAATGGTGGCAAGAAGAAGAAGAGCATAAGGATACAACACCTTCTCCTTTCTTCATGTGGGCATGCCCTCTTCTTCCACCATAGAGGATCCACTCCCCCATTTTCTTTTTCTTCTTAGAAGGCCATAGAGAAGACTCCCCCTCAAGGTCTTCTCAAGGGTGGCCATTGGTAGAGAAAGGGTGCAACACCCTCCTCTCTCCACTTGGGTGCACACACCCATCCTCCTCTCTTTAGTGGACGGCCAAGAAGGCTTCTCCTTAGCCTCTCTTGGTTGATCCCTTTCTTTAGTTTAGCTTTATTTCCATGTATTCATATTTTATAGTGACTTAATTTTTGATGCATGATACTCTTGTCTAATGGTTTTATATGCATGCTATTATCTTCACGGCTTACAACTTTGATGCATGCTTTCATTTCGTGTTTCAAACTAAAGATCAAAAACACAAAAAGACAAAAATATTAGGTTAGATTAGATTTAGGTTAGATTCATCCGATCCAAATCTTGACTTGTTTTCACACCTCCCAGAGACGAACGACTAGGACTCAAGTTCTAAAAAGAAAAGAAATCTATGCGAGTTTTGTTATTATAAATATTTTTGTCAAGGGAATTTTGCGACTATACTATGATTTTCGACGATTTCAAAATATGCGATTTCCATGCTTGTCAAGAAGACTGATCTAGATAAGAGGAGTGAGGAAGATAGGCTTATCCCTACCCTTAAAAATCCTAGGACAACCTGCCTAAAACAAAAACCACTTCCATTAGGACATCTTAGCTTTAGAACCCAAAACATGGATAGCACTATCCATGTTCTTATCCACCTTATCCCTCTCCCAAACACTTAGAAACCAAAACCTACCTTAGAAAACCTAAAACCCACTCTCCAGCACATTTCTGGACATCCAAATATTAGGTTGGATGTCTGATCTCTGTAGAAACTCAATCCAGGAAGCCAAAACTCACACTAACACAAAATTAGACATCCAACCTAACTTCCAGACATCCAATTTTGGAGTATAAGATGTCTAATCACTTATCTAGACATCTGGAGGTCTTCTTTGGTTCCTGTTTTTGGTACTAGAGGCCCGAGCTTCCCTCTTTTGACCTAGAAACTCCACCAAACACCTTAGGAAACCTAATTAGAGGCCTCCTAAACCTATCCCACTATCCATACCCTTAGTTATCCTATCCCTAACCCAATTGAACTAGCCCATACCTAATTGGGTGCATCTACAATTGATTAAGTGCGCCTAAACCCAATTAGATCCACCCAGGATGTAATTGACTCCTACCTACCCATACAAGTTTAATTAGGCTCAATGGAACTTAGTTAGACTCGACCTAGCTCAAATTAGGTTCACTCCTCTCCAATTAGACTCACCTAAGCCTAATTAGGTCCACACCCACCGAATCTAGATTGACCCAACCTATTTAGAACCTAATCCTACCAAAACCCACAACATCACTCTACGAAATTTAAACACATGCACACTTTCCTTAACACACACCTTCCTTTTCTAAACCTACCAAAATACACACATACCATCTTAGGAAACCCTAAAACCTATGTTCGTCAACCTAGATCCTAAATAGGTGGGTGACTCCTATTTTTGGAAAGCCAACTCGTGACTACCAAAAGGAGGCCTTCCCATAAAAGCCAAGAGAAAGAGGTGCCTCACATTCTCTTCTCCTCCACTTCAACTTGTGACCACCAACACCCTCCCTTCCATACTCCAAAGGCCATCCACTCTCCTCCTCCATAGATGGCTAGAAGAAGCGTCATGGTGCTCCTCCTCCTCCAAGCATCATCATCGATGGCTAAGTAAGGAGAAGAAGAAGGCTTCATCAACATCCCCCTCCTCTATTCTTCTTCTTGTGGGCATGCCTTCTTCTTCCTCCATAAAGGGTCCACACCCCATCTTCTTCTCCTCTTCTGGACAACCATGAAGGAGACCATCTTCAAGGTCTTCTCAAGGATGACCATTGGTAGAGAAAGGGTGCAACACCCTCCTCTCTACTTGGGTGCACATGCCCTCTCTCTATTCTTCTTCTTAGTGGACAGCCAAGAAGGCTTCTCCATAGCCTCTCTTGGTTGATCCCATTCTTTAGCTGCCTTTCTTTCTTTTCATGTATCCATATTTATAATGCGTGCTCTTATTTTCACTTCTTATGATTTGATGCATGCCTCTTAGTCTCCTTAAGAACGTCCCCTTTAGGGTTAGTCACACCATGCATGGCCACCATGTCCTCACTTAGATGCACTTAGTCATTTAGGCTTACAGGTACATAGTTAGATTTAGGTTGTGTTATATTAGGTTTTGCTTTTCAAAACAAAAATCAAAAACACAAAAAAATCACAAAATACAAAAAGACCAAAAAGATTAGGTTAGGTTAGAAAAGTGGATCCAAATCTAAAACTTGTTTCTTACGCCTCCCAGAGACGAATGACTAGGACTCAAGTTATAAAAGAAAAAAATCTACATGAGTTTCGTTAAACAAATATTTTTTATTGAGGGTTTAGCGCAACTATACTACAAATCTGATGTACTTCAAAACATACACCAAAAATGCCTTGTCATAGACCACTTTCCCGACGAGCAATTGTTGGTCATTCATTCTGATCTTCCCTGGTATGCTGACATTGTCAACTACCTGGCTTCTGGACTAGTTCCCTCTGATTGGACTTGACATTAAAAAGAAAAACTTAGATCCGAAGCTAGGCACTATTATTAATAAGAGCCTTAGTTATTCAAGTACTGTAAAGACCAGATTCTTAGGAAGTATGTCACTGATAACTAGAAAGAGAGTATTTTGTCATTCTGCCATGACCAAGCATGTGGCGGTCACTTCTCTGGCAAAAAGACCGCTGCCAAGATTTTGCAGAGCAATTTCTATTGGCCCACAATCTTCAAGGATGCATGTGGCTATAGTATGGCATGTTCACGCTGTCAGTCTCTTAGTAGTATTGGCCACCAAAACATGATGCCCTTGAACCCGATTCTAGTGTGCGAGATCTTTGACATTTGGGTCATAGATGGGACCTTTTCTGAATTTTCATGGCTTTGAGTACATCTTATTAGCTGTGGATTATGTGTCAAAATGGATTGAAGCCATCCCCACAAGAACAAATGATCATAGAGTTGTAACACAATTTGTTTAGGAATTTATCTTCTCTCATTTTGGGGTACTCAAAGCCATCATTAGTGATGGAGGTTCTCACTTTAGAAACACTCCTTTTCAATCCCTACTTTAAAGGTATGGGGTGACACGTAGAATCGCAACACCTTATCACCTGCAAACTAATAAATTAGCTGAAGTGTCCAATCGGGAGATCAAAAAGATTTTACAGACTACTATTAGACCTAATAGGACAGATTGGTCTACCTGGCTTTTTGATGCTTTGTGGGCATATAAGATAGCTCACAAAACCCCATTAGGCATGTCTCCTTTTAGACTAGCATATGGGAAACCCTGTCATCTTCTTGTAGAGCTTGCGTACAAAGCCTATTGGGCCATCAAAAAGTGTAATTTGGACTTCGAAAAGGCCATTGATCATAAAAGATTGCAAATTTTTTAGCTAGATGAGTTAAGGAATGAATCTTATGAAAGCTCGAGGATTTATAAGGATAAACTCAAGGTCTTCCACAACCACCACATCCATAGGAAAACATTTCACCTTGGTCAGAGAATCCTTCTATTTGACTCTAGACTTAAACTTTTCCTAAGGAAACTCAGATCTAAATGGACTAGAACTTTCATCATGGAGAAAGTATTTGATAATGGAGCTACTGAGATCACTATGATTGACAAATCTTAACCTTTTACTATGAATGGACAAAGACTGAAACCCTTTATTGAGCTTCAAGATCTCAGACTTGTCAATTCTACTGTTTCACTCCTATATTTTGAAGCAACTTCTTGACAATTGAGTTTGCATCTAGCTAAAGGCGTAAAAATTAGCACCATTGTTGTATATAGCTATTTTATCTCTCTTTATTTTCCTTTCTTCCTTAAGTGTCTATCCTTGCATTTTTAGTCTGCATGCATAGTCACATCTGTCCTGCCATTGTGTTGGAAAAATCATCACAAAAAGGTTTGAGTTTTGAAAACCTGTCATTGTAGTGCAATTTGCGAGAAAAATCATCAACAGATAATTTAACCGAAACTCAAAAGGAATTCTAGGTCGAACACAAGGAGGGAGAGGTTTAATTAAAAATCGTGTTTGTTTTATTTGTCATGAAGCAGATTAGCTAAAAGAATTTATTCAAAATTAGCTATCTACTTAAAGAATAATGAATAGAAGAGAGAGAGAGAGAATATTACAAATAAAGACAAAATAAAGATAGAATAAACAGATATTTCATAACCATAGAATGATGTCTATTACAACTAACCACTACAGTAGAAAGTGGGAAATCTTACAACTAGAAAGAGGTAAATCTACTCTAGAAAGCAGTAAAAAAAGGTGGAGGGAAATTATCCTCTTCGATGGCTGCTTGGAGGATGAGCCGCATTGACGGAGCACCCAGACGAAGATGGTGAGATGCGGGACAAGGGAGAACGACGACGGACGATGGAGAATGGGGTAGGGCGACGTCGCAGCAGGATCCACTTCCCGGAGGCTGTGAGAGGACCACCACGGAATGCTCCACGAATAGGATGAGAAGGTGGAAAAATTATATTTTTAACTCTAGAGGAGAATCCCAGGTTTGGGACAAGCTCTTAGAGCTTTGGAGGGGGTGAGAGAAGAGAGGAAGGGATGAAAAAGAAGTAGAGGTCGTAGGGCTATTTACAGGTAAAGAATGGAGGGGCAATTAGGTCATTTCATCTCAATATATTAATGTCAGGGCCTTTAGTGACGGATTTATTCGTCACTAAAGCCCTAAACGTGGGCTTACGTGCAAGCGCGCATTGTGCCTCCTCCTTTCTCAGTGCACAAAACGCATAAGCACGTTTGCGTGCTCGCGATAGGATGGCTTAAAAGCCATCGTGCTGGTGCCTTCATCGCACTTCCCCCGCATGCGATCACGTGTTCAAATGCACGTCATTGCGTGCATTTTGGATTCGCGCACATCCGTGCTACCACATCACGTTCCATTTGTTCATCCGCTCACCATCCAATGGCTCAATTGAGCCGATCCCACGCCCGTGCTTGATTTGAGTCTCGTGGGGGCTTAACCCCACGACCTCTGTCTCGCCTGTGGGTGCGTGACCAACGTGCCAAGGTTGCCACTTCACCGAGTTTCCATCCAATGCTCATGCACCCATGGCTGTTGGATCAAGATCCAACAGCCCAGATCTCACACGGTTGAGGAGAGAGAGGGAGTGGGCGCCATTGGTCGATGTGGCCAGCTAAGATGGCACCACGTGGCACCATCTTAGCCATCCATCTTTTGTGTCTTGTAGATGGTGCCACAGATGTCGGATTGGATCGATTTTCATGTCGTTGGGCTGCGATCGTCGATTTGAACCCATCCGTGCAGTCAGATTTGTCGTCTGAAGAATGGATTTACACCACCTGGTCCCTTGACCTCTAATCTTTCTTAGATTGTATCAGATGCTACGAAAGTCCGATCGAGGCGATCTTGGAGTCGTTGAACTCCAATCGTCACCCTAATCAAATTCGTATGGTTGGATCTTCAATCCGAGGCCCCGATTAAATATTGCCTGTTCCTGACCACCAAAAGGAGTAAATTACTATATAATTTATATACCTTGACCTAAATGCATGATGATGCATGTTATGTAATATTTACAATATATGATGCTTCTACGACACTAAGAATATGCATAAATAGATATTTTAGGCTATTCAGATGCATACACATCACACCCCTATGCCTATCATTTTCTAGTCTCCAGCAAAAACTATATGCTATTTATAAAAGAATTAGGTCAAATTTCTTGGGCAAAAGTTATCTTTCAACACTTAGAGATTTCAACTAAAACCTAAACTACAGAGACACAACAGTGCCCGGGTGTCTGCCAAAATGCCGACCTCTTCAAACCCTCACCTTTTTCAAAGAAGGATCTTTCTTTTCTTTTTTCTTTTTCTTCTTTTCCAATTTTTTTTGGATTTTTGAGTTTAGGGTTTCGGAGCAGCTTTCTACGGCTACACAACCCAGCCAAGACTCGATGAGAACTCTAAGTTCTAAGCATCTTTTTGTGTAATGTGCTAAACTCATTGATTGGCAATCAAAATGGACTTCAGGTTTCTACACCCCTAGGTGACCTTAAAAAGGAATTCTACCTGAAGGTGTATCTATTCGACCAGTAGCCTTCTCCCTACTTTTATTGCTATGGGGTCAACCTAAGGGCGAATCCAGTATATATCTCCTTGGTTTATTCTACTTCTCCACTTCTTCTTAAGTGTTTATGAATTGTACGTGCATTCTGGTGAGCTGGGATCTGGACAACCTACCAATGGGCCAGCCATACTCATGCGGTGAAGTGTGGCTTATTTCTTTTTTCTTTTTTTTCACCTTTTCTATTTTTTTTCTTTTCTTTTTGGATATTTTTCTTTTCTCTTCTCTTTCTTTAAGTAAGTGGCTTCCCTGATCTAAGATTTACCTAAAGGTGGGAGGAAAAGAATAGTGGTGTGACTGGGCTCTGAACAACCTATCAATGGACTGTTACCCATGATAACTTGCCAGCCATACCACCCTAGAAGGTTCATTAGCTAGCCAATTTTCGTAAAAATTGCTGAACAACTAGTTAGTGCGAAAAGTGTGTAGATGCTTAGACTTAAAGTTCCCTCAAATCAGAGAGTGGGTTGATAAGTCATGTACTTATCACCCCAACTTATTTAATCAAATTAGAAATATATTTAGACTACCAACTTGAGAAGCAAATCCACATTTTAGTGGACATCTGGGCTAGTTAAGCCCAAAGTCCTGAAGAGTCTTAGTGTTCAAATCATGCAGTTTTATTCTCTAAGATTGAAAATTTTCTAAAGCCCAAGTTCTTTCCTAATTCCACAATTTTTTTTAATAAATAAAAAGAAAACAAAAAGAATCTAAGGAGCTAACGAAATAATTCAGAGATGAATATCCACCCCCCCATGCCTATCTAATGCAATGTCCTCATTGTATTAAAAAGACATGAAACTAAGTGGAGTAGAGTAGGAAGCACCTAAATTGCATGAATAATAGGTTAGCTTCGAGATGAAAAGAAACTGTATACGTGCTGAATTTAGTGCCTTCAGCTAGGCACACTATACAAAGAAGAAGAAATAAAGAATTCACAGGTGCAGGTCAGAATTAGAATAAGAAAATTTAGCTTTGGACCTACCAAGAGATATCCACAGATGTGGACCAGATTGTGGCGCAGACCCATACCCCATTGTCGAGTATATCTATGGTTCTGGATAAAAATTACCCATAACCTGAGATCAGTATGCAAGTGGGGTCAGACCTGCGATTTGTGAGGATGCAACCCAAGTCCAAAAAGTCAAATAACAAAAAAATCAAGCTCAAAAGGATAATCAATGAATGTGTGCTTGGGTTGGACATTCTCAGAACAAATGTCGTAAGGGTCCTGATAGAAGGTTGGTAGTTTCAGACAAATAGGTACCCTTAGACTCAGTCTTTTGCTTCCTCCGGAATTGACTTCCCAAATCATCATTTCCCAATTCCTATCCTTCGCATTCAGGACTTCAGATTCCGGGACCTCTTGCATGATAATCACCCTATTTAAAATTTCCAAGTCCAAGATTGATGGATGAATCAAAATTGACTTGGGTGTAGTGATCTCAAAATCAAAATCGTCAGTAAGCTCAATAGGATGTGATTGAGGATCGGGGCTATGAATTGAATCCTCCATAAAATGAGGATCTGAATCCACCATGCGAGCCCCAACAGGATCAAATTTCTCAATTTTAGGGCCATCAAATGATTCATTGAATTCCTCAAGCCCAGTCATCTCATTGAAATTGTGTTATGTAAACTCATGCGAGACTTCGCATAATGATTCTTCACCTTCAGAATCAAAGAATTCTAAATCCGCATTAATGTATGTCTCAAAATCATCAATCACTTTCTGTTCCATGGAGACATACGTTTCCTCATACCCCATCTCAGGGATCTCAGGTGAAGAAATCAATTCATCCTTATTTGATTCCTCTAGAACAACTTCGTCAACCCTAGTCTCATAAAATGTGTCCCCCTACTAATTACACAGCAATCATGCAACCTAAATCACCTAAATTAAGCTAGATTCTAGCATAACATAGGATAACGCGTTCATAGGCATCGTAATTTGCACAATAGCTAGTTTATTAGTCATATAGATAATATCATCATTTTATGTACTAATGAGAGATGATTTTAATCGAAGATGATTTTAATGGCTAGTTTATAGTTTGAAGGAGCTCTCAGGAGAGCGCAATTGCGCAGTTGGATGGCGATCGAAGGGTGGAGGCATGACCACATGGCGTGATTAGAGTGCATCGCGGTCGAACCCACGCAATTTTTGAAACACGAAAGCAAGGCGCGCGTGCACGAGAGCCGTCCAATCTTGATTAGTCACTGAAAAGAGGCTTGTGGGTGTTCACGCGGAGAGAGGAACTGTTGGGCGCATGCAAGGAGAAAGCGGGAACGTCCGATGGAGATCCGACGCATGAGAGCATGCCACGTGTCAGCCAGAGATTAAATCTGCTCGATGGAGGTGAGTTTGAAGGTGTTTTGAGGCCAGATCTGATCCGTTGATCTCCCGATCAACAGATCTGATCAAATAAGAGTTGTTGCACGAGATAAAGGGGTTAAATACCTACTTTGCCCCTCATTAAAAGTATAAAAGAAGGCCTAGGTTCCCCCAGTTGAAGCATTTCTCTTCCATCAACTCCATACAACTCTCTCTCTAAACCAAACTCTCCATCACTCTGCAACTCCGCTCCGACCTTCGTCCCGATGCTCTGGATCTGAGGTGTTGCCGCATTTCACACAAGCATCCTACAAGCGGCATCATCTCTCTGCCACTTTCTATCTCTCTCTCTATCTATCTAGTTTTTTTCTAGTAGAATTCTCTATTGTGAAAACTCTATTTTAATTGCAATAAAATTATGATCTTCTAAATGCATAATATCTGATTCATATACATATATGCATATATAAATATCTGTTTAGAGCAAGTTTTATTGGAAAGCTTCTACAAAAAATGAGATTGCCTCCCTGCGAATGACCTGGTACTCATCGGAGTTTTATAAATTTATTTGTCAATGTGTTTTCGTGCTATACTACAACTAAGTAATCTTTTACAACTTGATTTACGCACCAAACAAGTTGGAGCCGTTGCTGGCACGTCCTGCGCTTCCACGCAAGTGCGTGAACCAATGCACTATGCAAGAGTTCTATTATAGCTTCCTGTTTGTCTTTATTTATCCTTATCCAGCTAGACAAGTGACATGGCATGCTTGTGGCCGTTGGATGAAGATCCAATGGCCCACAGCATGCGAGGGTGGCCTTCCTAGATGGGTGGTGATGAGGGGGCAGCTGTGATGGTGCCATGAGATGCCATCGTGGCTGGCCATCTTCTTTTCCTTGTATCTGGTGCTATTGACCTCCGATCAGGTTGATTTTTCCACCGTTGGACTACGATCATCGATCCGGATTCATCCATGCAGTTGGATTCTTCATCTGAGGCTCGAATATTTGTCTTTTGGCTTTATGATCTTCGTTCTTTTATGAACTGCACAATATGCCTTGGTTGTCTAATCGTGATGATTTCGAAAGCGTTGGACTACTATCATCATTCTGATCAAATCTGTCTAGTCTGATCTGAAATCCATGGCTTCAAATCATTCGCGATTAAAATCATCTCTCTTTTTGGTCATAAAATGACAATATTATCTATATGAGTAATAAACTAACTATTGTGCAAATTACAATGCCTATGAACACATTATTCCTAAGTTATGCTAGAATCTAGCTTAATTCAGGTGATTTAGGTTGCATGATTGCTGTGCAATCATCTACTGGTGCCTGAGCGGATTCTGACATCAGTTCTCCTGTCAGGGGTTCATCCTAGGAATCCTCCCAAGATTGGACTAGAGCAATCACAAATCTCATCCTCAATTTTGATAACTTCCCAAGTAAAAACTCACCCAGGTCATTATCCTTAACATCCTGGAGCCAATCTAACAAATACTTGTTAAGATCGTCAATCATTTTAATCAGAGGTTCCAATTCTTTAGGGTAAGGTGTTGGCTAAGCTTCTAAAGATTGTATGGTATTCCTTAAGTTAGCCAACACCTTATCTTGGACCTAGTTAACCTAAACCAAATGGTTTGGTTCAGGGTTGGGCGGGTTTGGGTTCAGTGCAGGGAAGTCAACAAATTGAGGTTCTTGATACCTTCACTGATAATAGGTAATTTCGGGTTGTCCATAAGGAGGTGGTGACCTATAAGCATTGTAATCTAGGAAAGGGTAAGGATCATCATATCCTTCTTGATTGTTGATCATATTAGGTTGTCCAAATGAGGGTGGTGATCTATAATCGATGTAGCTCAAAGAAGGATAAGAATCAAGATCATGGTGTCCAGGGTTAGACCCTAAACATGGAGATTTGGAATTATATCCCCAATCAGAATTATCCCAACTAGAACATGGACAAGAATAAGTCTGGTTGGAATAACAATCATTTTAGGAATAAGTAATGGTAGGAGGGTAGGAGTGGAAATGCGAATAGGATGTGGAAGGATCCATGATAGAACTGGAGGAAGAAAGGTGCCTTGCAATACAAATAATCAAACATGTCCTTAAGTGGGCTAGCCTAAAGAACTACAGACTCCTAGAACCCGTCCTGAGATGAAGAAACGATTTGATTTACTTCTTTCTGGTCAATCCAACCAGTTAGAGGGAGGGGCTGGGGAGAAGGTTCTTCCTTTGGCTTGCACCTTTGGTTCCTAGTGTACCCCCTAACCATGATCGTTTGATTCTGCTCCCTTAGCTAGACATCAGATTGAATGGTAGAAACAAACTAATTGAAAATAATCTCAATCTAGGCTCTGAAGAGAAAGTCCAATCCTTAAGGCCAATATCTACTCTATTTTAATTAGGGTTAGGTTTGAATGTACTTTGGAATGTGATAGGCTCTTTGTCTGGGTTGTGCCCTTAATTATTGATTGATGTGTGTGTGCGTGCACAACTAATGATTTTCAAGCAAGATTACTTTTGGATGTGGTGAATTTTAGGGTTTAAATCTTGCTTGGTAGCTTTTAGGATTCAACTTTAGGTGTATTCTATCAAGTTCAATTGGCACATCAGGTTTTGAAAGCACAGGTGAAGATGTTTTCCTTTGAAATCAAACTAAAAATGTGGAGTGTCTGGTTTAGCCCTAAAAGTTGAACCTATTTGGCAGCTACTTGATGAGTTATTTTTAGTTGAAGTGGTGCGGCCCAAACAACTCAAACAATTGGCCTGATGCACCACTTAATTAGGCACACAAGTGATTACCTAATCTAATTTCTACTCAATTATGTGTTGATGAGTGTACCACTCCCAAAGATCGGGTTACCGGTTGAGTATGAAGAATCAGAAGAGGTTGCGTACCTCTGTGGGATTTTTTTTTAATTTTTCTTTATATGAGGAGGGTGGGGCTGGTGGAGGTGACAAACAAACAATCAAAACTAACCTTAGAGTTTATGAAAGCTCCTAGGTTAATTAGGGTTTGTGTTATTAGGCGATGGAATGAAATCTAGTGGGTTGGGAGGTGGGGGTAAACTTACAGACCCTTCAATAGCACTTTACTCCAATCTACCGCTTTTACTCTCCTCGTGAGAGTACCTGCAATCACAAAAATAAAAGAGGCAAGTGAGGTAAACGATCAGTAAGTCAGAAAACATGAAAAATCAAAGAGCGTCACCTCCCCGGCAACGACACCAAAATGTTGAGTTGGAAAAATCATCGCAAAAAGGTTTGAGTTTTGAAAACCCATCGTTGTAGTGCAATTTGCAAGAAAAATCGTCAACAGATAATTTAACCGAAACTCAAAAGGAATTCTAGGTCGAACACAAGGAGGCAGATGTTTGATTAAAAATTGCATTTGTTTTATTTGTCACAAAGCATATTAGCTGGTAGAATTTATTCAAAACTAGTTATGTACTTAAAGAATAATGAATAGAAGAGAGAGAGAATATTACAAATAAAGACAAAATAGAGATAGAATAAATAGATATTTCATAACCATAGACTGATGTCTATTACAACTAACCACTACAGTAGAAAGTGGGAAATCTTATAACTAGAAAGCGATAAATCTACTTTAGAAAGCAGTAAAAAGGTGGAAGGAAGTTATCCTCCTCGACGGCTGCTTGGAGGATGCATTGACGGAGTGCCTAAACGAAGATGGTGAGATGCAGGACAAGGGAGAATGACCATAGACGATGGAGAACGGGGCAGGGCGATGTCACAGCAGGGTCCGCTTCCCAAATGGTGGTCAAAGGATGACTGCAGAATGCTCCATGAACGGGATGAGAAGGTGGAAAAATTATATTTTTAACACTAGAGGAGCATCCTGGGTTTAGGACAAGCTCTTAGAGCTTTAGAGGGGGTGAGAGAAGAGAGGAAGGGATGAAGAAGTGGAGGTCGTAGGGCTATTTATAGGTGAAGAATAGAGGGGCAATTAGGTCATTTCATCTCAAAATATTAATGTCAGGGTCTTTAGTGATGGATTTATTCATCACTGAAGCCTTGAACGTGGGCTTACGTGCATGCGCGCGCTGTGCCTCCTCCTTTCCCTACTCACAAAACTCATGAGCATGTTTGTGCACTATCAGCCATTCGATCGTGAGATCGGACGGCTTAAAAGCCATCGTGCCTGCGCCTTCATCACGCCTCCCCCACATGCAATCACGTGTTCAAATGCGCGTCATCGCACGCATTTGCGATTCACGCACATCTGTGTTGCCACGTCATGCTCCATCTGGACGTCCACTCACCATCCAATGGCTCAAATAAGCCGATCCCATGCTTGCACTTAATTTGAGTCTCGCGGGGGCACGACCCTGTGACCTCAGTCTCGCCCGTGGGTGCATGACCAATGTGCTAAGGCCGCCACTTCGTCGAGTTTCCATCCAATGCGCTGTGCCCATGGCTAATCACACGGTTGAGTAGAGAGAGGGAGCGAGCACCTTTGGTCGATGTGGACGGCTGAGATGGCGCCACATGGCACTATCTTGGCTATCCATCTTTTGTGTCTTGTAGATGGTGCCACAGATGTCGGATTGGATCGATTTTCAAACTATTGGGCTCCGACCATCGATTTGAACCCATTCATGCAGTCAAATTTGTCGTCTAAAGAATGGATTTACACCACCTGGCCCCTTGACCTCTAATCTTTCTCGAACTGCATCTGATGCTACGGAAGTCCGATTGAGGCGATCTTGGAGTCGTTGAACTCTAATCGTCGTCCTGATCAGATCTGTATGGCTGGATCTTCAATCCGAGACCTCGATTAAATATTTCCTATCCCTGACCTCCAAAACGAGTAAATTACTATATAATTTATACACATTGACCGAAATGCATGATGATGCATGTTATTCAATATTGACAATGTATGATGCTTCTATGACACTAAGAATATGCATAAATACACATTTTAGGCTATTCAGATGCATACACATCACCTGCATTTCACTACTTAGCCCAACTTTCCACTCTGATTTATATTAGACTTGATATCAAATGCATAGAGATTTTATCTCCTCATTCCAGCTTCCTTTTGTCACCCTAGCCGAAGTTAATGAAAAGTAGAGCATGCATTTGCATCCACCCTAATCATTCAATGAAGACATTGCATCAGTTAAGCATGGGGGTGTAAATGGTGAAATCATTTACTGGAATATAATTATAGACACATTCTTTAGTGTACATAGATAGTATTATCGAAAAATTTTGAAAATTTTGAAAAAAATGACAAAAATACAAAAGAAAATGTGAAAACAAAAAATTCCAAAAGTACAATAAGGGACCTATATTCATTGATTGAGGGAGAAGCTCCAGAACAGTTTGAACAAGGAATAAAAGTTTTATGAGTGTTTAATTATGATCTTAAAGCTAAACCAAAAATAGAATAAGTATTTATGGACATTCAATTTTTGCTGGTTAGACTTTCCGAGCCACATAATCTTGATTCTCTCAGGCTTAGGCATAATACACTTAAGCTTTGACAGGATAGACTAGGATCACTCCTAGCCTAGGACATATTCTTGTACTTGAGTCACCAGTACAAGATTTGTTGGTTTGCCTTTGTTTAAGAGTCTAAGTAACCTTAGTTTACACTACACAGAGTCAGGAAAAACCAGATGAACTTAAGTCTCAACCCTAGTGTTAATTAGGGAAGGTGAAGTTCTTACCTGTGCATGCAGGTAGAATCTTTGTCTCAGTCTTTAGTCTTGTATCTAGGAGAAGCTCTTTCCACCAAAGTACTCACCCACCAAATAAGTGTGCTCCACCAAATAAAGTTGGAGAGATACTGACATTTGCTTTCAGAAAAAGAAGAAAAATCAAGAAAAAAATCAGCAAAATGAGAAAAAGTAGAAAAAAATAGGAAAAGTCAAAAAGAAAAGAAAAAGACTTTTTTTTTTAATAAGTCACTATGTTCTCCAATTCTAATTGTATATATTTCCACCAAAAAGGTTGTTTTAAGGTACATTACATATACCCTATGTTTCTATCAAATATTCTTTAAGCCACAAACGCAATAAGTGTTGGGTTTGATTCTTCATTTATTTTGAGAGTCAATCCGAAAACATGAGCTGAAATTGAGATCAACCTAGACTTAAAAAGAAGTGAAACCCTGGATTTGAGTCTTAGCATTCATCTGGTTAGTCTTGATTATACACTGAGCACAACCATAACCTCTTAGTTCTTGAGCTTGGTAAAACTTTCTAAGCCCTAGAAATCACACTTCAGGTTTAAATATCAAGAGTCCTTGTTGGTCAAGAGATGGTCTATGTTATGTACGTTTTGAGATTTGGAAGTCTTCCTAAGCAGTTGGTTCTCACAATGTCCAATTATAAACACAGTTGGTTTGCTATAGAAAATTCAGCTTAGAGATCATCTCTAAACACTTAACATTCAAAATAAGTTAAGCAGAAATTTCTTCACACTTTCTAAGCTAATATGATATTGCTTTGCACTTAATGAGTTGTTTGCTAAGGGACTAACAAAACCTAAGCATGGGGGTATGATAAGGTGTGGCTCATCATAGTTACAATGGCCAAGTTAATCTAGAAGCTAGGTTAAACACTATCAAATTAACATGATAAATGGGTTAAGTGTGGGAATTAATGAAAAACACCTAAAACACTCAATTTGTGCTAAAAATGCATAATTAGGTCAATTTTGAGAGATTCTATATTTAAATATATAAATGGATGATCTGAATGCCAATTGAACACCAATTTGAGCTTAAAAGTATTAATCAATGGTTGGATTAACTTCTAAATTGTTCAATTAAGTTGCCATAGAAATTTCATAAAGTTTTGACACCATTGGGGCCTTAAAATCAAGATTTTCCACTTAGGTCCATATATAACATTCCCTTCACATTTCATGCACCAAAACCTGATAGGGGACCTATTTGAAAGCATTCAGGGACCTATGTGTTAACATTTCTCACCACTTATGGGCTTTCTTGTCAATTTTGCATCGATTCACCATAAGGGTCTCTATGCTATTTCACTAATAAACCTGATGCAACCTCTTCATGCACTATTCATCCATGATGAACATGAGCTACAGTAGCCATCCATTTCATTCACCTTCGATCCAACGGTCGATCCTCATCCAACCTCCAATCCTCGATGCACACACCTTCGCAACACCATCTAGATCACATCGAACGGACCCACTTCATCCCCAAATTTTCCCGCACCCTCATTGTTTCATCTCTACCATTCATATCCAACATTCCATTGCCCACTAATCCAGTCACCAAAGCTCCCCAATGCTTATAAAAGGACCTCCACACTCCCCTGTGACCCGAATCGACTCCCCTCCTACTTCCTTGGGTCGATCCTTTCTTCTCTCTTCAGCTTCTCCTTTCCCCTGCACTCTTTATCTATGACAGAGGTGGAATTCATCTCCCTCACTTTGTCCACGTCAAGCTGGATCACATAATACGAGGGGACATCTCAAAAGCTCCACTAGCGAGCTTTTCAATCATTGGAGACCTTCTTCCTCAATTCGTCACCACTGACCACCAGTCATGGTCCTGGAGATCCCATTCTTCCAATTTTAATGCTTTCATAGAGTAGATTTACCACTTTCCTAACTTAAGTAGATAGTTTAGATTAGAATTCATCGCTTGATTGTTTTAGATTAGGAGTAGATCGATTGAGATCTTAGTCTCCCTCAATCCACCCTCTCCGATCAAGTCTGATCAGAGCGGCCAATTCAAACTTCCATTCTATTCATTGATCTCCCACTTCATCTCACTATCATGTTCTAGTATTCCATTCGATGTTTTAATCCATTGACCACTTCACACATTAAAGCTAATTGAGATTGGAAGATTACTAGCTTTTAGATCTCAATTGCACTCAAATTTCACTAGAAGGCTCTCTCACTCATTCCACATATCACAAGATCCCTCTGTATGTTTTGAATAGCTTGTGATTCGCTTGATTCCTTTAAATTTGAGTTTCACACCTAATCGATAGATTTGGGACTCAATTGGGTTAAATTGGTTGTAATTGAGTGAATTGAGTTTTCAGGGATTAAATTAGTAGTGCGATGATTCTGAGATGTTCTATTTAGAGTTTTATAAACATATGAGCTTGCACCTAATTTTTAGCTTTGATACTGATTTTTTGGTTTCACTGATAGCTAGGGATTATAAAAATAAGATGCATGGATTTGGGGCTCTTGCAATGATTCAAGTGTTTCTATAGTATCGTCTAATCACTTCAAGCATCAACTAATGGTGTGCAGGTTGATAGAGTAATCAAATCACTCAGGTGAGCCAAGATCAAATGCCTACATGGGCGACAGCTCCATTCAATCTTAATATATTTTAATTAGCATTTCATAGATTGAATGAAGTCTGAGAGGATTTAGTGAAGGTTTGGAAATGGTTTTTCAAGGATTTAAATGCCTAATTTGAGTTCTCACATTCACACTGTCTATAGCGTAATTTGGGAATTAGATTAAAGTTTCCAGAGTTTCTACACCTTCGAAATGATTTATGTTGAGTTCTATAACTTTCAGAGAGGATTTGTAATGATTAATCTTAAAGTTTATTTGGCTCGAGCATGATTTGGGATTTTCAAGTTTTAACCTTCAGTTCCCAGGTCTATCTGAGAGTTCAGAGGGTTCTATTCAATTCTTGATGCTTTGAGGAAGTTTTCAAATGAGTTTCTATGTTTGAACAATAAGTTGAAATATGTCCAAGATGGTTTTGAGCATTGAGTTGGATCTGAAGTCCTTTTCAGTAGCTGCTATTCTTTCTGAAAGATTCTGGAAGAGAGTTTTCATAATATGTTTTAGAATGGGATTTTGATTTGGTTTGAATGAGTTGAGCCTATAATGGTTTAATCTATTTATTTGAGTAGTCAGAAGTCGAGGTTTGATCATGAAGCCACATTGAAAGAGGTTCTAACTGTTGGTGCAAGAGCACCTCGATCGTTGATTTTGATGGTAAACACTTGTTATTTAACATTTTGCATTGAGTTTAAGATTTCAGGATAAATGCAAATGGATTCAAGTCTAAAGGAGTTCAAGCTCGCATCCATGGTGAAATGGAGCAGCTTAATGGAGGATACGAAGCTTCACTTGGAGCGAGAGCTCGAAGATTCATGAAGATAAAGAATAGA
The DNA here is from genome assembly GCA_037157565.1 of Thalassia testudinum. Taxonomy (NCBI): domain Eukaryota; kingdom Viridiplantae; phylum Streptophyta; class Magnoliopsida; order Alismatales; family Hydrocharitaceae; genus Thalassia; species Thalassia testudinum. The sequence goes on along the minus strand of JAZHRO010000031.1, from coordinate 142,200,743 downwards.
ACTTAGATTTATTTTGAATGTCCATCTTGTTCATGTATTTGTCTCTTTGTGTTCTTTACTTTTTATTTCTTAGATGATTGTTAAAGAGCCCCAAAGTAACATACCATAGTCTTAGGATCACTTACACAAGCCTAGGATACTTAGACAATCTTTGACAAACTCAAAAAATTAATATAGAAATCAGACAGCCTGATCAGCCGTTCAATCTGGACATCAGATGTCTGATCTTGACTTTTAAGACATTTAACCTTTTGCCCAAACGTCCAAAAGACTTAGGCTAGAAACTAACTCTCTGTCTACCACCTTCAGACGTCCAACCCACAGTCTAGACGACTTACAAGATGTCTGAAGACCTTACCAAACATCCAACAATAGGACTGTTAGACTGTCAGACCATAATCTTGGATGATTAACCTATGATTACATTATTAGTATTTCCTGACGTCCTTAGAGCATCCTAGATGTCTAATAAATAGACGTTAGGCTAAGATCTAACCCAAATCACCTTTTGTCAGACTTAATAACCGTTTGAGCCTCGAGAAGTCAATTACAGTAGAGATTTCTCTTTCCAGACGTCCTATATGTCATCTAACCCTTATAATACTAGAACCCTATTTCGATCTGGTGAAAATAGGAAGAAACTCATCTAGAATTAAACGTCTGATTATATTCCCAGATCACTTAAAACACTCTCATAGAGGTCCATCCTGATCCAACCCAGTTCAGACCATCCACTCTTCTAGATCAGACGAAGACATAGACATCTAACATTAAATCCAAATGTCTAATAACCCTGTCAAAATCATAAATGACCCTGATTTCGCTGGGATTTTGGCTTGATCTCTTGTGATTCATTCCTAATGGCTATAGAAGCCTTCCAAGGCTTTATAAACCCTTCTTAGAGCCTCTATAAATAGAGGAGCACCCTTCTTAAGCTAAATACACCAAGTAATACTGCTTTCACCACTATTATGTCAAAGAAGAGATTAGAATCAAAGAAGAAAGTGTTGTTGCTCTCCAAGCCCTCTATCATCCATCCGAGAGCATTGTTACACTATCAACTTCACCTCGCACCACTTCCATCTAAGGGAAGTTCTTTTTCTTATAGGTGCTAGTTTAATTTACACCTATTTTAGGCTCTATAGGATATTGTGTAGTTTTGTCTTTGTTGGGTATTCACCTTGCGAATTCTCGTCTCCCTTGTGAAGCAAAATACTCATCGTGAAGAGGAGAGGTTTGAGGTACACTATCCTCATACAAAGTAGTCTTGGTTGTATTGAGGTTGAACTACCCTCATTTTAAGTAGTTCGATTAGTGGATTTGATTGACTAAGTCAATCAAGAAATCCTAAGTCAAGAGACTTAGGTGGTGGATTTTACCCAAGTTTGGGTTTCCACCTAAAAATCATTATGTGTTTGTGAGATTGGCATTTGTGTGATTGTTTACATATTATTTCTGTATCTTATTTTCATACCACATATCTCACCCCCTCCGTAAGAATTTACAATTGGTATCAAAGCAGGTTCTCGCATTCACGGAGTCACACCCAACGAGATCATGGAGGGAAGCATCACCATGATGAGACACGTAGAGGGGCAGTCTACCGTCCAATCGCCCTACTTTGATGGGAGTAACTACGCCCATTGGAAACTATGTATAAGGATGTGGCTTCAAGCAACCAACTTCGCTTTGTGGGGATGATGTGAAACCCCATACAAAGTCTCGGCGAGACCCGAAGGAGGCTACTCGCAGCAGCAGACCCACGAGCTCTCTCTTAATGAAAAAGCGATGAATTCGTTGTACTGTGCGTTTAATCAAATCTCACAATACGCCACCGCATACGAGATATGGGAAACGATTAAGGTAACTCATGAAGGTACCTCCAAGGTAAGAACTTCTAAAATTAATGTTTTATCTCAAGAATTTGAATCTTTCTCTATGAAATCTAATGAATCCTTGAGTGAGATATACACTAGGTTCACTCCTATAGTTAACAACCTTAAGTCTTTAGGTAAGACCTTTATTAAGGGGGAGCTTTAAGGAAAGTTTCTTTGTTCCCTCAAACTGGAATGGGAACAAAAGGTCATCGCCATCGAAGAAGCAAATGAAATAGAGGAGCTCAACATGGAGGATCTCTTAGGCAATTTCATGGCCTATGAGATGAACATGAAGCAAAAGAAGAAGGATACACCAAAGCCAAAGCCAAGGAAGACCCTCGCCTTCAAAGTCACTTCAGACAGTGATGTTGACACATCTATTTCACATAAACTATCTATTTATGCGTGTTCTTAGGCATATAATTGCATTTATCATTACAAATATTGCATAACATCCATCATTCTGCATTTAGATTAGATTGTATAAATTATAGGTTAATTTACCCTTTTTGTGGTCAAGGGACAAGGCGACATTTATCAAGCACTCAGATTGAAGATCCAACCGTATGGATTTGATCAGGGCAATGATTGGAGTCCAATGCCTCCGAGATCGCCCCAATCGGACTTCTGTAGCATCGTATGCAATCCGAGGAAGATCAGAGGTCAAGGGGTAAGGTGGTGCAAATCCATACCTTAGATGACAAATCCAACCGCACGGATAGATTTAGATCGATGATCACAGCCCAATGGCATGAAAATCGACCCAATCCAACATCTGTGGCATCGTCTACAAGCATTGGAAACTGTATAGCCCAGATGGCACCACATGGCACCATCCAAATAGCCCACGATCACCGTAGCCTCCTCCTTCATCAACGCTTCGATTAATCTCCACCGTCGGATCAACATCCAATGGTGGAGAGTGGCTTCAGGAAGATGCAAGTTCTCAACCATCCGTGCTAGCAGCGCGGTGGTCGAGCGCTTTATCGCGAAGGGGAGGCACGAGTTCAAGCCCTGCCTTGCCTCAAGTCAAGCGAGAAGAGGCACGCAGATGCAATTCGACCATTGGATGCATGATGGACGATCAAGGGAGCGGTGATGTGGCGTGACATCGAATGTCAAGTGAGCACGCGCGCGATGACGCACGATCATACATGCCATCTATGTGTGCACGCGAAACGTAGGAAGGCAAAGCGGCTCGTGCGACCTAAGCCATCTGATTGAACGATCGAACGACTAAGATGAGTTGAGCGTGATGAAGTAGTGAAAGCTTGAAGTTGAGAAGCTATCAACGTGGTAGCGCATGGGCCGTAAAATCAACAATGGATGGCTAACATTCCAATTAAGCAATTTCAATGTGCACCTTTAGTGATACTTATATGCATCACTAAAGGTTGCATATTTATTTTTAAGGCTTAAAAGACCCTTTTGTTCCCAATTTTTGCAACTATAAAAGGGCAACCCCTACCACATATTTGAGCATCCCTTTTCTTCTTCTCACACCCCCTCCAAAGCTCTACGAGCTGGTCCCATACTCAGGATGCTCCATTAGAGCTAGAGTAAAATAATTTTTTCATCTTCTCACACCCTTCGTGGAGCATCCCATGGTTGTCTTCTTGCCACCATTCGAGAAGCGGATCCTGTTGTGACATCACCCTACTTTGTTCTCCATCCTCTAGCTCCATTCTCCCTTGTCCAACATCTCATCTCCATTGTCCAGGTGCTCTGTCAACGCAGCTCATCCTCCAGGTAGCCGTTGAGGAGGATTTTCTCATCCCCCTCTTTTACTATTTTCTAGTGTAGATTTCTAGCTTTCCAGTTGTAGAAATAAGTTGTAATGAACATGCTTCTATGATTCTAAAATCTTGGTTCACTCTCTCTCTTTCTATAATTTATTCTTTAAGTAGAATAGCTAGTGTAGATTAATTTTAACCAGCTACTCTGCTTTGTGAAAAATAATTCGAAACATGATTTTCAATCAAACTTTCACCTCCTTGTGTTTAACCTAGGACTCACCAGAGTTTCGGTTATAAATTTTATTTGATATCGAATTTTTACGCAACTACAACGACAGGTTTTTAACTCAATCTTTTACGCATACAAATCACACTTATCAAATAGCAAGGCAAGTTCCAACGAAGAAGACCTTAAGATTTTATTTAAAAATTTGCTTTGTTTTGCAGGAACTCAAAGACGGAGAAGGAGAAGGAGCAAGATAGCTTGGGACGTTGCTATTATTGTAATGAAAAAGGGTATCTTCGACCTGAATGTCCTCCTTTCAAGAAGGAGAAGAAGAAAGGGAAGGATAAGAAATATAAGAAGAAAGCATTTTAAGCTACTTGGGATAATTCGACCTCAGAGGAGAAAAAAGAAGATCTCGAAGAGAAGAACGAAACCGCTTGCATGGGTTTCATGGCCATCGCAATTGATAGTAAGGATGAAGATGACAACGAGGAGGTAAATTCTTTTAATGAGTTTCAAGAAGCATTTGAAGAATTGTATGAACTTAGTAAATCACAAAAGATAGAGAATAAAAGTTTGAAAACGGAAATTAATGCACTAAAGAATGAACTAGATAATCTTGTTACTAAAGATGTAGATCTAAATGCCTATTTTGATTCTATTAATTTTGAAAAGAATAATCTTGTTCTAGAAAATCATGACCTTTTCTTCGAAAATACTAAATTAATAAAAAATAAAACATTGCTTAAATATGAGATTTCAATTTTAAAAGACAAAATAAGTTTCATTGAAGATGAGCTTGTATGTCTTAAGAAGAACTCTGAAAAATTATTAAATGGAGTTAGCACTAATCAAAAGGTTTAGAAAGGATCTCCATCAAGGAGACCGACTAATAAGCCCAGATCCAAGCTAACATGGATACCGAAAAATCAATTAGAATCTTGTTTTGTAAGTTTCAAGGGAGACTTCAACATAAAGGACTGGACCTTCAAGATGAAAGATGGTCAACTTGAATTGGGAGGACCAAAGAGTAGACCAAAGAAGATGACAAGAAAATCGGCGGGTGTTCAAACCACCTTGTGTCAACTGTTCGATTGGAGACTAGCATTGATACCCAGACCTCCAAGCTTTGGATGGGAACCCCATCAATTTTGGCATCCACCTCAAGGGCTATTTTATTGGCCATGGTAAGTGAGGTACACCCTTAACCCTATTTGATTTTTTGGATATAGAATCTAGATAGGGGGAGTTAAAAACTTATATGCTATATGTCCATTATTAAGGGGGAGAAAGATTTCCTTCATTTAGATAGGGGGAGATCTTAAAAGATAAACATAGCTATATGTCCATTAGAAAGGGGGAGTTAATCGATAAAATGAATAGCTATCTTGTTATGCCAAAAAGAGTGAATTAAAAGAGCATGTATTAAGGGGGAGCATAGGATAAATGTTTAAAATTTATTAAACCTTTTTGATAATGTCAAAAAGGGGGAGAATCTTATGGATTATTATTTGTGATTTTGTTGTCATCAAAAAGGGGGAGATTGTTGGTGTAAGGGCACCTTGATCGTTGATTTTGACGATAACAAAACATTTGTTATTTAACATTTGCATTCAATTTAATATTTTAGGATAAATGCAAATGGATTCAAGTCTAAAGGAGTTCAAGCTCTCATCCATGGCAAATTGGAGGAGTTTGATGGAGGAGATGGAGCTTCGCTTGGAGCAAGAGCTCAAAGATTCATGAAGATGAAGAATAGGACTTAGATTTATTTTGAATGTCCATCTTGTTCATGAATTTATCTCTTTATGTTCTTTGCTTTTTGATAAACACACATGAATTCATGATAAAATGCTTATTTATGATAGTTCCTAATCCTAGCATTGCATTCCATAGTATGCATATTGCATAACATTCATCAAACTGCATTTAGTGTGATGTGTATAAATTGTACAGTAATTCATGCATTACCATGGCCAAGAGACAAGGTGTGACATTTCGAAGCTTCAAATCCAAAAACCAACCCTACAGATGATTTTGGAACTACGATCGCAATTTGGCAACGTGAAAATCACCTCGATCTGAGTACTGTGGCATCCTCTGTAAGCAAGGAAAGGTGGAGGGTCCAGATGGTGCCACATGGCACCATCTGGAGTGCACAAGGTCGCCCAGTGTCCTCTAAGGGCTTCTCAACGAGTGATCTCAGCCGTTGGATGAAAATCCAACGGCTGAGAGACCCCCTCCACCACGTGCCTACGACTCATATTTGCGATATAAACATGGGCTTGGTGCTTTGGTTGAAGCACCGACCTCCAAGGGAGGGGTGCTGGTTTGAGACCCACAAAGCCCCCCCAATTCGTCAATTTGGCGTGAGCGCACACCAACAGCGCACACCCGCGTGCATGCCAACGCAAACCAGTGCGCATCAGAAAGGCATGATCGTGATTCGCGTGCGTAATTAAGGGCCAAAGGAGTGCACACATGAGTGAGCGTGAGTTGGCTACAGTGACGCTTGAGCTGGACTTACAGAAACGTCCTAGAGATCGCTAATTACCCTATGACCATTTTTAGCCCCCTCCCATCACTATATAAAGACCTACACACCTCCCTTGCCTAGGTATCTCTACCTATGCTACTCCCACCTACTCTATAGCTCTAGAAGCCCATCAAAGCTCCCAAAAGCTCATCCCCAAGCTCTAAAGATCCACTACTAGTGTATTTTTCCCATATCCCACCAAACATTCCTCCTCTTTGTCACCACTTTTGTAGGAAGCCTTGGAGTCATCCTCCCACTTCTATTCCGATAGAAGATCAACTCCATCTCCACATCCCCATTTCAAAGCCTTGGTGAAGCATTCCTCTACCCAGCGTCCTCCTGTATCTCACCCCTGTCGTCCAGCATCTCACCTCCATCTAAGCTACTGCCAAGCGTCGTCATCTCGCCAAATAGCCCATTTGAGAGATTTCTTCTCACCCCTATTTCTTTTATATTTTAGCATATTGTAATAGACGTTGGAATGACATTGTGATATGTCATATTTGTTTTCTCCACTTTGTGAAGTGATCTTGCTTGTCTTTTTATTACAAAAACACCAAGAAATCACAAAGCCCTAAAACACCAAAAAAGAAACAACACGAACCGCGGATTTCCACGAAAGTAAACGTCGCCTCCCTGTGTTCGACCCGGGACTCCCTTAGAGTTTCAGTAAAAAATTATATTTGATAATGTGTTTTGCGACTACAGTGATGGGTTTCTCCTAACCCCAATTTCTCTCACGGAAACCCATTAATCATTTTGGCATCGTTGCCGGGGAGGCAATGCTCTTTGGTTTTTCTTGCGTTTCTCTACCTTACCTAACTTTTATCTCACTTTTTCTCTAATCTTACTGTGTTTGCAGGTACTCTTCTGAGGTGGGCCAGAGTAGTTAGATCGGAGAAAAGTGTGAATGAAGGTTCTATAGGTTTATTCCTCCACTCACCCACTAGATTTCCATTCCATCACTTAATAACTCAAACCCAAATCAACTTAAGTGCTTTTATAAACCTTATGATAGATTTGGTTGTTTGACTGTCACTTCACCTCACCTCACCCTTTCGCGTAAATTAAAAATACAAAAAAAAAAAAATTCTTCTCTTCTTGTGGGATTAACTAAAAAGAGCACACTTAACACCTAGAATTTGTAATCTTAAGGTGAACAATCACTTTGATTCTACCACTTAACCTGGGATTTGACCTGTGGACTCGGTACACTTCAACATAACGCACAAATAAGTGAGTAGAAAATTTGAATAGGTTAAACATTTTGTACCTTAATCAAGTGGTGCAACAGGCCAATTGATTGAGTTGTTTAGTCCGCACCACTTAAGATAAAAGTGATTCATCAAGTAGCTTGCCACATAGGGTTGATTTTTAGGTAGAACCAGGCACTCCACATTTTTTTTCTGATTTCTAAAGGAATATATCATCACCAGTGCTTTCAAAACCTAGAGTGTTCTACTGAACCTTGATTGAATACACCTAAAGATTAAACCCTAAAAGCTACTAAACAAGGTTAAACCCTAAAAACCACATCATCAAATAACCTTATTTGCAAACCCTGGTTGTCCACACACACACATTTGAATTGATCATTAAGGGCACAACCCATCTAAAGGGCCCATCACATTCCAAGAGTACAATCATCCCAAGCCTAATTAAAACTGAGTAGATGTTGGCCTTAAGGATTGATTCGCTCATCGAGGCTCAAATTAATATTTTTTTCGATTAATCTGCTTCTACTGGTCCATCTGATGTCTAGCTAGGGGAGTAGCATCAAACAACCATGGTTGGGGTGTATCAAAGGAACCGGAGGCGAAAGCCAAAGGAAGAACCTTCTCCCTAACCCCTCCCTCTAACTGGTTGGATTGACCAGATAGAAGTAGACCAAATCATTTCTGTCATCTCAAGGTAGGTCCTGGGAGTCTGTAGGTCTTTAGGCTACCCGCATAAGGATAGGTTTGGCTAATTGTACTACAGGGCACTTTTCTCTCTTCTGTTTTCCCTCCTACTCCACAATGTATCCTTCCACATCTTTCACACATTTCCGATCCTACCCTCCTACCAATATGTATCCTCAAGATGATTATTATCCCGACTCGATTTATGATTACCCATCTCCTAGCCAGGATAACTTTGATTGGGGATATGAATCCTGACCTTAGTGTCTAGGGCCTAACCCTAGACAACAAGACTATGATTATAGATCTCCACCCTTTGATGATCAACCTAACCTGATCTACAATCAAGAAGGATATGATGATTACAACTCTTATCCTCCCCAGGATTATGCTAAACATAGGTCACCACCGTTCTTTGAACAACCTGAAATGACCTACTAATTTCTTGACTCCCCTATATTAAACCCAAATCCACCCAACCTTGAACCGAACCATTCGATTCAGGTGAATCAGGTCCAAGACAAGGTGTTGGCTAACTTGAGGAACACCATACAATCTTTAGAAGTTCAACCAACACCATGCACTGAAGCATTGGAGCCTATGATCAAAAGGATTGATGAACTTAATAGTTCTTTATTGGATTTTCTCCAAGATGTTAGAGATAGGTACCGAGTGAGTTTCTACTTAGGAAATTATCAAGATTGAGGATGAAATTTGTGGTTGCCTAGTCCCATGTTGGGATGATTCTCAAGATGAACCCCCTTCAGGAGAGCCAATGTCTAAACCCGCTCAGGCACCTGTCGGGGGGGGCTACATATTCTGAGACTGGAGATGACCAGGTTGGTCTAGAGCAAATGATTCAAGATGAACCGATTGCTTCACCCGAGATCCTCGAGCTAGGGAACGAGGAAAAATGTCTCTATGGACCAAGAAATGACATGTGATTTTGAGACATATAAATGTGGATCAAGAATTCTTTGACTCTGAAGGTGAAGAATCTTTAAGTGATGTCTCACTTGAAGTTAACGAAAATGATTTTAGTAAGACAAATAGGCTCGAGGAGTATGACAAACCATTTGATAGCCTAATTATCGAAGATTATGATCATGTTGGGGCTAACTTGGAGGATCTGAATCCTCATTTACTAGATGATTCAATCAGTGGCCCCTTTCCTCTATCGTACCCCAAAGAGCTGAATGATCATACTATTGAGATCATTATGCCCAAGTCAATCCTAATTTAGTCACAACTATTGGACTTTGATACTTTAGATGGGGTGTACAACAATTTGGAGGTCCTGAAAACATTGATTTTAGAGGATAGGAATTTAGCAATGAAAATCTGGAAGGCTAACTGAGAGGAAAACACAATTTTGGATTTAACGGTTCCTGTTGACCTAAAACCACCTACTTTTTACCAGGACCCTTATGATATCTTTCAAGTGAAACCCAAGCTTAGAATCAGTGATTATCCTTTTGAGTTGAAATCTAAAAGGACATCTGAATCTAGTGAATCAAATCTACCTTTTGTCAAACACTTTAGTCTTGGGTTGCATGCTACAAAATCGTAGGCCTGGCTCTGCAAGCACAATAATCTCCGATTTTGGGTGATTTTCATCCAGAACCTTAGAACCACTCGACCCTGGTGCATGGGTCTGCGCCATAATCTGGTCCACGTCTGTGGACATTTTCTGCTAGCGAGTCTGAGGATTAATCTTTTGATTTTGATTCTGACCTGCACTTATGAATCCTCAATTTCTTCCTTGTATGTATTTTATGCCTAGCTAAAGGCATTAAACTTAGCGTGTGTGTATACTCTCTTCTCTCTGCAGAGCTAACTGGATTTTCATGAAATTCAAGTGATATTTTGTTTACTCCGCCCTTTTCATGTCATTGTTTTTACAATGAGGACATTGCATCATTTAGGCATGGGGGGTGGATAATTAATTCCTGAAATCATTTTGTTAACCCCGTGGAATTTCTTTTATTTTTATTTTCTTAAAAAGAAAAAAGAAATTAGGAGAAAATAACTTAGGCATTTGGAAGTTATTAACTTTAGGAAATGATACTTTAGGACCTAAATACTTAAACTCTTCAGGTCTTCAGGCTTAATTAGCCTGGGTGTCCACTCGAATGTGGACTTAGTCTCAAGTCCTTACCATGTAATTTTATTTTAATTTGGTAAATAAATTGTGGTGATAAGTATACGACTTATCAACCCGCCCTCTGATTTGAGGGAACTTTAAGCCTAAGCATCTACACACTATTTGCACTGACTCACTTTCCGATGATTTTTATGGAAACTAGGTAGCTAATGAACTTTATAGGGTAGTATGGCTGGCAAGTTGTCGTGGGTAACAACCCATTGACTGATTGTCCATAGCCCAGCTACATGACCACACTCATTCTACTGCTTTTAGGCAAATCTTAGATCAGGGAAGTCACCTACTCAGAAAAAGAAAAAAAAATGATACTCAAAAATAAAAAGAAACAAAGAAAAAATAGAAAAAGAAAAAAAAATAAAAAGGAAAAAATAAATAAATAAATAAAACCACACTTCACCGCACGAGTATCGCTAGCAAGTTATCGTGGGTAACAGCCCATTGACCGGTTGTCTAGAGCCCAGCTCAAAAAATTGCACAAATAATTTCCAAAACACTTAGGGAAGAAGCGGGGAAGTAGAATAAATCGGGGAGATATACACTGGGTTTGCCCATGTGTTGATCCCATAAAAAAATAAAAAAAGTAGGGAGAAATCTACCGATCGGAAAGATAAACCTTTAGGCATAATTTTTTAGGTTACCTAGGGTCGTAAAAACCTAAAGTCCGTGTTAACAGCTGCCTAGTGAGCCTTTCACTCTTTTCACAAGATGCTTCGCACTTAGAGTCCTTTTCGAGTCGTGGGCGGGTTGGGTAGTGATTAGCCCATATTCGTGGGCTATTAAGTATCTAAATGTCTAGACATTAAATTAATTTTAACATTTAGGTAGCATAGATTAGGATGTAAATAAATTAATTCATATTTTTAGCTTAAGTACATAATTCATGCATTTAGAATTAACCTAGGGTTGCATACATTTAATTAGTTAATTAATTAGATGCACTATTTTAATTAACATAGAAGTTAAGGTGTTATGTATAAATAACCATAATTATTTTATTCTTTTATTTGTTTTTTTTTCCTTGCACAGGTAACTCCTCTGGCTCCGCCTCCTCCTCCTGTGCATCGCATTCACGCTACAGCATTTTGAATTTGAAATCAGTGTGGCCGTGGCTACAAAAGAAGGGAGAGCTACCGTTGAGAGGAGGCCACCATCCTCGACCCACCACTATGCAGAGCTTTGAGCTTCTCCATTCCACCACCACCAGCCTCCTACCGTGCGCACTAGTCCATACCACTACAGGCAAGTAGGGTGACAGACTACTGCGCCACCATTTGGCTTGTGCAGATTATTACGAGCACCTCAGCGTGCACTACCACCCTCACCGTCATCACCAGCAACCAACACCGCAACCATGTACCTTCATCTTTCCAGTTGGTTAAGACGTCTGGGAATGATCCCAGACGTCTGAGCTCCCAACAGTACCACCTCCATTTTCTTCCTCTTACGTTACCTGTTTCCTTTCCACCAAAAAGAAACCAACATCACCTCCAATGCCAACAACCCACCAGTTGTCATCCTCTCCTCACACTGTGCCTCTGCCACACCTCTCCATGTGCACAGCAAGCAGCCTCGGCCTTCACCCCGAGTGCGCATGCCTACGCTACACCTCCAGCCCATGCACGCAGCCACTGTGCACAGCAACTTCCCCGCGAGTTCGCGTAATCTGCAGCGTGCGGGTTGCAGCGTGTGGACAACAGCATCCAGCAGCAGTAGCTGCGTCCTTTAGCACTTCCCTACGTGCAGCCTGTAGCGCGCAGCAACAGCAGCTATGGCCGAGCTCAGTAGCACCAGCGTGTGCCTGCACAGCCTGCGCAGATCCTCACAGGTCCATTGCCTCCATCCATGTGAAGCCCTTTAGCGCACACACCTCCTCTCCGTCTCCAGCAGCAGCAGACAGCTGCAACCACCGTCGACCGCCGCTGCTCCTCTCCTCGCCACCGCCACCTCCGACCACCGTTGGCCATGAGACCACCACCATCGAATAGCCCCCGGCTCACTCAACCTCCAGTGAGCTTCTCGCCTTCAATCGTGGCCTCCTCCACGTGCACGGATAAGGGGAAGAATTTCCCCTGTTTTGCTACAGTAAAGCTCCTATTAATATTTACATTTAGTGCCATTGTGAACTTTTATTATTATTTTATTAAGCTGCATTGCAAAATATATCCTTTAGTTGTGCAAAATTGATATTTCAGCAATAGCACTTATTGTTTACCTAATTTGAAAGTGATTTTGATTCGGTTTCTTGACTAAATTAATAGTGAACATCGATTTTTGACCCTTGTGAGTTTAAATAGGCCATTGCCTCCCTGTGGACACGACCTGCTCCTAATTGAGTGGTTATATTAATTGTTGATTAGTCAATTTTTCCACCACATAGAACTACAAACGACGCATCATTTTATGTGGCAAACGACTTTAAAAGTGAAGAATCGACTCGTAGGTAGCTGTAAAATGTTATCCCGAAACTCTCAAACTCCAAAAGTCCAAAATAATTAGAAAAGAAGAAAAAAATAAAAAAATGTATCTTCCATTTTCGAATATGGCGAAGACTTGGGCGGTCTGCATTCTGACAGACACCCGAGCACTGTCAAGGTTTTTTAACCAGGTCTTGGGTTGAAATTTTCTAAAGTGATCACCAAATCTTGCCTAAGTAATCAAATCCTGATTCTACTTTTATACATAGCATTTAGGTTAATTTTGCTAAGGACTAGCAAAAGATAAGTATAGGGGTATGATAAACACACATGAATTCATGATAAAATGCTTATTTATGATAGTTCCTAAGCCTAGCATTGCATTCCATAATATGCATAATGCATAACATTCATCAAATCGCATTTAGTGTGATGTGTATAAATTGTACAGTAATTCATGAATTATTGTGGCCAGGAGACAGGGCACGACATTTCGATGCTTTAAATGCAAAATCCAACTGTACGGACGATTCTAGAATGACAATTACAGTCCAGCAATGTAGAAATCACCTCGATCCGAGCACCCTAGCATCCTCTGCAATCAAGGAAAGGTGGATGGTCTAGATGGTGCCACATGGCACCATCTGGACAGCCCAAGGCCGCCTAACATCCCTCCAAGGGCTTCTCAACGAGCGATCTTAGCAATTGGATGAAAATCCAATGGCTGAGGGACCCCCTCCACCACATGCCCACGACTCATCTTTGCGACATAAACGTGGGCTTGGCGCATTGGTTGAAGCACTGACCTCCAAGGAAGGGGCACGGGTTCGAGACCTGCAAAGCCCCCCCCAATTCGTCAATTTGGCACCAACGCGCACACCAGCACATGCCTATTGATAAGGCTATTGAGGGGATTTAAATATGCATTTGTTGTAGTATCCTCTAAATCGCACAATCAACAAATAAAATTTATAACTTGAATGTCAAAAATGAAGTTCGAGGTTGTTCGCTGGGAGAAAATATGGAATTCACGCGCTAATCTCAATATATAATGTAAATGAGCACAATTAATTACTCAAAATCTAATATGTAATGTATGGCATGAGTATATGAAGAGTAAAAAGTAATCTAGACAAAATAATGGTGATTTGGATCACCAATTATAAGTCTAACATATAGAATAATTACTCAATACAATTAATATGGAGTTGATAATCAGACATCTGATTTTGCAATCAGACGTCTTAAAAGACATTTCTACAGTACTTTCTTTTTTCTTCTACTATTGTTCTTCTTCTTCCTTGCCTTCTCTTCCTCTTCCTCTTTCTTTCTACGGTCCTCTTCCTTGGTTCTTCTCTCTTCTTCCTTTGCGTCTTCTTTTGCTTCTCCTCTTCTTATTTCTTCCTTACCACGACCCTTCTTCTTCACACACAGAGAGGACACCTTCTCAAATGGCTAAGTGTTAGCTGTTCTTCTCCATAGCAAAACCCAACCCTTCCCCGCGCTCTCTCTCCTTTCTCTCTTTGGGTTCTCCTCTTTCACTCCCTCCCAGAGCCAATTCATAGTACCGGGTAAACAGGTAATCGATCTAGAGTGCACCCAAAACCAGGGCTATCGATGTGGTGTAGTAGCTGAGGTGTGAAGGCAGGTCAGGTATGTAAGCAGGTAAGGAGGACCTCACCCTCGTGTTAGGAGGTGAAGAGGCATATGCAGAAAAACATTTTATTTGGCTGCAGCAGCTTCTCATCCCACGATATGGGACTAAAGTTGGTCCCTTTTATCTGTGTGTTTGCTTGCGAATTGAGCTCCTTCGCGAATGACTGCAAGGGCTGGTACTTCATTTAATTGGGATCTGGGATGCAGTCACAGCCCCCAATTGATCACCTAGGCATTTGCCTGGGTGGGTTCCGCTTCACCTGGGACTGTGACCTGGAGCTAGGTGGTCCTGGAGCAAGCTTTACGCATGCTCAAAGCTCTTTGTCAATGGCGGCGGTGACCTGGAATCTGAAAACACAAATAAGGCCTTTCTGCCATGTCAAACAAGTTCAAAAGGTCCGCCGAAGCATGGCGGACATGGCAGAGGTGTTTTTATGGTGTGATAGTGCGTAAGGTAGCCGAACAGAGGCGGAGATGGCTGTGCAAAGGTGGATAGGTCGACAGAGGGTTTGAGTGGGTGAAATAGTGAATAGATAGAGAGGTTTTGTTCATGGAAGGAAGGCAGTGCTTATGGGTGTGTCGGCAAGGCGAATGAAGTTGTGTAGCGGTGGAAACACCTCGCCAGATCTGGTCGTCGGAGATGGAGGAGATGAGGGTGAATGGCAAAGTCGGTGGTCAAAAGGGATAGGAAAGAAGCTAGAAATGAAGTAGAGAGGGAGAGGGAGTTAACTAACTAAACTAACCAGACGAAAGGGGTAGGAGGATGCCAGCTTTGATTGGCCGATGCCGTGGAAGAGAACTTCTCTGTTGAGGTGGAATGTAAGGAAGTGAGGGGAGGACATCCTTGACTTTGGCACACCAGGTGTGAATGAAGGAGACGAAGATGATGGCACTCCTAATTTGGCTATTGGGAGGTCGGAGAGCGACAGAGGGAGGAGCTCGCCGAAGCATTCCAAGCTGGCTGATTGACCTGATTCAGGGGCAACTGAGTATAAACATGACCCTGACCCATTGGTCGTTGTGGAGCATAGTTGCTGGGTTGGAATTCGGTCTGTTGCCCCGGATTTTTCCAGGAGAAGTTAGGGTAGTTTCTCCAACCCGGATTATCAGCATTGGAGTAAGGGTTGGATCTAACATTCTCCTGTATAGTACAAACATCCTCATATGGTAAGGATGGAGGGAAAGAAAGGGAAGGATCAGAGAAATTGGGATCAAAGTCCCCAGTTTGGAACCCGTGGGGTTCCGAATAATGCTAACTCGCAGGTTGAGCCGCATCAAGTTGATTCACGAACTCCCGTCCAGAAAGAGCTCGTGATGAATGGAATCCCGAATTCTGGGATTAAGTGGATCGAGAGTTGTTCATTGAGTTTCCAGCCATCCACTCCTCCATTCTCTTAGCAACCAAGTCCACATTATCAAGTTTATTACAAATCAATTCCATATCGAATGAATGAGAGTCGTGGACTTCATTAACATTCGATCTGGGTTGCTGGGACCGATTAAAAGTATCCATGGAGGCATGATTGATCGAATTCTCGCTCATCTCCTCAAACAAATCGTGTGCACTATCTGCATCTTTGTTGAGGAAATTGCCTCCGTAAGAAGCGTCCACATGATTTCTGAGTTGCTCAGTCAACCCGTGGTAGATCTGCACGAGTTGCCATTGTAGGATCTGTAAATCACAAGCACACTGGAAGGGGGATGAATAGTGTGGGAAATAAAAATTGCAAGACAAAACAAACCAAAAAAATAAAGGCACAAGATATAAAAAGAGATAAAGATACAGGTGTAAGCAAAATATAAGTAGAAGCTTACAACTATTTCCTAAGTCTCTAACAAGAATATATGTTATAACAAGTATAACCAAATCTAACAAGAAAACTAAGGTGTAAAATAAATGATTAAATACAGAAAAATACAATCGCCTTTGATGATTTGTTGCAAATTGTAAGAGTCCTTGAAAGGTATGCAACAAACTAAGCTCTTTTTCAGCTTGAAAATTGAGAATTGAAGGTGTAGGCAAGAGTATGAATTTTTTTTTAAGATGTGTCAAAAACAACACTCAAAGAGCTTATATAGGCCACTGATCACCTCTCCCACGAATTCTAGCCGTTAGGGGTATTTTAGGAACATTAGAAATATGATTAATTGCAAACTAGCTGTTCAAACTAGTCACAACGGCTAGTTGGTATCGGTACTGAACTCTTGGTACCGGTACTGACTGCATATAGTCAGAACAACCAAATCACTGGGTACCGGTACTCATTCTGAGTACCGGTACTTGTGACACACAGACTTGGGTCCTGTGACCTACATGTACTGGTACTCATGATGAGTACCGGTACTTGTAAGGTCCAGGCAAAAACCAGTGCACAAACGGTGACCACTTGATACCGGTACTCATGATGAGTACCGGTACTTGATGTTCATAGTTTGGAACTTAGGTCCAAACCTGTGCCTAGCAAGTACCAAAGATCATTAGTGTAAATCAATTAGAGAAATCCAATCTACTCTAGGAAACTTTGTTTTGAAAGAGTCGATTTTGAGTTAAGAACCGAGTAAATGAACAATATTTTGAATCCTAGTTATCTCTACTTTGATTTTAACACCTAGATTATGTTTTACTTGTTAGGAGACATACAAAAATTCTAAGAAACAATAAGAACTAAATCTTCAAAACTTCTTCCTTCATGCGCAATCTTTTTGCTTGCATCCACAAATTCTTTTGACCTATAATTACTTCATCAACATATTAGAATTTAAAATAATTTTGTTAACACCAAAACACAGAAGAGAGATGGAACTAGGATCCAACAATCTCCCCCTTTTTGATGTTAACAAAACAAACAAGATACTCATATTAAAGATAAACAGAGACTTAATAAGAGAAGAATAAAAAACTCCACAAGAGAGTGAAAATCCTCCCCCTCAAAATAAGCTCTCCTTATTTTAGATATGAAGTATCCATTCATTCATTTCATTTCTCTCCCTTTTTGTCAAGCAAGTAAAAAAAATGAGCAAATACCATAAAGCATGACATTATCAAACAAGCTCACATTATCAAACAGATCATCAACTTTCATAACATGATAAAGTTCATGACACAAAAGAAATATTAAGAGTCATAGAAGTTTAACAATCTTAAGAGTCATACAAGCAACAACAAGCTTACATACTTAAAAAATAAACTAATTTCTATGACGTTTTCTAATAAGTGGTTGTTCATCCTCATCATCGTCGTTGTCATTATCATTGTCATCATCATCGTTGTTGTCATCTTTATCATCATCGTCGTTGCCGTCGTCATCATCATCATCGTCTTCTTCATATGAAACATTTTCTTCATCTTCCGTGTCTTCTTCTTCCTCATCTTCATGGATAATAGGTTCTTTTTCTGCTACTGGAGAAGAAACAAAAGATGGATCTTGGAAATGTTTTTACCTTCTTTCACTATATTCCGGAGGTGCTTTTGGTTGAGTCCACTTCCTCTGTTTAGTTTGTTGACTGGAAGATGCAACATAGGAAGACTCAAGAGACATAGAAAGATCATGAAATTTGCGTTCCATGTGACGAAAGGCAAAATTTAGATTGGTTAAATTTTGACCAATATAATTGGAAGTATTGATCATATAGGGATCGGTGCCAAACTCATGAGATAGGTTCCTCCAAGGAGTTTCAGCTTTCGGAAAGGGATAGGTAATGGGGACAAAAGCCGAAGATGATTCGGGAGGTAGATGAGAAGAAGATTGAGCATTTGGATCAACTTCAGCTTCTTCATCATCACTAGTAGATTCCTCTCTAGCAGGTTTCACTCCCATTTTCCGGAGAGTGGTCCATTTGAAAAAGACCACTTTACTAAGAGGAGTCAAATTAGAAAGGTCAATTTTATTTTATGAAATATGTGAGACACTAAGATATCTAAGGGTAAAGCCGATGCACGGTAATGAGGTCTAAGAAAGTGAATGAAAACTGTGTTCCAGTTGACTGGAAAACTTGTAATGATAGCATAAATTAAGGGTAAAATGTCAACGAGAATTTTGTGAAAACCCGAATTTTTAGCCCTTAAATTCCATGCTAAGATATAGAAAAGAACACGAGCAAAAAGAGTCATGTTGGGGGCAACCAATGCTTTGCCCTGGCAATTAGGAAGCAATAGAGTTTCATGAATTTTTGTGAGTAGGAAATTGCTCCTTAAGTGTGTTAAAAGGATGACCTTCATTTGGGTATTGAGTGATGGTTGATAAAAATTTAGGAGTAATGATGATTTTTTTACCAAAAACTTTGGATGTTAAGAGTAGATGGCCTCGATTTTTTTATTCTTGGAGATTAGCAAAAAATAGACAATTAACGTCAGGGTAAACTCCAGGAACATCAGCAAAAAATGACTCATCAAAGAAATGCATAAGATGCTATTTGGAAAGGCAGGTAATAAACTCATAGATTTGAAGAGAAAAATTTTTCCACTCAATAGGCCTACAGTGATGGAGTTTTAGGCCTTTATACCAATCAAATTTTGATTTAGCATCCTCATTGATGCAAAACTTGTCGAATGCATCTCATGGTGTGGACACCTCCGCACTAGGTCCTGGAATCGCTCCCAAGCAACATGAAACTGCTCCCCAGCTGCTGGGTAAAGGTAGTAATTGCCTGTCTCAAAGCAATGGTACGTCCGACAGGGAAGAATTTCTTCAGAAAGGCCGATTTCAACTCATTCCAAGTTGCAATTGGTCTTTCTATAGTCCTGTACCAATGAGTGGCTTTATCCCTAAGAGAGTGGGGGAAGAACCTCATGATCATTTGCTCCTCATTCACTTTTCATGCCTTGGTGGTCTGGACCAAAGTGGTCAAGTCCTCCAAGTGCTGAAACGGGTCTTCAGAGCCAAGCTCATGGAAATGTTTGATCAGGCTTAACACCTGGGGCTTGATTTCTATGTCTCCAGCAGGAATCTGGATGCCAGGACATTCCTCGTAATTTAAAGGATCATAAAAATCCTTCAAGAGTTAAGCGCCCTGCATTCTCTGGAACCATTCTTGCATTCTCTACATTTTTTCCAGCTGCCTTCGAAATACCTCCTGTGGATCCTGCGGTAGCGGAGGCTGTTGATCGGCCATGGGATCAATTTAGCCAAAATCCAATCTATGCCTCCTAGAATAATCTAATGGTCCTTCAAATCTAGGATTCAATGACCTTCTTCCTAGCATAAATTAGGAAAAGGTCGGAAGGATTGGGGATAAGAACCCTGCAGCACAACAAAACAAGCCTGTCCTTAAGTGGGGTAGCCTAAGGATCTACAGACTCCCAGAACCTACCCTAAGATTATAAACGATTTACTCTACTTGTGTTTGCTCAATCCAACCAGTTAGAAGTAGGGACTGTGGAGAAGGTTCTTCCTTCGGCTTACACCTCCAGCTCCTAGTGTCCCCCCAGCCGCAGTCGTTTGACGCTACTCCCCTAGCTAGACATCATATTGATCAATACAAGCAGGTTAATCGTAGACAATCTCATACCAGGCCCAGAAGAGCGAATCAATCCTTAAGGTCAACGTCTACTCGATTTTATTGAGGACTGGGATTGTAGTGCTTATGGAATGTGGTGGGCCCTTAAAATGGGTTGTGCCCTTAATGATCAATTGAGTATGTGTAAGTGCGTGCACAACCAGGGTTTTCAAGCAAGATTATTTGTGATGAGTAGATTTTAGTGTTCAAATCTTGCTTAAGTAGCTTTTAGGGTTTAGAATTAGGTTGATTTTAATCAAGTTTGAGGCAAACCAGGTTTTCAAGCACGGGTGAAGATTACTTTCCTTTGAAAATCAGAAATAAAGTGGAGTGCCTGGTATGAACCTAGATTGAAAACCCTAATAGGAAGCTACTTGGTGAGTTGATTATAGGTTGAGTGGTGCGGCCCAAACAACTCAAACAATTGACCACAATTGCACCACTGAGTTAGGCACACAGAAATGATTAGCCTAGAATGATTTCTACTCTTTTATGTGTTGATTTGTGTGTACCAGTTCCACAAATCAAAATCCGGTTGAGTAGAAGAAAATCAATTAGGTTAAGTGCCTTGAATGTGGGGGTATGTTGTGTGTATGTTGAATTACCCCACAAAAATCTCTTTTTATTTTTTATTTTTTATATGCAAGGGTGAAATGAATGTGTGTGGAAATCCAAACAACCAAACTAATCCTAGGATTTATGCAAACACCTAGGTTAATTGGAATTTGAATTTAATGTGATGAAACGAAATCTATAAAGGGGGAGGAATGGGGAGCACTTACAGTCATCTTCAACTGTACTTTACTCCAATCTACCCCTTGACGATTCCCTAATAGAGGTATCTGCAAAATAATAGACACGAGAGAGAACAAGTTAGAAGACAATAAAGTACGTGAAATGCGAAAAGATCGAAAAATCGTTGCCTCCCCAGCAACAGCGCCAAAATGTTGAATGTCGAATGACTACGCTATCGGAATTGGTTTTGAAAACCTGTCATTGTAGTTCGAGTAGCGAAGAAATCCATTCAAAAAATAAAATTTATACTGAAAAATCTGTAAAGAAATCCTAGGTCGAACTCAGGGAGGCTACGTCGATCAAAATTCGTAATTTTTTTTTTATGTTTTTGTTTAAAGGGCGGAATAATCACAATGAAATGGAATCAATATAGACAATAAGAGAGAGAGAGAGAAAACATTCACTTAATATTGCAAAATGTTTTTACAACTAAGAAAGCAAGAAAAGATTACACTAGAAAGCGAGAAATTATTACAACTAGAAAGTAGGAAAATTCTACTCTAGAAAGTAAGAAAAAGAATGGGAGAGAGAAGTTATCCTCCTTGACGATCTCTTGGAGGACGAGCCAGATGAGACAACGCATGGAAGATTAGGAATGGAGTGGGAAGGAGGTCCAAGCAGGAGGAACGGGAACAAGGCAGCATGTCGTCATCGCGAGATCTACTTTCGGAACGGGGGCGAAAACTTAATTTTAGCTCTTGAGGAGCATCCTGGGTGTGGAACAAGCTTCTCTTGAGCTTCGGAGAGGGAGAGAAGAGAAGGAAGGGATGAGAAATCCATATGGAAGGGATCTCCTTTTATAGTTGCAAGGAGTGGGGGCATTTTGGACATTACAACTTGAAAAACATTAATTCTGGACCTTTAGTGACAGATTTATCCGTCACTAAAGGCCTGAACGTGCCCGACGTGCACGTCGCTCGCGCGCTCTCAGCTGTCCGATCAAGAGATCGGACGACTTAACTTGCCTACGCCCATGCTATGCGCTCGCGTGAGATCACATGTAAGTGCCGCTCGTCTGATCGTGCATGAGTGCTATCGCTCAATCTCCGCCGCTAGATCTGCATCACACAACTCTAATCGCATGCTTGCGTAGTGCGCTCAACCACTGTGCTATGTGTAGCTTTGTGTCACGCAGATGTTATGCGCACGACTGATCTCAGCCACTGGATCTTCATCCAACGGTCGAGGTCAAATGTAGCATGTGCCTTCAGAAGAGGAGAGCGTTGGATGAGTGGTGGTGTGACACGATCTCGGCCGTTGGATGGGCATCCAAAGACTAAGATTTGTCGAGCGGGTGAAGAAGGAGACCACATAATCTGTCTTGAAGCGATCTAATAAAGTGGTCACATTTAATTCTTGAAAAATGACTAATTAAAGGATGGACATTTAAAAATTAAGTACTTGATTTCCAAACGTGGTGTGCAATTCAAAATTTAAAATCTTTTGCAGTGCATGCACACTTATATCTTTTGCACCACGGTACGCATTTAGACACTCCTAAGTCTTGGAACTATGAAGACAAGAGCCCACCTACCATTGGATTTTGAAGTGTTTGAAACTTGAGATCAAAGGTTTTGTAAATCCAAAGAGGGGGATACCCTATCACTGATTTTTGGGGGTAGTTGAGAAGCACCGCGAAAGCACAGCTTCAAAGGAAGGCTTAGACCTACTTGCATCCCTTGATCTTCCATCTTTGGATTTTCTCTACCATTTGAGATTTAAGGAAGAACACCTAAGCTCCAACTAGGTCCTTTTAGGCATTTCAAAGGTTGACAATAGGCACATAATTGACTGGGCAACTTGCTTTGTCACCTACAATTTGAACTAAAGTCAAAAGCCTAAATTTGTAAAGACCGAACAAGTCCTTTTGAATTGTGTTTGTAGTGCATGCTTGGTAGGCGTTCTCTTAGGAGACAACTTGTGTTTGATCCTGAACCTGAAAGAATCTTAAGAAGAAACCTTCCAAGGGGAGAAATGGCCGGTCAAAGGAGCCTTAAGGAATATTTCATTCCAACCAATCAAGCTAGCCCTGCACTACGTAGACCTAAAGGGGACAATCCTTATGAGATCAAAAGCAGTACCATATCCTTGCTGCCCTCCTTTTATGGTACTGCTAGGGAAGACCCTTACAGGCATATAGAGGAATTCACCGAGGTCTGTTCCACGGTGAAGCTGCAGGTCGTTACTGATGATGCTCAAATGCAAACCCTCTTTCCCTTCTCCCTTAAGGACAAAGCCAAGTATTGATATCACACCCTTGATGATATTAACACTTGGGATGCCCTGAAGAAGGAGTTTTCGAAGAAGTACTTCCCCATGAGAAAAACAAATCACTTTAGGAGGGAAATTATGCATTTTGTTCAAAAGGATGGGGAAGCTTTCCATGATGTGTGGGAGAGCTTTAATGACTTGCTGAGACTTTGCCCACATCACCAAGTGCCTAAGTGGCAACTGGTTGAAAGGTTCTACACCAGACTTAATGACTCGCATAGGCAAACTGTGGATGGTGCCTGTGCAGGAACTTTTCTATCTAAGACTGAGGATGAAGTTTGGAACCTTTTTGATACTTTGAGTGAGAATTCTATTCACTTGAATTCTACCTACATGGATAGAAAACCCACTCTCATGCAAAGAAAGTTGGAGGCGAATGAGGCAAGGGACACCCAGAATTTAGCCTATCAGATTCAATTATTGAATCAAAACATGGAAAGGCTTATGTCGAGCCCGAGTCAATTCGTATCTAACACCTCCACATCCCAAGCTTCTGAATGCTCCATTTTCCAAGGCAATACACACGCCACTGTGGACTGCCATTTGGCCTCCCAATTCCCTGAGCTTGTACAAGCGGATCTGAATGCCGCTCAAGGGTTCCGTCCTAGACCTCGTAACGACCCTTTTTCCAACACTTATAATGAGGGATGGAGGAACCACCCAAACTTTTCATGGAGACAAGGAAATGTCTCAAATTCAAGGAATTATAAACCACAATCCTTTTAAAACCATCAAATGAACCAACCTCAGACCTTTGCCCAACCTAAGACCTCTAAGATAGATGAATTGAAGGCAATGTTGAGAACTATGCAAGGAAGTCAAAGTTCCATCATCCAATCTCTTGACAAGGCTATACATGAGATGAAATCACAGATAGGACACCTTGTTGAGGCCGTTAGACAAAGGGAAACTAGGAAGCTCCCCAATGCTGCTGAGGAGAATCCTAAAGGAAAAGGGATTGTCTTTAGGGAGCATGCTCAGGCGGTGACTATTCTGAGTGGGAAAGAAATTTCCAAACCCGATGCACCTATTGTCTCACCCCCTTAAAAACCATCCACTCCGACTTTCACCCCCACCGAAGAAGACTTGCCCAAATCTTCTTCGCTTGAAATCACCACACCGGAAGAAGTTGCCCCCGTTCCACCCCTTACTTGACATGACAACCCTTCCACCCAGAGATCGAGAGTGCCCTTTCTAGAGCGCTTATCCACCTCTAGGTAGACTTCTGCTGGCTCATCTAGAGCCAAAGATAAGACGGATGAGATCATGGAAACTTTCAAGCAAGTGCAGATTAACCTACCTTTGCTTGAAGCTATCAGGCAGATTCTGTCTTATGCCCGCTTCTTAAAGGACCTATGCATGAAAAAGCGATAATCTAGGAAACAGGTCCAATCAAAAGTTGTCCTGCCTGATTCTATTAGCTCAATCGTTCAACATGGCACACCCCCGAAACTTAAGGACCCAGGAGCCCCGTACATCTCAGTGGTTATTGGTCACTTACAGATTGATGATGCTCTACTTGATCTGGGTGCGAGGGTGAACATCCTTCTGAGCTACGTTTATGAACAACTTGGGGGAGGCAATCTGAAGCCTAGCCCTATAATCCTTCAAGTTGTTGATCGATCACTTAAGACACCGCAGGGAATTTTGGAAGATGTCCTCATAAGAGTGGAGGATTTCATCTTTCTCGTTGACTTCTTAGTTTTGGACACTGACCCTACCAACAAG
The DNA here is from genome assembly GCA_037157565.1 of Thalassia testudinum. Lineage (NCBI taxonomy): Eukaryota > Viridiplantae > Streptophyta > Magnoliopsida > Alismatales > Hydrocharitaceae > Thalassia > Thalassia testudinum. Next base: position 142,175,943 of record JAZHRO010000031.1, on the reverse strand, counting down.
CCAACCAAACCCTCCATCATTTTGGGCCACCCCTTCCTTGCAACTTCACATGCTTCAAGCAATTGCAATACTGGGGCATTGAAAATGGGCTTTGGGAACAGGAAAATCCGGCTTAATGTGTTTGATGCTTACAAACAAGCCAGACTTGAGGATTGTTCTCAAGTTGAGGTGATAGATGACCTGATTGAAGAGGCAACCCCTGCAATGTTATGTGATTACCCCCTTCAGCATGTCATGCTAAATGAGCATTCCCATCTCTTGGAAGAATGTGAAGGGGATATACTTGAACTTGAGGAGTTGCTGGGTGTTTTTGCTGAGTCTCTTCCCCCATCATCTCTGCCCAAGGTAGATCTGCTACCTGAGATGGGGACATCTATTATGAAACCCTCAACCATATAAGCCCCCGACCTTAAGTTGAAACCTCTACTTGACACTCTCAAGTATGCCTTCCTAGGTGCCAATGATACTCTCCCTATTATCATTTCAGTTGTGCTATCTGAGGCATAGGAGGGAGCCCTAATTGAATGCTTGTCTAGGCACAAGGAAGCTATTACCTGGACCATTGCTGATATTAATGGTATAGACTCTACACTCTGCATGCACCACATTTATACTGATGATTCCATCAAGCCATTTAGGGACATGCAGAGACGTCTGAACCCTAATATGAGGGAGGTGGTTAAAAAGGAAATCCTGAAGCGGTTGGATGCTAGGATCATATATCCCATTGCAGATAGTAAATGGGTAAGTCCTATTCATGTGGTGCCAAAGAAGGCAGGCTTTACTGTGGAATTTAATGACCAAGGTGAACAAGTTGTCACTAGACCCTCAACTGGATGGAGGATCTGTATTGATTACCACAAGCTAAACACCGCTACCTAGAAGGATCACTTTCCCTTGCCTTTTATTGATCAAATTCTCAAGAAATTGGCAGGGAATAAGTACTATGGATATTCTAGGTACCACCAGGTTGCAGTCTTCCCCGATGACCAGAAGAAGACAACATTAACGAGTCCTTACGATACTTTTGCATTCAGGCGTATGCCGTTTGGATTATGTAATGCCCCTGCAACCTTCCAGCGGTGTATGATGTCCATTTTTTCTGACATGATTGACGAGTGTGTTGAAGTGTTTATGGATGACTTCTCCATTTATGGCTCGTCTTTCGACCAGTGTCTCCTGCACCTGGAGAATGTGTTGAAGCGATGTAAGGAGACTGGCTTAGTCCTCAGCTGGGAGAAAAGTCATTCATGGTACAGAAAGGAATTGTACTTGGGCATGTTGTGTCTAAGCGAGGTTTGGAAGTAGATAAAGCCAAGATTGATTCTATTTCCAAACTCCCATTGCCCACGAATGTCAAACAGATTAGATCCTTTATGGGTCATGCTGGCTTTTATAGACACTTTATTAAAAATTTTAGTAAAATGTCTAGGCCACTTTGTGACTTGTTGGCGAAGGAATCTTCCTTCAATTTTGATTCAAACTATGCCGAGGCCTTTCAAACTCTGAAGGAGGCCTTAATCTCTACGCCTATTCTCCGAGCTCCTGATTAGACACTCCCATTTGAGCTAATGTGTTATGCTTCGGATTATGCAGTGGGAGCAGTCCTTGGACAAAGGGTTAAGGGAAGACCTCATGTGCTGCATTATGCCAGCAAGACTTTAACCGAACCGCAACAAAACTACACCGTCACTGAAAAAGAATTACTTGTTGTAGTTTTTACTCTAGAGAAGTTTAGGTCATATCTTCTTGGGTCTAAGGTTGTTATTTTCACTGATCATGCAGCAGTGAAACATCTCATTGCTAAGAAAGATTCTAATCCACGTCTGATTAGGTGGATCCTACTCCTTCAAGAATTTGACTTGGAGATACATGAAAAGAAAGGAGTAGAAAATGTTGTGGCTGACCACCTATCTTGCCTTCCACTTAATGACTCTCTTTCCAGAGACATTTCCCAATGAAACTCTTATAGCGGTAACACCAACTTTAACTTGGTATGCTGATACCGTAAATTACTTGGTCACTGGAAAAACTCCTAGCTCTTGGGATGAGCAGAAAAGAAAGAAATTCATTTCCCAAGCGAGATACTTTCATTGGGAAGAGCCTGAATTACTTAGAATTGGACAAGACCAAGTATTGAGACGTTGTGTACCTGAAGAGGAACAACAAAGTGTGCTGAGTTTTTGCCATGAACTTCATTGTGGAGGGACACTTTGGCGCTAAGAAAACTACTTTCAAGGTTCTCCAATCTGGTTTTTGGTGGCCTTTGTTATTTAAGGATTCTCATGATTTTGTTAAGGCTTGTATTAGATGTCAACGGACTAGAACGATTGGGAAGAGGAATGAAATGCCTCAACACCCTATTCAATCTATTGAAATTTTTGATGTGTGGGGAATTGACTTTATGGGCCCCTTCCCTTCATCCCATGGTTATGAATATATCTTGGTGGTAGTTGATTGTCTCTAAATGGATAGAGGCCATTCCTATGCGCACAAATGACCACTCTGTGGTTTTGAAATTTGTGAAGGCTAATATCATATTTCATTTCGACTGCCTCAAGACCATTATAAGTGATGGGGGGCCTCATTTCCAAAACCACCACTTCAATACGCTAATCAAGAGTCTAGGAGTGACTCACAAGGTCGCTACCCCTTACCATCCTCAGAAAAGTGCCAGGTTGAAGTGTCGAATAAGGAGATAAAAAATATTTTAGAAAAGATTGTTAGACCTAATAGAAAAGACTGGTCCCAAAAGCTCGATGATGCTTTGTGGGCATATCGAACGGCCTATAAGACCCCTTTGGGTACTTCTCCCTTTTGGATTGTATATGGGAAAGTGTGCCATTTACCAGTTGAGTTGGAACATAGGGCACTTTGGGTTATTCGAAGTGTTAACATGGAACTAGAAAAGGCAAGTAAGGCACAACTTCTGGAATTAAGTGAGCTTGAGGAGCTAAGGAATGATGCTTATGACACCTCTCAAGCTTATAAAGAAAGAACTAAAGGTCTTGCATGATAAGTATATACTTCGAAAGACCTTTCAGCCCAACCAACAAGTCTGGCTTTTCAATACCAGACTTAAGCTTTTTCCAGGGAAGTTAAAATCTCATTGGGATGGGCCTTACATAATCACTAAAGTGTTTCCGCATGGAGCTGTGGAGATTAAAAGCCCTTCCTCTTCAGCAATTCCCTTTATCATCAATGGTCAACGGTTAAAACCATACATTACTTTAGATGGCCATCTGGTTGACGAGGTCACTCTTGAGGAGCCTTAGCTCCTACCATTCTTTGCCTCAGGTAATATCTTCCTTTAACTGTTTTTGTTTCCAATGAGGACATTGTTTGAACCAGGCATGGGGGAGAGGACCTAAGGCATTTGTTTATAGCATGTCTACATTTTTCATTCATTCATGCATATTGCATTAAAAAAAAAAAATTGAGCTTAACTAGCTAGGCCCTGAATTCTTAAGCAAATCAGAACTCTAGGTTAGACTAAGTTGATTCTAGGGTCGAACTTTAGAAGCTAAGTGAGCTACTAGCTTTAGACCTTTAGGGTCGTTTGTGGAATTAAAAACTTAAGTAGGAGTTAAGTTGCGGACCATTCCTCAAGAGGTTGAGGAAGGAAAGCTAGGGATTGAGTTAAAAGGTGGGGTAGTACGTAGAGTCTTGTTCTACCTTTTGATTTACGGGTCTTTGTAACCCAAGCATCCAAATTTCACACACTTGGTCATGTGTAAGTGATCACCTTAATTCCTTTCTTAAAAGAAATTTGGTTCTCTTAGTTTTGACTTAGGAGAGGCTTGAAAACATAATTTGACTGGAAGAGTTCCTGCTGCAGGAGAGGTGGAGTATATACTCACCTTGAGGATGCGATGGTAACATATCACCTCCTCGACGCTTGTCTCTTAGGATATCCATCCTACTGGGGGCATGTAAGCGCATTGTGCGGTTTAGGTACCATAGGCGGCCCTATCTCGAAGTGCCGATTGCCACAGGACTAAATTCGCTTAAGAAATCCATGGGCGATACTATCTCAAAGTGTCGATTGCCAGGAGATCTTAGGGCACTATGGGCGGTGCTATCTCGAAGCATCAAAAGACAGGCACCCTTCGAGGTACGGTGGTGGGGACAATGAATCTGACACAGACCGTGTTGATAGCTGATCCGAGGTTAGACTTAGAGGAATCTAACAAAAAATATATATATTATTCAAAAAAAAATCCTTTTTCCTTTCTAAGTTGGCAATCATACCAACCTCAAATAACTCAGACCAATGCACATGCACGGATGCTATAGTCTCAGGGATCAATAAACCCTAGGGTAGAGTCAGAAATCAAGGAAACTTGTGCCTGCAGCTTGTCTTTAGCCGACCTAGTCTATAACTTAGCAACTACTTGGGAACCTTAGGTCTAAAGTTTGAACTTAACATGTTTCTAAAGGAAGACCATTTGGGTTGGTTAGTCTACTTGGAGTGCTAGGTTTCTGCTTGGATTTGCTAGGGACTAGCAAAAACTAGGCATGGGAGTTTTTGATTAGCCCATATTTGTTGGCTATTTAAGTATTTAAGTATCTAGACATTAACTTAATTTTAACATTTAGATAGCATACATTAGGATGTAAATAAATTAATTCATATTTTTAGCTTAAGTGCATAATTCATGCATTTGGAATTAACCTAAGATTGCATACATTTGATTAGTTAATTAATTAGGTGCATTACATACACTATTTTAATTAACATAGAAGTTAAGGAGTTATGTATAAATAATCCTAATTATTTTATTCTTTTTCTTCCTTCTCCTTTGCAGGTAACTGCTCCATCTCTACCTCCTCCTCCTGCGCATCAGCATTGACTCAACGGGAATTTCAAATCTTTGTACCTGTGGCTACAAAAGAGGAAGAGTTGCCGTTCAAGGGAGGCCACCACCCCTTTGTTCCTCACTGCGTAGAGAACTTTGTTTCTTATCCATTCCATACCACCGGCCTCCCACCACAGCAGTGCGACTCCACCACCGTGGGCATGTGGGGTGACAGCCCACATCGCAAAGAGTCCCTGCAACTTCTCCTCCCTGCACCTCAGCCCTACCAAGTGTGCCACCACGCGCGCCTCTAGCCAACGCACTTCATCTTCTGCAGCAGACCACGTGCACTGATAAACGCCAGTTTATCATCATTCTTCTGCATTAAAACTAACCTAGCTCTTAGGATTTTACTCCTCAAATGATTTTTTTGGGCTGCATTTAGGCATAAATTAGGATAGGCATGCATTGCATTTTTTATTGTCGTTTTAATGTGTTTTTGTGAGTGTTAGGGATGTACAAATGCACAGATCCCTAAAACCCTAGCACTCAAGAAGGCAAATGGTGAAGAAGAAGCCCAGACTAGCTAGAACCCAGCTTGATCCAGCTCACCACAGCTGAAACCTAGTTTACTTAAACTAGGGTTAGCTCATCCCAGCTCCATTTAGCTAATCTCAGCTGGATGGCAGCTCAAGAGAGTTCACCTTAGCTCACCCTAGCTCAAGTCAGCTCAGATCCAGCTCAACTTAGCTGAGTCTAGCTCATCTCAGCTCCCACTAGTTCACAGGGAGCTCTAGCTAGCTCAGCTGAGTTGACAGGAGTTCACCCCAGCTCAGATCCAGCTACATCCAGCTCCACTCAACTCCAGCCAGCTGAAGAAGAATTCATCTCAGCTCAGGAAGCTCAAGTCCAGCTCCCGGGGACTCAGCTTAGCTCATCTCAGTTGAGCTAAACTACCTTAGCTACCTCAACCAGCTTGATTCTCCCCGGGATCACCAGACCTAGTTCACCTCAGCTAATTTTGGTAGAAGCTAGCTCACTTTAGCTTGGCTTAGCAACAAGCAAAGAACTAGCAAACTAAGCCAGCTAGAGTAGCCCCATGCCAGCCTCTTCAGCAGCAGCCAGCTCTAGCTCCAGCTCCAGACTTCTTCTCCTCAGCTCCTTCCTCCAAACCCTAGCTCCAACACCTTCTCCTCTACTCCTCCATTAGCTAAGCTAGCTTAGCTTAGCTTAGCTTAACTATGCTCCAACTTCCTTGGCTTGTACCACCCCAAAAACCCACCTACCAACTCCACCCAACTAGCTCCACCTAAGCTCCACATAAGCTAACTTAATTGGCACCAACCTAACCTACCCACCACCTCCAAAAGACACCTAAAAGTGGCGCCAAAAACTACCCATAACCACCCCTTAATGGCGCCACTTTTCCCTCCAAAATCCCCCCTCATCTCCACCACACAATCCCCCTTGAATCCATCTCCACCATCCACCTAACTCCCCTTCTAGAAGACCCCATGTTGGCGCCAACATGGGGGTGTCTCTCCACCACCAAAAGACACCAACACCACCATAACCACCCCTTTAAAACCCCTTGGGTTGGCGCCAACTCACCCTAGCCATAGGATCACCAACCACCCTCATCCTTCCATCCTAGCCCTCCATTTCAAGGGGCACCTTAACCCCCCATCCTATTCTATAAAAAGCCACCACCTACCACCATTTTGGGGCATCCTCCCTTAGTATATTTTTCTACCTAAACCACCTATACCTACAGCCAAGAAGAAGGAGTAGAGGAGATTAAAGGGGCACATCACCAGCCCCTTTGGTGCCTTCTCCCCACTCTCTTCAACTTGAGCCACGCCAAGGAGGAGGACTCTTCCACTTCAAGGAGGATGGCCAGGCAAAGGAGGACTTAGGGTGGACATCCACCCTTGGAGAGAAACATAGGGCACGCCCCCCTAGGGCTTGCCTTGAAGGACATCACCTTGGCGGAGCACTGTAAGGAAGGAGTTGAAGGACTCTTTTCAAGATTGGGAGCCACCAACCTTGGAGCAAGAAGCCCTCTTCTTCACCATCTATCTAGAGGATTTTTGTTTTCCTTTCTTTATGTCAATTTTCTAGTAGTAGAAGCATTCCTCTCCTAGGCATTTTTGTTAAACACTTTTTTTTAATTATCTAGTTGCCTTCTTTGCAATTTCTTGTTTGCATTTCTATTTGCTTGTTTTTAGCATTCCTCACTCCCTCTCCCTAATTATTCTAGGCCTCCACTTGCCTAGAGTGAGCTTAGGGAGAGGCTCTACTTGCCACTTAGAAGTAGTATTTTAAATTGAATTGTAAATCACCTTCCCGTCACCATTCCGCATGTTGTCTTAATTTAAAACAAAAAAAATGATATATTGAAAAATACCAAAAAGAAAGTTGAGATTGTATTCCAAGCAAGAGAATCACTATTGCAAACATTTGGCCTCCTTGGACGACCCTAGATACTCCCCTATCTAGGAATATAAATTTAAGAGTTTATCGATTTTACGCGTTATAACGATGTATTTTAACAAACCGCGTGAAATACCTATCATGGACACGCTGCACCTCCAGCGCAGCAGGTGTGCACGCGCCTACCTCAACCGCTGGCCGCACCTCAGCCAACATCCCACCTTGCGCCTGCATGCCCGTGCCTTCACCTCCAGCGCACCCACGCTCTATCGCACCCATGCTCCAGCGCACCCACGCCCCAGCGCACTCGCCTCGCACCACCACCCCATCGCGCGCCTTCACCTTGCAACTACACGCCGCGCCCTCACCTCCAGCCAGCACGCCCGCATGCCCTCGCCTAGCGTGCGTCCTCCAGCAGTCCCTTCACCTCCACGCGCTCACGCCCTAGTGCCTACAGACCCCCGCTTCAATGCCTCCAGCGCCTCCTTGCAGCACCTGCAGCCGTGCACCATCAGACCCCGTGCATGCCCATGTGGCCTGCAGAGCGCCCACTCCTCCTCGTGCCTACAGCGCCCACGCACCACCCCTCCTTGAGCTTACAGCAAGCACGGCCAGCAGCAGCAACCTCCACCACCGTCGCTTCTCTCCTCCATCCGACTGACTCCGACCATTCTCATAACCTGTCGTGGCCACCGTTGCGAAGCCCTCACTCCAGCCAACCTACGCCCGGAAGAGGTCCTCGAAAAAACCTCTCTCCCATGCGTGAGGAGGAGAGAGGTAGAATCCTCTGTTTATGGTGGAATTAGTATTTACATTTCATGCCATTGCCACAAAAATGAATTTTGATTTATCATTATTTTATTGTGGCAAATTTATGCCTTCATGCTCATGCTTCTAGAGAATTGTTAAACCTTATTATTCATCTCTATGTGCATTGAATTTAATTTTGAATTACATTTTAGTATGCATGCAAGTGAATAGTACATGGCATACCCTTGCATATGGATAAGTTTCTTATGTAAAAATTACATTAACACCCCTTGACTTCTCCATAAATGTAAGGTTTACTTTCAGAGCTACATAGGCATTGTTTGATCTGACGAATAGTTCAGCGAACTTAATTTCGACCTAATTGCGAATTTAAATAAGTCATTGCCTCCCTGTGGACACAACCCGCTCTCCTGTGAGTGGTTTAATTTTAATTTTAATTATTTTGTTAAGCGATTTTCCACCACTTTGATCCTATAATGACATATCATTGTAATAACATTATTCAAAAGCGAAAATCGTCATATCACCCTATGTTCAATTTCTACAGGTAAATGGCATGCCTTTCCATACACCAGATGAAACGGAGACATGCCGATGGGCATTTTATACGTCGTACGGTAGGCCCAAAGAGCGTCCTGGAGCTTTTAAGTCCAGTCTTTGCGATCAGGCCTAATCATTTTCTGCAGAATATTCTTAATCTCCCAATTGGAGATCTCGGCCTGTCCATTCATCTAAGGATGGTAAGGTGTGGAGATTCGGTGATTAACCCCGTATTTTGCTAGCAAATTACTAAACTGGGCATTAGCGAAATGAGTTCCACCATCACTGATGATGACCCTCAAAATCTCGAACCTGCTAAAGATATTCTTCTTGACAAAATCGATGACCATCATGTGCTCATTGGTTCGGGTGGGAATCGCCTTGATCCATTTGGACACGTAATCAATAGCAACGAGAATGTACTGATGTCCAAATGAAGGAAGGAAGGGTCCTATGAAGTTGATGCCCCAAATGTCGAAGATTTCGGTAGGAAGAATAGGGTTTAGGGGCATCATATCTCTCTTAGTTATGCTTCTGAGTGCCTGCCATCGAGAACACGACCTTGAGAATTCCTGGGCATCCTTGAATAAAGATGACCAATAGAATCCAGATTGCAAATTTTTGCAGCCGTCTTTTTCCCGGAGAAGTGTCCACCACACGTAGATGCATGGCAGAACTTGAGAATACTGTTGAATTCGTTCTCTAGAATGCATCAGCAACTAATTTGATCAGAGCTGATGTGAAACAGTTCAGGGTCCTCCCAGAAGTAATATTTGGCCTCAGATTTGAGTCTATCCCGTTGTTGCTTGGTCCAATCCTGGGGGATTTGACCAACGGCCAAATAATTAACGATGTCAACAAACCACGCGATTTGGACACCTGAAACTGTAAGGATGGTTTCGTTCAGAAAAGTATCAACAATCGGAATCTCTGAAATAGAAGAATCACTCAGAAGTCTCGACAGATGATCCGCCACCACATTTTGTACCCTAGATTTATCCTTGATTTCAAGATCAAATTCTTGAAGCAGAAGAATCCAACGAATAAGCCAGGGTTTGGCAACCTTTTTGGCCAAGAGATGTCTCAAGGTCGAGTGGTCAGTATGTATAATGACGTGAGACCCTAAGAGATAAGCCCTAAATTTATCCAAAGCAAATACTATAGCTAGTAATTCCTTCTCAGTAACAGTGTAGTTCCTTTGGGCCTCATCTAGAGTTTTACTAGCATAGTAGATAACAGAGGGCTTCCTATCAACTTTCTGACCCAAAACAGCCCTGACCACATAATCTGAAGCGTCGGTCATGATTTCAGAAGGGGCTATCCAAACCGGTGGTTGCAACACCAGAGCACCAGTGACTGCTGTTTTAAGAAAATCAAATGCCTTACGGCATGATTCATTGAAATCAAACGGCATTTCTTTGGCGAGAAGATTGCTCAGAGGATGAGCAACCTTCAAAAAGTCCTTGATGAATCTCCTGTAGAATCCCACATGACCAAGAAATGATCGAATTTGTTTAACAAATGTGGGAGGAGGAAGTTTAGCGATAGCATCAACCTTAGCTTTATCTACTTCGATTCCCCGTTCAAAGATTACATGACCCAAGGCGATGCCTTCTTGTGTCATGAAATGACTCTTTTCCCAGCTAAGGACCAGTCTTGTTTTGATGCATCGTTTAAGAATCATTTCAAGATTAGCTAGACAAGAGTCAAACGATTCTCCAAAAATAGAGAAATCGTCCATGAAGACTTCCATAAACTCTCCCACCATGTCAGAGAATATGGCTAGCATACACCTTTGAAAAGTCACAGGTGCATTGCATAAGCCGAATGGCATCCTACGGAAAGCAAAGGTTCTGTAGGGACAGGTGAAAGTAGTTTTTCCCTAATCCTTGGGATGGATAGGAACTTGGTTGTAGAAAGAGCGATCTTCATTTTCGTTGAAAACTTTAACATAAAATGATGTGTCGTTGTATTTAATCGCGTGGTAGAAAATCGCTTTTCAAAACATTTTAATTGTCAGAATCTAACCACGAATAGTTAGGTCATCTCCACAGGGAGGAATTAGTCTATTAAATTAATAAATAGTGCCTCATTTATTTAGGAAACTCAATGGATATGCATGCTACTTCGTGCTTTTCTTTTTCTCACATAAATGCTCATTTTAACCAATTAATCAAGAATGTAGGTACTATGATGCAAATTCACCATAATATAATATCATGTAAAATAGTGATCTCTATACTGGTAAGCACCGTAAATACTAATTTCTAAAAGCATAACTTTTTCTCCATAATCCATGCATTCAATCATTCATGTGATATATATATATGCAAACAATTCAGATGAAGTAGAAGGAGGACTATGCAATTTCACCACAATAATGTAATGCCTAAAATAAATTAATAGTAAACCTCACAATGGCATTTGTTGTAATTTTTAATCCCAACCAAAACAGAGCATTTGTCTCTCTCTTCCTCACGAGAGAGAGAGCACCGGCGGGGCTGTCGCGAGGAAGGGTTGTTGGCGAGGATGATGGCTATCCGATGGAGGCGGTGGTGTCGACGAAGAAGGCCAGAGGTGGCCGGTCGACGGAGGAGATGAGGATCAGAGAGGGCTGCTACTGTAGCCGCACGCCTGCTGTGAAGGTGCTGGCGGGTGCGGCGCGTGCCTGCGGGCGCGGGTGGTGAAGGCAGAGCCTGCCGATGGGCGTGCGGGCGCGGTGGTCAGCAGATGGGCGCGAAGGCAGGCGTGTGGGCGAGGTGACCTGCAGGTGGCACCTGTAGGTGCGCCTGTAGAGTGGTGGAAGGCGCTGGCAGGTGCGGCGTGCACTTGCGGGCGTGGGTGGCGAAGGCGGAGCCTGCCGAAGGCAGGCGTGCGGACGCGGCAGTCAACAAATGGGCGAAGTGGCCAACTGCGGGTGTGGTAGCGCCTATGGGCTTGGTGCGCGGGTGAGCGGTGCTGCTCCTGCCGATGGGCATGCAGGCACGGCAGGCAGAGGCACTACAGATGGGCGAAGAGGGCAACTGCGAGTGCGATAGCACCTGTAGGCTTGGTGCGCGGGGGAGCAGTGCTGCGCCTGCCGATGGGCATGCAGGCGCGCTTGCAGGTAAAAGCCCTGCAGATGGGTGGAGTCAGCGTTAGCAGGTGCGGGTGGTGAAGGCGGATGAGGCGGCTGCTTGGTGAGGTGCGGGAGCGGTGCAGGATCGGGAAAGAGGATTGGCTGGAATTTGAGGTGGCTTGCGCGCGCTTGCGGGCGTAGGGGTGCTGCTGAAGGTGCTTGCAGGGAGATGGGCGCGGGTGTTGTGCGGTCTACAGATGCGGGCGCCAGGTGGAGCTAGGGAGAGACACGCACGGTGCAGTCTTGGAGGCAGTGGTGAAGGAGCGGTGTGGGTGCACAGTGCATGCAGTGGAGTTTTTCCCCGCCATGGGGAAGATCGCTTTCTGGTGCACGCCACCTCCTCTCTTTTAACTCCTCTCTCTCCCCGCATGCGTGAGTTAAGGGATTTTCAAATCCCTTAACTATTTCTGGCCTCATTTGTTGAGGAAGGGCAGCGGAAGATTAACCCAATGTGTGGGGGGAGTTGCGGCTGTTATGTGGAAATTTATCCCCCCACCCTTGTTCTTTCAGAATATTATTCTTGCAATCATAAAAACAACAAAATCATTACATATTAAGTTATATAATGTTATAAACTTAAATCATGATGCGCTTAAGTGCAATTATTAACACACCTACAAGGTACGATTAAAGATACTTTGTCTTAATATTAGTCCATTAAAATGGACTCATCAAATACCCCCATGACTAAGATTTGCTAGTCCCTAGCAAAAATAAAAATAATAGAAGTAATCAGAAGATTTCTTCTTTTCTTATTTTAAAACTTTAGAAATCCAGACAAATGTGAAGTGCTGATAGCCTAGGCAAAAAATCCATATGAAAGAGCCAATTCGCATTGGGAGTTCGTACATCACCCTTGGGAAATATTTCTATCGAGATAGGCAACTACTTCCCTCGGGGATAAAGCAGACGATAATCTCTAATTTGACCTCGGTGTTTGGCTTAGGTAGGAGATATCGAATGGATTTGTATTTGGTAGCACACTCTATCTGGTGCTACATATAGTCTAGTACTGCAGACTCTAGATCTCTAGACTATTAGATAAGTCAACTCTGAGAGAGGCTACATAATTGTGCTCTCTTGATGTTCCAGGGCATTCTCTCTTTTTCTTTCTTTCTGAGATCAGGAATCTCGCCAGATTTAGAAATTGTACTCACTATTTGGTGGCCTCACATGGCATCCACACTTCATTTAAAGTATTAATAACTCTCCAACTATGTTAGAGTCCTCAACTAGTATTCGGGCGATTAGAAATACTAAAAGGTAGGTATGGGTCATATTTGGTGGAACGCGAAAGGTGTTTTGTTACCTCAGAAATAATATTACATTAGAAACTTGGACTCTTTTTTTTTTGTAATATAACCATTTCTTCTTTTTCTTCTTTCTATTTCTTCTTTTTCTACTTTTCTCTTTTCCTTTTTTTTTATTTTTTTCTTCTTGTTTTTGTTTCTTTCTCAATCAACACAACATGATATGGACTTTTATTTACGAGGCATTATTAGGGATGATGATGGTCAAGAGGAAGTTGTGTGGCTTATTTGGTGGAAGTGCCTATTCTCAGCACCGGGAAGGAATAGATAGGACAGGCGTATTTCTGACCTTTGACACTATTACCCTCCTTCAGCTGAGGACTCTATGAAAGACAGTCGTAACCATCCACCATAGTTATAGCTTTATTAAGACTCAATCTCTATGTATCTGCCTTATTTGGTGACTCTCAATTCACTCAAAGTATGCACATAGGAATAGAGAGTGAAAACTACGCCTAACTCTAAAGTATCATCATCTAATTATCCAAAACTTAAGAGTCCTTGCAGTAGACTTAGCGCACCAGTAATCTCTCTACTTTCCTCTCACAAATATGAGGTGGATCTATTGGACGATAGTATGCCTGACTCCCTATGAACTGTCCAAGGGTTCAGTAGACTTACAAATGCTCATTGGTTTTCCTCAAGGATCATTGCCAAGTCTACGTGCACGTGAAATAAATGTACTGGATTCTAAACTTAAGAAATAATTCCGAAAGAAAAACCTCTAATGACAAAGGTACTTTGCTAGAGACTAACCCATTCAGCTCAAGAAAAGAGAATTTTTTTTTTTTAAATGCATGAATACTTCCTAAAATGCAAATGCACTCCCCCATGCCTAAATCCTACAATGTCTCCATTGTAAAATTAAAATAGGAGGAGAAAGGAAAAATATTACCTGAAACGGTCTGCTGGGTTGCCTCCCAACAAGCGCTGCATTTTCTGTCAGCAGCCAGACTTATAAGGAACCTGTAAGTCAGGTTCTAGACAGAAAAAGTTAGGCCCTAAAAATATGCATAGCAGCGTAGGCCTAGAAAACAGGTAACCACGGATGTTGGCTAGCTGATGGTGCAATGTAATTCCAAATGCTCACCAGAAGAAATGAAAATAGAAAATCTCGTTGGCTACCTTGGGAGGTCTATGAATAATAAACGGAATATGAAAAGAGACCTCCCGAAATGGACTAAGTGGAGGATAACAAGGATCCTCCAGAGCAGGATGGGTTTTAAAAGATATACACATAATTAGTTCAAACCCTTGAATGGCGAGAGTAAAAGTACAAGCATCAATCCACACTCGCCATTCAAATCTAGGATGTAGTGGCCTGATATATTCTCCATAAAGAATGTACATGAGCAGAGATCTAAGCCAAGGATCGGTTAGGGAGTATAAGGGTTGTTTGTAGTGTTGGAAGGTAATGGTTAAGTCCAATGAGGGCTTAGTTGGTGTTAGGTCCAATTCCAACAATGATTCAGATTGTGTACACTCCCTAACAGTTGTATACAACTTCAAGTTATCCTGCCTAGCATTAATGATCGGAGTCATATTTGAATCAAGGGTAGACTCCAAATTACAACTTTTTGATGGCAGGGTCAAAATGTAAGAATCATTATCATTCAACTCATCCCTAGATTCGTTTGGTTCACTCAAATATTTGTTAGGGTGTATATGTGATTCATTAGGAGTTGGATCAGTATCCTCAATTATTTCTAAAGGAGGATCAGTTTTAATATTTTGGAGGAAGCCTATATCATTGAATTCGTCATTCTTCTCGGGGTATAAATCCTCAATTGACGTGTTTTGTTCCCGAGAGTCTCCCATAGACTTCTCATTATTTTGTTTGTCCTCCTCTAATATCAACTCTTGTTTTGATGGAGGATGACTCTCTAAAGAAAGAAGGAATCTGGATTTAATTATATTATTTCTATCCTCTAGAGGTAAATCCTCAAATGATAAATAATTCTCCTATGATTCACTCCATATTTTTAGTCCAGGTTCCTCTATTGGGGCATCCTCATCCTCTGAATTAGACTCTTCATATCCCTGAGACCAGAATTGATCATCCTCTATTCCCTTAGGGTCACCTTCATTGGGTGCATTCTCAGGATGCTGAATGGTAGGTGTTGATTCCCTAAGTAGAGGGTCAGGAGTAGGCTCACTAAGGGTAGAACGGGATTCCACCAAATAATTAATAGGGGAAGTGATAGAAATAATACAACCTTGACCCGGGTTGGTAGGGGTAAGGAGAATACTGTCATTGGGGTCAAGGTCCTTAAGAGGTAGCATCATCCCTTGCTTTTGACTACAATATAATTCAGGTGGATAATCACTATGATCGTTATCCTCAAGTGGCCGTGTCCCATTGGGAGAGTCTAAGTGATGGCTACCTAAAATTGGATCCCTATGTCATTAGGTTCCTCAAAATTATTTTCATGATCATGGTTTATTGGGTAGGGATCAGGATTATTGAGAAGCGTGTAGCTAAGTTGTCTTATTTCTTCATTTAACTGTTGACTATTCCTCAACATCTCTCCCATTGATTGCATTATTTCCTTTTGCTGTTTTTGCAATTCTATCAAAAAAGAGGAGAGGCTACTATTATCAGGTTGGGGACGATAGTTAATTTCAGGCTCTGGTTGCTTAGGGGTACCGGTCCAACCTCGATACGGAAAATCATGAAGGGTGGGATGGTTTGGTGTTTGCATAGAAGTATGGATTTTAAGATCGAAAAATCCCGCTCCTAGGCTCTACTCAAAAGTGGGAGTTATCAAGCCAGTACTCCCAGGGTAAGAATGAGAATGATCCCATGAATTGTCAATGTACCCATCAAAGGATGGATATGCTCAGAGCATGGGATCCTGATTAAAAGATGGGAAGTATTGACTTTGATTATCTGAATGATAGGAGTAAGAGTAATCCATTTCTTTAAGCAAAATAATTTTAACTCTCTTAGGATTTAGAATATAAGCAGAAAAATTCCTAGAGAGTTCTATTGTCAAAGCAAATGCAAATTCAAAGGGATCTATTTTTAGTAGATTGTAGGTCTTAAAGTTACATGTTTAGTTGGTGGCCAAACAAGTTTTGCAAAAATTACACTTCCTAGGTTAACCTTCGTTGGTGCCTATAACCTACTCGCAAGGGATGGAAGTCTCGAATCGAGCCCACACACGAGGAATCGAAGTAACTTGGTGGATAGGCATGTTGATTTCTGACTAACTTCCCTTGTGGTGCAAAAGAGGAGAGGTAAAAATTTATCTAGTGACCTTATGTGTGGTGCACAGTGTCTCAAGTGTGCAAGCATACGATCGTGTTTTGATTTTTTGAAATTCTGCAAACAGGATCCTTTTGCACACAATTTTCAGTCACAGATTTTAAAGTCCATTGTTTAACAGTCCCAATTTTTTAAAGTGACCACTGAAATAATTTGATTCAAGTACTTTAGTGGTCTTAGATTTAGGTTCAATGCATATGCATGACAAGTAATTAATGCTCAAGAGAAGACGTACCTTACTCCAGCTTTCTTCGTGCAGTAATGAATGCAATGCAATAAAAATAAACTAGATGCTGCTCATTCAGTCCTAGATGGTTGTCCTATAGATATGCAGCTTCTAGCAAGCAGTTTGAATTTTTTTTTTAATTTTTAATAACAATAACAAATAGACCTAATCTAACTAACTAACCAAAATGCAGTTCAAACAGTTTAAAAAATCCTATAATCTAAATAAATGGGAACACGCTCCCGAAAATACGATTCCATATACAAGAGCGATAAGAAATAAAGTGGCAATGTGAACACGTTCCCAAAAATACCCAACACGGGTCCAAAAGATAGAAATTAAATTCTAATGTCTATCTAACTAAATCTAACTAAGATCTACTGCCTAAATCAGAAATAGGCTTCTTCGTAAGCCTATGTGCGTGGGATCAAGGCTTACATGTTCCTGTTGCCGTCCTCCAGGTGGCGTCAAAGTCCACCAAAAAAATCGTCTCCGCTGTGCGTGTCCGTCGCATTCGTCGCGTGTTTTTGCACAGAAGAAAATCCACAGTTAGTAATTCAGAAAATCTTTCAAAATAGCATAAAAATAACATAAAATTCCTGGAAAAATTAACAGGCATTTTTCCTCCCCAGCAATGGTGCCATTTGAAAGAGCGATCTTCATTTTCGTTGAAAACTTTAACATAAAATGATGTGTCGTATTTAATCACGTGGTAGAAAATCGCTTTTCAAAACATTTTAATTGTCAGAATCTAACCATGAACAGTTAGGTCATCTCCATAGGGAGGAATTAGCCTATTTAAATTAATAAATAGTGTCTCATTTATTTGGGAAACTCAATGGATATGCATGCTACTTTGTGCTTTTCTTTTTCTCACATAAATGCTCTTTTAAACCAATTAATCAAGAATGTAGGTGCTATGATGCAAATTCACCATAATATAATATCATGTAAAATAGTGATCTCTATACTGGTAAGCACCGTAAATACTAATTTCTAAAGCATAACTGTTTCTCCATAATCTATGCATTCAATCATTCATGTGATATATATATGCAAATAATTCAGATGAAGTAGAAGGAGGACTATGCAATTTCACCACAATAATGTAATGCCTAAAATAAATTAATAGTAAACCTTACAATGACATTTGCTGTAATTTTTAATCCCAACCAAAACAAAGCATTTGCTCTCTCTCTTCCTCGCGAGAGAGAGAGAGAGCACCGGCGGGGCTGTCGCGAGGAAGGGCTGTTGGCGAGGATGATGGCTATCCGATGGAGGCAGCGACGTCGACGGAGACGGCCAGAGGCGTCCGGCCGGCGGAGGAGATGAGGACCAGAGAGGGCTGCTGCTGTAGTCGCACGCCTGCTGTGAAGGTGCTGGCTGGTGCGGCGCCCGCCTGCGGGCGCGGGTGGCAAAGGCGGAGCCTGCCGATGGCCGTGCGGGCACGGCGGTCAGCAGATGGGCATGAAGGCAGGTGTGCAGGCGAGGCGGCCTGCAGGTGGCACCTGTGGGTGCGCCTGCAGAGTGGTGGAAGGCACTGGCAGGTGTGGCGTGCCCCTACAGGTGCGGGTGGCAAAGGCAGAGCCTGACAAAGGCAGGCGTGCGGGCGCGGCGGTCAGCAGATGGGCAAAGTGGGCAACTGCAGGTGCGGTAGTGCCTGTGGGCTTGGTACGCGGGCGAGCGGTCCTGCGCCTACCGATGGGCGTGCGGGCACGGCTGGTAGAGGCACTGCAGATGGGTGAAGTGGGCAACTGCGGGTGCGGTAGCGCCTGTGGGCTTGGTGCGCGGGCGAGCGGTGCTGCGCCTACCGATGGGCGTGCAGGCGCGCTTGCAGGTAGAGGTGCTGCAAATGAGTGGCAACAGCACTAGGGGGTGCGGGTGGCGAAGGCGGATGAGGCGGCTGCTTGTTGAGGTGCGGGAGCGGTGCAGGATCGGGAAAGAGGATTGGCTGGAGCTTGAGGAGGCTTGCGCGCACTTGCGGGTGCAGGGGTGCTGCTGAAGGTGCTTGCAAGGAGATGGGCGTGGGTGCTGTGCGATCTACAGATGCAGGCGCCAGGTGCTGCTAGGGAGAGAGGCACGCGGTGCAGGCTTGGAGGCGGTGGTGAAGGAGTGGTGCCGGTGCACAGTGCATGCGGTGGAGTTTTCCCCGCCAGGGGGAAGATCGCTTTCCAGTGCACGCCGCCTCCTCTCTTTTAACTCCTCTCTCTCCCCGCATTTGTTGAGGAAGGTCGGCGGAAGATTAACCCAATGTGCGAGGGGAGTTGCGGCTGTTATGTGGAAATTTATCCCCCCACCCTTGTTCTTTCTGAATATTATTCTTGCAATCATAAAAACAACAAAATCATTACATATTAAGTTATAGAATGTTATAAACTTAAATCATGATGTGTACAAATCTTCTACAACTTAAGTGCAATTATTAACACACCTACAAGGTACGATTAAAGATACTTAGGCTTAATATTAGTCCATTAAAATGGACTCATCAGTTGTATCCTGAGTAGCTTATGAGTCCATTTTAATGGACTAATATTAAGCCTAAGTATCTTTAATCGTACCTTGTAGGTGTGTTAATAATTGCAATTAAGTTGTAGAAGATTTGTATGCATCATGATTTAAGTTTATAACATTCTATAACTTAATATGTAATGATTTTGTTGTTTTTATGTGCAGGTATTATATTTAGAAAGAGCAAGGGTTGGGGAGCAAATTTCCCCAACAACCGGCGGGACTTTTCCCTTTCCTTCGGCTAGTCGTAATCTCCCCTGCAATGCCCGCCAGCCAAAAATAGAAAAGGGATTTGAAAATCCCTTGATTAGCTCACGTAGGGAGAGAGAGGAGTTAAAAGAGAGGAGGCGGCATGCACTGGAAGGCCATCTTCCCCCTGGTGGGGAAAAACTCCACTGCATGCACCGTGCCCCCACACCACTCCTTTACCACCGCCTCTAAGCCTGCACCGCGTGCCTCTCTCCCTAGCACCACCTGGCACCCGCATCTGTAGACCGCACAGCACCCACTCCCATCCCCATGCAAGCGCCTGCAACCACACCCCTGCGCCCGCAAGCGCACACCGCCCACACCACCAGATGGCCGCACCATCTACAGGCGCGCGCAAGCCACCTCAAGCTCCGGCCAAGCCTCTTTCCTGATCCTGCACCGCTCCCACACCTTCCAGCACCCACAGGCGCTACCTCCCTTCAGCCTGCACCGCACCCTAGTGTAGCACCGCTCACCTGCGCCATCTGCAGGCGCACCCACCTCCCTTCTCCAGCGCCTCCCTGCAACCGCTCCAACCTTCAACACGCCTCAGTACACCCATCTGCAGGTGCCTGCACGCCTCACTGCAGCCGCTAGAACCTTCAGCAGCGCCTCCGCCCGCAAGCGCGTGCACGCCCATCGACAGGCTCCGCACAGCCACCCGTGCCCGCAGGCGCACTCCACAACCGCCAGCACCTTCACAGCAGACGTGCGGCTACAGCAGCAGCCTTCTCCAATCCTCATCTCCTCCACCGACTGGCCATCTCCGTTGACACCGCCACCTCCATCAGATAGCCATCATCCTCGCCATCATCCCTTGCTCGCGACAACCCCACCGGTGCTCTCTCTCTCTCTCTCGCGAGGAAGAGAGAGAGCAAATGCTCTGTTTTGGTTGGGATTAAAAATTACAACAAATGCCATTGTGAGGTTTACTATTCATTTATTTTAGGCATTACATTATTGTGGTGAAATTGCATGGTCCTCCTTCTACTTCATCTGAATTATTTGCATATATATATATATCACATGAATGATTGAATGCATGGATTATGGAGAACAAGTTATGTTTTAGAAATTAGTATTTATGGTGCTTACTAGTATAGAGATCACTATTTTACATGATATTATATTATGGTGAATTTATATCATAACACCTACATTCTTGATTAATTGGTTAAAACGAGCATTTATGTGAGAAAAAGAAAAGCACGAAGTAGCATGCATATCCATTGAGTTTCCCGAATAAACGAGACACTATTTATTAATTTAAATAGGCTAATTCCTCCCTAAGGAGATGACCTAACTATTCGTGGTTAGATTCTGACAATTAAAATGTTTTGAAAAGCGATTTTCTACCACGCGATTAAATACAACAACACATCATTTTATGTTAAAGTTTTCAATGAAAATGAAGATCGCTCTTTCAGTAGCCATCAAGAAAACAGAAGTACTTCTGCCCGGGTAATCTTTCCAAGATTTGATCAATGAAAGGCAGAGGGAAATGATCCTTTTTTGTGGTCGTGTTCAGCTTCATGTAATCGATACAAACCCTCCAAGAGGAAGCTGAATGAGTTGTGATAGATTCTCCTTTCTCGTTAGCCACAATGGTAATCCTGACTTTCTTGGGAACAATCTGCACGAGACTTACCTAAGGACTATTAGAGATCGAATAAATGATTCCTGCATTGAGCCACTTAATAATCTCCTTCTTGACCACTTCAAACATATTTGGATTTAATCTCCTCTACATCTGGCAAGAAGGGCGGGATCCATCTTCCAAAAATATTCTATGATTGCAATAAGATGGCTCGATCCCCCTAAGGTCATGCATGGTCCAACCAATTGCCTCATGTTCCTTCAGGACCTTAATCAGTTTAATCTCCTGCTCCTTTGTTAATTTAGCACTGATAATCACAGGGAGCGTCTTATGTGGTCCTAAAAACTGATATTTCATATTCTCAGGCAATGGTTTCAGTTCAAGCTGGGGCAGGTTGATGATTGAAGATAAGGAAGATGCTGATGAGGACTCATTAAGAGGAAGAGGTTGAGAGTGAACAAAATCAATAACCTCTTCAAAAGATAGCGGGTCTGCCATAGAGGGTTGCGGGTCTAATTCGTCATCAGAGGAGGAACTTTCAAATGTATAAACCATCATACAAGTCTCAATATTCATATTATCATCCTCAAGTTCCTCAATAAATCTACAATCCTCAAATTTATTAATCACCTTAAAAATATCCAATTTCATTATTTGATCCCCAAAGGCTATTTCCATGCTACCACTTTCACAGTTAATGTTGGCCTTGGCGATAGCCAAGAACAGACGCCCCAGAATGATGGCCGTGTTCCTCAGACTTTCAGGTACATCCATGTCAAGGATAAGGAAATCTACAGAAAAATAGAAATCCTTAACCTTAATAATAACATCTTCAATAACGCCTCGCGAATTTGTGACAGAACGGTCCGCTAACTACAGTGTTACTGAAGTCGACCGAAGTTCACCTAATCCAAACTTCTCGTAGAGAGAAGTCGAAGGTAGGTTGATGGATGCACCCAGATATAGCAGTGCTCTATCAAAAGTGTAATCTCCGATGACACAAGAAATCAAAGGAGCACCTGGATCTTTCTTTTCTGAGGTTGGTGGTGCAAGATAACAAAACTAGCCTGCTCGGAGAGTACCACCTTTCTTGGAACAGATTCTCTCGACTTACACTTTTGTGTACATAAATCCTTTAAAAATCCCACGTAAGCCAGTATATGTTTGATAGCATCAAGGAGCGAGATATTGATCGCGACATTCTTGAAAATATTCAGAAGCTCCTCATTACTATCAACAGACTTCTTCTTCCTTGATCTGATCAAGGCCTTAGGAAAAGGAACATGAGTCGAATCTTTGGAATCAGGTTCCTGAGCCTTGATTTCTTCTCAAGAATTCTCCTTTCTCACCTCAGGTTCTTCAAGATTCGGTAAATCAGAACAGTGTGGTAGTGGATCCTGAGTTTGTTTACCACACTCCTCAAGGTAACGGAATTTGCAGATGCATACGAGTTTGGGTCTTGGGGAGGGTTAGGAAAGATTGGAGGGGCTTCATTAGCCAAGAATCATTGATTTGTGGAAGAAGAAGAAGAGGAAGGACCCTGCTCAACCACCTGAGCATGTGCGTGTGGGTCCCTCTGATTCCCGTACCAATAGGCTTGATTGCCTGGATTCAAGATATTTCGTGGGTTGGGTATGGGTTGAGATGGTAGATATCCGGGTTGACTAGAATTAGCTATGAGCCCAATTTGCAAGTTGTCCAGCGAGGTTTTCATTTGCTGCATGAGCTGGAGCATAGATCCTTGCATCTCTACCATTTGTCGGTTCAAATCAGCCAGCCCTTTGGGTTGACAGGCATTCCAAGCAAGCTGATTGACCTAATTCGGAGGCAACTGAGTATAAACATGACCCTAACCCATTGGTCGTTGTGGAGCATAGTTGCTGGGTCGGAATTGGGTCTGCTGCCCCAGATTTTTCCAAAAGAAGTTAGGGTGGTTTCTCCAACCTGGATTATAAGCATTGGAGTAGGGGTTGGATCTAACATTCTCCTGTACAGCACAAACATCCTCATAGGGTGAGGATGGAGAGAAAGAAAGGGAAGGATCGGAGAAACTGGGATCAAAGGTCCTAGTTTGGAACCCTTAGGGTTCTGAATAATGCTGACTCGTAGGTTGAGCCGCATCAAGTTGATTCACGAACTCCCGTCTAGAAAGAGCTCGCGATGAATGGAATCTTGAATTCTGGGATTGAGTGGATCGAGAGTTGTTCAATGAGTTTCTAGCCATCCACTCCATTCTCTTAGCAACCAAGTCCACCTTATCAAGTTTATTACAAATCAATTCCATATCGAATGAATGAGAGTCATGGACTTCATTAACATTCGATCTGGGTTGCTGTGACTGGTTAAAAGTATCCATGGAGGCATGATTGATCGAATTCTCACTCATCTCCTCAAACAAATCGTGCACGCTATCTGCATCTTTGTTGAGGAAATTGCCTCCGCAAGAAGCATCCACATGATTTCTGAGTTGCTCAGTCAACCTGTTGTAGAAGATCTACACGAGTTGCTATTTTGGCACCTCATGGTGTGGACACCTCCACAATAGGTCCTGGAATCGCTCCCAGGCAACATGAAACTTCTCCCCCGGCTGCTGGGTAAAGGTAGTCATTGCCCATCTCAAAGCATTGGTACATCCAACAGGGAAGAATTTCTTCAGAAAGGCTGATTTCAACTCATTCCAAGTTGCAATTGGTCTTCCAATAGTCCTGTACCAATGAGCAGCTTTATCCCTAAGAGAGTGGGGGAAAAGCCTCACGATCATTTGCTCATTCACGTTTCGCACCTTGGTTGTCTGACCAAAGTGGTCAAGTCCTCCAAGTGCTGAAACGGGTCTTCAGAGCCAAGCCCATGGAAATGTTTGATCAGGTTTAACACCTAGGGCTTGATTTCTATGTCTCTGACAGGAATCTAAACGCCAGGACATTCCCTGTAATTTAAAGGATCATAAAAATCCTTCAAGAGCTGAGCACCCTACATTCTCTGGAACCATTCTTGCATTCTCTGCATTTTTTCCAGCTACCTTCGAAATACCTCCTGTGGGTCCTGTGGCAAAGGAGGCTGTTGATCGGCCATGGGATCAATTTGGCAAAAATTCAATCTACGCCACCTAGAATACTCTAATGGTCCTTCCAATCGGGGATTCAATCAGCTTCTTCCCAGCATAAACTAGGAAAAGGTCAGAAGTACTGAGGATAAGAACCCGCAACACAACAAAACAAGTATGTCCTTAAGTGGGGTAACCTAAGGATCTACAGACTCCCAGAACTCGCCTTAATATTATAAACGATTTACTCTACTTGTGTCTACTCAATCCAACCAGTTATAAGGAAGGACTGGGGAGAAGGTTCTTCCTTCGGCTTACGGCTCCGATTCCTAGTGTACCCCCCAGCTATGGCCGTTTGACGCTACTCCCCTAGCTAGACATCAGATTGATCAGTACACGTAGGTTAATCATAAACAAACTCAGACTAGGCCCCAAAGAGCGAATCAATCCTTAAGGCCAACATCTACTCGATTTTATTGAGGCCTGGGATTGTAGTGCTTATGGAATATGGTGGGCTCTTAAAATGGGTTGTGCCCTTAATGATCAATTAAGTATGTGTAAGTGTGTGCACAACCAAGGTTTTCAAGCAAGAATATTTGTGATGAGTAGATTTTAATATTCAAATCTTGCTTAAGTAGCTTTTAGGGTTTAGCATTAGGTTGATTTCAATCAAGTTTGAGGTAAACCAGGTTTTCAAGAACGGGTGAAGATTGCTTTCCTTTAAAAATCAGAAATAAAGTGGAGTACCTGGTATGAACCCAGATTGAAAACCCTAATAGGAAGCTACTTGGTGAGTTGATTTTAGGTTGAGTGGTGCGGCCCAAACAACTCAAACAATTGGCCACAATTGCACCACTGAGTTAGGCACACAAAAATGATTAACCTAAAATGATTTCTATTCTTTTATGTGATGATTTATGTGTACCGGTTCCACAGATCAAAATCCGATTGAGTAGAAGAAAATCAATTAGGTTAAGTGCGTTGAATGTGGGTGTATATTGAATTACCCCTCAAAAATATCTTTTTATTTTTTTTTTTATAGATGAGAGGGTGAAATGAATGTGGGTGAAAATTCAAACAACCAAACCAATCCTAGGATTTATGCAAACACATAGGTTAATTACAATTTGAATTTAATGTGATGAAATGAAATCTATGGAGGGGGAAGAATGGGGAGCACTTACAGTCGCCTTCAACTGTACTTTACTCCAATCTACCGCTTGATAATTCCCTGAGAGAGGTATCTGCAAAACAATAGACACGAGAGAAAATAAGTTAGAAGAAAGTAAAGTGCATGAAATGTGAAAAGATCGGAAAATCATTGCCTCCCCAGCAACGGTGCCAAAATGTTAAACATTGGACGACTACACTATCAAAATTGGTTTTGAAAACTTGTCGTAATTCGAGTAGCGAAGAAATCTGTTCAAAAAATATAATTTATACCAAAAAATCTATAAAGAAATCCCTGGTCGAACTCCGGGAGGCTACGTCGATCAAAATTCGCAATTATATTTTTTTGTGTTTTTGTTTAAAGGATGGAATATTCACAATGAAATGGAATCAATATAGACAATAAGTGAGAGAGAGAAAATATTCACTTAATACTGCAAAATATTTTTACAACTAAGAAAGCAGGAAAATTCTACTCTAGAAAGTAGGAAAAAGAATGGGAGAGAAAAGTTATCCACCTTGACGATCGCTTGGAGGATGAGTCAAATGAGACAACGCCTGGAAGATGAGGAACAGAGTGGAAAGGAGGTCCAAGTAGGAGGAACGGGAATGAGGTAGCACATCATCGTCGTCGTAGGATCTGCTTCCCAAACGAGGGCGAAAACTTGGTTTTAGCTCTTGAGGAGCATCCTGGGTGTGGGACAAGCTTCTCTTGAGCTTTGGAGAGGGAGAGAAGAGAAGGAAGGGATGAGAAATCCGTATGAAAGGGGTCTCCTTTTATAGTTGCAAAGAGTGGGGGCATTCTGGACATTACAACTTGAAAAACATTAATTCAGGACCTTTAGTGATGGAGGAAAAAATTAATTCAGGACCTTTAGTGACGGATTTATCCATCACTAAAGGCCTGAACGTGCCCGACGTGCGCGCTACATGCGCACCCCCTCGCCTCCATGTCCTTCAACGCATGTGCACGTTTGCACTCTCTCAGCCGTCCAGTCAAGAGATCGGACTGCTTAAGTTGCCTACGCCCATGCCGTGTGCCTGCGTGCGATCACGCGTATGCGTCGCACGTCGTATCACGTGTGGGTGCTATCGCTCAATCTCCGCCACTGGATTTGCATTGCACAGCTCTAATCGCGCGCCCACTTACAGCGAAAGCGAGCTTTATGTCTGTCGTGCCCCCACTCTCCAGCTGGCTTAGCTCGACCGCTGGCTATGCGAATGTCGCTCAACATGGGGCTACGCCAGCTGGCTTAGCTTGCTAGTTCTTTGCTAGCTAAGCCAAGCTAAAGTGAGCTAGCTTCTGTTGAATGGAGCTGAGGTGAGCTAGGTCTAGTGCTCTCGGGGAGGATTGAGCTGGTTGAGACAGCTAAGGTAGCTTAGCTCAATTAGCTTGAGCTAAGTTGGGTCCCCGGGAGCTGGACTTGAGCTTCCTGAGTGGAGCTGGATGTAGCTAGATCTGAGCTGGGGTGAACTCCAGTCAACTCAGCTGAGCTAGCTAAAGCTCCCTATGGACTAGTGGGAGCTAAAATGAGCTAGACTCAACTAGGTTGAGCTGGATCTGAGCTGACTTGAGCTAGAGTAAGCTAAGATGAGCTCTCTTGAGCTATCATTCAGCTGAGATTAGCTGAATGGAGCTGGGATGAGCTAACCCTAGTTCAAGTGAGCTAGGTTCCAGCTGTGGTGAGCTGGATCAAGCTGAGTTCCAGCTAGTCTGAGCTCCTCCTTCACCCTTTACCTTCTTGAGTGCTAGGGTTTTAGAGATCTGTATATCTGTTCATCCCTAACACTCACGAAAACACATTAAAACAACAAAAGAAAATGCAATGCATGCCTAACCTAGTTAATGCCTAAATGCAGCCCAAAAACCCATTTGCGGAGTAAAATCCTAAGAGCTAGGTTTGTTTTAATGCACAAGAATGATGATAAATTGGCATTTATCATAGCCCCATGCTTATCTTTTGCTAGTCTCTTAGAAAAACTTCAAATTTTTTGGAAAACGAAATTTTTGGGAAATCTATTTTTTTCTACTTTTAAGGAGAAAGAGATTAAGGGACCTTGGTCGATCTAAGCACAGGAGGTACGAGATTTGTTAAAGATAAACATCAGGATTTGTTTTGAATCCAACCATTAGATAAAACGGGATCAATGTATCCTCCAGAAAATTCACAAATTAACCCCTTGTTAATTCAGATGACTTGAAATTTTTGTTTTTAGGATTTTTTTGGCTCATGAATTTGATTCGCAACTTGTAAAATCCTTTAAATCCTTGTGTCCGTGCTTGTGAAATGCCAACATTTATAAGGGCATGTTAATTTATTTATCATTACTATTATTATTTTTTTTCTTTTTTTTCTCCCCCATGCTTATTTTTAGCTTAGTCTTACAATAGATTTGTTGGGATCATCATTCCCGTTACCAATCCTCGAAGGGGCTCTGGCACCAGTACTTCGGGATAGCACTGTCCATGACACCACCCAGGAGCTCACAACCCCAAAACACAATGCGGTGTAAAGGGGTGCTCCAAGCAAACTCAAGCTCTTGCTCCGACACTATAGGTAGAGCACCGTCCAAGACACTTGAGCTGCTAAAATGTGCTTTAATGCTCCATCTAAAGATATGAAATATAGATATAGAGCAGCGCCGAGGCGGTAACATGTTGACATCGTGTCCTCAAAGGAGGCATTTTCCTCCTTCTCGGTGGTGGGAACTCAAACCAATGATCTGCTTCAGACTTTTACTAAGTCCAAACAAGGGAGCTTTTCAAATTTTTAGTTGTTTTTTTAAGTGTTGGCTTGTGTGTGAAAATTGACACAAGAAGTTCCTCAAGAAATGCAAGTCTTTGAATCAGAAACTAAGTCAAATACTTTCCATATTACAAAATAGGATCAAGTCACTTGAACTATCATGAGTTCAGGTGGAATTTTTAGAGAAGGATATCTGATCTAGTCTAAACTAGATCCTGAAATTCTAATGATCAGATCCACATCCTCATCCCTAGTTTGTTAAAGATTAAATCCCATTGTACCCAAAAGTGAATTTTTTCAACCTTAGTTCCAATTTCAAAAATTTTTCCTCAAAAAGTTTTCAACATTTTTATTTTTTTTGGGTATGCAAGTAGGAAAAAATAAAATAACTAAAGAAAAAATGCATGTTTTTAGGTTTTGAAAGTCCTAAATCGATCGTCAAATTTTGAAAACACCCCCCATGCTTAAGATATGCAATGTCCTCATGCATTAGAAGAGAAAAGAGATCACCTTATTGAAGAACGGTCGATTTTAGGATGGTCAAAACCTGAAAGAAGAAAAAAGGAAAGCAGGAAAAATGATGGGCTACCTCCCATCCAGTGCTATCTTTTACGCCATTCAGCTGGACGTGAAGGTATGCACAGAAGACGAAAAATCATGTAAATAGTTGGACACTTGGATGCCCGCAAAAAATGTGTCTTCCTCAAGATCCCTAAAAAGATGAGTGGTAAAGATAAAGGGATCAAAATAAAATAGAGAAATGGAAAAAGGACCCCGGTCTGGCCATGGTTTGAATTGATGATGAAAGCCAAACTCAGGTGGATCAGGTGGTAGGTCCAATAGAAAAGGGAGGGGAAAGGAGTTAGTGAGATGCAGGATGGGTGAAGTTAGTGTGGATATTTTTGGTGAAAAATCAGGAAGATGAAAAGGGGGAAAGTCAAACCCTAGTTGATTGATAAAACCACACAAGGGGGTAATAATTATGTTGAATATGGCCCATCTTTAG
Organism: Thalassia testudinum; assembly: GCA_037157565.1. NCBI lineage: Eukaryota > Viridiplantae > Streptophyta > Magnoliopsida > Alismatales > Hydrocharitaceae > Thalassia > Thalassia testudinum. Next base: position 142,147,155 of record JAZHRO010000031.1, on the reverse strand, counting down.
AATAAAAGGCACAACATAAGTAGAATAGGAGCATTGCATGCATCAAGTACCAAGATTGCTTATAAACTGTATTAATGGCCATTTGTGTAAGCATTTGTCAAAGCAGGCCTCAGATGAGCAATCGGACCGTACGGATGGATTCAGAACGACGAACGGAGTCCAACGGACTCAAGATCGGCCAAATCTGACATCCGGAGCTCCCACAATGGCCCAAGAAATTCTGACCGTTGATCTGGAGATCAACGGCCCAGAGAGCGCCACGTCAGCCCGCCCCCACCGCACGCACATCTTCAGCCTGCCAAGGACAAATCTCGACTGTCGATCTTCGATCGAATGGCCGAGATCCGCGAGCTCGCCCGCGGTCGCAGCGACAAAGCGCGGGCGTGGCGCAACGGTTAGCGCGCACGCCCGCATCGCGCGTTCGAGCCGCGCGGAGCGGATTTTGAAGGCGAGTGGAAGGTGCGGAAAAATTGGGCCGCCCGATCAGCAGCAGGCGACCAGGATCTCACCACGCGGCGCGGCGACTGCCCAGAGCGCCCACGCGGGCCCGCACGCCGGGCGGAAACGCGCGCGCGTGCGCCCCCAAGGCGCGATCTCAGCACGGGCGAAGAAGGCCTCAGCCGTCCGATCTTCGATCGGACGGCTCTCGTTTAGCGGCCACAGATTGTGCGAAGAGGAAGACCGGGGCAGGCAGCTGACCGGCGGCAAGAGGGCTTCACCGACGTTTGTGGAAGCGATTTTAGCGACGCTCCAGATGTCGCTAAAGCCCATTCTTCTTTTAGGCAGCCCTTAACTCTATTTAAACCCCCTTCTACCACCATTCAAGGCATTCACTCTCCCTTGCAACTACTCCACCCCTCTCTTAGCTAGCTTTAGGCACTCTTGTAATCGCCGGAGACGACGAGCCACCGACGGAACCTCTTCCACCGCCATGGCTGCCTCGTCGCCCTCCACTCTCTCTCTCTCTTTCTCTCTCTCTCTCTCTTTTAAGCTTTCCATTACGTTTGTTGAAGCATGTATTTAATGTTGTAAGTTATGAACTATGAATGCATGATTAATGAAGTTATTTTCCATTCAATTGCCATTTTAATTTCTGCTCAAGTTGTATGATCAAAACCAAGAGCTTTCTAACCCTAAACTCTCTCTCTATCTCTCTCTCTCGCTTTTCAAAATCACATCTTTCGCAAGCAAAACTCCGCTTTTTCTGTGACAACAAGTGATAAGAAAAAATCTGATTTTCATGCCTCCCTGAGACCGACACTCGGACTTACCTCCGTTTACTTATTTTAAAATCGACGTATCAAGTGCGACTATAACGACACCTCTTAACTCACACGCACTACGGCACGTCAGTTTTTGGCACCGTTGCCGGGGAGGCAACGGATTTGTTTTATCACCTCCATTCCACATTCATTCTCACATCGTCTAATGCCATATTTTCCTTTTTACTTGATGGTTGCAGGAATTCGGCGCATGGACGACGAAGCAACGCATCCGACGGTAGCAAGGGAGTAGGCGCCTCGAGGACCGATAGTGAGTAACCTCTCTCTCATTGTTTACTTACGTGAAAAAGCTAAAAGAAATTGTAAAAACTGAAAAAATTAGCGTGGTGTAAGATTACTTGACCCACATCCTTAACACATCACCCCACGAAAAAATGTACACTCTAACATTCTGAACAAATTCTTGGAGTGTTCTTTTCTTTTTCTTGAGTGGTGTTTGCGAAGCCACCATGAGTTGACCTGGGCTGCACCACTCAACCCTAAAACTGACTCATCTAATAAAAGCTGCATGATCATTAGGATGAGTACACTAAGGTTTTAGAGCCTCTACAAAATAAAAAGGAAATCTACTTTCACCAAGTTGTGTGCAGAACTTGACGTGCCCACTGAAACTTGTTTGAAAACATTAAGACACGTCAACCCTAAAAAGTACTAAAGTAAGGATGAAACACTAAAAGACACCACATCTTAACAAATCCTTGCTTGAAAACCATGTTTTGCTAGAAGCACACACTTTGAAATTGGAAAATTAAGAGGCACCACCCCAATCAACGCCTCATCACATCACCCTAAGCACAAGCACTATCCTAACCCTTTAAAACTGAGTAGACGTGCCCTAGGCAGGACTGAGTTAAATCTCAAAAGGTGAAGTTTTGTTCACTAGGCACTTGGCTTTCATTCCCTTGGTAGAATCTAGTGACTAGGCTACGGGGCAGTGTCAAACGACCGCGGTTGTGGGGTCTACGGAACCGGAGGCGCAAGCCAAAGGAAGAACCTTCCCTACAATCCCCTCGTAATCAACCTGGCCAGATTAGCCTTGGGAAGGGGAGTCCAGTGCTTACGGACTTAATCAACTTTTGTGAGATTTCTAGGTCTCCTAAGGAATACACCATAAGGACTAGGCTTGTTTGCTTGGTTGAGTACACAACTCTCTCTCATCTGTTCTTCTCGCATCCCTCCATTTCTTCCAAACCATGGATTTCACTGCCTATCCATCTTACCCAAACTACCCCCAACAGGATTTGTATGCTAACCCAAGTGGACCATACCCACAACCGACTTGGGCTAACCAACCACCAAGTTGAGGATACAACCTTGAATATCCCTCTTGGCCCAACTATGACCAAACCACACCAACCTCTTATTGGAATACACCCAACATAGCCACCCAAGGGTATGATTCAAATCGTGGGGCTCCATATCTCGATTCTCCTCACGATGCCTCCACATTTAGGTCTGACCCGCTCTACTTTGATAGGACCTACACTTTAGGAGAACACCAAGAACCCTACCCTTCCCAGGATACTAACCAAGAAAGGTCATCTGAATTCAACAACCTTTCCTACTTGACCTTTGGATTAGAAGGAGTTTTAGACAAATGGAAATCAGAAAATGATCAGAAATCTAGGCAAGCCCAAGATCATCAACCTTTGATTTGGTTCCCTGATGAAGAATCTGACTGGGAGGAGAACTTAGAACCTCAACTATTCTAGAGTAGGACCAAACAGAAAATGGTTCCTCTTGAAGAACTAGACCCTGAACATGATAGAATAGAGGACCCACCCAAGAACCTAAAGACCAGTGTGGGTTCTAATCCACAACCTCAACCATACTCTCTTAACTTGGATTCCAAGGAGGAAATCCAAAGGACACCAAATGACACCATGTCAATTCTTGATAACCTCCAGTTATAACTACATAGACAGAATCAAGAATTGGTTAAAGGGCAACAAGCCATGATGGATTTGTTCCAGCAATTGGGGGAAGAAGGCCAGAGAAAGCTGTTGCACACAACGCCATTCATGGAATTCATAAAGCAAGGACCTACCATGATCAACTGGACTATACCCAGTCATCCTGATTTGGTTCAGTCCACCATTGATATCCCTCAGGAGTTGAACAGCTCAGTGGATAAGGACAGTAAGGATTCCTCGGAACATAATTTGGGGAGCATTGAGAACAAACATCAGGAGGAAACTATTATGTGAGGGGAGAGGCCTTGGAATCCGAATCTAATCGGCCCAAGAGAAGCAATCCGGTGGGAGCAGCAGCCAACATCATAGATGGAGAATGGAGTTACAATTTCAAAGAAATTGATTATGAATTGAGTGGAACCCCCATCACAAATTTGGAGGAGGGCCGAGAGAAAGAATATGATCTAGAGGATGAAATTGACCCTACCTCTAATGCAACCCCAAACAGTGAATCTGATACAAAGGAGGTTGAAGAAAATATTCTTGAGATCAAGGACTTGGAGGGAATGAGCAATGAAACCATAGTTGTGGAAGAGATGGATTCGTCTTTGGAGAGAGGCCTCATGCTTGATTGTAGGGCTCATTATGAAACTCTGAACTTTGTTATCTGCCCGACCAAAATAAAGATCCCGCAACCCAAATGCACTAGAATTGATACACTTTCGATGGATTACAATTTTATGGGGACACAAGCTGAATATAAAACCTACATCTATAGTGTCTGGCATGTCATATTTGGGGTGCATCCATCCACAGCAATTTGTTTGCATGCCCACAAACTAAGAGAGGATCTGACACGGGCATGCATGATACAGAATTCTCTCCCCTTAGGAACGGGACTCCACCACAACCTTGTTCGCATCTGTGGACTTCTGATTTTGGGTCTGGTTGATTTTGTACAGACCTCCTTGACCCAAGCCATTCCTGTTTGTGCACCGCCCAGTTGGAGGCATTAAACTCAGCACTTCCTGGGAGGCAACCCAGAGGATTCAGACTGATCTAGTAGTTTACGTCACTCAGGTACTATTTTTTGAACCCTTGTGCATCCATGTATCTGCCAATGAGGACATTGTCCAACTTAAGCATGGGGGGGATGGTAAATTGCATAATCCTGAGCTTAATTAATCAGTCTGAATGAATAAATTAATTTTAAAAAAAAAATTGAATTTAGGAAGAAAACTTAGGCATTAGAAACTTGTCAATAGTGGGAAATAATACAAAAACAACTTAAACACTTAGACTTTTCAGGCCTTCAGGCTTAATCAGCCCTGGTGTCCGTTAAAATATGGATTTAACAGCGAATCCTTGCAACTTTAAGCTATTCTAATCCACCTACTAAATAAGGTAATAAGTATGCGACTTATCAACTCACCCTCTAACTCAGGAAAACTTTGAGTCTAAGCATCTGCACACATTTTTTCACAGACTCACTTCTCGGAGATTTTGACAGAAATTGGGTAGTTAATGAACTCTCTAGGGTGGTATGGCTGGCAAGTTGTTGTGGGTAACAGCCCATTGGCAGGTTGTCCAGAACCCAACCACAGGCCATTTCTTTTTCACTACCTCTAGGTACATTTGAGATCAGGGAAGCCACCTACGAAAAAAGGGGGAAGAAGAAGAAAATAAAATAAACCACACTTCACCGCACAAGTATGGCTGGTAAGTGATCGTGGGTAACAGCCCATTGGTTAGTTGTCTAGAACCCAGCTTAATAATTGCACAAAAAAGACCAAAACACCTAAGGAAGAAATGGGGAAGTAGTACAAGCCGGGGAGATATACACTGGAAAATCCTTGTGTTGACCCCAAATAAAACGAACGTAGGTAGAAAGCTACCAATCGAACAAATACACCTTCAGGCAAAAATTTATTTTCTTTTTCGGTCACCTAGAGGAGTAGAAACTCGAAGTCTGTTTCAATTACCATTAAGTGAGTCTATCACAACATTCACACCAAGGTGCTTAGCACTCAGGGTTTTAACCGAGTTTCGGGTGGGTTGGGTAGCCGTAAAAAGTTACCAACCCACACAGAATTCTGAAAAAAATTCTAAAAAATATATATACATATGTATAGTTATATATACATTAAAGCAAAGATTCAGGCAATTCGTATTTTGGCAGACACCCGAGCGCTGCTTAGTCTTTGTAGATTAAGATCTTCATATATTTTCTCTTATTGACAAGTAATGAAGTGCCTAAGCAATTACTTCTTGAATTCTCCAAGGAAATAAAGGCTAGAATAAACCTTGCTAGGGACTAGCAAGGAGTAAGCATGGGGGTATGATAACACCACACAAGGGGGTAATAATTATGTTGAATATGGCCCATCTTTAGAATAAAAGGAACAACATAACTAGAAAAGGAGCATTGCATGCATCAAGTACCAAGATTGCTTATAAACTGTATTAATGGCCATTTGTGTAAGAATTTGTCAAAGCAGGCCTCAGATGAGCAATCGAACTGCACGGATGGATTCAGAACGACGAACGGAGTCCAACGGACTTAAGATCGGCCAAATCCGACATCCGGAGCTCCCACAATGGGCCCAAGAAATTCTGACCGTTGATCTGGAGATCAACGGTCTAGAGAGCGCCACGTCAGCCCGCCCCCACCACACGCACGTCTTCAGCCGGCCAAGGACAAATCTTGGCCATCGATCTTCGATCGAACGACCGAGATCCGCACGCTCTCCCACGGTCGCCGCGACAAAGCGTGGGCGTGGCGCAACGGTTAGCGTGCATGCCCGCATCGCCGCGACGCGCGTTCGAGCCATGCGGAGCGGATTTTGAAGGCGAGCGGAAGGCGCGAAAAAATTGGGCCGCCCGATCAGCAGCGGGAGGCCAGGATCTCGCCACGCGGCGCAACGACAGCCCACGAGCGCCCACGCGTGCGCCACGGCGGGCAGAAACGTGCGCCCGCACGCGTGCCCAAGGTGCGATCTCAGCGCGGGCGAAGAAGGCTCTCAGCCGTCCGATCTTCGATCGGATGGCTCTCGCTCAGCGGCCATGGATCACGCGAAGAGGAAGACCAGGGCGGGCAGCTGACTGGCGGCAGGAGGGCTTCACCGATGTTTGTGGAAGCTATTTTAGCAACGCTCCAGATGTCGCTAAAGCCCATTCTTCTTTTAGGAAGCCCTTGACTCTATTTAAACCCCCTTCTTCCACCATTCAAGGCATTCACTCCCCCTTGCAACTACTCCACTCCTCTCTTAGCTAGCTTTAGGCACTCTTGTAATCGTCGGAGACGACGAGCCGCCGACGGAACCTCCTCCACCGCCGTGGCTGCCTCGTCGCCCTCCACTCTCTCTCTCTCTCTTTTAAGCTTTCCATTACTTTTGTTGAAGCATGTATTTAATGTTGTAAGTTATGAACTACGAATGCATGATTAATGAAGTTATTTTCCATTCAATTGCCATTTTAATTTCTGTTCAAGTTGCATGATCAAAACCAAGAGCTTTATAACCTTAAACTCTCTCTCTATCTCTCTATCTCGCTTTTCAAAATCGCATCTTTCGCAAGCAAAACTCTGCTTTTTCTATGACAACAAGTGATAAGCAAAAATCCGATTTTCATGCCTCCCTGAGACCGACACTCGGACTCACCTCCGTTTACTTATTTTAAAATCGACGTATCAAGTGAGACTATAACGACACCTCTTAACACACACGCACTACAGCACGTCATTGATCTGGAAAGTCTTGGACCACAATATTATGCTTAGGATAAGAATCAATAAAATTTAGATCAATAGTGGTCAAAGATGAATGAGATTGAATCAACATAGACTTCTCAAATACTGCTTCCATTTTATTATCAATGTCCTCAAAAATTTTGTGATTGATGGACCTCTTGGAAGCTTGAAATAAATCTAATGAGAAGGTCTGGTTACTGCAACTTATATTCATTTTACCATAATGAGAATTGATATTAGCTGTTGCCATAATCAGAAAAGGTCTTCCAAGGATGGCATTAATGAGAGCCTTAGGTACCTCTATGTGAAGGACCAGAAAATTTACAGGAAATAGACAATTCTGGACCTTGATAATACTATCCTCAACAACTCCCTGTGATTGAATGGTAGATCAATCTTCCAATTGGAATTGAACCTTAGTAGGTTTTAAATCACTGAATCAAAATTCCTCAAATAAGATCGGGGAGATGAGATTACTAGAGGTACCTAAGTCGAGAGGGGTGCGAAAAAAAATGGTGTCAGTTATGACAACTGAGATGAGTGATGTGCCCTAGTCCTTAAGGCAGCTTGCTCTGAAAAATAGAGCTGGCTGTCTTAGAAAGGACCAACCTTTCTAGATTCTGATCATGCCTTTTTGAAGTAAATATTTTAGAGTCATGGGGAGAATCTAGGAAGGGAATATTCCTCTTGACTTGCTCAAATAAGTCCAAAGGATTGTGGTCAAAGGGCTCTGATTTTGGATTGTTGGATTGCAATTTTTTAGAGGGGAAATTGGGTTTGAATCAGGTGTTTTTGGGATTTCTTTTACTTCTTCCTTATTAAGGTTAGGGGAGTCAATCTACATTGGTTGAGAATCAATTTCATCATTTGAATGTGAAGGCCTTAAATCCATGGTGGTTTCCTCACTCCTCAAAGTCTCTACATACGCAGCTTGGTGATCACTAAGGGGAGGTGGAGGGGCCTGATGTTGATAGAAACTGGGCTTGTGCTACGATATTGGGTTAATAGGAGGCTGAACCGTGTGGTTCTAATGTTGGTATCCACCTGGGTATTGGTTCCTGTGATTAATAAAGTTTGGTGTGGGTTGGGATGGTGAGTGTCCTACAGGTCTTTGAGTCAGAATATCCCCAATTTGATCATTGACATTATTAATAAGATGGGTTGTTTCCTTTGTTTTTCTTTGTAACTCCTACAGGGTTTTCATCATCTGGGCATTAATGTCTTCTTGAGATTGCCCAGATTGATAAGTCTGATTTGAACCATACCCTCCAAACAGGTTCTGTTGTTGGTGTGGAACTGGATTGGTCCAGGAGTGAGCCGGATAATTCCCCCCATTAGAGGAATTTTTCCATTTCTCCTGGAAAGTAGGGACATTTTGGGTGGGGTGATGATTAGGATAAACATAATTCCTTGTTGAACCATAGAAAGCCTCAGAATAATAATTATACTCAGTAAGGGATTTATGCAGATTTTCTCTCTTGCAGGTGTTAAAAGGGGTGAGATGTGGAAATGTGGAGCTTGGGCAGGTGTGGCAGGACTTCTTTGGTTGGCTAGGTTTGTTAAATCCTTATGCAACTGTTGTTGCTTAACTTGTAGCCAATCCATGATAGAGTAGAGATTAGGTGGAGGGGCCTGATTAAGTAGCTCCTGGGTGGAAAAATAGGGGAAAGAAAAATTAGCATACGGGTTAGACCAATTTTGATTTTCCATTTTGAAAGAAGAGGAAGAATGCAGGAAAAGTCTTTTTGGGGAGGCAAAATCAAGTGGTCCCTCCAAGTGTGGAGTTTTGGACCATCGCCCATGCAAAATGGAAGAAATGGGAGGGGAGGAGAAGAGATGGAGATGAGAGAAGTGTGCACACAACCAATCAAATTCTAGACCTAACTTAATTGTGACTCCCTAGAATTTAACCTAAGACTTGGTCTACCTAGGAAATAAGTAATCAACAGTGAATACCCATTCCGTCAACAAATCTAGCCAAGTTGCTTAAGGGGAGGTTTGGGCCCAAACATTTCCCAGGGAAAACCCCAGGTGCTTGTACAAACCCACGCCTGGTCATTTGACATGGCCCCTAAGTCTGAACACCAGATGTAGATGACAGAATTGGTATTAACTAAAGAAGACTTAAGACCTATATAGCAAGCCTAAGTTGATGAAGCCTTAGGGGTCAAGTTACTACGAATTTTAGTTAAGTCTAAGATACTATAGTGCACACGGAATGTGGAGGACGTTAATTGGGTTGTTGCCCTGTTATTTTAATTTTTTTTTGCATGTGTGCAGGAATTGGAGAGTGGTTCCAATTAAAAAGCAAGTTGTCACACAATTTCTTATATTTTTGTCTTTTAGGATTTGATTTAATTAAATGTGCTTTAGGGTTTTTCTTTTTAAATTTTCAAACAAGTTTGAAACTCCACAATCAAAGGAAAAACAAGTTGTATTGGTGATGGTTAATTTCCTTTAATGTGAGTCTCTAAAAAGAAAGAAAGAAACCCTAAGCCAATTGTCCCTAAGATAGAAAATTACTACCAATGAATTATTTTTAAGCTTTCTATATTAACTAGTGGTCCAAACAAGTCAAACAACACTACTTTGAAGAAAGTTAAACAAGGATTCCAGAAAAGATTTTTGTAAGATTTTAGGAATATATTTGTTAATTGTTTTGAATTTTTCCTTGTACTGGTGTCAAAGTCTAGAAATGATATCCGTGGGTATTTTAGACTTTTCAGTATTACCACTGACTTCAGAAAATTTTGGTGATTTTATATGATGTGTAAAATTTTACAAGGATTCCAGAAAGCTAAATTTCACAAAAATTGGATGAGTATAAAAATTTTTAAAATTCACGGGCAGTAGTAAAATAGGAAGATTAGAGGGTGTGACCCCTCTGCAATCCACGAATTTTTAAAAATTAAATACAAAGCCAATTAACTTGAAATTTAGAACAGATGTTCCTAACTTAATTTAAAATCACTGTATGAAATTTTATGACTTTAGGAGGCCTGTGGTGTTGGGGATTGATTTTTTCAAGTCCTGATAGAAATCTAGACCTAAAAAATAGAACACCAACACTAGGATTGGAGTGGTATTTAGTGAACCATACAAGCAAACAATGGATTTTTATGGGCACCACTCCACTTAATTAAAGTGTTTAGGGTCCTGAAAGCCAAGTTTAATATTTTTTTGGTAGTCTTTTTGCCTAGATGTGACAAGAAATGGGGAACCAACCTGAAATCGTGGGAAGAAAAGGAACTTTGAGCTTTTGTTTCTCAATTCCCACTTTCTCGCTATAGTTCCTGCACACACTAGAGAAAAGAAAGAGGAGATGAGATCCACTTCAAGCAAGAGAAAACAAAATTAAGCAAAGCCGTGCCTCCCCAGCAATGGCACCAAAAAATGGTGCGAAAAGTCACGTGATTTGTAAAAGCGGGTTTTTGATGTCATTGTAACACGCGAATTCGCATACGCTTTTAAATTTGTATCCTAGATAGGGGAGTATCTAGGGTCATCCAAGGAGGAAAAAATTACAATTCAATTCTCTTGCTAAAAATAAATCTCAACTTTCTTTTTGGTATTTTAAATATACATATTTTTTTATGTTTGGAAATAATACTGGCAAAGTGTGAATTGTGACGAAAAAGTGCTAACACCTAAAATGCTAAGTTAAAACTTAAGAGATTAAAATGTCCACCACCTAAGCTCACTCTAGGAAAGTGGAGGCCTAGAGTAATTAGGGAGTGGAAGTAGAATGAGTGCTAGAACAACAATAACAATTGCAATAGGAAATTAAAAAGAAGGCAATTTGATTAACTAGAATTTGTGTTCTTTTCAAAAACAAGTAAAGGAATGCTTCTACTAGAAATAAAAAATATATATAAAAGCAATAAAAGAAACACAAATCCTCTTGCAAAATTTGGTGAAGAAGGGAGTCTTGTTGCTCCAAGCCTAGCTGCTCCTTGGCTTGAAAAGAGGGCCTCCTTCTTCTCCTTCCATGAGAGCTCCTCCAAGGTGGATGCTACCACCTTCAATGCTCTCCTCCAAGGGGTGGCCGTGGACCACCCTTAAATTCTCCTCCAAAGATCCTCCTTGCCTGGCTCCTCCTTTGGCTGGCGTGGCTCAAGAGAGAAGGGAAGAGGGGAAGGCACCAAAGGGACAGAATATCCCCTTAATCTTCTTCTTCTTCTCTCTTGGGCATGGGCTCTAGGTAGAGTATGAGAGTGAATTTGCTAGCCAAGGATGGTTTGAATGGTGGTGGGTAGTGGTCTTATTATAGGGTAGGATGAGGGGTTAAGGTGACTCTTGAAATGGAGGGCTAAGATGGGAGGATGGAGGTGGTTAGATGATCCTAGGGTTAAGGATTGTTGGCGCCACCTAAGGGTTGTAAGGGGGTAGTTAGGGTTGGTCAAGGGGCACCTAAAAGGGGTGCCAACCATGGAAAGGTGCCATGGGTTGGTGCCAACTTTGAGGCTTCTAGAAGGTGGGATTATGTGGATGGTGGAGATGGGTTTAAGGGGAGATGTGTGGTGGAGATGAAGGGGATTTTTGGAGGGAAAAGTGGCGCAAACAAGGGGGTAGTTAGGGTGGCTTTGGCGCCACTTTTAGGTGTCTTTTGGATGTGGTCGGTAGGCTAGGTTGGAGCCAAGTAGGGTTAGCTTATGTGGAGCTAGTTGGTGGAGTTGTTAGGTAGGGTTTTTGGGTGGTACAAGCCAAGGAAGCTAGAGCATAGCTAAGCTAAGCTAAGCTAGCTTAGCTAATGGTGGAGTAGAGGAGGAGGTGTTGGAGCTAGGGTTTGGACGGAGGAGCTGGTTCTGAAGAGTTCGGAGCTGAAGTGGAGCTAGCAGCTGCTGAAGAAGTCAACATGGGGCTACTCCAGCTGGCTTAGCTTGCTAGTTCTTTGCTAGCTACTAAGCCAAGCTAAAGTGAGCTGGCTTCTATTGAATGGAGCTAAGGTGAGCTGGGTCAGGTGCTCCCAGGGAGGATTGAGCTGGTTGAGACAGCTAAGGTAGCTTAGCTCAATTAGCTTGAGCTAAGTTGGATCCCCGAGAGCTGGACTTGAGCTTCCTGAGATGGGATGAGTTCTTCTTCAGCTGGCTGGAGTTGAGTGGAGCTGGATGTAGCTGGATCTGAGCTAGGGTGAACTCCAGTCAACTCAGCTGAGCTAGCTAGAGCTCCCTATGGACTAGTGGGAGCTAAAATGAGCTAGACTCAACTAGGTTGAGCTGGATCTGAGCTGACTTGAGCTAGGGTGAGCTAAGATGAACTCTCTTGAGCTGCCATTCAGCTGAGATTAGCTGAATGGAGTTGGGATGAGATAACCCTAGTTCAAGTGAGCTAGGTTCCAGCTGTGGTGAGCTGGATCAAGCTAAGTTCTAGCTAGTCTGAGCTCCTCCTTCACCATTTACCTTCTTGAGTGCTAGGGTTTTAGGGATCTATATATCGGTTCATCCCTAACACTCACAAAAACACATTAAAACAACAAAAGAAAATGCAATGCATGCCTAACCTAGTTAATGCCTAAATGCAGCCCAAAAACCTGTTTGCAGAGTAAAATCCTAAGAGCTAGGTTTGTTTTAATGCATAAGAATGATGATAAACTAGCGTTTATCAGTTTCGTCCGGAGAAGTATCAGCAATCGGAATGTCCAGACGAGAAGAATCACTCAGAAGTCTCGACAAATGATCTGCCACCACATTCTATACCCCGGATTTATCCTTGATTTCATGATCAAATTCTTAAAGCAGAATAATCCAATGAATAAGCCGAGGTTTGGCATCTTTTCTGGCCAAGAGATGTCACAAGGTCGAGTGGTCTGTATGTATAATGACGTAAGACCCAAAGAGATATGCCTTGAATTTCTCCAAAGCAAATACTACAGCTAGTAATACCTTCTCAGTAACAGTGTAATTCTTCTGGGCCTCGTCTAGAGTTTTATTAGCATAATAGATGACAGAGGGCTTCCTATCAACTTTTTGACCCAAAACAGTCCCGACCGCATAATTAGAAGTGTTAGTCATGATCTACTGTCATTTAATTCTCGAAACACGTGAAAACACATTTCTGTCTACACGGACCAACTTGTTAGACATTTAAGACCATTTGACCAATAATTAACCTTTAAGAAATCCCGTGATTGTTCTGCAATTGAGATATGCTATTAAAACTACAATTTTACCCCAATTTTCTTATTATGCTCTCAGAATGGATTTGTAGTGAATTAGGGTTCTCTGGCGGTTATGTAGGAGCATTTATTCCTTGATTATGACTAATTAAAGCTAGATATGGCTAATGATTTCGTTATCATCAATGCCAGCATGCACGCCAGCGCGTACCAGTAGGGCATGAGCATGATTCGCAAGCGTAACGGAGGGCCAGCGCAGCGCACGCGTGAGCGAGCGTGAGTTCCCTACAGCGACGCTTGAGATGGACCTATAGCGACGTCCTAGAGGTCGCTAATTACCCTGTGACCACTTTTAGCCCCTTCCCATTGAAAGAGAGATTTTCGCTTACTTATGATAGCAATAGAAGAATATGTCGTTGTAATTAATGTGGTGGAAATCTCTCAATCAGAAATTAACATAGATATGAATTTAAACCACAATAAAGGATGTCGTATCCACAGGAAGGAATAGACCAATAAATTCATGAGTCAAGGAATACACAGTTCTCAAATTCTTCTGCAACTTTAATGCGAGGAATATGCTATTTTAAATGAAGCTTGCAATTTCCTTAAAGGTTCAGGGGTATTTATGCAGTCTTCATGTCAGGAATTAAGCTCCAAAAATATGTGTATGATGCATGTGTAATGGCTTATCATGTAAATTCAACTTTCATGCAATTCTGATTTGAAATTCAAGGTAGAAACATGCACATAACACAAGTAAAATAATTTTAGGAAAATCTGAGTGCATCATTGCAATGTGGCCTGAATAAAATATTAATATAAAATTGGCAATGGAATTGAATATAATTATTAATGGAGATAAAAATAGAGGATTTCTCCTCTCTCCTCCTTGCGTGTGCGGCCGTGCACTGTTGGCTGCGAGAGTCGGTAGGGAGGTGTGGCACGACGAGGGCTACGCAACGGCGGTGACGCGGCGGCTAGAGGTGGCCGACGGCGGCTAGTAGGCAGAGGAGGGCCACCGGCCTGTTGGAGGAGGATGGCAGCTACTGCAGCCGCGTGGCTGGCTACTCGTTGGACACGTAGGAGTAGCTGCACGCGGGTGTGCGCCTGCAGGGCGCTGGTGGCGAGGGCATGAGTGGGTGCCTGCAGGGCGCTTGGTGAGGGTGCGGGTGGGGCGGTGCGCCTACAGGGCACGCTGCAATGGGTGCTGTGTTGGTGCGGGACTGAAAAGGGCGCGGGTAGGGCGAGGCGGGTGCCTGCGGGGAGCACTGGTGCTGAGGGTGGTATGTAGAGGGGAGCGCTAGGCGCTGGAAAGGCGCTGGAGATGGGCGCGGACCTGGCAGGGGCACTCAAGGTGAAGGTGCTGTAGGGAGGCGCTGTGCGGGTGTGGCCTGGCAGGTGGGATGCGGGTCTGGCAGGTGCAGGGGGAAGCGCCTGCGAGGGGCAGGCGCCTGTAGGGGTGCGGGCAAGTGCACGAGGGCAGGCTGGGCTGGTGTGAGCACTGGAAGGGGGAAGTACCTACGGGTGTGGGTGGGGCAGAGCGAGCGCCTATAGGGCACTGGTGCCGAGGGCGTAAGCGGGCACTGGAAGGGGGAAGTGCCTGCGGGCGCGGGTGGGACGGAGCGGGCGCCTGCAGAGCGCTGGTGGCGAGGGCGTGAGCACCTACAGGCATTGGGCACAGGTGCAAGCTAGAAGGTGATGGTGCTGGAAGGGGGTGCGGTGATGGCATTGGTGCGGTGCGCCTGAAGCGGCTGCAGCCTAGAAGGGTAACGCTTGCAGTAGAGGCTGTGGCTGGCGGTGGGTGCACAGTGCAAGCCTTCAAACGCAGTGGATATCCCCTCAAGGGGGAGGAAGAAGATGAACCTTGATCCAACTTTTCCCACCTTTCTATCTCATCTCCCTGCGTGTGTGAGTTAAGGGATTTTCAAATCCCTTGGCTATTTTTTGCCGGCTGTTGTTGAGGGTGTTGAGGCCGCCAGAGATTGGGTGAAGTCGGTTGTTTGGGACATTTCTTTCACCCCCCTACTCTTTCCAACCTTATTCCAACAAAACAACAAAACATAAAATAATTACATATTAAGTTATAGAATGCTATAAAATAGATGTAAACTTAAATCATGATGCATGCAAACATTCTATAACTTAATGTAGTTATTAACAAACCTAAAAGGTACGATTAAGGTTACTTAGGTGTAATATTAATCCATTAAAATGGACTCATCAAATACCCCCATGCCTAAGATTTGCTAGTCCCTAGAAAAAAAAAAAGAAAAATAATAGAAGTAATCAGAAGATTTCTTCTTTTCTTATTTCAAAACTTTAGAGATCCAAACAAATGTGAAGTGATGATAGCCTAGGTAACAGATCGAAGTGAAAAAGCCAATTCCCATTTGGGAGTTTGTACTTCACCCTTGGTAAATATTGTTTTCGGGATAGGCAACTACTTCCCTCGGGGATAAAGCAAAGGATAATCTGTAATTTGACCCCAGCGTTTGGCTTAGGTAGGAGATATCGAGTTGAATGGATTTGTATTTAGTGGCACACACTCATCTGGTGCTACATGTAGTCTAGTACTACAGACTCTAGATTAATAGACTATTAGACAAGTCAACTCTGAGATAAGCTACGCAACTGTGCTCTCTTGATGTTCCTAGGCACTCCCTCTTTTCTTTCTTTCTGAGATCACAAATCTCACCAGATTTAGAAATTGTACTCACTATTTGGTGGCCTCACATGGCATCCACACTTCAATTAAAGTCCTAATAACTCTACAACTAAGTTAGAGTCCTCAACCAGTATTCGGGTGATTAGAAATACTAAAAGGTAGGTATGGGTCATATTTGGTGGAACGCGATAGGTGTTCTGTTGCCTCAGAAATAATGTTACATTATAAACTTAGACCTTTTTTTTTTGTAATATAACTGTTTCTTCTTTCTTTTTTTTTCTTTTTCTTTTCTTTTCTCTTTTTTTTTTATAAATTAACATAATACGACGCAGGCTTTTATTTATGAGGCATTATTGGGGATGATGATGGTCAAGAGGATATTGTGTGACTTATTTGGTAGAAGTGCCTATTCTTAGCACCGGGAAGGAATGGATACGACAGGTGTATTTCTGACCTTTGACACTATTACCCTCCTTCAGCCGACGACTATATAAAGGACGGTCATAATGATCCACCATAGTCATAGCTTTATTAAAACTCAATCTCTGTGTATCTGCCTTATTTGGTGACTCTCAGGAATTCACACAAAGTACGCACACAGGAACAAAGAGCGAAAACTATGCCTAACTCTGAAGTGTCATCATCTAATTGTCCAAAACTTAAAAGTCCTTACACTAGACTTAGCGCACCAGTAATCTCTCTACTTTCTTCTCACAAATATGAGGTGGATCTACTAGAAGATAGTATGCCTGACTCCCTATGAACTGTCCAAGGGTTCGGTAGACTACAAATGCTAATTGATTTTCCTCAAGGATCCATTACCAAGTCTACATGCACATGAAATAAATGTACTGGATTCTAAATTTAAGAAATAATTCAGGTAGAAAAACCTCCAATGACAAAGGTCTTTTGCTAGGGACTAACCCATTCAACTCAAGAAAAGAGAAATTTTTTTATATATATATATGCTAACCTAAACGCATGAATACTTCCTAAAATGCAAATGCACCCCCCCATGCCTAAATCCTACAATGTCCTCATTGTAAAATTAAAATAGGAGGAGAAAGGAAGGACATCACCTAACAACAGTGTTATTCAGACCGCTGGGTTGCCTCCCAACAAGCGCTGCATTTTCTGTCAGCAACTATACTTAGAAGGAACCTATAAGTCTGGTTCCAAACAAACAAGGTTAGGCCCTAAAATTATGTGTAATAGTGCGGGCCTAGAAAACAGGTATCCATGGATGTTGGCAAGCTGATGATGCAACGTAATACCAAATGCTCGCCAGAAGATATGAAAGCCAAGAACCTCGTTGGCTACCTTGGGAGGTTTAGGAATAATAAACGGAATATGAAAAGGGACCTCCCGAAACAGAATAAGTGGAGGATAACAAGGATCCTCCAGAGCAGGACGGGTTTTAAAAGATATACACATTATTAGTTTAAACCCTTAAATGGAGAGAGTAAAAGTACAAGCATCAATCCACACTCGCCATTCTACCCGAGGATGTACGGGCCTGATATGTTCTCTAGAAACAATGTACATGAGCAGAGATCTGAGCCATGGATCGGTTAGGGAGTATAAGGGTTGTTTGTAGTGTTGGAAGGTAATGGTTAAGTCAAATGAGGGCTTAGTTGGTGTTAGGTCTAATTCCAACAATGATTCAGATTGTGTATACTCCCTAATAGTTGTAGACAACAGGTTACCCTACCTAGCATTAGTGATCGGAGTCATATGTGAATCAAGGGTAGACTCCCAATTACAACTCTTTGATGGCAAGGTCAAAATGTCAAAATCATTATTATTCAGCTCATCCCCAGATTTGTTTGGTTCACTCAAATTTTTGTCAAGGTGTATATGTGATTCATTAATGAAGACAAGAGTTGGATCAGTATCCTTAATTATTCCTAAAGGAAGATCATTTTTAATATTTCGGAGCAGGCCTATATCATTGAATTCGTCATTCTTCTCGGGGTATAAATCCTCAATTGACGTGTTTTGTTCCCGAGAGTCTCCCATAGACTTTTTTTTTTGTCCTCCTCTAATATCAACTCCTACTTTGATGGAGGATGACTCTCAAAAGAAAGGAGGAATCTAGATTTCACCTTATGGTTTATATCCTTTGGAGGTAAATCCTCAAATGATAAATAATTCCCCTGTGATTCATCCAGATTTTCAATCCAGGTTCCTCTATTGGGGCATCCTCATTATCTAAATTAGACTCTTCATATCCCTGAGACCAAAATTGATCTAATTCATCCTCCATTTCGTTAGGGTTACCTTCATTGGGTGCATTTAAATCCTCAAGATATTGAATGGTAGGTGTTGATTCCCTAAGTGGAGGGTCAAGAGTAAGCTCACTAAGGGTAGAATGGGATTCCACCAAATAATCAGTAGGGGAAGTGATGGGAACAATACAACCTTGACCCGGGTTGGTAGGGGTAAGGAGAATAGTATCTTTGGGGTCAAGGTCCTCAAGAGGTACCATCTTCCCTTGCTTTTGACTCCAATAAAGCTCGGGTGGATAATCACTATGATCATTGTCCTCTAGTGGCTGTGTCTCATTGGGAGAGTCTAAGTGATAGCTACATAAAACTGGATCCCTATTGTCATTGGGTTCCTTGGAATTATTTTCAAGATCATGATCGTACGGGTAGGGATCAGGATTATTGGGAAGCGTGTAGCTAAGTTGTCTTATTTCTTCATTTAACTGTTGACTATTCCTCAACATCTCTCCCATTGATTCCATCATTTCCTTTTTCTATTTTTGCATTTCTATCATAAAAGAGGAGAGACTACTATTATCAGGTTGGGGAGGACAATCAATTTCAGGCTCTGGTTGCCTAGGGGTATCGGTCCAACCTCGATACAGAAAATCATGAAGGGTGGGAGGGTTGGGTGCTTGCATGGAAGTAGGGATTTTAGGGTTGGAAAATCCTGCTCCTAGGCTCTACTCAAAAGTGGGAGTTATCAAGCCAGTACTCCCAGGATAAGAATAGCAATGATCCCATGAATTATCAATGTACCCATCAAAGGATGGATACGCTTGGGGCATGGGATCCTAATTAAAAGATGGAAAGTACTGACTCTGATAATCTAACTGATAGGAGTAAGGGTGATCCATTTCTTTAAGCAAAACAATTTTAACTCTCTTAGGATTTAGAAGAATTCAGAATATAAGCAGAAACTTCCTAGAGAGTTCTACTGTCAAAGCAAACACAAATTCAATGGGATATGTTTTTAGTAGATTGTAGGTCTTAGAATTATATGTTTAATTGGTGGCCAAGCAAGTTTTGCAAAAAATTATGCTTCCTAGGCCAACCTTCGCTGGTGCCTATAACCTACTCGCAAGGGATGGAAGTCTCGAATCGAGCCCACACACGAGGAACTGAAGTAACTTGGTGGATAGGCTTGTTGATTTCCAACTAACTTCCCTTGTTGTGCAAAAGAGAAGAGGTAGAAATTTATCTAGTGACCTTATGTGTGAGGTGCACAGTGTCTCAAGTGTGCAAACATACAATCGTGTTTAGATTTTTGAAATTTTGCAAATAGGATCCTTTTGCACACAATTTTCAGTCACAAATTTTAAAGTCCAACCTCTTAGCAATCCCAATTTTTAAAGTGACCACTGAATTAATTTGATTCAAGCACTTTAGTGGTCTTAAATTTAGGTTCAATGCATATGCATGACAGGTAATTGATGCTTAAGAGAAGACGTACCTTACTCCAGCTTTCTTCGTGCAATGTATGCAATGCAGTAAAAATAAACTAGATGCTGCTCATTCAGTCCTATATGGTCGTCCTATAAATATGCAGCTTCTAGCAGGCAGTTAGATTTTTTTTTCTAATAAAAATAATAAACAAACATACCTAATCTACTAACTAACCGAAATGCAGTTCAAACAATGCATATAATCCTATAATCTAAATAAATGGGAACATGCTCCCGAAAATACGCTCTCGCATACAAGAGCGATAAGAAATAAAGAGGCACTGGGAACACATTCTCAAAAATACCTGAAAAGGGTCCAAAAGACAGAAATTAAATTCTAATGTCTATCTAAACTAAATCTAACTAAAATCTACTGACTAAATCAGAAATAGGCTTCTCCCTAAGCCTATGCACGTGGGATCAAGCCCCACATGTTCCTGTTGCTGGCCTCCAGGTGGCGTCAAGGTCCACCAAAAAATCATCTCCGCCGTGAACGCCCGTCACGTTCGTCGCATGTTTTTGCACAGAAGAAAATCCACAGTTAGTAATTCAGAAAAGCTTTCAAAATAGCATAAATATAACATAAAATTCCCGAAAAAATTAATAGGCATGTTTCCTCCCCGGCAACAACGCCATTTGAAAGAGAGATTTTCGCTTAATTATGATAGCAATAGAAGAATATGTCGTTGTAATTAATGTGGTGGAAATCTCTCAATCAGAAATTAACATAGATATGAATTTAAACTGCAATAAAGGATGTCGTATCCACAGGGAGGAATAGACCAATAAATTCACGAGTCATGGAATACACAATTCGCAAATTCTTCTCCAACTTTAATGCGAGGAATATGCCATTTTAAATGAAGCTTGCAATTTCCTTAAAGGTTCAGGGGTATTTATGCAGTTTTCACATCAGGAATTAAGCTCCAAAAATTTGTGTATGATGCATGTGTAATGGCTTATCATGTAAATTCAACTTTCACGCAATTCTCATTTGAAATTCAAGGTAGAAACATGCACATAACACAAGTAAAATAATCTTAGGAAAATCTAAGTGCATCAGTGCAATGTGGCCTGAATAAAATATTAATAAAAAATTGGCAATGGCATTGAATGTAATTATTAATGGAGACAAAAACAGAGGATTTCTCCTCTCTCCTCCTCGCGTGTGCGGCCATGCACGGTTGGCCGCGAGAGTCGGTGTGGAGGAACGGCTCGACGAGGGCTACGCAACAGTGGTGACGCGGCGACTGGAGGTGGCCGGCGGCTGCCGGCGGGTGGAGGAGGGCCGCCGGCCTGTTGAAGGAGGATGGCAACTACTGCAGCCGCGTGGCTGGCTGCGTGCTGGATGCAGAGGCGTAGGTGCACGTGGGCGTGCACCTGCAGGGCGCTAGTGGCGAGGGCGTGAGCGGGTGCCTGCAGGGCGCTTGGTGAGGGCGCGGGTGGGGCGGTGCTCCTGCAGGGCACGCTGCAGTGGGTGCTATGCAGGTGCGGGCCTGGCAGGGGCGCGGGTGGGGTGAGGCGGCTGCCTGCGGAGAGCGCTGGTGGCGAGGGCAGTCTGCAGAGGGGAGCGCTAGGCGCTAGAAAGGCGCTGGCAGGAGGCGGGTGCTAGAGATGGGCGCAAGCCTAGCAGGGGTGCGCAAGGTGGAGGTGCTGCAGGGAGGCATTGTGCGGGTGCGGTCTGGCCAGTGGGATGCGGGTCTGGCAGGTGAAGGGGGAAGTGCCTGTGAGGGTGCGAGCACCTGTAGGGGTGCGGGCAGGTGCGCGAGGGCAGGCCAGGCTGGTGTGAGCGCTGGAAGGGGGAAACGCTTGCGGGCACGGGTGGGGCAGAGCGGGCTCCTGCAGGGCACTGGTGGCGAGGGCGCGAGCGGGCACTGGAAGGGGGAAGCGCCTACGAACATGGGTGGGGCAGAGCGGGCACGTGCAGGGCGCTGGTAGCGAGGGCGTGAGCACCTACAGGCGTTGGGCGCAGGTGCAGGCTGGAAGGTGATGGCGCTGGAAGGGGGTGCGGTGATGGCGCTGGTGTGGTGTGCCTAAAGCGGCTGCAGCCTGGAAGGGTAACGCTTGCAGTAGAGGCTGTGGCTGGCGGTGGGTGCACAGTGCAAGCCTTCAAATGCAGTGGATATCCCCTCAAGGGGGAGGAAGAAGATGAACCTTGATCCAACTTTTCCTACCTTTCTATCTCCTCTCCCTACGTGTGTGAGTTAAGGGATTTTCAAATCCCTTGGCTATTTTTGGCCAGTGGCTGTTGAGGGTGTTGAGGCCACCGGAGATTGGGTGAAGTCGGTTGTTTGGGACATTTCTTTCACCCCCCTACTCTTTCCAACCTTATTCCTACAAAACAACAAAACATAAAATAATTACATATTAAGTTATAGAATGCTATAAAATAGATGTAAACTTAAATCATGATGCATGCAAACATTCTATAACTTGATGTAATTATTAACAAACCTAAAAGGTACGATTAAAGTTACTTAGGCGTAATATTAGTCCATTTAAATGGACTCATCGCCCATCCACTATATAAAGACCTACACACCTCCCTTGCCTAGGCATCTCTACCTATGCTACTCCCACCTACTCTATAGCTTTAGAAGCCCATCAAAGCTCCCAAGAGCTCATTCCCAAGCTTTAAAGGTTCGCTACAAGTGTAGTTTTCCCATATCCCACCAAATATTCCTCCTCTTTCTCACCACCTTCATAGGAAGCCTTGGAGTCGTCCTCCCACCTCTATTCCGATAGAAGATCAACTCCATCTCCTCATCCCCATTCCAAAGCCTTGGCGAAGCATTCCTCTACCCAGCATCCTTCTGCATCTCACCCCCATCATCCATCATCTCACCTCCATCCAAGCTACCACCAAGCACCGTCATCTCACCAAACAGCTGATTTGGGAGATTTCTTCTCACCCATATTTCTTTTATATTTTAGCAAATTGTAATAGACGTTGGAATGACATTGTGATATATCATATTTGTTTTCTCCACTTTGTGAAGTTATCTTGCTTGTCTTTTTATTACAAAAACACCAAAAAAGAAACAACACGAACCATGGATTTCAACGAAAGTAAACGTCTCCTCCCTGTGTTCGACCTGGGACTCCTTAGAGTTTTGATAAAAAAAATGGATTTGATAACATGTTTTATGACTACAGTGACAGGTTTCTCCTAACTCCAATTTTCTCTTGCGAAAACCCATTAATCATTTTTTATTTCTTAGATGATTGTTAAAGAGCCCCAAAGTAACATATCATAGTCCTAGGATCACTTACACAACCTTAGCATACTTAGACAATCTTTGACAAACCCAGAAAATCAATATAGAAATGAGACAACCAAATCAGACGTCCAATCTAGACATTAGATGTCTTATGTTGACTTTTAAGACGACTGACCTTTTGTCCAAACATCCAAAACACTTAGGCTGGAAATCGTCTCTCTGTCTACCATCTTCAGAAATCCAACCCATAGTCCAAATGACTTATAGGATGTCTAAGGACCCTACCAGACATACAACAATAGGGCCGTTGGACTGTCAGACCATAATCTTGGACGATTAACCTATGATTACATTATTAGTATTTCCAGACATCCTTAGAGCATCCTAGATGTCTGATAAATAGACGTTAGGCTAAGATATGACCTAAATCAGCTTTTTTCAGACCTAATAGCTATTTGAGCCTCGAGAAATCAATTCCCGCAGAGATTTCTCTTTCCAGATGTCCAGAGCCTTTGCCAAACGTCTTACATGTCATCTGACCCTTATTGTGAAAACAGGAAGAAACTCATCTAGAATTAGAAGTCTAATTATATTCCCAGATGACTTAAAACACTCTCTTAGATGTCCTTCTTGATCCAACCCAGTTCAGATCATCCACTCTTCTAGGTCAAACGATCGACCTTCAGAGCAGATGAAGACCCAGATGTCTAACATTAGATTGATGATAACATCATCATGAGCCATAACTACTTTTAATTAATCAGAATCAATTGACAAATGCTCCTTCATAATCGTCTGAGTGCCATATCTCACTGAATATCCATTCTGAGAGGTGATGAGTCCATTTTAATGGACTATTGTTACGCCTAAGTACTTCAATTCTAACATAGTATGTTTGTTAATAATCACATTAGGTCATTAAATAAGTGCATGCATCATTACTTGAGTTTTTATCTATTTTATCGCATTTTATAACTTAGTATGTAATTACTTTATGTTTTGTTGTTGCAGGAATGATGGCGGAAAAGAACAAGGAGGGGGGGATAAATTTCCCCCAACAAACCGCTGCCTCAACACCTCTCTCATCCTCCGGCTAGCCTCAACACCTCCCTCAACAAATGAAAACGGTGCTGGCCATATTTAGAAAAGGATTTTGAAAATCCCTTGAGAGGCGGAAGAGAGAAGATATAGAGTAGAGGCAGAGGGGATTGGGGAGACCCATCGAAGACTGCATGCACCATGCAAACAGCGCACACTATGCACCAACGCCCCCACAGCCTGCCTCACGTGCCCTCACCAAGTGCCCTCCACCGCCTACCCTTGCGCATCCTGCAGGCGTTGCACCCGCCCCCGCTCTACTACCAAGTGCACTGCCCCAGCCTGCACCACACCACGCCATCACCACCCAGCACCCGCGCAGGCACACCGCGCACTTGCACCCTCTGCAGGCGCAAGCCAACCTTCCCTCACCACAGGCAACAGCCACCCGCAGGCGCTGCGCCTAGCCTTCAACAACACTAGCGCCCGTGCCCGCACTGCCTACAGGCGCTTCACCCGTGCTCTCACAACGCCCCTTCCAACGCTCTCACCACCCCCTCCAGCACCTTCGCACACCCTCACCAGCACCCTTGCGAGCCCTCCAGCGCCGCTTCACCCATCAGTGCCCTCATCAGCCCTGCAAGCGCACCCTGCAAGCATGTAGCGTGCCTTACGCCATCGTAATCGCCCGCAGGCACCGCACTACAGCCACCTGCAGGTGACTGGAGACGCCACAGCGCTCTCACCACCCAGCCTCCAATGCCCTTGTGCACCCAGCCGCCCACACCCGCACTGCCTGCAGATGCCACAATGCTCTCACCACCCAGCCTCCAGCGCCCTTGCAGGCGCACGTGACAGCAGCAACGGTGACAGCCCCCTGTAGCAAGCTCAACTAGCGTAAAGCACTCCGGCTGACCGCCACCCGCCACCTCTGCCGTGCTTCCCCCGCCGTCGTGATCACCTCTCTCCCACGCACTACCCACGGGCCTCGGTCGGCCGGCCACCAAGCCTCCACGTGTGCAAAGAGGAGAGAGGAAATTTCCTCTATTTTTAGTGATATTAAAATTTACCAATTATGCCATTGCCAAAAACCCTATTGCATTATTTACTGGATTAATATATTTGAGTGAAATTGCATGCATGCCTTTACATGTTATAGTATTTCTTTCATGCACTTAACTCTTAAATGGTGATGTTGATAAATGCATAAGATCTCTTCCATACACTCACATGACCAAAAAGAGAAAGCCCCATGTCTTGAAATACGACTATGTTACATGCCAGTACAAGTTATTTCATGAAAGAAAAATTACATTCATACCCCTACATTTCTAAATAATTACGTATTCCTTCTTTTCACCTTATTTCGCATCAGATTTGAACACGGATTGCGCACGTGATTGAATAAGTATAAAGGAAAAAAAAATATTTTGTGAATTTATTGGTCTATTCCTCCCTATGGATGCAACATCCTTTTTGTGGTTTAAATTCATATCTATGTTAATCTTTGATTGAGAGATTTCCACCACATTAATTACAACAACATATCCTTCTAAGCGAAACTCTCTCCAATCAAATTGGCGCCGTTGCTGAGGAGGCAACAGACGCAATAGATTCATGTTATTATTTTTGAATATTCTGAGATGCGCAATTATCTAATCAATTTTTTTTATTGTGCAAGGAATCTGACGAGGCGATGAGGCGCAACAGAGCGGCGACAGAAACCACGAGCTAAGCCACACGAGGAAAAGACATAGGAGACCAAGATCCCACTTTCACAAGGGATTCTCTGTCGTCACAAAATTTATTTATGTCTTTTCTCCCTTGTAGTAATTGGGGCTGACTTTTTGGGGGTCTGTCCCCACATTCTTTAGCTACTAGGGTTTACATTTCGCATGCGTGATTCTATTTTCTGCTTGCTTGCCTTTAAAACCAACAAAAGAAAATATTGAGCTGCCTGTTTAGAAGTTGCATGCCCTTAGGTGCACACATTTAGGGGTGATTGAGCAGCACATTAGATCTTATTATTGCATTACAAGCATATTAGCATGAAGATTGCTAGAGACAGGTACACCTTTCTAACTTTTGCATCCAGCTCCTGTTCATGCATTTGCATTCAAATTAAAATTCAAGACCACCAAGTTATTTGAATTTACTAATTCAGTGGTCACATAACTAAAAGTAGGACTGATAATCAGATTCAACCCTAAAATCAATTCACATTTGATCTAATTCTAAGGGACTTGTCTGTGTTTTCAAAAAAAATTAAAAAGATTTGCGGTGTGTTGCACACTTCTGACACTGAGCACGCACATTAGGCACCGCACCAAGGCTTGATCCCTTAAGGCTATAGGCACCGATCTCTTTATCGATGCAAACCCTCCTATTGTGCTTTGTGGTGGTGGTGATACTATCTTTTGACCAAGTGTTTTGATACTTCACGGAGGGGGACACCCATTAAAGGAACAAAAGGGTAGTTAGGAGGCACCGCATACGCATCGCCTCAATGGAAGGGTTCACCCTACTTGCATCCCTTTGTTCGTCCATGGAGTAACTTCTCACTTGATCACCTGGGAGTTGATGAGTCCATTTTAATGGACTAGTATTGCGCCTATGTAACTTTAATCTTACCTTTTAGGTTTGTTAATAACTACATTAAGTTATAGAATATTTGCAAGCATCATGATTTAAGTTTACATCTACTTTATAATATTCTATAACTTAATATGTAATGATTTTGTTGTTTTTATGTGCAGGAATGATATTTAGAAAGAACAAGGAGTTGGGGAATAAATTTCCCCAACAAATAACTGGCGGCATGTGTTTTTCCCCCATCCTCCGGCCACCCTCAACAGCCGCAGGCCAAAAATAGCAAAGGGATTTGAAAATCCCTTAACTCACACACACAGGGGGAGGAGATAAAGAGGTTGGAAAAGTTGGAGAGCAGGAGCTTCTTCCTTTCTCTTGCGGGGATCTACCTTCACCATCGTGGAAGAGGGCTGACCCTGTGAACCACCGTGTGCACTATGCACCAAGTCTTCCATCGCTCCCTCCAGCCGTGACTACAGATGACCGAACCAATGCCATCACCGCACCCCCTTCCAGCGCCATCACCTTCCAGCCTGCACCTGCGCCCAACGCCTGCAGGCGCTCACGCCCTCGCCACCAGCTCCCTGCAGGCGCCCGCTCTGCCCCACCTGCGCCTGCAGGCGCTTCCCCCTTCCAGTGCTCACACCACCTCAGCCTACCCTCGCACACCCGCCCGCACCCCTGCAGGTGCCTACACCCCCGCAGGCGCTTCCCCTTGCACCTGCCAAACTCGCATCCCACCTACTAAGCCGCACCCGCACAATGCCTCCCTGCAGCGCCTCCACCTTGCATGCCCCTGCCAAGCTCGCGCCCATCTCCAGTGCCCGCCTCCTGCCAACGCATTTCCAGTGCCTGGCGCTCCCCTCTGCAGACCGCCCTTGCCACCAGCGCTCCCCGCAGGCACCTGCCTCGCCCCACCAGCACCCCTGCCAGGTCTGCACCTGCACAGCACCCACCGCACCGCACCCTGCAGGCACACTGCCCCACCCACACCCTCACCAAGCGCCCTACAGGTGCCCACTCACGCCCTCTCTACTAGCGCACCCTGCAGGCATGCACCTGTGTGATCCTACTCCTGCGCATCCAGCACGCAGCCAGCCACGTGACTACAGTAGCTGCCATCCTCCTCCAACAGGCTGGCAGCCCTCCTCCACCCGTCAGCCGCCACATCATCGCCATTGCGTAGCCCTCGTCGAGTCGGACCTCCCCGCCAACTCTCGCGGCCAACCGTGCACGACCGCACGCGCGAGGAGGAGAGAGGAGAAATCTTCTATTTTTGTCTCCATTAATAATTACATTCAATGCCATTGCCAATTTTAGATTAATATTTTATTCAGGTTACATTGCACTGATGCACTCATATTTTCCTGAAATTATTTTACTTGTGTTATGTGCATGTTTCTACCTTAAATTTCAAATCAGAATTGCATGAAAGTTGAATTTGCATGATAAGCCATTACATATGCATCATACACATATTTTTGGAGCTTAATTCCTGACATGAAAACTGCATAAATACCCCTAAACCTTTAAGGAAATTGCAAGCTTCATTTAAAATAGCATATTCCTCGCATTAAAGTTGCAAAAGAATTTGCGAACTGTGTATTCCTTGACTCGTAAATTTATTGGTCTATTCCTCCCTATGGATACGACATCCTTTATTGTGGTTTATATTCATATCTATGTTAATTTCTGATTGAGAGATTTCCACCACATTAATTACAATGACATATTCTTCTATTACTATCATAAGTAAGCGAAAATGTCTCTGTCAAATTGGCACTGTTGCCAAGGAGGCAATAGACGAATAGATTCACTTCATTATTTTTTAATATTCTGAGTAGCGCAATTATCTGAACAATTTTTTTTACAATGCGAGAAATCTGACGAGGCGACGAGGCGCAACAGAGCAGCGACAGCAACCACGAGCTAAGACACATGAGGAAAAGGCATAGGAGACCAAGATCCTGCTTTCACAAAGGATTCTCCATTGTCACAAAATTTATTTCTGTCTTGTCACCCTTGTAGTAATTGGGGCTAAATTTTTGGGGGTTTGTCCCCACATTCTTTAGCTACTAGGGCTTACATTATTTCTTTTGCATGCGTGATTCTATTTTCTACTTGCCTGCCTTTAAAACCAACAAAGAAAACATCGAGCTGCCTATTTAGAAGTTGCATGCCCTTAGGTGCACGCATTTAGAGGTGATTGAGCAGCACATTAGATCTTATTACTACATTGCAAGCATATTAGCACGAAGATTGCTGGAGACAGGTACACCTTTCTAACTTTTGCATCCAGCTCCTGTTCACGCATTTGCATTCAAATTAAAATTCAAGACCACAAAGTTGTTTGAATTTACTAATTCAGTGGTCACATAACTAAAAGTGGGACTGATAATCAGATTCAACCCTAAAATCAATTCACATTTGATCTGATTCTAAGGGACTTGTCTGCGATTTCAAAAGAAATTACAAAGATTTGCGGTGTGTTGCACACTTCTGACACTGAGCACGCACATTAGGCACCGCACTAAGGCTCGATCCCTTAAGGCTATAGGCACTGATCTCTTTATCGGTGCAGACCCTCCTATTGTGCTTTGTGGTGGTGGTGATACTATCTTTTGACCAAGTGTTTTGATACTCCACGGAGGGGGACACCCCTTAAAGGAACAAAAGCATAGTTAAGGGGCACCGCATACGCATCGCCTCAAAGGAAGGGTTCGCCCTACTTGCATCCCTTTGTTCGTCCTTGGAGTAATTTCTCACTTGATCACCTGGCAGTATCATCCAAGAAAAGTATAGGTCCTAGGGCACTCGAAGTTGAATTAAGGCACGTAATTGCAATGAAAAACTTATTTGGCCATTTATACTAACTAATTCGACCTCCGCAACAAAGAAGGTTAAGATTTCAAGTCCACACCCCTCTTATACCACTTACGTGGGAACGGAGGGATAAGTCTTGATCTTTTGACTTATCTTTGGTGTGGAGGCTTCAATTACTCAATAAGAACCTAAAGTGTGTTTTGTATGCTTGGTAGACTCTCTCTTGCGGGTAGTCTAGTATTTGATCCTGAGCCTGAGAGAATTCTTAGGAGAGCTCACCTAGGAGAGGAAAAAGAAGGAATGGCTGAGCAAGGTGCAAATCAACAAAGGACCCTAAGGGACTATTTTATTCCAACTAACCGACCTGCACAAGCACTATGACGACCGACAGGGGATAATCCATATGAGATCAACAGCAGTACCATAACTTTATTGCCCTCTTTTTATGGTACTACTAGGGAGGACCCCTACCGGCATTTGGAGGAATTCACCGAGGTCTGCTCCACGGTGAAGCTCCAGGGCTTTACTGATGAAGCCCTGATGAGGACTCTGTTTCCTTTCTCCCTAAAGGATAAGGCCAAGCACTGGTATCATACCCTCGATGCAAGGGTAAATGATTGGGCCACCCTTAAGGGAGAATTTTTGAAAAAGTATTTTCCTATGAGTAAAACCAACCATTACCGAAGAGAGATTATGGGTTTTACTCAACAGGAAGGGGAGCAATTTCATGAGACTTGGGAGCGCTTTAATGACCTTCTTAGGTTATGCCCCCACCATCAAGTGCCAAGATGGCAGTTGATCGAAAGGTTCTATAACGGATTATCTGAAAGGCATAGGCAAACCATCGATGCAGCTTGTGCAGGAACCTTCATCACCAGAACTAAGGATGAAGCCTGGGAATTATTTGAAACATTAAGCGACAACTCCATACATCTGTCCTCTGCCTATCAAGAAAGAAAACCATCAATCTTGCAGAGGAAGATAGAGGCCCATGAAGCCAAGGCTTCACAGGATTTGTCTTATCAGATTCAACTATTGAATAAAAACTTCGATAGGCTTTTAGCAAACCCCGGCATGAACCTGCAAGCAGCCTCTATTTTTAGGCTTCAAGAGAATGCTCCATTTGCCAAAGCAACGCACGCCACTACGGAGTGCCATCAGGCAAACCAATTCCTTGAGTTGATTCAGGCCGACCTGAACGCAGCCCAAGGTTTCCGCCCCCCTTGCAATAACCCTTACTCCAACACTTATAATCCAGGGTGGCAGAACCATCCAAACTTCTCTTGGAAGCAAGGTGATGCTTCTAACTCAGGGAATACAAGACGCTTACCTCCCCAGCCCATATACCAACCTTCTTATGAAAACCCTCCTCCGAACAAGCCTTCTGAATTGGATGAACTGAAGGCCATGATGAAAGCAATGCAAGAGCATCAGAATATGGTTATCCAATCTCAGAATAAGATGATTACTGATATGCAATCCCAAATTGGTCATCTTACTGAGGCAGTTAGGCAACGTGATCCGGGGAAGCTGCCTAGCTCCTATGAGGAGAACCCTAAGGGCAGGGGGGTTGTACTCAGGGAGCACACCCAAGCAGTGATCGTGTTGAGGAGTGGAAAAAAGATTGACAAGCCTGATAACACTCCTATGGTTACATCTCAGAATTCCCCTTCCACACCTGACCTGACTTCCATCTCCACAGAGGAAGAGCCACACTGCTCTCCCTCGCACAAAATCACCCACAATGAGGATGTCGTCCTTCCACCACCCCTTTCCCACCATGATGACCCCTCTACCCAGAAGCTGAGGGTGCCCTATCCAGAGTGCCTATCTGCTCCTGGGGAATCTTCTGTTGACTCGCCTAGAGCAAAGGATAGGATAGAAAAGATTATGGATACTTTTAGGCAAGTCCAGATTAACTTGCCTCTGTTGGAATCGATTAAACAGATTCCGTCATATGCCAAGTTTCTGAAGGACCTGTGCACCCAGAAGCGCCGATCTAGGAAACAGGTCCAAACCAAGGTCATCCTGCCTGACCATGTTAGCTCGGTTCTCTAGTATGGAACACCCCCCAAAATGAAAGGCCCAGGGTCCCCGTATATTTCAGTAGTTATAGGTAACCAACACATTGACGAGCTCTGCTCGATCTGGGTGCGGGGGTGAACATTCTACTGAGCTCTATCTTCGATCTGGGTTAGTCCCTAGTAGAATACCCTTGTCATTGGAGGTTTTTCTTCTTGAATTATTTCTTAAGTTTAGAATCTAGTACATTTATTTCACGTGCATGTAGACTGGGTAATGGATCTTTGAGGAAAACCAATAAGCATTTGTAGTCTACTAAACCCTTGGACAATTCATAGGGAATCAGGCATACTATCTTCTAGTAGATCCACCTCATATTTGTGAGAAGAAAGTAGAGAGATTACTGGTGCAATAAGTCTAGTGCAAGGACTCTTAAGTTTTGGACAATTAGATGATGATACTTCAGAGTTAGGCATAGTTTTTGCTCTCAGTTCCTGTGTGCGTACTTTGCGAGAATTCCTGAGAGTCACCAATTAAGGCAGATACACAGAGATTGAGTTTTAATAAAGCTATGACTATGGTGGATGGTTATGACCATCCTTCATAGAGTCCTCGACTGAAGGAGGGTAATAGTGTCAAAGGTCAAAAATACGTCTGTCCTATCCATTCCTTACCAGTGTCGAGAATAGGCACTTCCACCAAATAAGCCACACAACATCCTCTTGACCATCACCATCCCTAATAATGACTCATAAATAAAAGTCTGTGTCGTATTATGTTGATTTATAAAAAGAAAAAAAAGAAAAAAAAGAAGAAGAAACAGAAAGAAGAAAAAGAAGAAATAGTTATATTAGAAAAAAAAGTCCAAGTTTATAATGTAACACTATTTCTGAGGCAACAGAACACCTATCGCATTCCACCAAATATGACCATACCTACCTTCTAGTATTTCTGATCGCCCAAATACTGGTTGAGGACTCTAACTTAGTTGTAGAGTTATTAGGATTTTAATTGAAATGTGGATGCCATGTGAGGCCACCAAACAGTGAGTACAATTACTAAATCTGGCGAGATTTGTGATCTCAGAAAGACAGAAAAGAGTGAGCGCCCTAGTCTAAAGATCTAGAGTCCGTAGTACTAGACTACATGTAGCACCAGATGAGTGTGTGCCACCAAATACAAATCCATTCTACTCGATATCTCCTACCTAAGCCAAAAGCCGAGGTCAAATTACAGATTATCTTCTGCTTTATCCCCGAGGGAAGTAGTTGCCTATCCCAGCAGAAATATTTACCAAGGGTGAGGTATGAACTCCCAGTGCGAATTGGCTTTTTCACTTGGATCTATTACCTAGGCTATCATTACTTCACATTTGTCTGGATTTCTAAAGTTTTGAAGTAAGAAAAGAAGAAATCTTCTTATTACTTCTCTTATTTTTCATTTTTGCTAGGGACTAGCAAATCTTAGGCATGGGGGTATTTGATGAGTCCATTTTAATGGACTAGTATTACGCCTAAGTAACTTTAATCTTACCTTTTAGGTTTGTTAATAACTACATTAAGTTATAGAATATTTGCATGCGTCATGATTTGAGTTTACATCTATTTTATAATATTCTATAACCTAATATGTAATGATTTTGTTGTTTTTATGTGCAAGAATGATATTTAGAAAGAACAAGGAGTTGGGGAATAAATTTCCCCAACAAACAACTGGAGGCATATGCTTTTCCCCCATCCTCCAACCACCCTCAACAGCCGCCAGCCAAAAATAGCAAAGGGATTTGAAAATCACTTAACTCACGCACACAGGGGGAGGAGATAAAGAGGTTGGAAAAGTTGGAGAACGGGAGCTTCTTCCTCTCTCTTGCGGGGATCTACCTTCACCATCGTGGAAGAGGGCTGACCCTGTGAACCACCATGTGCACTGTGCACCAAGTCTTCCAATGCTCCCTCTAGCCGCGAATGCATACGACTGCACTAGCGCCATCACCGCACCCCCCTTCCAGCGCCATCACCATCCAGACTGCACCTGCACCCAAAGCCTGCAGGCACTCACGCCCTCGCTGCCAGCGCCCTGCAGGTGCCCACTCCACCCCACCCGCGCCCCCAGACGCTTCCCCCTTCCAGCACTCACACCACCCCAGCCTACCCTCGTGCACCCGCCCGCAACCTTGCAGGCACCCGCACCCCCGCATGCGCTTCCATCTACACCTACCAAACCCGCATCCCACCTACCAGGCCGCTCCTGCACAGTGCCTCCCTGCAGCGCCTCCACCTTGCACGCCCCTACCAGGCCCGTGCCCATCTCCAACACCACCTACCAGCGCCTTTCTAGCGCCTGGAGCTCCAGTTTGCAGACCGCCCTGGCCACCAGCGCTCCTCGCAAGCACCCGCCTCGCCCCACCCGTGCCCCTACCAGGTCGGCACCCACACAGCACCCACTACAGCGCTCCCTGCAAGCACACCGCCCCACCCGCGCCCTCACCAAGTGCCCTGCAGGAGCTCACTCATGCCCTCGCCACCAGCGTGCCCTGCAGGAGCACACCCGCACACACCTACGCCTGCGCATCCAACACGCAGCCAGCCGAGCGGCTGCAGCAGCTGCCATCCCCCTCCAACAAGCCGGCGGCCCTCCTCCGCTCGCCGGCCACCGCCAGCCATCTCTGGCCACCACGTCACTGCCGTTGCATAGCCCTTGTCGAGCCGCACCTCCCCATCGACTCTCACGGCCAACCGTGCACGACCGCACATGCGAGGAGGAGAGAGGAGAAATCCTCTGTTTTTGTCTCCATTAATAATTACATTCAATGCCATTTATAATTTTACATTAATATTTTATTCAGGCCACATTGCACTGATGCACTCAGATTTTCCTGAAATTATTTTACTTGTGTTATGTGCATGTTTCTACCTTGAATTTCAAATCAGAATTGCAGGAAAGTTGAATTTACATGATAAGCCATTACACATGCATTATACACATATTTTTGGAGCTTAATTCCTGACGTGAAAACTGTATAAATACCCCTGAACCTTTAAGGAAATTGCAAGCTTCATTTAAAATAGCATATTCCTCACATTAAAGTTGCAGAAGAATTTGCAAACTGTGTATTCCTTGACTCCTGAATTTATTGCTCTATTCCTCCCTATGGATACGACATCCTTTATTGTGTTTTAAATTCATATCTATGCTAATTTCTGATTGAGAGATTTCCACCACATTAATTACAACGACATTTTCTTCTATTACTATCATAAGTAAGCGAAAATCTCTCTGTCAGGAGTATCATCCAAGCAAAGTATAGGTCCTAGGGCACTCGAAGGATGAATTAAGGCACGTAATTGTAATGAAAAACTTGTTTGGCCATTAACTAATTTGACCTCCGCAACAAAGAAGGTTAAGATTTCAAGTCCACACCCCTCTTATACCACTTACGTGGGAACGGAGGGATAAGCCTTGACCTTTTGACTTATCTTTGGAGTGGAGGTTTCACTTACTTAATAAGAACCTGAATTGTATTTGATATTGTATGCTTGGTAGATGCTCTCTTGAGGTTAGTCTAGTGTTTGATCCTGAGCCCGAGAGAATTCTTAGGAGAGCTCACCTAGGAGAGAAAGAGAAGGAATGGCTGATCAAGGAGCAAATCAACAAAGGACCCGAAGGGACTATTTTATTTCAACTAACCAACCCACACAAGCACTAAGACGACTGGCAGGGGATAATCCGTACCATATCTTTATTGCCCTCCTTTTATGGTACTACTAAGGAGGATCCCTACCGACATTTGGAGGAATTCACCGAGGTTTGTTCCACGGTGAAGCTCCAGGGCTTTACTGATGAAGCCCTGATGATGACTCTATTTCCTTTCTCCCAAAAGGATAAGGCCAAGCACTAGTATCATACCCTCAATGCAAGGGTAAATGATTGGGCCACCCTTAAGGGAGAATTTTTGAAAAAGTATTTTCCTATGAGTAAAACCAACCATTACCGAAGAGAGATTATGGGTTTTACTCAACAGGAAGGGGAGCAATTTCATGAGACTTGGGAGCGCTTTAATGACCTTCTTAGGTTATGCCCCCACCATCAGGTGCCAAGATGGCAGTTGGTCGAAAGGTTCTATAACGGATTATCTGAAAGGCATAGGCAAACCATCGATGCAGCCTGTGCAGGAACCTTCATCACCAGAACTGAGGATGAAGCCTGGGCATTATTTGAAACATTAAACGACAACTCCATACATCTGTCATCTGCCTATCAAGAAAGAAAACCATCAATCTTGCAAAGGAAGATAGAGGCCCATGATGCTGGGGCTTCTCAGGATTTGGCTTATCAGATTCAACTATCGAATAAAAACTTTGATAGGCTATTAGCAAGCCTCGGCATGAACCCGCAAGCAGCCTCTATCTTTGAGGCTTCAAGAGAATGCTCCATTTGCCAAAGCACAACGCACGCCACTGCAGAGTGCCATCAGGCAAACCAATTCCTTCAGTTGATTCAGGCTGACCTGAACGTAGCCCAAGGTTTCCACCCCCCTCGCAATAACCCTTACTCCAACACTTATAATCCAGGGTGGCGGAACCATCCAAACTTCTCTTGGAAGAAAGGTGATGCTTCCAACTCAGGGAATACAAGACCCTTACCTCCCCAACCCATATACCAACCTTCTTATGAAAACCCTCCTCCGAATAAGCCCTCTGAGATGGATGAACTGAAGACCATGATGAAAGCAATGCAAGAGCATCAAAATATGGTCATCCAATCTCAGAATAAGATGATTACTGATATGCAATCCCAAATTGGTCATCTTACTGAGGCAATTAGGCAACGTGATTCGGGGAAGCTCCCTAGCTCTTTTGAGGAGAACCCTGAGGGCAAGGGGGTTGTATGCAGGGAGCACGCCCAAGCAGTGACCGTGTTGAGGAGTGGAAAAAAGATTGACAAGCCTGATAACACTCCTACGGTTACATCTTAGAATTCCCCTTCCACACTGAACCCGACTTCCATCTCCACCGAGGAAGAGCCACACTGCTCTCCCTCGCACAAAATCACCCACAATGAGGATGTTGTCCTTCCACCACCCCTTTCCAACCATGACGACTGTTGAACGCATCAAATCGCTACGCTAACGTGTTCGATTTTGGAAAACCTATCGTTGTAGTTTGAAAGCTAAGAATTCGTGTTCAACAAATAAAATTTATATCGAAATTGAAATTCTGGGTCAAACACAGGGAGGCGGACATTTGATTTAAAAACTACGTGTTTCTTTTTATTTGTCACGAAGTAATTCAATTTAAAACTATCTAATTATTTACAATAAATAGAAGAGAGAGGGTAAGAGAAAGAGAGAGAATATTACACATAGAAATCAAAATGAGATGTAGAATAAACAAAGAATTTATCATTAAGAAGATTGTTCATTACAACTAGAAAGTATAAAATAATTGCACTAGAAAGTGATAAATTTACTCTAGAAAGCATTAAATAAATGAAGGGAGAAATGGCCTCCTCGACGGTCACTTGGAGGACGAACAGAACTACTCTAGAAAGCAATAAATCTATACTAGAAAGCAGTAAAAAGAATAGGGAGAGAGAAATCCTCCTCGACGGTCGCTTGGAGGACGATCCGAACGGGACGACGCCTGGACGAAGAAGAACGAAGCAGGACGAAGGAGGATGAAGCAGAAGAACGGGAACGGAGCAGCACGCCGTCGTCGTCGCGGGATCCACTTCCGAAGGGGGACAAAAATTTGGACTTTATCTCGCGAGAAGCATCCCGGGTGTGGGACAAGCTTCTCTTGAGCTTTGGAGAGGTAGAGAAGAGAAGGAAGGGATGAGAATTTCGTATGGAGGGGGTCTCCTTTTATAGTTGCAAGGAGTGGGGGCAAAACGGTCAATACAACTTCAAAATAATAAACCGTCACTAAAGCCCCCAACGTGGGCGTAGCTTCCGCGCCCACGCGTGGCTCCTCAGCTGCCCACTTCCTCAACGCCCACACACGTTCCTTGATTCTCAGCGATCAGACGGCTTAAGACGCATCTCCGCCCGCTGCTGCGCCCACCTGGCGTGTGCGATCGCGCGTGACGCCGCGCGGTCAGTCGCGCGTGATCTCGATTGAGCGCATACGGCCGTCTGATCGCGATCCAACGCCCGCCATCGCCCGCGCCTTCCTCCCCTTCGCTGCAGCTCGAACCCGCACCCGCAGCTCGCGTAAGCGTGCTCGACCGCTGCGCTACGAGGGGCGAATGGTCGAGCAGGAGCTTTTAGGCGCAGCTAACCACAGCCGTTGGATTGAGATCCAACGGCGGAGAGCGAGCCGGTGTGGGGCCTTCAGAGATTCATGCGGCCATTTGGGCGCCGGGATGGCACCACATGGCGCCATCTTGGCCATCCAACTAGATGGTGCCACGGATGTCGGATTGACTTGATTTTTGCATCGTTGGGCTGCGATCGTCAATCCGAATTCATCCGTGCGGTCGGATTTGTCATTTGAAGTGCGGATTTGCACCATCCTGGCCCTTGATCTTCTAGGGTTCCCTGATCACTATCTGATGCTACGGATGCCTGATTAAGGCGATCTTCGAGTCGTTGAACTCCAATCGTCGCCCTGATCACATCCATACGATTGGATCTTTGATCCGAGGCCCCGATAAAATGTTTTCCCTGTCCAAGCACATAAAAGGAGACAATTAACCTCCATTTTATTCAAACTACTCTAAATGCAAGATGATGCATGTTATGCAATATTTATATCATGAAATGCAATCCTATGCTTAAGAACTTGCATAAATAGACATCTTAAGTAGTGTAAATGTGTTTGCATCAATGACCCCTCTACCCATAAAGCCGAGGGTTCCCTATCCAGAGCGCCTATCTGCTCCTGGGGAATCTTTTGTTGGCTCATCTGGAGCAAAGGATAGGACGAAAGAGATTGTGGATACTTTTTGGCAAGTCCAGATTAACTTGCCTCTGTTGGAAGCTATTAAACAGATCTCGTCCTATGCCAAGTTTCTGAAGGACCTGTGCACCCAGAATCGTCGATCTAGGAAACAGGTCCAAACCAAGGTCATCCTGCCTGATCATGTTAGCTCGGTTCTCCAGCATGGAACACCCCCCAAAACGAAATACCCAAGGGCCTCGTATATTTCAGTGGTTATAGGTAACCAACACATTGACGTGGCTCTGCACGATCTGGGTGCAGGGGTGAACATTCTACCGAGCTCTGTCTACAACCTTTTGGGAGGAGGCAAGCTAAAGCCTAGTCCAGTAATCCTTCAGGTTGCTGACAGATCACTTAAGACACCACGGGGATTGTTGGAAGATGTCCTTATGAGAGTGGAGGATTTCTTCTTCCCTGTTGACTTTCTGGTGCTTGATACTGACCCATCAAATAAGCCCACAAAGCCGTCCATTATTCTGGGATGCCCCTTCTTGGCCACAAACAAAGCCTTCATAAATTGTAGATCTGGGGCACTTAAAATGGGCTTTGGGAATAAGAAGATCCGGTTGAATGTTTTTGATACTTAAAAGCAATCCGGATTTGAAGATTGTTCTCAGATTAAGGTCGTTGATGAAATAATTGAAGAGACTACTCCAGCACTCTTATGTAGAGATTCCCTTCAGAAGGTCATATCTACGGACCATCCCTCGATTATTAAAGAAACTGAAAGGGAAATGCCCGAATTAGAAGAGTTGCCGGGGATACACACTGAGTCTCTGTCCCCACCCTAGACTGTGAAAGTAGATCCGCTACCTGAGGTGGTGGGGACATCTCAACTAAAACCCTCTATCCAAAAGGCTCCTGAGTTGTAGTTGAAACCCTTCCCGAGCACATTGAAATATGCTTTCCTTGGCCCTAATAACACGTTCCCCGTTATTATCTCATCTGCATTATCTGAATTACAGGAGGGAGCTCTGCTTGAGTGTTGACAAAGGCACAAGGAAGCAATTGCTTGGTCAATTGCTGATATTAAGGGTGTTGATCCCTCTCTTTGCATGCATCATATATACACAGATGAGTCCATGAAGCCTTTCCGAGACATGCAGAGAAGGCTCAATCCAAATATGCAGGAGGTTGTTAAAAAGGAGATTCTAAAATGGCTGGATGCAGGGATTATCTATCCCATTTCAGATAGTAAATGGGTCAGTCCTATTCATGTAGTTCCCAAAAAGGCAGGAATCACTATGGAGGAGAATGACCAAGGAGAGCTGGTGACCACTAGACCCCCAACTGGTTGGAGGGTCTGCATTGATTACCGCTATTAGAACACGGCTACCCAGAAAGACCATTTTCCCTTACCGTTTATCGATCAAATTTTGGAACTATTGGAGAGGAATAAGTACTTCTATTTTCTTGATGGGTACTCTGGGTATAATCAGATAGCCACTTTTCCTGACAATCAGGAGCGTACCACCTTCACGAGTCTATATGGCACATTTGCATTCCGCCAAGTGCCAATCGGGTTATGCAATGCTCCTGCCATTTTCCAATGTTGTATGATGGCTATCTTTTCTGATATGATTGACGAGTTCGCTGAAATTTTTATGGATGACTTCTCCATTTACGGCTCGTCGTTTGACCTATGCCTTTTGCACCTTGATAAAGTCTTAACCCGTTGCGAAGAGTCAAAGTTGGTGCTTAGCTGGGAGAAAAGCCACTTTATGGTCCAGCAGGGCATTGTGTTAGGGCATATAGTTTCTGAGAGAGGATTAAAGGTGGACATCGCAAAAATCAATTCCATCTCTAAGCTTCCATTGCCTACCAATGTTCGTTAGGTTAGATCTTTCCTTGGCCATGCTGGATTTTATAGGCGCTTCATTAGAGATTTCAGTAAAATCTCTAAGCCACTCTGCGACCTGTTAGCGAAGGATGTCTCCTTCGATTTTGATGATAGATGTGGCGAGGCTTTCCAAGTTTTGAAGAAAGCCCTTATTACCACGCCAATTCTCCAAGCACCAAATTGGACCCTCCCATTTGAGCTTATGTGCGATGCTTATGATTTTGCAGTGGGAGTGGTCTTAGGTCAAAAGGTTGATGGCAAACCTCATGTGCTGCATTATGCCAGCAAGACCCTTACGGATCCTTAGCAAAACTACACGGTCACTGAAAAGGAACTACTTGCTGTAGTATTTGCTTTGGAAAAGTTTCGGTCTTATCTTTTGGGATCTAAGGTTGTGGTGTTCACTGATCATTCTGCCCTAAAGCATCTTCTTGCTAAAAAGGACACCAAACCTCGCCTAATTCGTTGGATTCTGCTACTCCAAGAATTTGACCTCGAAATTAAAGACAAGAAAGGAGTTGAGAATGTGGTAGTAGATCATCTGTCTAGGATCCCTATTGAGGCATCAAACCCTGCTGGCGATATTCAAGAGACTTTCCCTGATTAATCTCTGATGGCCATGGAATCTAAAACTCCTTGGTTCACTGACATAGTGAACTATCTGGTCACAAGCATTACCCCCAGTACTTGGGACAAGCAGAAGCGAGACAGGTTTCTTGCTAATGCTAAATTTTATCACTGGGAGGAACCCAAACTTTTTAGAGTAGGCCCTAACCAGCTTTTTCGTCGTTGCGTCCCTGATGAAGAACAAAGAAGTGTTTTGAGTTTCTGCCATGACCTCCATTGTGGGGGACATTTTAGTGGGAAGAAGACTGCCCATAAGGTTCTTCAATCTGGCTTTTGGTGGCCCACATTATTCCGAGATACACATACGTATGTGGGCGCATGTCTACATTGCCAGCAGATGGGAACCATTCAGAAAAGGAATGAGATGCCCCGATAACCTATCCTCCCTGTTGAGATCTTTGATATTTGGGGCATTGACTTCAAAGGTCCCTTTCCTGTGTCCTTCGGATATGAATACATCCTTGTGGCTGTAAACTATGTATCGAAATGGATAGAAGCCATACCCACGCGAACCAATGAGACCATTCCATGGTCTTGGGTTTTGTTAAGGCTAATATCATTTCTCGGTACAGGTGCCCAAGGACGATCATAAGTGATGGAGGACCTCACTTCAAGAACATACACTTCACAAGACTACTCCAAAATTTGGGAGTCAACCACATGATAGCCACACCTTACCATCCCCAAACGAGTGGACAAGTTGAAGTGTCTAATAGGGAGATTAAGCGAATTTTAGAAAAAACTATCAGGCCTGATCAGAAGAATTGGTCTAAAAAACTAAATGATGCTCTTTGGGCCTACAGAACTGCGTATAAGACTCCCTTGGGCATGTCTCCTTTCCATCTTGTCTATGGAAAAGCGTGCCACCTTCCTGTTGAAATCCAACATAAAGCCTATTGGGCTATTAAAAACATTAACTTGAATTTGATAAAGCGGGAAAGGCACGTATGTTAGAATTAAGTGAGCTTGAGGAGCTTCGTAATGAAGCTTATGAAACTTCTCAAGCTTACAAGCAATGTACAAAAGTCTTCCATGATAAGCACATCAATAGAAAGACTTTTGAGCGCAACCAATGGGTCTGGCTTTTCAATTCTAGACTTAAATTATTTCCTGGAAAGCTCAAGTCCCGTTGGCATGGGCCATACGTTGTTATCAATACTTTCCCTCATGGAGTTGTAGAAATTCGGAACCCTACTTCAGGTGCGAGCTTTAAGGTAAATGGCCAACGACTTAAACCTTATATTACTCTTTCAGATGGCCAGGTTTTGGATGCACTTCGGCTTGAGGAGCCTTAGCTCCTCCCACTCTCCTCCTCAGGTGATATTCTTCTATGTCTACATTTTTCCAATGAGGACATTGTCAGTCTTAAACATGGGGGGGTATAACCTGAGAATGTTTATAGCATTTATAAATATTTGCATACATATATATTTATATATATATATAACTCTTATTTTCTTGAGCTGAGTGGGTTAGTCCCTAGCAAAATACCTTTGTCATTTGAGGTTTTTCTTCTTAAATTATTTCTTAAGTTTAGAATCCAATACATTTATCTCACATGCACATAGACTGGGTAATGGATCTTTGAAGAAAACCAGTAAGCATTTGTAGTCTACTGAACCCTTGGACAGTTAATAGGGAGTCAGGCATGCTATCTTCTAGTAAATCCACCCCATATTTGTGAGATGAAAGTAGAGAGATTGCTGGTGCACTAAGTCTAGTGCAAGGACTCTTAAGTTTTGGATAATTAGATAATGATACTTCAGAGTTAGGCATAGTTTTAGCTCCTTGTTCCTGTGTGCATACTTTGTGTGAATTCCTGAGAGTCACCAAATAAGGCAAATACACAGAGATTGAGTCTTGATAAAGCTATGACTATGGTGGATGGTTATGATCGTCCTTCATAGAGTCCTCGACTGAAGG
Source organism: Thalassia testudinum (assembly GCA_037157565.1). Lineage (NCBI taxonomy): Eukaryota > Viridiplantae > Streptophyta > Magnoliopsida > Alismatales > Hydrocharitaceae > Thalassia > Thalassia testudinum. The sequence continues at coordinate 142,104,692 of JAZHRO010000031.1, read as the reverse complement.
AGAGTAATAGTGTCAAAGGTCCAAAATACGCATGTCCTATTCATTCCTTCCCGGTGCCGAGAATAGGCACTTCCACCAAATAAGCCACACAATATCCTCTTGACCATTATCATCCCTAATAATGCCTCATAAATAAAAGTCTGTATCGTGTTGTGCAGATTAATAAAGAAAGAAAAAAAAAAGAAAATAAAGAAAAAAAAAAAAGAAGAAATAGTTATATTAAAAGAGAGAGAGAGAGAAAAGAAGAAGAAAAGAGCCCAGGGTTATAATTTTATCGTTGCAACATTGTTTCTGAGGCAAAAAAACACCTATCGTGTTCCACCAAATATGACCCATACCTACTTTTTAGTATTTCTGATCGCCCAAATACTAGTTGAGACTCTTAGTTGTAGAGTTATTAGGACTTTAATTGAAGTGTGGATGCCATGTGAGGCCACCAAACAGTGAGTACAATTACTAAATCTGGCGAGATTTGTGATCTCAGAAAGAAAAGAAAGAAAAGAGTGAGCGCCTAGGAACATCAAGAGAGCACAGTTGTTTAGCCTCTCTCCGAGTTGACTTGTCTAAAATTTAGAGATCTAGAGTCTATAGTACTAGATTACATGTAACACCAGATGAGTGTGTGCCACCAAATACAAATCCATTCAACTCGATATCTCCTACCTAAGCCAAAAGCCAGGGTCAAATTACAGATTATCTTCTGCTTTATCCCTGAGGGAAGTAGTTGCCTATCCCAACAAAAATATTTACTAAGGGTGAAGTACGAACTCCCAATGCGAATTGGCTTTTCACATGGATCTATTACCTAGGCTATCATCACTTCACATTTGTCTGGATCTCTAAAGTTTTGAAATAAGAAAAGAAGAAATCTTCTGATTACTTCTATTATTTTTCATTTTTGCTAGGGGCTAGCAAATCTTAGGCATGGGGGTATTTGATGAGTCCATTTTAATGGACTATTGTTATGCCTAAGTACTTCAATTCTAACATAGTATGTTTGTTAATAATCACATTAGGTCATTAAATAAGTGCATGCATCATTACTTGAGTTTTTATCTATTTTATCTCATTTTATAACTTAGTATGTAATTATTTTATATTTTCTTGTTGCAGGAATGATGGTGGAAAAGAACAAGGAGGGGGGGCATAAATTTCCCCCAACAAACCTCCGCCTCAACACCTCCCTCATCCTCCGGCTGGCCTCAACACCTCCCTCAACAAATGAAAACGATGCTGGCCATATTTAGAAAAGGATTTTGAAATCCCTTGAAAGGCGGAAGAGAGGAGATATAGAGGAGAGGCGGAGGGGATTGGGGAGACCCATCGAAGACTACATGCACTGTGCAACCAGCGTGCACTGTGCACCAACGCCCCCACAACCTGCCTCACGTGCCCTCACCAAGCGCCCTCCATCGCCTACCCTTGCGCATCCTACAGGCGCTGCACCCGCCCCCGCTCTAGTGCCAAGCACCCTACCCTGCCTGCACCACACCACGCCATCGCCACCCAGCACCCGCGCAGGCACACTACGCACTTGCGCCCTCTGCAGGCACAGGCCAACCTTCCCTCACTGCAAGTAGTAGCCACCTGCAGGCGCTGTGCCCAGCCTTCAACAGCAGCAGCGCCCGCGCCCGCACTGCCTGTAGGCGCTTCACTCGTGCTCTCACTACGCCCCTTCCAGTGCTCTCACCGCCCCCTCCAGCACCTTCGCACTCCCTCACTAGTGCCCTTGCGTGCCCTCCAGCGTTGCTTCACCCATCAGCGCCCCCATCAACCCTGCAAGCATGCCCTGCAAGCGCGTAGCATGCCTCATGCCATCGTCATCGCCCACAGACGCTGCACCACAGCCACCCGCAAGTGACCGCAGATGCCACGGTGCTCTCACCACCCAGCCTCCAGCGCCCTTGTGTGCCTAGCCACCCACACTTGCACTGCCTGAGGATGCCACATCGCACTCACCGCCCAACCTCCAGCACCCCCTCCAGCGCCCTTGTGCGCACGCGACAGCAGCAGCGGTGACAGCCCCCTGTAGCAAGCTCCACCAACGTAAAGCTCTCCCGTTGACCGCCACCTGCCACCTCCGGCCGTGCTTCCCCCGCTGTCGTGATCACCTCTCTCCCACGCACCGTCGGCGGGCCTCAGTCAGTCGGCCACCAAGCCTCCACGCATGCAAAGAGGAGAGAGGAAATTTCCTCTATTTTTGGTGATATTAAAATTTACCAATTGTGCCATTGCCAAAAACCCTATTGCATTACTTATTGGATTAATACATTTGAGTAAAATTGCATGCATACCCTTACATGTTATAGTATTTCTTTCATGCACTTAACTCTAAAATGGTGATGTTGATAAATGCAAAAGATCTCATCCATACACTCACATGACCTAAAAGAGAAAGCCCCATGTCTTGAAATACGACTATGTTACATGCCAGTACAAGTTATTTCATGAAAGGAAAATTACATTCATACCCCTGCATTTCTAAATAATTACGTATTCCTTCTTTTCACTTTATTTCGCATCAGATTTGAACACGGATTGAGCACGTGATTGAATAAGTACAAAGTAAAAAAAATATTTTGTGAATTTATTAGTCTATTCCTCCCTATGGATGCGACATCCTTTTTGTGGTTTAAATTCATATCTATGTTAATCTTTGATTGAGAGATTTCCACCACATTAATTACAACGACATATCCTTCTAAGCGAAACTCTCTCCGTCTTTAATAGCATATCATGAACACAAAATAACCAAGGGGTTTTACAGGGGTTAATATAAGTTCTAATGAAAATTAAAGTCTAATAAGAGAGTCCACACAGACAAAAACAAGGTTTCACGCACTTTAAGAATTGTACAGCTCCTAAAACCCTAATTTCAGACCGCTTAAATAACAGAGGTTTTGGTTAGGATAAAATTCATTTAAACCCTATAAAATTCATAGAAAAATATTACATAAGGTTTGGTAATCTTGGTTTGACCATCTGAACCTATTTTGACCTAGAATAGAGTCTCAGACAGAAAGTTGCCCTAATTTAGGTTTCTACTCAAATTGCCTAGTAAAACTTGGTCAAAACTCACATCCAACTTCACCACTAGATTCCTTGGGTCAAAATTAGGTTTGTGCCAAAATTTGGGCCCAATCAAAGTTCATCTTGACCTAGTTTGCATTTTAGTCTAATCAGACTCTTTCTCGCACGTACAAGTCCCTAGCTTTCGAATTAATTGCAAATCGTCCCCCAACTTTTGTCATCTTCTTCACAAATGGGTCTATACCACCATGGCAGGTGCGAACCCAAAAGAGTTGACCTTCAATCAGAGATACCTCCCTTATTTTTCAACCAATCCCTTCCAAATTTGGAAGGGATGATCTTAAGGATGTCTCCGATCACCTGAGTCACATCTTGGACTCAGATTTTGCCCACGCAGCTCATGCGAACCCTTAGAATTTTAGGGATCTTCTTCCCTAATTTTTTGAGCTCTTCAAGCTTGTTTCCAAGCTTAAGAGCCTGCCTGAGCACTATAAAAGCTCCTGGGTCTTCTAACCGTGCTCTTTAGCTCAGTTTTGGCCGCACATCTTCAATTTCTTCACCCTCCAGCCTCCTCCGCTGCAGCTCTGGCGACTCTTCTCCAACCTCCTTCTTCGCCTACTACCACATAATATAGGCAGCGAGAATGCCTTCATCTCCTTCCTTCGCTCCTTGCCAGCCACAGCAAGAGCTTCCAAACCTCCTCCTCGTCATAGCTCCTTCCATCGGAGGCATTGTCTTCCACGACACCAGCCAATCACAGTCGGCACCCTCCTGCCCCTTTTGACTATTAACACTAGGTTCTATAACTTCCTCTTCCTCTCTATTCTCTTTCCCTCTCTTTAAACTCTAGTTTCAACCACAGACCACACCTCTTCTCCATCGTCTTCCCCTTCTCCAGCAAAGCTCTGATGATGCCTCCCGCACTATACACTTCGCAAAACACCTTCGCAACACCTCCATAATCTCCGCCTCATCTCACCCATCCAAACCCCTTACTCAATTCCACCAAAAACCCATTGAAACACCCCACTGAACTCACCTACTTCTACTCACCTCCTCTGAGTTTGCCCGACCACTCCACGTCCCCACACACCACGAGGACTCCGCCATCACCTTCGTCATCCTTAGGCGAACCTTCTAAACTTCTTTGACATGGCTGCAAGGCCTTATTTATTGTTTCAGGTCTTGATCGCCGTCAACGTTCCGTCCGCCACCATCCACTGTCATCAGATGCTTCCAGACTTCAACTCCAGCTCCTGAAGCTGCGAAACTACTTCACATATCTACCTGCAATAGAAATTAGACAATAAAACTCTGCCATTGTACCAATTGAAGGTGCTTCCTCCTACAGTTGCATGCAAGCAAAGGACAGTGGGATAGTCCCACATCTTGAACAACAGGACTCGCGTGCACACGTAAGTGGAATCTGTGAACTAAGCTTTCTGCCCAGTAACACGAGGGGTCAGGTCCCTCCACGCACACACCAGCCTATTCAATTACCCACCTACTCACTCCTCGCCTGCGACTCACACCCGCAGGCCTAGACACTATTCTAGACCCGATAATCCAACCAGTTACCCTATAAAGCCTAGGTTTGAGAGGAAAAGGAGGAGGAATTATGAGAGAAAGGGGGGTGGGTTTTTCTCTCTAAAGGTTTGGCCCTGTAAGACACAGTTGCTAAAGGAAAGTGGTGCTCTATGTTTGAGGAAGGCTTTGAAGGAGAAGAAAGCCTCTGAAGCTGAAGAAGAAGTAGAAGAAAGAAGAGAAAGGCTTGTGAAGAGCCTTGTTCTTATGCTCACATAAGTCATCTAATCTGATTTGGCACTGTTGAATGATTTAAGTACTATAGTTAACATTTGAATTCTGATTGAAGATCACTATCGAATAATTTGAGTAATTAAATGCATTCTTAATTAAACAGAATAAGTGGTGATTCAAATCACCATTGTTTTGATTTTCTTTTCTTTTTGATTCCATGATCTTGTAAGCTTCATAGAATATCAATCTAATCAGTTTTATTCATTGAATATCTATTTTGATGCTCAATTAATTGTGCTCATTAATTCTGAATTGAGATTAATGTATGAGTTCTATATTTGCTCCCTATGATCGACCTCGAACTCTTTTGCAATTCTGAGTTATAAATTTAATTATTTTCGAGCGATTAAGGCTTTGCTACATGATTACTCCTTAAAATCCCTTGATAGCCCATCAACATTTTGGTACCATTGTCGGGGAGCAATGTGCAATTCACACATTAGTCTTATCTTTCTTGATTTTTATCTAAGCACTAACTTGCCCTGTTTACTTTATTTGTGATTTTGTGAGGTACATCACGAAGAAATCTTCTGTGTAAATCAGCCACTCCAAGGATAGGTAACTTTCTCTTCTTCCCTAAATCAACCTCCTAATCTTGGGAAGAGAAAAAAGGAAACAAAACAATTAGGATTCACCTACCTTACTTTTCTAGTAATCATCATTTCTAAGGCAAGTTTCCTAATTTACGAATTCAAATTGATATCTGATTGAAGTTGAGACGATTCTGTTTAGAGATCCCTACCCAAATTGCCTATACCTATGAGGGATTTACACTTAATTCTAATCATCTTGGACTACTTACCTTCTTGTTTGAGTCCAAGGTGTACATTTTGAGATTAAATTGGACTTAAAATAGAACTAATTAGGGTTTCTACTCTAGGGTTTTGAAGTGTTAGTTCACACTTTCCTGAATTAAAGGAAATTAACCCTCGCACATTTGTATGCTACCCAGACCCTTGCTTGAAAAGATCTAATCAGAAGAACCCTAAAACCAGGCTCTAAATTCACTTGAACCCTAAAATTGTGGACCTAATAACCTGAGAGTCAATTCAGGGTGATCATTGGGTCATGACTCAGATTTCATTCTTCATCTTTTAAGGCAGTGATGTACGTGTTTGGCCAATTGAAAATGGGGTTAATAATAACCCGTCGTCATAGATGCAAAAACTCGTAATCAAATATAATTTATACCAAAACTCCAAGGGAGTCCCAGGTCAAACACAAGGAGGCGACATTTACTTTGTATGAAAACCACGCTTCGATTTGTTTCTTTTTGGTGTTTTGTGGTTTTTTTTTTTATTTTTGAAATAAAAAGACAAGCAATCACAAGCGAGAGATGGAATCAAATATGATATATTGCATTAATGTCAATTACAATAAACTATGAAAGCATAAAAGAGAAAAGGGGTAAGAAGAAATCTCTCAAAGCGACTGTTCGGTGAGACGACAGCGCCTGGCTGAAGCTCAGATGAAGGAGGTGAGGAGCAGGACGACGGTGGTGAGATGCGGGAGGACGTCAGGTAGAGGAAAGCTTCAGCGTAGCTCCGGAATGGAGGTGAGAAGGCGGAGATGATCTACTACCGAAATGGAGGTGGGAGGACGGCTCCAAGGCGACCTACGAATGGGGATGGGAAGATGGAGGAATATTTGGTGGGGCAGAGTTTCGTTACACTAATAGGAGCCTTGGAAGCTTGAGAGTAAGCTCTAACAAAGCGTTGGTAGGCTTGCTAAAGCTTAGGAGTAGGTTGGAGTAGAGTAGGTAGAGATGCTTTAGCAAGGGGGTGTGTATGCCTTTATATAATGGATGGGAAGGGGCTAAAAATGGATACAGGGTAATTAGCGACCTCTCGGATGTCGCTATAGGTCCACCTCAGGAATCGTTGTAGCCAGCTCATGCCCACCCATGCGAGCTGCGCTATCCCTCCATCATGCGCGCAGATTGCGTGGAGGCCCTACTGGCGTGCGCGCTAGCATGCCCTGGCATACGCGAGCACGTGCTGCTGATGCCCGCTGGAGTGCACACTATCATGCTCGCTGACGTGCGACCAATTGACGAATTGGGGGGGCTCCACGGGTCTTGAACCCACTCCCCTCCCTTACGATCAAGCACCTCCACCATTGCACCACATCCACAAGTGTATCGAGAAGATCTACTGAGGCCACGTGGTGAAGGCGGGCTCTCAGCCATTGGATTTTCATCCAACGACTGAGATCACTTGTTTTGTGGCCATTGAAAGTATGGCAGGTGACCTTAGGCACTCTAGATGGTGCCATGTGGCACCATCTAGATCGTCCACCCTTCTTTTCTTGTAGAGGATGCCACGGTGCTCGGATCGAGGTGATTTTTACATTGTCAGACTGCGATCGTCGCTCCGGATCCATCCATACAGTCAAATTTTTCAACCAAAGTTCGTAAAGATGTTGCATTGCCTCCTGGCCATATAAAATGAAGGAATTAATATACAAAACATACAACTATCCTAAATATAATGCAATGGATGTTTATGCAATATTTATATCATGATGTGCAATGCTAAGCCTAGGAACTATCGTAAATAAGCATTTTATGATGAATTTATGCATGTTTATCGTATCCCCATGCTTACTTGTTGCTAGTCCTTTGCAAAATTAACCTAAATGCTATTTATAGAAATAGAATTAGGATTCGATCTCTTAGGCATAATTTGTTGGTTATTTTAGGAACTTTCAACCTAAGACCTAGTTACAAATACTTGACAGTGCCCGAGTGTCTGCTAGAATGCAGACCGTCCACGCCCTCGCCTTATTTAAAAAAAATTCTTGTTTTTCTTCTTTTCTTTTTTCTTGTACTTTTGGAGTTTGAGGGTTTCAGAATAACTTTTTACGGCTACCCAACCCGCCCAAGACTCGAAAAGGACTCTAAGTGCTAAGTATCTAGTGAAAGACTCACTAGGCGACCGTTAAAATGGACTTCGGGTTTCTATGACCCTAAGTGATGTAAACACATTTATTGAGGGTAAAATGCCTATTCATGCATATTCCTAGGCTTAGATTTGCATTTCATATTATAAATATTGCATAGCACGCATCATTATGCATTTAGAGTAGTTGTATATAATTTAGGTTAATTGCGTCCTTTTTGTGGTCAGGAGAAAAGGGTAATTATTTTAGAGCCTAGGATTGACGATCCGACTATACTGATCTAATCAAGATGACGATCGAAGTCCAACGCCTCCGAAATTGCCTCAATCGGAGTCCCGTAGCACCATATGCAGTTCGAGGAAGATCAATGGCCAAGGGACTAGGTGACATAATTTGGAGCTTCAAATGACAAATCCAACCTCACAGATGGATTCAGGTCGATGATCGCAGCCTAACGGTGCAAAAATCAACTCAATCCGACCTCTATAGCAGCCCCTACAACGAAAAGAAGATGGACGGCCCAGATTGCACCACGTGGGGCAGCCCAGGCCGCCTATGTGCACGCACACGCCACCGCACGCATGCAGCAGCGTGGGTGCGTACGTGTGCATGGAGGCACGCATGCACACAGTGCAACGCCAGCAAGTGAGCAAGCACACGCGCGGCAAAGATAGGGACAGTGCAGCACCAGCGACACATGAGCTGGACCTACAGCGACACATGAGCTGCACTTACAGCGACGCATACAGCTGTCACTAATTCTTCGCGTGCCAGCAAAGCCAGCTGGGGGCGTGAGCAGGCATGCACTGTTTACAACGACGCTTCCAGCGATGATCTGGAAGTCACTAATGGTCCCATACCTATTTTTGCCTCTTCTCCATTATAAAAGGACCTACACCCCCTCCCTTCCAAGCCATCTCTACCTACTCTACTCCCACCTACTCCCAAGCTCTAGCAAGCCTACCAACGCTCTGTTAGAGCTTGCTCTCAAGCTCCCAAGGCTCCCATTAGTGTAGCAAACCTCTGCCCCACCAAATATTCATCCATCTTTCCGTCTCCATTCATAGGTCGCCTTGGAGCCGTCCTCCCACCTCCATTTAGATAGCAGATCATCTCTGGCTTCTTACATCCATTCCAGAGCCACGTCAAAGCTTTCCGCTACCCGACGCCCTCCTGCATCTCACCTCCGTCGTTCTGCTCCTCGTCTCCTTCATCCGATCTTCCACCAGGTGCCGTCGTCTCACTAAACAGCCGATTCGGGAGATTTCTTCTCATCCCCCTCTCTTTTTATGCTTTCATAGTTTATTGTAATCGATATTGGAGTGATATATATATCATATTTGTTCCATCTCTACCTTGTGATTCATTCTGCTTGTCTTCTTTTAAAAAATACAAAAAAAATAACAAAACCCTAAAATACCAAAAAGAAACAAATCGAAGTATGGTTTTCAATTAAAGTAAACGTTGCCTCCCTGTGTTCGACCTGGGACTCCCTTGAAGTTTCGGTATAAATTTTATTTGACCACGAGTTTTGCAACTACGATGACGGGTTACTTGTAACCGTCATTTCAAACTTGCGAAAAAAGTGAGATCACTAGGTGACCTTGCTTAGAGGTTTATCTTTTTGAACGGTAACTTTCTCCCTACTTCTTTTATTTATGGGGTCAACACAAGGGCGAACCCAGTGTATATCTCCTAGGTTTATTCTACTTCCTCGCTTCTTCCCTAAGTATTTTTAGAATTATTGCACATTTTTGTGAGCTGGGCTCTGGATAACCGGCCGATGGGCTATTACCCATGACAACTTGCCAACCATACTCGTGTGGTGAAGTGTGGTTTTATTTGTTTATTTATTTTTTTAACTATTATTTTTTTCTCCTTTTTCTATTTTTTTATTTTTATTTTTTTTTTTTTTTAAGTAGGTGGCTTCCCTGATCTAAGATTTACCTAGAGGTAGTACAACGAAAATGGTCTTGTTGCTGGGCTCTGGACAACCAGCCGATGAGCAGTTACCACCGACAACTTGCCAACCATACCACCCTAGATAGTTCATTAGCTACCCAATTTTCGAAGAAACCACCGAAAAGGGAGTCAGTGTAAAAAAAAAGTACGTAGATGCTTAGGCTTAAAGTCCCTCCAAATCAGAGGGTGGGTTGATAAGTCTCATACTTAACATCCCAATTTATTTACCAAATTAAAATGAATTTTAATTGGCGAGGACTCGAGACTAAGTCCACATTCAAGTGGACACCCAGGCTAATTAAGCCCGAAGACCTGAAGAGTCTAAATATTCAGGTCTCAAAGTATCAATTCCTAAAGTTTGCAACTCCTAATGCCTAAGTTCTCGTCTCCATTTTTTTGACTAAAATAATAGGAAATTACTATTACAGCTGACAAAAAGATTATAAGATATACCCACCCCCCCATGCTTAGCTATTGCAATGTCCTTATTGTTCAAAATGCAGGCATGTAGGAGAGTAGAAGTGGAAGAATAGCACCTGGTTTCCGTGGGATTCTAGTCAGCTTGGAATAGTCTTTACATGTGCTGAGTTTAGTGCCTTCAGCTAGGTGATGATCGGCCCGTGGTGGTTAAGGCAAGGTAAGAGCAACCTTGTCCAAGACGGATTTAGGGAGCATATGGTCAACAAAGGGTTTGAGACGCTGTCCATTGACCTTGAAGATATTACCCGTCTTTGGGTCAGAAATTTCGATGGCCTTGTTAAGGAAAATCTACTCAATAACGAATGGGTCGTCCCACTTAGACCAGAGTTTTCTGGGGAAAAGCTTCAATCGAGAATCGAAAAGCTAGACCTTCTGGTTCGGCTCAAAGCTCTTACGTGAAATCATCTGGTCATGGAGAGCTTTGGTCCTTCCCTTATAGATTCTGGCATTTTCATAAGCATTGACAGATGGTGGTTCTTGCGCATGTTTTGAAAACAGAGATCTTGTCGTAGTATAGTGCGTGAAAACACTCGTCAAAAATAATTTATAAAATAACGAGACTTGAGTCCCAGTCATTCTTCTCTGGAAGGCGTTTAGAAAATGTAGATTTGAATTTGATCTAGCTCGCTCTACTTATTCAGAAATGCATGCCAGTTTACAATAATTCTTATTGATGCACGACATGCTTAGTTGCAAACGAATACAAATTTCGTGCATGCAACTTTAATCACAAGGAAATATGGCAATCAGCTCATGGTGATTTTCACACATAAACATAGAAATATATAAAAGATGATTTCATTGATTGCATCATAGTGGATAAAAAGTGAAGCTTACGGAAAGCTTGTACAAGAAAGCTTGAAAGCAATAACTTAGCTAACAGAAAACGACTGCATACATGAATCAATGGGGGGGATTATGCATGCATCATTTGGGGACAATATGAAACTACACTACTAAGCAATAGTAAAGCGATAAATCTATGAAGAACTATTCTACTTAGCTAATAGAAATAAGGGCATTCGGAGGTGGCTACGATGGCCTTTAACTTGGTTGAGAGGAGGAGGGGCGGCCAATGGTGCTTAGGCCGGCCCTTGGAGAGAGGTTGGAGGTGATCTAGGCCTGGCATGGAGGTGATGGAGATACCATGGTGTGCTCGTGGAGATGGAGGTGGAGTAATGGAGGTGGAATGAAGCTAAAACTAGATGGAAGGCGAGATGGGTGCAAATGGCCACCCAAAGGTCCTTTAAGTAGACCCAAGGGAGCCTCTCTAGAGAAGTGTGGAACTCTCTAGAGAGGCCTATGGTGGGAGCTCGTGGGAGAGTGAGAGAGAGGATGGATGGGTGATTTTTAGATCCACATTTGGTGGATCTAAAAATTGAATGCATCTTGGTTGCTATTTTTAGCAACCAAGGCAACAACACATGGTAGAGAGTTCTAGAGAACTCTAGGCTAGGTATTTTCATGTAGATGGTGTGTGTGGGTGTGTGTGGGTTGAAACCTAAATGGCTACGTTGATCAAGTGAGGTTCTAGTGGGTTTAGGTCAAGGTAGGTCTCAAATTAGGGTTATAAACCTTAATTCATTAAGGTAAAATGCAATTAAACTTGATACAAGTTTAACTGGATGTGTGAAGCCCTAATTGAGAGTAAAAAAACTCAATTAAGTTAGGTCTAGCTCAATTGGACTCTCATTGAGTCCAATTGGACAGTGTGTGCTGAGATCAGGGCTTAATTGGACTCAATGAGTCCAATTGAATAAGCTGATGGAATTGACTAAGATCCAAGTCAATTAGGATTAGTGAGGACCTAATTAGGTCCTTAGGGAGGTCTAGAGGTGATGTACTAGGGTTAGGTCACTTTAATTTAGGTTCCTATGGGGTTGGAATTGGGTTTAGGGACCTAGGAATTCAAAATCTAACCTTGAATTCAAAAACAGGAACTAGAGAACAGTTCTGGACGTCCAATAAAGTTATCAGACATCTTATAATGAAAACTCAAAAGTCCAGACTTATTGTCTAGATGTCCAATTAAAGTCAGGAGGGATTCTGGGTTCTGTCTTGAGTATTCTATAGAAATTAGACATTTGACCAAGTGTTTGGACGTCCAATAATGATGCAGAAGTGGGTTTTAGGTGCACGGGTTGTGGCTAAGGGTTCAAGACGTCCTGTAACTCATCTGGACGTCCAGATAGAGGCTGGAAATAGGGTTTTAGGGCTTCTTAGGGTACAGTGACATAATCTAAGGGTGGCTAAGGCTTGGGGAAGCTTCTAGGCTATCCTAGGGGTAGGATGGACCTAAGTACTTCGTAATTTACTGCTTTATTCCTACTTAATAGAATAGCATACCTCCACCCATTACATTATTGTCTATTACATCTTATTCTAGGTCTTCTGCTCCAGCTCTACTGCAACTCTAGCTTCAGGTCTAGCTTCAGATCAAGACTCAAATCCAGCTCCTGAGCTTCTTATTTTCTATAATTTATATAATGCACCTAATTAGTATATTATAGCATTATTCTATGCATAGCTATAGGAAGAACAATAAAGATGCAAATAATGCTTATGCATGAATGAACTACCCTAACTTATGCTAAGTCCTAACCTAATTTAGGTCAATTAAGACCTATGATTGCTGCATAATCAACCATCATTTCGAAGTTCCTCCAACTCAGATAGTTGGAGTTTCCTAGTTTTCCCAGCCAATTCAAGGTCAAAATTACATTTCCTGATGGCCCAAAATGCTTGGTGTTCAAGTATCTCTCTTAGCCATGTTCCTGAGTGTCTGGCATCAGGTGCATGACTTTGAGAATTCCTAGGCATCCTTAAATAATGACAGCCAATAGAATCTAGATTGTAAGATTTTTGCTACCATCTTTTTCCCAGAAAAGTGTCCACCACACGCAGATGTGTGACAGAACTCAAATATGCTATGGAACTCAATTTCTGGAACACATTGATGAATAATCTGGTCTGCACCGATGCGGTACAGCTCGGGATCGTCCCAAACATAATATTTGGCCTCAGACACAAGTCTATCCCATTGTTGTTTGGTCCAATCCTGGGGGATTTGACCAACGACCAAATAATTGATGATATCTGCAAACCAAGGGATTCGAATACCTGAGACTGTAAGGATAGTCTCATCTGAAAAAGTATCAGAGATCGGAACATCCGGATGAGGAGAATCAATTAGGATTCTCGAGAGGTGATCTGCCACTACATTTTGTGCCCTGACTTTATCCCTGATTTCAAGATCACATTCTTGGAGTAGCAAAATCTAGCGAATAAGCCAGGGTTTGGCATCCTTTTTGGCCAAGAGATGTTTCAAGGTCGAGTGGTCGATAAAAATGATAACACGAGAACCTAACAGATAAGCTCTGAATTTTTCTAAAGTGAAAACTACAGCTAGCAATTCTTTTTCAGTAATGATGTAGTTCCTCTGGGCCACGTCTAGAGTCTTGCTAGCATAGTAAAGCACAGAGGACTTTTCCTCAATCTTCTGACCCAAGACAGCCCTGACAACATAATCAAATGCATCAGCCATAATCTCAAATGGGGTTGTCCAGACTAGTGGTCACAACACCGAGGCACAGGTGATTGTCATTTTTAATAAATCAAATGCCTTACGGCATGATTCATCAAACTCGAACGGTGTGTCTTTAGCCAGAAGGTTACTCAAGGGTCGAGCAACCTTCAAGAAGTCCTTACTGAATCTTCTGTAAAAACCCACATGCCCAAGGAAAGAGTTGATATGTTTTACTGATGTGGGTGGAGGAAGTCTAGAGATAGCATCCACCTTAGCTTTATCAACCTTAATACCCCAACTAGAGACCACATGACCTAGGACAATGCCTCCCTGAGTCATAAAGTGGCTCTTTTCCCAACTAAGGACCAGCTGTGTTTTGATGCATCTCTGGAGGATCAATTCCAAGTTAGCTAGGCAAGACTCAAAATAATCTCCGAAAATGGAGAAATCATCCATGAACATCTCAAGACAATCTGCCACCATGTCAAAAAAGATGGTCAGCATGCACCTTTGAAAAGTCGCAGGCTCATTGCAAAGCCTAAATGGCATTCTACAGAATGCAAAGGTTCCATAGGGACATGTGAAGGTTGTCTTTTCCTGGTCTTCAGGATGGATAGGTACTTGGTTATATCCCAAATAACCGTCCAAGAAGCAAAAGTATTTTTGCCTAGCTAACCTTTCAAGGATTTGATCGATGAATGGTAAGGGAAAGTGATCCTTTTTAGTGGTTGTGTTCAGCTTCCTATAGTCAATACAGACTCTCCAAGCAGAAGCTGAACGAGTGGTGAAGGTTTCCCCTTTCTCGTTAGTCCGAATGATTATTCTCGCCTTCTTAGGTATAATCTAAATGGGGCTAACCCACAGACTATCCGAGATCAGGTATATAATCCTAGCATCGAGCCACTTGATTATCTCCTTCTTGACCACTTCTCGCATATTTGGGTTTAGTCTCCTTTGCATCTCATGAGAAGGGTGGGATCCATCTTTCATGAAAACACGATGATTACAATAAGATGGCTCGATCCCCCTAAGGTCGTGAATGGTCCAACCAATTTCCTCCTTGTTGTTCTTAAGGATCTTAATTAACCTCGATTCTTGCTCCTTAGTCAAATCAGCACTAATAATCACAGGTAGCGTGTTTTCAGGTCCTAAGACCTCATATTTCAATTTTTTGGGCAATGGTTTCAATTCAAGCTAAGGTGGGTTTAGAATAGAAGGTAGGGAGGATGCCGACAAAGATTCACCAAGACGATCTGGTGGAAGAGGCTAGGAATGAACAAATTCAACAGCCTCTTCAGGATGTGGCAGGTCTACCACGGAGGGTTGTGGGTTGGGTTCTCTAAAGCTAGTGGAGTCCTCAATTGCACTAATTATCAAACAAGTCTCAAGATCATGATCCTCGAGCTCCTCAATGAATCCACAATCCTCAAATTCTCTTATTGCCTTAAAAATATCCAGAGTTAGCTTCTTATCCCCAAAGGCGATCTCCATACTACCGCTTTCACAGTTTATGTTGGCCTTGGCGATAGTTATGAACGGACGCCCCAAAATGATGGGCATGTTCCTCAAATCATTAGGTACATCCATGTCAAGGATGAGGAAATCTAAGAGAAAATAGAAATCCTTGACCTTGACAATTACATCCTCAATAACGCCTCTCGGTGTGGTGACCAAACGGTCTGCTAATTGTAGTGTTACTGAGGTTGGCCTAAGTTCACCTAACCCAAACCTCTCAAAAAGAGAAGTCGGGTTTAGGTTGATGGATGCACCTAGGTCCAATAGTACCCTATCAAAAGTGCATTCCCCAATAATGCATGAGATCAAGGGGGCACCTGGATCTTTCTTCTTTTGAGGAAGGTGATGCAGAATAATAGAACTTGCCTGCTCAGAGATAATCACCTTCCTCGGACTGGATTCTCTCGGCTTACGCTTTTGGGTACACAGTTCTTTAAAGAATTTAGCGTAAGCCGAGATGTGCTTAATAGCATCGAGGAGTGGAATATTGATCTCTATGCTCTTGAATAAATTCAGGAGCTCCTCGTTGCTATCTATAGTTTTCTTCTTCTTGGTTTTCAATAGGGCCTCAGGGAACGGGATATGGGTAGTATTTTCAATTTTCGATCCATGGGCCTTATTGTCTTCTTCAATCTCGTCTCTCTCAAGCTCCCCAAAGTTTTGACTTCTAGAAGGTAATTCAAGGTTCTGGGTCTGCTTCCCACTTCTCAAGGGATGGAGTTTGTAGAGGCATATGGGTTCAGGTCTTGAGGTGCGGTAGTGAAGATTGGAGGGCCTTGGTTGGTCATATAACCAGAAGAAGAAGATGAGGGACCCCTGCTTAACCATCTGAGCATGTGTGTGTAGGTTCCTTTGATTCCCATACCCTTGGGCTCTATTGCCCTGATTTTGCACATTGCGTAGGTTGGGTACAAGTTGGGATGGTAGAGATCCAGGTTGTCAGGTGTTAGCAATTAACCCAGATTGCAAGTTACCCAATGATGTCTTCATTTGATGCATAAGCTGAAGCATGGACCCTTTCATTTCCACCATCTACCGGTTTAAATCAGCCTGCTCTGCAGATTGTTGGGCATTCCAAGATGGCTGAGTAATCCATCTCGGGGGCAACTAGGTATATACTTGACCTTGACCCATAGGTCTTTGAGATGCATAGTTGCTGGGTCAAGTTTGGGTCTGTTGCCCCTAACTTTTCTAGGAGAAGTTAGGGTGGTTCCTCCAACCCAAGTTATAAGTGTTGGAATACGGGTTGGACCTAACTTTCTCCTACATTGCATACGCATCCTCATAGGATGAGGATGGAGAGAAGGAAGGATCAAAAAAACTAGGATCAAAGGCCCCAATTTAGAACCCATAGGGTTTCGAGAAATCATGGCTCACAAGTTGAGCCGATTCAAGTTGGTTCACAAACTCCTGCCCTGTGGGAGCTCATGAGGAATGGAATCTTGAATTCTAGGATTGAGTAGGTGTAGAAGTGTTTCCCGAATTCCCAGAAATCCATTCTTCCATTCTCTTAGCAACCAAGTCCATTTTATCCAGTTTATTACAAATCAATTCCATGTCAAATGAATGAGAATCCTCGACCTCATTAGCACTTCACCTAGGTTGTTGGGACCGATTGAATGCATCTATGGAGGCGTGACTAATTGAGTTCTCGCTCATTTCCTCAAACAGGTCGTATGCGCTATCTGCATCCCTGTTGAGAAAATTACCTCCGCAGGAGTCATCCATGTGATTACAAAGTTATTCAACCAACCTGTGATAGAAAATATGCACGAGTTGCCATTTTGGCACCTCATGGTGTGGACACTTCCTCAAAAGTTCCTGGAATCGCTCCCAGGCACCATGAAACGGTTCCCCTGGCTGCTGGGCGAAAGTGGTAATTGGTCCTTCCGATAGGGAAGAATTTCTTCAAGAAAGCTGACTTAAGAGCAACCCAAGTTTCTATTGGCCTTCCTATGGTCTGGTACCAATGTGCAGCCTTATCCCTGAGAGAGTGTGAGAAAAGCCTCATGATCATTTTATCTTTGTTCACATTCCTTGCTTTGGTGGTCTGAACCAAAGTGGTTAGATCCTCCAAGTGTTGGAATGGGTCCTCCGAGCCAAGCCCATGGAAATGCTTAATTAAACTAAAGACTTAGGGCTTGATTTCTATCTCTGGTGGGAATCATGATGCTGGGACGTTCCCCATAGTTTGAAGGATCATACAAATCTTTCAAGTGCTGAGCGCCTTGACCATTCATACGTTGGAACCATTGCTGCATCTGCTGCAATTCTTCCAACTGCCTCTAAATTAGCTCCTACTGGTTTGGGGGCGGGGGAGGTGGTTGTTGATCGTCCATGGGATCTATTTGGCTAAAGCTCAACCTCCGCCTCTGGGAATGGTCTGAAGGTCCTTCCAATCTAGGGTTCAATGACCTCCTTCCAAGCATACACTAGAAGGAAGTCGGAAGGACGAGGAAGAGAAGGGGCCCTGCAGCACAAAAATACAAGCATGTCCTTAAGTTGGGTAGCCTAAAGGTCTACAGATTCTCAGAATCCATCCTAAGATTATGGATGATTTACTCTACTTATGTCTAGGCAATCCAACCAGTTAGAAGGAGGGACTGGGGAGAAGGTTCTTCCTTTGGCTTGTGCCTCCAGTTCCTAGTGTACCCCCCAGCCACGGTCGTTTGACACTACTCCCCTAGCTAGATATCAAATTGACTAGTATAAGCAGGTTAATCGTGAACAATCTCAATCTGGATCCCGATAAGCGAACCAGTCCCTAGGGCCAACGTCTAATCAATTTTAGTTAGGCTTGGGACAATGGTGCTTCCGGAATGTGATGGGCCCTTAATTGGTTGTGCCCTTACTGATTTATTGAGAATGTGTGAATGTGCACAACCAAGAAGTTTTCAAGCAAGATTATTAATGATGAAGTGAGTTAGGGTTCAAATCTTGCTTAGTAGCTTTTAGGATTCAAATATTAGGTGTATTCAACAAAGTTTTGTGAGACAAACCACGTTTTGAAAGCACGAGTTCAAGTGTCTCTCCTTTATAAATAAAAAGAATATGGAGTGACTAGCTTAACCTAAATATTGAATCCTATGGGGCAGCTACAAAATGAATTTCTTTTAAATTCGGTGGTGTAGCCCAAACAATTCAATCAATCGGCTCAAATGCACCACCGATTAAGGCACACAAAAAGGTGATTAACCTAATATGATTTCTACTCTTTTATGTGTTGAATTATTGTACTGGGTCCACAGGTCAGATCCCGGTTGAGTAGATGAAAATCAAGTCAGGTTATGTGCCTTCGGTGTGGGTGTATAAAGTGTGTAAATTGATTTGTCCCACAGAAACTATCTTTTGTTTTTTTTTTTTTAATGCGGGGGTGAAGTGGATGAAGGTGGCAAACAAGACAAACAATTCTATCCTAGGGTTTATGCAAACACCTAAGTAGATTAAGTCTTGATTATGAGTGTGGCGAAATGAAACTAGTGGAGGGGTAATGTGGGGGACACTTACAAAGCACTCTACCCGCACTTTACTCCAGTCTACCGCACTTGGATCTTCATGCTAGGGTACCTGCAAGACAATAGATCAGAGATAAGTGGGGTTAATGCTATGTAAATGCAAAGAAGCGCAGAAAACAATAAAGTAAATTCCGTTGCCTCCCCGGCAATGGCGCCAAAATGATGTACGTGTTTTGCAAATTGAAATCGAGGTTAAGAATAACCCGTTGTCATAGTCGCAAAAACTCAATCAAATATAATTTATACCGAAACTCCAAGAGAGTCCCAAGTCGAACATAGGGAGGCGACGTTTACTTTGTATGAAAACCAAGCTTCGATTTGTTTCTTTTTGGTGTTTTGTGGTTTTGTTATTTTTTTTTGTTTTTGAAATAAAAAGACAAGCAGTCACAAAAGAGAGATGGAATCAAATATGATGTATTGCATGAATGTCAATTACAATAAACTATGAAAGCATAAAAGAGAAAAGGGGTGAGAAGAGATCTCCCGAAGTGGTTGTTCGATGAGACGACGGTGCCTGGCGGAAACTCAGATGAAGGAGGTGAGAAGCAGGACGATGGAGGTGAGATGCAGGTGGATGTTGGGTAAAAGAAAGCTTCAGTGCAGCTCCGGAATGGAGGTAAGAAGGTGGAGATGATCTACTACCGGAATGGAGTTGGGAGGACAGCTCCAAGGCAACCTATGAATAGGGATGAGAAGATGGAGGAATATTTGGTGGGGCAAAGTTTCGTTGCACTAATAGGAGCCTTGGGAGCTTGAGAGTAAGCTCTAACGGAGCGTTGGTAGGCTTACTAGAGCTTAGGAGTAGGTGGGAGTAGAGTGGGTAGAGATGCTTTGGTAAGGGGGTGTGTAGGCCTTTATATAGTGGATGGGAAGGGGCTAAAAATGGATACAGGGTAATTAGTGACCTCTCGGATGTTGTTGTAGGTCGAACTCAGGCGTCGTTGTAGCCACCTCACGCCTTCCCATGCGAGGTGCGCTGTCCCTCCATCATGCGAGCAAATTGTGCAGAGGCCCTGCTGGCATGTGCTGGCATACGTGCACGCGCTGCTGGTGCTTGCCGGTGTGCCAGCTGAAGTGCATGCGATCGTGCCTATTGGCGCATGCCCAATTGACGAATTGGGGGGGGGGGGCTCTGTGAGTCTCGAACCCACGCCCCTCCCTTGTGATCAAGTGCCTCCACTGTTGCACTGCATCCACAAGTGTGCCGAGAAGATGTGTTGAAGCCACGTGGTGAAGGCGGGCTCTCAGCCATTGGATTTTCATCCAACGACTGAGATCACTTGTTTTGTGGCCATTGGAAGTATGGCAGGTGACCTTAGGCACTCTAGATGGTGCCACGTGGCACCATCTGGACCGTCCACCCTTCTTTGCTTGCAGAAGATGCCATGGTGCTTGGATCGAGGTGATTTTTACGTTGTCAGACTGCGATCGTCACTCCGGATCCATCCATACGGTCATATTTTTCATCCAAAGTTCGTAAAGATGTCGTATTGCCTCCTGGCCATATAAAATGAAGAAATTAATATACAAACATACAACTATCCTAAATACAATGCAATGGATGTTTATGCAATATTTATATCATGATGTGCAATGCTAAGCCTAGGAACTATCATAAATAAGCATTTTATGATGAATTTATGCGTGTTTATCAAGAAAATTAGGTGAAGTTGGTCTACTTTATGAGCCAATCAACCTCCAAATTAGGTCACAAATTGAATTAACTTCTAATCAAGTGAAATCCATGGCACAAACTAGGCTAAAATTGGTAAACTTAAGGTCTCAATTCATACATTCCGGTCTACGTGGAACTGCTGTGACAAGGAAGGTTGGGTGGGGGAAACCCTATAACCCATGGGGACACTCTACTGTGTAGGGGTCTTTGCAGGGCTCTCCCTTCCTGGCTGCCTAGGTACTTCTCGGGTGTATGGATTTTGATTTAGAGGTATCATCCACCTTAAAATAAGGCTTAGTCATCCAAAAATCTTTGGGTGCCTTGATTGGGTCCAATTCATTTCCAGTCCCTCATCTATTCTTTAGAGCGCATACACAGGAAAGGTCCCTAGGTCGTTGACCTAGAGGCCTTCCATAGAATTGATCTTCTTGGGGATTTCTGATATGATCCAATCACTTCAATCTAAACCTGAATTTGATTCTACATCTTCATCCACCACCTAATTTGAAAATGCAACCTGACAATTTAGGAAGAATTTGTAGGAAACCTGAATCCCAAATGACCATAAAAGAGAAGATGATCGAGGCTACTCTTAGACATCATGATGAATACTACAAAACCTCTGATCTACCTAGGCACATTTAAGTTAATGTTTCAAAAACAACAACCCACATTATGAACCATGTTGTAATGATTTGGACATAAATGACACATGGTTCAACCTGGGATGATCTCTTATCAGAATATCTTGAATTGAGGAAATTACATAGCAATGTGATGAGCAGGTTTTGGCGAAGTAAAATCAGGGTTTCCAGAACTCATCGTCGTAGTTTGCAAAACACGTTGTCAAATACAATTTTTAATCAAAACTCCAAGGGAGTCCCAGGTCGAACATAGGGAGGAGATGTTTACTTTCATTGAAATCCTCATTTTGTGTTTGTTTTTGGTGTTTTAGGGTTTTATGATTTTTTTGTGCTTTTGTAAAAAAAAGGCAAGCAAGATAGCTCACAAAAGAGATGGAAACAAATCTGATGTATCATGCAAATGTTTATTACAATATGCTAAGAAATACAAAAGAGAAGGGGTGAGAAGAAATCTCCCAAATCGACTGTTTGGCAAGACGATGGCGCATAGCGGTAGCTTGGACGAAGAGGGTGAGGTACTGGACGACAGAGGTGAGATGCAGGGGGACGCCAAGTAGAGGAATGCTTCACTAAGGCTCTAGAATGGGGATGAGGAGATGGAGGCAATCTTCTATTGGAATGGAGGTGGGAGGACAGCTCCGAGGCTTCCTATGAAGGTGGTGAGATGGAGGATGAATATTTGGCAAGGTATAGGAGCATTACACTAATACAAGGCCTTTGGAGCTTGGGAATAAGCTATAAGGGAGCTTTGGTAGGCTACTAGAGCTTAGGAGTAGGTGGGAGTAGAGTAGGTAGAGATCGTTTGGAAGGGAAGGGGTCATGGGGTTTATATAGTGGTGGAATGGAGGTGTCTTGTGCACTCGGGTCTTCAGTGACATTTAAAATGTCGCTCAAGACCCATCGGGGGTGTCGCTATAGCCTTCATGTGCCTTGGCTGGCGTGAGGAGGCACGGCTGCAGCTGGCACAGTGCGAAGAGAACATCAGCCGTTGGATCGGGTGCAAATGGCTGAGATTGCGAGGAGATAGCACATGCTTGCTTGCCTTTAAATCACACACTCGCTGGTAGCCGATGGATCCACCATGGCACAGCTGGGAGGAGCCCGCAAATTGCACCTTCATCAATTTGAATTGCACTCTCTGCACGATTGTGACGATCGGACGACAGCTGCTGCACCTCTTCGACTTAAATGAGCGCTCCAGATGGAGCGCATCTGCTTTGGCTTGCATCTGCACGTCATTGAGTGGCGTCTCCTCGCGCTTGCGCAATGCCAACTACTCGATCAAGATCAAGTAGTTCAATTTCTTCAGGCGCTGAAGGGGGAGTGGAGGATTAAGGCACTTGCCTCTCGTTTGACGAGCGATGTGCTACCGTTTGGCCAAGAAGTTTCTTGGTCACGTGGAGATAAGGTGCAGCCACATGCCTCGACCATTAGATGAAGATTCAACGGTCAAGATGAAGCCTTCCTTGCTATGCTTTGGAGGAGTGACCGGCCGATGTAGAGCGTTTCTCAGCCATTGGATTGAGATCCAACGGCTGGGATTGCTCCTTGCATGAAGCTAGGGAGGCTGTGGCTCGTGTAAGGCAGCCTGGGTGGTGCCACGTGGCACCATTGGGCCGTCCATCTTCTTCTTCTTATAGAGGATGCTACGGAGCTCTAATCAGGGTGATTTTTGTGCTGACGAACTGAGATCGTTGCTCCGGATCCATCCGTACAGTCGAATTCTTCATCTAAAGCCCGTAAAGATGTCGCACTACCTCCTGGCCATATAAAATGTTGGAATTAATGTACATAATATACAACTATCCTAAATGCAATGCAATGAATGTTATGCAATATTTATACTATGATATGCAATGCTAGTCCTAGGAACTATCATAAATAAGCATTTTATCATGAATTCATGTGTTTATTACAATGAATATCTACAATGTTGGTCAAATCCCCTACTTTTGGAAGAACACCAAGGTCTCATGGAGAAACGTGGAAAATCACTGAATACGGTGTATGAAGCCATTGATAAAAAATACTCAGATATACCCTCAAAAACTGATGAGCCATCTTGGAACAACAGTGATGATCAATATGATTTCCCAAAACTCAGGTTTCAGAATAGAGGTTGTTGTGGACCCCCAACCCAAATGGAATCAGATTCAAACTTCATAATGATTGACATGCCCGATCTTGATAAGGGTTGAGAGGATCCAATTGCAAGTGTTCTCAATTCTGAACCAGCCTTAGGAAGCCTTGAAGTTGGTCCATCAAGCCTAGATTCCCCAGACACCTGTGATGATAAGCCTGAATCAAAACTTCTCGAGAATGCAATTCTTGAGCCTTATCCTGTTAAGGTAATTCTCGAGAATGATTCTGACATTCCAATAGAGCTTAAACCAGATTCTAGTGACCCAATTCCTACATTTGACCTAGAATCTAGATTTGAGCCTATTTGGGATGATCATGAGGTCCAACATGAAGAGAATCAGATTTTTTATCTGGACTATGATTATGGGCCCATGTTTAATGATTACACCTCTCCAACCTCCTTAGAAATGCAAATTGATTTTTCAAAAGTCAAACCAATTTATGATACAGAAA
Organism: Thalassia testudinum; assembly: GCA_037157565.1. Taxonomy (NCBI): domain Eukaryota; kingdom Viridiplantae; phylum Streptophyta; class Magnoliopsida; order Alismatales; family Hydrocharitaceae; genus Thalassia; species Thalassia testudinum. The sequence goes on along the minus strand of JAZHRO010000031.1, from coordinate 142,081,031 downwards.
TCGAGGAGTTGTAAGAGCTGGGATTCGATTGGGTCTATCCTAGGAGCCAAGAACTTGAGCCTATGCCTAATAAAGACACCTTTTTGAGCTCAGAAGCTAAAATTAGATTAGATCCAAGTCAGGTTGTTGATTCTACACATCTTGATTCATTCTATGGTGGAAATCAGGTTCAGAAACTTATCTTCGCAAATTCTCCGATGATTTCGAATCTTACTCTGATTTCAGAGAATCATTGTTTCCTGATGATTATGCACCAGTTTACGACCTCAGCATCCACGATCCGTTCTTTGATTCTGATGTTGAGGCTAATGATTTAGACCTCAAAGAAGCCACATAGTCTAATCCACATACTAAGCCTTCCAAAATCCAATCCCAACCCCACCCTACCACCGCAATCAATTTCTACTCTGATTCACCTCTCTGATCCGATGGAAAATGATTCTCCTTCATCTTTTGATCGGGTTTTGGACATTGATCATACCATGAATCATGTCCTATCCTTCTCTGATCTCACCTGTAGGGTTCCTACATCCTCTACAGCTCCATTTTCTTTTGAGGACCACTACTCTGACCAGGCCGAGCCGACTCAGCCAAACCATGGATTTACATTTTCATATCTCTTTAAGCCTCAAAGTATCTGGTGGGCTCCGTATCTTTTGATTCACATCCATCAACCCACCAAACTGATTGGGTTTAGGCTGCATCATCAGCTTGTTGATCTGAACAAGCACCTGGTTGGACCAACCAGGCTATTGATCAAGGTACTTGTTCTACAAAATTCATCTAATTTGACCACCCCTTCTCCTTACCACCTTTAGTGTTTAACGAGAAGCAACTCATCATTTCAAAAAATCGAGATCCTTCTGATCATTCTTTTGAGCTACACTCCTACTGCACTTTGGAGTTCAATTTTAAAATAGCCGACTGTAACTTTGATACTTGTATCAAAGGTTGAAATTGTCCGCAACAGTTATCCCGACCCATTCACCCACCCTTTGATCCTATTCTAATCCTTGAACCAAACTAAATTTGTACCCTCCTGGTTTACAATAAGGACATTGCAAAACTTAGGCATAAGGGGTGTTAAAGTGCAAACATATGGAAATTCAACTCTTTGAGGGGTTCTCACAAAAAAATATATTCAAAAATGATAAAAAATTAAAAATTAAAAAAAAAGAATTGGAGAAAGGGGAGGAATTTTTTGAGGAAAAGAGGAGAAAATTTAAATGTCAAAAAGGAGCAAAATCAAAAGCAAAAATGATAGTCATTAGCATTGATTATGGAAGTTACTTAAGTTCTAGACCTAATCAAAAAGAAAAGAGAAAAATAAGTCCTGAAATGAAAAAGACATGGAGATTAGTATGAGTGCTGATCTTAGGCCTCTTAGGATTGTTTTAGGGCTTAAACATTCACGTATCTGTTAAAATTCGGATTAGTCCTCAAGAGGTTGAGGAAAGTGCAAGGCTAATGTAGTAGGTCTAAGGCTTAGGGATTATTCAACACCATTGCCAACCCTTTGGTTTGCGGAACTTGATAACCTAAGCACCCAAAACTCACACACTTAGTCTGGTTCAGTGCGCTTAATAAAGAAAAATCTGCCAAAAGTGTTCCGTTCTGAAAAGCCATCTTGAAGATCTAGCTTAGGAGTGGCTCGACGACACAAGTTGAATGGACGAATTCCCGACATGGAGAGGTGGGAAATTCCCCTCGAAGATGCGTAATAACATATCGTCTCCTCGGTGCTTGTCTCCTAGGATATCTAAATATCCTATCGAGGGCATGTAAAAATCTTGTGCTGGTTCAAGTGCCATGGGTGGGATAATCCCTAAATGTCGATTGTCAGGGCCTAAATTTAGCTACAGAATGCCATGGGCAGCACTATCCCGAAGTGTCGAAAGCCAGGAGTTCTGGGGGTTGCCATGGGCGGTACTATCCCGAAGCATCGAAAGCCAAGGACCCTTCAAGGATTGATGGTGGGGACAAGGAATTAGATACAGATCGTGTTTAGGGCCAATTCAAAGGTGGATCTAGGGAAAAATAAAAAGAAAAGAGAGAAAACTCTCCAAATAAAAATCCTTCTATCTCTCTCTTATAAAAAAATGCACTAACAAACTGAACCTAGACATACTACATTCTACACACGGGTGCTTTAACCTGGCTGGGTAGTTTTTGTGGGCCTTAGAAACCTTCGCGGCAAACTCAGGCTGAAGCTAGTCAAGTCTAGATCTTGATTGGTACTTGAGTACCTCTAGGCCTATTGTTGGCATTCTGACATAATTTCTAAAAGAGTATAAATAGTTTAGGCATCTAGACTCTAATTCTTTCCATAAGATTTTGATAAGGGACTAGCAAAAGTTAGGCATGGGGGTATGATGATAACATCATCATGAGCCATAACTAGCCTTAATTAATCAGAATCAATTGACAAATGCTCCTACATAATCGTCTGAGTGCCATAACTCACCGAATATCCATTCTAAGAGGAATACATTAAAATAGGGTTAAATCTATAATTTTAACAGCATATCATCAACACAGAATAACCAAGACGTTTCCCAAGGGTTAATCTAAAGTCTAATAAGAGGGTCCACACAAATAGAAATAGGGTTTCATGCACTTCAAGAACTGATACAACTCCTAAAATCCTAATTTCAGACCCACTTAAATAATAGAAGTTCCAGTCAGAATAAAATTTCAGACCCGCTTTTGTCCTCTTCTTCACAAATGGATCCCTGCCGCCATGGCAGGTGTGAACCCAAAAGAGGCAACCTTAAATTAAAGATAGCTCCCTAATTTCTTGACCAATCCCTTCCAGATTTGGAAGGGATGATCTTGAGGATGTCTCCAATCACCTGAGTTGCATCTTGGACTTAAATTTGGCCCAAGAAGCTCATGCAAACCCTTAGAATTTCAAAGATCTTCTTCCCTAATTGTTCGAGCTCTTCAAGCTTGTTTCCAAGCTTGAGAGCCTGCTCGAGCTCTATAAAAGCTCCTGGGTCTTCTAACTGTGCCTACCTGCTCGAGCTCTATAAAAGCTCCTGGGTCTTCTAACTGTGCCTTTTAGCTCAGTTTTGGCTGCACATGTTTAACTTCTCCCCCCTCCAGCCACCTCCGCCGCGGCTCCGACGACTCTTCTCCAACCTCCTTCGCCCGCTGCATCGTAATATAGGAAACGAGAATGCCATCATCTCCTTCCTCCGCTCCTCGCCAGCCACAGTAGGAGCTTCCAAACCTCCTCGTCGTCGCCGCTCCTTCCACCAAAGACGTTCTCTTCCACAGTGTTGGCCAATCACAGCCGATGCCCTCCTACCCCTTTCGATCGTTAACACTAGGTTCTATAACATCTTCTTCCTCTCTACTCTCTTTCCCCCTCTTTAAACTCTAGTTTCGACCACAGACCACGCCTCTTCCCCATCGTCTTCCCCTACTTCGGCGAAGCTCCAGTGACGCCTCCCGCACTCCATACTTCATGAAACACCATCGCAACACCTCCATAAGCTCTGCCTCATCTCACCCATCCAAACCCCTCAC